>OW964555.2:42215437-43544927 GCA_943138885.2 Tholera decimalis | reverse complement strand
TGCTGGGCCGTTAATTGTTGAGGAGTTCTCCTGGTACTTCACCATCAGCTCTACATCACCATAAGCATTGTGACGAGCATAAAGTGCTTAACATCCATATTCAAGTAATCGAATCGCAATCCACTCAATACTTATTATTGAGTAGTTTCGGCGGCCATCTGTGGTCTTCATCATCAGTTCCACTTCCCCAAATGGTACTAATTGAGAGCAACTGCACAAGTTACTGTAAGAAATACCCAAAACGCCATAGGTGTGCCTATAATATTTGAGGAGTTCCCTCGATTTCTCCAAGATCCCATCATCAGATCCTGACTTGGTGACAATAGGACCAATTTCGAAGTATTCCCATTCGAAAAAAAAAAAGAATTTTCCCAATCGGTTCAGGCGTCTTCGAGTACTCGGTGTTCATACATAAAATATATATATGTATATATATATATATATATACGCGTCGAATTGATAACCTCCTCTTTTAAAATTTTTAAAATAATATAAAAATAGTTTTATGTGATTTGTTTCTATTTTGAATGTTATATAATGTATCCATATTCCTGTAGTTATTAAACATTTATTCTATAATTGTTCTTGGTTACACCAGTTTGACAAATAATAATTGATCCTGCAATAAAAAACATTATTAGCGACAGCCTGAAACACAGGTTTAACCTAGCTCAGGCAAGCCGTTAAGAGGTATTTTAAGTACCTACAGGTGATTTAATGTAAAAGTAAATAAATAATAGTTGTAAATGTATATACCTAAGCATTAGTTTTAACATATATGTAATCTTATGATTTATTGACCACTGTATATTAATTGTAAATTTTGGATGAAATAAATATTATTATTATTCCATTTATTTAATATATGAACATATAAATTACATTTTTAAATATTAATATAAAAAATAAAAACATTTAATAATATAAAAAAAATAGTAGCTCACCGGTATCGGGAACAGGGTCCAAGCTACTGGTGGTCAGGGCTCCATAGAGAGGATCCTCCTCACAATACGCGCCGTTTCCAGGAGTACTGCTTTCTGGATCAAGCCCTTGATCCAGCTGCCCAACGAGAGCCTCCTTAGATGTTGGTCGAGACTCTTGGCTATTATACCATTGGCTGTAACGACTATCGGCACAATGATTGCTGTCTCCACATCCCACATGTCGACAACCTCGCGTGCCAGGTCAAGATACTTATTTTTTTATCTATCTCAGCTTTCACGAGGTTCTCGTCATGGGGGACTGCTATATCAACAATCATTGTGCGACGCTCTAATCGGTCTATCACCACTATGTCAGGCTTATTGGCAACAATAGTCCTGTCAGTGATGATAGACCGATCCCAGTACAGTGTAATATTGCCATTATCGAGAACTGGGTCGGGCATATACCTATAGTATTGTACTTCTGATTCCACAAGATTGTATTTAAGAGCAAGTTGCTGGTGAATAATCCTGGCTACGAGGTTATGTCTATGCAAATATTCTCCGTTAGCCAGACGAGAACAACCGGAGATAATGTGACGAATGGATTCTCCCGGTTTGTCACATGCCCGACATATGTCTACCGTACCATCCTTCACAATATATTTCCGATAGTTATTCGTCATCATAACTTCGTCCATAATCGCACAGACAAAACCTTCGGTTTCCCCGAAGAGGTCACCAAAACGTAGCCAGGCTACGGACGCTAATAAATCTACTTCAGACCCATGAAGGGCTCGGTAATAGCGTCCGTGAAGCTCCTTGCTCTGCCATACTTCTCTGCGGTCATTAGTATCTAATCCTACAGGTTTGCGCCAATTCTCGTTACCTAAGGAGAGCCTTTGTCCAACGCTACCACATCCCGATGCATACCCACGTCAGCTTTTAGGAAATATTCCCTAAGGCTGCAAACCTCGCGGTTATGCAGGGTCTTTGTATTTAAAAAACCACGACCACCGCATTTCCGGGGGATATACAGCCTCATCACCGATGAACGTGGGTGATGCATCCGATTTGCAGTCAGCGTTGTGCGGACCCGCCTGTCCAAGGCGTCAAGTTCAGTCTGAGTCCATTTGATTATGCCAAAAGAATACATCAATACTGGCATAACCCAACCATTGAAGGCACGCACCTTGTTTCCGCCTGATATAAGACTATTCAGTACTTTATTCAGTATTGATGCCTAGTGCTTCTGACATACCCAAATACTTGTAAGTTTCAGTTGATCCGAGGGATCTTAGGTGTATGGGATCCGAGAGTTGAGTTCTTATTATTATTATTATTATCATACATACATACATTCATACTTACACTTAACGACTGCCTTTGTTCATGTATTTTCTGAGGCACGGATTCTCGATATGTTAAAATGGTCACGGGGCCACCATGATCACCATCCACGGCCTGACCTTGACAATGGTAAACAGCGCTTAAAACGCAACCTTGAAGATGGACAACGATAATGAAATAACAAAATAAAAAAAAATGACATTTTATTTGCGATATAATCTTGAGCTTGATGGGTGATCTACCTAATACCTATGATAAATGTTATTATCAGTGTTCTCAACAATGTGTCGAGTTTCTTGAGTTTTATCTTATAGCATCCACTGTGGAAAAAGATTTGATAATATTAATATAGGTATTTACAGCACTGAGAAATTAATCAGTAATATCCTGGTTTCCACACTGATTGTTTTTAATGTGCCGTGCTTCACTAAGGCTTTTGATGCCTGGAATCTCGCTTGCCCAAATTCTGACCAACCTGATATACCATCTTCCCAGAGGCGGTGGGACGAGCCGCTCTGCTCTGCAGAGTAGTTCTGAATAATTTAGTAACCACGTTTGCTACTTCTGCCGATGGTGCACGTCTGCTGGCTGTGAGAAAGTGGGAGTCAGGTCTTTGGTTAAACGCTGTGCCGTCCTCAAATCTAGGCACTTTGTCCGATGATACCACTTTCCGCCTCGCTGCTTCATTACGCCTAGGAGCCCCTTGTTGTTCCCCTCATCGCTGTAATTGTAGGGAAGTGGTGAACAGCCTCGGGCACTATGGCCTTTCTTGCAACCATAGTGCGGGTCGTTTTGCACGACATGCCAATTTAAACGACATTATCCGACGAGCCCTTGTCACCGTCGGCGTTCCAGCTGTATTTAAATCCAATGGCCTGGGACGTGACGATGGCAAAAGACCGGACGGCATGTCATTGTTTCATTTTTTGCGTTTGAAAATGACTCATGATTTCCGGTGTGATAATATACGTAAACCAACACACGCGTCAAATATATTTATACAAAAAATTTATAATCAAAATGTTAAAATCGTGGTGTCTAAAAATAGTGTTCGGGTTACCTGTGCGTCAACGTATAGACTTTACTTAGTAACTCAATTTGCACCGAACGTTGGCAACAACCGATTTACAATCACTATCTAGATTGTAAACAATCGATCAATCAAAACGTTTATTTCAGACATACAGAATTATACGAATATCCTTTTTAGTTGATAGTACATATACTAAAAACTATGTTAGTCCATATACAGTAATATTACAAAGGGGAAAGATTTGCTTTTTGTGGTGAATAAACTCTAAAACTACTGAACCGATTTCAAAAATTATTTCACCAATATAAAACTACATTTATTATTATCGAGTAACATAGGCTATATGAGGGCGATCAAGCAAAAAGGATCGAGTTCTCGGCATTTAGTTTCCAAGATATAAGTTTTGTAAAGTTGTGTGAAAAAATTGTCCAAGTGCAAGTCAGACTCGCCCATGAAGGGTTCCGTAGTAACTACGCCAAATAACTTTGTTTTTCATAGTATTTGTATGAATTACAAAGTTATATTTGCGGTTTTAGAAAGTATACTATATCTCAAAAACTGATGACCCGATCTCGTTCAAACCAATTTTCTTTGAAAGTTTCCATTAAGATCTATTGTATATTATATTTTTTTTTAGATTTTCCCTCCATTATTATAGAAGTTAGAGGGGGAACACATTTTACCAGTTTGGAAGCGTATATCTTTTAAACACTTGACTTTATGAAAAAGTGGTGTTAGAAACCTCCATGTAATTTTTAAATACCTTTCTATAGATACCACACACGCATAGGTTTCATGAAAAAAATATTTTCAGTTTCAGTTCCATGTATGAGGAGCCCCCTTAATTTGAAATATGTTTTTTTCTTAAAATCGGAAAGTGGTTCACATAATACATCTACCCACCAAGTTTAATGTGTATAGTCTTAATGGTTTCGGAATAAAATGGCTGTGACATACGAACGGACGGACAGACAGACAGACATGACGAAACTATAAGGGTTCCGTTTCTACCGTAATTGGGTGGGATTCGAATCCGCGACCTCTCGATTACAAGTCCGACACCTTAGCCATTAGGCATTGACGATATTACGCGTTGTGTTATCAAACTTATTCATTTGGCTTGACACCGACTTCAAGACTACCCAACATTTTTTTTTATCAAAAATCGAACTGTCCCGTTTGTCGAATGTTCAATTTGTCAATTTCCGTGTCGAGCAAAAAGTGCTTTTTTGGGGTTTAGTTTACGGTTTTTCTGTAAGGAATTTCTCAATAGTAGCCCCGTTTTTGGAGAAAAAAAATATCGAAGTTGGTGGTGTGACACTCCCCTGACTCGGAAAGCAAGCTGTTGGTCCTGGCTGTCATTTGGACATCTTTGACAGACGTTACGGATAGTCAGAAGCCTGTAAATCTGGCACTGGTCTGGCCAAATTGTGTCGTATTACCCAGTTTCTGGGTTGTGGAGGCCAAATAGGCTTTCGCTCCATGTAAAACACTAATAATCTCTTTTTCTCCCTATCCTCGACTGTGCTGATGCAAGTTATCCAGATCTCACTGAAGTGCAGTTAGATAAGCTTGGGCGACTCTAAAATTTTTGTATCAGATTCATATTTGGTTTGCGCAATTATGATCATGTTTCTGAGTTTCGCATTAAACTCAAGTGGCTGCCTATCCGCCTTCGCCGGAATACACATATTTTATCATTTCTCTACAGTATTCTTTTCAATCCAACGACTTCCTTTTATCTCAAAGAACGATTTAAGTTCCTTCATGATACACATGGTAGAGATTTGAGATCATCAGAGAATTTGGGACTTTTGATGCCTACACATTACACTAAATTTTACGACCATTCTTTAACGGTGCAGGCTATTCGGTTGTGGAATGCATTGCCGGTGTCAGTAAGACAAGCACAGTCACTCGCTGCTTTTAAAAGCTCGGTTGCCAATCATTTTCTTTCGAATTCATGATTATTTCTTTGTTTCTTCGCCCTCCTGAATTCAATTAAAGCTTTTATAATCCTTCCAAAGGTTGCCTGGAAGCTATCGCTCTCAGCGATAAGACCGCCATTGTAACCAAAGTTATAGAAATAAGGTTATGTAAGTGTGTTTCAATTTTTGGTGTACAATAAAGTATATTTTATCTATCTATCTACTCAACTCCATCCGGTTAGACTGGCTAGCCTACCCCAAATAAGTTACGCGTAATTAAACATAAAAAAAATACGCGTCTACTAGAAAACCTTCACCGTTTTTTCGTAGGCTAAAAATAAGTAACTTAAACACTATTTTTACCTACCAGGCGTTATCTGAAATCAATGAAAAATCTACATTTATTTGAAACCAGCGCAATATGGATCGGATACAACATGTTTGAACAAGATAAACGAGATGTGCCACGCTGGGGGGCGAGCATAAAAATATAAAATATCTATATCGATGCAACTTGTCATGTTCAACTCTAAACGACAGAGATTTATATTTACAGAAATATTTTGGTTTATCGCTTTACGCTACCGACTTACGCTACCCCGTTTTACGCGAATTCGGAGATACGCGGTTTTTCTTTTTGATCATTATTTAACGTACGCAGTGCACATTATTGATTTATCTTTAATTATGTCAACCAAAAAAGATTAATTTGAACCTAAAACACTGTCTTTGGAGTGTGAACTACACAAACCTTATGTTTATAAGCAAAGTTGAACCCCGACTTACGCGAATGCGACTTACACGGCTATCCGGTCCCACCTATCGCGTGAGTCGTATTATTGTATTTGCAACGTATGTGACTAGGTCGGCTTCCAGTCTAATTTAGGGTTGCCATCCGTCCGGGTTTTCCCGGATTTGTCCTAGTTTGGAGAGCGTCCGGGGGCGTCCGGGGGGATTTTCCCAATAAGCGTCCAGGTAAAACCCGGTCACACATTGGTCTTACGGGTACCAAAAGCACGATCTCTATTATTATTTTCCTATGGTATTTCATCTCATTGTTTACATGTTACGTTGATTAAACGAAAAGGAAGAGACTGTTATTAAAAAGCTCTACAATGTTATCACTTTATCAGTCAATAAAAACCATAACTAAACATCGTTGTTTTTAGTTTCAAGTTCAAAAATGTATTTTTCTACGGTGTCCGGGGAAAACTGTGATTTTACCCAAATGTCCAGGGTCCGTGTGCAATAAAATAACGCATTCAGGGTTCTGTTGAGACTGCCCCGCTACTGCAGCGTGTCAGGAATGTTCGCGGACACACATGTGGATTGGTTCTTTACCACAATGCGTAAACGCTGTGCATCCCTGGTGTGTAGGGTGCGGGGCAGTAACAACAGGATCCTGTCCCTAATCGCGAGCAGGCTGGACTGTTCGTACGTGAATCACTGCTCCACCATTTCCCATGGAATGATGTTGCCGCGGTAAAGCGTCATACAGTTCGGCCTCTAATTATGTAGTTCTTAAAATTATTTTTTAGTGTATTTCAGTTTAATATTAAATTATTATTATATTATTACTAACATAGGATAAGTGCTACTAACAAATGAGTCATAGTAACTTGTAAAAATAAATTGAATTGAATAAGTCTATGTCTGGGGCCGGCAAATTTGGTGATGGCAGCTCTAGTCTAACTGGATGCAACTGAGTACTAGTATTTAGCATTAAGCGTCTGTCTATCAGACATCAACAACTCAGTTACTCGATTGTTCGATAATTACGCACTGCTCGTCGATTTTCAAAGTGATGCAACGTATTCTGAGGTCAGTTCATGTATGGATGACCTCAACATATTGAGATTGCTCCGTGCCTTGAATATAGAGCTGCCATTCGTCCGGGTTTCCCCGGATTTGTCCTAGTTTGGAGCGCGTCCAGGGGCGTCCGCAGGGATTTGCCCTATTAGCGTCCGGGTCAAACCCAGATATAGGTCTTACGGTTACAAAAAAGTAAGGTAACAAATATAAAGGAACAAATTTAAAGCTCTATAATGTTATCATTAACTAAAACCATAAATATTATGGCCAACCATATTAACCATAAATAGGACCGGCCTGTTGGTCTAGTGGTCAGTGGCCCTGACTGCTATGCGCAAGGTCGTGGGTTCGATTCCCACCCAGGACAAATCTTTGTGTGATGAGCACGATCATTTGTTCTTTGTCTGGGTGTAATTTATCTATAATATGTATGTATTTAGAAACATATATGTATGTTTATCAGTTATCTAGTACTCATAGGACAAGCTCTGCTTAGTTTGGGACTAGATGCCGTTGTGTGAAAGTCGTGGAATATTATTATTATTATAAACATTAAAATAAAAATGTATTTTTCTACGGTGTCCGGGGAAAAATTGCAATTTTACTCAAATGTCCGGGGTTTATGAAATTGTTGTCCAGGGCCACGAATTTTGGTGATGGCAGCCCTACTTGAATAGCATGTTAATTGTAGACCTTTGACAGTCTTAACGGGTAGTCAGAAGCCAGAATATCTTACTCCAGTCTTACCAAGTGGTATCGTGTTACCCAGCTACTGGGTTGTGGAGGTCAGATAGGCAGACGCTCATGTAAAACATCAGTACATACCTACTTGCTGCGTCCAGTTATACTGGAAGCCGACATAGTTTGGAAAAGGGAAAGCAAATGATACAATAATAACCTTGTACCCACCCTATAATTCCAGCTAAACAGTCAGTATACCTAAAATCCGGGTTTGAGCTGAGATTTAATCAACAATCAATATACAACGTGTAACGGAAACCCGATATCTATCCAAAAGGACTGAAGACTACATATAGTATGGAGTCTCTATGGAAAGTTTCAGCTCAAAATAAGTGACTCACAGAATTGACCCCAAATGATTGGTTTCATATGTTTCTTGAATACCAGTAATAACAAACGTGTCACAGCACTATGAGGGTAATCACTTTGCCCACTCACTTGCCAATAAAACGATAATTCTCTTCGTTCTTCTGAATTTGAAAAATTCGGCCTCTGGTATCAATGTATTCAAATTTCTAATATGCTCCACACATGTAGACATAGGATTAGAAAACCCTTGCCATATCGTTTTTAATCATCCAAAGAAGCCGTGCACTCGGTATGTATATACCCTTTAAATTACGAGTTGTATATAAAACGCTTCCGTTACCGACAGTAAGACAAGCACAAACCCTATCTTCTTTCAAAAACGTAGTAAAAGATCTTTATCTCTCTCCTTAAATTATTGTTATTATATGTCTTTGTTTCGTTCTTTTTTTATTTATATGTATTTATATATGTTTTGAGAACGTTATTTATTATTTTGTATTATATATAGATAAATAGTACACCGTGGACAACCCGCGTATTTATTTTCTCCTGTGTCAAATCCATCCAAAGGTTGTCTGTAAAAGATCGCTTTTAGCGATAAGACCACCAATTTTATCACCTTTTTAATTGTTAAGTCCATAATTTTGTTTTACTGTTATGGTGTACAATAAAGAATATATCTATCTATCTATCTGACTGACTGACAAACAACGCACAGCGGAAACTACTGGACACAAGAAGCTGAAATTTGGCATGTATGTTCCTTGGGGTGTGTAGGGGAGCACTAAGAAAGGATATTTGGAATTTCCCTCGGGATCAGGATAGTTTGTAAAAGGCAAAGTAGATAATGATAATTGCAAAAATAACCTTGTACCCACCCTATAATACTAGCTAAACAGTCAGTAAACCTAAAATCCGGGTTTGAGCTGAGATTTAAACTAATTAGGTTTATAAGTTTAGTATTTAATCAATCATTGCACAATTAGCATGTTTTGTTTCCAATACTCTACACTAAAATGTAGGTAAGGAAAACTTATTTATAAATTAAAGTATTATTATATTTCAAAAAATATGACGCACTTCTGCTCAGTATTGTTTATTTAATTTTTTTTTTTAATAGTTGAATAGGTCAAATGATGACACGATGCAATATTGTATAATAAGTACTTTGACGTACTAGCATATTATTGTGTTTTAAAGCGATAATAAAACACAATATAAGTTTGTAAATACCTCATAAGTTATCTAATAACCTTGAAATAAATTTGCCATATTTACGCATTGTTACGCAAATCAGTATACTTATTACGGTAGTTTTTGTTATCGGAAGTGAGTGAGTAAACCCATTTTTTATGACGTAAATCGATTCAGAAGCCGATTCTTTCAAGCCGAACTTTCAGGAATTGCGTTTATTCTGTTACACGAGTATTATTAATTACCTTTATCAAGTGACAAATTACGTGTACATCGCAAAATCTAACTTTATGTCATCAAATCATTTAACATGATGTTATTATTAAAGAATTTCGCCTGTATTTGCTTTTTAGTAAAGTGCATATAGCCGCATTGCGCCATAAAAGTAATGGCTACTCTTTAAATTTTGGCTTCTATCAGCACAACAATTTGATCACCACAACTGTTCACAACTCTACATAATACAAAAATCGGCACCCAAAACCGTTCTACTCAGTAGAGTTTATTATATTATAGCTCTCACAAATAATACTGATATACTTTTGGAATTGGATCACTACTTCCGGAGATCACCCCTTACAAACAGACTAAACCCCTACTTAGACATTAACAAACAAATTTTAGTCTTTATAATATTAAGTACTGGCGACCCGGCCCGGCATCGCTCGGGTAATAAAGGTTAAATTTGCTTATATATGATTTTGCTGAATCAATTTCTCGTCCGGTAATTTGCCACACTCATATATCGGCGATAACTCATAAGATATTCATTTTATTGATATAGTGTAAAAAGCAATTTTGACCTACATTAAATCCTCAACATAGGTATCTGACGTATTTAATTGGATAAGGAGTACTGTACTGTACTGTTAAAAAAGATTCGTATATGACCCATAATTTTAATGTAATATGTAAAAGAAAAAAATTGTTATTGTGGGTTATTCTTATGAGATAGACATATGTCATCACGTATTTTTGTAGATCTATAAAAGAGTAACAATCCCGCCATATATTGTATTTTTATAACTCAAAAGGTTTTGGCAGCGTTTTCGATTAAAGCTCTCGATAGGCTTAATTCTTTCCGACATGTTGAAGTATAATCGTCGTATTTCATTCAATCTACACAAAACCTTAACTTATTATACACTAAAACCTTCCTCAAGAATCACTCTATCTATTAAAAAAAACCCGCATCAAAATCCGTTGCGGAGTTTTTAAGATCTAAGCATACATAGGGACAGACAGACAGGGAAGCGACTTTGTTTTATACTATGTAGTGATAGATCATAAATTAGTGATTCATTCAACGATTCTGACCAAATTAATTTCAGGATGTACATTAATTATGTTTTTCTTTTCTTTTCAAATAGAGTAGAATTCACATTACTAGCAACCTTGTTAACCCCTCCAACTAAGCTAAATATACTTGTGTCTGGAGTGGGCAATAGTGTAATGGGTGGGTACATGCCAACCTACTAAGTTGTCGCTAGACTAACCTCACTGAGGAGGGAGCTGCAATACACTGTCTGCCACTAGGTGGCAGTCTGATCCGGGAACTTTTGGTTTCTCCTTCAGTGTCCAATTTATCCAAAGGTTGTCTGTAAAAGATCGCTTTTAGCGATAATTACGCTCATTGTAAAACCCTTGTTATAAAGTCCTTACTCCTTACTTAATTCTCTTAAGCTTAATAAAACGTATCTATCTTACAGGTAGAATTGTGCACCTCACCGCGCTGTGGCATTGCCTCGCATAGTGTCACAGCATTATGGTGAGTGATTACTGGTTGTAGAGTATGAAACGCGTATGTTCCCCCTTTTTAAAATTACTTTTGTATTTTCGTTTAAAATTTTCTAATATTTCGTAATTCTCGAAGGAGTCAAAATCGATAGGGTACTTCCCGTTGACCTCCAACTATGAAATTTGGCAAGTAACATTGTTCAATAGTTTAAGTTTAAGAAAAATGTGAAAGCTATATTGTTGTAATTAAATCATTATAAATATAGACTTATGGAAAGTCGAAATTTAAAATTGAAGAGCTCGATGTGCATATTCAAAAACATATTTTATTTATTTTTACGATGCATACTTTCTTATTTATGATGAAAAATACCGTACCCCCCGGTGCAGAACCCTTTTTTTATTGTTTGTTGGTTCGCATTAGACCACCTTCTCACCTGATTTTAAGCGAAAATGTGGTCAAAGTTGAAGCACACTTACCAAGAAGTAACCTATTCACTCTAGACCTAAGACACCCACGTTATTGCTATCAGGAATCACAGTGAATCACACACATGTACAGTATCGCCAAAACGTTTTGTGCGAATGGGTGGGATGTCCTCCATGTAACGATAACGCATCGCCGTTCGTCTTGTAGTCCGATGATGGAACGGGCTTGGTGCAATTTAGACTGTGCAATGCACAGTCTTCGAAATGTAACCGTATCGGTTACATTTCGAAGAGTCGTCGTCAACGTCGACGATGTTCAACGCTCTTGAGCTTTGACTCGACCAGTTCCTCGTTGCTAATGAGCTTTTTGGCCCGTTTCTCGATACAATCAAGTGCTTTAAGCTGGTATTTGGTAGATCCGTGCCAGAAATGGGAGCAGTATTACATATACGACCGAACTTACTTACACGCAGACTCGAAACAACTACTTGTAGGCTGTAAAAAATATTTATTCCAGTGAATCGTACCCGCGTCACGCAGCCCAGCAGCGAATCGCTCAACCAGAGCGCCAACAGTGTAGTAATTTTTTTTTTATTGAGGTAGATTTGTGAACAGAAACCAGAATTAATAACTAAACTGAGTTTTTCAAGAGATGAATTTTATGGGTTACCTAACCACTTTCCTGAGATTATTACTAAAAAACTGTCTTTAGTTTTGTATTTTCGTTTTTGGCACCGACTTCCGAAATTAAAGTTATTTTTCACATTGCAGTGTTTTTTGGAAGTCGGTTGAATTTTTTGGTAAAAAGTTTTTATTTCACTCTTTTTAGTTGGTCGAATTTTAATTTACATAGTTACAAAAGCCTAAATGTCAACTACTTAAAATCATTTACAATTTTTTTTTTTTTTTCGATAGGCTTGCGTTTGACCATAATCTCACCTGATCTTAAGCGATGATGTGGTCGAACACGAAGCACGCTAGCCTAGAAGTAACCTATTCACTCTTGACTTAAAGATTCCCAGTTTATAACTATATAAATTAAAATATTGCTTTTCTCAATGCTGGGCCGTTAATTGTTGACGAGTTCTCCTGGCACTTCACCATCAGCTTCACTTCACCATATGCATTGTGACGAGCATATTGTGCTTAGTAACCATATTCAAGTAATCGAAGCGGAACCCATGAAATACTTATTATTCCTACCTACTTATATATTGAGTAGTTCCAGTGGCCATCTGTGGTCTTCATCATCAGGTCCACTTCACAAATGGCGCTTTTCGAATGCAACTACACAAGTTACTATAAAAAAATACTCAAATCACCATAGGTGTGCCTATGATATTTGAAGAGTTCCCTGGATTTCTCCAGGATCCCGTCATCAGATCCTGAATTGGTGACAATGGGATCAATTTCGAAGTATACCCTTTCAAACTAAAAAGAATTTTCCAAATCGGTTCAGCCGTCTTCGTGTAATCGGTGAACATACATAAAAAAAATATACACGCGTTGAATTGATAACCTCCTCCGTTTTTTTCGTCGGTTGAAAATTAATTGTCATCATCAGCTGTCTAGCCACCAGCTATGTTAGGATCGGCTCTTAGTCTAACCGGTTGCAGCCGTATTCCACAAGAAGTGACTGCCTACCTAACCTCCACAACCCAGTAGCTGTGTAATGCAATAGCCTTTGGCAAGTTTATGTATCAGATGATGTGTACAAGAAACAACCGAGACCAATAATCAATAGTACGGCTGTTATTTTAGTCCCTCGATCATAAATAATAAAAAAAAAAACAATTTTAATAATTATTAATTTTATTAATGTTAATAATACTTCAAACAATAACCTTAAAACGATCGTAAATACTTAATATACAGACGTGAGAATTTTTAAATTAATATCACAAAATGTTTCAGAGCAATTTGGAGTCCTAAAACTAGTCAATATAATTTACATCAAGTTAAGCGCAAAGAAACTATTCAGGAACACTTCTCCTTAATTTATAAGCCGCAACGTTTAGCTTCTGCGAGCTCAGATTTGTCACTTGCCAGTTGCCATCAGGATACACTCTCGTACTGAACACTACCTCACCTTCACCACAGAACAGCTCCAAAGAAGAAGCATCCAAAAAGATCCTCCACAGTTCTGAGTCCAGAGGAAGCCATTCCACTTGTCTGACATCTCCTTCTCTATCTACCACAACTTTACGCACTTGAGGGTCCCATCGCAGAGATACTTGGCCGCCACCATTGCTGCCTTTGATTTCCAACTCAATATTTTGACTCAAGTTACCACTTACTAATAATTCTCCAGTCTTCTCCAATTGTATGACGGCATTTTGTGCTACCGCCCCATCCCATACTGTCTCCTCTCTCAGGGTGGTCATCGCCTCAACAGGCTTCATCAGAAGGCGATTGCCAACTAAATCAAGTTCTCGGAAGATAGTCAGGGCTCCTGCCCAGCCGTCGACATCTTCAGGATGTGGGACGTCCCACATTCCAAACCACGCAATCAGATACCTCTTCCCATCTTCTTCTGTAGTTTGAGTCGCGTAGAAGTCATGGCCAAAGTCGATCTCTTGGAAACTTACTTCAGGCACGAATTCAAAGGTTTCATAATTGAAACTTCCGATGATATAACCAGTTTGATGAGTATTTTTGTATCTGTCACCTTGTGGTGCCATGCCTTGAGGAGACATCAGAAGGATATGTTTATCTTTAAGCTTGAAAAAGTCAGGACACTCCCACATATAACCCAATTCACCCATAGATTCTCCTATGACACTTAAAAACTCCCAGTTGATCATGTCCGAGGATCTGTAAAGTAACACTTGACCTCTGTCATCGTCCGTCTTGCTCCCAATCACAACGTACCAGTGATCTCCGTGTTTCCATACTTTAGGATCGCGGAAATCTGGGGATCCATTGGGTGCACTTGACATAACTGGATTACCTTCGTACTTCTGGAATTCCACGCCATCGTCACTAAATGCCAAAAACTGGGTTTGATTGAAGAAAGGTTCTTCATCCGTTATTGCGTGGGCTGTGTACATTAATACAAGAGTATCGTCTTTAACGACAGCGCTTCCTGAGAAACAATGCTCTTCTTCAGGCAGTAAGGCTGTAGGCAGTGGTTTCCAATCCACAAGATTTTGGCTCACAGAGTGACCCCAGTGCATCGGCCCCCACTGGCTGTCGTAGGGGTAAAATTGGTAGAACACGTGGTACTCTCCTTTGTAGTATGAGAATCCATTAGGGTCGTTCATCCAGCCCACAGGGGGCGCAACATGGTAATGCAGTCTATACCTCGGGTTGATTTCTGCCTTCTTCTCTTCAATATATGCTTCTAATTCCGCTTTGGCATCGCTTTGTTTGACCGATTTTAGATGAACTGTGGCGACCACAGTGAAGAGCACCACTAACAACTTTGTAAGTGTCATGACTGATTGATATATCGTCTCGTGTGGTAATCTGTTATATATACCAGTTTTCTGGGGGTGATAAGATATTTCAAGTGTTTTGTTTACGATATGATATGATATTATGACACACGTGCGTTCGATTTATCTCGTTTCAGTGACATTAATGACGTCTGTGTTGGTCTGAGATGAAACTTTTGCAATGTTGTGCGAAATTAATATCAATAAATATAACAAGACGCATATTTAAATACTAGCTGTACTCGCGACTTATTTCGCATTGAAATTAATATAGGTAATAATAATACCCACGTAAATACATAAATCATTTCTGATCCCGTGGTATTTTCATGGTAAAAACTTATATATATTGCTCCATAACCACCTCTATCTTTCATTGAAAGTCCTACTAATGAGCAGACATACAAAAAAAAACTTTTATTTATGTTTCAGTACCGAATACACATGAGAAAAAAACAATTATTTTTAACCAACTTCAAAAAAGGCGGAGGTTTTCAGTTCGTCGGAATCTTCTTTTTCTTATGTGTGTTCCGCGATTACTTGAAGATGGCTAGAGCGATTTGGAAAATTCTTTTTTTACTTGAAATACCCTTTCAAGTTGCTACTTTCTACTTGATCCCATTGTTATCATGTCAGAAACTGAAGATGGAATCATGGGGAAATCGAGGGAACTCTTCAAATATTGTAGGCACACCTATAGTGATTTGGGTATTTTTTATAGCTACTTGTGCAGTTGCTCTCAAAAAGCACCATTTGGTTAAGTGCAACTGATGATGAAGTCTACAGATGGCCACTGGAATTTTTCAATAACAAATGTTTCGTGGGTTGCGATTCGATTACTTGAATATGGTTGCTAAGTACTTTATGCTCGTCACAATGCATATGGTGAAGTGGAGCTGATGGTGAAGTACTAGGAGAACTCCTCAAAAATAACGGCTCTGCATCGGGAAAAGCAATATTGTTTTAAATGTGATAAGAAGTTGACATTTAAGCTTTTTTAACCAGAAAAATTACAAACCAACCCACTAAAAAGACTGAAAAAACTTAAGAAAAATACAAAACCAAAAACACCGACTACCAAAATAAAAAGTAATTTTGGCTTTGCAGTGTTTTTTTTTTTTCGGAAAGCGGTTTTATATTTTGCTAAAAAGTTTGTGATATTACAGACAGACATTTCACATTTATTTGTATGTATAGAAAGAAGATAGAATAAATGTAAAGATTAGGTGTGATGACTGAATCCGTCTACTGAACAACAATGATACTGAACTTGACGCTCAGATATAACAGATACAGCAGAGATTATTATTTGAGAAATATCCTTATGTAGTTAATCTGTTGTGTCTCACGTGCTACGTAATCTCTTCTATCTATACTTAACATTATAAATATAAGTTGAAGCTGATAAAACAGCTACAGCACAGCAGAGATCATAAATATCTTTATGTAGTTAATGTGTTGTATTACCAACGATAACTGGAAGAGCGGAACCACAAGCCAATTATGGCTTAAAAGGTTTTATCCTAACATGGGCATTGTATAATTCATAGTTTGATGAAATAAATGTTACTTTACTTTACCTTTGAATTGGTGGACGGATAAAGAATACCTAAGGTAAAAATAAAAAATACATTATTTTTTCTTCCTCACGGCCCAGCCCCGCGCCGTGGAAAGTATTATCTCTTGCACCGCTGGCTAATCATTAAAATAATTTCTGCTGAAATTGGCATCGTCCTGAGATTATTAACCGGAATGTATAAACATGCAAAAGGACTGTATTATTTATAACAGAGAGCGTTCAGTTTCTGCTATTAAAGAATAATATTTCATAACTAACATAAAAGTGTCGTAACAAATAAACATGGTTTATTATTGTTGGTTAGCTAAATACAACTTTAACCTACTTTTAAATATGTTAATTGACGAAGAATCTTAATTATTTCTTTCGGTAACTTGTTATAAAGCTCAGCTCAGCGCATACTGACACTGAATAGTTCTGCCCTACAATGTTCTTACTGAAAGCAGTTCTATCCTTATTACTAGCGTAGTAGTGATGTTTTCCTTTTGTAACTGATATCTCCTACCTACTATATAGATAAATTGTCAAAAAATCTGAGCTCGGCAGCATATACCGTCAGCAAAAATTCGTGGATTAACTGATATCGAAACAGCACGTCTAGTTTACTTTATTTACTTTCACAGTGTGATGTCATACGGCATTTTACTTTTTTTTTTATTAAAAATAAGTTCGCGTTTGACCACTATCTCACCTGATGGTAAGTGATGATGTGATCGAAGATGGAGCACGCTTACCTAAAAGTAACTTATTCACTCTGGACTTAAAGACTCCTTTTTTTTGGGGTGGGAAAGTCATCGAATGACTTCTTCCACTCTGGGTCAAGCGGAACCCTGTTCCTTCGGCTGCCCTAAATTTCCGTGGCCGCGGTAACTCGGTAGAACTTTCCCGCAAACCCCGGCAGGACTTAAAGACTCCTAGGTTGTAGCTGTCAGGAAAACAGACTCTGGGGAAAATGCCGCCGACATTCACACAATATTTGGATTACAAAAAAGGGATATTCGTGCAATTTACGAATTAAGTCCTAAACATTCCTTAAGGGACAAAATTTAAAGAGATTAATATTATGACTGTGCCATCTGTCAGTGTATTGTATTTGTCAGTGTATTTATGAGAATGTCTTGTATGCACCCAAAATTGTTAATCTGTTTAAAAAATACAGTGATTTTCATAATGTAAATACAAGGAACAAAGACACATAGGCATGTCATTCCTAAAACAAGGTTAAAAAAGTAGGTGGTTCGTTTAAATGCCAATGTATACGTTTTTATAATAAAATTCCTAGCCATATTTAAGATCTAACCATTAATAAATTTAAATTATTTATAAAACGTAAGCTAATGTCTGAAAGCAAAAATGCTTTCAGACAGTTAAAGATTATATTGAGGACAAAAAGGCTTGGGAATGAACTACTCCAGTGATATACGTGGGACTTTCTTTTGATTTTTAAATTTTGATTGATGATTTTTTATTTTATTTTACTGATTTAAATATTTGCTTTCTCAAGTATTGTATATACCATTTTTATTATGTTATTGTAAATGTGAGGACTATGTAGGTTATTGTTTCTTCTTCGTCTTACTTTCACTATAATTTATTTAATGATGTCAAGCAGTTTGAGTACTTGTGTGGCAAATGTCCTTACTTTGGTATTGTTTGTCAGATCCACAGAACAGATATAAAAGAGGTTAGAAAGGAAATAGTTCCTGATTCGTATGAGAACGCGTGTCGATATGATTTTCGAATCGTAAATGTGGCGCGCTCGCCACGCCCACATTGCCATTCCAACTTTATTCATTTACTAGCTTCTGCCCGCGACTTCGTCCGCATAGAAGTCGAAAATATTCCACGGGATCCCGTCCCCGGGATAAATAGTATCCTATGTTTTATTCCAGGACATATGTATCTATCTGTGTGCCAAATTTCTTTCAAATCCGTTCACCCGTTATAGCGTGATTAACAAACATCCATCCAAACTGATAGATATCGATTTACAATCCCATTTTTAAATATGAAAGATTTCGTCTATGACTTCGTCCGCGTGCAATTTTTACAGGCGGTGTTTTTTTTTCGAATTAAATACAATACTAATCTAAGAGCTTTCAGCTCTTTAATGTCCCACGGCTGGACAGGAGACTCAAGGTAATGTAGGCAAATTATTTTTATATATCCCGCTGGCTAGACAGATTTAATAGAGTGTTTTTATACCGTAACTATAAACGTAGGTAATATTTAATAACATAAATTTTAAGTAAGGGCCCTGTTTAATTTAAAGCTTCTCTGTATACAATGTTTCAGGTTGTTTTATTTTCCGGTAACAAAATAATCTGCTTTTCAGATGATCCAACTCGTGATAGACCAACATATAATTGCCCATGGGAAAAACATTATTTTCCTAAGTCAGTGCCAACTAAAGAGAAAGTTTGTCCTTGGGACTTGTTTATAGTCAGGGCAAAAGATGTTTTTAAGGGAAACTGGAGTCGCTTAAACGGTACAGGCAGGTTCGTAGGAATCATTGGAATTCTCGGGATGTGCGCCAACTGGCCAGCTCCTGGTCCGATGAGAATAGTCGCCACAATTAAGTTATCTTTTAAATCTTTAATTAGTAGCCTTGTGCCATTACACAGGTTGGGCGGGCTTAAATTCCTTCAAAGCATAACATTCCTTAATAGCAAGAGCAGTTCGTGAGGTGGCAGGCAGGATTCAAGGAATTTAAAAATTCTTGCTTGGATAATGGACTACATCCTCAACATTGCACACTGTATCAATGGACGTGTAAATTTTGTATTGACCGGGGACTTTTTGTAAAATTAGGTTATTGATTTCATTGACTGTATCGTTTCTTGGTGAGACGATAGCCCTTGAACAAAGCCAATGAATGTCTCTATCTAATAAATATTCAAGGTCTGGATAAACTGCATCTATGAGTTGCTGCAAATTGTGAACTATTCGGCCTACAGTCTCATTTATAACGATTTCCGCAACGTTTAGTGCCCAAGGTTTGAGAAGAAAAAGACCCTTTTCAACTTTGAGTAGCTGTTGTGGAAAATCGTTATCTGTATTTCCGATTAGCTAGGCTCTCATATTAGTTCGTAAGTTTAAAGTTTGGACCATACTCCATAGAGGTGACGATTTAAGACACGCACTTTATGATGTATGCACGGGTCCCTTTTGTGACGACGGGAAGTGTCTACCGAAAGTCACCAGCAAATCTGGACCTTAGATGCATATGGTCGGATCTATAAAAGTGAGGTTTTCAGTAGAGCAAGAACAAAATTCGAAAACATTTTTGCCAATATTTAATATTTACCAGCAAACTGGAACAATTTTATGAATTATATTTATGGGTAACAATTGCACCTTTTATTTTGTAACAATTCGAAAAATCTTTATGTTGAAATACTATGGTAAATAGCATTTATTTTAATTTTTTGCTCTAATCCGACTTTATGCCTGAAATAAATCGTTCATTAATAATACTTTTCGCAATTATAATATCATACGTCTGTATGCTTTTTTTTTAACGTGGTAATTTTATCAAATAAGTCCTCCCACTCCGGGCAGGGTGGGAGGGACTGTCAGACTTTTACTGACTAAAATCCACGGTGTTCCTTCAATAGCCCTTTACGTACCGGGGCCACGGTAACGGGATGAGTCCCACGACCCCGGCAGGCTTCGGCCCTCTGCAGAGGGGGCCTCGTCATGTTGCTGACGCTCTTTGAGGCGCACGTGGAACACGACGCGCCTTCGACCCGGGCATGGTCCATGGTCGGACAGCGAGTTGCCCTTTACTCGCTGTCCGCATGCCCGCGCCTACGGTGGCCGGAGATCGTCGGCCGACGTCCGACGCCGTGGGCGTCTTCCACTGCGGCTGGGCTGGAGGGAGGACGCCATCCTCTCCCTCACGCGGCCCGCCTCCTCCTTCGGAAGCATGACTGCTTCGATGCGTCTGTATGCTAGCAATTTTTATAATTGAACTGTAATTTTATATTGAAACACGACATTATACATCTTAAACCTCGAAAAAGTCCCACCTATACGCACGAAACGTTTTGGGAATACCTTTATTGTGCGTACGGCTAAAGAGTGGAATTCCCTGCCGGAGTCTGTTTCCCGATAGCTGTGTATAACCTAGGGATCTTTAAGTCAATAGTGAATAGATAACTTTTAGGTAAGCGTGCTCCATCTTCGACCACATCATCACTTACCATCAGGGGAGACGGTGATCAAATGGGAATCAATAATTTAAAAAAAATTGTCAGCGTCTGACGTCCGTTTACAAATAAATAATTTCACGACATGTAAGAGAAAGTTGCGGGATTATTTTCTTAACAAATAGTGGAAGCAGAGTATTCATAACCCCATTTTTATGACTTTTTATTAATATTTATAAAATATATTTTTGGTATGTGTTATGATAAATATGTATGTAAGTTTATTCTAGTTACATAAATGTATATACCCATACACTTGTAATAAAACTTTTACTTTGAATATACCTATTATCTACTTAGTTTTCTTTTTTATGCACCTGCCATGTTATTTTCATTTCATTTCATTTATTTTCAAGTAACAAAACTCAATTGGTTAGTAACAAAAATCCTTAATCCTATGTTAGTACTTAACTTAAATTACAAGGTTGGTTCGCGAATCGAAGCTACGAGCTCAACACCGACGTGGAGAGCTTACAGCAGCGATTAATGAACACACAGTCTCACCTGCTCGCCACACAACGAAGAAGATTATGTTGGGGCTGGCCCGCACTCGGCGCACCATGGAAGCGCATCGTTTTCGCATCGCCGCATAGAAACAGTCAACGCGAGCTTCAGCAAACATCCCTGATGCGCTGCAGAAGCGGGGCAGCCCCATCAACACCCGGAACGCGTTATTATACTGAACGTGAAGGGCACTGTACGATTTACGAGTATATGCAGCCCACAGGCTGCAGGTGTAAAAAGAACAGCAGAATGCACGGACTATGGTTATTTTTTTAAATTAAAAATAGGTTCGCGTTTGACCACCATCTCACCTGATGGTAAGTGATGATATGGTCGAAGATGGAGCACGCTTACCTAAAACTAACCTATTCACTCTTGACTTAAAGACTCCTAGGTTATAGCTATCGGGAAACACAGACTCCGCCAGGGAATTCCACTCCTTAGCCGTACGCACAATGAAGGTATTCCCAAAACGTTTTGCGCGTATGGGTGGGATGTCCACCATGTAACGATGGCGCTTCGCCGTTTGTTTCGTAGTCCGATGATGGAACGGGCTTGGTGGAATGAGACTGTGTAATGTAACCGATAGAAAACCGATAGACTTGCAACTCCTCGTCGATGTTCAAGGCTCTGGAGCTTTGACTCGACCAGTGCATCGTTGCCAATGAGTCTCTTGGCCCGCTTCTCGATAGACTCAAGCGCGTCCGTTGGTATTTAGCAGATCCATCCCAAAGATGAGAGCAGTACTCCATACACGACCGAACCTGGGCTTGATTGAGATTAAGCAACTGTTTGGGTGTGAAGTACCGTCTCACCTTTGCTAGGATTCCCAAATTTTTGTTGCTAGTTGGGCCTTAGCCTCGATAAACGGGCCAAAATTGAGGGTAAAAGTTACTGTTACCCCCAGAAGCTCGATACGGTGAGCAACGTACAAACCTGCGAGCTATCATATTAGCTCTAACCGACAATGCCCGTCGCTCCCTCTCAATGTCGTCATTGTCTTTGAGGTCAGCGGTCAAGAGATGTCCCAGGTATTTAAACTATAACACTTGCTTGAGAGCTACTCCATACAACCTGACTGGTGGTATAGTTTTAGACCACCGGCCTCAAACACCATGACCTCACTTTTTCCTATGTTGTATATCAATCCATGACGCTTAGCATAAGCTTCACAGATGGCAACCAACTTCCGGAGACCGCAGACCGAGGTGCTCAGCAGCGCCATGTCATCAGCGTAACTTATATTTTTAAAACACACCCCGTCAATATAGCAGCCCACTCGCTCACTGCTGAGCACCTCGATTAGCTCATTGACGTATAGATTGAAGAGTAAAGGTGAGGCCAATCCACCCTGCCTCACCCCACACTCCAACCTTTACGGCTCCGACAATTCTCCAGCCAATCGAATCTGATTGACCTGGTCTCCATACCAGTACCTAAGAGTGCTAATCAGCCCTGAAGGGACTCGAGCTTTCCTAAGCTTATTCCAAAGAATACTGTAATAGACCAGGTCAAACGCCTTGGATAGGTCAAGGAAGGCCGCATAAGTAGGTGTCTTCCTATCAGTATAGTACTTGACAGCCCACTTCAGGCCCAAGATAGCACTCTCCGTAGACAAGCCCGCACGAAAACCGAACTGATTATCATGCAGCTGGATATGATTGGCTAGTTGTCTGTTAAGCAGACTGTCAAGCACTTTCACTATTACTGTAGCTAGGGAAATTGGCCTATAGTTTGTAATGTCAGCGTGGTCAATAGTTTTACTTTTAACTATAGGAACCACAATAGTTCTAGTTAGCTGACTAGGTAAATATGCATGACTAATACAGAAATTTAGTAACATTTCCATTACTCTTGGTAAATGGGCATCAGCAAACCTTAGATGCTCAGCACTCAGACCATCATGACCCGGAGACTTACCGCCCGTCATGGCGTTTATAACACATTTGACCTCCTTGGCAGTGAATCTAGTTCCTAGGTCATGACAGTAATCGGTAGTATTCACTACCCATGGTTGACTGATAGAGAATGCCTATGGCATTAAGTCATTGTTTTGAGATGAACAAATTCACCTTCCCGCCCGCTCCCGAACAGTCCGCACGAACGACAGAAAAATCCGACCTATTTTCAGTACCGACCAAGCTTCGACTTGATAATTAAGTAAAAGTTGGTAACATAATGGTTTATACTAACATACAGTCAAAAAAAATAACGTTATGAGCATTATATTACAGCTAGAATGTTTTACGATTGTATTCGACTTTATGTATTATAAGTTAAAAACATAATTTTCAAAGCATAATGGTGTATGTTATGATCCGTACATTTAGTCAGTAGCAAAATTTAGAGGCATAAGTACGTATCTGTACATACATCCAATGAGAAAATGCATGAATGTTAAAAACGCTTTGAATGCATAAAGAATTATATTGATTTGCGACCCTGTAAGATATTAATTATTTATGGAAAAAAGGTGCATATTAAAATATGGCTTTATGCCACACAAATATTTCGGAAAATTGGTAGATCAGACATTATGCATATAATTATCTCCACAGTAAATAAAGATAGAAATGGATTAGTTTGCCAGAAAGCGAAAAAAAAAACGTAGCATTGTGCTGGTAAAAAGTGATATTGGGTGGATCTTCAGATACGACCTTATGCATCTAAGGTCCAGAAATACAAAGTTGACACCACCCATGATAGCAACTGAATTTCTCAAATCTTTAAGCGTTCGATCCACTGCTTCAACATGAGCTCTATGGCTCATTGTGCATTCATCCCACATTATCAGCGACTATTAGTATTCTGTAATAACTGTCCAAGGGGCCCATTTTTGCGAATTGAACATACCGACTGCTGCTCCAATGAAACTGAAACGTAAGTATGTTGAAAAAGCTTTTTTTTTACATAAATCTTCCTATATCTGCTAAAATATAATTATATAAGACGGACCAGATTGTCATATATTGTTTTCAGTTTTATGCAACTATTTAGGCAGCGCATGCAAGTAATTCTATTTTAAGAGGTACAATTTTCCGACTTGCTTGACAAAGATTATAATAGCTCGGATAATATGCATGATATAAAGATAATTTGTAGCCTATAGCACTCGGGAATAATGCAGCTACATGTCAGCGAAAGAATTTTCAAAATCGGTTCAGTAGTTTCAGAGATTACCCCATACATACAAACTTACAAATTTTACCTCTTTATAATATTAGTATAGATTCCGTGGTCAGATCGCTGTGCTCCTTAAGTTCTAAGTTGAGCTATACGATAACTGACAAATGCTTGCACTGTCTGGACAGGTCCGCTTAAATCTGTGTGGTTATTTCCTGAAAGAGCACCACAGACATGAACCTACATGTTTTCCATATGATTGGACCAACACAAATTGTATGGACTTCAAAAGAGACGTTGACCTCTGAGTTTGTTTCAGTGTTTCTTCTCAGAGTAGTCAGTTAGGAAACACCGGCCTCATCTAGCTAAACTAAGCTTAACACGCAAAAAAAACATGACGTGTAAAAGTGTTATTTATAACCAATTTACAAAATAAAGATTTCATTTCATTTACCAAAAAGCGTAAAAAAATTTTTTTTGCAAAAAATAGAACCGACTTCCATATAAAAACACTACAAAGGCAAAAATAACTTTAATTTCGGTAGTCGGTATCATTTGTTTTGTATTTTCTTTTATTTTTTTGACACCGCCTTCCGAAATTAAAGTTATTTTTGCCTTTGTAGTGTTTTTATATGGAAGTCGGTTCTATTTATTGCAAAAAAAAATTTTTTCACGCTTTTCAGTGGGTCGGTTTGTAATTTATCTAGTTACAAAAGCCGAAATGTCAACTACTTATCACCTTTTACAAAATATTGCTTTTCCTGGTGCAGAGCCGTTAATTTTTGAGAAGTTCTCCTGGTACATCACCATTAGCTCTACTTCACCATATGCATTGTGACGACAATAAAGTGCTTAACATCTATATTCAAGTAATCTAATTGCAATCCACGAAAAACGAAAAACTTATTATTGAGTAGTTTCGGTGGCCATCTGGGGTCTTCATCATCAGTTCCACTTCCTCAAATGGTGCTTTTCGAGAGCAACTTCACAAGGTACTATAAGAAATACTCAAAACGCTACAGGTGTGCCTATAATATTTGAAGAGTTCCCTCGATTTCTCCATGATCCCATCATCAGATCCAAACGTGACGACAATGGAACCAACTAGAAAGTATACCCTTTCAAACAAAAATAGAACTTTCCAAATCGGTCCAGCCATCTCCGAGTAATGAGGTAACATACATAAAACAAAAAAAGTTCAAGACGAATATTGTAAACCTCCTTTTTTTTCGAAGTCGGTTAAAAATCCCATAAAATCGTTGTTTTAGTTGACATGGCAACATAGACAACAACAACTTAGTAACTTACGAAATAATTTTTTTTCGTTGATTTCTAGGAAATATAATACTTTGAATCAATGTTCTATTAAATCAAGGAATCTTAGGCATCTAAGTCCTCAACCAATAGTTTTAAGTATTTTTTAGTTTTTCATTTAAGGTTTAACATTCCCAAGAAAGATTTTCTTATTTGTATAATTACGCCAGTCGCTTAGCGAAGTACGTCGAGTAACTTCGACAGAAATCTAGAATGTTCGAGACACTAACGCCACCTGGCGGCAAATAGCAGTACTGAGTATCTCGAGTAGCTTCTGGAATATTCTTGGCAGTATAGGCAGTGAGTCAATTTTACAAGAATGTTCTAGAACTCATAGACCGGGGTATAAATAGATCGCAGAGGAACGCAGACGAACGCAGTCTTATCAGAAGATACGAGGCGATATAATCGAAGCTATACAAGTAAATTTAAGTGTTAAATGACAAGTATTGTAGTGTGAATAACTGTGTTAATTTTTATTTTGTGTTTATTTAATTAAAGTGTTAATTTTGGTTTCATTGGCGTAAATTATTTCTAACCCGAACCCCAGCTCGTAACAGTGTGCTCAACTAAAACAAATATTATTGCAGTTAAGTAAAACGTAAGTCGCGCTTGCGATCACAATGTCAACGAGGCAGTTAGGTCACAACATATTATACAACTGACCCACAGAATATGACCTTTGTAGGGTCATCATCATCATACTAAAACTTCATAAACAAAGGCGTAAGTATCAACATCAACTGCTTAGACTTTTCCCAATTATGTTGGGAGTCGGCTTTGAGTCTAACCGGATACAGGTGAGTATAAAGTGCTTACCGTATGTGGCAGTGAGCGAATAATAATAATAATAATAATATTCCACAACTTTCACACAACGCCATCTAGTCCCAAACTAAGCAAAGCTTGTGGTATGAGTACTAGACAACTGATAAACATACATATATATTTCTAAATACATACATATTATAGATAAATTACACCCAGACAAAGAACAAATGATCGTGCTCATCACACAAACATTTGTCCTAGGTGGGAATCGAACCCACGACCTTGCGCATAGCAGTCAGGGCCACTGACCACTATACCAACGGGCCTGTCAGAATAGTGTACTATCACATATCGACTAAAATGTAACTAACTTAGGGGCCTTAGACGTAAGTCTAGTTTAGGCACCAGTCTGTCAGTCAGTTCGTTGCTATTTCATGTCAATGATATTGTTACTCCAGTCGCTTAGCTAAAGTACGTCGAGAAACTTCGACCGACATCTAGAATGTTCGACACACTAACGCCACCTGACGGCGAGTAGCAGTACTGAATATCGACACGCCCTATCAACAACGCAGGATCTGAAAATATGCAACTTTCCAGCAGAGCAGTTTAAAGTTTAAAAGCATGATAAAAATGTTATTTTATGGATTACGATTTTGAATTTTGGAATGAGTGTCATATATCCGATTGTCTGTTAAGCTAATGTAATGTTTTCATGAAATTGATTGATAAAGTGGTAAAATTTGCACACGAAGCCATTTTACGCGGATTAATTTTATTAGCTTACGTCGGATGTGGTACTTCCTACAATTTTGATCGGAACAACATCTATCATAAAGGTCGGAAGTGGCACTTACGCCCTTTTTGACGGGATTTTTTTTAAATATTATTTGTTACGTGTGCTATCTACTTAGTTTTAGATACAAAAATATAAAAAATAACTACTAGTATTACATTAATACATGTCATTATACATTATCAAATTATAATAATATTAAAATAATGAGGAGGATAATAAATTAAAGTTTAATTAATTATCGCCAGTATAATATTTATTAATTAGGAACAGTGGAACTTATTTATAAGAAGACGACTATATTATTAATTTATACAAAACACAAAAACAATGAAATAAAAATATTCATAAACAAAATAAAATAAGCCTGCAATTATTAATTACAATAAAATTAATCATAAATTCATATTAAAATCAGTCGTTACGGGAAGTCATAAGCCAGTAAATCTGACACTGGCTTGGCTAGACCAGTGTGGGTATCGTGTTACCCAGCTACTGGGTTGTGGAGGTCAGATAGGCAGTCGTTCCATGTAAAACACTAATTCTCAGCTGCATCCGGTTAGACTGTGAAGCGGACCCCATCGTAGTTGGGAAAAGGCTAAGCAGATGACGAGGGTTGTATTTCCCTCGTTTATCAATAGAAGTAGACCCATCGTATTTCTCCCATGCTGTTTTAAAAATGTTCTCCTACAATTGAAGTATTTAAGAACATGGTTTGACATACTTTTAAAATTAAGTAACTGCCAAACCATAAAAATTTAAGTCCATGCTCGAAATAACTTACTGCGCCGTCTTACATCCATCAAACGGGGAGCGTCTCCTCAAGTCCTGCGAACAACTGGTATGGCACTCTGTCTGTTTTCTGGTGAATATACCTGTCCAGTATGGGAACGTTCCGCTCACGCCTACCTTGTCGATATAGCTTTGGATGAGACGTGCCAGATCAATAGTGATTGCCTTATACCGACCCCAGTACGAAAGCTATATCCACTAACTGGGATTGCGCTTCCAAGGGTCCGCAGGATTATAGCAAGTCGCTTCGAGAGGACCAAGCTACAAGCTGACTCACGCCACCCAATGTACGGACACGTCCCAGTGCTCCAGAGGCTGATAAGCTGCAAAAACTTTCTCAGGTGCATTAGCCCAGCTAGTTCAGCGAATAGCAACGCCCACACAGCAAGGTGCGACGATGGGAAATCCTCAATCCACCTGATGGCGTCATTGAACCGTCTGAGCGCGTGTGGCCTTCTTGGAAATGCCTTAACAGACTGCGAACCTAAGTCAACCGAAGCAAAGATAACCTGTATAGATAGGGCCTCACAGATGGCTCAGAACTCAAATGTATATGCAGCGTGACCCCTCAGACAATGGGGCCACCTTCTATCATGCTTCGCATGCCCTGTTATCTGCACTCTTGATGATCTCATCCATGATATTCTGCATCAAATAGCGGAGTTTGCGTAGCAAAAACTACAAGGTCCCTTTATGACCTGCAGGCTTTTTCTTGATTCTTGAACAATTTGCTTTTAACCACTATTCAGTTCTCTTTATGTGCAAATTGTTTTTCCCCTTTATCAGTTTTATATGTTTTCTTTTACCTAACGTGGATGTTGGTGTAGCACTATTTGCAATAGATGAATCTGAGCAGGTGATGAGGCAGGACGTGCTGCTTCACGAACCTGTACAGGTGATAGAGCAGGAGTAACAGGTTTAAGATCTAAGTTAATAAATATATTTGGGTCTAAATTTTTATCAATTTTGTCATCACTCATCTTATCCATTTCCTAACATTCAAGCTTTTCATCGAAAACCAAAAACATCCTTAACCGTATTGATAAATTCTCTAAATCATGTTTCCCGTCATCAAGTACAGGCGACTCTAGAAATAATCTTATCTCTCAATAACACAAACATGGTGTTATTTTTTAATTTTTTTGTTAGGTATACTTTTGTAAATATTTTTAAGATCTATGTAAAATGAAAAATAATGAACGTGTTAATTTTTTTTTTATATATACATATGAAGTATTAACAATATTGCAGCCCACTACATTCTTTAATCTTTAAATCTTTATTGGAACAATAACAGTTAATTACAATATGATTGCGTACGATAATAGCTGCAGTAGTTGGAAACTGTGTCGCAGCTACTAACGCCCACCTCCAGGAGGAAGAAGACAGAGTTCCATATATTACAGAAAGTAAGTTGGTACAACAAGAAATAGAATCTGATTAAGTAAATGTATGATGTACGTACTGATGCTAGGTTTACAGTATGAGTGTTGAGAGTGTGTGTTATGTGCGATTGAGTTGTAAGTGCATGCATGTAAGGTGTGTGTGATGAGTGTGTTAAGTGTTGATTTTGTGGGATATGTGTTTGAGTAGTGCATGTAAGTCACAGAAGGTAGACATAATTATGATTTTAAGATTAGGATTTTACTAAGCATTCCAGTTCTTCGCACGTGAGAGTCTGCAACCATTTATCAACAAGTCTTTTACATACATTGGAAGGGTATGGATAGATATTAAGCTCGGTGTTCACTCTGTTGTATAACACGGGACTAATAAAAGTGTACTGCCGTCGGACTATTTCAGATTTAGTAGAAACTACATGGCAGACTCTGACAGTCCTACGCTTCCCTTTACCCAAATCCGGATCAAACAGCAGGTCTCTGTGTTTCCGTAATACTGTACTTATAATGAAAGAGTGTCTTACGGTAGGTACTTTCCAAAGCAGGTACAAATCCTTTGTAGGGAAACGTATGGGTTTGCATGCCATGACTTTAAGCACAGACCTCTGGGCCTTTTCTAGACGTAGTAATAAACATTTCCCAGCACCAACCCAGGCCGATATACAGTACGTTAAAACTGAGTGAGCAAGAGCAAAATACACAGTTCGCAGGGTACAAAAATTAGCTGAGGTTCGAAGATTTTAAAAAATAAAAATTAATTTTCTCACTCTGGACACAAGCGAACCAAATTTCTCACTCCATGACATCGTGCTGTCAACCAGAACTCCAAGGTATTTTATTGAATCCGTACGCATTACTTTGGTACAGCCGCATTTTATATTAGCTGTCGAGCCGCACGCATGCGCTGTCAGATTGTAGGGTTGGGCTGGTTGTGATGCTTTCCTTGGACTGAACGTAATGAATCTGGTTTTATCTAAGTTAAGGTTAAGTAAATTTTGTGTAAGCCATTTCATAGTAGCCTGAAGAGCAGACTCTGCAAAATAGCGGACCTCAGACCAATCTCTGCCATGTACCAGGATTACGGTATCGTCAGCATAAGCAATCATTTTGGAGTTAGCTGGAGTGAGTTTGCAAAGTTCATTTATATATATCAGGAAAAGGGTAGGTCCTAAGACACTACCCTGCGGAACTCCGTACGTTAGGAATACTTCTTTACTGGTATCAGTATCTATTTTAATAATTTGAGAACGACCACTGAGGTAACTCTTAAACATATCTAGCGCCAGGCCTCTTACACCATGCCTTTCCAGTTTACTGAGCAAGAGGGCGACAGAGACAGTGTCAAAGGCTTTAGAAAGATCAAGAAAGATTGCTACAGTCTTATCTTTATTATTTAAATTTTGAGCTACTGAACCTAGTAATTCTAATACAGCATCTTCCGTGTTTTTGCCAGATCTAAATCCATATTGGTTATTGGCTAATATGTTTTGTGAGTAAAGATAGTCCAGCAAGCGCTTATTAAGAATTTTTTCGAGAAGTTTGGATAGAATGGATAAAACAGAAATAGGTCTATAGTTGTTGACACTGCCTCTGTCTCCGCTTATGTGAATAGGGTGTACAACGGCTTTTTTAAAGACGGTTGGGAAAATTCCAGATGTAAGGGCGAGATTAAAGACGTGACAGATTACTGGAATGAGCGTGTGTCTGGCATTAAAGATAACGGTGGCAAGGATACCATCCCAACCCACGGCGCTGTTTGGTTTAAGGCCAAGAATAAGTTGTTCGATCTCTTCGTTATCTGTGTCAAAAATAGCCATCGAATTAGCGGTGCCTGGCGTACTCGATTCAGAGGTGCTTGGTGGGATATAATTTGGGGAATTTATGATTCTAGAAGCCAGCTGTGCTCCCACATTTGCGAAGTGTTCGTTAACAGAGTTGAGTGACTGGGATGGATTTGACGTTAAAGACAACAGCTCACTGGCAGAGGTTTTGTTAGATTGCATATTGGTGACGACTTTAATGAGTTTCCAGGTGGCTTTCGGGTTATTACGACATTTTTTGAATTCGTTCCGTTCATACTCCTGCTTTAGTTTCTTTAGTAAATTGTTGCAATAATTTCTATATCGAGTGTAGGTGATTTTGAGAGAATCATTGTCAGTATTTTTCTTCGTTTTTGGTGCAAGCTATCACGGTTACGAATACACCTAAGAAGCCCTGGTGTGATCCACGGCTTAAGAATTCTTTTTCTGCTCGGAACAAAAGAAATACAACTGTTTTCATTAACAACAGACGACACAAGCTTAACCAAGATAGAGGAAGCCATGTCAGCATCACGACAGCTCGTAACGGCAGAAAAGTCGGTATTCTTAAGTATTTCAACGCAAGCGGCAATATCTACACGATGCTGCTGGGAAGGCGATTTAAGGATATCCAGTCTAAGATTACAAAAAACTACAATAGGGGCATGGTCAGTAATAAGAGAGTCAAGAACAAGGGTAATAGCTGGTTTCTGTGATTTAAGAATAACGTGGTCAATGCAGTTATCATTACGTGTGGGGAAAAGGTGAGCAGGTAACATAGCGTGAGACGCAACAGTATTTAAGTAAAGGTCTGAATTTATATCAGTACGGTTTCGAGCTATGTTAATGTCCCCTACTAGGATAATGGTTTTGAAAGTATTTAGAGAATGAAGGATGGAATCTAGACCGGTAACAAAATTTGGAATATTTTTATTAGATGGAGACCTATATACTGCAATAAGTGCGACCTCATTCCGGTATTTGATTACGAGACAATTAGCGTCAGCTAGTATTGGTTTTTCGACTTTGAATGTAATCTCCACTTTAGTGTAAACAACCACTCCATCATTTTGGTTAGAGTGATCAGAAAAAGTGGGTACAAAGCCCGGAATAGAGGGAAGTAGGGGGCACTTACGCAACCAGCATTCGGTTAGGACTATAATATCAAATTGTGCTCTTATGCGATGCAATAATAGGAGGAGATTATTAAAATTAGCAATATTGCCGATGCTTCTGATATTAACATGAAAATTTTTTAAGCCAGGATTAACATTATTTAGATAAGAATTAACTTGTTCCGGAGAGCATTGATATGAAACTGACGGTGAAAGTTGTTCGATATCATCTATTATTTGGACGTTATCATTCCTGATGGAGACTAGGAATTAACAAATAATTTTCAGGAACTGAGACATTATGAATTCCGCATAAGATAAACCGAAATGACAGATACTGGGAATTATTAATACATGATAACATTACGCTAGCATAGTAGCATGCTAATGCACTTGTACACATCTTTTTTAGTTTGAGATTGCGGCTGAAAGAGGTATGTCTTCCGTTGTGAATAATGCGTAAGTGGATATGTGTGGCTGTGTGTTTATGGTTGTGTTGTATGGTATCTCGGTAAGTATGTGATGAAAGTAAAGTTTTCATTTTATATGTTTTCAGTAATATTAAATTCCAAAAATACACTAAAAGAAGGAAAAAAAGTTTGGGTTTAAGAAAACTTATTACATTAAAAATTACAAGAATATTATAAATATAAAATTTTTGTCATTTATCCACTTTGACTATTGGAAAGTCAGACTCATCTTTGATCAATATATGCGGGGCTCCATCCTTTTCTCGGAGAAATATTTTGCCATTTTTTACCCAGCAGTAGCGGTAATCGTTGCTGTTGGCAAAGTCCCGGGCCAGGAAAAACAGGCGTTTCATTTTAGGTGTCAGATTTTCAGACACAAAAACAGGTTTAGCAGGTCCACTGATTCTCAGATGCTCAGTTGTCAATTTGTTGTTTTCTTTATTATATTTCTTATACATCCGAACAAACTTTTCTTTCAGTAGATTACTGGTAAAATCCACGATTATAGACCTGTTGTCAGAGTTTTTATAGCCTTTACGGAACGTATCCTTTACTTCGAAAGGTTGAATTGTCACATTAAGAGTTGAGCCGATCTTAATAACGGTATTTAGTAAGACTTCTTTTGATTCCGATTTACTGATCGGTATATTACAAATTTCTACGCAAGATGATCTTGATCCTCGTTCCAGTTTCTCCAGTTTTTCTTCCATGGTTTTTACATACTTTGAATTATTTTTCCGTTCCATGTCTAGTTGCGATTCTAGTTGCTGAATTTTAATGTTAAGGTCTTCGTAGTATAGTGAAAAAGAGGTTACCGTGGATTGTATGTTACAATTTTGAGTTTTGATCTCTTCAATCGAGTTACAAATTAGCTCAATCTTTTTGTTTTGATGTTCCTTGAATTCGAGTAACATGCTTTTAATTTCAGACATGAATAATGACAGTTGGGTGTCCCGATCATTCCCCAACTCACTGCATTTCCGTTTATTGCGATGTGTAATATTGGGGAATTCACTATCAATCCTAACTAACTGGGCACTGTTTGTAATGTTTGGTTCTGAGGAACTGTGATACAACTGAGTTGCCGACGGCGGAGTAAGTGACGTACAAGTTGTAGGAGTTGGTGGTGGCGACCTGTTTATCGGCTGTTTGTTTTTGTTTATGTTTGCTCACTCCACAGGTACCAAAGATTAATAATGTGATTCAGTGATCGCAGGAACTTTTTTGGGGCTATTGGACTCCTAGTGCGATATTGTAGTATCTGTATAGTAATAACGACAGCAATTTAATGTGATGTTAGATTTGAGGGTATTTCATAAAATTTATTGTTTCCATCCAATAACCTTTATAGCATTCTGACCCCTTGAGTACTAGGCTCGCATAACAAGCGGCAGTACGGTGGCGATGACGTCTAATGAAATGATGTTGACGTATGTACCTTTGTGATCTGAAGATGTGCGAAGTGTTGCGTAAGCGAGTCAGCGCTATCTCCTGGCGAGGTGGTCGTGCGCAGGAGGTTGGAGCCAGTGGATCTTCAAGATGGCTGCTCAATGTCGAATAATTACTACTGTGATGTTATGCACCCTTATTATTTGCACGGAATTATTGGTTCAATTTTTTACTTAAACTCTTTAATTTTACACTGCATAGTACTGAGGAGACGTGTGCTCGCTACCGAGGTCCGGAGGGAAGGCCCATAAATTATAAATTATTAGAATATAATATTAGATTGTAGTCAGTATAAAGAAAATAAAATAAATTAGCGATTATAGTCTATTATAGTAGATCCAACAAAATTTACTTTATCGTTTACAATAAATAACGTCAGAAAGGGAAGATCCGTCATCAGCGATTTAATTACTTTCGACCATTAACATCGAATGTGGCAGATCCTACATAATACGTTTTTAAATGTTCAATCAAAAACGGCGGATAAGGCAGATCCAACAAAATACTCCAAATAGTATACAGTCAAAAACGTTGGATGTGGTAGATCCTACAATATTGAATCCATAATTTACGTTCATTAATGTCGGATGTGACCGATACGTAGTTTATAAATGGACTAATAAGTATTTGTTATCAATCAACAATATAAATTGTCTTATTAAAATACTGACTAAAACTAAAAACTAGATAGTAAATACTTTTTACAACTACAATCCACTTGATAATAGCTAAAAAGAATGTTTAATAATATTAGATTCTTTCCCGTTCAGTGTTTGAGGCACTTACAATAATATCATTATTTTCAATTATAATACTAGATTGTCGTATTAACCCTATTATTTTAGAAAATTTGCTCCGTTTGTTCCTTCAAGACATCGCAGTTATAAAAAACATTAACTGCCACAGTGAAAATAAACGTGCATGCAATTTTGCGCTCATGAACTCAGCAACTGGCAGATCGCTGCTCTAGGTCGCTCGATCCGTCCGATCAACATCGACACTAAGCAAGTACCTACGTTTTTAGACGGACACAAACGTTACTACCGACGATATTGACGTAATTAACTTCTTAAATTCGTGTAAAATATTTTTATTTTTAATATGAAATATATTATCATACTTTTTCAAGTACTTTTATGTAATAAAAATAAAATCGGCAAAATGCAGATACTGCGTTGTTGATAGGGCGTGTCGATATGTTGAGAAACTTCGACTTCTAGAACTTTCGAGACACTAACGGCAGCTGGCGGCGAGTAGCAGTACTAACTACCTCGAGTAGCTTCAGGAACATTCTTGGCAGTATAGGCAGTGAGTCGATTGTACAAGAATGTTCTAGAATGCAGATTGCGGTATAAATAGATCGCAAAGGAACGCAGATGTAGTCTTATTAGATGATACGAGGCGATATAATTGAAGCTATACAAGTGAATTTCAGTGCGATTTAAGTGTTAAGTGACAACTAACTGTGTTAATTTTTATTTTGTGTTTACAAGTGTTAATTTTGGTCTAATTGGGGATTAATTATTTTTATTCCGAACCCCAGCTCATAACAATTTGGTGTCAGAAGTGGGATAGAAAAATGCCGGTTTTACCGAAAGACGACACGGTGGGCGTAAGAACAAGAAATCAACGGCAGCAAAAAATCGACCAGAGACGGTTTGAAGTATCACCATCGCCAGCACCGGATGCAAATCAGCAGACGATGGAGGCGTCTACGAGTATTTCCAAAGAGAAGAGCAGGCTGCTCGTCTCCAGGAAGAGCTAGCCCGCCACCATGAAGAACAGGCCCGCCGCCAGGAAGAGCAGGCTGCTCGTCTCCAGGAAGAGCTAGCCTGCCGCCAGGAAGAGGAAGTCTGCCACCGGGAAGAACAGGCCCGCCGCCAGGAAGAGGAAGCCCGCCACTGGAAAGAACAGGCCCGCCGCTAGGAAGAGCTGATGCTACTCACTAAGGAAATGAATGCGAATCATTGCGTATCTGCGGAGCTGAGAATCGTATCTCGCTGATGTAAAAAAAGCTCTGGGTGTTCTGAAGTCTGGAGCTTTGACTACAGCTTCCGTGATCGCGGCTCCGTTTGATGGAAGCTCTTCATGGTCAGCCTACAAGATCCAGTTTGAGGCCGTTCTTAAGGCCAACGGTTGGAGCAAAGTGCATGCTATGACGGCACTTACACTTCGCTTTTTTGACCAGGCCCTAACCATTCTAGAGTCCCTCAGGAAAGAGGTCACCTACGAACAGTTGCTAGATGCGTTAGAATCTCGCTATGGTGACGCACATCTAGAGCACGTGTTCCGTGCTCAGTTGAAAGACCGGGTACAACATAGTACTGAAAACCTACAGCAGTAGGCCCTCGAAATAGAAAAGCTGGTCCGAAAGGCCTGTCAATCATCGACTGCACTCATCAACGGTAGTTTGGTCCAGGCATTTGTCGATAGGATTCGAGACTTAGAAGTGAGGGCTGCAGCTGCTGTGAGAATCGGGCACCATGAGTCTCTGAAGGACGCCTTGGCCCATGCTTTGGAAGTAGAAGCTGTATGACAGGACCATCGAGCACACCGTATCAGGGAAGTGGTGTTATCACCCACCCGAGGCATTCGACCAAAGTTTAGCCCTAGATGCTACGAGTGTGGAGAAAAGGGCCATCTGAGATCCAGTTACCCGAAGCGAAATAGTGGAAGGGAAGAGAAATCTCAGGAGGGTCAGGTGGCTAACTCAACCACCTTCCAGCAGCAGGGAAAGGAGTAAACGCCAGGACCACGGGGCGGGTGCTGGCTCGTTTTGAAAAAGCCCCAAGAATTTCGATCACACAAGCCCATGATGGAAATAGCTTAATCATCAAAGGAGAAATCAATAGAACACCTTGCAAGCTGACGATAGATACTGGTGCTTCTCGTTCAGTGGTCAGCACTCAACTTGCAAATCGCTCTATTGGGGACTTGTTCCGGAACCACGAGAAAATTTAACTCCTGACAGCAACCGGCCAGCACATACCCATCCGAGACGAGAAGAAAGTGGAGATGAAACTGGGAGAAAGGACTTTTTGGCATAGAGTCATCGTGACCGACATAGTGGATGATTGCATCCTAGGTTTGGATTTCATGAGAGACCATCATTGTGAGATCGACATTAACCAAGGAATATTGAAATGGGGCACTGAAGAAATTTGTTTGGAAGGTGGATTATCAGGAAAAGTCTACTGTCTGAACAAAATTACCCTATATTATTATTATAATGTGTTTTCTTTTTATGTGTCAATAAAACGCAATTTTCTCTCTTCTTCTTTCTATTTTTCTATCTAGCTAACTTGCAGCGCATGTCCAAAAAGGGTAGTCGTGCTGACCCGACTAACTACAGGCCTCTCTCAGGCACGTCCATACTCTGTAAAAGTGGAGCGTGTACCTACTAGTATGGTCCTGCAATGCTTAGAAGCCAACTAAATCCTCAGTGACCAACCGATTTTTGTAGGAATTTCACTGGAAGATAGCGGAGGCTAGGCTATATCGCAACATGAAGGCTTACTTTTATCCCGGAATTCCCACGGCTTCAAGATTCTACCATGCGAATGATGTCACAGGCATAGCTAGTTTGATAAATAAAGTTTCATGGGGTATGACGAGTTTATGCTACTAAATGACAATGCCAGGTCCTGACCCAGTCATGGTTATCATTTACAGAAAAAGTAAATTGATGAAAATAATTGTGACGAATAAAGAACCTTTTCATAATAAATTGTTTTTCTGTAAAAGTTGCGGTTTACAATTTAATGAAAACAGGAATTAAATCCAGGAAATTATTTTTTGCCATTTCCTATTTTCTGATTACCATCTGCGTTACATAAAATGCATATACAAAACTAAAAATAAAATAAGTTGGTAACTGTAAAAAAATATCATTTTATATAAAATATTATATCAAGATTATAATGGATGGTTAACAGTCCAAAAAAATAGGTACAAAAATCGTTTTATTAGTCAAAAAGGCACTGCAAAACACGATTTAGATATGAAATTTAAGGCGGCAGACATTAAAGTCCCATTGTTTATTAATAACGTAGACGAAGGTACCTCTGAGAGTGACATAGTGAATTATATTCTCAGTAAAACTCAAGTGTCAGTACTGTTAGAGAAGGTTATTATGAAACAGGAAAGGGCGTACAACGCCTATAAGGTATTTGTTCCGAGACATAAGCTACCAATTTTCATGGACGACAACCTATAGCCTGAGGGTGTGAATTTCAGGAAGTTTGTTACTTTCAGAGGTAAAACTTCTGAAAAATTACGAGTTAATATGAATAACAGTCATAATAATGGAACAAAGTGTAGTTAAATTCGTTAATTTCAACTGTAAATCTATTCATATATCTATTGACTGTGTAAGATCACTTTGTCAATCGGCTGATATCATTGCACTTCAGGAGACGTGGCTATTGCCACACGACGTAGCCTTCCTAAGAACTATCCATAATGAGTTCGCATTCACGGGCAAGTCTGCTGTAGATACGTCAAGCGGTGTAGTGCGCGGGCGGCCGTATGGTGGTGTGGCGTTGATCTGGAGAAGAAGTTTGTGTACATCGGTCTCTGTCATTGAGTGTAACAGTGTGCGGCTAGTGGCGGCTAAAGTTATAGCCGCGGGCCGTGCGTTTTTAATTTTCTCGGTGTATATGCCTACAGACTCGGTTGATAATCTTAATGAGTTTACGGAATGTTTAAGCGAAATTAGCGCAATTATTGAGAACGAAAACGTAGAAAGTGTTTATGTGTTGGGAGATTTTAATGCACAGCCAGGCGAGCGCTTTGGTGTTGAGTTACTTGATTTTTGTAGTGAGCAAAAATGGTTATGTGCGGATATACTGAAACTCGGTCAGAACTCTGATACGTGCACTTTCGTTAGTGATGCTCATGATAACTGTCGTAGATGGCTTGATCACTGTGTGGTCACTGAGGCGGCCCTACGTACTATTATTGATGTAAAAGTTAATTGTGATGTTTTCTGGTCGGACCACTTACCTTTGGAGATTACATGTAACTTAAAAATATTGCAGACAAAAATGGTTAGCAGTAAAATTGTAAATAATAGGGTGAAGTGGGGTATAAGAGATGCTAGTCAGATAAAAAAGTTTCATGAATTGTGTCATAATGAGATGAGAGAGGTGGCGAGAGGTTGGTTTTCCTAGTGTTTTCCACGAATACTGTGATAATGTATGCCATAATATAGATCATAGAGTACATATGGATAGTTTATATAGTACCCTTGTGAGCATATTGAGTGAGTCAGCAGCCGTGACTTGTAGTCGGCCGGCTGACTGGAAGCGGAGGTATATCATGGGTTGGAATAGACATGTTAAGGAGGCTCATGCACAGGCTCGGCATTGTTTTCAGCTTTGGGTCCAGTTTGGAAAACCCGGTGCGGGTCCCATTTATACAAAAATGTGTGAAACTCGAAAAGCACCACTTCAACTTAGCCTTGTAGGCTAAGTTGAAGTGGTGTCAGAACAATGAGCAAAAAAATTAAAATGGAAATTATTGCTACCCACCACTCAGCGATAAATTTTGGAAGCTTCTGGAGAGAAGCAAAGAAGTTGAATCCCAAGTCGAGTCTTGAGTTGAGTGTAGCGGGAAGAACAGAGCCAGTTGATATTGCTAACTTATTTCAGCAACAATTTAAAATTAAATCACCCCTAGGTAGAGTAAATCAAACGGCTAATGTGAGCTGTAAAAACTTGAGTGTGCGTTTCTCGGCCCGTGATGTGTCTTCTGTTATTAAAAATATGTCTAGGGGTAAGTCGCCCGGTCATGATTAGTGTTGCCCAAACGAGAGTCTCGCAAGAGTCTTGCAATTAGCGATTATCCTATTGCTATTTATTAAACGGTAGTTGAGATCTCAGAACAATGTAACAGACTCTGTTACATTGTTCTGAGATCTCAACTACCGTTTATGATAGCCTAAGTATAGAGCATTTGCAAAACGCAGGAGTCCATCTTCCAAGGATTCTTTCTTTACTGTTTAACTTGTGTATCAGTCACTCTTATTTACCGGTGGATCTAGTAAGGACTGTTGTGGTGCCCGGTCCTAAAAATAAGACCGGTGACATGTCGGATACCACCAATTACCGACCTATATCCTTAGCAACAATTACTGCCAAAGTGTTAGATAGTTTGCTGGACAAATATCTGGCTAAGCATTTTGCAGGCAGTTTGGTTTTAGGAATGGGTTATCAACTGAGACTGCGATTATGACACTAAAGAGCACAGTACCATACTATACTGGGAGAAGGACGCCTGTCTATGCATGCTTTCTGGACTTATCCAGGGCATTCGACCTTGTTTCCTACGACATCCTGTGGAACAAATTGTCGAGTGACACTAGCCTGCCGCCAGAAAAAATTAATTAATTTATTTATTTACTAGTACTCACGCGGGGCTTCGCTCCCGTGGATTCTATCACGGTAAAAACATAACTCTTCTTTTTTGCAGTCGGGTAAAAAGTAGCCTATAACCTTTCTCAAGCTTCAAGCTACTTCCATACCAAATTGCATCCAAATCCACCCAGTACTTTCGAAGATTAGCGCGTTCAAGGAAACAAACAAACAAACAAACTAACAAACTTTTCCGCTTTATAATATTATATAGTATAGATTTATTAAATTCATTAAATAGAACGACCGAAACCAATTACACTATTTAATATACTTACTTTATAATTTATTTAGCACATTCATACATTCTTCTCATAAAAATTCAAACATTCTGACAATATTTTCTTCCATACATCCACAAACATATCTTAATCTGTGTTTGAGTCCAAGAGAGTGTTAATAGCGGCTAGAGTTCGAAGAATAGGTTCGAGGAATACAACGAAAGACGTAAACAGTGTGGTATTTGCAACACAATCAATCAGCGCATTCAAAATTTTCAAAAGCTGGCAAAAATGCATCCATCGGCTCATAGAAACGCAATTGCAAATTTGAACCTCTGTGTCAACTGCTTGCACTATCACGAAGGTAGAAAACGCCTTTTTTTTATAGTTGATTGGCTTGCGTTTGACCAAAATCTCACCTGATGTTAAGCGATGATGTGGTCGAAGATGAAGCATGCTTGCCTAGAAGTAACCTATTCACTCTTGACTTAAAGATTCCCAGGTTATAACTATCAGGAAACACAGACTCCGGCAGGGAATTCCACTCCTTAGCCGTACGCACAATGAAAATATTCCCAAAACATTTCGTGCGTATGGGTGGGATGTCCACCATGTAACGATGGCGCATCGCCGTTTGTCTTGTAGTCCGATGATGGAACGGGCTTGGCGGAATAAAACTGTGCAATTCCATCGCACACTCCCCGAAATGTAACCGATAGAAAACTGATAGGCTTGCAACACGTCGCCGATGTTCTAGGCTCTGGAGCCTTGTCTCGACCAGTTTCTCGTTGCCGATGAGCCTTTTGGCCCGTTTCTCTATAGACCCAAGTGCATCAAGCTGGTATTTGGCAGATCCGTCCCAGAGATGAGAGCAGTACTCCATACACGACCGAACTCGCGCTTGATAGCGGTTGAGCAGCTGTTCCGGTGTGAAGTACCGTCTCACCTTTGCTAGGATTTCCAACTTTTTGGCAGCCAATTGAGCCTTAGCCTTGATAAACGGACCAAAATTAAGGGTGGATGTCAACGTAACCCCAAGAAGTTCGATGCGATCAGTTATCGGCATGGTTACACCACGGAAAGAAGGAGCCGGTTGAAATTGGCTCCTTTTTGCGGAGAAAAGACACACCTGGGTCTTGGCAGCATTAAACTTGACCAAGTTGGCGTCGCCCCACTCAGAGACAGCCTTCAAAGTCAAGTTTAAGCGCCCCACCACTGCCTCTCGGAGAGTCTCGAGACTGGACTTGTGACCCATTAGCACGCGCGCTGGATATATATCTCTCAGCAACAGTGCTGTCGTCTGCATACCCAAAGGTACCGGGCATTAGCAGATCGTTAATATGCAGCAAGAATAAAGTTGCTGAGAGAACTGACACCTGAGGGACCCCGGCATTAATAGCCAATTGTCCAGACAAGCAACCATCAATAACCACTCGAATAGACCGATCTCTCAGGAAGTCTTCTATCCAAAGGCAAAGTTCAGTGGGTATACCGAAAGAAGGAAGTTTAGCAATAAGGCTATCGTGCCACACCCTATCGAAAGTCTTGAAAACATCGAGAGAAACAGCAAGTGCTTCACCGTGCTTCTCAATGGCCTCACTCCAGATATGAATGGCATACGCTAGAAGATCCCCAATTAACCGGTTTTTGCGGAAGCCGTATTGTCGGTCACTGAGGATGTCGTTAGCTTCTAGGTAGTAGGTAGTTGACCGGATCTGCACAACTGCCCTTCTTGGGCACGGGCTGCACGTTAGCTGGCTTCCAAGCTTTCGGCACTTTTCCAGTCTCAAGCGAAAGACGAAACAAGCGTGTCAAAATTGGAGACATTTCAGGCGCGCAAGTTCTTAGTACTATTGCCGGTATCCCGTCGGGGCCACTAGCTTTATTCACGTCGAGGTTCCGCAACACTCTACGGACGTTCTTCTGATGGATGCGAATGTCCGACATACTAGTCTCGCATCCACTAGGAAAGTCAGGAGGGTGAACGTCACCACTATCAAGGTGAAGATTCCGCAAAAAGAGCGGCAAACAAGTTTGCTTTTTCCTCAGTGGTGTGGGCTAGTGACCCATCGGGTTTAAGCAGTGGTGGTAGTGAGGGGCGACAGAAGTTCGATTCAACCGTTCTAGCCAGGGACCAAAACGCTTTGCTGCCAGCAGGGTATGAAGCAAGCTTGTTCCCAATTCGGCTAACATGGTCAAATCGAGCCCTCCGCATCGCCTTCTTGCAGGACTTGGCAGCCTTATTGTAGGCTCTCGTCTTCTGACCCACGTCATTTGCTTTGCGGCTTCGAGCATCGACCCACGCTAGGTACGCCGCGTGTTTAAGTGCTTCTGCGCGGTTACACTCGGCGCCAAACCATGGTCGAGCTTCGCCGAACAGAGTTAAATCAGAGAATGGAATGTAGTACTCCATCCCCTGACGCAAAACGTCCGTCACAGCGTCCGCGCATGCCGAAGGATCAGCTGAAGAGAAGCAAGCAGGCTGCCAAGTATAACATGCAAAGAAAGATCGCATGCCATCCCGATCTGCTGACTTGTATCGCCAAACCCGCCGAGTGCCCTTATGGCTGGGATCTGGTGGGGAGTATACGGATACAGATTTCACCAGACAATGGTCAGAGCTACCTAATGGTGATAAAATCACTACCGAGTAGCGGTCTGGATCTGTAGTCAGCAGAAGGTCCAAACAATTGGCTGTGTGCGACTCAACATCCGGCACCCTCGTTGCTCCCTGGACCAGCTGAGTAAGACTTAATGCTAGCGCAAGCTGATGTGTCTCTCGTCCAGCATGATCTGTGCACTGGTACGGGAAGAGCCACTCCTGGTGATTTTGGCCTTTCGGAAATAAAGTGCAAAGAGTGTAATAAAGACTCATACGTAACCCTTACTGATGCTGATCTCCAGTCTTGTATAAGACAAAATCCTAGGATGATTTTGTGTTATACAAAAAACCCTATAAATATCTTAAAAGATGATCACAGCTTGTGTGAAACGATTCCACACACAAGAACCTGTGAAACTATTAGAACACCTTGTAAAAACATTTGGAAGGAATTAACAGCTGATAATAAATATTATTATTTTTGTTGCAATGAACGTGTCAGAAATGGAAGATATATAGATATAAAGATATATAGAGAATGTTGTTATTTCTAGAATTAATTAATTATCAATATCTATTTATTACGTATTTACTGATTAATTACCTATTTATCGGTATTACCATGATTACTAGGTGTTTTATAGAAATAATTAGTAGTCTGTATAGCAATATCAGTTTATTAATTTACCACCGGTTCGGAAGGTAGTTATCTATGGAGAAGAGCCGGCAAGAAACTCCACAGTTACTCTTTTCAAAACATAATTCATTTTCACATAAACATCAATTCACTATATGTACTTTACAATATTACCACAATGTGATTACTATCGTTATAACTTTAGCTTTATTTACTTGTGTATCTACTATTCCATTACTCCATTACATATTATATAAGTCAAGTTATTTATAGAATTAATACAAAATGTTCATTAAGTTATCACACAATTATCAATTAATAACACTGTCACATTAAAGTAACAAATACAAAATAATTAATTTATATTCAAATACAATAGCAATACGATAGGATTTTTATACCAATTCTACACATAAAAATATTAATAAAAGTTAGAAACAACACAAGTTCACTTAACTTAGGTCCGTTCGGTGTGACTGCTCCAGAGCGACTGAGTGACTGACTGTGTTTAGAACGACTGAGCGGCGGCTTTTATACACAGTGGTAAACAAGTGACGTCATATCGTACGATTTTAAAACAGATTTGTTAACCTTTGTATTTTAACATTAAACTATGATTAAATGATATAAAAATACAGTAAATATGTTGAAATTAATTAGTTCAATTACATATTAGTCTTACGATGACAGAATTAGTAAACAAGCAACGTTATTTTTTAAATAACGTTTAAATATTCTGTTATACAAGACAACAATGAAAGAACAGTTTAAACTCTTATCTTATAAATAGGTTTCGTAATAGTGTTTACAATGTTTTGATAATAAATAGTTAAATTTTGTGTATCACATATTAAAAAGGTTATAATTAATATAGTGATATTTTAATTTGTGTTCAATTAAAGAAATAAACTTGAGTTAATGTAATAAGCCAACTGAAATTATTTGAATAATCCATCACGGCCAAACTGACCTGTACTTCGCTCTCGAAGTACCAACTAATTATAATCAATACAATAGCCTCTGGCCTTGACATACCAGTCCTATCACCTGCGGCGCATGAGTTTCAGAAAGGTATCAGGGCAGGGCTGCCAAGCAGTCTACATATGGCCGCTGGCCTTGACATACCAGTCCTACCACCTGCTGCGCATGGATTTCAGAAAGGCATCAGGGCAGGGCCTCAGCAGTCTACATATGGCCGCCGGCCTTGACATACCAGTCCTACCACCTGCTGCGCATGGATTTCAGAAAGGTATCAGGGCAGGGCCTCAGCAGTCTACAACAGCCTCTGGCCTTGAGATACCAGTCCTATCACCTGCTGTGCATGAATTTCAGAAAGGTATCAGGGCAGGGCCTAAGCAGTCTATAATAACCTCTATATTTTTTATAAGATTATATTCAATAATTTCAAACAAACATCGTTAATTGAACACAAATTAGAAACGAGGTATATAGTTTCAACACTTATTTCATTATACGTCATTAACGATTTTGGTCTTGAAGTACAAAGAATTGTCAAATGTGATTAATAATATTTTCTTACCTCAACGTCTTTTCATTTCATTCTTATTTTCTATGTTTTAATTATGAGTTTGTTTATGTTTTGCCAATTGCATAGATGTGTCATGCCCCTCCACCCGCTGCTAGTGGGATAGGCAAGCACCGAACAAAAGAGCGACCAGCGGAAACATATCTAACTATCATTTAACTCATTGTGTTCCAATTATGGTTATTAGAAATATATTATTAATCACATTCAACATTTCAAACAAACTATAATGACTTATGATTATAATAAAGATTTAAAAACAAAAATCATGGTTACCTCAACAATACAAACTTTGATCCTCTATTTAAATTAATTTTCACGTAAGCTCTGGGGAAATTATGAATTTAAAAAAAAAAAAATCCTTCCCTATTCCTTGTTTACAATAAAAAGGGAACTTCTGAGCAAATTCTCAGCTGTTAGGTCCAAGGGTTTGGGCTAGGCGTTGATGAGTCAGTCAGTAAGGACTTCTCTTTTTGTTTTTATAGATATTTTTATTTCCCAGGAAACCATAGTAACCATTTATATTTAATTATTTAACTACAATCCAATTTTATGTTATTATATTTTATATTATTATATTTTTATTTTTTAATATTATGATAGAATTATAAGAAATAATTTAATTAATATTAACATTATTTTTGTTGATTTTATTGTTATTATTGAATTTATTTACTTTTGCTAACTTTACTAATTCGTAAAGCGTTTCTCCGGTAATAAGTGATAATAGTTGGAAAAAAAAGAAACATTTTAAAATTTATGCCACGTCCCTAATATATAATTTGTGGATAACGGTGTGGGAGCACATTAACTTACATTTATTTGTTATGACATTATAAAAATGTGTTACTGTTTGTTATTCCCTAATAAATAAATTAAATTAAATTTATTTAAATTCATTCTAATTCAGCAATATCTAACCAACTTACTCCATACTTTGAGGAATATATTTACTAGTTGATAATCCAGAAAGGCTTTAGAAAAAAAAAATCTATTGATGTAGCCATATACGATTTCTTGCAAACAGCAGCAGAGTCGATAAAATAACTACCAACTCTAGCGCTTTACATGGATATGTCAAAAGCTTTTGATCGCGTAGATCATAAAATACTAGTAAATAAACTTAACGAATACGGAACAAAAGGAAACGTATTAAATTTAATCGAATCTTATTTTAGTAATAGGCAGCAAATAACTGTAGTAGTCAGGAGTAGTGAGAAAAAAAAAGAACAGATATATTTTTCAAATCTGACCAGAGAACTGTAACGTTTGGTTACATTAATAATGACTTTTCAACAGCTTCCATTTATCCAATGACTAGTTTGGAGACGATAGTACTTTACTTTTTAATAGTGATGAATTAAGTGCACTAGAGACGGATATTGATTCTAGCATAAAATCGGATGTGAATTGGCTACAGAATAATAATTTTGGTAATAAATCTAGACAAGACAGTTATAATGAATTTCCAACAGAGGCTTTTCCGGAATCTGAACTTCAATTAGTTACGATGACAAAACTATTAATGAGACCAAAGTGACGAAATTTCTCGGATTAAATATAGAAAGCACATTAAAATGGCATAAACATATTTACAATGTGTGTACTAAATTAAAGAAAAATGAATATGCCTTGCATATGTTAAGTAAAATAACAAATCAAACAACAGTCTTAACAGCATATCACGGCCTGGTTACCTCAACATTGAGATACGGAATTATATTTTGGGGTAAGGCAACAGATAAAGATACGGTATTTAAGTTCCAAAAAAGATGCATTAGAGCGATTTGTAATTTAAAGAGTACAGATAGTTGCAAAATACTCTTTAAAGATACTAAAATATTAACAGTTCCCTCATTATATATATACGAAATATTCATGTTCGTCAATAATTTACATAAATTTTCTAGAGTAAATAGAAAACGTCGTTGTGACCAGTTACAAATAGTTTAATGGTTCCAAAACTATATATTACATTGCCAAAGGGTGAAGAAGAAGAAAAATGAGGGAAACGTCAGCCATTTTAAGCGTAAATTCACTTTTATTTCTAGTTGAAAAGACATAAGTATTAATGAATTTTATGACCGACAGTATTTATTTATTTTATTATATTAATTAATTTATTGTATTTAGTTTAATTTATTTACAGTATTTTTTTTTAATTTATTGTATTTTTTTGTAATTTAATTTATTGTATATTTTTTTTATTTTTTTTTTATTTAATTTATTGTATTTATTTTAATGTTTTTTAATTTATTTTTTTGTATTTATTTTAATTTCTTTAATTTAATTTTTTATATTTATTTTATTTTAATTTATCGTATTTATTTTAATTTAATTTATTTAGACTTAATTAATTTAGATGTAATTTAATTTATTTTAATTTAATTTATTTTAATTTAGTTTATTTAGATTTAATTTAATTTATTTTAATTTAATTTATTTAGATTTAATTTATTTAGATTTAATTTAATTCATGTTAGTTTAATTTATTTAGCAATTTCAAATTCAGTTCAATTTCAAATTCAGTTCAATTTCAAATTAAGTTCATTTTCAAATTAAGTTCATTTTCAAATTAAGTTCATTTTCAAATTAAGTTCATTTTCAAATTAAGTTTGTCATAATGAAATGAATTTCATTTTTATTAACGGATCTGGACAGCAGGTATCTGCTTTAATACACAACTGCCTCATCCAAATCAAATTATCGAGAGAAAAAAAAAGTGACGTTATTAAGTTAATTTTTTTTTTAACATGTTTTAGAACAGAAACTTGGTAGTAGCAAAATAAAGGTTACTTATTATTTAACATGATTTGGTATACGCAAAGGAGAGAAAACGGTAAATATTTGTATCATTGTGATAACCAATCCTTGAATTATACATAGACCGTTCGGCCAATCTGACTATTCAGCAAACATACTACAAAACATACTAAGGCATTTAGTTACAGTGAATACATATCGTTCTACTTGTGATACGCTTAAAAATAACCTAATTTGACTACTGCTAAAATTGGTTCAAACTTATTTAATTGTTTTTTTTTTTCTTACTTGACTCCCGTTATCATCGGCTTTTGTAACTGTTTTCATGCTGGTCCATCAAGGTTATTCACAAGGTTCCTTGATGTTATGGCACCATCAGGCTGAATTGCTGTCACTGGCTACTGGATCAAGGTCCGGAAGCACCAAATCATCATCTGAACGGCGGCAATAGCCCGAGACAGCATCACGGATGAAGAGGCCTTCCAATATTGCGGGATCCATTCTGAAACTTTTCACACAATGCATTAGAATTAGGGCAATAGTGACATACATGTACCCTCTACTTGAAATAACATCAAGGCCTAAAACAAATAGTAACTAGAAAACAATCGGACAATCGTGACCTATATTCAAGTACGCGGGTACTTGAATATTTTATTCTTAAAATAAAACCACATGGACTATGAACCAAGAGTCAATAAACCGAAACAAAATAAGTGGGCTGTGAACAATCCCACTTCTGATGTCAGAAATGGAAGATATATAGATATAAAGATATATAGAGAATGTTGTTATTTCTAGAATTAATTAATTATCAATATCTATTTATTACGTATTTACTGATTAATTACCTATTTATCGGTATTACCATGATTACTAGGTGTTTTATAGAAATAATTAGTAGTCTGTATAGCAATATCAGTTTATTAATTTACCACCGGTTCGGAAGGTAGTTATCTATGGAGAAGAGCCGGCAAGAAACTCCACAGTTACTCTTTTCAAAACATAATTCATTTTCACATAAACATCAATTCACTATATGTACTTTACAATATTACCACAATGTGATTACTATCGTTATAACTTTAGCTTTATTTACTTGTGTATCTACTATTCCATTACTCCATTACATATTATATAAGTCAAGTTATTTATAGAATTAATACAAAATGTTCATTAAGTTATCACACAATTATCAATTAATAACACTGTCACATTAAAGTAACAAATACAAAATAATTAATTTATATTCAAATACAATAGCAATACGATAGGATTTTTATACCAATTCTACACATAAAAATATTAATAAAAGTTAGAAACAACACAAGTTCACTTAACTTAGGTCCGTTCGGTGTGACTGCTCCAGAGCGACTGAGTGACTGACTGTGTTTAGAACGACTGAGCGGCGGCTTTTATACACAGTGGTAAACAAGTGACGTCATATCGTACGATTTTAAAACAGATTTGTTAACCTTTGTATTTTAACATTAAACTATGATTAAATGATATAAAAATACAGTAAATATGTTGAAATTAATTAGTTCAATTACATATTAGTCTTACGATGACAGAATTAGTAAACAAGCAACGTTATTTTTTAAATAACGTTTAAATATTCTGTTATACAAGACAACAATGAAAGAACAGTTTAAACTCTTATCTTATAAATAGGTTTCGTAATAGTGTTTACAATGTTTTGATAATAAATAGTTAAATTTTGTGTATCACATATTAAAAAGGTTATAATTAATATAGTGATATTTTAATTTGTGTTCAATTAAAGAAATAAACTTGAGTTAATGTAATAAGCCAACTGAAATTATTTGAATAATCCATCAAACGCAACTTTAAACTTTTCTGTGACGGCGAAATTACCGCCGTTAAATTGATGAATGCAGGTTCAACAGAACATGGAGGAAGGCTGTATGATAAAGACGGATAATTTCGTTGTCCATTCTAATAAAAGGCTGTCTAGCACAATGAGTATTGGTGCAAGAATTATTGCGCCACAAATATCACCTATTAATCATATATTCAACATATCTATCCCTGAATCTCCTGAAATTAATCCTAATAATTCTGAAATATTGCGACAATTTGAAGATATACAGAAAAAAATTGAAATCATGAAACAAACGGAACCTTGGAGTGATAAAATATCCTATCACGACGTACATCTTTATAGCGTCTTATATGCTCTAATCTTTGGAATCCTGATAACTGCGGCGGTATACTTTTGGCGGCGCCACAGGCGGTCAACGCGTCGAGAATCCTCGGTGCCTGCTGGAGAGGCGTCTACTGCAATCTCCTCACATCCCGGAATCTTTAGTCAAAGTGAAAAGTGCAGTGAGTGAGTATTGTGATCTTAGGGAAAAAGGTCAATTTAGCCAATACGTGAAAAGCGATCCCAAAAATCTTATTAAATCTAACGAGTGTTTGCAAACAGAAGATAGGGCCTCGTCCCCTGTTTTTCGCGTATTTTCCCTTCCCGGTTTAAGGTCTAGCAACAACTTGTAATTGCTCGAAATATTTATTTATTTATTATCCACTTTACATCTATCGTTACAGGGTAACCTAATGCGATAGTGTACCTATTCTAGTATTACAACTATTTAATTATTTTTTTTTATAACAAATTACAAATAAAGCACTCCTCGTGAATTCACCCAGTGAACAACAGAATAAGTCCAAATCGATCGCAATGATGTTGAGAGTGCGGAGTGCACGCGTCAGTGGCGCCTCCCCCAACAAATTTGTACGTCCGCGCGGCTCCACCAGCAGCCGTGGCCGCCGACGTCGCCACACGTACTTGTCCGGAACACACAAACTTATTTGCCCTAATACGTCCGCATTATGCACCTTCCCTCTAAATATTTTGAATATGTACGAGATGAGTGCGAGTTTCCTCCTGACGCTCAGCTCGTTATATCCTACCATACCCAAAATAAATAAAGTTGGGTACATTAATGGGTAAAAGGGATATACTCCATACAAGCGTAAGTATAAATGCCTTACAAACTTATTTTGTACTCGCTCCAGCATGACCCTATATTTAGATTCATGCGGAGCCCAAATGACTGCGTTACTTTCTAATTGACTTCTCACCAATGCATTGTATAGAGCTATAACCGCTTTAATATTTGTAAAGTCACGCACCATACGCAACACAAAACCCAAATTACGGTAAGCTTTTTTGCAACAGCTCATGATGTGATCACGAAACGTTAGCTCTGTGTTGAATTTTACCCCTAAGTCCCTAACATCCGTGACCCTAGCCATCACCGACCCGTCAACACTATACTCATAAAGGATAGGAGCATGCGCGCGAGAGAAAGTGATGGTTACGCACTTTAGACGTTAAATTGCAAGAGGTTCTCTTTGCTCCAGGTGACCACTCTGTCTATATCAGCCTGCAACCTAGCACAGTCATCCAAGCTGTTTATCGTGAGCGACAGTTTGAGGTCATCAGCAAACAGCAAACACTTAGCATGTTCGACTACTTCTGGCAAGTCATTAATTACTAGAATGAACTGCAAAGGCCCAAGGTTGCTGCCCTGACTCACTCCTGACCTGGTAAAATATGGTTCTGACGTGTGCCCCGCATATTCCACATATTGCTGTCTGCCGCCCAAATAACTCGCAAAGAACCTTAGCAGATGTGGGGTGAAACCAACTGCTGCTAACTTTTTAAGTAAGACATCATTATTTACAACATCAAACGCTTTTTTATAATCGAAATAAGCAGCATCGACCTGCGCCCCACTATCCACGGCTGGCACAATGTGAGTCATGTGGCTAAGGAGATTGCTAGTAGTGCTCTTTGCAGGCCTAAACCCATGCTGAGCGTCTGCAAGCTGACTGCTGACCTGTTGCAAAATGCACTTTTGTATTGCCGCTTCAAAAACCTTTGCAGGTGTGGACAACACTGCGACAGGTCTGTAATCCTCCACTGTCCCTCCTGAACTTCCCTTAGGCACTGGAACGACGCGGGTAACCTTCCACCGTTCGGGAAATACAGCTAACTTCAAAGACTTATTGTAAATATCCTGTAACGGTTTGGCTAGCACTGAACGACAATCCTTAAAAATATAAGGCGGTATGCCATCGGGCCCCGAAGACTTCTTGGGCTTGAGTCTTTGAAGCGCGCTGAATACGTCCGATAACTCTAGGCGTTCGACTTGTACCCGCGCAGTTCCGTTATCCCCCCCCGCTTCTGCTATGGCCGCATTCACGTCTAACTTAGGCTCATGTGTACAATAGACCGAATAGAAGTACTCAGCAAATTCCCGGGCACACTGCTCACCATTTAATTCTTCGCCATTTTTTAAAATCTTTCGCGGATTTCTACCCCCCCTTCTAGATTTGGCGTAATTCCAAAACGATTTTGGGTCATCCAGCATCTGATTTTGAACGCGGTACTTATATTGTTCCTGAGCGCTTAAAATCATCTTTTTTACTTTAGTTCTACACAGAGCAAACGCCTCGTAATCACTCCGCGCCCCCGTTATTTTGTACCGTTTATGGAGATCAGCCTTTACTTTTATGTCGCGAATTATTTCAACAGTGTACCACTCAGGGTAAACATACCTTGAGGTTACACGACTTCGCATTTTTTTTGGAACACAGACATCGAAAATCGAATTAATCACTGTATAAAAATAATTCAAACTCGTTTGAAGATCTAACTCGTACATTGGACTCCAATCTATGGCGGCTATAGATTGGTACAGTAAAAAGAAATTTGCTTTTTTAAAATTCCAGCTCACAGGAGCATATGTACCCGCGGCCGGTACAGATGAGTCAGGTTGCATGCCCAGCCGGTTACGTAAACTCACCGTCACATCGAGCGGCGGGTGATACGCGTCCACAGGCACGAGCGGCACCTCCGCTGCGCGCACGCACACACTCCCTTCCTCATTAAATGCACTCAACACTAAATCCAGTTGCCGACCATTGCAATTGCTCACTTTGTTGCTCTGAGTAAATCCACAATAAGCTTGAAAACATTCAAAATAGTTATTTACATTCACTGGGCAAGAATACAAATTAAAATCACCCATGACCACTACATTATTATACCGTTTACAGAACTGTTCAATAATCCTAAATAAAAACATGTATTCAGTTTCATTACTGTTAGGTGGGATATAAACAACGCATAACAAAAACAACAGTCTATTACGTTGGTACACTGATGCACAAACTAGTTCAAACACCCGATTGTCGATAACGACTTCACTAGGTGGGGACACTTGCCGCAGCTCGAAATCCGGTGTGGCCACGAGACAAGCGCCACCGTGTTTGCGCCCGTCCGCACGGTCACATCTTATTATGGAATATCCCGGCGGTACCAATTCTGCGTCCTGGATAGATTTATTGCATCCTGTTTCCGTTATTGCAAATAAGTTTGCACTTGATGATAACACTCCAGCATAAAAATCGTCTAATTTAGTGCGAAGACCCCTGACGTTTTGATAAAATATCTCCACCGATTTACTCCGGGGGTTTTGATTTATTGGTATATCTCCGAAACCACACCCATTCGCAAAACTCGATGTTAACAGGCCAACTTTCTGGTTGACACAATACGTCATATTTGCTCTCTGGAACTCCTATAATAAAGGAAGCATAATCTCTTTCCGTCTTCTGTTTAATTCGCTCTATTTTTGCCGTTACTTCTCCATCATATAACTTCTTCACGTACTTTTCTAAATTTTCCACACTAGTATCCTTCTGCAAACGCCATACATGCAAATATTTCTTTTTCTCAGTACCCAAAATTTCAGCCGAATTTGTGCTACCTCCTTTTCTCACCTCGCTGTTCGGATACCTACTTTTTCTTTGAACCAAAGTCCATTTTCCTTCTATTTTCGCATTTTCATATCCTTTATCTACGCTTCTCTCATTTCGTGTTTCTTGTATGTTTTCTTCCAATATTACTATGTTGGCGGGTTTCGTGGCCACACATTCCTTCGCCGGTAAATTACTAATTACCTCCGTTTGATTATTCTTAACGATTTTTGCAAAGGTCATTGACGATGTTTTAGATGCTTTTTCATTTGTACTTTTCTCTTTTATGTTTCTGGAACAAAGACTAGCTTCCAATTTTTCACTTTTTTCAATTAGTTCTTGTATTTTTGTTTCTAAAATATCCACTTTATTTGCTTTTTCTTGAAGTACCTTCATAATCAATTTAATTTCTTTAAGCTCGGTTTCCGTAGCAATTAACTTGTTCTGTAGTAATATAAAATCCGTCCTTTGCTCCTCCAGGCGCCCGCCGATCTCTAAACGAAATTGCCGTAGTTCATCCAGCACTAGACTCTCATTCTCAATCATCGAAACCTCTTTTGTATTACGACGAGTGCCGCGCTCAGTGTTTACGTAGCTCGGTGTAGACGTTTTATCCATCGTTGTGCTTCCTCTTACCGGTGTTTCGGAATTTCCTTTCTTCGGGATAGTGCATGTACATTCTGGACATATCCATTTATTCTTAAATTCCTGTGTTAATGCAGCAAATTGAACCTCCGACCAGGCAAGACATTTCAAATGATATAATTTTTTGCATTTGGCCTGTGAACATTTCATATGCAATGAATCAAGAATCACGGCATCACAGCCGTTACATTTCGTTTCCATTTAGTTGTAACAAAAAACAAAATAAAGAAATATATGTAAGTATCCGACTCTAACACACGTCCGTACGCTAACTCGGTGTGAGGGTATATCGTTAATCAGTCATTACTAATCCTTATCCCTGTCATATAGTTGATAAGTTGAATATTGTTTATCATCTTGTAAATCTCATCTCCATCTTTATCCTACTAATCCCTATCTTTGCCCCCGGGAGCATGTAAGGGTCAACCACCATACAGTACGCTTACCTGGGTCATCATTATTGCGCCACCCGCTCAGTATGTTTCCATCATTTATATTATTGCACTTACACCGCAATAGTTCAGTACGTAATTCGGTGACAACCCGTGCGCGTGACTCATAATCCCATATCGTTCACCATTCATCCTAGTATAAATTACTCTTAATCTTATATTTGTGGAAACAGACAATACAGTGAATTTATTAATCTTAAACTGACTTTCATCTCTTATCTCACACCTTATCTCTATCTTAGCCCAACCCCGGACATTGGTCATTTAAGTTCTGGAATAGTAACCAACATAACACTGTGCGGTGAGCAGATTCCTACTCTGATGTATACAGGCTAGAATGTGGAGTAAGGCAAGGAGGTTTAACCTCGCCCAAGCTATTCAATTTGTATGTGAATAAGCTGATTGTGGAACTCAGCAGCTCTGGAGTTGGATGCATGATGGACGGAGTTTCCTTTAATAACATTAGCTATGCTGATGACATGGTGCTGCTGAGTCCATCAATCAGTGCGCATAGGAAACTGCTGAAAATTTGTGAGTCTTACGCTGGTGCTGATGGACTGAGGTATAATGAATGCTAAGAAAAGTGAGCTGCTCGTTTTGAAAGCACATAATAAGACCTATGAAATAGTGCCACAAGTCTCGTTGTGTGGTACGGTGCTTATTATTCATATTCATATATTTATTTGCATACCATAATGTTATTTTGGATGTTACAGTTATTGCTTAAAGCTAAGATACAATTATGGACCCTGTAGGGCACAGCAAAAATTAAATTAATTCCATTTACAATAATAAAATTTAAGATGTCAATAAATTAAAAAAAAGTCAAAAGATTAATAAAAAAAAGTCAATAGATTATTAAAAAAGTCAATAAATTAATAAAAAAAAAAAATCAATAGCTTAACAAAAAATAATAATAACAATTCCATAGAATAATTTCAAAATAAAAAAACTAGTCGAGATATTAATTATTAACATGTCCAAGTAAATAAATCATATAGGTATATTGAGATCAATGTCCATGCTAATTACTTTAATTATTCTATGTCAATTCATACATGTTATTGTCATTCAAATAATCATTCACTGAATAATATGCTTTCTGAAATAATATCTGCTTGAGTTGATTAATAAATGATATTTCACTAGTTACATTTTTTATGATATCCGGAAGTTTATTATATATTTTTATCGACATAACATAAGGACTATTTGAATGCAATTTCATGCGCGAAAGAGAGGGCAACATTAACATATTCTTATATCTAACAGATCGGTCAGGATGTTTATCACCACGGGTTTTAAAGAAAGACATGTATTTCCTAACGAATTTACATATTTCTAAAATATAAATAGATGGTAAGGTAAGTATACTATGTTTTATGAAAAAAGGTTTACAAGTTTCGGTTTGATCTATATTCACAATGATCCTAATTAATTTCTTTTGGAGTATGAAAAGTGTATGAACGTCAGTGCTATTTCCCCACATAATTACGCCATAGCTAAGCCATGAATGAGCGTAGGCATAGTAGGTCGTGAGTGCAGTTTCGAGGTCGGTAGTTTTTTTTACTTCTCGAAGTGCATATGTGAATTTTGATCATTTAGATTTAACTTTTACTATATGCTGTTTCCAGGAAATGTGTGTGTCTATGGTGAGTCCTAATAGTGTAAAGTCATTTACTTGTTCTATTTCCGTGCCGTTTATGATGAGATTGACTGGTAGTGGGGTTTTTTGCCGGGGATGGAAAGTTATAAGCTTGGTTTTTTTATAATTAATTTCCAGATTATGTTCTTTCATCCAGTTTGTTATTTTATTTAAAATTAATTTCAGTTTTTCTGTAATATTGCTATTTGTTTGGCATGTGGTGAGCAGAGATATATCGTCTGCAAATAGCACGCATGGATCATCCAGGATTTTAGGAAGGTCATTTATGTAAATTATAAATAGGAGACATCCAATAACACTACCTTGGGGAATTGATGAGTTAATAATAATTTTGTCAGATCTAACTTGAATTATGCGTTTTTGGTCTTTATTAAAGTGCTCTATTTCCACGTATTGTTCTCTATCTTTTAGATATCGACGGTTGAAAGGCTAATTGATCTAAGCGACATTTTTTGCGATATTGAGTTATATACATATTCGGAATCAGCAAATTTTTCTCCATCGTTTGAGTCAGGTTTCAAATTTTTTGGACTACTTTTTTGGCGCTTAGCACCCACTGCAAAACAGGCCCCATTTCGAAGCTCATTGATCTATACGACACAAAATTAGACATATTTGAGGACTGGATGACTTAAGGTATTTTGATTTTTCAAACTTTTATAACGTGTGTTGATTAAGGCATTTGGCTTTTTCACCATGGTTGTGGTTTTGTCGTTTGGCCTATTTTGCAATAAACCAAAAAAATAAGCTATGTCGTTTGCATATTTTGCATCCATTTTGCATTCAACTACATTAAAAAACCGTGTTACTTGAACCATTTTGCATTAAGTTATATTAATTAACTATGTCTCTTGATCCATTAAGCGTCTATTAAGGATAATCAGTAATGTCACTTCGGCTATTTTGAGTAACACTAACTAATAACAATTTATTTATTGTTTTATTTGGAAAGTGATACTCAAGTACAATGTATTCCGTGGTGATACAACTACCTTTTTTTTCTGAGTGTGAAAATAATCGAATGACTAAACTAAAGTTCCGGGGCCGCGGTATCTCGATAGAACTTTCCCGCAAACCCTGGCAGGCAATGGCCCTATGAGGCCCCGTCACTGGCGTTGACAGCTCTTTGAAAACGACGTGCCAGCGACCCGAGCCTGGTCCTTACCGGACGGTGAGCGACCCTGCTCGCCATCCGCAGGCCCGCGCCTACGGTGGCGGGAAATCGGCGGCTGGGGCGAGAAGGAAGAGGGTTGCCTCTCCCTCGCGCGTTCGGCCTCCTCCTTCGCTAGCATGACTGCTTCGCAGAAGGAGGCGACTGCATCCCATTCCCTCTCGCTCTCCACCATAGTCTGAACCAGAGCAGGGCGCGAGAGGTCTCCGCCGCCGACCACCTCTACGAGGAAACGACGGTGCTCCGCCCAAGCAGGGCACACCTCGACCGTATGCTCCACCGTGTCCTCCAGGTGGTCCTCACAATGACGATACCCGAGCGTGTCCTCCCGCTGTATTCGAATCTTCCGAAACAGCCATGTCCGGTCAGCACCTGCGTCAGGTGGAAGGGGACTTATAGCCGCGTTTGCGGCGCGCCCAGCCTTCGGTTGCGACAGCCGCTCTTTTCATGCTGCCGTGAGATCGCACCGGAGCTCTATCCGCTGATCCGCGACTTGCCGCGGTAGCGGAGTTTCACCCCGGCTTAGTACATCCACGCGCCAATCATACACGTGCGCGGGGGCTACCGCCTCCAGATCCCACGGCAGCAATCCGGCAAGGAGGTTCGTCGTCTCCCCAGAGATCGTGAGGTATCCCCGGATCATCCGGATAGCCATGACCCTCTGAGACGCGACCAGCTGGTGAGCTGATCGCCGCAGCAGATTCAGCGAACAAAGAGGGGGCCCATAGAGGGCCATAGACCGCACAATCCCCGCATATAGCCTTCGGCAGGAGGCGTTTAGCGTCCCTAGATTGGGTAAGAGCCGCTTGAGTGCAGCCCCCGCCCGGTCCAGTCTTGGAGCCAAACGTCGGAAGTGTTCGACGAAGTTCCACCGGCTGTCGAGGACAAGTCCCAGGTACTTCATCGTCGTCTCGACGCCGATGCGAACCCCTCCCACCGTTATTTGGGAACCCGAAGGTGGCACGTTCCGACGGCCATGAAAACACATGGCCTCGGACTTGTGCAGAGCCACCTCGAGTCCCAGTTGTCAGATCCTTTCTACGACCGTTGCAACCCCTCGCATCGCCACTTCGGCCGCCGCCTGGTGCGACCTTCTATGCGCCAGGACCAGCGTGTCGTCAGTGTAGCAAACTACGCTGGCGCCTGTAGGAAGGTTGGCGCGCAACACCCAGTCGTAACTGATGTTCCACAAGGGTGGCCCCAGAAACAATCCCTGTGGGACACCGCATGACATCTCTCGTCGGTTCCACTCTCCTTGGTGACCAGAGTAGATGACGGCCCTGTCCGTCAGGTAGGCCTCAACCACACGACAGAGGTAGGTTGGCATCCGGTGATACCGGAGTGCCTCCCGTATGCAACTCCAGGGCAGGGTGTTAAAGGCATTGGCCATGTCGAGAGACACCGCCAAGATGATCCCGCCCCGGGATTGTCCCGGGGTGGGGTCATCTTGGCGGTGTCTGTCGAGAGAGCCCTCACACGCATGGTTGCATCCACCGTCGAGCGCTCCTTGCGGAAACCAATTTGGCTATCGGCAAGATCCGGCCAACGAGGCGGTTTGCAATAACTGTTTCAAACATTTTGCCAACTTTGTCGAGCAGCAAAATAGGCCGATATGGCACCACGGGCGCCCCGGTTTCTTGATTAGGACCAGTTTTCCCGTCTTCCAACGAAGCGGGAACTGGTCCCTCTCCAAACATGCGTTAAAGAACCCTAACAGTTGAGACTCGAGAGGCTCCAAGGCCAGGACCCAGGCTTTGCCAGGGAAGCCGTCGGGTCACGGGGCGGTATTTTTGACATTCAACCCGCGTACCGCCACTCTCATGTCTACCTCGGTCACTTCTGGAGCGTTGTCGTCACTGTGGCCCGCGTCTGGCACCGCACCGAGTATGCTCACCTCGCGAGGGGAACAGAGTGCTCACCACGTCCTCTACTAATTGGTGCCGGAGACTGTGTCAGTGGGGGAGCCCAGGTGCGGAGTTTGTCCCGCACCATTTCTATGGACGATCCCACGGGTCCCAATTAAGAGTCCCCAACATCTCCTTGCTGGCCGGATCTTTGGCGCGCCGGATTTCTTCTTTGAGGAAGGTCTTCGCTGCTCTGTACTCGTTGTACAGCTCCGCCTCTCTGGCTTCCGTAATTGGTGATACTACTACCTTTTTTTTTGTTTTTTGGGGTGAGAAAATCATCGAATGACTTCTTCCGCTCTGGGCCAAGCGGAAGGGTGTGTCAGATTTCTACTGACTAAAAACCCACCCTGTTCCTTCGGCTGCCCAAAATTTCCGGGGCCGCGGTAACTCGGTAGAACTTTCCTGCAAACCCCGGCAGGCAATGGCCCTACAGGCCCCGTCACTGGTGTTGACAGCTCTTTGAGGCGCGTGTGGAACACGACGCGCCGCCGACCTGGGCCTGGATCTTACCGGACGGTGAGCGACCCCTGCTCGCCGTCCGCAGGCCCACGCCTACGGTGGCCGGAAATCGGCTCGTGATCCCCGACGCCCGGGGCGTCTCCCGCGGCGGCTGGGGCGCGAGGAAGAGAGTTGCCTCTCCCTCGCACGTTCAGCCTCCTCCTTCGCTAGCATGACTGCTTCGCAGAAGGAGGCGACCGCATCCCATTCCCTCTCGCTCCGCACCATAGTCTGAACCAGAGCAGGGCGCGAGAGGTCGCCGCCGCCGACCGCCTCTACGAGCGGAACGGCGGTGCTCCGCCCAAGCAGGGCACACCTCCACCGTATGCTCCACCGTATCCTCCAGTGATACTACTACCTAGGCTTAGGATGATATACCACCTTATCTAATACCTTGTTCCAAAACATATTGCATCAACATCTTGAATGATACCTCTACACAAAAATGTTTTGAATTATGATAGCCTAAGCATCAATATCTACTATAATCTAGTGAGGTTTCATTTTGTTTCATCCTGTAGTCCCTCTAATGGGCATCTGCATCAAACTACTTCACTCTGGTGCAACACCATCATGTTGCTTATGCTCATTGGGTATAAACAACTGTCAGTTGACTTGGCGCTAAATTCATTTTCTCTCGTTTTATTTTATTCTAGGTTAAAACTTGAGCTAGTTTACTTTCAGCTATTTTATTTACGGTAGGCATTTGTACCATTTTGCCTTTCTCAAAAAATAACTAAATTTGATGCATTTTGGGCTAACCTACATAAATTTTCTAAAATAATACACAATTTTCAACAGTAATAACTTAAAAAACTTCCTTACTTAATTAGAGATATACTGTATTAAATAAATAAAAGTCTATCAAATGGTTGTTTTTTTATGATTTTTTTTTCAAAATAAATAACTTTGATCCGTCCTCCTGCAAGTTTTACAAAATGTCGCTTAGATCAATTAGCCTTTCAACCGTCGATATGATGCAAACCATTTATGAGCAATTCCTCGAATTCCTATTCCGTACAATTTGTCCAGTAGGATGTCAAACTAGACTTTGTCGTATGCCTTAGTCATATCTAAAAGTATTCCCACTGCATATTGCTTATCATTTATAATATTAATGACTTCTTACATGTATTTATAGACAGCTAGAGTTGTCGTACGGTTTTTTCGGAATCCGTTTTGGCTTTCGTCAAAGATTTTATATCGTTCGCAAAAACTATATACCCGGTCACACATAGCCCTTTCAAAAATTTTAGAAGCCGTTGGTAGAAGGGCTATGGGCCGATAATTATTGCTTAATAGAGTTAATCAGTTTAAATACCTCGGGCACTGGGTTACAGAAGATGGCTCGGATACCTGTGACATGGAGAGAGAGCGCAGGGCATTGGCCGTAAGATGCAACATGCTGGCCCATAGGTTTGCGAGATGCGACAGTAATGTCAAGATTACTCTGTTTAGGGCATATTGCTAATCTTTTTACACCTGCAGCGTATGGACCAGTTACACGCTAAAAACGTACAATGCCTTGCGCGTGCAATATAACAATGCATTTAGGATACTATTGTCACTGTCACGTTTTTGTAGCGCGTCAGGGATGTTCGCAGAAGCACGCACTGACGACTTTTTTGCAATAATGTTTAATAGTTTTAATTTTATCGAGATTTATTATAAGTATATACTAACATAGTTTAAGTCATTACTAACAGATTTATGGGTAATACCAAAATAAAGAATAAATAATAATAATATAGCGGTCCCTCATGACGAGAACCTCGTGAAAGCCGAGAAAGATAAGCAAATTAAGTATCTTGACTTGGTTCACGAGGTTGTTGACATGTGGGATGTGGATACAGCAATCATTGTGCCGATAGTCGTCTCAGCCAATGGCATAATAGCCAAGAGCCTCGACTGTTTGTCGAACGACCTACGAGAGCCTCCTAAGATGTTTTCTTAGGAGGCTCTCGTTGGGCAGCTGGATCAAGGGCTTGATCCAGAAAGCAGTACTTCTGGACACGGCAAGAATTGTTAGGAGGTTCCTCTCTCAAGAGCCCTGACCACCGGTAGCTTGGACCCTGTTCTCGATGCCGGTGGGCTACTGTTTTTTATATTTTTAAATGTTTTTTGTGTTTTATAGAAATATTTGAAAATGTAATTTGTATGTATATAATTAGAAATAAAGGAATAATTATGCGTAACGTTTATTCCTTGTTTAAATCGTTAAAGATGAAATTGCAAATAATTATGAAAATCAAAATACTATTACAATCATAGTTCTAAATTTTATGTAGCGAAACGTTTTGAAGCACTCAAGTCAGCTGACAGTGTCAATAATAAAATATAATTCATCTGTCTGCGTTCCCGTTGTATTTTCGCGCCTCACTCTTATATTTTGCTTTTTTGTGTCATAATTTCATTATTTGTTTTTCCTACCGACGACTTTACTTACTAACTTTGTGCTAGTACGGATTCCGATTATTGTTTGTGATTTGGTGAACGATGTTGCAGTGCAGAAATTGTTACCAGAATGTTAAGACATATTGTGTCTTCATTACAACCTTTAATGCAAACTCTTCTTACTTTTTGGGTATTGTTGCAACAGGTATGTATAATCATATGTATAATAATTTATTTTAACAATTATATAGCTACACCACCTAACCTATAAATCAGTGTCATTATTGTTTTTATTTTTAAACGAAAACCGAAAGTATTACAGGTTTCAGGACAAATGTTTAGTTATCAGTAATAAATATACAATAAGATGCTGCATATCATTGAGATAGGAAAAGTACCTATGGTAGGTTTCCAAGTCAGTGCTGCATATTGCATGCTTGTTAATGACTTTTATTGAGTGGGGCAAAAGTCTATAGAGTATCTGGCATTATCCTTTCTCTATGATCCGGTACCTACCAAAAATTTAATATGTAGCCACCGTCCGGACAGATATTGTTATCACGCCTGATTTTTCTCGAAAGGAAGACTTTGATGTACCTTTGTTTCTTTTTTCCTCATCTAACACTTAATACCTTGTGATGTGATGTGATCAAGGTTAAGAGCGGACTCAGTCGAAATAATATAAAACCCACCATGTTCCTTCAGTTATTCTTGTGTTCCGGGGCCGCGGTAACTCGTAAGAACATTCCCGCCATCCAGGCAGGCATTAGCCCTATCAGGCCCTGTCAATGCTGCAAACATGTTGCGCCGCAAACTCGGCCCTGTTCCTTACCGGACGCTGAGCTACCCATGCTCGCTGCCCGCAAGCCCGCGCCACCGATGGCCGTAGACTTGGACGTACCTACCTTGTCTATTTCTTGTAGTAATAGTGCTTGGGACTCATATAACAGAGAGAAAATATATTTACAGAGCATTTCTTGAGGCTCCAGGCTGTTATTGAACCTGCCGGTCGCCAGCCTAGATTGATATACTCAGCATATAAGTGTGACTTCCCTTAGATTTCCCGAAGACATTTTAGCGTTCAGCTAAAGAACCTTTGCTTGTTTACTCTGTTACCTGTTTACTGTGTACCCGCTTATTCTACCTGCGCAAGGACCTGTCGCATCTAATGAACACCTAAAATTTCGTTCTCTGCAGTTCTGTTTTTCTCAGACTTAGTGACCTACCACCATCACAAGAAGTCATCATGCCACTTTAGGGAAAGCGTACGTTGCTTTAACGATTACCTTATTCCTCAGCATTCGTCAGATTTTCGATTAAGTATGATTGTGTAGTAACAGTATACATATATGATAAATCTGATTTAACAATCATCAATATTATAGTGCTTAATACAGATACACCTTAATCTTTAACATAGATAAACTAGATTTAATAACTAAACCGAGTTCCTCAAGACATGAATTTTATGGGTTACCTAACCATATTCCTGAGATCATCATCAGCTGTCTAGCCTTTACCCACCTATGTTGAATCGGCTCTCAGTTTAACCGGTTGCAGGTTGCAGCTGAGTGCCCGTATTCCACAAGGAGTGACTGGCTACCTGACCTCCACAACCCAGTAGCTGTGTAATGCGATAGCTTATGGTAAGTTTATGTATCAGATGAAGTGTACAAATTTTCTGGCTACAAATAACAACCGAGACCAATGGTCTACCAAGCTTTTCAAAGCACAGAGGATTCTCGATATGTTGATATGTTTATCTTTCCACGGACCGACTTAGACAAGCATTCCTTAGCCTGTAAGGTCAATAGTACGGCTGTTATTTTAGTCCCTAGATCATCAATAAAAAAGAAAACATTTTTAATCATTATAAATTTTAATGTTTTTAAATGTTAATAATACGTCCAACAAAAACCTTAAAACGATTGTAAATACTTAATACATTCACGTAAGAGTTTTTAAGTTCATCAAGTTACTCAAAGAAACTATAACACCAACCAACCAACTGTAATACCATGTGCGATGCAAATAAAATGAATTTGAATTTGAAGGTGAATTAGAATTTGAATTTGGACCTAATTTATAAGCCACAACGTTTAGCTCCTGCGGGCTCAGATTTGTCACTTTCCAGTTACCATCAGGAAACACTCTCGAACTGAACACTACCTCACCTTCTCCACAGAACAGCTCCAAAGAAGAAGCATCCAAAAAGATCCTCCACAGTTCTGAGTCCAGAGGAAGCCATTCCACTTGTCTGACATCTCCTTCTCTATCTACCACAACTTTACGTACTTGACGGTCCCATCGCAGAGATACTTTGCCGCCACCATTGCTGCCTGTGATTTCCAACTCAATATTTTGACTCAAGTTACCACTTACTAATAATTCTCCAGTCTTCTCCAATTGTATGACGGCATTTTGTGCTACCGCCCCATCCCACACTGTCTCCTCTCTCAGGGTGGTCATCGCCTCAACAGGCTTCATCAGAAGGCGATTGCCAACTAAATCAAGTTCTCGGAAGATAGTTAGGGCCCCTGCCCAGCCATCGACAGCTTCAGGATATGGAACGTTCCACATTCCAAACCACCCAACCAGATACCTCTTCCCATCTTCTTCTGTAGTTTGAGCCGCGTAGAAGTCATGGCCAAAGTCGAGCTCTTCGAAACTTACTTCAGGCACGAATTCAAGGGTTATATAATTGAAACTTCCGATGATATAACCAGTTTGGTGAGAATTTTTGTATCTGTCACCTTCTTGTACCATGCCTTGAGGAGATATCAGAAGGATATGTTTACCTTTAAGCTGGAAAAAGTCAGGACACTCCCACATATAACCCAAATTACCCGTAGATTGTCCTATGACACTTGAAAATTCCCAATTGATCATGTCCAAGGATCTGTAAAGTAACACTTCACCTCTGTCATCGTCCGTCTTGCTCCCAATCACAGTGTACCAGTGATTTCCGTGTTTCCATACTTTAGGATCGCGGAAATCTGGGGATCCATTGGGTGCACTTGATATAACTGGATTACCTCTGTACTTCTGGAATTCCACGCCATCATCACTTAATGCCAAAAACTGGGTTTGATTGTGCCAAGGTTCTTTATCCAATAATACGTGGGCTGTGTACATTAATACAAGAGTATCGTCTACAACGATAGCGCTTCCTGAGAAACACTGCTCTTCTTCAGGCAGTAAGGCTGTAGGCAGTCGTTTCCAATCCACAAGATTTGGGCTCACAGAGTGACCCCAGTGCATCGGCCCCCACTGGGGCTCGTAGGGGTAAAATTGGTAGAATATGTGGTACTCTCCTTTGTAGTATGAGAATCCATTAGGGTCGTTCATCCAGCCCACAGGGGGCATCACATGGTAATGCAGTCTGTACCTCGGGTTGATTTCTGCCTTCTTCTCTTCAATGTATGCCTCTAATTCCGCTTTGGCATCGCGTTGTTTGATCGATTCTAGATGAACTGTGGCGACCACGGTGAGGAGCACCACTAACAACTTTGTAAGCGTCATGACTGATTGATATATCGTCTCGTGTGGTAATCTGTTATATATACCAGTTTTCTGGGGGTGATAAGATATTTCAAGTGTTTTGTTTATGATACCATAATTATAATCATAAATTAATTGCATTAAAAATGTGATTGTAGTACATAAGGCATATCGTCGTATACAAAGCTGATAACATAATATAATTTGTACCATGTCGTTCACAATCTAGTGGGTGAAGTCCTGTTATTCTAGCTAGGTTAAAATATAACCTGTATTAATAAATAACAGTTCCTTTCCCTTATAAAAAGTTACAATAAACTAGTATAAAAATATATAAATATATACTTTTTTTTAATTTACCTTAATTATAACACAACTATTATGTTTATATTTGAATACGTGTGTGTATGTGGGTGTGTGTGAGAGAGTGTGTGTATGTATGTCTACGTGTGTGAGTGTGTGAAAGATGTTGTTTATTTTTTTACTGTGTGTATACTTGTGGCATGTGTCATTAAACGTGTTTTCTTTCTTTCTAATTTAATACTAGCAGGCTGTACCCGGGACTTATTTCGCATTGAAATTAATATTACCTACCCACGTAAATACATAAATTTAACAATTTAATTTATTTTTACACCATATTGTGCTCATAACATCTTACATTTGTACAGCATAATAATCATTAAAAATTGTTGTAAATGTATACTATTCTATACCTAATAAACCTCTCTTATAAGCTAAAGAAGAAATATTAGTTTAAATTATTATGCCATTATTCAGATCTTTATAATATGTCACTTCCTAATAAATCTTTTTACACAACTTTACGTATTTTTCTAGAAATCTCAACACGTTATCAGCACGAAACTCTCATAGGAAATACAGCTAATCTTATTACAAATAGTGTGTAAAAGGTTATTTTTTTGTGTTGTTGAATATTTTTTCTTTTTTTGAAGATGTCCAGTGGTGATTCTGTAGCGATCGGATGGTCTTCATCGTCAATACCCTCGCTTCTCCTAACTAATAGAGACTGGTATCCTTCGTGGAAGTTCAAAATGAAAAACTACTTAATTTATGAAGATTTGTGGTGCACAATTAATGGGTACGATGAAGGAGATACCACCTCTGAACAGGTAAAATCTAGAAATGATAGAAGAGCACTAGCGAAATTATGCTTAAGAGTAGATGGCTCTGCAATGACGCATATTAGGAGTGCAAAGTCTGCTTTAGAAGCCTGGAAGGCATTGTGTTCGGTCCGACGTGAAACAGAACGCACCTTTTGGCCGGCAACATTAATTATCTGTGGATTTGACATAACCTCTTGACTTGACAGATTGACTTTGCTTGCTTGGAAAAAATGCCGGTCATCGGGACCCTGTTGAGTTAATTATTTGGTAAAATATTGTTGGATTCGCCCGTCGAGACCGATAATTGGGTCGCGAATTATCTAATTGTTGAAGTGTATTCCCCATTTGCCGAAAAACCCCGGGATATTGTTGAATCGTACGCCGCCTTGTCGTCGGTTGGGCCGGCACGCGGAATTTATTGGAAATCAACTTGAATCTCACGTGAGAACAACAGATTAATTGTGTTCAGTGATTGATTGAACCTTGTAATCTCGGATTATCAAGAATCCAGTGATATTTCTCGGAACAAGTACGCCATATTGACGCCATACCAAGGCACGCGCGTTGTTGGAATTAAGTGTGCTGATTGAAGACGGACCGCATTGGGAGGACTGCATCTTGGAGAACCTTGTCCATCCACACTTGTCTTTCACTATACGTTCAATTACTCACCCCATTTTACATACAAACCACACTTAGGGCGTGACCTTTGAAGGTCGAACTTGGCGTCCCCAGCACTCAGGTTAGTGGTACATTTTGTTTTTATTGTTGTAGGCCGAAGCCTAGTAGAGGCAGGCCATTGTGTAACCTTGTTTATAGTATTGAAAACAACGGTAGTCTCCACGTATCGTGGAAAAGTTCCGGACACGTCCAGTTACCGTTGGCTGGCCTATTGTAGTCTTGAACAAACTGGTAGCAGAAGCGCGGCTCTTATAATATAAGATCCACTGGTTTAATTGGAAGTTTTGAATATTGTTGAAAACTTAAAACTTGAGTTTAATTACTTAACACAACTTATAACTTGATAAGTTTGAATATATTGCTTTGTCAGCCGGGCTCAAATAGTACTTGTAGTTTGTACTGTAATTTGTAGTGCTAGCCCCTTAGAATTGAATTGACAAACAAGATTTGTTTGTGAAATTAGGAATTGGTTGTATTTGGTACATAAGTTGGTATATTGTTGTAAAAGTTGTTTGGTATTTGTGGCAATTAATAATTGAATGTCATTGATCTGAATTTGAAAGGTTATCTAAATAATAATTACACATAGTCTAACAACATAGGACTTGAATTGTGTGTATTGGTTATTGCATTTATAGTAATTATTGGAGTTTTGTTAGAGATTCTCCGGCTCAATATTATACAGACAATTGTTGTGCTTATTGATGTTTAATTTGAGGTTGATCCAGCATTGTATTATACATTCAATTGTTATTTATTTTGTAACTAGCCATCCTTAGCAAGCTAGATTCACACTTGGAATAAGTACAGGGTCGGATTGGGACTTGAAATAATTGAATTTGAATTTTTATTTTGTTGAAACTATTTGGTCGGCTAACAAGTCATTGCTGTTTGATTGTTGGTTGTTGATTGTTGTTTGTATTAATATTTGATTGTTGCAATGGCCTCATTAAGGGCAGTCAGGGAGGCTGCTGCGGGATTGACCTCACAGTTGAGATGGTTCACATCGGCAGCTGCAACTGTTGAGCGTGTGGAATTGGAAGAGCTCACCCTTGCTCGGTATGGGCAAGTGATTGAGAGGATCAAGTCAGCTGATGCTGCGCTCATACGCTTCAACGAGTACATCATGGATGTGGATTTGGGGGTGATGGACCAGGCAGCCCGCGATAAGATTTTGGGTGACTATGACCAGATTGTCCACCTGGGGGATGTCATAAGTCTACGAGCCCGGGAAATTTTGAAGAGCCGGGTGCCTGATGCGGCCAAGCCGCAGACCCCCGTTGTTGCAGGCCCTGGACTATTGGGTAGGCTGCCCACCCTGGAGCTGCCACATTTTGACGGTCGCTTGGACCACTGGCTGGGCTTCCTAAATCTCTTTGAGAGTCTTGTCGATGCACGCTCGGACCTCGGACCTGCCCAGAAGCTGGCCTATTTATTGTCTGTCCTGGAGGGCGAAGCCAGAGCCTTGGTGCAGCACTTGCCGGTGACAGATTCCTCCTACCCGACCGCTCTGGAGCTTCTCTCCCGACGGTATCAGAACAAGCGCTGCCTGGCTGATGTATACATCGGCCAAATTTTGGGACTACCGGCCATTGCCAGCACGTCGACGTTGCGCACTGACTTGCTGAACCCGTTGGTCTCAGCGACCAACGCCTTGAGACGCTTGGAGTTACCGGTAGAACATTGGTCCTACTTGTTGATGCACATAGTGCTGCAGTTGCTCCCCGCGGAGTTGAGGTAACGTTTTGAGCAGAAGTATGGTGGGGATAGTGCCACCCATCTTCCCCCCTTTGACGACCTCCTCAAATTTTTGGAAGACGAGTGTCGGTTTTCGGATAACACTCGTGGCGCCACGGGGTCACCCCCACTACCTTCTCGGCCTAGAGACCAGGGACGGACTAGGGCTCGGGGGCCTGTTGATGTTCGCCCCGCCCCCCGTTTTGCTGGCGCCCGGAGTCCTCGGGCTAGGGGGCCTGTTGATGTTCGCCCCGCCCCCCGTTTTGCTGGCGCCCGGAGTCCTTATCATTGCGACTTTTGTAAGGCAACGGGGCATGTCATGGCGCGTTGCCCGGACTTTTTGAATTTGCACGTAAGTGCCCGCCGCCGCATTGTCAACGCACGCCGTTTGTGCTTCTCGTGTTTGGGGGCCCACTTCCATCGGGACTGCCCCAACCCCCGCCCGTGTAGAATTTGTAAAGGGTCCTACTTGGAGATTTTGTGCGCCAACGCGAACCGCTCCAGCAGACCATCTTCTGAGGAGGGTTCGCGCAGGGGGGGGTACCCCGGAGACGAGCACCGGGCTGAGGCCCGCAATTCTGTTCGCCGCACTCCAACCCCCGCGCAGGTTGAAGGGGAGCCCCGCGAGCGCCATTTGATCTCCCCTCGTCAGGGAGAACGCGCGTTGGCTGCTAGGCAGCAGGGGCCGGATCGGCACCGCTGCCTTTCCCCTCCGTTGGCGGAACGTCCCCGGTTGGAGTCGCGCCCTCCGCCATTCAGGCATCCGGTGGGATATGCCCCTCCAGTGATGGCGAGCGGCTCGGGACACCGCGCGGACGAATATTTTGAATGTTGGCCTCGTCGTGAACGAAGACAGCCTGGATGCGGCGATCGGTCGCCGCCCAGGCATCGCTAAGAAATTGACGCCTGCCCCGCTAAAGGACCCCCCCCCCGATCAAGACGGTTTTGTTGCCAACGGCCTCGGTCAAGGTCTGGGGACCCTTGGGTGACTTGATTGTGGTCCGTGCCATTTTGGACACGGGAGCCCAGGGTTGCCTTTTGTCGTCTTGGTTAGCGGGACAGGTTGGCCTGAAGGTGAACGACTGTTCAGGCAAGATTTGGGGAATTGGCGAACCGGCTGACACCACTGTTGAGGGAAGGACCTGGTTTGAGGTCACCCTTGTGAGTTGTCCTTACCCTAAAATTGGAGTTCCTGCCCTTGTTGTAACTGAACTTGGTACAATTGTTGGTGACTGATCGTCACACTAAGAACTCGCATGCCGGTTGCAATGCGCTGTTGGCCATTCTGCAGCGAGAATTTTGGATTTTGTCGGCTGATCGCGTCAATGAGGCGAGGCCCTTTGCTGGCGTCGTAACGGATTTTGTTGGTCCCCCTTTGTTGAAGACGTCCACCCTTCGTAATAGCAAGATTGTTAGGGCTTATTTGTGTGTTTGTCTGCCTGTCAACCAAGGCAGTACATTTGGAGCTGGTAACCTCCCTCTCGACAGAGGCCTTTGAGGCGACTTTGGAAAGATTTGTGTCTCGCCGTGGGTTACCTTTTTTGATTAGGTCTTATTGCGGTACGAATTACAAGGGTACAAGTAACAATTTGAAGGAGGTATACGCCTTCCTTAATGAGAACCAGGTTGACATTGGTAATAGTTTGGCCCGCCGAGGGGTCACTTGGTTGTTTGACCCGCCAGCCTGCCCCCCATTGGGGGGGTATTTTTGGGGCCGCGGTGAAAGCGGCAAAGGGACGCTGGCGGAGATTGTTGGGAGACACCGTTCTCACCTTAGAGGAACTAGCTACGGTATTTGGCCGCATTGAAGCTGTGTTGAATTTGCAACCTTGTCAAGACTTCCAATTGATTAGCGGACGGGTAGGCCCGTCCGGGGGGGGTAGATGTTCGGTCCGACGTGAAACAGAACGCACCTTTTGGCCGGCAACATTAATTATCTGTGGATTTGACATAACCTCTTGACTTGACAGATTGACTTTGCTTGCTTGGAAAAAATGCCGGTCATCGGGACCCTGTTGAGTTAATTATTTGGTAAAATATTGTTGGATTCGCCCGTCGAGACCGATAATTGGGTCGCGAATTATCTAATTGTTGAAGTGTATTCCCCATTTGCCGAAAAACCCCGGGATATTGTTGAATCGTACGCCGCCTTGTCGTCGGTTGGGCCGGCACGCGGAATTTATTGGAAATCAACTTGAATCTCACGTGAGAACAACAGATTAATTGTGTTCAGTGATTGATTGAACCTTGTAATCTCGGATTATCAAGAATCCAGTGATATTTCTCGGAACAAGTACGCCATATTGACGCCATACCAAGGCACGCGCGTTGTTGGAATTAAGTGTGCTGATTGAAGACGGACCGCATTGGGAGGACTGCATCTTGGAGAACCTTGTCCATCCACACTTGTCTTTCACTATACGTTCAATTACTCACCCCATTTTACATACAAACCACACTTAGGGCGTGACCTTTGAAGGTCGAACTTGGCGTCCCCAGCACTCAGGTTAGTGGTACATTTTGTTTTTATTGTTGTAGGCCGAAGCCTAGTAGAGGCAGGCCATTGTGTAACCTTGTTTATAGTATTGAAAACAACGGTAGTCTCCACGTATCGTGGAAAAGTTCCGGACACGTCCAGTTACCGTTGGCTGGCCTATTGTAGTCTTGAACACATTGCAAGATGCTTATAAAGATAAAGGCATGGGCAGAAGGTTGTCTTTGGAGAGAAAGTTATATAGGCTCTCGCTGAATGAATTTCAAAATATTGAAATGTACATTAACGCTGTTTTGAGTACTGCACAAGATTTGGCTGACATTGGCAAGGTAATTGAAGATGCTTCGATAGCTGCGATCTTATTAGGAGGTCTCTCTTTGAAATACGAGCCTCTAATAATGGCATTGGAGAATAGCAATGTAGAAGTAAGTACCGAGCTAGTTAAAAAAAAGCTACTGAATGATATGTCAAAGATTGACTCCACAGAAAGTTATGCAGCTTTTCAACTGAAAAATCGATCTGACATTGATGTTCATAAAACAAAAAAGAAGAAACCGATTGTATGCTATGAATGTAACAAACCTGGACACAAACGGCCTGACTGTCCTCTACGCAATAAGGTAAAGAAAGGCGTTAGTTCATCAGACAGGGAGACTACTTCTTTTAGTGCTCTTGGTTCTTCGTGTTTGGAGGTAAATGAGTGGTTTATTGATTGTGGTGCATCAAAACACATGACTCCTAGACGAGATTGGTTCAAGGACATCTAACCATTAGAAGGTAGCACTGTTACTGTTGCCAATGGTGAGAAGATCGACTGTGGCAGTATTGGTGAAATATTTATTAACACTGTGTGTAACGTGGTGAATAGCATCAAAGATGTAGCGTATGTACCTAAACTTAAAAATAATTTGATTTCTGTCAAGAAAGTCGTAGATAAAGGTTTTGTAGTACTTTTTGATGAGAATGGTTGTAGTTTTTATAAAGATAATGATTTATCTTTTGAAGGTGAGGCGATTCTACATGGTTCGGCTAGTGGTGGACTGTACACTCTCGATTGTACAACTAATTTCCTCCAAAATGTGGCGTATGAGGTGCACTCTGACAAGTTGAACAGGTACCAGTTATGGCACAAACGGTTGGGTCACTTATGCCACATTGGTATAAACCAGTTAAAGAATTCTCACGTAGGTATAGATACTGAAATGGATAAATCCAGCAGTGGATCAGCAAGTAAGTAGATATCCTACTAGGATTCGTAAACCACCGGATTTCTTTACCTCTAAGGTATTTGCTGAAGAGACTATTGAACCGAAGAACTATTACGACGCAGTGAATGCAAATGATGCTGATAGATGGCGTTTGGCAATGACTGAATAATACAATAATTTGTTAAAATTAAAAACTGGAAACTTGTTGACCGGCCCAATAGAAATAAGAAGGTCATACCTAGTAAATGGGTCTATAAGTTAAAGATGGATGCTGACGGAAATAATATGAAGTATAAGGCGAGACTAGTGGTTCAAGGTTTCAGACAAGTAGAAGGTGTTAACTACAATGAAACGTTTGCCCCTGTAGTTCGTCATTCTTCACTCCGTACATTGTTTGCCTTAGTTGTAGAAATGGACCTGCAAATGAGACACTTGGATGTTGATACAGCTTTTCTAAATGGAGATCTTGAAGAGGAGGTATTTATTGAACAACCTCAAGGTTTCGTAAAAAAAGGACAAGAAGATCAAGTTTGTCTGCTGCAGAAATCCTTATACGGGCTCAAACAAGCACCACGGGTATGGAACAGGATGTTGGATAAAACACTGTTAAAGTTAGGTTTTGAAAAAACTCCTTCGGAACCATGTGTGTATAAGAAACTTTTTGGTAAAGAGTTAGTCTTATTGGCAGTTTTTGTTGATGACATTATTGTCTTTTATCAAAATGAAATAACATTTGACACTGTCAAACATATTTTGGAAAATATTTTTTCAATAAAAGATTTGGGAGAGTTAAAATATTGTCTCGGATTAAATATCCATAGAAGCGACGATGGTGAAGTAAAGGTAAATCAAATAACATTCATTTCAAGTTTGCTGACAAAATTTGGTATGGATATGTGCAAGACGGTTGAGACTCCAAGCCTGAAGAAGCTGAGTCCTGAAAATGGAGAAGACGAGTATCCATTTCAAAGTTTAATTGGATCCCTTATGTTTTTGGCAGTGAACACTTGCCCTGACATAGCATTTATGACAAGCTATCTCAGTCAGTTCAACACAAAGTTCAATAAAGAACATTGGCCTGCAGCTAAAGAGGCGTGTTACTTAAGACGATTTGTATCGGAAATAACCGGTAAGTCAGGTACTGTTACTTTGTATAACGACAATCAGAGTGCACAAAGTTTAGTGAACAACCCTGTCCATCACGAGCGAACGAAACATATAGATACGAGATATCACTTTATACGGGAGAAGGTATCAGACGGTATTATAGATATTAAATTCGTCACATCAGATTTGAATTTTGCCGATATGCTAACAAAACCGTATTGCACATAAGAGATGTGTAGCTGGTTTAGATTAAGCATAGGTTTTGATAAATGTTTTCTTTTTGTAGAGAGTTTTAATTGAGGGCCGATGTTGTAAATGTATACTATTCTATACCTATTAAACCTCTCTTATAAGCTAAAGAAGAAGTACTAGTTTAAATTATTATGTCATTATTCAGATCTTTATAATATGTCACTTCCTAATAAATCTTTTTACACAACTTTACGTATTTTTCCTAGAAATCTCAACAAAAATAAACATTCATTAAAGCACAGAATTTAGATAGTAATAAAAATAAAGTGAGCAACTGCGCTTTAGCTAGGCCGAGCCTGTATTTCAGGACGCAGTTTACAATACGAATGAACAATCAGTTATAATATATTATGTATACCATTATAAAGTGTTTTAGTGTAGTGTGACTTACAAGTACAAGTATACAGAAAGTATGGTATAGTGTAATGTATATATATATGGTAAGTTGTAATGTAGTGTTGTTTTGTGTAAGGAGTGTTTTTTGTATTAGTGTGACTATGGATGGATTTGGATGTGGATGGAACTTTAATTAGATCTTATGTAGTAGTGTAATCACATTTAAGTAGATAGCCTAAAAGTTTTGTTTTGCATTCTTGTTTGGTAAACGTGTATATAGTTGTGAATTCAATTTATTATATAGAAAGGCACCGGTGAAGCAGAAGAACCTATGTGTAAATGAGTGTTTGAATTGGTGTGAACGGGGGACTACCGCATTGCAACGACGCGCGACGTCTAAATAAATTATTTAATGTCGAGGGGTGTCAGGGAATGCTGTTTAAGTACTGTAGACAAGATGTAAAGTTGGCGAACAGTAGGTAGGTTCCATGATCGATACAGGAGATGTGTAAGGTAGTCAATAGGTCGAAAAGAGCTGACTTTTAAAATTTACCGCTGTGCTATTTCAAGAGGAAGTAAAGAAGTTTTAGAGGCTCCACCCCAAGAAGAAATGCAATAAGTTAGAAGTGATTGATAAAGTGCCCTATAGACTTTTTTTAGAATGCAAGTATTAGCTACATAACATAGGTTTTTAAAAACATATATCAATTTTCTAAGTCTAGATTGCAGTAATGAAATATGCGCATTGAAATTTAATGATAAGTCTAATATAACTCCCAAATAGTTTACTTCACATTTCCTTATCAGATTTGTGCAGTTACAAGTAGAACCATAAGCTTGGTGGATATGACAGGTATGTGATTTTATTGTAAGACCAATGGGGGGCTTATTAGAATTTCGAGAGTGAAAGGGCACGTACATTGTTTTCTCTGTATTTAGCGTCAGACAATTTTGTTTCAGCCAGTCGGATACCTTGTTGAAACCCTCCTGCGCCAGCATTTAGGTACTATTCCAAGTTTTAGCAAAGAAAAGCAGTGCAGTATCGGCCGCATAAGAAATTATAATACCCTGCTCTAGTTTCAGGTCACAGAAGTCATTAATATACACTAAGAAGAGTGTAGGTCCAAGTACTGAGCCCTGAGGTACACCAAAAGTCACAGATAAATCAGTACTAATGTCGGAACCTAGTTTCAGGGATTGTTTACGACCGCTTGGACAGTCTTGGAATAATTTCAGCTGCAGGCCTCTTATACCCAAATGCTCCAATTTGAGTAGAAGTCGCGGGATAGTCAGAAATAGTTTCTGATCCCGTGGTATTTTCGGGATTAAAACTTATAAAAATTGATATAAGTTTTTAAGCTAACATGGTCACTAACAGTATCATTAGAAATTAAAACGGGATATTTATACCATGTGTATTTTTTGTTGTGAGTTTCCAATATTTCGGCACTGTTGCAAGCGCCATGATCACGGATAAACTGAAGTAATTGCGGGTGGAAGTTTATGAGCAGACAAATCGGTCTACCCACTTTCTCGTTCGTTTTCTGTTAGCGACACCGCTACCACTGTCACATGTATCACTAAATACTCGATTCTGTTCCCGACACACAAAACTCACCGTGTCGACTCGCGAACTTTCTACGGAACTTTTTCGGTTCAAATGTGTAAATACCGAAAAAGTTCCGTAGAAAGTACGCGACTCGACACGGTGAGTTTGCGCTTGCAACAGTGCTGAAATATTGGAAACTCAATAAATATCCCGTTTTAAGTTCTAATAATTTCTAATTGTTACATAACCACCTCTATCTTCCATTGAAAGGCTCACAGAAAGACTAAAAAGCAGACATACAAACAAAACCTTTTATTTATATTTCAGTACCGTGTAAATACTAAAAACACAAGATAAAAAAAAAACAATTATTTTTAACCGACTTCAAAAAAGGATAAGGTTCAAAAAATAAAATAAAAAAGATTCCGACGAACTGAATCGTCGGAATCTTTTTTTATTTTATTTTTTATGTGTATTCTCCGATTACTTGAAGACGGCTGAAGCGATTTGGTAAATTCTTTTTTACTTGAAAGGGTATAGTTTCTACTTGGTCCCATTGTCATCACGTCAGAAACTGAAGATGGAATCATGGGGAAATCGAGGGAACTCTTCAAATATTGAAGGCACACCTACAGTGATTTGGGTATTTTTTATATCAACTTGTGCAGTTGCTCTCAAAAAGCACCATTTGGTTAAGTGCAACTGATGGTGAAGACTACAGATGGCCACTTGAAATTCTCAATAATAAATGTTTCGTAAGTTGCGATTCGATTACTTGAATATGGTTGCTAAGCACTTTATGCCCACCCATACGCACTAAACGTTTTGGGAATACTTTCATTGTGCGTACGGCTAAGGAGTGGAATTCCTTGCCGGAGTCTGTGTTTCCTGATAGCTATAACCTATATAAAAGGGTATTTAAGTCAGGAGTGAATAGGTTATTTTTAGGTAAGCGTGCTCCATCTTCGACCACATCATCACTTACCATCAGGTGAGATGGTGGTCAAACGCGAAACTACTATCAAAAATTGGCCAAAAGCGAGTCAGACTCGCCCATGAAGGGTTCCGTAGTAACTATAATTACTATATAACATAATATGTTTATTTATTTAACGAATAAAAAAAGACCTTAAAAATTTCTTAAAACTATCTTATTTACATTTTTACAACTACGCTAAATAACTTTGTTTTTCATAGTGTTTGTATGAATTACAAAGTTATATTTGCGGTTTTAGAAAAGATGCTGTATCTCAAAAACTGCTAACCCGATTTCGTTCAAACCAATTTTGGTTGAAAGTTTACATTAAGATCTACAGACCTTTTTTAGATGTTAGGACACACATTTTACCACTTTAGGAGCTTATATCTTTTAAACGATTGACTTTATGAAAAAGTGGCTTTAGAAACCCTTATATCATTTTTAAAGACCTGTGTATAGAAACCACACACGCATAGGTTTCATGAAAAAAATATTTTCAGTTCTAGTTCTATGTATGGGGACCCCCCTATATTTTAAATATTTTTTTTTTTTTTCTTAAAATCGGAAAGCGTTTCACAGAATACATCTACCTACTAAGTTTCACATGTATAGTCTTAATAGTTTCGGAATAAAATGGCTGTGACATACGGACGGACGGACAGACAGACAGACAGACAGACAGACAGACGGACAGACATATCGAAACTATAAGGGTTCCGTTTTTTGCCATTCGGCTACGGAACCCTAATAAAAATAAAAATATGCTCGTGACAATATGGTGAAGTACCAGGAGAACTCCTCAACAATAACGGCTCTGCATCGGGAAAAGTAATATTTTTTTAAAATGTGATAAGAAGTTGACATTTAAGCTTTTGTAACTATAAAAATTACAAACTAACCCACTAAAAAGCGTGAAAAAAGTCCTCTCACAAAAAAAAATAAAAAATACTGCAAAGCCAAACATAACTTTAATTTCGGAAGTCGGTGTTGTGGTTTTGTATTTTCGTTTTATAAAACCGACTTCTGAAAATTATTTTATTTATGAAACGAAACAAAAAGTTATTTTTGGCTTTGCAGTGTTCTTTTTTTTTTTCGGAAATTTTAGTTTTTGTTAAAATATGTTTTGACATAACAGACAAACACTTCACATTTATTTGTATGTATAGAAAGAAGATAGAATAAATGTAAAGATTAGGTGTGATGACTGAATCCGTCTACTGAACATCAGTGATAGAACTTGACGCTCAGATAAGACAGATACAGCAGAGATCATTATTTGACAAATTTTAATATTCTTATGTAGGTAGTTAATCTGTTGTGTCTGACGTGCTACATAATCTCTTCTATCTACACTATAAATATAAGTTAAGCTTATAAGCTTATAAGTTGAAGAACAGCAGGGATCATAATTTGATAAATGTCTTTATGTGGTTAATCTTTTAGCGATAAGACCACCCATTGTATCACCCTTTTTAGTTGTAAAATCCTTATTGTTTTATTGTTATGGTGTACAATAAAGAATATATCTATCTATCTATCTGTTGTGTCACCTTTGAATTGGTGGACGGATAAAGAATACCTAAGGTATTAAATATCGTTCCAATTGTTATCTTCCTAACTATATAGGTAAGTAGGTGTAAGAAATTTCATATTCTGCCTTTGCACGAGCGCAGACGTATGGCAGATATCACTTTCCTAATTAGTTTATTGAATGGGTCCACTGACGCCCGAGCTGGTGGCCAAGATTGGACTTCGCGTACCGTCTGTGTTTCTTAGACGACCACATATTCTTCATGTGCCACGTGTAAAAACTGTCTATAGGCAAAATTCGTTTATGTTACGAGCTTGTCGAACTTTCAATACGGTGTGCCAGGACACGGAATTGGATTTATTTAGAACCATTGTTCAGCAATTTAAAAACAGCCTATGTAGCCTTTTTTGACAAATAATGACTTAACATTTTGTTTTTTCATCATTTTGTACTGATTAAATGCATGTTTTACTTCCTAATATGTATGTACTCGTCCATGACTGTACGACATCCGCCGTCGTACCTATGTTACATAATTATAACTGTTTATTAGCGGATGTTTGTAATTGGCCTTTTTCTACATATTGTCAATGATCACTCAAATGTATTAGCTGTAAGTTTCCTTAAAATTTATAAAATGAAATAAAAGTTTTTCTTCCTCACGGCCCAGCCACCACGCCATGGGAGGTATTGTCTCTTACACCGCTGGCTAATCATTAAAATAATTTCTGCTGAAATTGGAATCGTCCTGAGATTATTGACCGGAATGTATTAAACATGCAAAAGGACTGTATTATTTATAACAGAGAGCGTTCAGTTTCTGCTATTAAAGAATAATATTTCTTAACTAACATAAAAGTGTCTTAAGAAATAAACATGGTTTATTATTGTTGGTTAGCTAAATACAAGTTTAATCTACTTTCAAATATGTTAATTGACGAAGAATCTTAATTATTTCTTTCGGTAACTTGTTATAAAGCTCAGCTCAACACTGAATAGTTCTGCCCTACAATGTTCTTACTGAAAGCAGTTCTATCCTTATTACTAGCGTAATACTGATATGTTTGTTTATTACTGATGGGCCCACTCTTGACCTCGATCTCGCCTGATGGTAAGCGATAGATATTCCACAACTTTTTCACACAACGCCATCTAGTCCCAAACTAAGCAGAGCTTGTGGTATGGGTACTAGACAACTGATAAACATACATATATATTTCTAAATACATACATATTATAGATAAATTACACCCAGACAAAGAACAAATGACCGTGCTCATCACACAAACATTTGTCCTAGGTGGGAATCGAACCCACGACCTTGTGCATAGCAGTCAGGGCCACTGACCACTATACCAACGGGCCTGTCAAAATGATGAGGTCTAAGATGAGACGAGCGAGCCCAGAAGTTGCCTATTTACTCGTGCTTTAAAGGCTGAAAGGTCATAAGTGGCAGGGAACACAGAAGCCGGCAGAGAATTCCACAGCTTGGCTGTGCGCACATTAAATGTGGAGGAGAAGCGCTTGGTACGACAAGACGGTATTTCAACCAAGTGGGTGGTACCCAACCGTGCGTCTGGTAGACCGGTAGTGAAAGGGAGATGGAGGAATCAGGTTCATGGAGCTCCTGCGCACATTCCCGAAGCACAATCTGTAGAAATCCGACAGGCAAGCAACGGTTCGCCGATGAGCCAGGCTATGAAGCTTGTCCACCAGCACCTCGTCGCCTATAAGCCTTTTAGCTCTGCGCTCGATCGAGTCCAATGCAGCATGTTGGTACTTTGCAGAGCCATCCCACAAGTGGCTACAATACTCCACGCAGGAACGCTGTGCTTTATACAGATTTAGAAGCTGTCCAGGCTTGAAGTACCGCTTCACCTTGTGTAGGAGTTCCAGCTTTTGCTGCAGTCTGAGCTCTGGATTCGATGGTTGAGCCGAAGTTGAGGTCTGACGTCAACTCCATGCCCAAAAGCTCCAGGCGATTGGTAACTGGCACAGATGTACTTCGGAAAGTAGGGGTCAATTCAAAAGGGCTTCTTTTAGCGCTGAAAAGACAAGCCTGTGTTTTCAGAGCGTTGTTTTCCTTTCGTAACTGATATCTCCTACCAATATCCCATAAAATATTCATATTCATTTATCTATGTATATATAAAAGAAAGTCATGTTAGTTACACCACTTATAACTTGAGAACGGCTGAACCGATTTGGCTATTTTTTATCCCGGAATTCCCACGGGATCGGGATTTAAGCGGGAAAAACATCCCACGTGAACGAAGAAGAAATGGAGAGTAGGGTAGGGGTAGGGTAGGGTTAGGGTAGGGGTAGGGTAGGGTAGGGGTAGGGTAGGGGTAGGGTAGGGTTGGGGTATGGTAGGGGTAGGGTAGGGGTAGGGTAGGGGTAGGGTGGGGTAGGGTTAGGGTAGGGGTCGGGTAGGGGTAGGGGTAGGGTAGGGGTAGGGTAGGGGTAGGGTAGGGGTAGGGTAGGAGTAGGGTAGGGGTAGGGTAGAGGTAGGGTAGGGTTAGGGTAGGGTTAGAGTAGGGGTAGGGTAGGGGTAGGGTAGGGGTACGGTAGGGGTAGGGTAGGTGTAGGGTAGGGTAGGGGTAGGATAGGGGTAGGGTATCGGTTGGGTAGGGGTAGGATACCACGCGAACGAAGTCGTGGCGGGTCAGCTAGTTTATCTAATATAAGCTAATAGTTTACACCAAATCGCTTACATCTATGCTAATTCTACAAAATTACATTAAAACTTCTAAGACTAAAAAAAAATACAAAAAAATCGGAGTGACATAAAATTAGTAAACAAAAAAAAAACTTTATAAATAAAATTAGAAACTATCAATTATTTCTTCATATTTAAATAACTATACACATGTTTAGCGATTATCCATTGTCAAAAAATAAATCTGCCTCAGGAATATATTCTAGAAGGAGTGTTGTTGGTTCGGGGAGCACGCCATGTAGGCGGGTAGCAGAGGAGTCTATGTTGTCGTCTTACAACGCCACGCATATACTGGTCAGGATCATAAAAATTTATTGACTCTCGTAGAACGGGACTATCTATCTTATCTACTAATATTACATAATAATTAATTATATGTGAGCATTGTCGTCTAAATTTGAGTGTGTCTAAACCCACCATTCCTGACACGAACAAAGAAGGATATAGAAAGGGGTAGCACCCGTATTGACGTTTGTATAGGTATCTACAGAATTTACGTTGGATTTTTTCAATCATAATATTGTACAGTGACTCTTGAGGACTCCAAACTATTGCATTATATTCTAATTTACTACGGACATAGGCATTGTATATTTGTTTCGTTATTTTAGTTGACATGGCAACTTACGACAGCAACAACTTAGTAACTTACGAAACAATATTGTTTATTAGAAATATAATACTTTGAATCAATATTCTAGTGAATAAAGGAATCCTAGTGTGGGATCTAAGTCCTCAAGCAATAGTTTTAAGTATTTTTTTACTTTTTCATTTAAGGTTTATTTTTCCCAAGAAGGCTTTTCATATTTGTATGCTCAACTAATACATATTTTTGCAGTTAAGTAAAAGTTAAGTCGCGCTTGCGATCAGAATGTCAACGAGGCAGTTAGGTCACAACATATTATACAACTGACCCACAGAATATGACCTTTGTAGGGTCATCATCATCATACTAAAACTTCATAAACAAAGGCGTAAGTATCAACATCAACTGCTTAGACTAAATGGGTAATGACTACTAACTCCCAATTATGTTGGGAGTCGGCTTTGAGTATAACCGAATACAGGTGTGTAGAAAGTTTATTATTATTATTTTATTTTTTTATGGAGTTTGTCTGCTGTTTCACTGAATGCTGTAATTTTAATCTAAGCTTTAAATTTCGTTAATTTACTATGTATTTGTACACCATCAAATGGTAGGACATAGTGATTCTATATTATATGACTGTAACATCTATTGTACACCTATGCTCACAAATAAATGAATTGAATTGAAAAGTGCTTACCGTATGTGGCAGTGAGCGAATAGTGTGCTATCGCATATCGACTGAAATGTAACTAACTTAGGGGCGGAGACCTGGTGTCCTGAAATACAGACGTAAGTCTAGTTTATCCAGTTTATACAGTTTTTCTTGATTTTTTGCATTCATTGTTAAGTGTTTCGAATAGGTGAGATTAGAGATTTAGTTATTCGAGATCCCATGGCTACGCCGTTAGGTTTTTCGTGGTAGCGTGCATTCGTTGCTAAGTGTTTTCTGGGGCTAGTAGTCTAGCTCGAACAAATACGGAAGGTCCGTGTGTCTCAATATGATGAAACACTGCCTGTTGGGTTCTTCCCTGAAAGACACAGGTTTAGTGATCTCTGGAAAATCCGCTAGTATCTCCACATAAATACAGGTGCTATCAATCGTAGTTAAGGATGGCTCCCTCCACTCTACAATTGAACCTATTGAGCTTAATGTAGTTACTTCATCTATAAGACGTCGACCGCTTAAATCTACTAGTAACTTATATTTTAATAAAAAATCTGCGCCTATTATAGGCTGATTCACCTCTGCTACAATGAAATGCCAAATAATTATACGGTCGTCTTAATCCTAAATTTAGAGTCAATGTCTGTAAACCATAAGTTTTTATAACTGTACCGTTAGCAACATACAAAGTAAAGTTAGACTTATTCCTATTATAATTACGACGCGCACGATATTTTTTAACGGGTCTTACGGACACGTTAGCTCCCGTATCTATCAAAAATTTCATACCTGTTTTCTTATCACATACTATCAGACGGTTGTATACTGTGCAACGTCCCGCCGTCGGCTGCACTACTTCTAGTTTCCCGCCAATTTCTCCGCTCCGTTGCTCCAATTACAGGGATTTACACATTTTGTTGCCTTTTCCCTGTAACGATAGTGATAAAAACTTAACCACTTCTTTCTCTCGCCAACCGATCCTGATCTGGATATTTGGCTGCCGCTTTGCCGACGTCCTGTGCCTCTGTTACGCTCTAGACCTGCCAGCCGCAGGTTGATCTCGCCAACTCCCTCCGGATTCTGCCAATATCTGATGATGCGTCACTCATCTCTCCTGTGACCTTTTTCTGAGCATTTTTCGCATTGACTTCAGATACTGATGATGAACTCTCTCCTGTACTTTCCAGCACCTTGTCTGCTATCGTAGCAAGCACGTCCAAACTCTTCGAGTCCGTCACCGTTAGTACAGCTCGTACCAAAGTTGGCAGGTGTGATTGCCACATCAACTTCTGGGTCTCGTCAGGCACTCTCTCCCTGGCCAACTCACGCATACGCCGTAGCAAATGTAATGGTCGCTGATCTCCCAAGTTCATCTCACCGATCAGTTTTTGCAGCTTTGCAGGTATTCTGTATCCGACCACCAGTTCAAAGGTAGTGCAGATATTACGTTGTGCCTGATACTCAATAGATTAACTACATAAAGATATTTATCAAATTATAATCTCTGCTGTAGCTGTTTTATGAGCTTCAACTTATATTTACAGTGTTAAGTTTGCGAATTATTTCATCAGACCTTATCTATACCAAATGAAAAGTTGTCTGCACGTATCGATTTTGGGCAAAAGCGGTCCCCTAAGATGCCCTTTTCTGGATATATCACGAAAATACCACCAGCAGAAAAAGCTATCTCGTAAGTGAAAGCAGTTAGCGTCACTGATGAAATAGGCAAAGTGCTGAAAGTTTGGGATCTAGCTGAAAATTAGCGTTAGATGAGGTGACTTAGGGTTACCACCTGACATTATGCTGTGCTGAGGCCCTTTTGGTATAACAATGTATTTTTTATTTTTAATGTTGAACATAATGTGTCTGCTTTTTATATGTGTCAATAAACGCAATTTTCTCTCTTCTTCTTTCTTTTTTTCTTTCTAACTACGTTGTAGCGTGCGAGCGGTGTCCAAAAAGGGTAGTCGTGCTGACCCAACCAACTTCACACAACTCTCTCAGACACGTCCATACTCTGTAAAAGTGGAGCGTGTAGCTATTAGTAAGTTCCTGCAATGCTTAAAAGTCAACTAAATCCTCAGTGACCAACCGATTTTTGTAGGAATTTCACTGGAAGATAGTGGAGGCTATAGCGCAGCATATAGGTTTACTTTTATCTCGGGATTCCCACGGCTTCAAGATTCTACCATGCGAATGATGTCACGGGCGTAGCTAGTTTGATAAATAAAGTTTCATGGGATAGGACGAGTTGATGCTACTATAATTCCCTATGATCCGGTACCTACCAAAAAATTAATATGTAGCCATCGTCCGGACAGATATTGTTATCACGCCTGTTTTTTCCTGAAAGGAAGACTTCGATGTACCTTTGTTTCTTTTTTTCCTCATCTAACCCTTAATACCAGATGTGATCAAGGTTAAGAGTGAACTCAGTCGTAATAAAATAAAACCAATCCTGTTAAAAAAAAATGTTAAATAAAATAATGTGTAAATCAAGTGTTTGTTTAAATTATTGGTGTACAATGAAGAGTATCCTATCTATCTATTTATCTGTTCCTTCAGTTATTCTTGTGTTCCGGGGCTGCGGTAACTCGTAAGAACATTCCCACCATCCAGGCAGGCATTAGCCCTATCAGGCCCTGTCAATGCTGCAAACACGATGCGCCGCCAACTCGGCCCTGTTCCTTACCAGACGGTGAGCTACCCATGCTCGCTGCCCGCAAGCACAGATTACTAAATAGTTACTTCGTAACCGCAAGCCCGCGCCAACTGTGGCCGAAGACTTGGACGGAAGTACCTACCTTGTCTATTTCTTGTAGTAATAGGGCTTGGGACTCACATAACAGAGAGCAAATATGTTTCCAGAGCATTTCTTGAGGCTCCAGGCTGTTATTGAAATCGGTCGCCAGCCTAGATTGATATATACTCAGCATACTGTTTACTCTGTTACCTGTTTACCTGTTTACTGTGTACCCGCTTATTCTAACTGCGCAAGGACCTGTCGAATCTAATGGATACTAAAATTTCTTTCAAGTAGATTCTGGAATTATTTTAGTCTTAGCTTTCAAAAATACTAACTAACGCCATCACAAGAAGTCACCATGCCATGCTTCGTTAAAGCGTACGTTGCTTTAACGATTAACTTATTCCTCAGCATTCGTCAGATTTTCGATTAAGTATGATTGTGTAGTAACAGTATAGGTACATATATTAAAGATATTATAAATCTGATTTAACAATCATCAATCTTATAGTGCTTAATACAGATACACCTTAATCTTTAACATATGAGGAATAAAATATATAAAAGATTCATATCATTTATTACTTACTAACAAAAATTTTCTTTTGAAACAGAATGAATAAAAAGAAGATAAAAGTGAATAAGTAAATAATAATAATGAAATCTCAAAATAAAATAGATGGCTAATTATGTTATTCATTGGCAATATTTTAGAGTTGAAAACACTTTCTCATTAAAACGAGCAATATTTTTAATACAATTGAGACAGGATTAATAAGAGTTATTACTAAAGTAAAAGTTGTTAATAATTTTAAAATGGATAAACCTCTAATGAGCTTAATGTCAAACAGAATTCTCAAAAATAACATAATTATAAATGACAAAGAACAGTTTATGCAGGGACACTTGTTTTCAACTTGTACGCCAAAACGGTTATGGTTTGAGAGGCCATAATAGTTACCCGCCACGCGCCCCTAGGATACACTCTAGAGCTGAACACCATTTCACCTTCACCACAGAACACCTCAATCGAACTGGCATCCAAAAAAATTCTTAACGATTTTGAAGAAACGGGTTTCCATTCTGCTTGTCTAACATCTGTTACAATCGAACTAGTTCTCGTTAAGGAAATTTTTTGACTAGATACAGTCCACGCTAAATTGACTACCTCAGCGGCATCATCAACGCTTTGGAAGCTCAAACTAAGATCTTGGGTCAAGTTGAAAGTAACTTAATAGTTACTTTCACCTGTTTGTTCAAGTATTTCAATTTCCATTAGTAGTCAAAGTTCCGTCAAGAGCATCTTCTCTCAAACTTGAAATCGCTTCAACAGGTTTCATCAAGATGCGATCTCCATTCAGTGTCAGTTCTCTTATGATTGTCATGGTTCCCGCCCAGCCATCGTCACGCTCCAGAAATTGACCGCCCCACGAAGCCATCCATGCGATTAAAAATCTTTTTCCATCTTTCTCCATTGTTTGTATCGCGTAAAAGTCATGACCATAGTCAATTTCTTGGAAAGGAACAGTTTGATCAGTTTGTTTGTGTAGTTGAAGCTTCCAATTATGTAGCCTGTCTGATGCTGGTTGTGGTTCCTGTCGCCAGCTGTCTTGTTAGCTTCAGGGATGCCTTGAGGAGACATGAGCAGAACATAGCTCCCATTTAATTCGAAGAAATCTGGACACTCCCACATGTAGCCCAGGTCACCACTAGATTTAGCCACTTTACTCAGATACTGCCAAGATCCCATGTCCGACGACCTGTATAGAATTACTCTGCCCAACTTTTCTGATGTCTGGCTACCCAGTACGACATAATAGTAGTCCCCATTTTTCCACACTTTAGGGTCCCGGAAGTCTACAGCATTTTCGGGTGTAGACGATATGACTGGATTTTTCTTGCACTTGTTGAACACAGTGCCGTCGTTGTTGAACGTTGAATTGTGTTGTTTTATGAGCAGTGTACATCAGGACTAGTGTCTCGTCTATTTCAATTGCGCTGCCTGAGTAAATTTGTGTGTCAACTTCCGGTAGTAATGCAATTGGAAGTTGTGTCCATGTTACCAGATCCTTGCTTGTCACGTGTCCCCAGTGAATATTGCCCGCCGTCGTTGAGTAAGGTTGAAACTGATAAAATAAGTGATAGCTATCTTTGTAGAATGAAAATCCATTAGGATCGTTCATCCAGCCGATGCGTGACGGGGGGAATTACATGGTAGTGCTGTCTGTACCTGGTCTGGATGTTTGGTTAGGTTTCGGTAATGTGTGTTTTCACCGCAGCCTTGTCCGCAATTTCTTGATCTGTTTCTTTGAGGTCACACGCCAAAGCAGCCACGACAAAACTGAACAGCAGCACTTCTAACTTTAGCACTTCCATGGTTGGTAAGGTAATCCCTTATGTTGCGAGCTACGTTTATATAGCAGTCATAATGAGTAGGTACTTGGATGTGTAGTGCGGCACCTGGTGTATTTTGTTTTGAATAGCCTACATGACTATGTGATCATTTATCGATATTTCGTTGCTAGACATATTCTATTGTCAGTATCTTACATACTAGCCAATACTTATACAGTGTTTGCTTCACATATGTGACAAAACTGGAGTTAAATGATTATAAGGGACTACAGTTTAAAGTGCCATGTGAGGCATGAAAGAGTCTCGTTACGAAATACATTATGGTAATCCATCTACGGGTTATCGTCGACAACCATTGCCTTTTTTCTGGGTGAGAAAATCATCGATGACTCCTTCCGCTGTGGGTGGACCGGAAGGGAGTGTCAGACTTCTACTGACTAAAAACCCACCCTACTCCTACAGTTGCTCTTGCGTTCCGAGGCCGCGGTATCTCGTTAGAACATTCCCGGAACTCCGTAAGGCAGTAGCCCTATCAGGCCCCGTCAATGCTGCTGACAGCTCTTTCAGGCGAGCGCGGAACACGGCGCGCCGCTGACTCGAGTCTGGTCCTTACAGGACGATGAGCTGTACTAGCTCACCGTCCGCAGGCCCGCGTCTACGGTGGCCGGAGATCGGCACCGTTACATTACCTAGATGCCGATCGGGATAACAAAACCTTTCGCTGCTCATAAAATCCTTATACAGTTTTTTAGTACTTACGAGTAAGTTGTTATTAGTTCCAGAACACGTAAGTTAGTAATATAAAACTAAAATTTGTTCGTTTGCCAGTGTACACCTGCCTAAATTATAAAATTAACAGATTTTTTATTTTGACCGCCAGCACCCTGCCGATACTGCTGGAACTACCACGAACCCTGCTCATCATGATGCTGCTCTTTCTCGCATAACGGCGAAGAAATCATCGGTGCGTGCTTCCGCAAACATTACGGAAGCCCTACAATACAGGTAATATTTAAACTCCCTTCATGTTCCAAAGCAATTCTTGCAATTTGAATAACAAACGCTTGCATTAATATTACAGCGAAATATAACAGCCATGAGCAGAATGTTGAGGGGATAGCGCTATACAATATGGTTCAAGCCACCTTGTTTTTTAATATAATCTCGATTCTCCAATACTAATAATATAAGACTATTTTTACCTTTTATTACTAGTACTACTTTCGGATCAAGGGCAGTACTTCTGGACACGGGCACGGCGCGAACTGTTACGAGGTCTCTCTCTCTGGAGCTTGAGGTTTCTCTACCACCGGTAGCTTGGACCCTGTTCCCGATACCGGTGGGCTACTGTTCTTTTTTTATTTTAATAAATGTGTTTTATTTATAGGAATATTTAAAAATATAAATAAATGGAATAATAATAGTAACTATCTAATGGTCTTATGCCGATGGTGCATAGTTAAGATAATTTTTGAAACTGATATTCAGTATATTAACTGACAGAGGGCGTTCCCGTTAACCCGCAATAGTATAGCATCCATACATGCTAAAAAAATATTACCATTAAAAAACAAAATGTTTTTATTTTTTTTAATATTAAAATATTCACTAAAAATGTTAAACTGATACGTAAAAGAAACACTCTGTACACGCGTACGCATTCATAAATAAATTGCGACGTTGCCGTCCTCCAAGTACGTTTTTTAGCATGTATGGATGCTATACTATTTCGGGTTAACGGGAACGCAATTTAGAAGTTCAGATCTGATATACAGTATGTTAACTAACAGATTAGTTAACATACTGTATATCAGATCTGAACTTCTAAATTGCGTGGAAAATTCTAATGTGAATATGTGAAAATAAAGACAAATCTATCCCACGGGATTCATACATTTTCCAATATAAAAGCCTACATACTTTTCTAGACTACTCTTATCAATTATAATCTGTGTGCTAAATTCTGATCTTGATGAAATTGATATTTGATATACACACATCAAAAGTGTCTAGGGATCAACATATATTTTTGCAATAACTTTTCTCCTGATTGATATTAATTAAAATTTTCTTTAAGGATTCATCAAATAAAGTGTTTTCGTTTGTCACAGTAACGATAAACCAAGTCACCTTTGCATTAATAAAGAAATTTGCCATTTTCCTAATAAAGGGATTTTTGACATTTGAACCACTAACATTAAAGTTCGAAAAAAAGACTGAAATAACAGTTTTCTTTAAAATTTTATTGGGTAACTTAAACAATTAATAATCCGTGTTTCTACCGCGAACACTAACAACACAAGAACATCGGTTTGGCATACTCAAAATGAGTTCATCCAAATCACGCTGTGGAATGGCCGCCCATGTTCGTTGCAACAACAAAAAAAGGTCTTCTTGCGACTGGATACCCTCCATATTCGGCAGAGCTCTTCTCTGTAGCATATCCCATGCATGCTCAATCGGGTTCAAGTCTGGCGACTGAGCAGGCCAGAGCAGGACATTGATGTTAGCTGCGGCGAGAGTCTGTCTTACAACTCTTGCGGTGTGCGGTCGTGCATTATCATGCATTAACTGAAATAAGGGACCGATTTGCACTTGTAGAGGAACGATGACGTCAGATACAATCGTCTCAGCATAAATTTGAGCGTTGAGGTTGCCTCTGATCCAAATCAACTCAGTTCTTCCGCCGATCCAAATACCCGCCCATACCATGATGGTTCCACCACTATAAGGATGGACTTCCTGGCAGGATTTTAATCGCTGTTGGCGTCCAGGGGTTCTCCAGTGTCGTATACGTCTTGTATCCGGTCTCATACCAAAACGAGACTCATCAGAAAAGCACACGAAACGCCATTGTTCTTCTGCCCAATTTCTGTGTTCAAGAGCCCACTGATATCGAATCCTACGATTGTGCATTGCTATAGGTGGTACCCGTAGCGGTCTTCGGGAATGAAGGTTCACTTCATGCAAGCGGTTTCTGACTGTTTGGTCGCTAATTAAGTTCCCTGAAGAGTGATGAAGCCTCACGGCTAACATCATGGCGGTTATTGTTGGAGCTCTTCGAGTTAAGATTTGAATGTATCGGTCTTGTCTCCGTGTGGTGCAGCGATACCGTCCTCCATGGCGCTCAGCCACGGTACCAGTGCTTCGGTAACGTCTCCAAAGTCGACTGATAACACTCTGACTTGTATTCAGAGCTAAAGCCACAGTACGTTGCCGGGAACCAGCTTCTATCATTCCCACGGCTCTGAGCATTTCTTCCCTGCTTAAATGACGTCGCCGCTCCATAATAACGTTGGTTTTAATCAGTAGTAGGGAAACAGTAGCACTAATATTGTCTTCAATGCGTTGTATGTTTTTATAGGGAAAATATTGACAGCTGATTTTCATCTTTTACTCGAATTTGATTAACAGTTCCTGTTTCAAATTATGAAATGCACCAAAAAGGATCCATATAAATTTATAAAATCATAAATTTATTACAAAGCCACATCTCAATCTCAAGAAATCCGCATAAAAATGCTTGATCCCTAGACACTTTTGATGTGTGTAGTTGAGAAACATACATCCATATATTCAATATAATGTACATATTAATATTCTCACAATAATTTATTTATGTATTACAATCGGACAACATGAATCCATGATGTTAGTAAGTACAAGCTTATGACTACTGTTTGTTAAAATGTGTAATAATTATAGTTTATTACATTTCTGTATTTATGATATTTATTTATCTTATAAATATCAATTGCTGTTCTTTAGTCTCACTAAAACTCGAAAATGGCTTCACCGATTTAATTTTTTTTTTTTTGTATTAGTTCTCTCTAATACAGGGAAGGTTTAAAAGATGAAAAAATATGGATAATAAAAAAATATGGCGGTACGAAGGTCACCGGGTCAGCTATATCCAATTCCAACAATATTACTTGCATGCAGATAAACTGATAACCTCCTTTTTTGAAGCCGGTTAAAAAGAAACAATGTAACCGACATGAATACAGACTAGAGGTCACCAGTGTTCGAAATACGACCATAATTTAAAATTATTTCTGAGATAGTATAAATAAAAAATTGGCTACGATTAGGTTCAACATGCAATGTATTTCACTGTTTGTGATTGTTTTTTTTTTTTACAGCAGAGGCGCATGTTTTTAAGGCCTTATATTTAATAAAAATTAAAATTGTGTTTATGAACAGAATATCAGAAATAAACATTATTATTTATAAAACAATATTGCTCTTATCAACAAATTAACATTTATTTGTGTACTAAATAAAAAAAAAATTATTTTAATATCAAACTGTTTTGCGGCTTCATATCTTTTCTTCTCCTTTAACCCGCGAAGGTAAAGCGCGGGGAAAAATATTTTAATGACTAAAATACTTTTCGTTCTATTATTTTATTTCTTCGAAAGTGTATTGGAAAACGTTGATTGATATACGTGAACATTTGTTACTGCAGTACTCGGCTCCATAACCCCCTTGCCTTGCGGCTCGGGCGTAACTCCGCCTCGGCTGCAATAACAAACTTTCTCCACTTGTATCAAAATGTACTATTTATACACTTTTTCTCCATATAAAATTTAAGTAAACTTCATAGTCCACCGTCTGCGCAATTTTCGTAAAAATTAATAAATATAGATTTGTTTGAATTGTGCTGTCTAACATGAAGATATGCCGAAATAGCGAAAACAGTCAAGTGTCCCAGATCGTGCAGGCATGCCCCGGATTCATAACTTAAGTTGCCTTCGTAACTTGGAGAAATATACGTACATCACAATACACAAACTCCGAATGTGTACTTTTCTTCGATGAGAAAATGACTCCTTCTACTGTAGGTGGAGCGTTAGACTTCTGTTGACTAAAAATAGGATGGGATTTTAGTCAGTAGAAGTCTGACATTCCCTACGGTTGCCATTGCAGTCCGGGGTCGCTGTATCTTGTTAGAACATTTCCGCATACCCACCAGTCAGGGTCACAGGCCGTGGGAGGGAACTGGTGACCTGATATACAGGTTCTCGTTGAAACCCCCTTCAGGCACCAATCTCTGACAAAGTCCAATTTCCCTAGTTTAGTTTATCTAGTTAAGTTACTTTGTGTGGAGAAAATTAAACGTCTTAGATTATATTATTATTATATTAGTCATGACCTTATTGCGCCCCGTCAATGTTGCTGGCTGCAGTTTGAGGCGCTCGTGGAACACGACGAGCCGCCGATAGGGCCTGGTCCTCACTAGACGGTGAACTACTCCTGCTCGCCGCCCGCAAGCTCGCGCCTATGGTGACCAGAGATCGGGTCGCGATCCCTCTGAACGTTTAATTAAGTTTTCAAACTAAACTAAATCTTCGACCACATCATCGCTTATCATGAGACGAGATGATGGTCAAACGCGAGAATATCATAAATAATATATATGTTAAACTAACTGACCCGCCGAACTTCGTACCACCAAATTTTTTATGATCCATATTTTCTCACCTTTTAAACCTTCCTTTTATTAGAGGAAACATAATGCAAAAAAAAGGTGGAGGTGGTGAAGGTTAGGTGAAGCCGTTCTCGAGTTTTAGGCTTCTTAGGCCCATAGAAAATATACATACATAATAAATATAAAATACAATAGAATATCATTTATTTCTAAGCATAATTATGGTACATTGAGATCTTAATATTAACATAGTTTCACATACACTACCGTTACCAGTGAAGAAATATTCAGTGAAATAAAATTAAAATTGTTGAATTTTCATTTATAAAAAACTTAAAATAAATTGAGATGTCAATATATTTATTATTATATAAAGTAAAAAAAAGAAGAGTAGTAACAGTAGACTAATACATATTTTTCTAATTCATACAAATAAAATAAGTTCTATTAGACAATAAACTATATACAACAGCAATGGAAAACGTTTATTTCAGTTAATATACATAATTATGTACTAAAATACAAACTAGAATAAACATCAAAAAATTGATCCTCAACGCTGTCGGCTGGCAACGTACCCAAGATACTGGCGGGATTGCCTCGTTGTATGGCAATGCTTAGCCGTTGACCAAAGAAATAGCCAGCCCTTGGATCGCGGGAAGCGTCAACGAGCCTTTTGGATATTTCTTTAAAAAGGCTGTGAGCACACGGGCCCCATGGTCCGAGAGTTTCGACCCCAAAAGGCTCGAAAATATAGTTATCACCGAGATGACTATATTTACGCCGCTTGAGGTTTTCCGCAGCCGCAGCGGGAGCGCCAGCACAACATGATGAACTGGGAAGATGGGATGGGATGGCGCGACAGTATCGACACAAGTTAAGTTCAACAGCAATTGATTTTTATATAAGAAGAAGAAGAGAAGTTTCTACATATACCTAGCTTATAAAGTTCTCGCTGCTGGCACAGATCTCGTCTCTGAAAAGTAATGGCTCATAACTAAATCTATCACGCGGGCTGAAAGCATGTTCTTTATCTTTTCCGGTGCTAAGACTTTTAGGATCTTTTTAGGAGTAACTAGGAGTTTTAGGTGGACTTCATAGCCTGGCTCATCGGCGAACCGTTGCTTGCCTGTCGGTTTTCTACAGATTGTACTTCGGGGATTGTGCGCAGGAGCTCCATGACCTGATTCCTCCATCTCCCTTTCACTACCGGTCTACCAGACGCACGGCTAGGTACCACCCACACTTGGTTGATATACTGTCTTGTCGTACCAAGCGCTTCTCCTCCACATTTATTGTGCGCACAACCAAGCTGTGGAATTCTCTGCCGGCTTCTGTGTTCCCTGCCACTTATGACCTTTCAGCCTTTAAAGTACGAGTAAATAGGCATCTTCTGGGCTCGCTCGTTCCATCGTAGACCTCATCTATCGCTTACCATCAGGCGAGATCGAAGTCAAGAGTGGGCTCATCAGTAATAAAAAAAAAAGAAGTGGTGACGATAAAAAAAAAAAATTATTTGTTTGTTTAATGATGTGGTCGATGATGGAGCACGCTTGCCTAGAAGTAACCTATTCACTCTTCACTTAAAGACTCCCAGGTTATAGCGATCAGGAAACACAGACTCCAGCAGGGAATTCCACTCCTTAGCGGTACGCACAATGAAAGTAAAAAGTAAATTACACAAAGTAATGTGCCTGCTAGATTTCGAACCCACTAGCTACAACTAGTGAGTCATGCCCGTAACCACTGAGCTACCACTGTTGAATCTCTGCTGCTAAAAACTCGAAATGTTGTGTTATCCATGTAATAAATCTAGGCTTAAATATTTAATTATTTTGGTTACTGGCAAGAAGTCCCCTTTTTTTCAATTAAGCATAATTATACAGGATGTGGCGTAAATAGTGGTCCACCGTTAAGGATCCGATTTACCGGTATTCGGTGGAACACTATTTACGCCACACCCTGTATAATTATATGATATTTGAAATGATAAAACGGAGGAAAACACCTATAAGAAATATACCTAAAATGTTTTTTGTTTATGTATGTACGTGATTTTATGTATAATCTGATATATTTAACTGCACCGATTTTCTTTTCTAAAAGTAAATTTTACTCCGTCCGTTTGTTTGGTTTAATAGTTTGAGTCAACGACAACTGCTAACAACATTGAATGAGAAATACTGACCTGGCATTCCATGTGACCTAACATCGAAAGAACTTCTATAACTATCTCTAGGTCATACAAACATTTGTTCCGTGCGAGAATAGAACCGCGACACGCATCGCAACAGCCAATCCCACCCCATGATTTACGCGTGCTAGTGGTTAAATGCCTGCGTAACTGTACTGTAAATTATAGTTACGCAATATTATTTAAATATCTACTTACACATCAATTTTTTTTTAATAAATAGAACTAGCAATTAGGGTAGGATTCACATTTACTAGCTTATTTGGACCCCTCCAACAAGATTTGTTAACCCCTCCAAATAAGCTAATTATGCTTGTTTCTGGAGTGGGTTCACGGCAATCCTTACTAATATTATAAATGCGAAAGTAACTCTGTCTGTCTGTGTGTTACGCAATTACGCCTAAACTACTGAACTGATTTTAATGAAATTCGGTAAGGACATAGTCTAGAGCCTTAGAAAGGACATAGGCTGCTTTTTAATGCGAAAAAAGGGCTGTAAGGGGTTGAAATAGGAGATTAAAATTTGTATGGAAATTACGTCATTTTTAAAGCTTGAAACTTATGTTTTAGACTTTTGATTAGATGTTAATAAATACGACATTCAAATTATGTATGAGTTTTATTTTCAAAATAGCTTGTGCCAGCGGCTTCGCCCGCGTGGGAAGTTTTTCTCGTGTAAATCCCGATCCCGTGGGAATTTCGCAAAATCCTTTCTTAGCGGATGCCTACGTCATAACATCTACCTGCATGCCAAATTTCAGCCCGATCCGTCCAGTGGTTTGGGCTGTGCGTTGATAGATCACTATGTCAGTCAGTCAGTCACCTTTGAGTTATATATATTTAGATAATTAGCCTAAAAAATAAAAAATGCTGCCGGAAGTCACTATTCCACGCGTACAAAGTCGCGGGCACAGCTAGTAGTGTAATAATGGATATTAAGAAAATGGTCAAGTATAACACCCACTCTAGGAAATTGTCCTGTATCGTAGGTACAGTTTTTTTGACAAACACCCAGACCCGGAACAAATTGAATTTGAAGGCCATACAAACATTTTACCCGGTGCGGGAATCGAACGCACGACACGCAGCGTAGCACCTCTAAAGGGCGCCACAGACATTAACCTACATGGCTCTCATATGATTTGGATCACTACAGATTGTCTGGACTTTAAAAGAGACGTTGACCTCTGAGATTGTTTCAGTGTTTCTTCTCAGAGTAGTCAGTTAGGAAACACTAGCCTCATCTAGTTTACATTTACGAAAAAAAGACGTGTGAAAGTGTTATTTATAACCTATTTGCAAATAAACATCATTATTTCATTATCATTATTTCATAGCAGTCGATCTCTCAACCACTGCGCCAAAAATTGCGAAAGTGTGTTTGTTTTTCCAGCTTTCTCGTAAAAACCTTGCAATGGATCGATGTGATTTTTAGTGTGGAGATAGTTGAAAGGATGGAGAGTGACGTAGATATACATAATTTTTTTTTCGATAAAATAATAATTTTCACCGGTGAAGCCGTGGGCTACTGTTTTTATATTTTTGTTTGGTTCAAAATTTACTTATTTATTTATGTACACACATGATACTTAAAAGCGAAGTTAATGCTTATTTGATAAGAAATTTCTTCTAGCAAATGTGATTCGACACGACAAAAGAGTTGATTAGATACATCCATACTGTATACTATCCTGGATACTAATATTATAAATGCGAAAGTAACTCTGTCAGTCTGTCTGTCAGTTACCTTTTCACGTCTAAACCATTGAAACCGATTTAGATGAAATTTGATTATCCAGGAAATCATCCCTAAAGGATGTGAAAGGTGTGTTGAACTTTGTACTCCCCCCTCCCAATTCATTCTAATCGCGTATTCAAGAACCATTTGAAACAATTTTTTAAACTATCTACAAACATGTGAGTACAGCTGCACCGTGATATAACATCAGATATCAACGTGATGATTTATATGAGCTATAAATTCTGTAACATAGTCCAAGATAGGTACAGATAATTTAATAGGTACACCACTTTTAATCGGATTTGAAAACAAATATGAGCGATGGAGAATGGCTGCATGAAAGAGCAATTTTGGCTCCGACTAACGAAATTGTAGGGCAGATCAACGAAAAGATTATGTCTCATGTGGTCACTATCCTCATGAGACATAATCTTTTCGTTGATCTGCAGTTGGCGAGTATCTGTCCGTCGACAATGTCATGAATATTGAGCAAGTGACGTCGTACCCTGTAGAGTTTCTCAACTCTCTGGAATTGACAGGGTGTCCCAGTCCTGTTGATGCGTAATCTGGACGCACCAAGGCTCTGTAATGGCACGCGAATACAAATTACACACCTTGGAGGCAATGTTGTGCAAGCAATAATTATGATAGGAACAGCAAGCGGTGAAACGTTTTTATTCCTCACATTCCTATAATCCCGACCGATTTGCCATCCCAGTTCAAAAAACGCCAACTTCCCTTAAAAGTAGCATTCGCAATGGACCATGAAACAAAGCAGAAGGACGTGCACTGAAAGTCGCAGGTGTACATTTAGAAAAAGACTGCTTTTCCCATGGGCAATTGTATGTAGCGTGCTCAGGATTATCAAGCCCAAAAAAATTACACGTTTTAGCCAAGGACGGGAAAACCAAAAACGTAGTTTACAAAAATGTATTGTAAACTACGTTTTTGGTTTTAAAAAGACAAATTTTAAATAGTAACTGTCTGTCTGTTTTTGGGGATGGATGGACCCTGGTGATGGTTTTTAATATCATTTTCGTTTTTTAACCACCCAAAAAGGTGTACCGATTGGGAACAAGAATTATCTTCTTCAACATTCATTGCGCGCACAGCCAAGGTGTGGAACTCTCTGCTGGCTTCTGTGTTCCCTGCCACATATGACCCGTCAGCTCTTAAAGCAAGAGTGAATAGGCATTTTCTGGGCTCGCTCGTTCGATCGTAGACCTCATCTTACACTTACCATCAGGTGTGATCGAGGTCAAGAGCGGACTCATTCCTAATAAAAAAAATAATTTATTATTATTTATTATTTGTGAGTAGACTCCGTCATCTGCTTCGTCTTTTCTCACTTATGTTGGGATCGGCTTCTAGTCTAACCGGATGCAGCAAAGTAGATATTAGTGTTTTATATGGAGTGACTGCCTATCTGACCTCCTCAACCCAGTAGCTGGGTAACTCGCCCCCCCTTGGCCAGACCCGTGTCATTATGACGTCTGATTACCCGTAACGACTACGAAATATGTCCAAATGACAGCCGGGACCAACGGCTTAAGACCAGGCACTCTAAAATAATTTTCACGCAAGCTCCGCCCCCATGCACCCCCGGTTAGGCCGTTGTGTGCCAAACGCTAACGCAGCAGTAATAAAGTTGAATATCGCGTACGCTCTTCCACCATTTTCGGGTTCGAAACTAAATATCGTAAGTCTCAATTCTTATTTCGTTTATAACTAAAATAATAATTGATCTAGAGAAAAAAAACTTTTTGCCAAAAAATTAAACCGACTTCCGAAAAAACACTACAAAGTAAAGTTTTCGGAAGTTGGTTTAATTTTTTGGCAAAAAGTTTTTATTTCACTCTTTTTAGTTGGTCGATTTATAATTTACCTAGTTACAAAAACCTAAATCTCAACTACTTATAACCTTTTACAAAATATTGCTCTTCCCAATGCTGGGCCGTTAATTGTTGAGGAGTTCTCCTAGTACTTCACCATCAGCTTCACTTCACCATATTCATTATGACGAGCATATTGTGCTTAATAACCATATTCAAGTAATCGAAGCGGAACCCATGAAATACTTATTATTCCTACTTATATTTTGATTAGTTCCAGCGGCTATCTTTGGTCTTCATCATCAGGTCCACTTCACAAATGGTGCTCTTCGAATGCAACTACACAAGTTACTACAAAAAATACTCAAATCACTATAGGTGTGCCTATAATATTTGAAGAGTTCCCTCGATTTCTCCAGGATCCCATCATCAGATCCTAACTTGATGGCAATGGGACCAATTTCAAAGTATACCCTTTCAAACAAAAAATAATTTTTCAAATCGGTTTAGCCGTCTTCGAGTAATCGGTGATCATACATAAAAAAATATATACGCGTCGAATTGATAACCTCCTCCTTTTTTGTCGTCGGTTGAAAATATCTTATATTTGGATAATAAACTATATTTTCTTACTATCAATACTAATTTTAGACACAAAAGCCGAGTAATCTTGATTAAATTTTGAATAACCTTTAAAAAAGACATGGTTTTCGATTAAAAACTGAATCGATTGAAAATGTTCCAATTACGTAACTGGTCTTAGACATGTAAAGAAAAAGATCCAATAAATCATATACTAAAGTCCCATTTTGATTGTATGCGTGATTGTTTCAGAATATTAATGCAAAGTTACATACAATTTAGAGAGCCTCCTCTTAACGCGCTTACCGAGGCATGGGGTATCACACTGCCTACTTCCAAACTCCGGACTACTACTGAGGAATTCCCTACAGAAAAACCCAATAACACTTCTTGCCTGACCCGGGAATTGAACCCCAGACCCCATGCACAGCAGTGACGCTTGCGACCACTACGCAGTACCAACGTGGCAGTAGGTTAAAATAGATTTAACGAATAAAATAATTTATAATTATAGATAGAATATACGTTATTGTACACCAATAATGGAATCACACTTAAATAAAAATATTGTAAAAAATTTGGTTACAATGGCGGTCTTATCGCTGAGGGCGATATCTTCCAGACAACCTTTGGAAGGACTTTATGAGCTTTAATTAAAATGGGCTATATTAATATACTACTTTACAAAGTAATACTCATCAAAACAGAAGAACTAACAAAATATTAATATAATATATATAAATACAAAACATAAGTACATACAATATATAAACATATATAATGTGTTCTTTAACATCGTGTGGTTTTAACAAAGGAATAATCATAAGTTTAAAAGAAAATGATTGGCAACCGAGCTTTAAAAGCAATGAGTGACTGAGTTTGTCTTAATGATGCAATAAACAAATGTACAACGTGTAACAGATTAAGCGCAATACCTCAGGCACCCCTATTAGAATATTAAATAATTATAAGTCTAAAACAACATCCGTAACTAAATAAATTGAAACCAAACCTAGACGTTTTTTATAAAATAGTTATCCTCACTAAACGCAAAACGTATGTGCGTCATACAATATCCTTACTCAGACGAATACACTCATGCAATGTTAGCGGCCGACGCGACACGCACACAATTTCCTTGAATTAAGGATTGTATTAATTTGTCATGATATTATGTTTCCAATGTAAGTTAAACGAAAGATTTTTCCATCAAAATTTAACACGATTTTATGACGGAAATCGATTCAAAAGCCTATTCTGAACCATCTACTTTAAGGAAAATTGCGTTTATTCTGTTACATATTGTATAGAAACAGAGATAAAAATCGAATACTATAAAAATATACAAAGTAATTTATCTTTCACCAGATTTGGATAAAACTTGTTAGACGGATAGACCGAATATTATCTTCGATTAAGACATATTTGATAATTTTATCTCAGCGATAGGTTCCGTTACGTTAATTTTGACGTTAACATAATGTTTCAATATTGATATAGATTGTAAATTTAAATTCGTAACAAACAAAATATCATTTTTTTTTTCCTCAAATCGATCTTGATAAAGCCGGCGTTTTCTAGATAACTTGGAGAAGAATCACCGAAACGAACTCAAAGGTCAAAGTCTTTTTAAAATCTCCATACAATTCGTACTGGTCCAACAATATGAGAAATATTTAGGTTTTCCTTTGTTTGGCGGGAATATCATCTCATGTCTCATCCCGCTTTGGGTGGAAAGGAAGGGAGTGTGAGACTTCTACTGACTAAAAACCAACGCCGCTGCCCTTAAGTTCCGGGGCCGCGGTATCTCTTTAAAACATTGCCGCAGCCCCGGCAGGCAATGGCCCTGTCTGGCCCCGTCAATGCTGCTGACTCGCGCGTCGTCAACCCGGGCCAGGTCCTTACCGGACAACGAGCTACCGTTGCTCGCCGCCCACAAGCCCATCCCTATGGTGGCCAGTGATCGGCTTACGATGTCAGATGCCCAGGGCGTCTCCCGCGGCAACTGGGGCGTAAGTAAGAGCAGCTTTCTTGAGGTGACAAACGCACAGATTTTGGTCGAGCTATCCAGTGTCCCAACGAAAGCAGTTGTCAGTTATCGCGTAGCTCAACTTAGAACTTTAAGAAGCTTGAACGATTTGACGAACAATAACTATACTGACCTTACGAACAAATTATGTTACATGGTACCTAGAACTGTTATCAGACGGGGGGCTCGCGTGCCACGCTTGTTCCATGTGGACGCAAGCAAAACTAACGCTGAGGCACGAGTGCCTCTACATCGTCTTGTGGAAACCTATAACACACACTTCATAGACATCGATATTTTCTCACTTTCTAATAAAAAATTAAAAACACTCGCTATCAGTGCATTAGCATCTAAATTCTAATAAAAATGTTTAAAACTAAAAATTAAATTTTATTAATCCGTTATCGTTTTCCATTCAATATGTTATTGATTAATCCGTGGACAATAGTGTGGGTTATGTGTTTACCTAAATATCTTAAGAACATTAATGTAATATCATAACATGTTACTGTTTTTTGTCCCTAATTAATAAATAAATAAAAAAGTAAGGACATTTGGGTAGACTACATAAAATGTTAGAAATACCAGACAGTGCCGTAATCATCATCACCTTTTCCAAACTATGCTGGAGTCAGCTTCCAGTCTTACTGGATGCTGAGTACTAATGATTAACATGGAGCGACTACCTACCAGACCTCCACAACCCAGTAACTGGGTAACATGATAACCCTTAACAAGACTGCTCTCAGATTTTCTTTACGACTGTCAAAGATATACAAATCCGGGACCAACAGACAAACGTGCTTCCCGAGGTACTGAGGGTTCTCGATAAGTTAAGATGGTCCATCCAAGAACAGACCTCGGAACGCGTTGCTTAACCTTAAAAATCGACCCGTGTGGCTGTTCTTAATTCTAAATTGTAAATAATTCAGACAGTGCATCAATCTAGTCATAATTTCTATTCCATCTATACTAATATTATAAAGCGGAAAAGTTTGTTTGTTTGCTTGAACGCGCTAATCTTCGAAAGTATTGGGTGGATTTGGATGCAATTTGGTAAGGAAGTAGCTTGAAGCTTGAGGAAGGTTATAGGCTACTTTTTACGCGACTGCAAAAAAGGAGAGTTATGTTTTTACCGTGATAGAATCCACGGGAGCGAAGCCCCGCGTGAGTACCAGTAAGTTTATATTTCAACTATTTTTTATTGTTTTCTGTTCATATAAATTAAAATGTTTTGTTGTAAATGATTTGTGTAAATAAACGACTTATTAGTATTATAATATCCGTTATATTTTTGAATGTAAAAACCCTTTAGATACAATGCTCTCAAAAGAATAATGAATAACCGTGTTGGATGCAATCAAACACTTCAGGTATTTCCGTTCTCCATCGGTATATCTATACTAATATTATAAAGCGGAAAAATTTGTTTGTTAGTTTGCTTGAACGCGCTAATCTTCGAAAGTACTGGGTGGATTTGGATGCAATTTGGTATGGAAGTGGCTTGAAGCTTGAGGAAGGTTATAGGCTACGTTTTACACGACTGCAAAAAGGAGAATTATGTTTTTACCGTGATAGAATCCACGGGAGCGAAGCCCCGCGTGAGTACTAGTAAGTTTATATTTCAACTATTTTTTATTGGTTTCTGTTGATATAAATTAAAATATTTTGTTGTAAATGATTTGTGTAAACGATTTATTATTATTATAATATCCGTTATATTTCTGAATGTAAAAACCTTTTAGATACAATGCTCTCAAAGGAATAATGAATAACCGTGTTGGATGCAATCAAACACTTCAGGTATTTCCATTCTCCATCGTTATAATATCAAATATATAAAACTCAAAGGTGACTGACTGACTGACATAGTGATCTATCAACGCACAGCCCAAACCACTGGAAGGATCGGGCTGAAATGTGGCATGCAGGTAGATGTTATGACGTAGGCATCCGCTAAGAAAGGATTTTGCGAAATTCCCACGGGATCGGACGAAATTGCGAGCAACTGCTAGTATCGAATATAACTCAACGACACTTTACATAAGTGCTCATAGCTGGGGGAAATACTGACCAATAAAGAAACTACTAAATACCCGCCTTAATACTTGCCGTACAATAACTATTATGATATCAATATAGGCTATAAGCTTGCTATAATTATTATGATACCAATATAGGCGCCTACAGTAGGTACTCAAATAACTTATTTGTGACCGTATCTAACATCGTAAAAATTACACGACAGTTTATCATCACTATGTATTATATGTATGTATATGTATGTGTAATATGTAGTAGTGTAGTGGCCCTGACTGCTATGCGCAAGGTCGTGGGTTCGATTCCCACCCAGGACAAATGTTTGTGTGATGAGTACGATCATTTGTTCTTTGTCTGGGTGTAATTTATCTATAATATGTATGTATTTAGAAATATACAGGGTTAATAGTAAAACACCAAAAACCTCTCAGGACTATGTTACTAACATCATAATCAACAAATTTTGTTCTATGATTTTTAAAAATTCGTCATTATTTAGTTCACCAGATTTTCATACAAAAATAAAAATATTTAAATTGGACGCCCTAAATGTTACGAAATCTATGCGAAGCAAAAGAAAATGATTTATACTATTGCTTTCTTTTGCTTCGCGTAGACTTGCTAGCTAGGCTATTGCCGTGGGAACTACCTACCGTCGTATGGCAGCCAAGATTTGCTCTAAATTTTATGGTGAGGATATTTCGACCAAATTTCAGCCCCTGCAACTGGGTTACGGTTCCAAAGGGGGTTGTGAGGCTGCCGTACATGCCTTGACGACCTATTTAAATTCAGGTAAAGGAGAGGTCATCTTGAAGGTTGACATTAAAAATGCTTTTAATTCAGTCAATAGGGACACTTTGTTGGCAGAAACTAAAAAAGAAGTACCACAAATTTTTAGTTTTCTTGGGCAATGTTACAGACATCCGACTAAATTACTTTACAAGGAAAACCTTTTGGAATCAGCTGTTGGCTGTCAACAAGGTGATCCCCTCGGGCCAGCGATCTTTAGTTTAGCCATTAACCCAATCATTCGACAGCTAAATTCGAAATTTAATGTGTGGTATCTCGATGATGGAACCCTGGGAGGCGATGTAGACACGGTATTAGATGATCTACAGTTTTTAATAAATCAATTCCATTCCATAGGATTGGACCTCAACCTTTCGAAATGTGAACTATTAATATCCGACAGTACTGACAGACAACTGACACTTTCAAAATTCAACGCAATAGACCCAGATATCCAAATTGTGGAAAAAAGTTCTCTTCGTCTTCTTGGGTCTCCAATTTATGAGAATTCCTTTCCCGATTTTGTCGAGGAAAAAATACAAAATTTTAATGATATCTTGGACAGAATATACCAAATGAATATGCATTCGGCCATCACCTTAATTCGTTACTGTTGTTTTGGACCCAAATTAATGTATTTTCTTCGTTCTTCGCATCTATGGCATCATCCTCACCTTTTGGAAAAAAATTGGCCAAGTGCGAGTCGGACTCGCCCATGAAGGGTTCCGTAGTAACTATAATAAATATAATATACTTAATATATTTATTTGAAAAAAAAAAAAAAACAAAAAACCTTACAAATTTCTTAAAACTAGCTTATTTACAATTTTTACAACTACACTAAATAACTTTGTTTTTTTGTTTTCGCAACACGCAAATACTAGTTATATTATATAAAGCTAAATTACCACTCACTCACTCACTCACTGACTGACTGACTCATTGACATAATTGTTCTCCCAGATGGTGGATGGGGAGGTGGGTATATTTTGACAGATTCGTAAACAAGTAACTCTCAAACCTACGGGAAAAGTGCCAAACCTCCCCTTTTCACCCCCCTTCTCCCCCCTCCCTATCGTATCTCGGAAACTACGAGACCCGTATTTTTTGTTTTTTACGGATTCGTATAGAGGAAGCTCGGTAAAGTAAAAACCATCTTTCAGTCGCCCCCCCCTGCCCCCCTTTTCACCCCCTTTAGGCGGATCTCGGAAATTAAGAGACTTGGAACATTTTTTTTTTCTGATTCACTTAGAGGGGCAATGCTTTAGTCGAAATACTTGTGCAACCCCCCCCTCCCCCATCACCCCCCCTTTTTTTTTTTCACAAGCACGCGAGGTGCTTGCACCTCGCGCAACACGCAAATACTTGATTTAGAGGGGCATTGCTTTAGTTTTTTTCACAAGCACGCGAGGTGCTTGCACCTCGCGCAACACGCAAATACTAGTTATTATATTATATAAAGCTAAATTACCACTCACTGACTGACTCACTGACTGACTCACTCATTGACATAATTGTTCTCCCAGATGGTGGATGGGGAGGTGGGTATATTTTGACAGATTCGTAAACAAGTAACTCTCAAACCTACGGGAAAAGTGCCAAACCTCCCTTTTTCCCCCCCCTTCTCCCCCCCCCCCTATCGTATCTCGGAAACTACGAGACCCGTATTTTTTTCTTTTTACGGATTCGTATAGAGGAGGCTCGGTAAAGTAAAAACCATTTTTCAAAGTCCCCCCCGCCCCCCTTCTCCCCCTCTTTAGGCGGATCTCGGAATCTAAGAGACTTGGAACATTTTTTTTTTCAGATTCATTTAGAGGGGCAATGCTTTAGTCGAAATAATTGTGCAACCCCCCCCCATTTCCCCCCCCCCCCCTTTTTTTTTTTTTTTTTTCACAAGCACGCGAGGTGCTTGCACCTCGCGCAACACGCAAATACTAAACCCCCCCCCATCACCCCCGCCCCCCCCACTTTTTTTTTTTTCACAAGCCCGCGAGGTGCTTGCACCTCGCGCAACACGCAAATACTTGATTTAGAGGGGCAATGCTTTAGTTTTTTTCACAAGCACGCGAGGTGCTTGCACCTCGCGCAACACGCAAATACTAAACTCCCCCATCTCCCCCCCCACTTTTTTTTTCACAAGCACGCGAAGTGCTTGCACCTCGCGCAACACGCAAATACTAAACCCCCCCCATCTCCCCCCATCACCCCCCCCCTTTTTTTTTTTTTCACAAGCACGCGAGGTGCTTGCACCTCGCGCAACACGCAAATACTTGATTTAGAGGGGCAATGCTTTAGTTTTTTTCACAAGCACGCGAGGTGCTTGCACCTCGCGCAACACGCAAATACTAGTTATATTATATAAAACTAAATTACCACTCACTGACTGACTGACTCACTCACTCATTGACATAATTGTTCTCCCAGATGGTGGATGGGGAGGTGGGTATATTTTGACAGATTCGTAAACAAGTAACTCTCAAACCTACGGGAAAAGTGCCAAACCTCCCCTTTTCACCCCCCTTCTCCCCCCTCCCTATCGTATCTCGGAAACTACGAGACCCGTATTTTTTGTTTTTTACGGATTCGTATAGAGGAGGCTCGGTAACGTAAAATCCATTTTTCAAAGTTGCCTCCCCCGCCCCCCTTTTCACCCCCTTTAGGCGGATCTCGGAAATTAAGAGACTTGGAACATTTTTTTTTTCAGATTCATTTAGAGGAGCAATGCTTTAGTCGAAATACTTGTGCAAACCCCCCCCATCACCCCCCCCTCTTTTTTTTTTTCACAAGCACGCGAGGTGCTTGCACTTCGCGCAACACGCAAATACTAAACTCCCCCATCTCCCCCCCCACTTTTTTTTTCACAAGCACGCGAGGTGCTTGCACCTCGCGCAACACGCAAATACTAAACCCCCCCCATCTCCCCCCATCACCCCCCCCCTTTTTTTTTTTTTCACAAGCACGCGAGGTGCTTGCACCTCGCGCAACACGCAAATACTTGATTTAGAGGGGCAATGCTTTAGTTTTTTTCACAAGCACGCGAGGTGCTTGCACCTCGCGCAACACGCAAATACTAGTTATATTATATAAAACTAAATTACCACTCACTGAATGACTGACTCACTCACTCATTGACATAATTTTTCTCCCAGATGGTGGATGGGGAGGTGGGTATATTTTGACAGATTCGTAAACAAGTAACTCTCAAACCTACGGGAAAAGTGCCAAACCTCCCCTTTTCACCCCCCTTCTCCCCCCTCCCTATCGTATCTCGGAAACTACGAGACCCGTATTTTTTGTTTTTTACGGATTCGTATAGAGGAAGCTCGGTAAAGTAAAAACCATCTTTCAGTCGCCCCCCCCTGCCCCCCTTTTCACCCCCTTTAGGCGGATCTCGGAAATTAAGAGACTTGGAACATTTTTTTTTTCTGATTCACTTAGAGGGGCAATGCTTTAGTCGAAATACTTGTGCAACCCCCCCCTCCCCCATCACCCCCCCTTTTTTTTTTTCACAAGCACGCGAGGTGCTTGCACCTCGCGCAACACGCAAATACTTGATTTAGAGGGGCATTGCTTTAGTTTTTTTCACAAGCACGCGAGGTGCTTGCACCTCGCGCAACACGCAAATACTAGTTATTATATTATATAAAGCTAAATTACCACTCACTGACTGACTCACTGACTGACTCACTCATTGACATAATTGTTCTCCCAGATGGTGGATGGGGAGGTGGGTATATTTTGACAGATTCGTAAACAAGTAACTCTCAAACCTACGGGAAAAGTGCCAAACCTCCCTTTTTCCCCCCCCTTCTCCCCCCCCCTATCGTATCTCGGAAACTACGAGACCCGTATTTTTTTCTTTTTACGGATTCGTATAGAGGAGGCTCGGTAAAGTAAAAACCATTTTTCAAAGTCCCCCCCGCCCCCCTTCTCCCCCTCTTTAGGCGGATCTCGGAATCTAAGAGACTTCGAACATTTTTTTTTTCAGATTCATTTAGAGGGGCAATGCTTTAGTCGAAATAATTGTGCAACCCCCCCCCCATTTCCCCCCCCCCCTTTTTTTTTTTTTTTTTTCACAAGCACGCGAGGTGCTTGCACCTCGCGCAACACGCAAATACTAAACCCCCCCCCATCACCCCCGCCCCCCCCACTTTTTTTTTTTTCACAAGCCCGCGAGGTGCTTGCACCTCGCGCAACACGCAAATACTTGATTTAGAGGGGCAATGCTTTAGTTTTTTTCACAAGCACGCGAGGTGCTTGCACCTCGCGCAACACGCAAATACTAAACTCCCCCATCTCCCCCCCCACTTTTTTTTTCACAAGCACGCGAGGTGCTTGCACCTCGCGCAACACGCAAATACTAAACCCCCCCCATCTCCCCCCATCACCCCCCCCCCTTTTTTTTTTTTTCACAAGCACGCGAGGTGCTTGCACCTCGCGCAACACGCAAATACTTGATTTAGAGGGGCAATGCTTTAGTTTTTTTCACAAGCACGCGAGGTGCTTGCACCTCGCGCAACACGCAAATACTAGTTATATTATATAAAACTAAATTACCACTCACTGACTGACTGACTCACTCACTCATTGACATAATTGTTCTCCCAGATGGTGGATGGGGAGGTGGGTATATTTTGACAGATTCGTAAACAAGTAACTCTCAAACCTACGGGAAAAGTGCCAAACCTCCCCTTTTCACCCCCCTTCTCCCCCCTCCCTATCGTATCTCGGAAACTACGAGACCCGTATTTTTTGTTTTTTACGGATTCGTATAGAGGAGGCTCGGTAACGTAAAATCCATTTTTCAAAGTTGACTCCCCCGCCCCCCTTTTCACCCCCTTTAGGCGGATCTCGGAAATTAAGAGACTTGGAACATTTTTTTTTTCAGATTCATTTAGAGGAGCAATGCTTTAGTCGAAATACTTGTGCAAACCCCCCCCATCACCCCCCCCTCTTTTTTTTTTTCACAAGCACGCGAGGTGCTTGCACTTCGCGCAACACGCAAATACTAAACCACCCCCATCTCCCCCCATCACCCCACCCCCTTTCTTTTTTCACGAGCACGCGAGGTGCTTGCACCTCGCGCAACACGCAAATACTAAACCCCCCCATCACCCCACTCCAATTTTTTTTTTTTCACAAGCACGCAATGTGCTTGCACCTCGCGCAACACGCAAATACTAAACCCACCCCATCTCCCCCCATCACACCCCCCTTTTTTTTTCTCAAGCACGCGAGGTACTTGCACCTCGCGCAACACGCTAATACTAGTTATATTATATAAAACTAAATTACCACTCACTGACTCACTGACTGACTCATTGACATAATTGTTCTCCCAGATGGTGGATGGGGAGGTGGGTATATTTTGACAGATTCGTAAACAAGTAACTCTCAAACCTACGGGAAAAGTGTCAAACCTCCCCTTTTCACCCCCCTTCTCCCCCCTCCCTATCGTTTCTCGGAAACTACGAAACCCGTATTTTTGTTTTTTTACGGATTCGTATAGAGGAGGCTCGGTAAAGTAAAAACCATTTTTTAAATCGCCCCCCTTGCCCTCTTCTCACCCCCTTTAGGTGGATCTCGGAAATTAAGAGACTTGGAATATCTTTTTTTTCAGATTCATTTAGAGGGGCAATGCTTTAGTCGAAATAATTGTGCAACCCCGCCATCTTCCCCTTATCACCCCCCCCCCATTTTTTTTTTAAGTGATCACGCGACGTGCTTGCACCTCGTTCAACACGCGAATACTAGTTATTATATTATATAAAGCTATTATACTACATAAAGCTAAATTACCAGTGACTCACTCACTGACTGACTCATTGACATAATTGTTCTCCCAGATGGTGGATGGGGAGGTGGGTATATTTTGACAGATTCGTAAACAAGTAACTCTCAAACCTACGGGAAAAGTGCCAAACCTCCCCTTTCCCCCCCCCCCCTTTCTCCCCCCCTCCCTATCGTATCTCGGAAACTACGAGACCCGTATTTTATTTTTTACGGATTCGTATAGAGGAGGCTCGGTAAAGTAAAAACCATTTTTCAAAGTCGCCCCCCTTGCCCCCCTTCTCACCCCCTTTAGGCGGATCTCGGAAATTAAGAGACTTGGAACATTTTTTTTTTCAGATTCATTTAGAGGGGCAATGCTTTAGTCAAAGTACTTCTGCAACCCGCCCCCCCATCACCCCCCCTCTTTTTTTTTTTTTTTTTCACAAGCACGCGAGGTGCTTGCACCTCGCGCAACACGCAAATACTAACTCTCAAACCTACGGGAAAAGAGCCAAACCTCCCCTTTTCACCCCCCTTTCCCCTCCCTATCGTATCTCGGAAACTACAAGACCCGTATTTTTTTTTACGGATTCGTATAGAGGAGGCTCGGTAAAGTAAAAACCATTTTTCAAAGTCGCCCCCCTTGCCCCCCTTCTCACCCGCTTTAGGCGGATCTCGGAAATTAAGAGACTTGGAACATTTTTTTTTCAGATTCATTTAGAGGGCCAATACTTTAGTCGAAATAATTGTGCGACCCCCCCCCATCACGCCCCCCCCATTTTTTTTTTTTGTTCACAAGCACGCGAGGTGCTTGCACCTCGCGCAACACGCAAATACTAGTTATACTATATAAAGCTAGATTACCACTGACTGACTCACTCACTCATTGACATAATTGTTCTCCCAGATGGTGGATGGGGAGGTGGGTATATTTTGACAGATTCGTAAACAAGTAACTCTCAAACCTACGGGAAAAGTGCCAAACCTCCCCTTTTCCCCCCCCTTCTCCCCCCCCTTCTCCCCCCCCCCTATCGTATCTCGGAAACTACGAGACCCGTATTTTTTTCTTTTTACGGATTCGTATAGAGGAGGCTCGGTAAAGAAAAACCATTTTTCAAAGTCCCCCCCCCGCCCCCCTTCTCCCCCCCTTTAGGCGGATCTCGGAATCTAAGAGACTTGGAACATTTTTTTTTTCAGATTCATTTAGAGGGGCAATGCTTTAGTCAAAATACTTCTGCAATCCCCCCCCCCCATTACCCCCCCCCCCCACTTTTTTTTTTTTTTTTTTTTTCACAAGCACGAGAGGTGCTTGCACCTCGCGCAACACGCAAATACTAAACCCCCCCATCACCCCCCCCCTTTTTTTTTTTCACAATCTCGCGAGGTGCTTGCACCTCGCGCAACACGCAAATACTAGTTATATTATATAAAGCTAAATTACCACTCACTGACTGACTCACTGACATAATTGTTCTCCCAGATGTTGGATGGGGAAGTGGGTATATTTTGACAGATTCGTAAACAAGTAACTCTCAAACCTACGGGAAAAGTGCCAAACCTACCCTTTTCACCCCCCTTCTCCCCCTCCCTATCGTATCTCGGAAACTACGAGACCCGTATTTTTTCTTTTTACGGATTCGTATAGAGGAGGCTCGGTAAAGTAAAAACCATTTCTCAAAGTCGCCCCCCTTGCCCCCCTTCTCACCCCCTTTAGGCGGATCTCGGAAATTAAGAGACTTGGAACATTTTTTTTTTCAGATTCATTTAGAGGGGCAATGCTTTAGTCGAAATAATTGTGCAACCCCCCGCCATCACACGCCCCCTTTTTTTTTTCACAAGCACGCGAGGTGCTTGCACCTCGCGCAACACGCAAATACTAGTCTATCTATATAAATAAAAATTAATCGTTGGAATGCATACGCGTATTACTTCGGAAGGGCTGCACCGAATCGTATTTTTTTGTTTAGTACGTTATTCTCAGGACAAGGTTTGTATAAAATAAAATTTTAAAAATATCAAGATGAAAAAATATGGCGGTACGAAGTTTGCTGGGTCAGCTTTTTTATAATTTGGACATTTTTATAATCGTTTACTAGTCATTTTAACAAGGAAACTAGCTAATATCGGTACAGTATACAACTTGTAATTTAAAGGGTATATACATACCGAGTGCAGGGCTTCTTTGGATGATAACAAACGATATGGCAAGGGTTTTTTAATCCTATGTCTACATGTGTGGAGCATATTAGAAATTTCAATACAATGATACCAGAGGCAGAATTTTTCAAATTAAGAAGAACGTTTAGAATTATCGTTTTATTGGCAAGTGACGTGGAAAGTGATGACCCTCATAGTGCTGTGACACGTTTGTTATTACTGGTATTCAAGAAACATAAATGAAACCAATAATTTGGGGTCAATTCTGTGAGACACTTATTTTGAGCTTTTTATTACTTTATTTTTTACTTATTTTATTTTTTTATTTAACTTTGCATAGAGACTCCATACCAGATGTTGTCTTCAGTTCTTTTGAATAGATATTGGGTTTCCGTTACACGTTGTATAGTACCTATATAATTATAGATTGCAACCGTACCACCTTGTCAGTTAGTACCACCATTTAAAAATCAAACTATTAATTTAACTGAAAATTTCGCTTAGCGCATATTACGGGGCACTAATACTTCTTATTGCGTGTCTTTGTATCGCAGGACTTATTTCCAGGGGCCCCATCGGGCCATATCTGCCGGGGTTGCGGGAATGTTCTAACGAGATACTGCGGCCCCGGAACTTAAGGGCAGCTGAAGGAACAAGGTGTATTTTTAGTCAGTAGAAGTCTGACACTCCCTTCCGCTCCACCCAGAGCGGTAGAAGTCATTCGAAGATTTTCCCCCACGCAAAAATAAATAAAAAATAAAATCTTATTTCCAAAAGAAACTGCCATTCTTATCTTCTTTTAGGTTATAAATGTATTAATGTAGGTCATAAGAATATAAACTTAATAGATTAGATTGTATCATTTATGTATCCTCACTGTAGGTAAAGGAAAACAGCGGGGAAACTGGCGTGATCTTTGACCAAAAAATCGAAGATATGTGTCATAATAATATAATGATAATTTATACGTTTATTTCTCACCACAAGCCAAAAAACATACAGGTTATATAACACACTACAATTGCTAATTCATATAATTTCTGGATGAGGATCGCTGGTGCCTGAGGTAGGTATTAACACCTGTGATACAGGTCACCAGGTCTCCACCTGATTGAAATTACATAATTAAAAAGCATAAAACAGATACTATAATAACACTTAAACAAGTTCCAATTAAATAGTGAACTATGAAAAAAATAAAAATATCATTACAAAACATAGTAAGAAACGTACATTTATGTTTATGAGTTTGAGGGAATATGTGTGTGTGTGTGTGGGTGTGTGTGTGGTGGGTAGGTATATGTGTATGAGTTGCGTAGGTATGGTGTGCAGGTATGTGAGTGATGTGTAGGTATGTGTCATCATTCCCTCTCATAGAAAGGAGGCCAGTATCCCAAAAGTGGGAACATAAGAGGCTGGTTATATTTGTATTATTGTATCACTATTTAACCTCTGTTAAAGGACTAAATTCGAATGACTTTTTTATAAAAGAGCCTTGAAATTTAAAGCCAAGCACTTAACAGAAACAGTCCAGATCTTATCTATATAATGTGTGATAGTAGGATTCACGATTGATAAATTAATATCGCATGTATTTCAAGTACATAGATACTGCAAGTCATTAGATTTGCTCAATATTATGTAAGCGAAGGTGTCAGACATATCTAATATATTAAACCAGACTCATACAGATTTACGAAATACGTGTCAAGTGTTAATGACTAATTTGAAAAATACGAGGCATGCCTTTTAAGTTCTGTCGTTTCCATATTTTCCGGCAATTTTGAATTTGGAACTGTTTTATATTCGAATGTGTTTAAATTTTGGATCTCAAAACAGTTGAAAGTATTAGGATTAATGCTATTGTTTAGTCACAGCGTTGATTGGAATCTGGCAGGTTACGTACGAAAATGAATCTTTCTAAGGAAAATGTTCGTGCAATAATTTTCTACAACTTTAGAAGAAGCCTGACACGGCTTCAGTGTTTTGAAGAGCTAACATCTGTGTTCAATGATGAAGCCCAATGTCTGCGGACTGTCGAACGCTGGTATTTAGAATTCCAGCGTGGATAGTGAAAAATCTCGCGAAGGACGCCCAAAATCCGCTTTCACTGAAGATAACATCATTGCTGTGAGACAACTAATTCTCGAAGATCGTCATGTGACGTATCGAGAGATAGAGGCTCTGTTAGTCATCTCAGGGACAACCATTCAGAAGATCTTGAATGAAGCGCTTGGTGTGAGAAAGGTAGTTTGCCGTTGGATACCTCTGCATCTGCTTTCCAATAATCACAAGCCGGCCCGCGTCAGATGGTGTCAGAAAACTCTGCAAAGGTTCAACCGAGGAGAGTCAAATCACGTCTACGACATCATCAGTGGTGACGAATCTTGGATCTATGCCTACGATCCTGATCCCAAACAACAATCTACAATCTGGGTCTTTCAAGACGAGCCAAAGCCGACTAAAGTTGTTCGTTCTCGAAGCACTTCAAAGAAGATGGTGGCCACGTTCGTTGGAAAAACAGGCCATGTTGCAACTATTGCACTTGAAGATCGTAGAACGGTTTGCGCAGAGTGATATACCACTGTTTGTTTACCACAAGTCATCGACAACTTCGAACACAACTTCGGAAATCTAACTCAAAGCGACGCATCATCCCCCAACACGACAACGCAAGCTCACACAGCGCTCGTCAAACGATTGAGTATTTGAAGCAGGAAAAAGTAGGAATCCTTGACCATCCTCCATACAGTCCTGACCTAAGCCCTAACGATTTCTTTACATTTCCTAACATTAAGGAAAGTCTTCGTGGTCAAAAGTTCCAGTCCGGTGAAGAAGCAGTCCACGCTATCAAGTCAGCCATTTTGAACACCCCTACTTTAGAGTGGAATAAATGTTATAATAACTGGTTTGAGCGAATGGAAAAGTATATTAAGCTACGTGGTGAATACTTCGAAAAACAATAAAAAGTACTATAAGGCTCTAGTTGTGTTTTTTTTTTTTCTTCAAACGACAAAACTTAAAAGGCATGCCTCGTAAATAGTATTTACCAGTTTCTACCCAGGTCTTCATACGCGTTGGAGGTTTTTCTTAAATTTCAATCCCGTGTGAATAATAGATGATACATTATCCTTATTTAGTAAATTGGTTATTAAATAAGACTTTACCACGTTCAGTAGTTTTTACGTGCAAGAGTAACAAACATCCATATTATGGGTGAAAATCATTTAAAATGACCAATTTGACAAAAATGAAACAAAAATAAAACGCGTAACAAAAATGAAATATTAGGGCTCGTTTACAATGCACATTTACAGTCTGACTGTTATTCATGTTATTGATTTTGTATAAGGTGTTCCGCAATAAAACACTTTATATTTGTTTTATTAATTAATTAATTACAGGAGATATATATGGAATATTTTCACAACAATTTTTGACAGTAAAAAGAGATCTACCTAATAGTTATCAGTCATTATTCTCAGATTATAAATTTATTCATCTAAAATAAATCAACAACATGAAAATAAATAGACATTTTTGGCAACAGTAATTATTAACATATACTTGAAAAAAAGGCAATATAAACAAACTTCTATATTTTCTAACATAATCGTACGCGGCATTGTTAACTTTTGTAAAGTCAACACTGATCCAACCTACGAGTACATCAAAATAAATACTTTATGATAACTTTTTAACAACAAGGTAGTTAATCAATCTTCTCACTAATATTATAAATGCGAAATATAGACGTATAGATATCCCATATTTCTATTTTATTTATTCCGAGAGCAAAAACATTGTATCTTATTTTTTTACGAAATTTGAGCGGTCGGTTTACCTACTCCTACGAGATCCAGCACAGTCAAAGTGCTGAAGTGATATTTTTCATAAAAAGTTTAAATACTTTAGTTTTAGTCTTCACATATTCGTATTTATTTCTCTTCTTGTTCTCACACACTATTGTCTACATTTCTTTTTCACTTCTCCTTTCGCAGATCTGCTGGAAGAAATTTCTTAAGAAATAAGCAGTACCTTTTGTACTCAAATATTATGATTATGCTTATCCTAATGTATTTTACTGTGTGTACATAAATAATAAAATAAATAAATACAGGGAAGTAATAAATAAAGCTAATTTTTTGATAATAACATTCAAATAATTGATTGTAGAAGGAGCTCGTGGCTAACAGATAACAGCCACACGTATTGATCTTTAAGATTAAGCATCAAGAGATGTTACAAATACAAAATATTTTTATTGACATAAATATAATGATGATACAATGTAGATTGTAACCCAGACTTCTGAGCTAGGCAAAGCCTGTGTTTCAGGAGTCAGTATCTTCGCCCTTTATAGTCGCTAATGTAATATGTTAAAATAGAGAGAGGTATTCCTCGAAGCGCTACCATTTTGAAGCGCACCTAATGAAGCGCTCCTTTTTTATTCCTCGGAGCGCACCTTTTAGTAGCGCTCCCGATAGCAATTAAAAATATTAAAATTTTATTACTTGAAGCGCACCCACGTTTATAATAGGGAACATTGGTCTTTGAATACACATTATAGTGCCGAAAGCAAAAACATATTTTCCTGTCAATTTCGTCCTTTTGGTTAAGCAACTTCGATGATGATGATGCACAAATGAGTTTTTAAAAATATAATTTATTACGTTTACTTCATGCTCTTCCCTATTTTTAAACGTAGGTGCGCTTCAAGGAATAAAGTTTTAATATTTTTAATTGCTATTGGGAGCGCTACTAAAAGGTGCGCTCCGAGGAAGAAAAAAGAAGCGCTTCATTAGGTGCGCTTCAAAATGGTAGCGCTTCGAGGAATACCTCAATAGAGATGTCAAACTATCAAGCTTCCGCCGTGTCTTGGATAGCACGTCAGCCGTTGGTCTCCGCTGTCATTTATTCATCTTTGCCAGTCGTTGCAGGACCAGAAGCCAGATAATATGACACTGGACTTGCCAAGTTGTGGAGACTATACTGCATAAAAGATAGCTTTGATCTCTGCGACATACATATGTCAAACTGACATTCCTAGGTTTGTCAGGATATAAAAAAATATCGATAGAAATTATCGACGTTTTTTACTATTATCGATGCTAATGTTACATGTACTTAGGTTTAATTTAATTACAAACGTTACTAAATTAAACGAATATTTTAATATAAAATGCATTTATTCTCTTAAAGGAGTACACCCCAAATCCATATCTGAATTAGTTTCTGAATCGCTATAAATTGGATTTTATTTACTCACTATTATTTTAGATCAAGTATGTGCAAATGTAAATAATGTAACCATATTAAAATATACAATAAAAATAAAATATAATTTCATTTTAAATTCAGTTTTATTTAAAATATCGATAGTTTATAGTCTGTGGTCGCGATGAATCATCGCCCAACACTTATTAGGTCGGCATGCCCATAAAGTATGACATTGATAGGTATTGTCTGTACGTGTCTGTACTATTGTAAAATTCAGGACTTCATAGGCGTGATGTGTTCCTAAACTTAATGGTTATGAAGTTAAGACTAAATAAAAAAACTGGCTGTTAGAACAGGACTATTGCCGTACTGAAGACTTACTCGTCTATCCACGGTAACTACATAACCGCACGTTCATTCTCACATTATCATAACTAAGTATACACACATACTTGCACACATGCACATACAAACACAAACACAAACACATACACATACACACACACACACGCACCCAAACACATTCACATAACTATATATGTATAACCTCGTGCTATTTTTATTTTTATTGCAATTTTTATTTTGTATAGAATCCAAACGTGTTATTAGGTTTCATAAAAACAACACAAATAGAGAGAATTATTTGATCACGAAGCAACAGCAGAACACTGACTCCTAAGTCACAGGTTTACCCTAGTTTAGGAGGCAGGGTTTCCAATAATTGAGACACATTTTTAAATTAAAAACTGTATTGTATCCTAATTAATAAGTAACTATGTAACAAAGGTTTTTTTTTTGGTGTTCAATAAAGTTATTATTATAGGCGTGATTCTACTGACAGCTGTCGCAGAGATCAAGCTATGTTTTATGAAGTATACCTAGCTAGTGGGTTGTGGAGGTCAGAGAGGCAGTCGCTTTATGTAAAACACTAGTAATCAGCTGTAACCGGTTAGACTGGAAGCGGAACCACACTAGGTAACACAATATCCTTTGGCCAGACCATTGATAAATGATAAATGATCTTTATTTTGGTTATTAAATAACACTTTTACACGTCATTTTTTTCGTAAATATTAACTAGATGAGGCCGGTGTTACCTAACTGGCTACCCTGAGAAGAAACACCGAAACAAACTCAGGGGTCCGTCTCTTTTAAAGTCCATACAATCTATACTAGTTTAATTATATGGGAACTTTGTAGGTTTTAGTCTTAGGCGATCTTTTGAAGAAAGATGCTCACAGATTTGAGTGGGCCTGTCCATACAGTGCAAGCATTTGTCAAATGACGTATCGGTATAGCTCAACTTAGAACAAGGAGTTTAACTATTTGACGAACAATACCTAGGTAAAGACGTTTGGGTAGGCCGCAGAAGCACTCAAAGTGCCAGACAATCATGTTTAACTGGAACAGTGTCAGATTTTATAGTTTCTGACTACCCGGAATGACTGTCGAAGTTGTCTAAAAGACAATCAGGATCTAGACTTAGCGTAGTTTTCGAGGCACGGAGGTATCAAACTGCCAACTTCCAAACTCCGGGCTACTTTCATTACAGGAGTCCCAATAGCACTTTCTGCTCGATCGGCTCGGGAATCGAAACCTAAATCCCATGCTCCGCAGTCGCGCAAACAATAGACCGACGAGGCAGTTGCAGAATGATATCACTAAATGTCATTTAAATTCTGAGTTACATCTTATATCTGTTTGATCTGGGTTTTTTCTTACCTGATGACTTTTCTCTTTTGTCAAAAACATATTTAAAAACTCTTTAGTATTTTTTTTTATATTTAAAATACATTTGATAAAATGTTTAATTTAACTGCAGCATAAAAAATTGTCCTGAGCACTATCGGCTGATAAGGAACCCTTAAGACTGGCGGCATTGCCACGTTGTATGGCAATGCCCAGCCTGTGGCCGAAGTAATAGCCAGCCCAAGGGTCACGAGAGATGTCAATCAGCCTTTTCTTTGAAAAAATTGTAAGCATAAGGGCTTAATATGATAGCAAATATGATGCCCTCAAAAACAGCCCTACTATCTAAAAGTTTCTTCGGAATGGCTTCAAGAATTTATAATAAGATTCCGAAACAAATAATGAAAATAATAAACTTAAAAAAAAAACAATTATTTAATTAGTAAACAGACCATATTATACTGTGCATGAATTTTGTCCGACAGCCAATGTTTTTATGTTTTGATGCAAAATATTAAATATTATTCAATAACGCTAATTGTAATAATAAGTAATGCTAATTTGAATGTCATTTGTATTTATTTCTAAACTGAAATGCTATTGAATTAATATGTTACAGTTACTTTGTTTCCAATTATTGTATACCTAAAATGGTGGAGCAGTGCGAACGTACACATTAAACTAATAACATCCCTGTAACCACTGTCTCACAATAAACAACTTTTTAATTTTAAAAAGGGGTCCTACGGTAGGAGAGTTATAATAATAAAGTACAAAGTGCAGGGCAAGGTTGAGGGCACCAGAGCACGTGGGCGATCTCCGATGAGATGATAAAGCGGCCACTGGCAACACCATGCACGAGTGCCGCAGGAAAGCATATGTCAGAGAAGAATGGCAGCGGGTGATAGAGCGGGTCACTCAACACAAAAACGACTACCACGACCACTCTGTCAAGTGTGAAGCGTCTGAGAAGAAGAAATGTACCAATCATCATCATGATCTTGACCTAATCGTATTGACAGGTCGCCCCAACACGTTTTCGTCTTCCATTCTCCTCTGCCAGTCGTTAAGACCTCTTTTACTTCGTTTTCTTTCATACCTAACACAATGCAGCCATCTTGTGTTTGGCCTTAGTAGTAGTGATTTGCCGGTTCTGGCGCACCAATCCCGTGGCTCACCGGTTCTGGCGCACCACCGCTTCTGGCGCAATCGCGGTCCAGGGCGTTTCAAACCTAAAAAAAAAAAAAAAAAAAAAAAAAAAAAAAAAAGGTTTTGGGGTCCGCTGATCACGTTTCTGCAATCCGTTTTCGCGTAGGATGCATGGTTCCGGAGATACAGAAATCAATTAGCAACAATCTGTTTCATTTCCGGTGACACCGTACCCTCGTTATCGACTTTCATTGTTCGCCTTTTCTTATCTATTGTCCGTGCGCCCGGCCACGCACCCTCATTACGATTGCATTGACGTATGTATGTATGCATGTATTACTCATTGTTACTGCTACTGTATCATTTTATTGTTCATAAACCATTGCTTACTTTGCTATTCGGGATCAATAAAACACATGCGTCATTCACAAATTTTATTTTTATCTACAAAATATGAGTGGAACATCTCATCCACTAAAATATCGTTGTACAGTGTGTTCCCTGTAAATATGTTTGTAAAACTATGCATTGAACATCCCTGAAACTTATATAGCAAATACATTAAGCAATATTCACCACAAACTGAAGTCCAATCATTCTGAATCCTATCAATACTCCAGCCCCATCTTTTACAATTCCTTTTCAAAAACTCGAGATGATATCGCGCAGGTGTTCGCCCATAAGAATCAAAATATTGACCGATGCCATTCGTATCGATATGTACAGCTACCCAGTGTGAACCTGGCTTATCATCCGCATCCAAATTGCATATTATATACGTTGGTGCATGGGTATACATAGGGAGTCTATTAGCAGCATAAACATTATTTTCTAATAGTATATTGCATATAATTTGTTTTATTTAATTTTATAATGTTTCCTTTAGTTACATACACATAACCTTAACTACTATAGTCTACAGTAACATTTCTATTTTTATCTATTTCAATAATATTATCAAACTCAGCATAAACAATACAGTTAATTGTTTGTATTAGTGAGGATTCAAATCGTACTTCTAATCTTACACTACCATGCTTTATGAGATTCCAATGAGCTGATGAGTTAGCTGATAAATCAGGAGTTAAATCAAATGCTAAAAGACAGTAACCTTTAGCATACTGTTCACGAGAGATTGCGTTTCCTTCATTTAGAAAGTGAATACCAGTTCCCGAGAATAGAGTATGATATGCTGATGTAAATATATTATTATTAAAAGATGGTTGCAAAGCTTTTGAAGGTATTTGTTGACCATCAATATATAAGCTGAAAGAGTTAATACCATAGTTTTCAAAGTTAAATGGATTTTTAGTAAGCGAACCATTAAATGCAGAATTGTTTACAAATCCAATAATACATCTTTTGGGTACCTGTCCTAAGAATATATTATCAAGAGTTTTTCCTTGAACACCTGATGGAATTGTTAAAACTTTAACTTCAGCACGAGTAATAGGATATTTAGCAGTGGTAGAAGCTAAAACTTTCTGATGTGCGAGTAATACACTTGGATTAATTCGTGCTCTTCGAACAATAAGAGTTGCGTCTGTAATGCAAACTTTAAACTTTACATCATTTGACCCAGCAATTAAATTAAAACTCTCTCTTGATCGAACTAATTTTACACTCATTTCAACGCCATTCATTAAAAATTTATCTTGATTGAAAATGTCACCATGAAGATGACCAATCATTTCTATTTCCCTACTTTCATTAACTAATTCCTGTCTTTTAACAAATCCTATGTTTTTACCATCTGTGGAATCCATTTTTCCTGCTGTATCCTCATACCAAAGGCTACAAGTAAGATGAGATTGTTTAGCAGCAGGAGCATAGTTTAAAAGAGTTTCCATGTATGCTCGATAGGCATAGGTATTATTAGGTGGTGATACAAGTTTTTGGTTTAAATAAACATCAAGTTGGCTAAAAAGTGAATGCAGCCAATTATTTACAGGTGCTACTGCTGTAGCTGATATCAAGTTTGATGAATCTTGATTTAATACTTTTGCCTTTATCTGGAGTAATGTATGAGACAAATCTATGTAGTCATCGCCTGTTCCAGGAACTTGAAACTCGATAGGTCCATCATCAGCAAGAGATGAAATTGGTTTATAGTGAATCCACAATCCATTTTCAATGCTTGTTTGTGTAGACGGTAATGCAAATAAATCTAATTCTGACTTAACGCACTCACAAGAATGATTATGAAGGAAAGACATATTTAATTTGAAAATATATCTTCGATGTTTTTTGGTTTTAGACCAAGTTTTTTCGTAGCTTTCACTTTAGCAGTTAGTGGTGGAATGAACGATGCCAATCGTTTTCTTTTAGTTATATATCCAGATCCTGTCATGTTAAATCGATCAATTTTGTTATCAGCCTTTCGTTTTAAGTTCGTACTAACTTGTTTAAGACGATCTTTTATTGAGGCTTCCATAGGACGCGCTTGAACCATATCCGATAAAAGTCCTACTCCAGCGTTTAATGCCTCCTTACCAACCACTCGAACACCACTTGAAAGTAAAGGTAAAACTGATCTAAATAACCCTCCTAAGAAGCTCCCAATACCATGACCGCGTTGGTATGGTGAACCCTTATAAATTACACCAACTCCTGATCCAGCTTGATGTGAATAATAATTTTCATATGGACATTTATGATGATCATGAGGAGAATACATTATTATAATTTGTGGAAATGTAGTTTAATACACACGGTTCCAAACTGGAATGGTATTTTTTGTCCTGTGCTCGATCTTATATCTATTTCCAGCGTATCGAACTCTCTTCGCATAACAGGTAAGTAGTGAGGTGGAGAGAAAACGTGCATTTTATTCGCACCATAAATGTATTTTGAAGGATCTAATGAAATGACTCTTAATAGCGGAGTCATAACATCACCCACAATCTGAGGATCGATAATGTCACAATATAGAAATAGTTGAGATGGTAACCCTAAGTGTAAATTAGCAGGACACTTCCCAAAATTTCTGTCTAGAAGATTTGTATTTGGTTCATAACCTAGTTGTAAACTTAATTTGGGTGATAATGTTACGGATGTTATATTTTTATCCAAAACAGAAATAGACACAAATTTTGTTATTTCATCATAACGAAATTTCAAGTTCTCTCTGATACCATTTAACGCTCTTAAAATATGTTCAACGTTATCATAGTTGGTAGCCGGAATATGTTTTTTGTAGTACACTGTTGATGGTTTATCTTCATTAGGCATTAACATGGTTTTTGTAATGTACACAACATTTTCATGATCTTGAACAGTAAACATGGTGCATGGATATTGAAACTCGACAACTCCAACCGACCATTCACCTTCTAATTTCATAGCTTTTGGTAATTTTGTTGAAAAATTTGTGGTCTTGTTATCAGGAAAGTATTCCATTGAACTATTGCTGAGCAAAGTTAAATAAAAACTTTCTTTATTCATATTTCTTTTAAACTAGAAGCTAAAATCCAACTGTTAAATTTATCTGGATAACCTTTCCACTTCACTAATACTTCTTTTCTGTTACCCGAATAACGAGTACCAATTATTTTATCTATTTTATATTGTGAGGTGGGGTTGTAAGTGACCTTCTGTAATTCTCTTTCATAAAAAGTACCAACTATTGCTTCATCTTGTAAATCTGTTATTGTATAAACAACACATGGAGATCTATCAATTATTGAAGATATAATAAATATTTCATCACTCCAATTTGATTCATATCCTTTTTGGAAAACATGTTTATATTTAGTTATTCGAACATAATCACCCACATTGAAATTTGGTTTTGGATTTTCTAAAGAAAGTTTGTTTGATCCTCTATTATAAAGATTAGTCCAAACTGTCATAATATTGGCGGAACTTACATCACATGGGCACATCTTAATACTAGAGTGAATGCTGTGATTATAAGAGTATATTAAATCCTGTAAAACATCTATGTATATATAAGTATTGTTATGAGTGAAATAACGCCACATTTTCATTTTTAGAGTTCTTTGAAATCGTTCAACAATACTAGCCTTAATATCAGGATTGTTAGTGGTATAGTAATTTATCTTTTTGGATTTAAAGTATTTTTGTACATCTTTTGAAACAAATTCTGTACCTTTATCAGATTGTATGTGAGTAGGTGTGGAATTACTTTCAGTAAATATACTTTCAAAACATTCTTTAGTAGTTTCTGAGTTTTTCTTTTTCATTGGTCTTGCAAAAGCATATTTACTAAATACATCAATAACACAAAGTATATAGTTGAAACCATCATTATATTGAGAATAAGTTCGCATATCACTTAAATCAGCTTGCCACAGTTCATTAATATTTGATAGAATGTACCTATTACGTGGAAATTTTTTCCGACTGGGTTTATGTAATGTATATGTTTCTTGTGATTGTAACCATTCCTTTACTTGCTTTTTATCCATTTTACCCTTCATGGCTTTTGATAGTTTATCAATACTACCAAAACCAGCGGGGTTAGATGGATCATAATAAATCCTGTTAATTTCTTCTAGTACGGGGTCCATTTTTCCCAATCGAGCTTTTTACGTATTTTAGTTATAGATCTTTTATCTCCACTGCTCGGTGTAGAAAACTCTTGAACTTCAATCTCAGAGGTTTTGTTCAGATCTTTTGCTTGAAGTTGGTTAATAAACTCACATCTCTTTGGATTTCCAATATAAGTAAGTGGTACTTTAATATCTTTTAATGCTTTAGCAAATCTATCCCACCCTATCGGATCACTTCTTTTTAAGGGTCTTAGTGAATCATTTATTAAATCAACAATATTACTTCCAGGAATTTTTTCATTATCAATTATGACTGTGCCTTCATTATCCCAATGTATTTTACTTTTACTTGTTCCAATTAAGTTTAATAATGACTCACCTTTTTTATTATATGTTTTTGGTATTAAACTGAGTATTTGAGTTGGTGTGTAAAGTGGATTTGTGTCATTTTCTTTACTTTTAATGGATCCTTTCTCATCCAACAAAGATTCAGCATCAACTGAACTTTTTAGATCTCTATCTTTATTTTTAAAACCAATTTTAGATTCATTTGAATCTTCATTAGATGTATCAGAATAAATTGGTAATCTGAGTGGTTGACGATCCTCTTCGGTAAAGTGAAGGTATCTTTGTAGTGTTTGTAAATATAACATCCACTTCTTGCGGTCTTCCGTCTTACTATTCATAATATTTTGCATTTCAATATCTAATCGAGACAAATTACTATTAACCTTATTTTCTTGTTTTAATTTTTCAATCAATCCAGGTTCAATAAGTATCATTTTCTTTGCATTTTCCATGTTAACTGGCTAGTCCACTTACTAATCCACTCAATATTGCACCTAATATTATTGGTAAGAAAGCCCCTCCTTTTTGTATGATTATATTTTTTCTTAGTTTATGTTTACACTTATGCACCAGTTTACGGAGTATATTTTTGTGTTTATTCAATTTTTGTTTATCTTGATCTTTAAGAGGTACCTTTCCTTGTAAAACGTTATGAATACATTCACAAATACAGTTTATTTCTTCTTCATCACATGTTTTAAGTAACGCTCTTTGATATTTTGGTTTAAGCGTATGCAAAGCGCTTAGCAAATGTTTATGCGTTGTGAGTCGACGATGCATCATTTAGAAATGATTTGAATTGTTTGATTCTTGGTGTATTTAAACTCTTTTGTGGGGACGTAGACTGTACAGTGTCCATTAAATGGGAAGACATTTGTCTTGATACGACAAAAATCATTGGTATTCTGTTTTAAATCAACCATTAAATATCCATGCGCTTCTAAAGTTGCATCCCTATAGGCATCTTCAATGAATTTTGGGTTGTCTGGTGACACTTGTCGTGCTAAATATCTTATTTGAGTTTTATCTCGAGGGTTTTTAAAATATATTATATAACTTGAGTTTAAAGAAATGTCTCTTTGACCTTTACCCTGATGAAATAAATTTTGTGTTAAATAAAATACACTCAGATTCCTGTGATGACTACCTTTTGTAAATATATCCACAATTCTTCCATCAGACTCTCTCATTAGATCATCAATAATAACAAGATGTGGGTTTTCACCATCAAACATATTAAGATTTGGAATTCCTTGATGATAGTTAACATTTGGTAAATTATATAAAGGTTGCATTTCATCAAAGCACCATGTGATCTGATTAAAATCACAATTACATATTTCTTTAACTGATTTTATGAAATTTGTTACAAAATTTGACTTCCCACATCCACTTGGTCCTGCCACAATAGCAGTAAACGGATGGATAAAGTGAAACATTTCACACGTCTAGAGTTCAAAGGGAGGAAATAAAAAATGAAAATTATGTTGTAAAAATTAAATATATATATATTGCTAAAATTATTACTTATCAGAACTTTACAATCTTCTCAAATGTATGTTCACCGTTTTATTATTACTTAGATATCATTATTTACAATCGAATAATTAAAACTAACACAATTAGTACATCAGAATTTTACAATCTCAAATTTAAACCTACAAATAAAAACCACAATTTTCTTACATTATTTACAATCAAACAATACATTTTAAATATGTAATAAACTATTATATAACATTATAGTAATATCATAATTTTACAATCAATATAAATTTCGTATAGGTACAGAAGTAAAAGTAAAAAGTATCAACACTTAACGTAATTTATAATGTCCCCAAGCCAATGTATCAATGTTGTTGTCCATAATACATCGTTTGCTATCATTATATGATAAAGATGCTTTATTTATTTTTTGTGTAAAAATGGTGTGTTTGATTGACTTAAACCGAAGCATACTACAATATTGCACATTTTTATTAAACAAACACGATTTGTAATTTTCCATATTCATTTTTTTGGTAACACTTTTGTTAACCCCTTTTGCCTTTGCTATAAATTTATCTTCTACTTCCAAGGCATACATTTTTGATCGCAACCCTACAAATTCCTTCAACACTTTACCATTATTCTCGTCTTTAAAAAAACCTAACTTCTTTTTATTTAATTTTGGATAATCGTAAATATTATTTTCTGGATAGTCTGAAGTATCAAAATAGTGAAGTAGGTCAGGTTTTATATCCTCATACAAATTATCTGTAAAAATTTGATATATCAAACTATCGGTATCGGTGTACAATAACTTAATTTTGTTATTAAACTTTTTAACCATGTAGTTATAATGAAATTCGTACATAAGGGTCTTAGATATATCTAAAATACAAAATCCTAAATAAATTGGCTTATCATAAATCAATTTTGTTTTTCGTAATTGTATTGCGACTAAATGTTCTGAAAATATTGATAAACTATGGAATTCTGGTTTTGCAATCAATTCCTGAGCACCTAAAACTTTACCACGATTATCCCAGTGAGTTAGTAGTTTAACGTTTACTCTTTTTTCAATATTTTCCATTGTCTTACCGAAGACAGAATTGTTCATTAATTTAAAAAAGTCTTTTTCAAAGTTTGATTTAGCTAACGTTCTCAAACTAGTATTTAAGTCTATGTATTTCTTTAGCCAAGAACTCTGTTTAAATTTTAAAATTCTATGTACTTTAATTAATTTAATTCCCATTTCAATGCATTGTTTTAAATTCCTGTAGTGAATGATGTATTTATTTTTATTATTTAAATTAGGAACTAATTTAGTTTCTTTAGTATTACCCACACATATGTTTTCAGGACATAATGGAAAGTCAGAATGCAAATTATGAAGTTCATCAGGATATTCCAAATCAACTTCTAAAACATAACCAAAATCAGACGTATCCAACACATTATAATCTGTATTACAATTTATCCATTCGAAACCACCAACAGGAAGGGATTGGGACATTGCCCAACCATATAAATTATTCGCATCAAAATATGTTAGATATGAATTAGGTTTTTCACCATCATAATCCTCCATGAATTTATTATTTGCTCTAGCAAAACGATTGCTACACTGAGATACACCCCCTCTAATACCAGCTTTAAAAAAAGCAATTTTGTCATAGTCCGTTAACAATTCTAATTCTATTTTCGTAAATTTTAACATTGCATCCCAACTTAAACCTGGAGCAGTATAGTAATGGGCAGGATCTAATCCATAAGTTTTAATACAAAGCTTTCTGAAGTTTTCGAATATATCGGTCAAAAGTAAAACATCAGTTTTTAAATACAAATCGGAATAATCAGACATACTACTACACTTAAAATGTTGCCAAATATCTTTTGCATGATTATAATCATCGTTTGAAATATTTGAATCTGTGAGTGAACTATAAAACTGGTGTTGATCAGGAAGTGACGGATGTTTCAAGCAATCACTATTACGCATAAATTCATAAGGATAAATACCTTTCCGTCTTAAACGTAAAAAATCTTCATTAATAGGATAGTTTCTTTTTAGTTCTTTAAACTGATCGTCATTAAGATTTTTAGCTAGCTGATCTAAACTACATGATAAAAATTTCAATGAATCTACGAATCTTAAACTTACAGGTTGATTATTTATTGTTAACTGTTTTGAAAATGATATGTATCGTTCTTTATTTTGTGGAATAACTTCAACTTTGCCATCATCGAGGTTTAATGCATGGACAATAAAATGAGCATCGTAGTGACCGAGGTTATGTAAAAATATTGGAACATAACGAGGGGTTCTGTACTTAGAACTACACACTTGATGCGCAACACCCCTAAAACTGCCAGTGTACCAATCAAAATCGTAAAAAGGATCTTCATTTAACTGAGTTTCACAAATATGACAAATGTTTGAATTTGAAATTTTAATTTTATCTTCATCTGATAATGGAACGGGACATTTTTGGAAACAATTTTTTTTAACTATTGTTTTCACATCTTCACAAAGGCGATTCATAAACACTTGTGCACAGTTTGGCCCACTATACGTCTCATATTTTGATAATCTGTCATCATATGAACATTTAATGTAATATCCGAAACTATACACTTCATGTTTTTGAATATTAATTGTACTAGGCTTGGATGGATCGTTACTACATGATTCTATTGGGTTCAAAAATGCTTCAAAGTCTGCATAAACCACAAAAGGCATTTCCAACTTTTTCACGAATTTATCAAATTTTATTTTATTATTTGATGTTGCTTTACCGAACCAATCCTTTTTGGAATCCTTACCGTTTGGTAATTCCGTACAAATGTGAGCGCAATCATATTGTTGATGGTTATTAAGTCTTTCCTCTGATGGGAAATGAAGTAAACATGAATCGCATATATAAACTGCGTGATGATTACTTGAGATTTGTGAGCTAACTAACCGCGATAACTTTTTAATATAACAGTAATGATTGTTAGTACCATTCGATAAATATAGTAGGTTGATATGATTAGGTGTACGACATTTTGTTAAATATAAAGGACCTACAACTGAATTACACTTTTTTTCTTTATTATACTCTAAACCAAAAACATTTATACTAATATTGTTTAATTTCTCTACTTTTGATATATCTACAATTTTAACCGGAAAAGAAATACCAGTAAATTTTAGTTTATTTTCATGAATTGCGTATGATGTTACGCGATCTACACTTTTACATACAGGATATAAACCGGAGAGTAATGCCCATTTGAAACACATATTATCATTATTTTTAACATTGATTACAGCTTTTTTTAATTTAATATCCTGAGGAAGATCGATATATGAACTACCACGTAAGGGGTTGAATTTGTTAACATTCATATCTATGTATTTAATTTGATTAAGACTCCAACCACTATCTTTTTTTTCAAATTGACAAATTTTACCAACAACAGTGTCTATTAATGATGAAAAAAATATATTTAAGTCATCACCCTGACAAATTATATAATTAAACGTTTGAAAATCAAATGTATTTTTAATATCTTTAGTTTGTTGTATGAAATCAGCATGCAATATGAAGTTTATTTTAAAAATTGTATGTTGTTGAATACATTCATTGATTAAAAATAAGATATCAATTTTTAATGAATTTAAAAACGATTCCGGTGTTTCAAAATATTGCCCCGATTGAATTGTTTTACTATTAATTCTATATGTTAAAATTCGGTTGCCAAAAGCGGTTTCAACAACTGTAACATTTGCTAGTGAATTATGTGATTTTAAAAGATTATTTTTATGAACATTGCTTTTTAAATGGTTATTTAGATACCTTTTATTAATAAAAACATGACATGTGTCACATTCCACCTTATTGTTGTCCACGTTATTTGTTTCAGTCGATGATGTAGAAGCTCCTTCATCAAATTTTGCTTTCTTGGGAACCTTATTTTCGTCAGTAGTGATACCTCGTTTGATACCTCTTCCAACTTGTGGTTGACTGTAACAAAACAGCAAGAAAATTATTAGACAAATCTTAAAATAAAACAATACAACAATAATCTTTCTTATTGAGTTTGTACTTCTAATACTTACATCAACGCTGTTTCAACCATCGCACAGTGATTATACAACTCATCATCATACGATGAATCAAACAGTTCACACTTCTCCATTTCATCACAAACTTTAGGCAGCTCCTGATCGAATTCGTTGATGAATAGTTCCATATTCTCTTCCATGGGTGCGGAAAAGAAAGCACTGGTACACACTTCACTGAAGTTTTCCATCTTTATAGCAAAGAAGAAATTAGGTAGCACAGTAAGTAACAGTTAAGTGTTGGTAGACAAACCGATACCCAATTTCAAATAATGTTCATTACATAGAGTCTAGCAAAGGATTAGAAAGTCAGGTAGAATCTAATGAGTACACAGAAGTAATTTAAGTAAACAGAATCACATTCACTAATCAACTAATGGGTGTCATTGTTAAAAAAGTATTTTTTAACTTTTTCACTTTCTGCTATTGTCTTTGTAATGTTGTATACGAGTCCGTTTGTGCTGTCGTAGATGCTATCCTTATTATTCTTTACATAATATTTAATCCTCGTGGTAGCGTGTTTCCAATGATCAGTAGTTGGAATCTTACATAGCTTCTTCATATCGTACATTTCAATTTTAATGAGATGCGTCGCTTGGTCTCCGTCGTCAGAATTACTAGAAATGTATGATACACCATCTCTAGCGGCTCGTGCCACGGTTGACGATAACAGTTTCTTCTTTTTTATTTTTGGTGCCACTTCAAAAAAATGATCAATCGGTTGTGATTTCCTTTTTCCACCATCACATGTGTTATTAATAACGATGTCATCGTTCTCTTCTTCATGTTGAGGGGAGAGCGGTGAGTAGTAATACTGTTTATAGGTATTTTCATCGAAGTTGAATGATTTCTGCAACAAGACAGTTATCATGTTAATATCAATTTGTTTACACTTAATCACACACGTTAGGAAACAACAACAAGAATACAAGTAAGTTTGTCAATAGAATAAACACTTACCTCCATGGCCATTGATGCGTTGAAGTAACACAAACGTAGTATTGGTAGACGTATACAATCCACTGCGGTCAAACGACCATAGACTGACTGCATGACTGCAATGGTAGGATCTTATATAGCACCATTCTTATCTAAAACAAATTCCTAAATACAACGAAACTGATTGTAACTCTATGAATCACCAAAATTATCTCACGTTCCTCCGGAAACTGATAGTAACTCTATGAGTCAACAAACTTATCTCACATTGCTGGCATCAACCTGTTTTGTGAGTGCTACAAAATAATGCGATTTAATATTTACAAATCACTATAATTGAACATTCCTATGACAACCATTGAATAGATTGGTAGTGTAATAATATGCTATATCATGGATACACTAGAAGTACAAAAACATCTGAAAAAGATTCATCCCAGTCTAGAAAATAATGTTTATGCTGCTAATAGACTCCCTATGTATACCCATGCACCAACGTATATAATATGCAATTTGGATGCGGATGATAAGCCAGGTTCACACTGGGTAGCTGTACATATCGATACGAATGGCATCGGTCAATATTTTGATTCTTATGGGCGAACACCTGCGCGATATCATCTCGAGTTTTTGAAAAGGAATTGTAAAAGATGGGGCTGGAGTATTGATAGGATTCAGAATGATTGGACTTCAGTTTGTGGTGAATATTGCTTAATGTATTTGCTATATAAGTTTCAGGGATGTTCAATGCATAGTTTTACAAACATATTTACAGGGAACACACTGTACAACGATATTTTAGTGGATGAGATGTTCCGCTCATATTTTGTAGATAAAAATAAAATTTGTTAATGACGCATGTGTTTTATTGATTCCGTTTTGATGACCCCGAATAGCAAAGTAAGCAATGGTTTATGAACAATAAAAGTATACAATAGCAGTAGCAGTAACAATGAGTAATACATGCATACGTCAATGCAATCCTAATGAGGGTGAGCGGCCGGACGCACGGACAATAGATAAGAAAAGGCGAACAATGAAAGTCGATAATGAGGGTTTCGGGTCACCGGAAATGAAACAGATTGTTGTTAATTGATTTCTGTATCTCCGGAACCATGCATCTTACGCGAAAACGGATTGCAGAAACGTGATCAGCGGACCCCAAAACCTTTTTTTTTTTTTTTTTTTTTTTTTTTTTTTTAGGTTTGAAACGCCCTGGACCGCGATTGCGCCAGAAGCGGTGGTGCGCCAGAACCGGTGAGCCACGGGATTGGTGCGCCAGAACCGGCAAATCACTACTACTGGCCTTCCTCCACCTCTCAATCAACATTCAACCTCTTTTAGTCACATGCGCGTCATACTAAAATACCTAAAAACTAATGAGGTTACTAGAAAGAGATTTTTCATCCCCCCATCTCGGAAAGAGTATTTTTGCTCTTCGATATCTGAGTGCAAAAGCCGTTTTTATCCGCTAGAGGATAAAGTAAAACATCATTAAACCCTATTTACTTTTACTTCCATGGGGCCGAATTTATCATACAACTTTTTTTAATTTGTTAAAAACTCAGACTCTGGAACCTTCTTGGTGTACTTATTTTTTAGGGTTCCGTAGCCGAATGGCAAAAAACGGAACCCTTATAGTTTCGACATGTCTGTCCGTCTGTCTGTCTGTCCGTCCGTCCGTATGTCACAGCCATTTTATTCCGAAACTATTAGGACTATACATGTAAAACTTGGTAGGTAGATGTAATCTGTGAACCGCTTTCCGATTTTAAGAGAAAATTTTTAAATATTTAAAATAAAGGGGGCTACCCATACATGGAACTGAAACTGAAAATATATTTTTTATGAAACCTATACGGGTGTGGTATCTATAGACAGCTCTTTAAAAATGACATTAAGGTTTCTAAAATGACTTTTTCATAAAGATAATCGTTTAAAAGATATACGCATCCAAAGTGGTAAAATGTGTGTGTCCCCCCCCTCTAACTTCTATAATAATGAAATGAAAAATCTAAAAAAATCATATGTTGTAGACCTTAATGTAATCTTTCAACCAAAATTGGTTTGAACGAGATCGAGTCAGCAGTTTTTGAGATACAGTATATTTTCTAAAACCGCAAATATAACTTTGTAATTCATACAAATACTATGAAAAACAAAGTTATTTGGCGTAGTTGTAAAAATTGTAAATAAGCTAGTTTTAAGAAATTTGTAAGGTTTTTGTTTTTTTTTTTTCAAATAAATATATTAAGTAGGTATATTATATTTATTATAGTTACTACGGAACCCTTCATGGGCGAGTCCGACTCACACTTGGCCAATTTTTTTAATTTGCTTTGCGTGCCATTTTTTTTGCATTTAGTCATTTCCTCGCTGAGGTGGGATGAAAGTTACGTGTTGCACTCGAGTGCATAGATTTTACAGAGTTTTTAGAGTGAACAAATTTTAGAATCCTTCGCTTGCTCGGTCATCAAAATTGAGCACGCTGTTAAAAAGCAACTTTGCAATCTTGTATTACAAATAACTATTATATAAATTGGTTATAAATAATACACGTGTTTTTTTGTGTTTTATTTTAAGCTAGATAAGGCCGGTGTTTCCTAACTGACTACTCTGAGAAGAAACACAGAAATAAACTAAGAGGTTAACGTCTCTTTTAAAGTCCATACAATTCGTATTGGTCAAATCATATGAGAAGCATGTAGGTTCATGACTGTGGAGCCATTTAGAGGAAAGAAGCCCACAGATTTGAGCGGACCTGTCCGGAGAGTAAAGAAATAAACTGACTCCTGTAATCAACAACCATAACACACGATCTATGGCTGCTGGCAAATACATAGTACCCAGAGTCACGAATTACTATGGTGACAGAACCTTAAAAAAACGAATACCATATCTTTTAAATAGTCTGCCAGCGGACATAAGGAGTGAAAAGATCAAAAACAAGTTTAAAAATAAGTTAAAAAAATATTACTTAGAAATATATTAAAGTGCTATCATTAAATAAATTATTATTCGCTTTGTAAGAAAAGTTTTAACAATAAGTTTTAAAATAAGTTTATCAATAAATAAATAATTACTAGTTTTTAAGTTTTAAATGTATAGTATATTATAGAGACTCATCGATCCCACAGTCAAACCACTACCACGGTTTTGTAGGGCTTAGTTTATAAGTTATTTGTAATTAATGTTTATAAATAAATAAATAAATAATAAATAATTGGTTGTTGGTTTGGTTGGTTGATTATTTTTATTAGTATATGTGTCTTTATTAGGACTGATATTAGTTGCAGAATTAAATATAGACGGGTACTATTGGAGCACCTCGTAATAAAGCGTCAATAGCCTAATGGATAAGGTGTCAGACTTGTGATCGACAGGTCCCGAGTTCGAATCCCACCCATTACACTATTGCCGTGAACCCACTCCAGACACAAGCATATTTAGCTTAGTTGCAGGGGTTAACAAGATTGCTAGTAATGTGAATTCTACCCACATTGCTAGTCATCTTTTAAAAAAAAACAGTAAAAAAAAAACAATCAGATCCACCTATATATAGAATGATGAAGAACCACTTGGCGTCTGCTTCGCTATAATAGATTAGCGCTGACAATATTAATTACTGTACATTTAACGTAGCCTGTGTAATTTCGCGTGATGTTATTAGTATCTTTCCTGACTCTCCTATTCCTGACTGAAATTTGGACTGATTTCTCTATGGTCATCACAGAACAGAACATTTTGAATTTCGGAGGATAAAGATAAATGAAAGAAGTAAAATGGCATTTATAGGCACAATTAACTAAAATTACTACACGGTTTTTAGGGTTCCGTAGCCGAATGACAAAAAACGGAACCCTTATAGTTTCGATATGTCAGTCCGTCTGTCTGTCTGTCTGTCTGTCTGTCCGTCCGTCCGTATGTCACAGCCATTTCATTCCGAAACTTTTAAAACTATACATGTGAAACTTAGTAGGTAGATGTATTCTATGAACCGATTTTAAGAAAAAAAATTAAAAAATATTTAAAATAAAGGGGGGTCCCCATACATGGAACTAGAACTTAAAATATTTTTTTCATGCCTATGCGTGTGAGGTATCTATAGACAGGTCTTTAAAAATGATATAAGAGTTCCTAGAACCACTTTTTCATAAAGTCAATCGTTTAAAAGATATAAGCTTCGAAAGTGGTAAAATATGTGTCCCACCCCCCTCTAACTTCTATAAAAAAAACAATAAAAAAAATATATGTCTGTAGATCTTAATGTAAACTTTCAACCAAAATTGGTTTGAACGAAATCGGGTCAGCAGTTTTTGAGATACAGCATATTTTCTAAAACCGCAAATATAACTTTGTAATTCATACAAACACTAATGAAAAACAAAGTTATTTAGCGTAGTTGTAAAAATGTAAATAAGCTAGTTTTAAGAAATTTTTAAAGTTTTTTTTTATTCGTTAAATTAATATACATATTATATTATATATCGGCGCAAATACAATAATTTGTCTATTAAAATAATTGAATTGATTAAAGTTTAATAATTTGATTATTTTACAAACTATTAATTGATTTTTAAGATGTAAAATTAACGTTTAACATGTTTCAAGTTAAAGCATTGTAATTTAAGTAGTTTAATATTTAACTAGAAAATGTGGGTACATGTGTGACAATCCCTCTATATAAGGCCGCACTGTGAGCGCTAGATTGAGATCATTCCGCTTCCGACGCTCGCCCGACACGGTCGTACCGCTCCGCGCTCTCGATCGTTCTGTGTCTGTGTCATCGCTTCGTCGCGCTCGCCGTGACGTCATTCGTAGTCGCCGACTACGACGCCTGGTCCGGATCCGCCTTTTTCGAGGTGGTGAAGGATTTCCTGTTTCTCTAACAGAGTATCGTCAAAAACAATTTGGTTTGGCCCCTTCAGGGTAAAACCACAGTTTCGTGGTCCTTGGTGGAAACCTCACGGTGTCAACAAAACCAAGGGGGTGCTGACCCGACGCACCCGCTGATCCCCTTCAGGGTGAAGCAGTCAATTGGAGTCGAGTGCTAGGTTTTGGCCTTGGGGGATCTCCTAGTCAATTCTAGTTACTGAGTTTCCTTTTCAGCTACTCACCTAGTGTCGGTTGGGTGTGTCTACCCCTTCGCACTAGACCCAATAGGGCCCGGTTCGCACAATAAGACTGGCAACCGGTTACAAGCTTAGGGCTCACCATTAGGTACTCACCTCCCAGTCTCTACCCGACTGGGAGGGTTACACATCCCCGGACCCATCCATCCGGGGAGTTAGGCCAGTTAGGCTTTAAATAGGCCCCCCGCGGGAGAGAAATCTCCAAAATTTCCTCATTAAATTTTTGATCCATTCGCCAATCATGGCGAACTCCAATATTTTGGAGATATTGTTAGAGATCCTTAGGGAAAACCCTGCTATTTCCGCCAAATATGGCGGAAAAATCCAGCGTGAAATCGCTAATAGTCCTCCGGCTACCGAAGCCAACGTCGCTGATTTTAGTGACGCGCTTGACAGCCCATTATCTCCCCCGCTTGCCGATCAAGGCATCCCAGTTGGTCAATTCACGGAAGTGTTTATTAACTCCGATCCCATTGTTCATCAAACAACGAACGACTTCCAGGTAGATAGCCCTCTATTGCCCCCGCCCGCCGACAAAGTCGTGCCGATCGCCCGATTTCCGAAATCACCCATTGTTTCCGGCCCACCTACTAATCCCATTGTTCATAAAACAATGGACGCCGCGCAGGTGTGCGCTGCACCTGAATTCCGTGAAATGGACATCACCGAACCTATGTCCAATATCAACTCCGACAATGATTTGTCATCATGCCCCTCATCCTCGGAAGACGACTTTCAAGTCGTCACCGGCGGCAAGAGGAAGAAAGGGAAAACCTCCCAGGCCAGCAAGGCCAAAAAGACCACCGCGTCACCCCCGTCCCCAACTCAAACGCCCGTACGACCCGCTAGCCCCGTCCCAACGACCTCCACTCGCGCGCAGGATAGTCGTCCCCCCAGCCCGATAGCCCAAACTTCCTCAACCCAAAGGAAGCAACGCCCTCCGCCCCCCTTTTACATCCAGGACAAGGGGAAATGGACTGATGTGTCTAAGATGTGTGTTGATCGAAAGATCAACTACACAAACGCCCGTGCCTGCCAAAATGGCATTAAAGTCACCGTCCCTACGTCGAACGACTATAGGGAACTATATCGCGCCCTCCGTGAAAGGAATATTTCCTTTCACACTTTCTCCTTCCCCGAGGACACGCCCACTCGTGTAGTTATTAAACGTGTCCCTAAAGAAATCCTAGTACAGGATATTAAAGACGACCTTGCCGATCAAGGTATACCAGTGATCGCCGTCCATCGCTTACATAAAGCGAGAGGCGGTGAGTTGTACGACATGGTTCTTGTCATTTGTGAACCAACCGAAGGTCATCACCCAATATTTAAGATTAAGTCTATTTGCTCCCTATCCGGTATCTCAATAGAAAAGCCCTACAAAACCGCAACAGTGGGACAATGCCACCGTTGCCAACTGTATGGCCATGCGCAGAGCAACTGCTATGCGACTCCCAGATGTGTCAAGTGTCTGGGCGAGCATAGCACTGCGGACTGCCCACGGCCTAAAGACCGAACTCTCTGTTCGGAACCACCCAGCTGCGTTCTCTGCGGCCAGACCGGTCACCCGGCAAACTACCGCGGCTGTCCCAAAGCCCCCAAACTCGCTCCTAAATTAGCGAAGCGCGCCAACGCCCGCCAACAGAGAGAGGCACCTTCTTCTCAAATTCCCCAACGTCTCGCTCCTCAGAGACCGTCCCCGTGGAACAGGCTAAACCACGAAAAAGCCTTTCCCTCCTTGGCCCCTGCCAAACCTTTGCAGGCACTGATGGATATACCCATCGCAGCGCAGATCCTGCCTATAGCCGTGGCTACAGAGCCCACAGCCAGTCACAAACCCGCGCCTCAAACCACTGCTGCTCCTGCAGTCAAACAACCGCCCAATCCCTCACCCGTCGCGCACGGCGAGGCTTGCGCCCAGACTATACTGCGCCATTATAGGTTATTTATGACCCGCCAAGCCAGATCTCTCCGCGATGCCCTTCTGGCTGCCGAACAGCAGAATAACGGCAAAATTACGACGGCAATGTACAGCCAAATATTCAGCACACACAGTGATGTGGTGCTAGGTCTCGACCAGATGGATGCGATGGACTGATCCAATGGATTCCCAACGCACAAACCACACTAGGCCTCGATCCCTCAAATTAGGTTTTTTCAACGCCAATGGCATTTTCAACCAACGCGCCGAAATAACTAAATTCCTCCGCGACCACCAATTAGACGTCCTCCTTATACAGGAGACCCTTTTGAAACCCCACCGCGCTGATCCCAAAATTGCGAATTACCGTCTAGTTCGCAATGACAGAACACGTTGCCACGGCGGCGGTACCCTTATTTATTATAGAAAGGAGTTATACTGCATCCCTCTGACCCCACCCGCGCCTCTCTCTCACCTAGAGTACTCTGCCTGTCGACTAGGCATTACTGGTTATCCTCCGATAACCATCATCTCTGCCTACCATCCCCCACCATCGGTCGCGTCTCTTGCTTCAGACGATCCTATCGCGCTCACCAGCGATCTCACGACTCTCTTCGGCCTGAGTGACTCCGTCTTACTAGCGGGCGATCTCAACGCCAAACACCCTGCTTGGAACAGCAACACGACAAATGCCAGAGGCAGAATCGTGTATAACCTAGGCGCGACCCTAAACTACGACGTCATCGCTCCGATGACTCCCACCCACTACCCACACGACCCCAACCATAACCCCGATGTCCTCGATGTGGCGCTCCTAAAGAATGTAAACCTCCGTTTACACTCCATAGAAGCGCTTCATGAGCTCAACTCGGATCACCGTCCCGTTATCCTACACCTAGGTTCCCGCTCGGGTAACCATGATCCTACCCAACCTCCTCCGACCCAATTGATCACTGACTGGAGGAAAGTAAGTGAAAAACTGAAATCCACCACGTCGCCTCAATTGGACACCATTCCTGACCACATAGTCTCAGTCGCTGACACGACGGCGGCGATCGACTCGCTTACAAATCACGTACAATCCGTCCTGAACGATTGTTCAAGGGAAGTTCCTGTAGTGGAAGACCACCGCTGGAAACTCCCGGACGATGTACGGAATCTGATAACCGAGAAGAACGCAGCCATCCGTGCGTACAGCGCTTTTCCCTGCGCCGCAAACAAAGCTCACATGCGCAACTTACAGCGTGCTGTAAGGAAACGCATTACCGAGCAGCGTAATGCGAGCTGGGACAAGATGCTGAACGAACTTGAGCCCACCCATCTTGCCTTCTGGCAGCTTCAGAGGAAGTTACGATCCACTGAAGAGGCCACAATGCCTCCTCTCATTCGTCCCGATAAGAGTGTCGCCTTCGATAACTCTGAAAAAGCAGAATGCCTAGCCGACAGCCTAGAGTCCCAGTGTTCTCCCAGCTCTCAACCAGTAGACCAAGCCCACCTCGATATGGTGAACGCCGAAGTCGAACGTAGAACTTCCCTTCCGCCCGTCGAAGATCCCGATAATCCACTGGCCCCCATCACTCCTGATGAGGTCCAGGATATCATTAAAAGTCTCCAACCGCGAAAAGCCCCTGGCTCCGACGGCATCACCAATAGGGTTTTCAAACTTTTCCCCGCCCAGCTTATAGTGCTAATGACTGCCATCTTCAATGGTGCATTGAGCAATAATATGTTCCCCGCAACCTGGAAACAGGCCACCGTCATAGGTATTCCCAAACCAGGCAAGCCCAAGTCTGACCCGTCTAGCTACCGTCCCATTAGCTTACTCAACGTCCTTGGTAAAATCTATGAAAGGCTTATATATAAGCGGCTCAAAGATTTTGCCGAAGCAAAGAGTCTTATACCCAATGAGCAGTTTGGATTTAGAACCGAACACTCATGTATCCAACAAGTCCACCGCATCATAGAACATGTCAGCGCCGGCTTCCAACGGGGCGCAATAACGGGAGCCTTATTCTTCGACATAGCGAAAGCGTTCGACAAAGTCTGGCACAATGGCTTAATCTATAAGCTATACCAACTCGGCGTGCCTGACCGTCTCGTGCTCATCCTACGGGACTTTTTATCGAATCGCACCTTTCGTTACCGAATTGAGGGGGAGCGTTCCTCCCCCCATCCCATTCGCGCAGGAGTTCCTCAAGGCTCCGTACTATCCCCCCTCGTTTTCACGCTATTCACTAGCGATATCCCCAAGCATAAAAATACTCAGCTAGCCCTATTTGCCGACGATACGGCTATCTATTATACCGGTCTTAAACCCGATGCCATCGCTCGCACTCTCCAAACTTCCGCAAACACTCTGGCCAAGTGGTTCCGGAAATGGAGAATCGAAGTCAATCCAGACAAAAGCCAGGCAGTCCTCTTTTCTAAGCCGCGGATAAACCCACCCTCCCCCCGTCCGATTACCATGTACGGCAAGCCGATCCCCTGGGAAAAGCAAGCCAAATACTTAGGCGTGGTCCTCGATAAACACCTTTCCTTCGCTGAGCACATAAAGCAGGCACGTTCGCGCGCCGCTTTCGCTCTAGGTAGGCTCCACTTCATTCTTAGCTCCCGCAGCAAGTTATCACTCAGGTGCAAGCTGCGTATTTTCACCGCGGTCATCCGTCCCATCATGACCTACGCCTGCGTTGTTTTCGCACACGCAAAGCCCTACCTCCTCCACAAGATGCAGACCCTTCAAAACCGATTCCTCCGTAGAGTCACGGGAGCCCCCTTTTATGTTCGAAATGAGCTTCTTCACGTAGACCTCAAGATGCCCACCATCCAGCAGTTCATGAAACGTGTCTCCAAGCGTTTCTTTGATACTGCAATCCAACATAGGAATCCCCTTATCGTATCGGCCGCCCAATACGAACCCTCGCGTATCTCTAAGATTCGCCGACCAAGGCATACCCTTGTCACTCCCGATGACGCAATCACCCTGCTCCAAGAGAGCCGTAGGGAAACAAGTACAGTGGCACACAAAAACAAAAACCGACCGTCCTTCCGTCCTCGCCGCCGAGGCCCGCCGCGACGTCCCCGTAATAGTCCGCCCCGACCCTTGCCAGAGCCAGCCCGCGACGCTGAGCCAGTAGCTTTAAATTCCCTTATTAATAATAAAAATGATATGATCCAGCCTGTCCCTAGCTGCCCTCCCACTGCGACGCCCTAAGCCGAGGTCCGTACCCCACAGGGGGTGCCCTTAGCGTGTAGTCGCCTAGTTAGTAAGTTTTCTAATAAGCCCTGGCTGGAGGCTTTAATTAATTTATTAATTAAGGCAACCACAGGCAAGCCCGGTTAAGGCGATACCAAAATAAATTAGGGGTTTTTTCGTCAACATTTATTTCACTATTCCAGCAAGTATGGATTTTATTTTTGGTAATATGTTTATTGACTATTTCATTAATACTTTGTCCGAAGGAAAACGCAATTGGGTTAAATTTGCTCCGTCGAATTTGATTCCGAAAAGACCTCTATTCTTTTTTATTGTTCACTATAATTCTAAAATCCTAAGGAATTTCATTTCAAAATTGCATTCAAAATGTGCATAATAGGTAATTGAAAACTCTGTCTGAAAATATTTTTTGATACATAGCTTAATTTATTTTTAAACAATTTTTATTTGGTTTGGCGCTTACGTTGTTTTATTTTGGTTCCAGCGTATTGTTGCGCTCTCTTATTTTCGCACGTGGAAGTAATAGACTCTGTCACTTTCTTATGCCCGCCCAGTTCGCCTGCGGCCTTTGTCAGTGATAGACCTGTGTCGATTCCTCCCGCAACCGTGATTATAATTTTTTATCGAAATAGTTATTGTTTAGTCTTGTTTTCTGATTTTATTTATCTATATTTGACAAGTGAACAATGTTTATATATAACATTAGTTTACCGATATGGGGAATAAGTATAAAAGACAACGAAAGGTGAAAAAATTGGCCAAGTGCGAGTTGGACTCGCCCATGAAGGGTTCCGTAGTAACTATAATAAATATAATATAATTAATATATTTATTTGAAAAAAAAAAAAAACCAAAAACCTTACAAATTTCTTAAAAGTAGCTTATTTACAATTTTTACAACTACGCCAAATAACTTTGTTTTTCATAGTGTTTGTATGAATTACAAAGTTATATTTGCGGTTTTAGAAAATATACTGTATCTCAAAAAATGTTGATTCGATCTCGTTCAAACTAATTTTGGTTGAAAGTTTACATTAAGATCTACAACATATGGTTTTTTTAGATTTTTCACTTCATTATTATAGAAGTTAGAGGGGGGACACACATTTTACCACTTTGGAAGCGTATATCTTTTAAACGAATAACTTTATGAAAAAGTAATTTTAGAAACCTTAATGTCATTTTTAAAGACCTGTCTATAGATACCACACACGTATAGGTTTCATGAAAAAAAATATTTTCAGTTTCAGTTCCATGTATGAGAAGCCCCCTTTATTTTAAATATTTTTTAAATTTTCTCTTAAAATCGGAAAGCGGTTCACAGAATACATCTATCTATCAAGTTTTACATGTATAGTCTTAATAGTTTCGGAATAAAATGGCTGTGACATACGGACGGACGGACAGACAGACAGACGGACAGACATGTCGAAACTATAAGGGTTCCGTTTTTTGCCATTCGGCTACGGAACCCTAAAAACCGACATTTGGAACGCCTGAGGGATCATGCTCGTAAAATGACGGAAAATAATTGGCCAAGTGCGAGTCAGACTCGCCCATGAAGGGTTTCGTAGTAACTATTATAATATAATATGTATATTTATTTGACGAAAAACAAAACCTTACAAATTTCTTAAAACTAAGTTATTTACATTTTTTACAACTACGCCAAATAACTTTGTTTTTCATAGTGTTTGTATGAATTACAAAGTTATATTTGCGGTTTTAGAAAATATGTTGTATCACAAAAAATGCTGACCCGATCTCGTTCAAACCAATTTTGGTTGAAAGTATACATTAAGATCTACAGACATATATTTTTTTAGATTTTCATTCCATTATTACAGAAGTTAGAGGGGGGGGGGGAGGTACACCTTTTACCACTTTGGGAGCGTATATCTTTTAAACGATTGACTTTATAAAAAGTAGTTTCAGAAACCCCTATGTCATTTTTATAGACCTGTCTATAGATACCACACACAGATAGGTTTCATGAAAAAAAAAATTTTTCAGTTTCAGTTCCATGTATGGTGAGCCCCCCTTTATTTTAAATATTTTTTTTTTATAAAATCTGAAAGCGGTTTACAGAATACATCTACCTACCAAGTTTCACATGTATAGTCCTAATAGCTTCGGAATAAAATGGCTGTGACATACGAACGGACACACGGACAGACATGACGAACTATGAGGGTTCCCTATTTTTTAATATTTACATACCAGTTTTATTTTACAGAGACAAAATCACAGCGCCGGAGCAGACCTCGGATATTACATGTGATTCGGAAAACAGAAGATTAGAGTCGCCATTATAATTTTTAAATTTGGATGATCAACAATGTCTAACTACTAACTTCTTGGAAAAAAATTAGTCAGTAAACTGTTTATTTCCTATTAAGATAAAAAGAAATACATTGGCGCGGATTGTCTTGTTCACAAACTAAACTAAAGTTCAGTGCATCTTTTTCTTACTATTTCATTATAAAAGGACAGAAAATATTAGTTTATTTCTGTCAAATTAGTCAGCGTCTGACGTAAATTGACGTATTTTTAGTAACCAATTTTTTAATCGAGTCTAAAATTGTCTATGGAATATCTTAATTTGACAGGACTAAACTAATATTTTTCTTCTGCTTTTTTCTTAATGAAATAGAAAGAAAGTGCGTTGCCAGGGCCAAAATTCGTGGTGGCAAGGCATCTGCCGGAGATTTTTCACTCTTACTTTAAAGGTGGCAGACGGGTCATATGTGGAAAAGAACACAGAAGCCGACAGAGAGCTCCAAACCGATTCGAAGACCGGTCGAAGTCCGACCGAAGTCCGACCGAAGTCCGACCGACAAAGTGCGCACAATAAATGTAGAGGAGAATTACATAGTATGACAAAGTGGTACATTGACCAAGTGAGGATGGTGCCCTGTAGTACGTCTGGTATATTAATACTGAAAGCCATTACCAATGATATTGCCGTTATTCATGAAATCAGTCATCGTGTTTTTTTCTATATATTTTATTTCTATTTATCAAAGTAATCACCCATGCAATCGATGCATCTTTTCCAACGCACTGGTAGCTTATTGATACCCTTCTTGAAGAAATCAGTTGGACGGGAGGCAACAAATTCTGCAAAGGCATTTTTACTGCCTCTATGATGTTGATTTTTTCCGAGAAGTTTAGAATTCAGGAAAAAGTAGAAGTCTGTAGGTGCAAGGTCTAGTGAGTACGACAGATGGCGGAGAACTTCCAACACCAGCTCTTGTAACTTGTAGACCGTCTGCTGTGTAGTATGAGGACGCGCGTTGTCGTGCAAGAGCAGCGGAGCCGAGCGATTGACCAAAGCTGGTTGGAGATGTGCGAGCTTCTCCATAATTGTGTTCAGTTCTGCAGTAATGCTCATCCTGTTTGGTAGATAACTCATTACACCAGGGTTAGACCACCAAACAGGGACCAACACTTTTCTAGGGGTCAGTTTTCGTTTAGGAAAACGTTTAGATGCTAATCCAGGATCTAATCAATTTCGCTTACGATTGTCGAACAGGATCCATTTTTCACCGCAGGCAACAAGATTATTTCGTTTGTGTGCCTGTTAAGCAGTGCAAGGTACGTCTCGATGCGTTCTTCGCGGTGATGATCACTGAATTCGTGGGGCAGACGTCAAGCTTTTTTACCTTGCCAATTTGACGCAAGTAAACCAATATTGTTTTGATACTAGCGTTGAAAGCTGCTTCTAATTCAGCCGCAGATTGGGTGTCATCAGCTCCCACAATCGCCTTTAATTCGTCATCAACAACCAAAGGGTTCATTTTTCAAGTCGAAATTTCCAGATCGGACACGAGCAAACTAATAACGGGTGGTGCATTCATTTTTAGAGTTCGTTTTGTAAACGTCGTTGAGGTTGTGGGCCGTAGGTACAAGGGGCACGGTTATGCCAAACTTTGAAACAAGAATTCCAAATTATAAAATAAAATTAATTTGAAATTATAATTATTAGCCAAAACAATATGATTATCGAACTCAAACTCAACATATTTATTTCAGATAGGCCCACATGGGCACTTACAATACGTCAGAAGTTAGTGCATGGTTTGAAATTGGTCGTTTTCTAGGGAGAAAAACCGGCAAAAAAACTCCACAGTATCCATGATACAGATTAAGAGGACAGTATATGATTTAATATTATAATTTGAAATTGCCAGTACGGCAAAACAGCGAATTCATAGGTAAAGCCCTGTTATTAAATATCAAATATTTATAAATTATTTAAAAATTAAACATAACTGACAACGAGCAGTACTGAAAGTGATGCTCTTTAAACCAAGAGACTTCTCTACTGACCATGGGACCGCCGGAGCCCTGCAGCACCGGAGCCGTGACAGAAACTAGAGGCATAGTTTCTGTCACGGCTCCGGTGCTGCAGGGCTCCGGCGGTCCCATGCAAGCTTATCCTCGCAGATGTGTTTCACGCTCACCACCGCGGCTGCGGCTTGCTGGCTGGCTTCGCTGACTAGCCTCAGCCGCGGCGGCGAGTGTTAAAACCACCTGCTCCACACCTCGCGGGCCGCCTCGCCCCTCCGCGCCTACGCGTTTTTAAATAACACTCTAGGGGTAGGACAGACATGGAACAGACGTGGAATCGGTTTCGCAGCAATTCGTTTCTGTCACGCCGCTTCCGCAGCACGCTCAATCAAATTACTCGCAATATTATATATTTTAAACGATAGGCTTAATGATTTTCGATTAAATAAACGTTATATCCAATAACGTTATACGAAATAAGTTTTAGAGTATATAAATGTTATGTCTAAAGAAATTACATCAACAGTTGGTATAACTCACTATCTTGTGAACGTTATTGAAATGAAAATATACCAAATAACTTTTTATGATATGAGACGCACCCCGCTAAATCAGTACGGATTTGTTTCGAACAGACCAGTTAAAAAACCGTGTTCAATTCAATTGCACACTATTTTGTAAAACCTCTTTTAACGTTGCTTGACCGCAAAAACGTACTCATTTGACGCGAGTTGAGCACGGGTTGGTTGAATTGTGTAGTAATACAAAAGCGTGTGTATTTCGCGAGACCGATGTCGCCAGTTGGACACGGAAAGGGAAATACGCGACGATGATTTAGTGCATTCACTAGAGGTCAGTGAAGATGATGAGCCTCTACCATATGAAATAGAGATTGAAAATAATGATATGACTGGTAGATCCTCGGTACATGAGAGATCCGTGATCCAGAATATGTAATTAATAAAAATAGGGGCAAGGATACAAACAAAGAAAATAAAACACGCGGGGGAAATGTCTCTGATGAAATATTAAATGAAGGCGACAGACATGTATTCCAAGAAAATAGTGTAGTTATAGATTTTAGTAATTTTTAATTAAATCTCTGACTTTTATTCGTGAGAAAATATCCATCAAAAAATTTAATTGGATGAATAATCTTTAATTAATTAATAATAAATTAATAGTTTAAAAATCACTAGAAAAACACGCTTTTATAAGTGCACGTAAAAACAAAAAATTTGTTCGCGCTTTTCCTTTTTTTTTTGTAGCCTCCGTTTTCTTTGTGTTGCTGTTTCTGTTTTTATATTATTCCCACGAGTAGTGAACAATTAAACGGTCAATCACCCCAGAGGATTTGAAAGTGACATCACAAAAAGTTGACAAAAAGGTTAAGAAAACCGATAACGGATTTTCTTTAGGTTTGTTATCCTCAAACCTGATCCTGTTTGAAACCTGATCGTGTTCAAAGTCCATTACGTGGCTTTTCTCACAAGTACAAACACGACAATGATACGATATTCCATCATGGAATGCCACTGCCTATCTTCCGGCTTCATCATCAGACCTTGAAACCTAATCGTGGTCAAAGTTCATTACAAGACTTTTCTAAGAAATCCAAAACAGCTATGATACGATTTTCCATCATGAAGTTCCAGTTCATATCTTCCGGCTTCATCATCAGATCAGTTCGACAGTACCATATTATTGTATTGTCATCAGAACTACATACAGTTGCTAATTTTCATTACGCTACGACCCTTGGAAGATGGTTAAAGTAGTTGCCTTAGATTCCATTACATAGTTAGTTACATACAGGTCGACCTAATAAAAGCGTGTTAAAAAGCGTAGTTTCGAAGCAACTTTTTGTCACTACTCATTTTAAGTAAATTAATTAAATAAAATCATAGTAAGAATTTGTTTACTACACTAGTACTTCTTTTTCTTAGGTCAATATGATCATTTACTGTTACGGTCTGTGCATTTACACACGTTATATTATTTTTTGTCATTCTTAAATAAAGTAAAACACTAAATACCTAACAATATAATGAATAAGTTAGTTTAATTCAGATTAAAAAGAAATGTATTTGATTTTGGCGACTCCGTGCCTTCTCTATTCTAAAACATCAAAACACACAAACTACATCGCAAACTCACCGCGAGCGTGCGCTCGAGTTTGCAATGTATTCTAGCGGGGGTGCTCCCCGCGTCTTCCGTTAAGCTACGCCCCTCGAGCTATGTCTTATTTTTTACGTATCACCTTAAGCAGCCGACAACCTCAGAGGTTGACCTGCGAGATGCCACACACAAAAAAAAAAAAAAAAAAACGCTAGATTGAGATTCAGTTTCATTCTTGTTCGAGCCGCTGGACAGTGCAGACCTCTCTGTAAAGTCGTTACGCTGTCAGTTGAATAAACGAGTCTCCGGTAACATTAACAAGTGCTTTTATTTGAAAATCAAACATGAGTGATCATCAAGACAACATTCGTGACTATATTATTGTAGTTACTACGGAACCCTTCATGGGCGAGTCTGACTCGCACTTGGCCAATTTTTGTAGCTAATACATACAACATGTATGTTAGCTATTCTCTCCCACACCTAGGCAAAGGCCTCCCCCACATATCCTTCTAATATTCTCTAAGTCCAACGTCAGCGATGCCTATCTTGGAGTGTAATGTTCACTTGTGCTCAAAGACTATTATATTACCTATGCTAGTGTTTCTTTCCATAGATCTTTGGCAGCAATCAAAGACTCTAAATATAAAAATTAAAAACACATTAGAACAGCAAAAATATAAATTAATAAACATCAAAATATTAGCAGTACCTATTGTGCGAAAAGGCCTCAGCTCAGCATAATCTCAGTGGCAACACTTAATAAAGCTAATATGTTATTAAATAAGGTTGATTTTCAGTTTCACTTGGTAAATTTAAAGCTGACTTTCACCTACAGGATATAATAACAATGGAAGAATGTTTGCTATAGGGTCCATCAATATATATTATTACCAAAGAAGATTTTTGGCAAAAATCGTCCTATGTAAGAAAAAATTAGAATCGATCAAGTGCCTCCCTCCTTATTTAATATTCATTAAAGTATTTTTAATTTTTCTAAGAAATAATTAAGTTTGATTGCATGCAGTAATGAAGTATGTAGAATGTTGGCCACAAAAGATAAACAAGAATGTAATGAAACCCAATTGATTAATCTGAAAGTTTTTAAATTTTCCTTGTTTTATTATTGCTTATCTCTATAAATTTACATTATTGGGTTTAAATTAAAATAGTTAAATTGATTATTTTAAACATTTGCACGCCATCGTATAGGCAAACATGTCCGAACTTTATTTTAATTTTTACGTTATCTCACATGCGTTTTTATTTTGTATGTGTACACATGTTAGAGCAAATAAACAAATCTTATCTTATCTTATCTTTATAAAACCCGCCCTGGTAAGTAATTGCTCGTAAATTAAAAGTTATTTTTATAAACCCGGATGTTTTTTTTACTTTTGAGATATAGGTACAATACATGTTTCTCGAAAACAACAGATAACAGTGACGTAAATACTCAATATTTACGAAAAAAAAAATTACGCATGTATATTTGACCCGTATTGAATGTTATCAAAATTATTATGTTGCCTACCTACGGTTATACCTTCGTTGTAGACATAATCTATATGATCTCTACTGCCCTACTAACATTATAAATGCGACAGTTTGTGAGGACGTATGTATGTTTGTTGCTCTTTCACGCAAAAACTACTGAAAAGATCTCAATGAAATTTGGTAAGTGGATAGTTGACATCCTGGAATAACAGTTTTTTTTTTGATAATAGGCTCGCGTTTGACCACTATCTCACCTGATGGTAAGTGATGATGTGGTCGAAGAGGGAGAACGCTTGCCTAGAAGTAACCTATTCACTCTTGAAAAGATTCCCAGGTTATAACTATCAGGAAACACAGACTCCGGCAGGGAATTCCACTCCTAAGCCGTACGCACAATGAAGTTACGCTATTTTTAACCGACTTCAAAAAAGGAGGTTCTCAATTCGTCTTGAACTTTTTTTTTATGTATGTTACCTCATAACTCGGAGACGGCTGGACCGATTTCAAAAATTCTTTTTGCGTTTGAATGGGTATACTTTCTAGTTGGTCCCATTGTTACGAAATCAGGATCTGATGATGGGATCCTGGGGAAATCGAGGGAACTCTTCAAATATTATAGGCACACCTATAGCGTTTTGGGTATTTCTTATAGTACCTTGAGCAGTTGCTTCCGAAAAGTACCATTTGGGGAAGTTGAACTGATGATGAAGACCACAGATGGCAACTGAAACTCCTCAATAATAAGTATTTCGTGGATTGCGATTCGATTACTTGAGTACAGATTTTAAACACTTTATGCACGTCACAATACATATGGTGATGTAGAGCTGATGGTCAAATACCAGGAGAACTCCTCAAAAATTAACGGCTATGCATCGGGAAAAGCAATATTTTGTAAAAGGTGATAAGTTGTTGACATTATGGCTTTTGTAACTAGATAAATTACAAACCGACCCACTAAAAAGCGTGAAAAAAATTTTTTTAGCAAAAACTAGAACCGACTTCCATATCAAAACACTACAAAGCCAAAAATAACTTTAATTTCGGAAGGTTTTAATTTGTGAAAAAAAAAGCAAATCCAAAACCAATAACACCGACTTCCGAAATTAAAGTTATTTTTGGCTTTGTAGTGTTTTGATATGGAAGTCGGTTCTAGTTTTTGCTATTTTTTTTGTACCGGAATTCCCAAGGAATCGAGATTTACACTGGAAAAACCTCCTACGTGAACGAAGTCGCGGGCAAAAGCTAGTAGCCAATACATTTTAGAAAGCTCTTATTAATTACTTTTGTATTATTTGTATTTACATTTTAACACACGAAATCCATTTAAGACTCTATACATGTATAAAATTTAAGTATCTGGCCGTGATTTTAAAGGACCTGTATTTTTTCCAGTTCAAACACAGTCAAACTTTTAAAATATTTTTGTCTCTCCATCTGTTTGTACTTATACAGGGTTATTGGTAAAATACTAAAGCCTCTCAGGACTATGTTAGTAACATTATAAACAACAACTTTTGTTCTTTGACTTTTAATAATTCCTCATATTTTAGTTTTCATACAAAAATAGAATATTGCAATTGAACGCTCAAAAGGTTAAGCAATCTGCGAAGCAAAAGAAAGCGTAGTAACGTAAGTAAATTAATAATAATAATCTTTATTAGCATCAAAATATTTTACAAATATGGTGGATCCCTGACTCCTGAGCTAGGTATATTACCCGTCCCGTGTCGGCGGCGCGTCGTGTTCCACGCGCGCCTCAAAGAGCTGTCAGCACCAGTGACGGGGCCTCATAGGGCCATTGCCTGCCGGGGTTTGCGGGAAAGTTTTTAGCGAGATACCGCGGCCCCGGAACTTAAGGGCACCTGAAGGAACAGGGTGGGTTTTTAGTCAGTGTCTTCTACCAGTTGCATTATCTAATATTAAGCAATTATGATTAAAATGAAATAAACAATTATGATTTAAAAATAAAACAAATATGATTTAAATGAAATAACCAATTATGATTAAAATGAAATTAACAAAAATACATGAGAAAAAACGCACAATTAAATTTAGAGTAAAATACACTTATTAAATTACTAAAATATAGATGTTGTCATCTTGCCTACATATTTCGTGTGTACATGTGTTAGTATTACATAGTAGAGTCCACATTACTAGCAATTTTATTAACCCCACCAACTATCTGCCCCATTAACTGCCTCCGTGGTCGAGTGGTTTAGGCGTTTGCCTTGCGACCCGTTGGTCGTGGGTTCGATTCCCGCGGGAAGCATACTTTGAAAAGTTGTTTCTAGTTTGGCTAGGACATTGCAGGCCTGAATCACCTGATCGTCTGATAAAAAGATGGTTCCATGCTTCTTAAGGCACGTATAAACCGGTGGTCCCGGTCGCCAAATGGCGGTCGTCAAAATAGACCACGTCATAGGCCCTTGAGGCGGTCTAGAAACTCTGACACTAGGGTGTATGGGGTTGTTAGACCTTACTACCCACACGATAAGAAGAAGACTATGCTTGTGTCTGGAGTTCACGGATACAGTGTTATGGGTGGGGTTTAAACCCGCGTCCTCTCGACCACAAGACCGACACCTTAGCCGGTGGGCTACTGGTGCTTCAAAATTATGTAATCTCCCCTAGATTATAGAGCATCATGTAGGCAACTTTTGATTCAGAAATATTCGTGGTATCTGTATTGTTGGCTCAGATAGTTTGTAAAGTTTATTGTGTACACTTTCATAGATTACTAGGAAGTAATTATATATAGATAACTAGTATTTGCGTATTGCGCGAGGTGCAAGCACCTCGCGTGCTTGTAAAAAAAAATGGGGGGGGGTGATGGGAGGGGGTTAGTATTTGCGTGTTGCGCGAGGTGCAAGCACCTCGCGTGCTTGTGAAAAAAAAAAAATGGGGGAGGGTGATGGGGGGGGTTTAGTATTTGCGTGTTGCGCGAGGTGCAAGCACCTCGCGTGCTTGTGAAAAAAAAAAAAAAAAAAAAAAAAGATGGGGGGGGTGATGAGGGGGGGGTTGCACAAGTATTTCGACTAAAGCATGGCCCCTCTAAATGAAACTGAAAAAAAAAATGTTCCAAGTCTCTTAGATTCCGAGATCCGCCTAAAGGGGGGGAGAAGGGGGGCGGGGGGGGACGTTGAAAAATGGTTTTTACTTTACCGAGCCTCCTCTATACGAATCCGTAAAAAGAAAAAAATACGGGTCTCGTAGTTTCCGAGATACGATGGGGGGGGGGAGAAGGGGGGGGAAAAGGGGAGGTTTGGCACTTTTCCCGTAGGTTTGAGAGTTACTTGTTTACGAATCTGTCAAAATATACCCACCTCCCCATCCACCATCTGGGAGAACAATTATGTCAATGAGTGAGTCAGTGAGTGGTAATCTAGCTTTATATAATATAACTAGTATTTGCGTGTTGCGCGAGGTGCAAGCACCTCGCGTGCTTGTGAATAAAACTAAAGCATTGCCCCTCTAAATCAAGTATTTGCGTGTTGCGCGAGGTGCAAGCACCTCGCGAGCTTGTGAAAAAATAAAAAAAAAGAGGGGGGGGGTGATGGGGGGGGGTTGCACAAGTATTTCGACTAAAGCATTGCCCCTCTAAATGAATCTGAAAAAAAAAATGTTCCAAGTCTCTTAGATTCCGAGATCCGCCTAAAGGGGGGGAGAAGGGGGCGGGGGGGGGACTTTGAAAAATGGTTTTTACTTTACCGAGCCTCCTCTATACGAATCCGTAAAAAGAAAAAAATACCGGTCTCGTAGTTTCCGAGATACGATAGGGGGGGGGAGAAGGGGGCGGAAAAGGGGGGGTTTGGCACTTTTCCCGTAGGTTTGAGAGTTACTTGTTTACGAATCTGTCAAAATATACCCACCTCCCCATCCACCATCTGGGAGAACAATTATGTCAATGAGTGAGTCAGTGAGTGGTAATCTAGCTTTATATAATATAACTAGTATTTGCGTGTTGCGCGAGGTGCAAGCACCTCGCGTGCTTGTGAATAAAACTAAAGCATTGCCCCTCTAAATCAAGTATTTGCGTGTTGCGCGAGGTGCAAGCACCTCGCGAGCTTGTGAAAAAAAAAAAAAAAAAGAGGGGGGGGGTGATGGGGGGGGGGGGTTGCACAAGTATTTCGACTAAAGCATTGCCCCTCTAAATGAATCTGAAAAAAAAAATGTTCCAAGTCTCTTAGATTCCGAGATCTGCCTAAAGGGGGGGAGAAGGGGGGCGGGGGGGGACTTTGAAAAATGGTTTTTACTTTACCGAGCCTCCTCTATACGAATCCGTAAAAAGAAAAAAATACGGGTCTCGTAGTTTCCGAGATACGATAGGGGGGGGGGAGAAGGGGGCGGAAAAGGGGGGGTTTGGCACTTTTCCCGTAGGTTTGAGAGTTACTTGTTTACGAATCTGTCAAAATATACCCACCTCCCCATCCACCATCTGGGAGAACAATTATGTCAATGAGTGAGTCAGTGAGTGGTAATCTAGCTTTATATAATATAAATAACTAGTATTTGCGTGTTTGTGAGGTGCAAGCACCTCGCGTGCTTGTGAAAAAAAAAAAAAAAAAGGGAGGGGGGGTGATGGGGGGTTTAGTATTTGCGTGTTGCGCGAGGTGCAAGCACCTCACGTGCTTGTGAAAAAAAAAAAAAAAAAAAAAAAAGGGGGGGTGATGGGGGGGTTTAGTATTTGCGTGTTGCGCGAGGTGCAAGCACCTCGCGAGCTTGTGAGAAAAAAAAAAAAAAAAAAAGAGGGGGGGGGGTGATGGGGGGGGGGGTTGCACAAGTATTTCGACTAAAGCATTGCCCCTCTAAATGAATCTGAAAAAAAAAATGTTCCAAGTCTCTTAGATTCCAAGATCCGCCTAAAGGGGGGGAGAAGGGGGGCGGGGGGGGGGGGACTTTGATAAATGGTTTTTACTTTACCGAGCCTCCTCTATACGAATCCGTAAAAAGAAAAAAATACGGGTCTCGTAGTTTCCGAGATACGATAGGGGGGGGGGGGGGAGAAGGGGGGGGAAAAGGGGAGGTTTGGCACTTTTCCCGTAGGTTTGAGAGTTACTTGTTTACGAATCTGTCAAAATATACCCACCTCCCCATCCACCATCTGGGAGAACAATTATGTCAATGAGTGAGTGAGTCAGTCAGTGGTAATCTAGCTTTATATAGTATAATTAAAGAACAGTTTAGATTCTAATGCTAATTGTATATACTTTGTGACACAATGCTGCAGTACTTAAGCAAAAACTAATTTGCTTTCAAGCTTTAATTGAATATTGTTTGAAGCAGGCGAGCTTTACCAACACTGATTGTCATATCAGAGTAAACCGATAGGTTTGTAAATATGTATATTCATACCAAGATCAAATATGGGCAGATATAAATATTAGACGTAAGATTAATTACCCAGTCTGCAATTATATGTATATTTATTCAAGACCTCAGATTTACTACAAACTACGATATTTCTTTATTTTTTTCGGTAAGAAGCTCTAAATTGACATCCTGACTCAGATCCACATGAGCTCTGGGTGGAGCGAAAGCGAGTGTTAGACTTCCACTAACTAAACACATACAAAGTTCGTTCATTTACTCTCGCGTTCCAGGGCCGCGTTATCTCGTTGAAACGAGTTGTCGAGTGGTTTAGGCGAATGCCTTGTGACCCGGTGGTCGTGGGTTCGATTCCCGTGGGAAGCATACTTTGTAAAGTTGTTTCCAGTTTGGCTAGGACATTGCAGGCCTGAATCACCTGATTGTCTGATAAAAAGATGGTTCCGTGCTTCGGAAGGCACGTATAAGTCGGTGGCCCCGGTCGCCAAATGGAGGTCATCAAAATAGATCACGTCAGAGGCCCTTGAGGCGGTCTAGAAACTTTGACACTAGGTGGGTGGTGGAAATTAAATTTTTCTTTTTTTCAAAATATAAAATTATAGTATATTCGAATTAAACATGATTTTCTGGCAGTGTGAGTGCTTTTTACTGCCTACCCATAGAAATATAAAAAAAAAATACCAATTTTCAAAATAAAGATCATTTATCATTTATATGTTAACGTGAGTATTATTATCTATAAAGATGCCAAATTACAGCATGAATATGTAGTCTCCAAGTAAAACCGCGGACAGCCGGACATGGTGAAACAATGAGAGTTCTTTGTTTTACTATGGAATCCTAAAAAGCTAAAGATGTGTATATGATGTGTGTGTATGATATGACTGCGCTTGTCATCGCCTCTACCAAAGTATAGAATCTTAACTATTTTGAGTTTTGATGTATTTACTAGTTGGTACCCGCGACTTGGTTCAAGTTGAAATATTGATAAACCTTCCTCCCAATATCTTATTCCACGGGAAGCATACACATATTAAGCATAAATTTTCCTGAATATAATGTAGACTACATTATATTCAGGAAAATTTGAATAAAATATAGCCTACCTATGTGAATCTCCAGACCTTTGCACCAATTTTCATCCAGATCTGTACTGCCATTTGGTATGATTAAGGACTATGTACAAACATCTAAACTTACGCATTTATGACTGATTCTATATTAGTTTTGATATTATTTCAGAAAATTTTAATTTTTCTTACTAATAAACTTTCGTGACAGTTAAGCTGTATTTATTTTAAAACTGTTATTAAAATACCCTGTATATAACTGTTCGTCAACTCATCTCGAAGAAAAAAACGGCAGATTATCTACGAAAAGAAATTTAGAAGGAACAGGATTAAAAGAAATGTATGCAACAATATTAATTTATTAAATACTTTTGTATAATTATTACACAACTGTCTAATAATTAACACTTATCTTACATATGGCTAAGGTTGACCCACGAAATAGGGTCACGGCGACTATCGGATAAGTATAATAAACAGTTGCAATTAAGTCTAAATATATCACAGGCTTATCAATACTTAGTATTAAATGCAGATCCGGAAGTGACATGGCACTAGACTCTTCCTGTTGGTACCCTTGAGTGATCAAAGATACGCGTGGCCTCAGACGGAGGTCTGAGGAGGGCCGGAAGTCTTTTGATCGGCTAGTAAACATCCGGTCGATTCTGTAGTGTACCTCACCGTGAAGACTTTGGTGAGCTGAGCTTGATGTGAACTGTGGTGGTATCTTTGTTGCATGGAATGTCCGTCCAGCTCACCTTCACTTCACCTGCAAGTTCACTGAATACCACTACTTCCCTTATTTAAAGCAGCAACTGATATTCTGGAGCCGAAGTGGTCTGCAGACGTATAACCCACTTTCAAATATACGTTCAAGATTAAAATGAATTATATTAAACTTCGGACAGTAATATAGTTTGTAGGATATATTAATTCTGTTCGCAGTACTGACCCACACGTACCCTGCAACAAGGGACTGCTATCTAAAACCTTCTTCAAACAATCGTCAGGTAGCTTTGGCCACCCCATCTCAAGTTCTACTGACACTCGTTGAATATTGCGTAATCATTTTTATTTTTACACTGTACTTAACGAACAAAATCAGTAATTTTCATCGTGGTTACACCAGTTTTGGCCAGTTTCTCCTTCAAAATCTGATTGAAAATGTATAATCACTCATGTACGTGTGAAGAGAGTTTATCACCTCTTCGTTTAGAAGTTTTGGAGCGTCGATAGCCCACAGGTAGTCCAAGTGATTGAACTTCTCGTCAGGAACCATATACATCTCAGGTCTTGAAGGCAGTTTATTGTAAAGTTGCTTTACATCCTTCTCACTCGACAACAAGTCGTTCTTAGACCAGAATAACTTGATAGGAGCAGTAACCTTACTCAGGTCATATTCCGGAGGTGAGCCTGAACCGTAGATTCTCCAATTGTTCAAATATCCATAATCAAACTTCTGGAATTTACCAGAAAGGATTTCTTGCGAGAAGTGAACTGCTGTTTTCCAAGAAGTACCCGTACCTAAATGTGCCAAGAACACTGGCAGCAGGGTCTTATTGAACTGCCTCTCGTTAAAACCACATAAGTAGAATACTATGTTCTTGCAAATTAATGAATCCATGTTTTCACCATTACACGTGCTTGAAATCTTGCCCAGAGCTGAATTTTTAGGTATGAACTCATAAGTTCCTTGCAACTCATCTATGTATGCCAAATTACTGGCAATTGGTGCCATTGATTTCAGCGGCGACTTCATATCCGAGAGATACACGACTGGAGCTAGCGCAAAACCTGCTGATAGTATATCGTTATATTCAGGCTTTAACGACAGCATGGCAAACAGAATAGTAGTTCCCATCGAATGTCCAATATAGGTAATCTTAGTATCTGTACCTTTAGTCTCCAAAATGTAGTCTATAACCGCAGGAACATCATACAATGCTACTTCATGCCACGAGAAGTCCCAATAGGCTTGTGAATCCGTTTTAAACCAAACATGATCCTTAGAATACCTGTTCCCTCTTATGTTCGACATCCAAACGTCATAGCCAGCGTCAGCCAGGACATATGCAAGTCCTTTTCTAGGACCATTCATGACCCAGTCAGCAGAGCTTGCGAATAAACCATGTTGTAACAGAACCGTCTTCGATGACACTACGCTGCCTTGCCTGGAGCGAGGAATCCTGTGTATGTTGAGTACATACCCTTGAGATATAACGGTGTGGGTTTCACATATGTATCCATTTCTGGTGATGATTCCAGGCACTGATAGAACAACGTCTGGATTTTCCAGCTGGGAAACAGTGTTGACACCCAGATTTAATGATGATTTCTCGTCGAAATCTGACCCAGACTTTTGAATATCACTGACATAGTTATTGAAGTTGTCCTGTATCACCTCCTGTTGTTCTTCGGCATAGTTATCGATGGAACCCTTCATATTGATGTCATCATTATAGAAGTTCTTCACATTATTACTTTGTTTTTTGAAGAAAGACTTGAATGATGGCACGAGAGACCACGGCTCTGGTGCAGCCGCGGTGACACTTAGTACAAGAAGAATTAAGACGCGCATGTTGATGAGGTTTAACTCAGACTGTGCGCGAAACGGTGTAACATCGGTAATATACTAGGAGCTCGCGAATGACCCCGGAGATGAGGTTAAAACGTCACACGATAACACTTTATTGTCTGGTACAAAAAAATAGCTGTGTCATTTTTATCTACAACTGGATATTCCATTTGGACTGTTATTGCAAGTTTAGTAGGAAAAAGTTTAAAAAAATTGGCCAAGTGCGAGTCAAACTCGCCCATGAAGGGTTCCGTAGTAACTATATTAATATAATATAATATGTATATTTATTTGACGAAAAAAAAAACCTTACAAGGTTCTTAAAACTAGCTTATTTACATTTTTAAACAACTACGCCAAATAACTTTGTTTTTCATAGTGTTTGTATGAATTACAAAGTTATATTTACGGTTTTAGAAAATATGCTGTATCACAAAAACTGCTAACTTGATCTTGTTCAAACTAATTTTGGTTGAAATTTTACATTAAGATCTACAGACATATATTTTTCCAGATTTTTCACTCCATTATTATAGAAGTTAGAGGGGCGGGGACACACATTTTACCACTTTGGAAGCGTATATCTTTTAGACAATTGACTTTATGAAAAAGTGATTTTAGAAACCCCTATGTCATTTTTAAAGACCTGTCTATAGATACCACACACGCATAGATTTCATGATAAAAAAAAACAGTCTAGTTCCATGTATGGGGAGCCCCCTTTATTTTAAATATTTATTAATTTTTTTCTTAAATCGTAAAGCGGTTCACAGAATACATCTACTTACCAAGTTTCACATGTATAGTCTTAATAGTTTCGGAATAAAATGGCTGTGACATACGGACGGACGGACAGACAGACAGACAGACAGACATGACGAAACTATAAGGGTTCCGTTTTTGCCATTCGGCTACGAAACCCTAAAAATTAACTTCTTCATGCCTTGGGTTGGAGATAAGAACGATGATTAGTAACTACTTCGGGGAATATGGTGTGCAAGTGTAAATACCTTTATTGCTTTTCCTAGTTAAGTACGGTCAATTCTTTGAAATAATATGACATCATAAAAAATGCCTTATGCATGCTCTAATTTCATTTTCTTACCAAGGTTAATGAGTAAGAAAACTAAATTAGGGTATGCAGCTGAGTTGGTTACGATTTTATACACTATTGTTTTTTATAATTTATTTTATACGGTTGCCGTCGCCAATTTAATCCGGAGGTAGGCTGGTGGATACAAAGCGTCTATCTTTCGGAAAGCATGCAAGCAAGCAGGTGACAGCATTTTTCACATAACATCCATGTAGAGACAGATTTATACAACCTAGATCTGGTAAAATTCAGAAAAGTTTTATCATTATTCTTATCACATTTTATATAAGTGGTATACCTACATGCAAATTAAACAAGCGTGTATACCACGAATTGAACCCTAGGCATCACGCTTATATTTATGTTTAAAATTATTATTACTGACATTCATAGTAGAATGTTATTCCAGATCCATTGCTCCATATGCTTAAAACATGATCTGCTCGACAGATTAAAACACGTAATATTTTTTTATCCCGGGACTATTCCCCCGGGATAATATTATATTATTTTTTCTTCGCAGCCGAACCCGGAAGCAGAAGATCATCATTATCTTCTTAACCTGAAAAGGTTGAGAACAATTTATTTATTTGTCATCATTTGGTAAATAAATAAATACTTCATAGCCTGGCTCATCGGCGAACCGTTGCTTGTACTTCGGGGAGTGTGCGCAGGAGCTCCATGACCTGATTCCTCCGTTTCCCTTTCACTACCGGTCTACCAGACGCACGGCTGGGTACCACCCACACCTGGTTGATCTACCGTCTTGTCGTACCAAGCGCTTCTCCTCCACATTTATTGTGCGCACAGCCAAGCTGTGGAATTCTTTGCCGGCTTCTATGTTCCCTGCCACTTATGACCTTTCAGTCTTTAAAGCACGAGTAAATAGGCATCTTCTGGGCTCGCTCGTCCCACCTTAGACCTCATCTATCGCTTACCATCAGGCGAGATCGAGGTCAAGAGTGGGCCCATCAGCAATAAAAAAAAAATTGGGAAACCAACTATTTATTTATTATATACTTTATTGTACACTATGTCGGGATTGGCTCCCAGTCTAATCAGATACAGCTGGGTACTAGTGTTTAACATGAGTGACTGTCTATCTGTCCTCTATAGCCCAGTAGCTGGGTAACACGGTAACAGTGTCAGATTTTCTGGCTTCTGACTCCCTGTAACGACTGTCAAAGTTGTACAGACGCCAGCACATAAAGCTAACCGAAACTGTCAAATTTTCCCAATCAACCTTGAATTGAATTTCTTTAACAATAAAGTTGAAAATCTATTAAAGAAATTTGACAGATTGTTGTAGCTTTATGTGCTAGCGTCTGTATAAAAGATGTAAATGATAGCTGGTACCAAAGGCTCGAGGGGAAAGAAAGTGCAGCCGTCCCCGCGTCAGCACAGGCGACGAGCGTCGTGATGACCATTCTAGGCTGCGTTTCCACCAGAGATGTGCGATGGAAATGTGTCGTGCGAGGATGTCTAGCTGTGCTGTGAAAATGTGTGGGGATTTCCACCAAAGCTGTGCGATGAAAATCTGCCTACGAGGATGTGTAGCGGAGCTGTGAAAATGCGCATTAATGTGTGGTGCGAGGATGCGCAAACCTCGCAACACATCCTTCTCAACACACATTCCTCGCAACACATCACTCGCAACACATCTCTCACACACATCCCTCGCACACATCCCTCGCTTGTTTTGTATGCGCAAAAATGTAGCTCCACTGAGCCGTTTCCACCAGAGCTGTGCTGACCGAGGCGAGGTAAATGAAGCGATTCTATTGGTTCTTTACAAACACATCCCTCGCTACGCATCCTCGCACATCTCTGGTGGAAACGCAGCCTTAGGGTTATATGACAGCCATGATAAGCCAAGTAAGTCACCAACGGCTTAACATGCTTACCGAGGCATGGAGGTTATATTATTTTAGAACAACTCTATTTTCTAGTTTTATATGCATGCTGTGAAACTCTATAATAGGATTCAGAACCCGATATGACATTATTACCATATAATGAATTGATTATTGTGTTTAGATTATTTTCGAAATTGACATTATTGTATTTTATTTTATGTTTTCTTATATATATAACTATTTAGTTTAAAAAAAAAACCACTTCACATCAACTTGAACCATTGACATTGTAATTAAAATTAATTATTTTTAATTAATTCAACCTCACAACCTATTATTATGATTAATTCGTGTAAAATAATTTTGTGTTGCGTTGTGTGTGTTAAATTTAAAATACTAACATTAATTCTAAATAATATATAATTAATAAATATATTCTAAATAATACAAATAAATAAATATATAATTATATAATGAGCATTGTCAAAAAGCTGTTGAGTTTCACAATTTTTTTATGAATAAATAAAAAGTAGTAGTAGTAGGAGAAGATAGTTCACAAAAAATTAAACATAATGTCCGTCTATCTGCTCATTATTTAGTGAGGGAAACTTATTGTTATTCAGCTTGCTTCACCATTGAGGACGTTTAGTGAAACATGCTGCAGAATATCAAACATTTATTTAGATTTATTTGTGTTTACTCACGAAAGGATTAACGTTTCCTCTTAATGTGTATATAGATCGTGATCAATTTCCATAGTTATTTTATTTGAACTTTATGCCAAACAAAGCTACAATAAAATGCGAACTTAATGCCTTAGCCTTACTGTACTAATCCACCAAAAGTGGTGAAGAGAACAATATGACAGGTGCTTTAAAATACATATAAAATACGTAGGCGATAATTTTAGATAAAAAGGTTTTTATTAATTTTAAGCTCGCGTTTGACCACCAGCTTTCCTGATAGGAAGCAAATAATGTAGTCGAAGATGAAGCAAGCTACACATTTTGTATTTAAAGTAACTCAAATTAATGTTTGTAAGTTGCTGTTCTGTTGATTTCTCGTCACTCGCAGTCAGTTGCTCACTTAGTAATAGGTATTATAACGTAACTTAATTAATTTTGTCACTTAAAACTTTAATTTACAATCACTCGTTTAAATACTACCCTTATATAAATGTAGATAGGTAGATAGTAACTGAACAGCATTTTTTTAATTAGTTTAATTTTGTAATTATCGATATCGTATTCAGACGTTAAAGTTTACAGCACAGATTTTTCCGATAGAATTACAAAGGGAAAGAAAGGGATAAAAGAATTAGAATTTCTTAATGAAAGAAAGGGACTTTTCCAAAAGACATCAACGCGCGTCTCACCGTGGGCTTGCTCACCTATACCACCATTTTAAATAGACCCAAAATATATATAAATATAAATTGTAATTATTAAAGTTATGGAAAGGGGTTTGTGAGACAGCTCTGCTGATTTATATGTCATTATTTTTATGTTGCGTAAAGTTTAAATAAGTAAATTACTGCTAATTTAAAATCATAGCACTGAGGCGTGTGTCCCAGCACTGGGACAGTAATAGGCTTAGTGTGTTATAATTTATATTTATTAACTTGTTTTAAATTATATTAATCGCATTTTTAGCCAATTAGAATCGACCCCTTCTTACCTATTCATGAATGCCTAAGGCTTTAAGACTGTCTCCCGAAAATTATGAGCGTTAATCATTAAAGAAAGACATTGTTGACATGGCCTACCCGCGTATCTATTTACTCCTGTTGTGTCAAATCCATCAAGTGTCTCTTAAAGATCGCTTTTAGCGATAAGATCGCCCATTGTAACACCCTTTATAGTTGTTCAGTCCTTATTTAATTCTATTATGGTGTACAATAAAGAGTATATCTATCTATTGTTGGTCCAAAATTCCTTTTTGGCGAGCACGTATTGAAGGTTGTAGAGGTTAAGATAGGAAGTCGCTGCATTTAATATAAGGTACGAGTAAACTATACGAGCTAAGCTATGTGAGCTAACGAAAATATGCGAAGCTAAGTTAGTTGTGTATGCCGATGCGCAACTATACGAGCTAAGCTAAACCCCTCCCGCCTTCCCCACACGCCCTTCGCACATCCTTCGCCAGTGCTGTCCAGTGTCTTGTCGTACGCACGGTCGTTTTGTAGCGAATATGGAGCAATTTATTGAAATGATTAAACAATTTCCTGTACTATGGAACACACAGTCACAAGACTATCACAACTTAATTAAAAAGGATGTTGTATGGAAAAGAATAGTGGAGGAAATAAGTAATCCAGAGATACCAAACGGACATATCCATACAGATTGACATATCCAAGATCTGGAATGTCTTTTTCTTAAATAATAATACATTAATCTTCTTTTTCTATGCGTATACGTTACACAAAGAAAAAGAAGATTAATACTGACTTCATCATCGGAACTTTCTTCATCGATTATATTCATGGCGAGCGTCGTCCGTCTAATTGAACTTCGCAACACTGACTGAGCTTTGGCTTAGCTCTTAGTGTGCACGCCATTTATTTCTAGCTTAGCCTAGCCTAGCTTGCTTAGTTTAGCTATGGCATAGCTTAGTTTTCGGTCTGCAACCGGCATAAAAGACAAGTTCAAAATAGTTGGGAATAGGCTAGGCACATCAAATGATTCATTGATTGATCATTAGTTGTTTAGTTTTTTAGTGCAAAAATAAAAAACGTAGGCACTAACCCTCCACAGTCACTGCAACGTCAACCACGGTGACGCATTATTATTTAGCATGGCATATAAATAAACTATCTCTGCCTGTGACTTCTTTCTCTGGGAGGTTTTTCCCGACCCGCGGGAATCCCGGGTTATTTATTTATTTATTTGTCTCAGACCATTGATCCATAGAGTGTTAGTAAAAAGCTTAACCTATTGTTGTACAATAAATCAAAACACAACATCAATTTAATTGGCAACATGCACGCCTGTGCGCACATGCCTACCAGCCCAGTGCCTGACAAATGGCCAATCGATTTTGTCCGCCAGTGTAACTAGAATGTTGTTGGGGCTACCCCTGAATCGCCGCAGCGCAGATGCACATCGCTTGCGCATAACAGCATAAAAGTCATCTACTCTTGCTTCAGCAAACATGCCCGACGCGCTGCAAAACCGAGGTAGCCCCAAAAAACTCTCAGCGTATTATTATATTGAACACGCAGAGCGCTGTAGGCCTTTTGCGTATACCTGATCCACAGGCTGCACGAGTAAAATGATTGACAATAGGCTCGGAATAGAGTCAGTTTTACCTATTTAGTTCACCGTGCAAACCTGCGGGCAAGCATATTGCATCTGGCCGCCAACGCTCTGCACTCCCTATCTATGTCATGGTCGTCTACGAGGCAATCTGTGACCACATGACCGAGGCCTGTATGTTGCGCTACAATCTTCTTTATCTTACAGTGAAAGTCCTAATAAAATCGGTTCAGCCGTTTCAGAGATTAGGCCCGACTAACATAAATACAGACATCACCATCTGTTTAGCCTTTTCCCAGCCATGTTAGCGTTAGCTTACAGTCTTACCGGATCCAGCTAAGTATTACTGTTTTACATAGAGTGACTAAGACTTATCTGACCTAACAACCCAGTTACTGGGTAACATGATAGCCTTTGACAAGAGCAGTGACAGATTTTCGGGCTTCTGACTACCCGTTATGACTGGGAACAAAGGCTTAACATTCTTTTCGAGGCACGAACTAAACTTGATACCTATTTTCAACCGACGACAATAAGGCCGCTATCCCACTGGCGTTTTACGAGCGTTGGCGTCTCTCGAACGTCTGCGCAACGCGACGTCAACGTCGCGTCTGCGCAGCGTTGACGCTGCGCAGACGTTCGAGAGACGCCAACGCTTGTAAAACGCCAGTGGGATAGCGGCCTAAGATGAGGTTATCAATTCGACGCGTATATTTTTTTTATTTTTTTTTTATGTATGATCACCGATTACTCGAAGACGGCTGAACCGATTTGGAAAATTCTTTTTTTGATTGAATAGGTATACTTCGAAATTGGTCTCATTGCCATAAAAGTCAGGATCTGATAGAGAAATCATTTCCCACTTATTTTTACGTTTACTCGAAAAGGGGTTAGCCGCTTTTTAGTTAGTGTAGGGTACCTAACTTGCGGGACCCGGATAGCTGTCGAGTCCACCATGAAGTATCTGGGATTGGTGCTCGACAGCCGATGGGAATTCGGGCCCCACTTCCGACGGCTGGTGCCCAAGTTGATGGGCGCAGCGGGCGCGCTTTCAACGTTGCTTCCCAACTTGGGGGGCCCGAGTGACGCCTGTAGGCGGTTGTACGTGGGAATCGTGCGGTCCATGGCCCTGTATGCGGCCCCTGTGTGGGCGCTGGATATGACGGCCAGCACTCTCGCCATTCTGCGCAAACCGCAGAGGGTGATGGCCGTCAGAGTCGTCCGCGGGTACCGCACGATTTCCTACGAGGCGGCTTGCGTCCTGGCCGGATCCCCGCCCTGGGACCTAGAGGCGAAAGTACTCGCATCGTTGTATCGATGGCGCAAGGAAGAGCGGGCACGAGGCTCGAGGCCGGTGCAGTGGCAGATGGCGCTGCGCCGAGAGGAGCTCCGTCAGGTCTTGGTGGCGGAATGGCGGCAAAGGCTTCTGCGCCCTACCGGCCTCGCTACCGTCGAGGTGATCCGGCCAGTACTCGACGACTGGCTCGGGAGAAGGCACGGCTCCCTGTCGCTTAGGGTGACGCAGGTGCTGTCGGGGCACGGCTTCTTCGGCAAGTACCTATGCCGCATAGACAGGGAGCCGGACGCTCGGTGCCACCACTGCGTCCATTGCGGGGAGGACACGGCGCAACACACGCTCACCGAGTGCGTAGCTTGGGAGGAGCAACGCCGTGTCCTCACAAATGAAGTAGGAGGCGATCTGTCCCTGCCGGCCGTAGTGCGGAGGATGGTCGGTAGTGCAGAGTCGTAGGACGCGATGGTGTCCTTCTGCGAGGATGTGATGTCGCAGAAGGAAACTACGGAACGGGAGAGGGAGAATTAGGTTTCCCGCGGCCCCCCGCGCACGTGTGAGGAGACACCGGAAAAAAAAGGGGCACTGTTCGGTCCGACGTGAAACAGAACGCACCCTTTTGACGTAAATAATTTGATCTTGACATTACTTGACTTTGACAGATAGACTTTGCTTGCTGGAAAAAATGCCGGTCGTCGGGACCTTCTTGTAATTGTATTTGTTGGTAAAATATCGTTGGATTCGCCTGTTGAAACCGATAATTGGGTCGCGAATTATTTATTGTTGAACTTTGTACTCCCGGATTGATGAGAATCCAGGGATATTTCTCGGAACATATCGCCTTATTGCGTCACCTCGTGGCACGCGCTTGGTGGAAACGAGTTGGGTGTGATGCTGAGTTGGAACCGCGCCATCTGGAGACGGCGCCTTGTGAACGTCCACACACTTGACTTACATTACACTTTTCAATTACTCATCTCATATTACATACATACCACACTTGGGGCGTGGCCTTGGGAAGGTCGAAGCTTGGAGAACCCAGCACAGAAGGTTAGTAGTTAGACCTGTAATTTGTATGGTTTGTAGGCCGAAGCCTAGTAGAAGTAGGCCTTTGTTTATTGTAAGCAACGTTAAGCTCCACGTATCGTGGACAAGTTCAGACCGTCCAGTTACCGTTGGCTGGCCTATTGCAGTCTTGAGCAAAGTGGTAGCAGAAGCGTGGTCTTATAAGATCCACTGGTTTAATTGGAAGTTTTGAATATTGTTGAAAACTTAAAACTTGAGTTTAATTACTTAACACAACCTATAACTTAATAAGTTTGAATATATTACCATGTCATCCGGGCTATCTAATTGAAGTTGAATCAATTGAAGTTGTATTTGTAATTTGTACTGTAGCCCCCTTTGTTGAATTGACAAGTAAGATTTATTTGTGAAATTAGGAATTGGTTGTATTTGGTACATAAGTTGGTATATTGTTGTAAAAGTTGTTTGGTATTTGTGGCAATTAATAATTGAATGTCATTGATCTGAATTTAAAAGGTTATCTAAATAATAATTACACATAGTCTAACATAATAGGACTTGAATTGTGTGTATTGGTTATTGCATTTATAGTAATTATTGGATTGTTGTTAGAGATTCTCCGGCTCAATATTATACAGTCAATTGTTGTGCTTCTTGATATTTATTTGAGGTTGATCCAGCATTGTATTATACATTCAATTGTTATTTATTTTGTAACTAGCCATCCTTAGCAATCTAGATTCATACTTGGAATAAGTACAGGGTCGGATTTGGACTTGAAATAATTGAATTTGAATTTTTAATTTGTTGAGATTATTTGGTCGACTAACAAGTCATTGCTGTTTGTTTAATATTTGATTGTTGGTTGTTGATTGGTGTTTTGTATTAATATTTGATTGTTGCAATGGCCTCATTAAGGGCAGTCAGGGAGGCTGCTGCGGGATTGACCTCACAGTTGAGATGGTTCACATCGGCAGCTGCAACTGTTGAGCGTGTGGAATTGGAAGAGCTCACCCTTGCTCGGTATGGGCAAGTGATTGAGAGGATCAAGTCAGCTGATGCTGCGCTCACGCGCTTCAACGAGTACATCATGGACGTGGATTTGGGGGTGATGGATCAGACAGCCCGCGATAAGATTTTGGGTGACTATGACCAGATTATCCACCTGGGGGATGTCATATGTCTACGAGCGCGGGAAATTTTGAAGAGCCGGGTGCCTGATGCGGCCAAGCCGCAGACCCCTGTTGTTGCAGGCCCTGGACTATTGAGTAGGCTGCCCACCCTGGAGCTGCCACATTTTGACGGTCGCTTGGACCACTGGCTGGGCTTCCTAGATCTCTTTGAGAGTCTTGTCGATGCACGCTCGGACCTCGGACCTGCCCAGAAGCTGGCCTATTTATTGTCTGTCCTGGAGGGCGAAGCCAGAGCCTTGGTGCAGCACTTGCCGGTGATGGATTCCTCCTACCCGACCGCTCTGGAGCTTCTCTCCCGACGGTATCAGAACAAGCGCTGCCTGGCTGATGTGCACATCGACCAGATTTTGGGGCTACCGGCCATTGTCAGCACGTCGACGTTGCGCACTGACTTGCTGAACCCGTTGGTTTCAGCGACCAACGCTTTGAGACGCTTGGAGTTACCGGTAGAACATTGGTCCTACTTGTTGGTGCACATAGTGCTGCAGTTGCTCCCCGCGGAGCTGAGGTCACGTTTTGAGCAGAAGTATGGTGGGGATAGTGCCACCCATCTTCCCCCCTTTGACGACCTCCTCAAATTTTTGGAAGACGAGTGTCGGTTTTCGGATAACACTCGTGGCGCTACGGGGTCGCCCCCACTACCTTCTCAGCCCAGAGACCAGGGACGGACTAGGGCTCGGGGGCCTGTTGATGTTCGCCCCGCCCCCCGTTTTGCTGGCGCCCGGAGTCCTCGGGCTAGGGGGCCTGTTGATGATCGCCCCGCCCCCCGTTTGGCTGGCGCCCGGAGTCTTCGGGCTAGGGGGCCTGTTGATGTTCCCCCCGCCCCCCGTTTTGCTGGCGCCCGGAGTCCTCGGGCTAGGGGGCCTGTTGATGATCGCCCCGCCCCCCGTTTTGCCGGCGCCCGGAGTCCTCGGGCCAGGGGGCCTGTTGATGTCCGCGACGCCCCCCGTTTTGATGGTGCCCGGAGTCCTCATCATTGTGACTTTTGTAAGGCAACAGGGCATGCCATGGCGCGTTGCCCGGCCTTTTTGAATTTGCACGTAAGTGCCCGCCGCCGCATTGTCAACGCACGCCGTTTGTGCTTCTCGTGCTTGGGGGCCCACTTTCATCGGGACTGCCCCGACCCCCGCCCGTGTAGAATTTGTAAGGGGTCCCACTTGGAGATTTTGTGCGCCAACGCGAACCGCTCCAGCAGACCAGCTTCTGAGGGGGGTTCGTGCAAGGGGGGGTACCCCGGAGACGAGACCCGCGATTCTGTACGCCGCACTCCACCCCCCGCGCAAGTTGAACCGGAGCCCCACGAGCGCCATTTGGTCTTCCCTCGTCAGGGAGAACGCGCATTGGCTGCTAGGCAGCAGTGGCCGGGTCGGCGCCGCTGCCTTTCCCCTCCGTTGGCGGAACGTCCCCGGCTGGAGTCGCGCCCTCCGCCATTCGGGCATCCGGTGGGATATGCCCCTCCAGTGATGGCGAGCGGCTCGGGACACCGCGCAGACGAATATTTGGATTGTTGGCCTCGTCGTGAACGAAGGCAGCCTGGAAGCGGCGATCGGTCGCCGCCCAGGCATCACTAAGAGATTGACGCCTGCCCGCTAAAGGACCCCCCGATCAAGACGGTTTTGTTGCCAACGGCCTCGATCAAGGTCTGGGGACCCTTGGGTGACTCAATTGTGGTCCGTGCCATTTTGGGCACGGGAGTCCGGGGTTGCCTTTTGTCGTCTTGGTTAGCGGGACAGGTTGGCCTGAAGGTGAACGACCTTTCAGGCAGGATTTGGGGAATTGGCGAAATGGCTGTCACCACTGTTGAGGGAAGGACCTGGTTTGAAATCACCCTTGTGAGTTGTCCTTACCCTAAAATTGGTGCTCCTGCCCTTGTTATAACTGAACTTGGTTCAATTGTTGGTGACTGATCGTCACACTAAGAACTCGCATGCCGGTTGCAATGCGCTGTTGGCCATTCTGCAGCGAGAATTTTGGATTTTGTCGGCTGATCGCGTCACTGAGACGAGGCCCTTTGCTGGCGTCGTAACGGATTTTGTTGGTCCCCCTTTGTTGAAGACGTCCACCCTTCGTAATAACAAGATTGTTAGGGCTTATTTGTGTGTTTGTCTGCCTGTCAACCAAGGCAGTACATTTGGAGCTGGTAACCTCCCTCTCGACAGAGGCCTTTGAGGCGACTTTGGAAAGATTTGTGTCTCGCCGTGGGTTACCTTCGTTGATTAGGTCTGATTGCGGTACGAATTACAAGGATACAAGTAACTATTTGAAGGAGGTATACGCCTTCCTTAATGAGAGCCAGGTTGATATTGGTAATAGTTTGGCCCGCCGAGGGGTCACTTGGTTGTTTGACCCGCCAGCCTGCCCCCCATTGGGGGGGTATTTTTGGGGCCGCGGTGAAAGCGGCAAAGGGACGCTGGCGGAGATTGTTGGGAGACACCGTTCTCACCTTTAATGAACTAGCTACGGTATTTGGCCGCATTGAAGCTGTGTTGAATTTGCAACCTTGTCAAGACTTCCAATTGATTAGCGGACGGGTAGGCCCGTCCGGGGGGGGTAGATGTTCGGTCCGACGTGAAACAGAACGCACCCTTTTGACGTAAATAATTTGATCTTGACATTACTTGACTTTGACAGATAGACTTTGCTTGCTGGAAAAAATGCCGGTCGTCGGGACCTTCTTGTAATTGTATTTGTTGGTAAAATATCGTTGGATTCGCCTGTTGAAACCGATAATTGGGTCGCGAATTATTTATTGTTGAACTTTGTACTCCCGGATTGATGAGAATCCAGGGATATTTCTCGGAACATATCGCCTTATTGCGTCACCTCGTGGCACGCGCTTGGTGGAAACGAGTTGGGTGTGATGCTGAGTTGGAACCGCGCCATCTGGAGACGGCGCCTTGTGAACGTCCACACACTTGACTTACATTACACTTTTCAATTACTCATCTCATATTACATACATACCACACTTGGGGCGTGGCCTTGGGAAGTTCGAAGCTTGGAGAACCCAGCACAGAAGGTTAGTGGTTAGACCTGTAATTTGTATGGTTTGTAGGCCGAAGCCTAGTAGAAGTAGGCCTTTGTTTATTGTAAGCAACGTTAAGCTCCACGTATCGTGGACAAGTTCAGACCGTCCAGTTACCGTTGGCTGGCCTATTGCAGTCTTGAACAGGCACCTAACTTCTACTAACATAAATACAAAAAGGAAAAAAACGGTTTATTAATGTCTTCTTCATCGTCGTATTCTTAATTGCTGAAGGTCGTGTTTCTTATGAGTGCTGCGTTGATAATACTGGCATGCAGATGCAACAACATTCCTCAACACCACTCTGTCTTCGGCTTTCCATAGGGTTGTCGATATGCTATGACCGGTGATGGTTTTTATTAAGTGTAAGTGAACTACCGACGCTTTGCATCTGACTTCCCCACAATGACCAACTTGTCCAAGCTGTCGGTTTGTCTTCGGGCGATAAGCCCAACGTAACTTAAAATTCGCTGGTAACAGATGGTACATAGTCTGGTCTTGATCTTAAGTTGGTCAAGAATGGAGTTGTTGGTTCTTTTTGTGGTCCATGGTATGCGCAACATTCTTCTCCAATACACATACACATCTCAACGTCCACACTAGTCTCTTCTTGGTTAGTGTTAAAACTAAAACTAAAGTATCTAAAGTATCGTGTAAATAACTATGAGCTTGGGAAAACACAGTTATTTTGGAATCACAGACAGACACTACTATTTTGTTTATATGTATGTATGTATCTATGTATGTTGATGAATAAGGTTGGAATGGTAATCTGGGCGTGGCGAGCGCGCCACATTTATGATACGAAAATCATAACTCGACCGATTAATTCATTCACCGCGTTTAGTGCGCTTCGGAATATTTCGGAACACAGAGCTCTGCTTTAAAATGCCGTTTTGTGCAATTATAACCCGTAAAACAAAAAGTCAGACCGCAAGTATAGAGCGAGGAAGTATATCTTTCCATCGGTAAGTCGAAAATAACATTTAATTACAATTTTATTTGTAAAAAACACAAAAATATTCTGATCACTATGAAATTGCGAACATTAACAACATTATTACAACAAGTTACAAAAAATATACATTGCCATCGGACTTGGTCATTGCGTTGATTAAGCGAGTACACATCGGTGTACTCGCTTAATCAATGCAATGACCAAGTCCGCTTACAATATACTGCATGCGTTGCATCCTCTACACTTCAACCATTGACGTTTCGTCCTTTGCCTTGATTGGCCGTGATGTACGGCGTATGTTTATCGACAGTGAGTTACAATCAGTAGCAAGCTCTCGATTTATTTATTTATTTGTGTGCGTAATTCGCATACGTAACGGGCCTCTTGCTTGTAGTGGAGCTAAATAGTGGGAGACAAGCGGTGACACGCGTTCTCATACAAATCAGGTACTATTTCCTTTCTAACCTCTTTTATCTGTTCTGTGGATGTAATACTAGGTACGTCACACAACATTGCTGGCCTCACATTTCATCATGTAAACGCACCATATTGTCTGCCGACACCCCTACGCACTACACGTCATAATTGGTCTCTAAAGATAACATAACATGTTGTTTTTGTTCCTTTCTAATTATTAGCAATAAATAGAACATTCATATCAACTCTATTATTATTTGTTTTGTTGATATTTTATATTTAGCGTTTAGCATAAAATGTGTAATACATTAAATATTTGCATGTGTCTTTGAACGGGGCTTTCATTAATTAGAAACTGCAACGGCTAGAGATGTAAGTGCTGTATTATACCATTTGTATTGAAATGTATTAAACGAAAAATACCGTATAATACGGTATTATACCATTTGCTACGGTATTTTATGTATAAATCGATTGTTTTTATATTTTTTATGTAAATTATCTGAGTAATCATTAAAATACCTAAGTACTGAATACGGTGGAAAAGCACAGAAAAAATGAAAATATTAAAGGAAAAAGAAGAAGCCAATTAGAAAATCACGTCAATGCGACGACATTAACACGGCGCTAACGCAGCGCGGTGGTGTCGACGGCGACGAATATCTGTGAAGTTTAATTACTAAGTAATCATTAAATTAGAATTTAGAATACAATCGAAACTTAAAATTTATTTAATTTATTAAACTAAAACTCTTCGTAATATTGCAAGATCTTAAAAAGTGAATCAAAATATAAAATACATAAAATACCAATAATACCGTAAGTTATAATAAAATACCTGTTTAATACATAGCCTTTTGGTATTATACGGTATTTTTACAACACTAGCAACGGCAGAGCCAGCACAGTGCGACAAGCTAAGATGGGAAGGTGCAAGAATAACGACTCAAGTTACATCAATAATTATGTTTAAGTATAATAATTATGTGTGTTTAAGTATCAGGCTATAATATAATTTAAATGTGGTCGAAGATGGCCAAAGGTAGCCATAACCGAACTTTCGGTTGGTCAGTAACTAATATTAGATATAGTATCGTAATAAAATAACACAATTTGGAAGGTACCTTTGTGTACACTGCTACTGAAGAATTATTAATAATGGAAATATCCAGAGAATTAACGTTTTGTCGCAGTTTATTACTTGCCATTTACGATAAAACAAGAGCAGTAAAGCTAAAGTAAGATTGGCAGCTTTAATTAATAAATAACGAACAGTTAATTAAAGACTCGATTAATTAGAAGTTCCCATCCTTAGATCCTGTATTATATAACATATCATCATGTTTGTATTCCTCGAAGTGTTAAGTATAGGTGTAGGTATCTTTTTTATTTTTTTTTTCATTTGCGCTTTTTCCACGATCTCACCTGATGGTACCGATAAGTGGTCGAAAATGAAGCTCGTTTGCTTAGATGTAAACTTGAACTCTTGAATTAATTACCAATTATTAATTATATACTATGTACAAGTATTATTTTATTTTCAAAAACAGAAAGTTTTTTTCTAACGGAAACGGAGTCTGTGTTTCCTGATAGCTATAGCCTGGAGGTCTTTGTAGATAAAAAAAAATATAAATCAAGAGTTAAGGTTACTTCTAGGTTAGCGTGATTCATCTCCGAACACATAATCGCTTATCACTAGGTAAGATAGTGGTGGATTGTCCCGAGGCAAGGCGATTAGTTACGATTCCGATAAGTGTGCGATGCAGCAAGGAGGTTTTCCTTCTCCCGCAATCTCGTCTACTCGCTATCCAGCTCAATTTGACAAATAGTCTGGTTTCTGGTATTTGATCACCCCGAAAAGGAGACATGCCAAGTAAATTTTGCGTCTAGATTTAATTTTTAACGTGAAGTGTTTGTTTAAATTTTTTTACGTGACATCTTTGTGAAATTTTATAGCAAACCCAGACACAAGCGTTTTAAACCCTTTGTACAAGCTGATCTGTGCGAGCCAATTGGCGCGGGCCATATACACTATCCGCGTAGTTCAGCCTAGACAAAACCACGGTTTTCACTAGCTGCTCACTTAGGGCTTCGCATAAGTACGTGGATAATTTAAATTTTTTTACGTGACATCTTTGTGAAATTTTATAGCAAACCCAGACACAAGCGTTTTAAACCCTTTGTACAAGCTGATCTGTGCGAGCCAATTGGCGCGGGCCATATACACTATCCCCGTAGTTCAGCCTAGACAAAACCACGGTTTTCACTAGCTGCTCACTTAGGGCTTCGCATAAGTACGTGGATAATAAGTGCTTGGCGAATATTTAACTTAACGTTAAGTTGCGCACACTAAACGCCACCTGAATTGACCGAAAGTCATGCGTCGGTTTTCACGAACGCCTCAAAGAGCATTGAAGGAGCCCGATAGAGCCATTGCCTGCGAATATTCTAACGAGATACCGTGGATCCGGAACGAAATATGGGTTTTTAGTCAATAGAAGTCTGACTTCCCTTCTGTTCCACCCACAAGTGGGAAGAAACACGTTTTGTTTTTAACCGACTTCTAAAAAAGGAGGAGGTTCTCAATTCGGATGTTTGTTTTTTTTTTTTTATTTATGTTTGTTCGGGCATAGCTCCGTCGCTTGCCAACCGATTTGAAAAATTCTTTTTTTGTTGGAATAGGTATACTTTCCAAATGGTCCCATGAAAATTTTATCGAAATCGGACTGTTTCTGAAAAATAGACTCTGTCTGAAAAAAATATTTACATTGACGATCTTTTCGTTTACTCTGCTGGTGAAGGTGATAAGTAGTTGACATTTTGGCTTTTGTAACTAGATTAATTACAAACTGACCCACTAAAAAACGCGAAAATAAAAACTTTTTTGCAAAAAATTAAACCGACTTCCATATCAAAACACTACAAAGCCAAAAATAATTTTAATTTCGGAAGGCGGTGTGAAAAAAAAGAAAGTACAAAAAACTTTTTACCAAAAATTAAACCGACTCCCAAAAACACTGCAAAGTGAAAAATAACTTTAACTTCGGTAGTCGGTGTCTTTAGTTTTGTATTTTCGTTTTTGGCACTGACTTCCGAAATTAAAGTTATTTTTCACTTTGCAGTGTTTTTGGGAGTCGGTTTAATTTTTTGGTAAAAAGTTTTTATTTCACTCTTTTTAGTTGGTCGATTTTTAATTTACCTAGTTAAATGAGCCTAAATGTCAACTACTTATAACCTTTTACAAAATATTGCTTTTCTGCGCACAATGCTGGGCCGTTAATTGTTGAGGAGTTCTCCTGGTACTTCACCATCAGCTCTACATCACCATATGCATTGTGACGAACATAAAGTGCTTCACATCCATATTCAAGTAATCGAATCGCAATCCACGAAATACTTATTATTGAGTAGGTTCGGCGGCCATCTGTGGTCTTCATCATCAGTTCCACTTCCCCAAATGGTATTTTTTGAGAGCAACTGCACAAGTTATTATAAGAAATACCCAAAACGCTATAGGTGTGCCTATAATATTTGAAGAGTTCCCTCGATTTCTCCAGGATCCCATCATCAGATCCTGACCTGGTGACAATGGGACCAATTTCGAAGTATACCCTTTCAAACAGAAAAAGAATTTTCCAAATCGGTTCAGCCGTCTTCGAGTAATCGGTTATCATACATAAAGAAATTTAAAAAAATATACGCGTCGAATTGATAACCTCCTCTTTTTGTCGTCGGTTAAAAACCAATAACACCGACTACCGAAATTAATATTATTTTTGGCTTTGTAGTGTTTTGATATGGAAGTTGGTTTTATTTTTAGAAAAAAAGTATTTTTTATATGAATTATACAATATAATATATACCATTAGTGATATACAATAGAGACTTTACAGTTCGGAATTAAATAATGATTTACTCCAATTATTAGACAAGGAAGTATGTGATTACTTCCACGAGTTGAACTACTTGAAAGGGAACAGTCCCAGTAATTAAGACGCGATTAGTTCAGGAAATACGTCACGCGATCATAAATTATGCGAACGCGCGAATTTACTACAAATTGCGCGTTAAATCGTAATGATTTTAGATGTGACTGAGATCTGACTGCCTTTTCCCAACTATGTTGGGATAAGCTTCAACTAAAACTAGTTATTTTGTGAGATGCAGTACATTCACAAACCAGTGACTGAGTAACACAATACATTTGAAAAATATAATTGTCAAATATCATAACGATTGTCAAAGATTTAGAAGAAAGACAAATTCTTAAATAATTTCCATTTCTATTTTTTATTCAAGCTCCATTGTTCCACACACACATTCACTCGCATACTCACACTCCCCTCCCCCACACATACTCACACACGCCCCAACTAACATTCTGCCGTCAGATACAGGTTTCATTATAACTTTAAACTGTTCAATTGCGTAATAATTACCTCAGTTCTAACTTAAAACGATATAAAGGAGTTCAAAAATAATTTGAAGTGCAATGATGCTTCAAGAACTGTAATGAATATCTTTAAGCAGTTTTAAGAGTTAGAATGGTTCTAATTACAGCACATGTAGTTAAGGTGTTATAGGTTTAACATGTTTCTAGCAGCTAAAGCTATACAACAGTGCTCACTGACACCCGTTATCACTTATTGTTATATAGTGGTTGTTACGAAGAGACTTATATATATTGAGGTATTATATTGACTTTAAGGTGCAGGCATTGGTTGTTAAAGAGAGTTTGTGTAGGGTGTACTAACACAAGATATTTAAAGTGTTGAAAAACTCCTTTATGTAGTTTTAACCTGTCATATAAAATTTACTAACGCTTATTGTGTTAAGCTGGCACGATTTAAAGTCATTATAAAAGTTGTGGTGTTAGGCACGCACGTGTGAGTCGTTATTAACACATAGAGGCAAAAAGTTTTTTTATTTATGTAATAAACGGACTGAATAAATTATATTCCTGTATAGGTTTTAGTAAGTTATAGAAAACTGAAACGATTACAACCTTAGAGTAAACAAAAGAAAAAGGATTAGGCAGGAATGTCGTAAATTTTTGGAGTCGGTTAATAATGGTATGAATGACAAAAAAACTAGTAGTTCTGATAATACCGGATTAGATCCTCTTGTTCCAGTTATTACGAAAAATAAAGAAGATTCACTACAAATCAAACACAAAAATTATTATTTTTGTAATACGAGTAATTTCAGTAAAGTTCGAGTAGAATCACAACAGGGTTCCGCAGAACAAGAAAAAGAAGAAACTGCAGTCAATCACGATTTTGTTGAATTTTTCGATTTCTTACCACTTAGTGAGCCCGAATGCGAAGAAGAAGAGGTAGAAAATGTAGTAAAATTGAAAAAATTACTTCATTAACAAATAGTTAAAAATCTGGTCCATTGAACATAATATTACCCTGTATGGGTAATATTATTTTCTTCAAAACATTTGCTGTCGATTTTAAATGAAGGCTACGTTAGTACTGAAGTATTGCTTCCAAAAGACCCACGAACAATTTTGCAAACTCTAAATTAAATTGTTATTAAAAATATTGAAGGAGGACAACACTTGCCAGTCATGGTATAACTGAATCTTTAATGAAAATACTGAAGAATTCAATACTATACTTGTTGACCTCTAATAATAGAAAATAATTTTCACTACATGGTAATTTTTTTTTTAATAAATATGTTATATTTGACAAACTTATTAAGTCATCGTTTATAGGTAAGTTTAAAGTAAAAAAACCTTTTGTAATCTCTGATGACATTATAGTAATAAATCCAAATGAAATTAAATGCAAATAAGTTTGTGTGAGTCATAAAGATATATTATACTTTCCTCCATTAGTACATACACTATAAGTATTTGGTTAAATATTATGCAAAGATACCACACTAGCTCAAGACCGGGATAAGTCGAAGGTGGTTCGTGGGACAATATAGGCTCTTAATAATAATATAGTAATAATAAGAAAGCTTTTTTAATGTCTATTAAACCAGTAAATGTTAAAAAAAATATGTGATTGCACAATTGTAATTATATTATTATAATACCTCAGTGGTAATGAAATACATGTACCTCCACATGTAACATTTCAAAATTAAACAATTATTTAGCTGTGTAACAATCAACAAAGTTATTTACCTACCTACTAGTATTCTGTAATTATGTACTCGAGAAAATAAATTTAAATAAAATTTTATTTAAATTATTTTCTTTCTAATTTTTTTCTTTTAAATAATTTCTTTTCATATTTTCCTCTGTTTTTTTTTGACTAAATCATCTCTTTTTCTATTTTCTTTGGAATTTTCTTATACTGAATTTTTCCTTTCCTTACTTTTTCCCATATTTTGTTTGTCTAAATCATCCCTTTTTTGTTTTCCTCCTTATTTTCTTTTATTAAAATATCAGATTTATTGTTTTAACGAAAAAAAAAAACCTACAAAATTTAGACCATTCTGAAATTATATTAGGTACCAGACCATTCTGTAATTTTATTAGGTTACGTATTATCATAAATTTCTGTATTATTTTTTGGATATACTTAAAGGTTTCCATTATTTCAATAAGGAACCCTATTCCAGTCAGTTTGTAAAATGTTTGGGCGCTAGTATTCTCTTGGCAAAACTAATTGTACTCGTTTGAGACTATTTTAACACAGTTATGTGTACTCAGGACTGCATAATACTCTTGACTAAAGGTGCTTTATCTCAAAAAGTGTAATAAATGACTCAGGTTATTACATAAAGCTTTAATATATATCCGCCATTTGTTTTGGAAACTAACCGTTAAATTTACCCAGTTACTCAATATTTCACTGTAAAACACTTAATTATTTATGTATACTTTTATCATTTCACTGATGCCAATTGATATATAATGCTAACAGCCATAGAGCAGGAATTAAAAAAAATTACTACTGAGAATAATCGTATTTTATATTCACATAAGTTTAATCTCTTTAATAAATCCTGAGCGCGTTAAAATTGAGATGGAAAACATGGTATTCTTTACCATGAAATCAAAACGGCATACTGTTTTCACTTCAGAAAATATGTGTACCTTGGTTGAATACTTACTTTTATTATTATACGGATAACACTTCATGTCCATATTATTATGTTTTTCCACGTGCACTTAGTTCTTATTAAGGCTGCTCTCTCGAAAAAAGCTTGAAAAAAGCATTCAGATGAAGTAACTTTTCGTCGGCAATTACAGAGAAATTACATCTGAAAAAAATTGTTAGTAATCTACATGATATGAACCGTAATTTGGTTTAGCCACAATTTTTCTATCGGTATCACATAATAAGAAAAAAAAAACGCCAAATCACCTCCAAATCATTGAGATGAAACCATTTTACTCCTTAATTTCTTATCAAAAGAGTATAAAAAAATATACTACTGTTTTGCAATACAAATGAAAATAATTGGTTTTGTTACTTTTTACAAATATGTATTATTTTTATTACAATAAATTAAAAATGCGTCCAATTAAAGACTGCGTTTACATCACCCCCGCACTCGTCCACAAATTCAGTGCGGGGCGCATCGTGTTGCTAGGTGGACGTATGTCGCGTTGCGAGAGCTCAAGCACTACGAAATAATATCGTAAAATATTACTGCAAAAATTAATTTTGTAAATAGTGGAATAGCTTTTTAACCGACTTTAGAAAAAGGAGAAGGTTCTCAATTCGTCTTGAACTTTTTTTTATGATGTTACTTCATTACTCGCAGATGGCTAGACCGATTTGGAAAATTCTTTTTTTGTTTGAAAGATTATACATTCTAGTTAGTTCCATTGTCGTCACGTTTGGATCTGATGATGGAATCATGGAGAAATCGAGGGAACTCTTCAAATATTATAGGCATACCTATAGCGTTTTGGGTATTTCTTATTGTACCTTGTTTAGTTTCTCTCGAAAAGCACCATTTGAGGAAGTGGAACTGCTGACGAAGACCCCAGATGGCCATCGAAACTACTCAATAATAAGCATTTCGTGGATTGCGATTAGATTACTTGAATATAGATGTTAAGCACTTTATGCTCGTCACAATACATATGGTGAAGTAGAGCTGATAGTGATGTACCAGGAGAACTCCTCAAAAATTAACGGCTCTGCACCGGGAAAAGCAATATTTTGTAAAAGGTGATAAGTAGTTGACATTTTGGCTTTTGTAACTAGATAAATTACAAACCGATCCACTAAAAAGCGTGAAGTAAAACTTATTATCAAAAAATAGAACCGACTTTCGATTCGTCAAAAAGTTTTATTTCTGATTCTTAAAGAGTATTCTATGTATCTATAAGTAGTGTTAGTGTTATAAACTCATAGTATTTTACAGTTTTAGTAGTGTTTAAATTTAGTTTGTAAAACATGGGAATAAGCAGAAACGAATGAAGAGAGGTCTAAAAAAATATTACAAAAAAAAGGGTATACATTTATTATCAAGGTAAGCTTAAAGTTTTATCTACATATTTCATTATAAACTATCGCTTTACTTACCTCGCATAAAAGTAGATAGCACAGAGTAAACGGACAGAGGGTAAGCTTCATACAACTGCGCTATGATAGGTACACTACTACAAACAACGCGCGTGTGTGCGCTTCGTCTGAGCGAGGCCTGGCTTGAGCCGATATGCACCGGTTTCTCTTCGTACGGACGAAGCCGCCAGTTGAGATAGAGAGATAGAGTTAAGATAATGTACAAGAGAAAGAAGAAAATGACAAAGAGAAGGAAATAGAACTAAGGAAAGAAAAATAGATTGATGAGAAAAATGAAGAAAACGAGAACGAAGAAGGACGAAAAGAAAACATAGAATAAGATTTTATATGGCCATCAAAATTTCTAAAAATAAATATATGTGAACACGGAGAAATAAATGAGGATGAAGAAGTTCAACCAACCAAAAGAATAAAAATACTTGGTGAAAGAAAGTTAAATTTCAGTGAATTTTAGTTATAATTTATTTGTTTATAAAAAATGTAACAAATAATATGACATACACTAGTAATAATTATACTACCTATCTACCTTACTCTAAGTTCCTACCTACATACCTACCTTACCTACCTACCATTTTTCTCTTAATAGAAACCTTCCTCAGACTATAACGAATATTCGAAAAAAAATCCGTATTGGTCCAGCCATTCCTGAGTTTTGCGCTTAGCAACACATTTAGCCATTAGTTTTTATTTATATATAATTTAGTTAAAAAGATACATCAAGTTGTTTACCTCAAGTTTCGAGCCAGGCTGATCTATTATAATAGAGGTATAGTTTCTACAGTACATACTCAAAGTGCATCTATATCAATAGATAATAAATAAAAACAAAATTTGACCACTTTTGATGCGGTAAAAATAAATATGAATTTAACTTTCACGATGACTTGACCTTCTGTGATTTCGATACTCTGTGCCGAGACTAGGCGAAGCGACGACGCATGCTGGCAGCGCAGGCGCGGGCCGAGCGCGCCTCTCTTTTCTGTTGCATGCGGGTAGCGGAGAGCTGCGCAGAGTGGCGGGCGGAGAGGGGTCGTTAGCTCCGCCCAAATGGTCAAGGTTATTGGCATGAATACAAGCCTTAACTCCACCGTACAGGAATTTTGAGAAGCTAAAACTACAAATTGGGGTAAAAAGTACTCAGAAAGCGATAAGATACTCGCTTGACACTTTTTTAGATAACTAATACGCGTCAAGGTATCAAACAACTACTTATAATAGGTCTAATAAAGTTACAAGTGACATGCAATCGAGCCTTTACCGCCAAATTATCGTAAGCGACACTTTTGTCGAAAATACTTTTTTTATTGTAACTAGTATTTTAAACCGTAACGGATCTAACCCTGTTGACGTTTCCCTCTAAAAAAAAACCATTATAAAGTTATAGCGAGTGCTAAAATTATCGTTAAAACATATATTTTAAAAGCCTTAACGTAAGTGACAACAAGCAAATTTCAAAGTAGCTAATTCTAACTCCTTATGCGTGGGCCTTAATTTAAAAAAGTCCTCAATACTCCACATGGTAAAAGTGAGACCTTATATTTATTACTCTAGAAAATATGCATACTATAATGAAAGTAAATGTTGGACCAAAAAAGTACCCATTGGCAAACTGGCAGCCTTGCGAGTTTATGTTTTGTAAGGATTATCAGAAAAATGGGTATATTTAAAAATATTTTATTTATTTTATTTTATTTTATTTTATTATATTCGGGAAACTTACAGCTAACTTATACTATGTTAATAAGAAAAAATACAATTGAAGGCCATTTACAAGTTTCCACTGATAAACACTAAAAACAAAAACAAGAAGAGAAAAAAATAATAAAAGAAAGGTAATTACAAAATACCTATAACATAAATTAGGAAGTAAATAGAACACGATCGACAAATACATACAAACAGAAAATCGTTTAGACGCAAATCATTACTTTTCCATAAAAAAGCTTTTCACCAACAATTGCTTAAGTCGAGAAGCACTGGTATTGAATATATCCAAATCATGTTCACCAGATAGTTTATTAAAACTTCTGCTCGCACGGATTAAATAAGAATTCTGCCTGTACGCTGACTTGGAATGAGGGACATGTAACAAGGTAGGATTACGAAGCATTTTGCAATGTGTAACTAATCCCAAACAGCTTAACAGCTCAGGGCAATCTACAGTACCATTCGCAATCTTAAATAAGTACGCCATATCCGCAATGCGTCTTCGCTCATGTAGTGGTAAGATGTGAAACCTCTTACATCGCGCTATATAATTGGGAGTATATTTCCTAGTCTTGTACTGCAAGAAACGTAGGAAGCGCTTTTGAATCCCCTCAATTCTGTCAATATAAATATTGTAACTAGGATTCCACACTTGGGAGGCGTATTCCAAATGGCTACGGACAAAAGCACAATAAAGAATTTTATACGTTTTTACGTTTTTAAAATCAGCTGACAACCTAAGTATAAATCCAAATGCTTTGGAAGCTTTATTAACAACGTTATCGATGTGTGCATCAAAAAGCAACTTAGAGTCAAACGTTACACCCAGGTCCCTAATAACGCTTATCCTGTTTATAACAGTATTATGTAACTTATACTGAAACTCGATTGCACGTGGTTTACGAGTACGAGTACGTGTAGTAGGTACTAACAAAACATTTAGAAACATTCAGTTCAAGTTTGTTAAGGAGACAATAATTTTGAAGTCCGTCCAAGTCCCGCTGTAAACCAAAACAGTCAGAAAGTTCCGATACAGGGCATAAAATTTTCATATCGTTGGCGTACAGAAGTATTTTGGAATGGGTAAAGTATGAACAATGTCATTTAAAAAAATAATAAAAAGTAAAGGACCCAGAAGGGATCCTTGTGGTATTCCCGACGGTATTTTAACGGTTACAGAACTGTAACCATTCAGTACAACTGTTTGAAATCGATTCTCAATATAAGATGTAAACCATCTGAATAAATCGCCTCTGATACCCACTGCCAGCAGCTTACGTAAAAGGACACCGTGGTCTATACGGTCAAATGCCTTGCTGTAATCAGTATAGACCACATCCACTTGAGATGGTTCAGACATGGTGGAGGACAAGAAGTCAGAACAGACGAGCAGATTCGACACAATAGACCTGTTTTTTAAGAAGCCATGTTGATAGTTATTAAGTGATTGTTTAATAGCACTATAAACTGAGGAGTAAACAATATATATCAAATGTCGTTTAATAGTGGATAATATGAGGTTTTCCTAATCCTAATGTTAATGTTCTAAATACAAATAAAATTTTCATAGGGTTCGTGTTTTGTTTAACAAGTCATTTTTACGCTGTATGGAGTATGAAGGAAATTGATAAAACAACACACGTAAATGAAAAAATTAAAAGCTCAGCGGGCCTAGACAAAATCCATTTTCTGTAAGCATTAACGCCAACGGAAAAATTAAATTGTATGGAGTTGACATTTACTAACACGTGAAAATCACGTGACATGTGGTTAGCAAATGTCAGCTCCATACAATTTAATTTTTCCGTTGGCGTTAACGCTTACAGAAAATGGATTTTGTCTAGGCCCGCAGAAACGTTTATTTAATAACTTGGCGGATCCATCCCATTTAAAAATATGTTCAATTGGGTCCCGCCTGCTTGTCACTTTTTAAAATAAAATGTGCATGTTTCTTGCATTTCAGTTGAGCCGTCGGGTTTTTTAGATTTATTAAATAACTTTTTTTATGTTTTTTTTTGCGATTCTCGATTCTCTTCAACTCCTGCGGATCAGAATTAACACTGGCGACCACCTGAGAAGCGCCGAGTCAACGAATCTTGACGACAAAAGATTCAACTACCCTTGGAGTCCACTGAACTGGTGTAGGTGTGTTGAAATGAGATACTGGTCGAGTCAAAGCTTTCAACATCGCATCGGCGACGTGTTGAAAGCCTTTCGGTTTTCTATGGGTTCCTTTCAGGAAGTGTGTTATCTAATTGCAAAATCGTTTACCACAAAATCCGGCCAATCATCGAACGGACAAGACGAATGGCGATATGCCATCGTTACATAGTGGATATATCAATCCCATAAGCACAAAAGATTTTGGGAAAACTTTCATTATGCGACTATGGAATGCAGCAGCATGCAGCTATGGAATAGGGTTCCCTGCCGGAGTCTGTTTCCTGCCAGCTATAACCTGGAGGTATTTAAGTCGAGAGTGATTAGGTAACTTCTAAGTAAGCGTGCTTCTTCTTTGACTACATCATAGCTTACAATCAGATGAAATAAAATTGCCCACCTACATTGCCATTCGGATAAAAATCCACCAAAAAGAAATCTTAGCACGAACGCACGGAAAAAATCGGGGTTTCTGATTTTTTTAGCAGAATCAGTATATCTTGAAGTGTAGTGTCATTGCAGCACGCCGCTACACCAATATCAACTCGAAATTAATCTGCAAGTACCGATAGACCTCGGTATTAACCGTCCTGTCTGTTCATATTTTTCGTACTATTTTGAGATGACGCTATATCAATGTCGAATATAATCTGAGACATATATGGATACAGATATTTATTTTCTATTGATTACAAATTGGCTAGCATCATCCTCATTTATCTCTATAGCGGGAACGTAATGTACCTACTTATTATTTATCAGAATATTCACAATGCATTGACTTATTGTGTTGTGGGAAAGTCCCGTGACGGTCGATGTAAGATATAACCAACATAAGTAATTAACTGATGTTAGGGTTCTATACCTCAAAATGAAAAAAGGAACCCTTATAGGATCAATTTGTTGTCCGTCTGTTTCTCTGTCTGTCAAGACCCAGTATTTCAGGAACACGTGGAGAAATCTAGTTCAAATTAAAATCAGGTCTACAGTCCTTTGAATCTCTGAAAACATCAAACTATTAAATAAACATAAAAAGATATTAGAATCAAAATTGATAGGGTACTTCCCGTTGACCTAGAACTATGCAAAATTCTGAAACTATACATTTGTAATTAAATGATAAAAATAGTCTTATAGAAAATGCTTTATGTGCATATTCTGAAATGTATTATATTTATTTTTACAACGCATAAATTCTTATTTATAATGAAAAATATTAAAAAAAAATACCACTCCCCTCGGTACGGAACACGCACTTGTCCGGTTTTTTTTTGTTTACTTTGCTTGGTTACTGATATAATAATTCTTAGAAACAATTAATGCGATATCGTTCTTGCATTAATTGTTTTTAAGAATTATATATTTCATTTTTAGTAACAATTTGTGTGAGAAGGAAAAATGTACTTATTGATGTAATAGTAAGCGTAGAAGTACATATTTATAGATAAAAACTCCTTTTCCTATTTTGCCCTTTATTAGGTAATTACGAAGCCAAAGTAACTTTAGCCACCGACGATGTCGTGGAAAAAGCGACGTTTTGGGCCACGAAGAAGTAAAATATACGCAATAGTGATGATGTGACGATGCACTGGTCGAGTCAAAGCTCCAGAGCCTTGAATATCGACGACGACTATCGGTTTTCTATCGGTTACATTCGGGGAGTGTGCGATGGAATTACACAGTCTAATTCCGCCAAGCCCGCTCCATCATCGGACTACGAGACAAACGGCGAAGCGCCATTGTTATATGGTAGACATCCCACCCATACGCACAAAACGTTTTGGGAATACTTTCATTGTGCGTACGGCTAAGGAGTGGAATTCCCTGCCGGAGTCTGTGTTTCCCGATAGCTATAACCTAGGGGTCTTTAAGTCAAGAGTGAATAGGTTACTTTTAGGTAAGCGTGCTCCATCTTCGACCACATCATCACTTACTATGAGGTGAGATGGTGGTCAAACGCGAACCTATTTTAAATAAAAAAAAAGTTACTTCATGTAACTACCACTCTCCAACAGATCCTATACAATTTATTCATTTCAACGTAGACACGCCTCCTTGAGCAGCTCGAGATTAAATAGCAACTTTGCATAACTCACCTTCTCAGTTAAGCAAGGCATTAGTGAAATCTAATGTTGACGTTTTTTTATTAGTTGATAGGCTCGCGTTTGACCGCCATGTTTGTTCAGTATATTTTTACATTTTATAAATAAAGCTCCTTTTCATGTGAATGCGAGAAGACGATAGTTACTTAGAACATTGTCAAAATCCATCTTCTTATTATTTATTCACAAGGCAATTACAACAGGTTACAATCCAATTATAATAAAAAATACACATAATAGGTTTTGGGCTGATTGCGACACAGAGCGTAATCGCACAACACGACAACAACAACAAAAATATAACAGATAGTAAGAGCACTTACAAGTCTTTTAAAAGCAACAGCACGAGCATCGAAGATGTCATGTAATACTGGCGTCTTCCGATATTTCATTATAAAGGCGACACATTCTAACGATAGTGTTGTAATAAGTAGTGTTATTTGTATAGACCAGAATTGAAAAAAATTCTTGGCATTCTGGAGGTATACCTAGTATTGATATTAATAGAGGACAGCCGGGCGTATGAGTTCAGTGTGGAGTATAGGATCTTCTGAAGGTTTATTAATTCTTGCTGCCGAACATGCAAAAGTGTCAAATTGAACTTAATAAGACGATCCAAATAAGTTTGAAGAGTTCTTGCGAAGCCATACCGGTACGAAACCAATTTTAAACCCTTTCTTTGAAAGCTCTCGATTCTGTCATAGTGTACCTACTGCATAGTACGGTGACCGTAAGACCGTACTAATACAGTAAGATCCCAGGGCCCCCAGATATTCCTTATTTTGGAAATAACGAAATTTACGAAATGGATACCCTTATGTGTGTTTTACAGTGTGTGCGTACTCTCTTGTTTGGCTTGGCGACCCGGCGACAAGTAGCAGGTAGAAAAGGCAAACAGAAACACAAGTTACCTACTTTTGTTAAATTCGAAGTACTGATTTTTACCCGACTGCGAAGGAAAGGTTATGTTTTTTGCGCGTATCTTGTTGGCTGTGCGACGATGTTAAATAAGAATTAATGAGTCCTAAACATAAATAAAATACATTTAAGATTTTACTGTCATCTGTAATTGGATTCAATAAATTATTATTTACTTATTTTGGAATAGGGTATGCACATAAAGCACTTTCATATGATACCTCACTTGAACAAGCTTCATTTTTTATTTCGACCCCCTAAGACTATTTTTATCATTTATGTATAGTTTCAAATTTTTTCTTGAACTGGTACCTTAAAAACCTTTTTTGCAAAAAATAAAACCGACTTCCATATCAAAACACTACAAAGCCAAAAATAATTTTAATTTCGGTAGTCGGTGTTATTGGTTTTGTATTTTCTTTTTTTTTCACACCGCCTTTCGAAATTAAAATTATTTTTGGCTTTGTAGTGTTTTGATATGGAAGTCGGTTTTATTTTTTGCAAAAAAGTTTTTATTTTCGCGCTTTTAGTGGGTCAGTTTGTAATTAATTTAGTTACAAAAGCCAAAATGTCAACTACTTATCACCTTTTACAAAATATTGCTTTTCCCTATGCAGAGCCGTTGATTTTTGAAGAGTTCTGGTATTTCTCCATTAGCTCTACTTCACCATATGCATTGTAACGAGCAAAAAGTGCTTCACATCCATATCAAAGTTCCCTCGATTTCTCCATGATTCCATCATCAGATCCTAACGTGATGACAATGGGACCAACTAGAAAGTATACCCTTTCAGACTAAAAAAGAATTTTCCTAATCGGTCCAGCCGTCTTTGAGATATGAGGTAACATACATTAAAAAAAAAGGGTTCAAGACGAACTGAGAACCTTCTCCTTTTTTGAAGTCAGTTAAAAAAAGACTATCCAAATCTGTTCGTAAATGACGTATGCGCGAACAAAAAACGCCATGCAGAGTAAACGAAAAGATCGTCAATGTAGATTTTTTTTAGACTTTTGTTGATTTTTCAGAAACGGCTCGTCCGATTTCGATAAAATTTTCATGGGAACATTTGGAAAGTATACCCTTTCGAACGTACGTAGGTAAAGTTTAGAATTTTTTTAAATCGGTTGGGAAGCGACGGAGTTATGCGTGGACAAACATAAAAAAAAATACAAACATCCGAAATGAGAACCTCCTCCTTTTTTAGAAGTCGGTTAAAAACGATGTAACTCACCAAATTTCATAGTTCTGGGTCAACGGGAAGTATTCTATCAATTTTGATACTAATCTTTTTTTATGTTTATTAAAAAGTTTGATGTTTTCAGAGCTTCAAAGGACGGTAGACCTGATTATATGGTTTTAATTTGAACCCGATATCTCCACGCGTTCCTGAAATAAAGTTTCTTGACAGACAGACGGACAAGAAATTGATCCTATAAGGGTTCCGTTTTTCATTTTTAGGTGCGAAACCCTAAAATCAGTAAATTACTTACTTATTTCACTTTCCCAAAACACAATAAGTTGTGAATATTCTGATAAATAATAAGTAGGTAAATTATGTTTCAGTCATAAAGATAAATGAGAATGACGCTAGCAAATTTTTAGTCAATATAAATGTCTGTATCCATTTATGTCTCAGATTATATTCGACATTGATATAAGTAGTGTCTATCTCAAAATAGCACGAAAAATATGAAGAGAGATAGGACGGATTACCAAGGTCTTACCGGTATTTGCAAATTAACTTCGAGTTAATCTTGAAGTGCAGCGGCTTGCTGTAATGACACTGTACTTCAAGATCTACCTACTGCTTCTGCTAAAAAGATCAGAAACCCCGATTCTCTCCGCACGGCCGTGCTAAGATTTCTAAATTACTTAAAACCCAGATTGATGGCTGATGGATCTTTATCCAAATGGAAATGTAGGTGGGCAATTTTATTTCACCTGGTGGTAAGCTATGATGGGTCGAAGATGAAGCACGCTTGCCTAGAAGTTACCTAATCACTCTTGACTTAAATACCTTCAGGTTATAGCTGGCAGGGAACACAGTCTCGGCAGGGAACCCCATTCCTTAGGTGTCGCATAATGAAAGTAGGTATTCCCAAAACCTTGTGTGCGCATGGGACGATGTCCAGCATGACGTAACGTTGCCGCTTCGCCATTCATCTTGTGGTCCGATGATAGACTGGAATCAGTGGAATTAGATTTCAACACGTCGCCAATGACTTTGACTTTCTATTCAAATTCTACTAAAGGGACGCACCTACACCAGTTCACTTGAATCCAAGATAGTTGAATATTTCGTTGTCAAGATTCGTTGACTCGACGCTTTTCGGGTGGTCGCCAGTGATCTGATGATGATACTATTTAAGAGTTCATTATTTCATTATTATGACTTCAAAATGGTCTGCAAAAAGATGCTTTTGTCAATATAAATCATTCGTATGCCAGCTTTACCTATAACAGCTGTTAGATAATTCTAGTAGGTAACCTAACTTCCAATCTTATCTACGGATTATCCAATAACTACTACTAGTAATTAAATGTAATAAACACGTTCTGTTTACAAATAAAACGTAATTACTACACGGTGCCACGCTCAGGGCATTATCAATATGTATACAGACAGGTCATTCGTATCTTCACACTGAACTTGCACGAAGGGCGGACAGAGCTCCGGCCAAAGTCTACACCGAGCGTAGTTTAATAAAGTAAATGTAGCTTACTATCTACATTCTACATAGTACCTATTTCTTCATTATTGTAATTATGAGAGAAAATAAATGATTTATTGAGTACCTATAAGTACATGAGTAAATAACTCACTCATGTAGGTACTATGATAATTATTTAACTTACGGGATAAATAATATTATTAAACTAGATAAGTAGATATGAACTCCTGCAATATCTGAAGTCGAAGTCCGACGATCTTGGATGACTCCAAAGCGACCTTGATAGGGACATTATTGTCCCCATCAAGGTCCAGATAGGATCTATTTCAAGTCTGGGATGGATAGTCATAATTAATTTATAATAGAATATATAAACACATCCAGGTGCTCATAGCCTTTTCAAAGGAATTTTGAAAAGACAAGTTAATAGTATTACTTTATCTATAATTTATTTGTTAGCATAAAAGAAGTACCTTTTTGTTTACGGGGGAAACCTTCAAAAGGCGCCTGGACTAGGGTAGAAGACCAGGGAGTGTGGGATTCTTACCTCCCTAAAACCAGCCCGGTGATCACCATCAGCATATAGAAGCCCCGTTACCTCTAGACCACTCCGGAGCCCCCTCTGTGAAAAGAAGTACCTTCAAACTTATATCTAGAATTAATTAGAGTAAGGACTTATAATTTATCAAATTACTTTTCTCGATGCTCTAAGCTTGGAAAAATCCTGTAAAAAATAAACTACGGATAAAACGTGGCAACGCCGTCAATCTCATAAGCACATTACCAGCTGATGTCTCTGAAGACGAATTTGTTGATGCGATATAAATACCGTTTTTTTTTGTTATTATAACTAGCTCGCGTTTGACCCCCATCCCACCTGATGGTAAGTGATCATGTGGTCGAAGATGAAGCACGCTAGCCTAGAAGTAACCTTTTCTTCAGTAACTCTCGCTAGGTTATAGGAAACATCTACCAGGAAACAGACTCCGGCAGGGAATTCCACTCTGTAACTGCACGCACAATGATAGTATTGTGTGTCCACCAGGTAATGATGGCGCATCGCCGTTTGTCTCGTAGTCCGATGATGGAACGGGCTTGGTAGGATGTAAGTAATTAAAAGAGTTATAGGTTTATCGTCGTGTCGATGAAACATTTAATAGCTGGAAAGGGCTGTCGTCGAAAGTGACGCATCGGCATATGAAAGGTTCTGTCGGCGAAATGTCCATAGGTGAAAGACCCTGCTGGGGAAACGGAAATAAATGAATCATCCTGTCGACGAACAGTCCAATGGCGAATCGGTCTTAGGAGAACGGTTGCTGAATCGTGTAAATCCATCCCACATGTTTCATGCATTCTCTTCTTTATAAAGTGCAAAATCGAATATATCCAAACTGTTTGAGTTGATATTGAGTAACTATGTGTATTATAATATTTTCATCGGCCCATTTGATTTCTTAGAATAAATACTTGCTAGTTTGTATAGTGGAGTAAACGCATTTTCATATGAGTACCGACATATCGATTGTCATATCGACCGCGCTGATTTCCTCTGCATCATCATTAGCCTTTTCTCAACTATTTTGGAGTCAGCTTTCAGTGTAAGAGGATGCAGCTGAGTTAGTTACTAGTGTTTCATCTGGCCTCCACAACCCGGAAGCCGACACTCCTCCCTCTGACAACACTGGTGTCAGATTTTCCGGATACCGACTACCCGTTACCCAGGCACGGTCTGAAGCCCCTCCCTTACAGGAGACATGACCCTCCCCAAAATCGTACACCCGAAATAGAAAATCTTCTAAAATTTTGCAAAATAAGACATTCTAAATCAGTCATGTCAAAGATACGGCCCGCGGGCCGAATCCGGCCCTCGAGCCATTTCGATACGGCCCGCGATCAAAATATATCACAGATAAATGAATCTTGTTTTTTAGAGATTTTAGACTGCACTCGACGCTAAATAATAAATATGTTAAAATAATTAAATATGTTTTAGTTTATTCATTTGAACCTGGCCCGCCTACACATTCTAAATCTAATATATGGCCCTCTGCAAAATTGAGTTTGACACCTGTTCTAAATACTATCACCCGAATTGCCAATAAAAATAGAAGACTTCCATTTGTTTTATAATGTGTGCAATAAAGAAAACTCATTTACTCGACATATTTTATTGTTAGTGACCCGCGCCCAAAATTCCAAGCTGCGACCGTACCTGCCGTTACCACGGTCAATCAGAGGTCGGAATTAGGTAGAGTTATTTATGTACTTGCACTCAAAATGTTGATATTAATATGGATCTTCCCGGAATTTCTAATAGACAATCCCATGTGAGCAACGATAGTATGGAAATTTAGCAACGTCGCGCGTGCAGTGGTTTAAATTGTGTAAAAGAAAATAACTTTTTATTTAATAAATCACGGGATTTTTCTGCTCTTCAAAGGAAATTGGGGCAAATCCACTTTCTTCTTTCGTTGTATGAAATCAGTGTAAGTACACAAATAACTGTACCTAATTCCGACCTCTGATTATTATACACCTTTGAAGGTAAATTGCAATATTAGTTGAGTTGCATCGATAAGTTACCACTTCATGTCAACTGCTACTTCAGTGATTCTGTAAAGTACTTATCTAATCGCTGACTCAAACAGAATTTTCCGACTCTGGAAACAGGTAATCTTTTTGTCATATACCTATTGATAAGCTCGCGTTTGACCTTTGTCTCGCCTGATGAACGTGAGAGGAGAGATAGTCACTTCACGTTGCTACTTAGCAACAGCTTGTAATTGAAGAGTAGGTAAACCTTATTATGATCGAAGCATTTAGTCCTCCCCTCAACGATTTCCGCGACGGTGCGGCGCGCGGCTAGACTCAAAGGAGATCAGCCAGCGGTGGCAAGAAATTGTACAGTGCACAGGTATGTGAGGAGGTAGGTACCAAGCTGGTGCACTTTCCTCTCATAGTCAGAAGGGATGGCAAGCCGACACGATCGATACTAAATAGCACTTTTTTCACAACCCGGGACTACTACTAAGAGTAGACCAAGAAAGACGACGAAACAAGAAGACGGGAAGACTAGACCAAGGAATTGAAATTGGTTATTAAAAATTATACAATAAACGTTATTTATTTTTTCGTTTTAAACTAGTGAGACCGATGTTTCCCGAATACTAAGAGAAGAAATGCGTAAGTATGGTACTGGTTGGATACTGGTCAAATCTTACGGGATCCATTATTTTGACAATACAACAATTTTGACACTACATAAAATGATTAGGACATTTCCCTTATTGATTGTTTTGCCATTATACTTATAAAAAAATCGCGTCTTAAACTTTATAAATATTGACATTTCATTTCAAGTTTTCGTATAAATGATGATTAAATATTTTAAATTTAATTTAATATTTCTACACCGGCAACGATATATATAGGGTAAATACGCCAAATGTCGGCCCCCTAACGGATTTTCTGACTGGGGATCGCTCTGGCGCCATCAGTTTGCAACGAAGGAGCTTCTGATGCGGTTTTGGATAGTTTCAAATGTCTATTTCATGTTTATAGGCATAAGGCTGACATTTCTATTAAAAGAAAAAAGTTTTAAGGTTTAGATGAGTCGAGAACGAAAAAACCCTAAAGTCGGCCATTCACGGCCCATGGTCGGTCGCGTTTTTCCCAAATGTCGGCCGGGTATAGGGTGTTTTAAATTAAGACTGACAAATATTATTAATATGATTTATTTTGGCAGGAGTCTAATATCACACTAAGTATACATTTGTAATTGTATTGTATTTGTTGTGTGTTAGAACCTAACATTGTTGAGGGGAGAAATAATAATAATAGAATAAATTACTAAAATATATTTCTCCCCTCAACAATGTTAGGTACTAAAATTATAACAAAGTAAAACACAACAATAAAATAAAATACTTGTAACGTTGTTCGTGGGACGCCAAATAGTTTAATGCACGAATGGACATCCCACTACCTATTGCCCCAATAGCTTCTATTATTTTATTGCGATCGTAACCGCATAATTTTCTTTGCTTTCGCGAAGGCCTTGCATCTACCTGCTCTGTCATTGTAGTACCTTAAATTAAAAGCATTAAGTGAAAACGAACGAGCTTTTTGTCACGTGCAGGTTAATGAATCAATGAAAGTAAGTAAACTTCAAAGATATTTTTTAAGCTAATAAACAAGGGTTTCATAGATAGCAAGTTCCAAAGAGCAATTTATATTTATATCCCAAATTCCCAAACCATAATTAGCTACCATAAATATGTTTTCAATATTGTCAATACCTACATTAAAACTAAACTTCTTAATAATATTAATAAAATATACTTATCATAATACATGTTTAAATTTGAGAAAATTAGTTTGGTAATTAAAAATGACTACCTGCCACCCAATCAAAGAAAAAATACATAAGTAATCAGCCTGTATAGTGGCGTCCGAATTTGAGGCTGGTAGACATTACGATCTTTAATATTTCTAATGTCGGCCCCTATTTTGTGTACCTTATTTCTCGAGATTCAACTAATATATTCATAAACCACTATTGATTACTGCCGATTTCGTTGAGATTCACAAATTAAGCGACAAACTGACTACGAAATATGTATTTTCTAGGGGTGACTACGCGGCTATTAAATCTGAACTTGACCAAATCAATTGGAATGAATTTTTAATTCATGAATCGTTAGATAGTGCTGTGGAACTTTTTTATAATAAATTATATGAGCTTAGAGATAAACATATCCCGATTAAATCAGTTAGACGGTCATCGTATCCGCCTTGGTATGATTCGGCGTTGGTTAAAGTATTAAAAGAAAAATATAAATACCACCGCAAATACAAAACTTATGGCAATATGTCAGACTTTCACTCTTTTTCTATTTTACGTAATAGAGCAGCTAACTTGGAGAAAACGTGTTTCAATAGATATATGGATAGAATTGAGTCTTCGATCATTCAGAACCCGAAATCCTTTTGGTCGTATGTTAAGAGTAAAAGAAACTCTGGTACTTTTCCAAAAGTAATGCATTATGGTGATAAGACAGCAAGTACAGGTGAGGAGATCAGCAATTTATTCGCAGACTATTTCCATTCAACATTCCAGGAACCGAATCCCGTGCCTGTGACTACTTCCGGTGGCATTAGCGTTGAACATGATTTATCGTGTATCGGCTCAATTCGTGTGTCTAATTCTCAAGTTCTAAAGTTATTAAAGACCATGGACCTTGCCAAATCTGGCGGTCCTGATTACATGCCTCCATTATTTATAGTAAATTGTGCGGACAGCTTAGTTGAACCACTTTGTATTTTATTCAGGCGGTCACTGTCCGAAGGCATAGTTCCAAAAATTTGGAAGTCTGCGTTCGTTACTCCAGTATTTAAAAAAGGTAATAAGTCGGATATCTCTAATTACCGACCGATATCCAAGATATGTCTGTTCTCAAAAATCTTAGAACGTATTGTGTTTACTGACGTATACAATGCTTTGAAGTGCTACTTTGGTGATGAGCAGCACGGTTTTCTCAGGAAGCGTTCCACTACATCTAACTTAATCTTATCCCATGAATACATATCCGAGGGTATGGGAAACCGCGCACAAGTTGACGTCATTTATACTGATTATAGTAAATGTTTTGATCGTATTGACCACGCACTGCTCATGGAGAAGTTATTTAAGGCCGGAATACATGGAGATTTATATCGTTGGTTTTCCTCGTATATTGATAACAGAACGCAAGCTGTAGTGCTTCAGGGGTACACCTCTGGATGGTGTTTTGTCCCCTCGGGAGTTCCTCAGGGTTCCATATTAGGGTCCCTATTGTTTACTATTTTTATTGCCGATGTGAAATATTGTTTCGAAAATTGTTATATTTTACTTTATGCCGACGATATGAAGATTCATAAAACTATCCGAAATATAGCTGATACGTACCTGTTACAAGCTGATTTGAATAGATTTGATGAATATTGTAGACGTAACAGGCTTGAATTGAATGTATCAAAATGTTATCACATGACTTTTACGCGCCAGAAGTCGTTAATTGATTCATCATACACATTATGCAATATCGGTATAGGGAAGGTCAATACTGTTAGAGATCTTGGGATTATACAAGACAGCAAGCTGCTCTTCGATAAGCATATTGGTGGAATAGTAAAAAAAGCATCGAGAGCACTTGGTTTCATAATTAGAACCTCGGCTTCTTTCCGATCGCTAAAACCGATCAAAGTTTTGTATTGTTCGTTCGTACGCAGCCATCTTGAGTATGCATCACAAGTCTGGAACCCTCAGTACGGGATCTACATCTCTCGCATTGAGGGTATTCAGAGAAAATTTCTTAAGTACCTAGATTACAGGGCGAAACAAGTATCTGTAGATTACAATCACCGATGTAGAAGGTACCATTTTCTGCCGCTTGACCAAAGGCGTAATATTAATGACATATGTTACTTATTAAATATTGCAAATGATTTAATTGACAGTACTGAACTTGTTTCTAAGTTAACGTTACGCACTAATCAAATGGGGCTGCGACAGCGACCACTTCTACGTGTACCTTCTGTAAACACTAACTATAGGCGTAATGCCTATTTCTGTAGAGCGAGTCGCAGCTTCAACAAAATTTGTTGTGAACATGATGTGGATTTGTTTTGCACCAATGCAAACACACTAAGGAAGCTCTTAGCAAAGCCATTTTTTGAACCTGTTGCACCTACTTGCATTTGAATTGAACTGCACACCTGAACATAAATTTATTGTTTTAGTTAACTTGTGTAGTCGAATAGAACACATCAGTCTATTTTGTATTAGGCTAGTTCAGTTTGAACATAGTCTTTTTTTTTTTTACATAACTTTATTTATCTGTGAGGGCTTGTAATTAGCAACTTAGTTTTTATATATTATTGTTATAATGTTATTAGTCTGTAAGCCTTCCGAAAATAAAATAAATAAATAAATAAATAAATATCACCCCGGCCGGTATTTGGCAATTAAACGTAAAATAGATTTATTTGCCTGTAAGCTTTGCAAATTCTCTTGTTAAACCAATGGAATTGGTAGAATTGGAATTTATAAAACAGACTGCATTTACTTTAAGTCGGCCACGGCCGAGAATCGGGTTTTAAGTCAAAACTGGCGCTCTATTGACGGCCTCCTATTTTGTCCTTAAACAATACGCAAAACGTTGAAAAAACTATCTCAAAATATAGTAAAAATAACGTTTTAGTGATAATAAAGCTCAAAACAAAAATAAAGAAATGTCTTACCGTAGTAATATCAATTCCCGAAGTATGGGTATTCACATCAGGTAAACTACTTTTAACGCAAAATTGACGCTTCAACGGCGCAGTCGCGACTTACGTTCAGTGTGCGAAGAGCGAGTGACGTAATCGAATAGTAACGGTTTGTACATATAGAGTATGAACTAATGTTGTAATTCTGGTAGCAAAATTGTCACTAAATTACCTTTTGAATGAACGCAAGCTGAAAACGTACAGACGGCCGAAGATTGGGGGGGGGCCGACGTTTAGCGTATTTACCCTATATGTATATGAATAGGGTTGCCATCCGTCCGGATTTTCCCGGATTTGTCCTAGTTTGGACCGACCCATATACTTATAAATAAATGATATTGATATTCTAGAACCATTGGCGTACCTAGAGATATTTCCCAGGGGGGGCCTGGCCCCCAGTAATAGAAGTGATGATCGCTTATCAAAGTTGTGTCAACTATTAACGTACGAAGTGAAAATTTTCACATAAATTAATTTAACATGTATCGCATAACGGAACCTTGCATTAATCTAAGCTTGCTTTAGTTTCGTTTATATGTTTATTTACGATGTATTTGTACACCATTAAATGGTAGGACATAGTAATTCTTATAATTATATTATATGACTGTAACATCTATTGTACACCTATGCACACAAATAAATGAATTGAATTGAATGGACCTGTCCAGATGGTGTAAGCATTATTCAGATTTCACACAATCAATGTCTCGAAATGAACACCGAAGACACAACACACAAGTGAAAAACACCTATCAGGATGGTGCCTTAATTTTTTTAACACGCTTTTATTAGGTCGACCTGTATGTAACTATGTAATGGAATCTAAGGTAACTAATTTAACCATCTTCCAAGGGTCGTAGCGTAATGAAAATTGGCTGCTGTATGTAGTTCTGATGACAATACAATAATATGGTACTGTCGAACTGATCTGATGATGGAGCCGGAAGATATAAACTGGAACTTCATGATAGAAAATCGTATCATAGCTGTTTTGGATTTCTTAGAAGTCTTGTAATGAACTCTGGCCACGATTAGGTTTCAAGGTCTGATGATGAAGCCGGAAGATAGGCACTGGCATATCATGATGGAATATCGTATCATAGTCGTGTTTGCACTTGTAAGAAAGGCCACGTAATGGACTTTGAACACGATCAGGTTTCTTTTTAGTTTTTACGTGCATTTATAAAAGCGTGTTTTTCTAGTGTTTTTTAAACTATTAATTTATTATTTTTATTAGAACACCACAAGTAAAACACACCTACCTATCAGGATGCTGTTTTCATATTTTTAATGTAAAACGATGACTACGGTTTCCAACTAGATAAAAAAACACATTGTTCATCATCATTTCGACCTCCATGAAGATTCGAGTGCGGAAGTGACTCCCACTGTCCCGGAGTGGCATCGACCTCATCACGAAAGTAAGGTCCGTCACAGCTCCCTATAATTCTAAGAACGGTGCCCGTGGTACACTATGTACCGCTATGTTCCTAATTACCGGGGGCGACAGTAGTCTCCAAATCCATTATCTATGCAAGAAAGCTATCTTCTTTTAGGTACCTTAAGAAGATAGCTATCAAATTCAAATTTCCATATTAGCAAATAAATGAAATTTGAATTTGATAGCTATCTTTTTAATGTACTTATCTAAAAGTGAGTCATCATGAGTGAGTTGTCATATCATGAGAGCTGTGCAGGTAGCTGCATATTGATCCAAAGAGCATATACTCAAAATGAAGAAGATAAGTGGGATCTTTAAATCATGTGCCATTGTAAAACAATGAGATACTGGGCAGTTAGATCTAAACCAAATAAAACGAACCGCTTACGGAGATAAAATACGTTTATTTCTTAAAATTTGTCAATAAACCATACGCTGTCGTTACAACCGATATCCTTTACATTTCTTGTATGCATGTTCCTATCTTAGTCAATATACACAACAATATGTACGTCCGTACGTTCGCTACATTCATTCACAAAATAAAACGTGGGAAAGCCATACTCTTCTAAGTTAAATCGGATAGGTTAAGTAACAAAACGTCTAAATTTTATTTTGATTAAATTATTGCAGGAGCAGTTACTAAGCAAGGTAATATTTCGATAGTAAGATATGATATTTTGCATTAATTAACTTAAGTCAACTTTAAATAAGCAGGTTTATAGTGAAGTCTTCGTGATGAAAAACAGGCCATCAACAATTCAGTCTGAAACTTAATTTTCAAAGTAAATCTTTCCCACGCTAATATTTCGCGCATACATTGTTTAGACAAGAAATAGTATAGCATTAAATGCCTTATATATATGCCTTATATACTCTAAGTTACATCTAAAGTCACCAGGACTTGCTCGGTTTATGCTAGAACTTGAGGCCGGGCATAATGGCGATACACATTGAAGAACTGAGATACATACACGGCGATAACGTTACTGTTATGATAACAGAACTTCAAATGTGAATTGAGGCTCAATATGGTACTTTACAAAACTATCTACTAATCCTCACACAAATCTATTAAAAAAATGCCAGTGGATGTTTTAAAAGCAAAATGTTAAACAAAAATGGGTCAGCGACTATAAAAGTACCATGTCAAGCGTGTCCTGCATGTCCTCGACAATTATGGCGCCGTTTCCAACCGCGCCGTACAATGACATGCATGCATTACGTCAAGCCTCAAGCAGAAATGTAGTTCTAGACATTATACACATTTGGATAGAGAATTGCGTCGTATTGAAATGTTGAATAAATTTTATGTAGTATACTAAATTACTTTATGCAGCAACTTATTTTTGCTCGTCAAATGGGTAGGTTTGAAAAACATGCACATTAAATTACAAAATACATTTATCTATTTATGAGATTTTAATTAACCATAGCGGTCCATCCAAATACGTAAATATCTAAAAATAATATCATTAAACTCAAGTTTCTATACATGTTTATACATTAACCCCTATCGTTTTGAATGTTGCTTACCGCTTTCGCGATGAGCAAAAAAGCTATAGTTTATTCAAACTTTTTCTTCATTTAAGTTTAATGCCATTTGCCAAATGGCGTGTCGTTTTCATTAAAATGTAAAATAATCGAAATTCGATAAATATTATATCGAAATCATATCGTCAGATTGATCGACTTTTCACAGAACAGCCGATTTTGTTAACTATTTAGTCTGAGTTAAAAAGGAAAAATTTAAATCGTAAATATTATGATTCGATCGAAAACCGGTCAGTGATATCAAACTTCGATATAATAATATTCAAAGGGTATATATGTAAGACAAAATACAAATTTGTTCCATAAGAAAGCCTCTTGCTAAACTATTACAATCCACGTGTGTACGCATATTTAAATGCTAAATTATAACTAACTGTAGAACTTTTGCGGTTTTTACACAATCTAGATAATAATAATAACATATTAAAAACTACTAGTGAATATTACTTTACATATTCAATTACTATATTATTATTTATTTATAATAATTATGTTTATACACCTAAACCGAGGGAGAAATTATTGTTTTAAAATAAAAACAAAAGAATCTTGTTCACTCTAAGCTAAATCACAAGTATACAGTAGGTACTTTTGCCGGCTTAAAGAAAAATGTCTTTAATTTTATTATATTTTTAAATATGTTTGCAATACACCTATAATACGAAGTATGTATACCTATATATACGTTCAAGTGTAGATATTTGAATAAGCGATATACTTAACAGTTCATTTGTATGCATTATATGTATATGTACATAGATAACTCGTCCTAATGTATTGTTTAATTATTTGGGAGGTGCAACGTGCCTGAACTATCCAATTTGAAGAATTCCAACTAATTCGAATACAGGCATTTACAGCTACATTTTTTCTATAAACGGGTTTCATTCTAAAAGATTAAATATAGATTAAAGTTGTTTCAAAATACACAGCAAAGGACACCTTGGATCAACCATTCTATCATTGTACATTTCATAGAATTGGTTTTCAATAAACTCCAAAACGTTAATGTATATTTTCCTATACAAAATTTCTTTTAATACATTTATTTTATCTAAGTTGTTGTCGGCCGTTGCACCCGCTTTTAAATTCGCTATGAATATAACAAACGATTGTAATAAACGCACAATTTCCTTTAAAAAGATCACACAAAATTTGAAGAGTTAAATTGTAATATATTGTTAGGTAAACTTCAAAGTCTGTGCGTCTTAGATGAGGAAAATACTATTGAAATTAGGTCATTCATAAAAATGGTTTCATATTTTTTACAAAATCGCACCATTTATTTATCGACATGAATGTCACTGGCCGAGTGTACACTGACAAAGAGTAGTAGCAAATGGAGTGATCACAGTACAGAGTGTAATGTCAACATTTCGTCGTGGATGCCGCGTAACTAAAATTTTCAATAAGAGCTAATTTTAACTGATTTAACATTACGAAAAAGCCCTTATTTAAAATATTAGTTACGCTGTCTTTACTATCTCTGACACTATGGCAAGTCGCCATTTCTTTGTAGATCGCACGTCGATAACGCAATAATGAGTATGCACACTCCATTCGCTACTTACTGTGTGGTAAGCCATAGATGTTGTATTAGTCGATACGATTACTTCCTAAACCCAATCGACAAAAACGTACCTACATTTTTTACTACGAGTTAGACTCGGAAATTGCGTGGAAAATTTTCTCACAATAACCCTGGACTATTGAATATAGATTTGTGAAGAACGCTTGGGGAAGCGTTATTCGGTTATAAAATAACTCGATCCCCAAGATACTAGTGACTTGAAAGCGAATGTTTATACGTACTCAATAAATAAACGTCAATTTGAATTTAAATTGAATAAGCACCATAAGGTGACAATCACTAAATACAAATTAACTTTAATTATCGTATTTTGAGTATGTTTAAAAACTCGTTTTCAGTCCTAATTATAGTTCATAAATATATTTAAATATTTCATCAACTGTTATTACTATCATTGCACTCATCTTAGATATAAATGCCAGCCTCAGAAATATTCCGTTTAATCTCGAGATTCTAGGCGTCACAATGTTAACCTTTGCGTATTTGGTGTTTTCGTTTAAGTTAATATAAGTCAGTGTACATTTTTCATATAATATTTAATTTACGAATATTAATTTATATAGACCAAAAGTTTTTACACACACATTTCTTTACAAAATACATATATTTAAGCATGGCAATACTTGAATATTTTCGAAGCTGGCAACCCAGTACTGCGTGCGATACAAAAAGAACTCAAGATAGGGATTGTTACACACAGCAGTATAGCTCGATATAGCGAGCCTTACTCGAGCTCAATCGAGTTTGAATGAAGCCTCAACGTTTGTATGTATGTGCTTTTGAGCTCCGAAATTACTGAGCCAAATCGTATCTTTCGAGTTCAAACGCTTGTTTCGACAGATATAGATATTGATTTTAATATTTTACAAGTCTTGTTAGAAGGTTTTCAATAACTAAATATTGATTAAGCAGTAGCATCCTCTTTTTAATTCGGGTTCAAACCCGCTTAGCACAAATATCGCTCAAATACTTGCAATAATATGCAATCTGTGTACAGCACCTGGTTTACAGGGCACGAATGAAGCGTATATATATTTAATATATAGTCAAAATTATATATTTAAACGGCGAAACATTACCATCGTTACCTCACTTCTAACTCCTTCACCTTAAAGCTCGTTCGCGTCTTACTGAACAAAAGTTTATAACTTAAAGAATACAACTTAACACTCGACACTAATACTAACTGTCTTGTTCAACAACTCAATTGTTCAGTTCCGTATCACTATTATTGCTACGATATCCTGTGCGTCGACCAATGAGGGAAGCAGACTAAGTTACCAAGCTGATTCTTCACTTCTTAATTTATACAACTAGTATTCTCTGAGCTCTAAAGCTGATTCTCGGACTGTTTATTAAAAAGAAACAGAAGCTTCTAGAACTGACATTTATTACGAATCACGGGTCTCGTAGACCAAGTACATGTCATCGAACAATATTGCACGAGTTCTAAAATCAATATCAAATGAAGCTAGTGAATCACGGTATCGGTGTGGTAGTTCTGATTGGTTGGTGTGGGGTGAGAGAGAGATGGCGCCTCAGAGGTCGACGCACGCGCGGGGGGCGTGACGTAACGCTCGTGTGGTGCGTGCGTGGCTGCGTCCGTGCGTGGCTACGTCCGTGCGTGGCCGCGTCCGTGCGTCCGTGCATCAATGCGGCCGCACGCCCGCCGAGCCGCGTCAATATGCGCGACGGTCTTCTAGCTCAGACATCTGAAAATTAAAGTCAGTAAGTCTTACTTTTGTTGTGCCAACAATAGCAAAAAATATGTAAAATCATAAAAAATAGTTTTGATACATAATAGCAAAAAATCATGTCAATATCTTCCGTTGGTATTCTAAACGTTTAAAGAAACAGTATCATAGCAGTAAATTTATTGTTTGTTAAGAATAACGTATCTGTACCATGGACTAAACGCGTCAAAGCCACCCAAAGATTGTCTGTAAAAATCGCTTTAAGCGATAAGACCGCCTATTGTAACACTCTTTGTAGTTGTTAAGTCCTTATTTAATTCTGTTATGGTGTACAATAAAGAGTATTTCTATTTATCTATCTATGTACCCCTTGTCATGGCCATCGCGCCTGCAGGATCTTAACGAGGCCAATGTAAGAGCCGTGTTCGCAGGTGCATATAGTCCAAAGATGTTTGAGCATCGATTCGGAATGAAAAAGACAGTCAGGATACCAGTGACTCTGTAAGGAACAGCTGATTAGGGTCGTGAGGTACGATCGTTAAACTCCTCGTTCTAAGTTGAGCTATACGTCCCCTGACAAATGTTTGCACTGTATGGACAGGCTCACTTTGAGCATCTTTCCTCAAAAGATCGCCTCAGACGGTAACCTACAGGGTTCCCATATAATATAACCAGTATAGATTGTATTTATTTATTATATGCTTTATTGTACACCTCACAATATTTCTATGGATACAAAAATTTAAACTAGTGTACAATGGGCGGTCTTATCGCACAGGGCGATCTCTTACAGACAACCTTTGGAGGGACAAAAATTAAAGGAGACAGATTAAGGGCTGTGTCAGTGTATAAACAACATAAATAATATTAATTGAACATAATAATATAAAATACATACATACAATACAAAAATCATATACTAATAAATATTACATGTATCTATAATTGAGAAAGAAGGGGAAAAGTTATAGGGAGAGGTAATGTAATGCTACTTCACCATTCTTTTGAACGCTGGTAGCGTTTGAGCACGCCTCACTTCTATGGGTAATGCATTCCACAAACGAGCTACTTGAATAGTGAAAGATTTGTCAAAGAAAGGAGTGGAATGCATACGAATACTTAACTCTGGCAGTAGGAGGATCTAGAATGTGTGTCACAGAGGAACTGAAAGCGTTCCTTAAGATAAAACGGAGTAAAAGGGTTAAAGAGCACATTATAAAGTAGAAAAAGTAAGTGAAGATTCCGGCGAAACCTAATAGGAAGCCATTTGAGCTGAGCGCGGAAATCAGAAACGTGGTCATTCTCGCGCAAGCCAAATGGACTTTAAAAGAGACTGACTCCTAAGTGTGTTATTCTCAGGGTAGATAGGAATCCCAGCCTCATCTAGTTTAAATTTACAAAAAAAATGACGTGTAAAAGTGTTTTTTAATAACCAATTTGCAAAATAAAGATCATTTATCACATACATTGGAGTGTCGCGCACGTTTGGCGGGCGGGTGCGGCGAGTCGGTGTCGGAGATGACCAGCTCGCCGCCCAGCTCGCCGCCCGCTCCGCCGCCGTAGCCGCCGCTGAAACACAACAACCTCGTCTTTATCATAACCTACAATAAACATGCTACAGGGGGAGAATGACTTGTAGGTCTTTAACTAGAGAACAGCAAGGTAAAGTCAAGTCAGCAACGTAAAATAATTAATATTGTTACGCCAATCGCTTAGCGAAGTACGTCGAGAAACATCGACAGAAATCTAGAATGTTCGAGACACTAACGCCACCTGGCGGCGAGTAGACTAGAGTAGAGTAGAGTTCGACTGACTTCTAATACGTTCAAGACACTAACGGCAAGGAGCAGTACGGAATATCTCGAGTAGCTTCTGGAATATTCTTGGCAGTATAGGCAGTGAGTCGATTTTACAAGAATGTTCTAGAACTCATAGACCGGGGTATAAATAGATCGCAGAGGAACGCAGACGGCAATCAATATTCTATTGTATCCAAGGCTAGGTGGAATTGTGTGGCTCCCGCAAGCTTAGTGCAACATACTGACTTACTGAGATTCTGACGTCCGAAAAGCACGTTAATAAGCCGTTGGTAGCCGCTGTTATTTGCACATCTTTGGCAGTCATTACGTGTAGTTAGAAGGAAGTCAGCTTCTGGATTGTGGAGGTTGTCGTGTTGTGGAGTCGCTCCATGTAAAATACTGTTACTCAACTGCATTCGATTAGACCAGAAACCTAGCCCAATATAGCTGGGGAAAGGCTTAAACTGAAGATGTTGATTGGCAGTTGTGACCGTAAATTGGTACATCAGAGTTTTTAGAGAACTAGCAAAGCTCCAGAGCCTGGCGATGCGCCATCGTTACATGATGGACATCTCACCCATACGCACAAAACATTTTGGGAATACTTTCATCGTGCGTACGGCTGAGGAGTGAAATTCCCTGCCGGAGTATGTTTCCTGATCGCTATAACCTGGGAGTCTTTAAGTCAAGAGTAAATAGGTTGCTTCTAGGCAAGCGTGCTCCCTCTTCGGCCACATCATCATTTACCATCAGGTGAGATGGTGGTCAAACGCGAAAATATTATCTATAAAAAAAATATAGATATTCGGCCACATCATCATTTACCATCAGGTGAGATGGTGGTCAAACGCGAAAATATTATCTATAAAAAAAATATAGATAGAATTCACATAACTAGCAAACTTGTGAATCCCTCAAACTAAGCTGAATATGCCTGTGTCTGGAGTGGGTTCACGGCAATACTGTAATGGCAAGTCCTTAGCCATTAGGTTTTTGCGGTTTAATGGAACACAACAGTCAAACGCAGTATCTTTCACTTGTATCTATAACGTTTAAGCAATCGCTCTACGGGACGAGTACTTACGGAACCCTTTTTTAGTTCCATCACACATTCCCCAAAATGTAACCGACAAAAAGCGTATCGCTTGTAGCACGTCACCGTGTCAAAGCTCTGGAGCTTGCCAATGAGCCTTTTGGCCCGTTCCTCGATAGATTCAAGTGCATCAATCTGATATTTGGCAGAACCGTCCCAGTAATTTGCGTTATTGACGCTTAAAAGTAAGGTATGGGTGTGACATACCCGTAGTAAGGCTCGTGCTGGTGTATGACGACGTTGGCGGGGAGCTCCTCCTCCTGGATGGACACCAGGTTACCACCCGTCGTACCCACCACGTACTTCTCTGGAACACACAACCACACTATGTTACAATGGTTCGCATAAAACGTAAATTAGACAGGCAACAAGACAGATGCTGTTTGTTCCGAGATGCCGACTGATAGATGATAGATCCTATTAAATGACTCGCATTTGAAAATCTGCAATGGTATAAATATAAAGAACTGCTCAAAGGTTCTAAGGAGATACTTTCTATATCATACTACGTTCTTGAAAGTGTGTCTCTGTAAACTAAACGCGTTTAGCATGCCACGGTTAAACCCGCGATATTTTGTGTCCCGGTACGTATAACAATATACAAATTCGGAATTTCAACCTTCCTTAACTTCCTTCCTTGTCTAACTATTCTTTCTGACGTTTTAATAGTCTGCGTAAAACGGTATTTGGTCGTGGCATTGTAATCAACGTAACAAAAACTAAATTTTAAACAACAACTCGTAACAAAAACTAAGGGTACAACTTTCGTGTACGCAAGTGTATTCGGGAGCGAATGGAACGAGAACTACTGACGCACCAATCGCGCGCTCGGAGCGGCGCTACGTCATAGCCCGCGTCCCGCTGTCACCTAAAAATCGACTTGTGCGCATCTAACGACTCTTGCCAAGTTATTTGCCTATCACTATAGCTAGAGTGATTTGGATGGTGTTCAGGGCTTACCTTCCCTCTCGCCGCCGGCGCCGTTGGTGACGACGGTGATCTGGTGGCCCGCCATCACCAGCGCGCCGCCCCCAGAGCTGTACGCCAGCCCGTGACCTGCTCAATACAACCACACGTTAGCATTTTCATTTTACCCGGCAAACCTTGTTTTGCCTATATAAATTATACAGTATCGTCGTTGCGCGTGCAAAAGTCGCTATGTGTTATTTAGTCATTTTCGTTTTTTATGGAGTTCCAATCGTTATTTTAATACACACAATCTGATAAACGCAGATATCAGATAGCTGTTTTTTTAAAGAAACACTCTGTACACGCGTAGTTTAAGGACGGCAACGTCGCAATTTATTTATGAATGCGTACGCGTGTACAGAGTGTTTCTTTTACGTATCAATTTAACATTTTCAGTGAAATATTTTAATATAAAAAAAATTGTTTTCGAATGGTAATATTTTTTTAGCATGTCTGGATGCTATACTATTGCGGGAATTCCCTCTGTTAGTTAACATACTGTATGTAGTGAAAAAAAGTAGCCTCTACCAAAATTACATAAAAATTGGACAAGCCGTTTTGGAGAAGTTCGATAACACACACAGTTACACGAGATTTTTACATATTAGTTTACATAGTTTAGTGAAGATATAGTTTGTGTGAATATTCACGTTTGAAATCTTCTGTGGGCATTTAAATGCCTAAAGTCATTATGTAAATAAAAACACGGCTCATGACATGAAGAATGACGATTATAGAACCATTGTATCATTTCTAATAAAGTTACTTAAAGGCTTTTTTGCCATTTTATCCTTCAAATGTTTTGGCGTCAGCTATTACTACCTCACATTCTTTACGGAAAACAAAACGAGTTGGAAAAAAGCTATGCAGATTAATTGATTCATGTGGTAGTCGATGACATCGCATAATCTGCCTGTAACATTCCCAATGTTGGGACACGGCTGTGTCCCTCCCTTTTTTTTCCTGGTGGTAGTCATCAGTCATATGATGACCTCCCGCTGTGAGTGGAACGGAAGGGAGTGTCAGACTTCTACTGACTAAAAATCCACCCTGTTCCTTCTGTCGACTTTGCATTCCGGGGCCGCGGTGTCTCGTCAGAACTATTCCCGCAACACCGTAAGGCAATTGCCCTATCGGGCCCCGTCAATGCTGCTGACTGCTCTTTGAGGCGCGCGCGGAACACTCGGCACCGCCGACCCGTGTCTGGTTCTTACCGGACGGTGAGCTACCCCTGCTCGCCGTCCGCAGACCCGCCTCTACGGTGGCCGGAGATCAGCTCGTGATCCCCGACGCCCGGGGCGTCTCCCGCGGCGGCTGGGGCATGAGGTAGATAACTGTCGTTCCCTCACGCGTTCAGCCTCCTCCTTCGCTAGCATGACTGCTTCGCAGAAGGGGACACAGGCCCCCTGTCTTTGATATGAATCTCGCTATCGGCAGGTCAGCAAGGTAAAGTCCTGGCTGTCCAAAGCTAGACGAACTTGTGTGGCAGACGCAAACTTAGTGCAACATACTTAGATTCCTCGTCCTCCATCCTCCCAAAAAGCACGTTAAGCCGTTGGTCGCGGCTGTCCCTTTAACAACTGTTAAAGATGTGTGTGTGATATGTGGCTTCTATTGGTAGAAGTCACATTACTAACAATCTTGTTAACCGCTCAACTAAGCTAAATATACTTGTGTGGGAGTGGATTCACGGCAATATTGTAATGGATGGAGTTTGATGCTTGTTTAGTTGGGAAAGGCTCAGCAGATGATAATGATAGGTCTGTGGAAGTGATAGAACGTCTATCGCAATGTATGATGATAGCGTTAGTGTGTAACATACCGGGAGAGCCGGGGGCACTCTGGGAGACGCCGCTGCGCTGCGGGAACAGATACTGCGTCGACTGGCTGTTGTTGCTGCTCAGTCGCTGCTGGCTCGACTGAAAACACACATCATTCTCAATTATTACAAAGTATATTAGTATATTCAACATTACGGCACTGTTGCAAGCTAGGATCACAATGATTGATAAAAGGCACGCCATATCCATAGTGTTAGTAAAAAGCTTAACCTAACAAGAAACATGCCTACCAGCCCAGTGTCTGACAAATGGCTCATCTATTTTGTCCGCCAGTGTAAACAGAATGTTGTTGGGGCTACCCCTGATTCGCCGCAGCGCAGATGCATATCGCTTACGCATAACAGCATACAAGTCATCTACTCTCGCTTCAGCAAACATGTCCAACGCGTTGCAAAATCGAGGTAGCCCCAACAAAACCATCGCGTATAATGAACGCGCAGAGCGCTGTAGGCCTTTTGCGTATACCTAACCCACAGGTTGCACGAGTAACACAATTGACAATAAGCTCGGAATAGTCAGTTTTAGCTCCACCGTGCAAACCTGCGGGCAAGGATATCGCATCTGGCAACGCTCTGCATTCCCTATCTATGTCTCGGTCATCTACGAGGCAATCTGTGACCACATGACCGAGGTATTTTATATGAGTGACGAGCTACAACGGAGTTCCTCGTAACCTCACGGGTGGAATACTTGATGGAGTATTATTGCGCACTTTATAAACAATTACTTTGCTTTTAGTTTAATTATACCTCAAGCCATGAGCGTCCGCACAACATTTTCCTCAAGCCACGAATTGATGGACTGAGCAACACCATGTCATCAGCATAACTTATGTTGTTGATCATTCTTCCATCAATACAGCATCCGACCATCGTGCTGCTTAACTCACCAACCATCCGATCCATATACAGGTTACAAAGACTGGGTGAAGTTAACCCTCCCTGCCTTATGCCACAATCTAGCCCGCAAAACTCAGAATGAGCATCAGCCCACCTGACATAATTGTTTTGATTTTTACACCAATATTGACATATGTTAATGAACTCTGCGGGTAGCTATGGTGGGCCTCGTTCATATTTGGAATCGGGACTGCTACCACAAAATCGTCACTGAAAAATATTACCTACTTACGAATGTAGTTTTCAATTCCATAATAAGACAATATATCAGAATATGTGGCTAAATAAAGCGTCGCGTGAGTATTAGCATTGAATGAGTGATGTTAAGTTGACGTCAGCTGATGTGATTAAGGGGAACGACTTCAAGCCAAGACGTATTTTTTTCAAGAAAGCTGTGACGTCATTTCGAAGACCGCTAATGCTCGGTTTCGAATCACAAACGCTACTCTTACCATCCTTGGATGCCACTCGGTTAGAGCTTTACTCCACAGACATCACCGAGCTTTCCTAGGTGTCCTGCCCACTTGAGTTCTATAATGCGATATCCGATATCGAATACCTTCGAACACCTTTATCGAATACCTTTTTTCTGATATTTTAAATAGATGTAAAACATTCATATAATTTAAATTTTAATAATGTTAATTAACTGTGACATTATAATTTGACATACAGCAATATTTTTCTAGATTATAATTGTATTCATTATTATTACTAAGTTGACATTTTCATAATGACATAAAATTTTGCGTGCCTGTCTCAAAGGCAGAATGTACATGGGTCATTTCTGAAAACTGTATTTACCACCTGTATTTTTATTGTACCTACATTCGTGCAAATAAATTATTGATTGATTGAACGTCTTCATGGCTCTTTGTGCTTTATGATGATGATTATTATAACAGGATACCCACCTCCCGTGCGGAGGACTCCGGCTCCTCTGGAGGGAACAGCTCAGGGGTGGGCTCTCGGGACAGTTCCTCCGGCGTCACCAGCCCCGACACGCCCACCTGCGACGGAGACGTCGGCGCACTCCTGCAACACCACGACAGGGCTCAGTATACAGTGGACACGCTTGCCTAGAAGTAACCTATTGACTCTTGACTTAAAAGACCCCTAGGTTATAGCTATCGGGAAACAGACTCCGGCAGGGAATTCCACTCCTTAGCCGTACGCACAATGAAAGTATTCCCAAAACATTTAGTGCGTATGGGAGTTTTCCAAAACTATAATGGTATTGCAAACATGAGTTTGGAAAACTGTCACTTTGTTTCTTTCACACGCACCAAACTTGTAGATGAGTGTGAAAGGGACAAAGCGATGGTTTTCGAAAATTATAATGATATTGTAAACTCATACAAGCTCGCTTGTATCGTATCGAGGTGCTCACTCACGCGGGGGTAGAGAATATCGATAGAACTTAGAGACTCACTCGGGCATATTGCGGAGTTTTCAGCGTTTGCAATAAAATATTAAGACTGGACTTGGACTTAGCAAGTATTATTCTTGCTTTGTTGTGTAATGTTTTACGAACATGTTTTAGTTTCTATTGACTTAATCAATTTTGTATTATTAAAATATGCATGTTACTTTGTAAGATATTTATGTATGGATCACGGATAACAGATATTAACATTTATTATCATCTTTCTCAGTCTATCTGATTAATGCAGTCCTAAAACTAGGCAATTGTTTGTTGCCCATGTAAGCGTATATTTTAAATAATATCCAGTTCCTCAACTCACATCACAGATCTATTAACTCAATGTGGACAATATAATCAAGCAATGTTTTTCTTAATTTAGAAGAAAAGGACATCAAAATATGAAGCCGAAAATATGAAAATAGGGTTACTCCAGTAAGCGCCTCGATACAAAGGATCAGAACCAAATTCTGGTGTCTGATAAACAAATGATTTATTTCTTTTATTTTCAGGCTACTAAAGGCCCATAGAAAAAATATACAAACATAATAAGTTACTATAAACTAACACATTGTATAATTACACAATAAAACACACAATATCAGCGGTTACCTCTCTGTCTACCCCACATAGAGGGTAAAATTCGTGATTGATTTAAAACATCTGTTTCTGCTTAAAACTAAGCACGACCCGTTGCGGACATGGTTATGTCTTTTTCTTGACCTTCGTTCTGGCTACGACTTTACTCGCAAAGCACCTGTCGAGAGGAAGGGAGAGAGGAAGAAGGAAGATAATATAAGAGGGAGAGAGGAAGAAGCAATATAAGAGTGAGGGAGAAAGAAGACAATGTACTACATAGTTTGTTATTGGAAGGGAAATAACTTAGGGAAGGAGTTTGTTACTAATAGAATATAATTTAGAATAGAATAGAATTTATTTATTTTCTCACCACAAATACATTAGATAATTGACATAAGGTACGGGTTTGTTACTAATAACCTACAACTTGGACGTCTGACGTCACAAGGAACTACGGAACTATTGTCGTATGAAGTTATGTATACAAGCAATATCGCCATCTCAATGCAGATATTTTTAAGTATGTAAGAATATTTAAAATTTTTAGTCTTACGATACACAGATAAATGAAAACCAAGTGATTGTTATGCGAGTGTAATTACAAACATTCAAAAATACAATCTTACTATTTATAAAATAACCATCTGTGCCAAAACGGTTTAAATTTGGGGAAAAACCTACAAAAAGCATATATTCAATTTCTTTAAGATTGGCTTTCGACTAATTTTCATTCAAAACGATTTAGTGGTTTATTTTTTATACAATCTTTCATTCCCAATTTGAGCCCCTTAGGGGTTGATATTTCAAAAAGAACTACCCTTTTGGTTAAACCTGAATTATCAACTATATATGTGCCAAAATTCATTAATATTGGTTAAGCAGTTTAGATTAATTTCTTTTACACTCTACACTGACAGCCGGTAAATAAAGTTAAGTACAGACTACTCCATTCACCGTTCTCTTATAAATATCTAAAAGCGTGTTAGCAAGACGGGTAGCAAGATATGGAGCCCAGGGTACCTTGAGGAGAGTCCGAAGGGTGCGCGGAACTGCACTCCTCGCGGGCGTCGGGGACGGAAGGCCAGCTCGATGAGCTTGCCCTCACTCTGAGGGTCGATGCGCCAGAAGCTACCCTTACCAGGCTCCTCCTGGCTACGGGGCACCTTGATGAAGTATCTGGAAAGCGAGGAGTAACTGTGTGAGTAATGCGTCATGATTCATCAGGACTGGATTAATTATGCCTCTAGACCATCCACGTACCAGTGCCCCATTACCTTTTTAATTACACTTCATGCACATTCATTTGTTATTCATAATTAATTTGTTTTGGATCAACATTAACGATATTAAATTTTTCCTGTAGATCTTTAATCATTTATTAACTCCGGTACATGGTTACCGTTCTGGAAAGTCATCTTTCAAGGTTCACGGGCCCTAACCGATTGGGTGGATCGAGGTCCCACCATCTGGATCCTACAATGCCTTATGGATAATACAGTATTGTATACATACATAGGTTTCCTACTACATATTTAACCACTTCATCTAAAAATAAAAGAATAAATAAAAACAGATAATATAAATACTTAAATCAATCAAACAACTGAGGATAACTGCCTTGATAAAATTGTTAGTCATTCAGAATGTGATTGCGTAACTGAGATACCGAAGATCTTGTCAAGAAAGAAATAAATAAAAATATTTATTTGAGGCGCATAAAACAATAGAAAAAACATGCAAAACAAAGACCTGTGCGTAACCAAAAGGGCGCTCCTAGTTCTATTAGTAGACTAGTATTGTAATGGGGCCTGCTATGATAGTTGGTATAGGACGCCATATAGGCTGTTCCGTCTTTCAACTTACCTATTAAGCGACAGATTGTGACGAATCGAATTTTGCCAGCCCTTGTCAGCCGTGCGGTAATAGGGGTAGTGCTTGGTGATGTAGCTGTAGATGCCGCTCAGCGTGAGCTGCTTGTCAGGCGCGGAGGCCACAGCTTGCACGATGAGCTGTGCGTAGCTGTAGGGAGGCTTGGCGTCGTCGCGCGGCTCCCGAGCCTCGCGTTCGCGAACGTCGCGTGTACTGCCGTAGCCTGATTCTGAGTTAGAGGAAGCTGCCTGGAACGAGAGTTACACTGTGTCTTTAGATGGAAGACACAAAGTCGTTCGTGCCAATACGTGATCGCTACTTCGAGTCGATGCTCAAACATCTTTGGACCAATATGCTATGCAGCACTGACGTTTAGATCCTGTGTAAAAGGATTAACATTGCGTTTGTGATGGGTCGAGGAAACCCCATCTGGCTAGATTGTAATATTTATAACAACCAACCTGTGTGCTGCTCTTTTTTCAAAACCACAGACATAAGCCTACATGGTCCTCATTTGATTAGACGAATATTACGAATTGCATGTTACGTAAACGAGCTATTGAACTCGATCACGCCTGAGTTTAAGCAATAGATGAAGTCAACGATAGAACTTGCAAGCCCAGAAGACGCTTGTTCGACGTTGTTGAACGAGTGAGCCCTGAAGACGGTGTAGGCGGGTCAAATGTGGTAGGGAACACAGATTCTTCTTTTTCATGTTTCCAAGCATACTTACTGCAGTCCCATTGGAGTTGGGCCTCCCATGGTCAGCTAGAGCCGCGTAGTGGGCTACCAAGCCAAGGTCGGCGTGTCTCCGGCCGGAGGAGCCTGCGCCCCGCGGCGACGTCGGACAGCTGTTCGCTGCGCTGATGGTGCCTAGAACATTGCAGGTCATGGGTTTAGGACATTCTTATGTCTATATTATATAGATGGCTTTAATGGAAGAATTTTAGCTCCTAAAATAATCTTGGTCTAGTTAAGGAGGCAGCAGTTCGCCATTGGATTTGACATTGATTTACAACAGTTTGTTTATTTGAAATTGTGTCATGCATCAAAATGTTGAATAACAGTAAATTGAAATATCCGGACAGTGAAATGACGGGAAAAAAAATTAATTGACATTCAAAGATGAACTGTAAGCGTAAAAGGTTCTGCCTACTTTGATACCATGTCGATTTGAAAACTTCGTTCGGTCACAAGGCAATTTTGTAACACTCAATCTGCAAGACATCAAATCATAATGAACATATCCTAATAATTTATCAAAATCATTTTTACGTTGAAATCGTTGTTTCAACTCAAGCAACATAAAAAAAAGGAATGTATTCATTTTTATCTAAACTACAAAAAGTACCTTCGTATCGTGTCGATATTCAATAGAGTAAGACTGATTTATTAAAGAATATTCAATAAACTATTACCGTCTCTCTCTTTCCCTCTACCTCTCTTGAGCAGTGGATTAACAGTCACTTTACCACAAATAAGAACCACCATGTTACCTGTGGGCGAAGGCGCCGGGCTACGTCCGTCGCTGTCCGTGGGGATGGTGATGCGGAGGGGCGGCATCTGAGCGGAGCTGCCTCCCGCCCCGCCTCCACTCTCCTCCACCAGCGACTGGAACTCCAGCCGAATGTTTGTGGAAGGGAAGCGCAATGTGCATCTGAAAAATGTAGACAACATTCAATCACTAAATTGTACTTATTATTATGTTACGGATGAGCCCAGATGATGCTTGTTCACCTTGCTTTAAAGACTGACGGGTCATAGTGGTAGGGAGCATATTTACAGCACTTATACATAATAATAGCGTCCTGACCAATTTCCGTCACGGCTGCAAATCAAAGCGTAGATTAGCCAGCGGCGCAGGAAATATTTATAGTGCACAGGTAAAGTGCGCATGTACAGGGCTTGTCTCTTTTAGTCCAATGGAGAGGGGTCAAGCACAGAACATACAAAGATAGTGTAAACTAGAATATGAGCAAATTTATTCATATACAGAAACAGACGTTATTAAAATATACGATGTCAGTTAGACAAGTTTTAATAGTCAACAAATACATATACCATTTAGATTTATGCTCTGATATTTAAGTGGTTTAAGTTCGCAAAAACAAATACTCGCCCAAAAACCATCACATTCATAATTTCACCAGGAACCATTATTCGTCTTAAATTGGACAACTGCCGAGTAGAAAACGTTTTAAATGAATTAATTCGTACTTATAATGATCTAGTTATAAAACAGAATAGTATTGATATTTTTAGCGATTCAGTGAATTTATTTCAAAATAAAATAACAGAGATTTGATGTTGAACCTTGATCGCTTTTGTTATAATTAGTCTGGTGGTTTTCTAGTCTTTTTTTTTCATATCTTAAGGCATGTTGTGGTTGCCCATAATTAAGGTTGCAATTGTCATGATTCTCTGTAAGATCATGATCTGTAGTATGTAAAATCGTGCACCCTGTTGGCAATCTATAGTAATATTATAAAGCGGAAATGGTTGTTTGTTTGTTTGAACGCGCTAATCTTCGAATATAGTGGGTGGATTTGGATGAAATTTGGTATGGAAGTAGCTTGAAGCTTAAGGAAGGTTATATTAGGTTAGCTGACAAAGGCACAAGAAGGAGGATTATGTTTTTATGGAAAATCTACGGGAGGGAAGCCCCGAGCGACTGCAAGTCCTAAATAAATGAGTAAAGTAGGACTATTAAAGTAAAGTTTAAACAGATCAATATTTGGCGCCCCAGCATGGGACTTGATAGGCCCAGTTGGGCGCCAGCGTATTCATGTTGCACCACTTATATTATTGACTAAACTAATGACCCAGAACTATGTTAAAAGCAATATAGGACGGTATACCGCTTATTGGCGCCCGCAGTGCAGTAAATTCAATAAGCGGACAGACGCTTGTGACGTAGATACTAATGAAGTGTTGCCATGGCGACGCTCTGAATGCACTTTAGCTGAATGCTAGGGGACTTTGTTATGTCTGGTGCACAGACGCTTTTAATTTGCAGAGAAATTGTAAAAGCTCGCTTTGATGGGTGCGCCAGACAATATTTGTTTTGAAAATAATATCAACCTCTCACGTTTCAATTTAACTTGATTATACTTAATGTATGTGTGAGCAATAAAGAATTACCTACACTATTTCATTCCATTACACTATTGTCGTGAAACCACTCCAGACACAAGCATATTTAGCTTAGCTGTACAGGTTAACAAGATTACTAGTAATGTGGATCCAAACCACAATGCTAGAACACTAAAAAAATATATTTGGAAATTACTTATATACAACGTTTAAATTTTAACCAGATGAGATCGACCAGGTTACAATCAATTTTAAACTACTCTTCTTTTATACGGACAAGCCTACTACTCACATTCGCCACAGCGAGAATACTCCAATACATGAAGACTACTATTCACGTACGCTTCAATGCATCCGCTTACAATACTCACCTGAATAAAGTACGGAAAACGCCGACATTTTTGCTCGCTACAACTCGTTTGTACTATGAATTCAGTATCACATCGTACTACAGATTCGGCCCCGCATTTCCACTTCGGAGCCTATTTTAGCTATCTCGCAACTTCACGTTTAGAACCCCGACCATGCATAAGTTAGGTATTCAAATGTTGGGAGCATCGCAAATAGAAATAGACTGACTAAAAATTTCATTCCACCATATTACCTTTAGCCTTATTATATATATAGCCTTTTAAGACCAATTTAGGAGTGAAAAATTAAAACTCGGCGTCAATTCATTTATACAAACAAGAATGTAATGAAGAGCTTTGTTTGCTCATTTATTTCCGTTCTTTGGGGTCTTCAAACAAATGTATTTATCTGTAACACAGAGTTGTGCAGTAAAAATAATCATTTTAATAATGCTTAGGTTAATTGACAATGAGAAAAAGAAAAGGAAACAAAATAACAGAAATCGAGAAATAAAATACTGTGATATAATTTAAAAAAAATATAATTAAAATAAAATATAATTAGTAATTAATATAATGTAACTGTTTTTTATATAGCGTTTTACCATCATATCACGAAGATGGAGCACGCTTACCTTTTAGAAAACTGTAATATAGACTAGTTACAAGTTAAACATAAATTGCAATGCCTTGACAGGCAACTAAGTTTAAAAAAATATTTTGTACACTTAGTTTGCAATAAAGAATTTGAATTTGAGAAGTTTATTTCCGAAGTAGTACATACTATTCCAACAATCTTTACAGTAACATCAGAGAAATGTTATCAAGACCAACAAATTGTACTTTTATAGCTTCCACGGTAGATACGCACAAAGTGGGTATGAATAGGCGTCCATTACGGGAACTCGGCATGTGAACCGGGGCATCTATCCACGTTTGAGGCCCATATAAATAAATCTGCCGCCATTAGGGTCCACTGTAGCCATAAAAGCCTACTACAGTGCCCGTACTCTGCATTCTAGTGTGTGCTATATTGCGCGTGTCGCGAATAGCTCCCAAGCTCTCCGATATTAATACCTATATTTTTATTCAAGAATGCTTCGTTTGTGCAATAGGACTTCTAGAAGTAACACGTACGGTATTCTAAATTTTTCACTAATATTGCTAGATTTTTTTTAAATTGTTGATGCGATGATGTGGTCGCGCACGCCTTGCCTAGAAGTAAACTATTCACTTTTGACTTTTAAAGACTCCCGCTCCTGCTCGCTTGCTTGATTTTTAACCCCCGCAAAAAGAGGGGTGTCATAAGTTTGACATGTCTGTGTGTCTGCCTGTGGCCTCGTAACTCTTAAACGAATATACCGATTATGATGTGGTCTTTTTAACCGACTTCTAAGAAAGGAGGAGGTTCTCAATTCGGATGTTTGTTTGTTTTTTTTTATGTTTGTTTGGGCATAGCTCCGTCGCTTGCCAACCGAATTGAAAAATTCTTTTTTTGTTGAAAAGGGTATACTTCCCAAATGGTCCCATAAATTTTTTATCGAAATCGGACAAGCCGTTTCTGAAAAATCAACAAAAGTCTAAAAAAAATATTTACGTTGATGATCTTTTCGTTTACTCTGCATTGCGTTTTTTGTTCGAGCATAACTCCGTCATTTAGGAACCGATTTGGAAAATTCTCTGACCCACTAAAAAGCGCGAAAAAAAAACTTTTTTGCAAAAAATAAAACCGACTTCCATATCAATACACTACAAAGCCAAAAATAATTTTAATTTCGGAAGGCGGTGTGAAAAAAAAGAAAATACAAAACCAATAACACCGACTACCGAAATTAAAATTATTTTTGGCTTTGTAGTGTTTTGATATGGAAGTCGGTTTTATTTTTTGCAAAAAATTTTTTGTTAGAAAGCTGATGTGATCGAGATGGTTCTTGGCTACAATTTATCAAGATCGGTTCAGATATTTCAAGGTACTTATAATTAAGTTTATGCACACTGGTGTTTTCTGACGTATCCATTCCTAAGACAGACTTTCCATGATATCTAACTAGCGTGGCTTGTCTTTTGCATGTTGTAAAAAAAGCCACGATCCAGCCAAAAATATCATGGCCGACAAACTCTTGAATAATTTTGTAGGACCTCACGTAGGAGCACTAACTAGGTCATAAAACCGATGCGGATGATAAAATAACTTTTTATGTTGAACAGTGTTCCGCGGGGACCATAAAAATACCAGACTAAGGTATACGGCTCATTATTTTGAATAGATGTAGTATTTTTGGTCTGATATGGTTTTATGGTTATTTTAGTGGCCTGGTTCTGAGTAAGACAGCCTTCAGTTTCTGTGGGTCAAATATTCTATAAAAGACCATTTAGAAGAAAAATACAGTCGTTACGGGTAGCCAGAAGCCATAATATATATATACTAGCTTCCGCCCGCGACTTCGTCCCCGTGGAAAAAAAAATCCCCCGATTTTGAAACATTCTTCATTACTGCTCCGCTCCTATTGGTGTTAGCGTGATGATATATAGCCTATAGCCTTCCTCGATAAATGGGCTATCTAACACTGAAAGAATTTTTCAAATCAGAACGGTAGTTCCTGAGATTAGCGCGTTCAAGCAAACAAACAAACAAACAAACAAACAAACAAACAAACAAACTCTTCAGCTTTATAATATTAGTATAGATATATATATATATAGATATTATTACGAATGAGCCCGCTCTTGACCTCGATCACACCTGATGGTAAGTGTAAGATGAGGTCTACGATCGAACGAGCGAGCCCAGAAAATGCATATTCACTCTTGCTTTAAATGGCTGACGGGTCATATGTGGCAGGGAACCAAGGACCCATTAATCGGATTAAAAGGTTAACCGGTTAGACGTTTAACCCATTTGTTTGATTAACCTTTATACGGGTTAACCTGTATACTATAAAGGTTAATCTATAAAATATTGCTGATTAATCTGAATGAAAGAGACAGAACCTGTAAGTTGCACAATCTCGGCTGCGTCGCGGTATCTTACGTCACACGCGGCTGAATGTTGCTCAGGTTTATTTGTCGCTCTTTTGTTGAATTTTGCACTTATTCAAAATTATGTGCGTAACCACGCACAGTGGAATGAAAATGTTTGGTAGGTAAGTGTATGGTGAACATTAAAAATTCAATGAAAAAGCAAATTGAGAAATGTAGGCAGGTAAGTAGGTAGGTGTCTTTTTAACCGACTTCAAAAAAAGGAGGTTTACAATTCGTCTTGAACTTCTTTTTTTTTTTATGTATGTTACCTCATAACTCGGAGACGGCTGGACCGATATTAAAAAATCTTTTTGCGTTTGAATGGGTATACTTTCTAGTTGGTCCCATTGTTACGAAATCAGAATCTGATGATGGGATCCTGGAGAAATCGAGGGAACTCTTCAAATATTATAGGCACACCTATAGCGTTTTGGGTATTTCTTATAGTACCTTGAGCAGTTGCTTCCGAAAAGTACCATTTGGGGAAGTTGAACTGATGATGAAGACCACAGAGGGCCACTGAAACTCCTCAATAATAAGTATTTCGTGGATTGCAATTCGATTACTTGAGTACGGATGTTAAACACTTTACGCTCGTCACAATACATATGGTGATGTAGAGCTGATTGTCAAATACCAGGAGAACTCCTCAAAAATTAACGGCTATGCACATGGAAAAGCAATATTTTGTAAAAGGTGATAAGTTTTTGACATTATGGCTTTTGTAACTAGATAAATTACAAACCGACCCACTAAAAAGAGTGAAAAAAAATTTTTAGCAAAAAATAGAACCGACTTCCATATCAAAACACTACAAAGGTAAAAATAACTTTAATTTCGGAAGGCGGTGTCTTTAGTTTTGTATATATTTACGTTTTTGACACCGCCTTCCGAAATTAAAGTTATTTTTACCTTTGTAGTGTTTTGATATGGAAGTCGGTTCTATTTTTTGCTAAAAATTTTTTTTTTAGTAAGTAGATAGTTAGACGGTAGAACAGGTTAGGTATCTTTTTAGGGTTCCGTAGCCAAATGGAAAAAAACGGAACCCTTATAGTTTCGAGATGTCTGTCCGTCTGTCTCTGTCTGTCTGTCTGTCTGTCCGTCCGTCCGTATGTCACAGCCATTTTATTCCGAAACTGTTAGAACTGTACATGTGAAACTTGGTAGGTAGATGTATTCTGTGAACCGCTTTCCGATTTTATGAAAAAAAAAATTAAAATAAAAGGGGCTCCCGATACATGGAACTGAAACTGAAAATATATTTTTTCATGAAACCTATGCGTGTGTGGTATCTATAGACAGGTCTTCAAAAATGATATAAATGTGTCTAAAACCACTTTTTCATAAAGACAATCGTTTAAAAGATATACGCGTCTAAAGTGGTAAAATGTGTGTCCCCCCCACTGTAACTTCTATAATTATAGAGTGAAAAATATGAAAAAAATATATATGCTATAGATCTTAATGTAATCTTTCAACCAAAATTGGTTTGAACGAGATCGGGTCTGCAGTTTTTGAGATACAGCATATTTTCTAAAACCGCAAATATAACTTTGTAATTCATACAAACACTATGAAAAACAAAGTTATTTGGCGTACTTGTAAAAATTGCAAATGAACTAGTTTTAAGACATTTTTAAGTTTTTTTTTTTTTTTTCAAATAAATATATTATATTATATAAAGCTAAATTACCACTCACTCACTGACATAATTGTTCTCCCAGATGGTGGATGGGGAGGTGGGTATATTTTGACAGATTCGTAAACAAGTAACTCTCAAACCTACGGGAAAAGTGCCAAACCTCCCCTTTTCCCCTCCCTTCTCCCCCTCCCTATCCTATCTCGGAAACTACGAGACCTGTATTTTTTTTTTACGGATTCGTATAGAGGAGGCTCGGTAAAGTAAAAATCATTTATCAAAGTCGCCCCCCCCAGCCCCCTTCTCACCCCCTTTAGCCGGATCTCGGAAATTAAGAGACTTGGATCATTTTTTTTTTTCAGATTCATTTAGAGTGGCAATGCTTTAGTCAAAGTACTTCTGCAACCCCTCCCCCATCACCCCCCCTTTTTTTCTTTTTTTTTTTTTCTCAAGCACGCGAGGTGCTTGCACCTCGCGCAACACGCAAATACTAACCCCCCCCCCCATCTCTCCCCATCACCCCCCCCCCCCTTTTTTTTTTTTTCACAAGCGCGTGAGGTGCTTGCACCTCGCGCAACACGCAAATACTAGTTATATTATATAAAGCTAGATTACCACTCACTCATTGACATAATTGTTCTCCCAGATGGTGGATGGGGAGGTGGGTATATTTTGACAGATTCGTAAACAAGTAACTCTCAAACCTACGGGAAAAGTGCCAAACCTCACCTTTTCACCCCCCCTATTGTATCTCGGAAACTACGAGACCCGTATTTTTTTCTTTTTACGGATTCGTATAGAGGAGGCTCGGTAAAGTAAAAACCATTTTTCAAAGTCCCCCCCCCCGCCCCCCTTCTCCCCCCCTTTAGGCGGATCTCGGAATCTAAGAGACTTGGAACTTTTTTTTTTCAGATTCATTTAGAGGGGCAATGCTTTAGTCGAAATACTTGTGCAACCCCCCCCCCCATCACCACCCCCTATTTTTTTTTTTTCACAAGCTCGCGAGGTGCTTGCACCACGCAAATACTAAACCCCCCCATCACCCCCGCCCCCCCCACCTTTTTTTTTTCACAAGCACGCGAGGTGCTTGCACCTCGCCCAACACGCAAATGCTTGATTTAGAGGGGCAATGCTTTAGTTTTATTCACAAGCACGCGAGGTACTTGCACCTCGCGCAACACGCAAATACTTGATTTAGAGGGGCAATGCTTTAGTTTTCTTCACAAGCACGCGAGGTGCTTGCACCTCGCGCAACACGCAAATACTTGATTTAGAGGGGCAATGCTTTAGTTTTCTTCACAAGCACGCGAGGTGCTTGCACCTCGCGCAACACGCAAATACTAGTTAAATTATATTTATTATAGTTACTAAGGAACTCTTCATGGGCGAGTTTGACTCGCACTTGGCCAATTTTTTTTATTTATTTTACTATATTTATTGGTTTACTTTGTTCTGTATATTACACACCTGAAAGGTGTTCCGAGGTGGGAATGTTTTACCCGTAAGTATACAACATTATGTTTAGTATATGCGAAATGTGAATATAGTTCGTTCGGAATAAGTAACTAAATCGAATCTAATATTTTATAAACCTTTTTTGTTTTTGCCCCAAAAATATTTAAAAAGAAGTTACAAGTTGGACACTTAGTAGCATATATACGCAATGATACGGCGCACAACACAGGTCACGCAGCACGCCACTAGACGCGCACGGTGCGATGCACTATGGGACCAACCGATATTTTCCATCTCAAAATTAGTTGGGACAAAAGTCGTGTTACTGAAACTTTTTTTTGAAAAGTTTTGATTGTTTTACATTCTAAGATGATAAAGCCACCCTATATAATAGTAAAATAAAATACAAAAAATTTTTAGGTACATTAAATTACACCCAAACTTTATACTTTGATAATTTGATATTAACTAGACTACTCGTTATGGAAGTTCAACTTAAGATTTCTAGTTCATAACTACGTTATTTTGTGATGAAAAATATATTTTCGAATTTTTTAATATAATTTTTAATTGTCATAAGGAAATTTTACGTCTATTTAATTTTCAAGTTGAGGTTTCCTTGTTACCGATGGCTCCCGATGTCAAGTTAATGACATGTTTAGATACCTTACCTATTCAGTAATACAAAAAAAAACCTGCGTCATTGCTGCGCCATTTCGAACTAGAAGCAAAAATGTCGACCTAAATATATTTTCACACGAATTTTTTTTTGCGGTGACCATTTTAACCACACGTGTGTTAAAAATCATGTTGCATAGTTCTTATCTGTTGTTGTAATTATAATAAGTATTAGTGTGAAAACTGTTTTTATCAATTTTCTTATTGGTTTTGCACAAGTTACTGAAACTAGGGTCCTATAAATACTCGGGTTTGCAGCGTGTTCATCAGTGTCCGGATACCTTCCTTCGGTAACTGTGAATTTGCTGAAAAAAGTTTAAAATGAGTGAATTTGTGTGTTTTCGACGCGAAATATGTGCTCAGATAATAAGCGGGAAAAGTACTTCAGTTATTGAAAATATTTGTTGGACAATTTCCATTTATCAACAACAGATGTGAGCACGGTTATGCAAAGTATTCAAAGAAATTTGATTACGATTTGTAACCAAAAATGGGTGAAAGCTCAAAGAAAACAAGATTGCTTCGAGAGCCAAAACACAAATTGGTTAAATGGCGAGTTTAGAGTACGTGAAAAAAAAGAAAATCCTGACGTGTTCAGAGAGTACGAAAAAAACGTAAAAACCTGGAATTACTCCAGGAGTATGGAATGGGACATGTGCATTACGCTTATGTTCAAGGTTTACGATCTATGGGTGAAAATGATGAAGCTTCGATTGTGAGTATTACGAGAAATACAGAAAAGGAGGAGAAAAAGTCATTTTACGAAGTCCAGATGGTGTACCTTCCCATACCAAAGAAGAAGCATTATGTATATATATTGAAACCGATCTATCCAAAGCTCAATATTCCTACCTGAGGCTGAGACTTGTTGAGAAAAACTTATTTTCGGTATTTCCATCATACCAAATTTTGGCTGAAGCAAAGAAGGATTGCTATCCTCTTGCGTCAAGCATATCCGTAACGAATATAAGTGCTAAAGTGAACCTTCAAGAACTCTCAGATCATACTGCCTGTCGTATTTTAAAAATAGACTCGGTTTCGAAAAAGTTCACCCGTCTAAAACTGTATAGCAAATGGGGTTGCGATGGATCCTCGGGACAAAGTGAGTATAAACAAGTTTTACCGGAAGAAAATGAACAAATATCGGATGCTAATATGTTTATAGTTTCACTTGTACCATTGAGACTAGTGGATGAATAAAGTAAAGTAGTTATATCGCAAAATCCAACATGTTCTTCAGTTAGATATTGCAGACCCATTTCTCTGGAATTAGCAAAAGAAACTCCTGAAAAAACTACAGCTGTTGTAAGTGAACTTGAAGCAAAAATTAATGAATTAAGTCAAACGCGAACGCCTGCAGCAAAAGAAGGTAACATGAGTAAGACATGAGCTGTTTATGACAATGATCGACGGGAAAGTTGCTCAAGTGTTAACGCAGACTCCATCGAGTGCTTCATGTACTGTTTGTGGAGCAACTCCTAGACAGATGCACAATATAACAAAAGTAACTGCAAGAATTGAGAATGAAGATACGTTTAAATACGGGCTGTCTACCTTACATGCTTGGATAAGATGTATGGAAATGATTCTGCATATTTCTTATAACCTAGGATTTGAAAAGTGGGCTGAATCGACTCCAGAGAATAAAAGATTAAAGAAGAGAAAAAGAAGCACGTTCAAACTCGCTTCCGGAAATTACTTGGTTTACACATTGATAAACCTCGTCAAGATTCTGGAAACAGCAATGACGGAAATACGGCAAGGAGATTCTTCCAAACCTATCGATGTTCTGCAGAAATCACGGGTATCGATGAAGAGTTGATCAAGAGATTATACATAATTCTGCAAACTATGTCATCAGGATTTTCTGTTAACGCAGTAAAGTTTGGTGAATATACGCTGAATTTGCTTGACTTCTGTAGACTTCCTCTGTCGCTAAAGTGCGTATGATTATAATGCCGTTTTTAATATATTGTACCTTTATGCCCATAAATGCACGGTGACTTGGCCGTTGACTTCGATGTATTAACTAGTAAAAAAAAGTGCACAGAGTATGTTCAACGGCCGGTTACATAAAATCTAACTATATTAATTAATAAGGAAATCGCAGTAAAGATCCTTAGACTTGGCTTCGCTTTGCTTAGAGATTTCATTACTTTTTATAGAGAAACAAGCAGCTTAGGCGAGGCTTGGCTTAATTTTTTACAGGATGTTTTGGTGGGATTTTATATTTTGTACATTGATTGTGTTAGCTTGGTCCTTATCTTGTAATGCAAAACCAGTAAGCAACATAGCCGCCGAGCGCTACATCTAAGCTAACGACCAATAATTGATAGGCACGCGGTGCCGTCCCACTGTGCAGCCACAAAATAGATAGGTTCAGAAGTCAATCTACATAAAAAGCGCGCTCGAGCAACGCACTCATAGACACCGCTCACGGAGATGATATCTTGGCGCAATGCAGCTCAATGCGAGCGCGGGTACCTAATAATAATAATACCAGCTGTTTGCAGCGAGAAGAAATGTACCATAATTCCGTACACAGAGAGTTAAGATTGTTTTAACCGCCGCGCGGCCCACGAATGTGTTAGGGTTGTACCCATAAATATAATATTATATTTCTATGGTTGTACCTATGCTGATATTGGTAAAAAAACGAATGTTGTAGAAAAACAATTCTTTTTTTATTTGTTGATCAAATATGTTTCAGTTTAATAAAATGATAGATGCATTTTTTTCCTTCCCTGATTTCCCGATTATATAAATTTTAACGTCTAAAATATCCGAAACCGCGTAAATAATTGTAATAAATAATTAATCAAAATGGAAACAGTAGCAAAGCGGAGGAAAATCAATTGTTTTTAGGTCGATCCATTATGACGTTGTCAAAATTATTTAAAAAGGTTCAGGCAGGCGTGCGGCAACCCACTGTCGGATGTACCGACGGCGATACGCGAAGCGGTAGGCATATAACACGTGGCCTTGAGCGAGTGACGGACGCCTGATTTTAGGCATACTTAATCAGATCACTATAAGTTCACGTAGGTATAAAAATAAAAAGAAAACATGTGGGCAATTCACACGTGGTAGAAGTGAAACCTTCAATGTTGGCTTTTTTTTTTCTTATGAATTCCTGTGTCTGTCTCTTTTTACTGTCACTTTTTTGTTTCATAAACTTTCAAATCACAACGATGCTAAAGAAGTTTTGACTTCAAAACAGGTTGGTAATAACGCTACTTATGTATGTGCTAATTATGAGATCAAAAAATTTTTTAGCAAAAATTAGAACCGACTTCCATATAGAAATTAAAGTTATTTTTGGCTTTGTAGTGTTTTGATATGGAAGTCGGTTCAAATTTTTGCAAAAAAAAAAATTTTCACGCTTTTTAGTGGGCCGGTTTGTAATTTATCTAGTTACAAAAGCCATAATGTCAAAAACTTATCACCTTTTACAAAATATTGCTTTTCCCGATGCATAGCCGTTAATTTTTGAGGAGTTCTCCTGGTACTTGACCATCAGCTCTACATCACCATATGTATTGTGACGAGCATAAAGTGTTTAACATCCGTACTCAAGTAATCGAATAGCAATCCACGAAATACTTATTATTGAGGAGTTTCAGTGACCATCTGTGGTCTTCATCATCAGTTCAACTTCCCCAAATGGTACTTTCCGGAAGCAACTGCTCAAGGTACTATAAGAAATACCCAAAACGCTATAGGTGTGTCTATCATATTTGAAGAGTTGCCTCGATTTCTCCAGGATCCCATCATCAGATCCTGATTTTGTAACAACTAGAAAGTATACCCATTCAAACGCAAAAATAATTTTTCAAATCGGTCCAGCCGTCTCCGAGTTATGAGGTACTTAACATACATTAAAAAAAAATTGTTCAAGACGAATTGAGAACCTCCTTTTTTTGAAGTCTGTTAAAAATAACAAAGTTCTACTAAGTACCTACGACAAACGACGATATGTACAAGTACAAACACACTCACAATTCAACCGTGTCGGTCGGTGAAATGCGCTAGAATCGAAATTTTATTTTTAATATTTTAGCGTCGAACATTAGTCAATATTAAAAACAGTATTGTGCAACATTAATAGGGCTCAAAGTTCAATGCATTCTACGCGGTGACTACGAGAGTCATGTCGGTACACGATCAAACACCGCGTGGTAGTTATCTCTGTCACTTTCTTGCAGATGTTTTATGTGCTAAAATGCACCTTATGTCGAAACCGGTTCTTATAGGCTGATTAACCCTATAATACGGGTTAACCTTTATTGAGGGTTTTGTAACCTAATCCTAAAAATTAACCGGTTTAAAACCCTCATACGGGTTAACCTTTCGGTCCCTGCAGGGAACACAGAAGCCGGCAGAGAGTTCCACACCTTGGCTGTGCGCACAATAAATGTTGAAGAAAAGCGCTTAGTACGACAAGACGGTATATCGACCAAGTGTGGATGGTATCCTGCGGTACGTCTGGTAGACCGGTAGTAAAAGGGGGATGAAAGGATTAGGTCGTGGAGCTCTGGTATTGTGTAGGTCATATAACCAGTCGCTCCATTTAAAACACTAGTGCTGCATTTGGTTAGATAGGAAGCCGATAACATGGAGAAGGCTAATTAAATGATAATAAGTGGCAATATGCACTTGTGTTAGAACCACTAAAGCTTTGGTTTCCTAGGAAAGCGGTGCCGTCATATAGCGGCCGTAATATTACGGACGCAAAAAGGCGGCCGTCTTTACGGTGACGACATGTGGAAAGTTCCACGGCCGTTTTAACACAGTCTGCTTCATCGCTATCAATGAAACGTTCACGAAACCATCTGACACCGACAAGACGGCCGTCATGCAAATGGCGGCACCGCTTTTTGACGTTACGGTGTTAGTTACCGCTCTCTATGAAACCGCGCCATTTTGTTTACATAGACAACGTTCTAGTGACGTCATTCACCGCTGTATTACGGCTAGTGTTGCCCACACAACACACACAATGTAACAGAGTCTGTTACATTGTTCTGAGATCTCAACCACCGTTTAATAAATAGCAATAGGATAATCGCTAATTGCAAACTCTTGCGAGACTCTCGTTTGGGCAACACTAATTACGGCCGCTATATGACGGCACCGCTATCCTAGGAAACCAAAGCTTAAGTTCGGTAATACACTTTTTTCTGTGCACTGAAGAATCTCTTCAAAAGTTACGGTGGTTTGCCTGTTGGTATTGTAAATGTCAGCACATTCTTCACAAAATTACTACTAGGTAACTTCTTAGTAAGCGTACTTCATCTTAGTGAGATGGTGGTCAAAGGCGAGCTTATCTATACTTATACTATAAAGAGGTAAATTTGTTTGTAAGTTTATATGTAGTGGTATCCTGCGGAACTAATAATCTGATTCTAATTTTTTTTTTCATTGGTATTACGGTGCATTGATATTGGTGAGTGCTATAAGCTATTAATTATTTCGTAATTCACGTGGACGAAGTACTAGTTATCAATAAAAAAGATGTAAAAGAACAATGCAGGTCATTGGCCCTACAATCGGACTGTTCCGTCCAGTCTAGATGGCAAAACAAATAACATTCACATAGCTTCCTAATTTCAAATTCCCCACAGCTCCAATTCCAGCGACGTTTCTGAATATACATACAACGATCTACATCGCAATTCCTCGGCACTATTTAATATTAATTTAACTAGATGTTCCCGCGACTTGGTATGGGAGAGTTTTCCCAATACCGTGGGAATTCCGGGATAATACATGCTGCTCAATAATTTCATCTATCTTCCGGTGAAAGTCACATTAAAATCGATCCAACCGTTCCCAAGATTAGCCCGGACAGACAGAAAGACAGACAAAACATTGACTTGTGTAAGTAAGTATAAGCCCGAGAGAAAACGCAGTTATTTTGAAATCACAGACGGACACGTCAATTTTATTTATATATACGGATTCAAAACCTACATTCTATGCTAGCTTAATTTCCTAGCACTTGTGGCTAGGTATGCGTCGATATTTATTGGATTCAAACGTGTTCGTCGATATTTCGAGTTAGGTTGGACGGTTCTCATTTAACTTGTAGTTCACGAGATAGACAGTTGCAATCTCTGCTGGGAGATTGAACTGATAAAGAGAAATGGTTCGAAGCGAAATTGTTGGTTTATTTTATAGAGTTTGACGTCCATTTTTCTAGTATTGTAGCTTTATTTAAAGCATAACTGAAGTTGAGAACAACACTATTCAATAATGGAAGATGAAAGACCAGGGGCCATATTATGACGTGTTAAAACTTGAGTCGTTCGTTTAGCCCCATCCCTCTTTCTCGCTGGAAGGACTCAAGTTTTAACACGTCATAATATGGCGGCAGGTCATCTTTATACTCGGCGCACGGTGGGCTGAAAAACGGCTTTCATAGACTTAGGCATTTTATTTTGCAAGTGCCAGTTTTTGTGCCGGATATCACTTCTATTTGTTATAACAATATACAAAAATGACACCAGAATTGATTCTGCACAAAAACGAAGGAATTATAATTTTTTTACGAAAATTTTGTATGGAGCTAGTATGAAAAATCGAAATATCTCTGAAACGGCAGCGATAACCGTAATATCCTTATAGGAGGTTTTAGTACTAATTATTTATGATTTTTTGACATACGTTACATAATGGTTGTAGATGCCTTTTTTTTTTTAAAAATCGTCAAAATATTTTTATTTATTTTTACATATTAAACGTTCCTTTTAGTGTTTAAGTTGAAGAATTCAGAGCTTTAACAACTCTTAACATAAAATAGCATCACCCCTATAGACCTGAAGGACTAGACAGAGGTGTGTAGTATCTTGTTGATCTTGTAAGATTTCCAACAATACCAAATAGATGAATATCAGTGTCAAAGTGCCCATGCTGTCGCTTCTTTTAGAAAGATAGGGGAATGAAATTGTTAATTGATCATACCCTAAAAGTATGATTACAACATAACCGGACACATAATAATATCGACACAAAAGGAATTTTAAAACCTTGCATACGTTCAAAATACAAAATAACATATTGTGTAGTCATCTAATGAGTCTGATGACAAGTAATTAAGTAATTAGAATGATGGTTGTAGTCTTCTGATTCTAATGAGCCTATTAATTTGAAGTATTGTTTAGTGCAATTGTGTCCCGCATAGGCGATTGCCTTTCTGCCGAAGATCAAGTAACTCTCAAAGAATTTTGCCGGAGATTCACGCGAGCTGCTTTAAACAGGTGGCAGAAATCTAAACGATTCTTTGATAAGTTTAGAAATACGTACGGAGAGTGGTTGCAAGCAAATATTGATTGGCCGAGTTGCGTGCAAACTTTAATAAATCAAGAACCAACTGTTGATGAGATACCAAGAGCACGCTCAGTCTCTCCAGAACCTTCGACATCATCGACTGTTGGAACAATGACAAAAAGGTCCCGAAAACCATTCAAAGATCTGGGAAGCAAACAGAAAAAGAGAAGATCTAGTGAGCACATAGGCGAGGATTCCTGTGAATTGGCATATGCAGCTGCAGCACGTTTAAAAGAAGAAGGTTATGAAGATATCGCATCTGTAATCAATTATATGATCAAAAATCCAGAAGCTGCCGTTAAAATCAAGGAAAGCATTAAGAAAACAGTAATATTTACACCAGAGAAAGCACTTGGATTGCTTCTTTCACTTAAGCTTTCAAAGTGGCAATATATTAAGCTATATACAATTAGCTAAGTATTTCTCCTCTGTTTACATAACCGATAACGATACTGGAAATAAGTATAATCATTCTGATTACTTGAGTTTTCTAGACTGTAACAGCCAAAGCTTTACAAGCCCTAAAATAAACGCAGACACTCTATTCAAAAAGCTAAATAATATTGACTGTAATAAGGGTGCAGGACCAGATGGGATCCCACCAATATTTATAAAAGAGTGTGCGTCAGAGTTAGTTTATCCCCTCATGCTAATTTTTGAGAGATCACTGGCTTCTGGCGAGTTTCCTTTAAAGTGGAAGATAGCGAAGGTAGTGCCCATACATAAATCGGATTCCGATGATGCAGTGTCAAATTATAGACCGATTTCGGTCCTTTCAACACTTGCCAAAGTGTTTGAGTCACTAATCTGTCCACACATTCAAAACCACCTGAAGTTGTATTTAAGCGATCATCAACACGGATTTGTCAGTGCACGTTCTACGAGCACAAACCTAGTACCCTTTACTGAAATATTAATAAAAGCTATCGACTCGGGTCAGCAAGCCGATGTTATATACACTGACTTTAGCAAGGCGTTCGATAAAATATGTCACAAAATATTAATACAAAAGTTGAGCGCTTACGGCATCACAGGCACCTTGCTGAAGTGGTTGAATTCGTATTTAACAGACAGAACCTTTTTCGTAGTGGTTAACGGTTTTCAGTCCACTGTATATAAAATCTCCTCAGGCGTTCCTTAAGGTTCACATCTTGGGCCAGTCTTATTCATCTATTTTATAAATGACATACCTGTGTGTTTTCAGGATTCCGAGATCTTTATGTATGCGGATGACTTAAAATTTGTTAGAGTAGTTAAATCTGAAGAAGATGCGTTGTATCTACAAATGGATATTAATAGGCTAATTCAATGGTGTCATAATAACGCAATGTTTTTAAATCCAGAGAAATGCTATCATGTAAAATATACAAGAAAAAATAGCATAATACCTTCTAAATATGTAATCGGTTCACAAATGTTAAAAGAAGTAGACAATATACGAGATCTCGGAGTTCTGTTTGATAGAAAATTAACTTTCCTCCCTCATTTGGATAAAATCATAAAATCGTCGTCTAAAATGCTTGGCTTTGTTATTAGAAATTGTAAAACTTTCCATAATTTTAAAACTAAAATACTTCTATATAACAGTTTGATTAGGAGTAGGCTAGAATACTGTAGTGTGGTTTGGCGACCACACTATGCGGTACATAACTTGCGAATTGAGCGAGTTCAAAAGCGATTCCTCTGGCACTTGGCATTCTCAAGTGGCATAGCTAAAAGAAAACAATCCTACAAAGAAAGATTAAAGCACTTTGCTATGGATAGTTTAGACAAACGGAGGCGATTTAATGACGCTTTGTTTATGTGCAAAATTCTGAATAATAGCATTCAGTGCCCTAGGCTGCTTGCACTTTGTAACTTTCGCGCTCCGTCAAGAATCCCACGCCACTCCATCACTCCGCTGTGCCCTCCATTTAGAAGAACCGTCTTAGGTTCTAATTCTCCTTATGCTAGATTTTGTAAGGTCATAAATAGTTCTAGCGATCTCATCGACTTACATTATGATTCCATGGCAAAGCTTAAATCAATTATCATAAAATCCTTACCCGATCCATGATAACCAGGATGTATTTTATTTTATTGGAGTTATATTATTTTTAAAGATGTAGTTAATTTTTATTGTGTTATAAAAGACAAATGTTAAGGTTAGATTACTGAAATAAGAATTATATGTACATGTGGTGTTTACCTTTAAGTGGTTGTTACACTATTACTCTTGGATATCCATAGTTTTTAAGAATTATTATCGGTGTAAACAGTCGTTGGTGAACCTAATAAATAAATAAATAAATAAATAAATAAATAAATAAATAAATATTACGTTGCGAGAGACTGCCATTCGGGAAGGTGCTAAGGATATTTACCCATCCTACTATAAACTGCAACAAACTAAGCTTGCATGCTACCCTCCTAATCAATCAGTATCAGTTACGGATTCATCAGCTAGAATTACACTTCAAGCTTTACTTGACATCACGGTGAAGCGGATTCTTCAAAGTCTTTCTGATAATGTGGAAAATAAGCAGTTAAAGCTGATATCGAAGTGGGGATTTGATGGTGCTTCCAATCAAAGCCGATACAAGCAGAAAATGGACGGCGAGCATGATGATTCAAGCATTTTCATGACCTCCTTGGTGCCACTGAAACTGACAGATGGAGATAATACTATATGGACAAACCCGAAACCATGCTCAACTTTTTATTGTCGTCCGGTTCAGTTCACTTTTGTAAAAGAAAGCCATGCAGTTGTCATTGATAACAAAAGAAAAATGGATGAGGAAATTGAGGCCCTTAACCCCACAGAGTGCATTAATAGTAACAGGGTGACTCATAAACTAATGATGACAATGATCGACGCAAAAGTCTGCACGTACCTTTCTGAAGCTAGATCAAATGCATCATGCTACCTGTGCTTAGCAAAACCAACAGAAATGAACCACTTAGATGCTGTAACATCAAAAACTGTGTGTTCTGACATATATGAATTTGGCCTATCATCCCTACATGCCCGTATAAATTGCATGGAATGTCTGTTACACATTGCGTACAGACTTGACTTCAAACAGTGGGCAGCAAGAAGTAATGAGCATAAGGATATGTTACAAAACAGAAAAAAAAACATTCAAAATAAATTTAAAGAGGAGCTCAATCTGTTAATTGATATAGTAAAACAAGGCTCGGGAACTACCAATGACGGGAATACCGCAAGGAAGTTTTTCGAGTTTCCCAATAAAACTGCAGCTATTACTGGGTTGGATCAAAACCTGATAAAAAGATTTGCTGTTATTTTGCAAGCAATAACATCTGGTGAGAAGATCGATGTCATCAAATTTAAAGATTTTGCTCGCAAAACAGCAGAAAAGTACGTGGAATTATACGACTGGTACTACATGTCATCAACCGTACATAAACTATTAATACACGGAGCTGACATAATCGAAAAAAATGATATTGTCCCGATTGGGACTCTCTCGGAAGAAGCCTCAGAGTCTCGAAACAAAGATTTTAGGAGGTTCCGGGAACATCATTCGCGGAAAAGAAGCAGGCAAGATTCTAATCAAGATATCCTAAATAGGCTTGTTGTTTCTTCGGATCCTTTTCTAAGTGCACAAAGGCCGAAGTTAGATGCCAAAAGGAAGACAACATTTTTTGCTGAAACTCTCGACCTAATACAGTTTCCGGAAACTGAGTTCGAGTTTGTAGGTATATCTGATCTGGATTCTGACTCGGAATTGGAGTCCGACAACGAAAGTTGTAAAGAAAATTTGTAAAATTTAATTATTTTTCTTTATGTTCTTTTGTTATTTATGTTAGTTTATTGTACCAATATGTTTAGTTAATAATTTCATAAATTATAGTTTCAAATATGTATTTTGTATAATTGAATTTATTAGATATTATTTTTGTTACTTCTGTTTTATTTAAATTACCTATCAATAAAAAGTTTATATACAGTCTTTTTTTTTTCACATATTCTTAATATTTGGGGAAAAAGCATGCTTCCTAACGATGTTCTTAACTTTGACACAGTTCATGGATCGTTTTGAACAGTTTCATATGTTAAAATAAATAATGTTAGTACTATAATCCCCTATAAGGATATTATTATTATTATGTGTCCGGTTATGTTGTAATCATACTTTTAGGGTATGATCAATTAACAATTTCATTCCCCTATCTTTCAAAAAGAAACGACAGCATGGGCACTTTGACACTGATATTCAACTATTTGGTATTGTTGGAAATCTTACAAGATCAACAAGACACTACACACCTCTGTCTAGTCCTTCAGGTCTATAGGGGTGATGCTATTTTATGATAAGAGTTGTTAAAGCTCTGAATTCTTCAACTTAAACACTAAAAGGAACGTTTAAATATGTAAAAATAAATAAAAATATTTTGACGATTTAAAAAAAAAAAGGCATCTACAACCATTATGTAACGTATGTCAAAAAATCATAAATAATTAGTACTATAACCCCCTATAAGGATATTACGGTTATCGCTGCCGTTTTAGAGATATTTCGATTTTTCATACTAGCTCCATACAAAATTTTCGTAAAAAAATTATAATTCCTTCGTTTCTGTGCAGAATCAATTCTGGTGTCATTTTTGTATATTGTTATAACTAATAGAAGTGATATCCGGCAAAAAAACTCGCACTTGCAAAATAAAATGCCTAAGTCTATGAAAGCCGATTTTCAGCCCACCGTGCGGCGGCGCGTTGTGTTCCGCGCGCGCCTCAAAGAGCAGTCAGCAACATTGACGGGGACCGATAGGGACATTGCCTTACGGGGTTGCGGGAATGTTATATCAAGATACCGGGGCCGCGAAATGCAAGGGCAACAGAGGGAGCAGAGTGGATTTTTAGTCAGTAGAAGTCTGACACTCCCGTTCCACCCACAGCGCGCGGAGTCATTTGATGATTTTCCCACCCAGAAAAAGAAGGTCATCTTTAAACAACAAATAGCCTAATGAATAAGGTGTCGGACTTGTGATCGAGAGGTCACGAGTTCGAACCCCACCCATTACACTATTGCCGTGAACCCACTCCAGACACAAGCATATTTAGCTTAGTTGGAGGGGTTAACAAGATTGCTAGTAATGTGAATTCTACCCACATTGCTAATTATCTTAAAAAAAAAATACATTCATTGCCTTAGATAAAACTTAATCTATTGGTTGAGGCCCCTAGATCAGTCCAAGGTAATCTATAAGGTCCCCATATATTTTTAACCAGTATAGATTGTATGGGTTTTAAAAGAGACGGACCCCTGAGTTTGTTTCGGTGTTTCTTCTCAGGGTAGTCAGTTAGGAAACACCGGCCTCATCTAGTTTAAATTTACAAAAATACGTGTAAAAGTGTTATTTAATAACCAATTTGCAAAATAATGATCATTTATCATTCGATATGTTACCAGTAATCCATCTACGGACTGAACTCGGCAAGCATTGCTTAACCATAAAGATTTAGCCACGAGCTAGTCTCCTTAGGTAAATATGAGTATTTAATCTAATTGGCTAAGGTGTCGGTATTGTGGTCGAGAGATCGCGGTTTCGAACCCCATTCATTACACAATTGTCGTGAACCAACTCCAGACACAAGCATATTTAGGTTAGTTGGAGGGGTTAATAAGATTGCTAGTAATGTGAGTTCAAACCAAAAGAATCCGTTTAAAAAAAAAAAACTATTTTCTAGTGTATTTATCTGACTCCGACAACTAATTATGTTATTGACTTTCATTAATTGTGACTTGAAATTTGTATTCGATGATGATTTAACTTTAAATTTAATTTGTGATTTAGTTTGTAATTTTTATTTGTAACTTAATTTAATTTGTTTTTAATTCTACGTAATAACGTAGAATTAAAAACAAATTAAATTAATAATTAAAAAAAATATTATTAAATTATTATTATTAATTATTAAAATAATAATTTTCACTTTAACATTATTATTGTTTGAACTTATATCTGCTCCATTCAAATTAATTTGACAAGAGTCAAATTGCGCTGTCCGCACTAAACTGTAATCAGCTAAGTTTACATCCTGGGCCACCAAGATACAGGCTGTGCCTAGTTTGGGGCCCACGGGTACTTCTCTTGTACCTATACTGTTGTCTTTCCTCTTCTTTTCAACCGACGACAAAAAGAGGATGTTATCAATTCGACGCGTATATTTTTTTTGTATCTCTCTTTCAATATATATAACATGTGTGTGCCAAATAAATAAATAAAAAATAAATAAATAAATTTTGGGTAATGGGTAAAAACAAAAATCAGTGCTTCATAAATTCAGTTTCAACCTAGCACAAAAACTAATCCCAAATAAACTTTCATATCGAAACTATTCTCAATTTATTCAGTACTCCACACAAACAACGCGCGCAACTAAATCTAAATTATTCAAAGCATAACAATCCATGACCCCGCGCTAAAGTTGAGCGCTAAACAAAACAAATACGCTTCTACGTTACGTCACGGCAAAACGGTATGCAGTACACGTTACGTGGAAAAACTTATTGAATTTATTTCTACCGAATAACAAACGTGCATGTGATTTTTAAAAAACAATAAATTAATTAATAGTTTAAAAAAACTAAATACACGCTTGCACTGCAGTAAAAAGCCAAAAAAGAACATGTTAAGACGATCTAATGAGCCCAAACCATTGATATACTAAAAACATCAATGACCCAAACTCGATCTGTTTACTAGTAGACAGTCCAAGGTTCCATCAGCCACCTTCCGATTCCATCATTAGACCAGCTCGATAGATGGTACCATAATATTGTATTTTCATCTAATCTACATATTATAATTGCCAAGTTTCAAGATGATACAACAATTAGAAGTGGGTGTAATTCAGATTGTTAGATTTTATTACATAGCTTTTATAACTATTTAGTTTGTTACAGCTCGACCGAATAAAAGCGTGTTAAAAATCATGAATTTGTTTTCTATGAGGCGCTCGTGACTAAATAGTAACAGAAACACGGCTCGATCTTTAAGGTAAAGCAACGCTTGGAGGTCAGTCCGTGGATGTTATGTGTTTATTATTGTGAACCGTGCAATCAATAAAATTTTGTTCTTAAGAACGAAAATATAACACACCTTTGAGCTCGTAAACAAACATAGCAGTACTTAAAACAGCGCCATCTGTTATGGAATTTCTGTTTGAAGTTAGGTGCCATGGTCAAAAGATGGCGCTAGGAAGCACGCTTAGAGCATCACGGGTTTTGTTTACCTATAAGGCAGTTTCCACTCTTTGTAATCAAAATAAACATCGAATGTTTCTCCATTTTTGCTTTACATGAACAATGAAAATTTAGACAGGAAGGCCCATTGTGTGGACGTAACAAGGAAAATTGTTTACGTTTCATCCATTCATTAATGTTCTGAAAGGGTATGATGGTCATTTAATTGGATGGAGGTCATTGGTTTTTTATTTTACTATAGTTACCTCTGTACAAAATATGGCCCACCGTTTGTCATGTCCGTCTTGCAGGGCCACCTGCATCTTGCAGGACCTTAATAACGAAGCCAAGAGCTGTTCAGGTAGCTGCATACTGGTCCAAAGACGTTTGAACATCGACTCGAAAAGAAAAATACTACTAATATAGTACGAATTTATGTGAGTAATTAAACGATAATTTTAATTGCATTTATCTGTCTTGGTTGAGTTCATTTAGAACGCAAAAAGACAAATTATCCTATACTTACAGTAAATATCGTATGTCAAATGTTTTCCTATCAAGTGTTGTCAGTTACTGCGTAATACGATTAAAACAAACTTATTTTAAGTTTTTTTTTATGGTGAGGGGAGAATTACAACTAGTGACGTCACTGCGTAAATAGACAGGTTTGTAGCAAAACAAGACATTTATCTCATTAGATTATGTAACAAGCGATGTACCTATAACAACACGTTACTGATAAACGCAGTTTTTAAATGCTTTTTTTAGTTGGGTATGTAAACAAACATCTATTAAAGTGTGTTTTATTCTTGACTTTTACTTTGGGATTTTTGAACATGCAGTTTGGATAAGAAATACATAAGTGAAAACCGAAGCCTTTTGTACGGAACTAATACTGCAACCGCGAAAAAAAACCAGCTATTCAGTACATTTTTCGGTCTATGCACAAACAAATGTATGGGGCAGTCTAGATTATTAAGTGACTAGCTTGTACCTGCGGCTTCGCTCGCGTGTACAGTTCTGCGTCATGTTTTCCAATTGCCTAAATCAATAGCCTATATTATGCCCAGACTTTTTTTTGTTAATATATTCAATATAAAGACATACTCTTTTACAGTTTTATTATATGTATTGATTTCAAGGTTGAAGTTGTCCGAAAAGGTATGCCCATTATACCGTATAACTTAGCGTGCAGCAGTGAGAGTGGGAAAGTATTAAAATTAAAACAAATTAGTATAGGTAATTATATTGCATTCTATTTCGCTTATACGATACTGTATAATCAACAAAAGCAATAAAGTACGCTACTAGTACACTGACAAAATGAATTAATTTGATTCGGTTTTTGAATTAAACTTAATATCCTGTCTTTTCTTTGAGAGATTATACTTCATTGAAATGCATGTCAAGCCTGAGTAAAAGTACACGATTGAACGTTTCATTCACCCTCGCAACAGAAATACTCTACTTTTTCTACAAAAAAGTTCGTAAGCGTCTTTAAAATAATGCCGAACCACATGACAGTGACTCATTACACACATTTTTATACAGATCTTACGTAAAATATTTACGTAAAAATCCTTTAAAAAATATAAACGCATTTGTTGCCACTCTTGTTTACTGCCAACGAAGTGCAGCGCCCCATTTCAGTATTTACAGGCGCCATAACGTCGTTCTGTAGATAAACAGTACACGTATCGATTTTATAGCCAGCTACCCCCGGGCAACGTCGCCAGTGCAAGGTGCATGCTCCCCGCTTCGGGGAAACGCCTGATAGCCATTTCGTTTCGACTGCAATGAAAATAATTGGAATAAATGGAATAACCGATTCTTTGAACACGATAGGAACTATGTATTTTTAATACGCTTCCGTGAAAATTGAATGAAAAACTGGCTACCTATCAAATTAGGTCAGCCCGACTGGTGCTTAAAAAACCACTTTGCTAGGCCATACAAGTGAATTAGTGTATCAATAGGCATACATACACGTTTCATGACCTCTGACCTCTTATTCGTTTCACTCTCGTGCATAGGGCAACAAACACAACAATCTAACAAACTACACAGTTTTTTAAGTTCAACTTTATTCATAAATTATTTTCTCACATAATGTTTTTATTAATAAGGGGTGGGATCCTGGTGTCCTGTAACACAGGCCTCAAGCCTATCTTAGGCACCAGTCTCCCACACTATATACCTACTTACCTGATTAATGTACCCTTAGCTTCTAACCACGACTTCATCCGCGTGGATTTCCCGTGTAAATCCCGATCCCGCGGGAATTTCGGGATAAAAAGTAGCCTGTGTGTTATTCCAGAATGTCAACTATCTACTTACCAAATTTCATTCAGATCCGTTTGGTAGTTTTTGCGTGAATGAGTAACAAACATACATCCATCCATCCATCCTCACAAACTTTCGCATTTATAATATTAGTAAGAAGTAAGAAGTAAGATTGTCCAACTTGTAATTTATGTTTGTATATTTTAATTATGATGTGGAAGGTGTGGAACTCTGCCGGCTTCTGTGTTCCCTACCCCAAACACATATGTCCCGTCAGCCTTTTAAACAAGAGGATACAGTCGTATGTTAGGATGGTTACCCATCCCAAGAGTATCCTAACATATCGACTTCCCTCCGTTGGTTCCGGCTGTCATTCGTACAGACGCCAGCACATGAAGCTACCCGAAACTGTCAAATTTTCTCAATCACCCTTGAACCTAATTTCTTTAACGATAAAGTTGAAAATCTATTAAAGAAATTTGACAGATTGTTGTAGCTTGATGTGCTGGTGTCTGTACTGTACATCTATAATAGCCGTTACGTTTCAGAAGCCAAAAAATCTGACACTAGCCTTGCTACGGACAACGTGTTACCTGGATAATGAGTTGGGGAGATCACAGGTAGTCACGCCATGTAAAACACTAATACTCAGCTGCACCCGTTTAGACTCGAAGCCTCAACATAGGCAAAGTACATGATGATGATTCTCCAACACACATGAGCAAACAATACAACTATCGACATATGAATTCGCAGCGCTTATCACACTGATATACAAATTGTTATCAGTCGATAACAACAGTGTGTACGATTTTAGCATTACGGTAATGTAAACAAGGTGTAAAGGGGAGATGGACTCTACCATTTTGTAGGGGGGAGATGAATAAGGATGGTAGTTATTATAAAAGGTGCGTGGGGCACTTAGCTTTCAGTAGTTTCCGTCCGGTGTCTAGGTACTTATTTTTTACTATACCTGCTCGGAAAGTGCCTTACTTTTTAAAAGTTTGACAGAAAGGACGTCATTACTGTAGTACAAATGTGCGGGTCGTAAAAGTGTATGAGAATTCATTACTAACGTGCTGGAGACACTGGACAGGGAGGGCAAAGTGTATGAAAATCCATTACTACGCCGCCCTTCGTGTCCAGTACAACAACGCGTTCAGGATTCTGTTGGGGCGGCCCCGGTTTTGTAGTGCGTCAGCGATGTTCGCTGTGGCCGGTACCGATGACTTCTACGGAATAATCCGGAAAAGAAGTGCTTCGCTGCTGCGTCGCTGTCGGGGCAGCTCGAACGGGATCCTGAGCGTGTTGTCCGAGCGGTGGGATTCTCCTTTCTTGCGGAGATGGCTGCAGCTGCATGTCAGTGCCTGCACGTATTATTACCTCTGACATGCGTAAATATTTAATAATCTGACATCGTTTATAATCTGACATTCTTTTTATTTTATAAATTTTTTGACATTTCTCATTTTATTTTATTGAAATTTTTGTATTACTTATTCTAAATTTAATTTAAATTTCACAACTATGATATATTTTTTTATTTTTTGCATGTATTTATGTTTATATAATAGTGTAAGCCGACCAATGGCACATGTGTAACTTTTGTATTTTATATGGGTCACAGACCTGAATTAAATGTTTTTTTTATTTTTATTATTACTAACGCGCTGTTTTTTTTTTTATTTAGACCAATTCAGTAGCTAACTTAAAAGTACTTAGGTATAATGCCAAAAGAATTATTATTATTCTCTCTTATTTTCCTCGTAGGTATAGTATAAAGCACTATGTATCACTCGGAAGAAAGTGTGATTCCCAACTCGTGTGTATTAAGGCTCAAACTACACCCTCGTTGGTAATCGGTCACTTTCTCCCCTCGATGAACAATGTACTATTTCACGTAGATCGTTCTTTTGTAGGTGAATAGTATAATACTTTCTGCTATCCTGCAAGTGCGATGTCATCATATCTGAACTATTGGATTTGGCAGCTTACGTAAAGAGCGTATTTAAGAATGTGAAATTATGCTATAACCAGGAGTTAGATGCCACTAGGTAGCATTTGAACACAACATGTCCATACGGATCCATATCACGCAGATACAAAGCGTTGCTGATACCGTTGTCAACTCCTTATCAGAACAATAACATTGGCGCCGTCGTATCCAAGCGCGAGTACAATTTGCTCATATAATTGTTTCGTTGAATGAATTGTTTTTTATAAATAGAATGGAAGATATGAGCTTTATTTTAATAGCGCGGTTAATAAGATTGGTATACTTGAATAGCAAAAGGGAAATGTTGAAGCTACCTAGTATATCTACAGTAATAAGAAAAAATTGGCCAAATGCGAGTCGGACTCGCCCATGAAGGGTTCCGTAGTAACTATAATAAATATAATATACTTAATATTTATTAGAAAAAAAAGAAAAAACAAAATGCCTTACAAATTTCTTAAAACTAGCTTATTTACAATTTTTACAACTACGCCAAATAACTTTGTTTTTCATAGTATTTGTATAAATTACAAAGTTATATTTGCGGTTTCATAAAATATACTGTATCTCAAAAACTGCTGACTCGATCTCGTTCAAACCAATTTTGGTTAAAAGTTTACATTAAGATCTACAACATATGGATTTTTAAGATTTTTCAGTTCATTATATATTATAGATGATAGAGGGGGGACGACATACATTTTACCACTTTGGAAGCGTATATCTTTTAAACGATTAACTTTATGAAAAAGTCATTTTAGAAAACTTAATGTCATTTTTAAAGACCTGTCTATAGATACCACACACGTATAGGTTTCATGAAAGAAAATATTTTCAGTTTCAGTTCCATGTATGGGGAGCCCCCTTTATTTTAAATATTTATTAAATTTTCTCTTAACATCGGAAAGCGGTTCACAGAATACATCTACCTACCAAGTTTTACATGTAGGGTAAATACGCTAAACGTCGGCCCCCCCAATCTTCGGCTGTCTGTACGTTTTTAGCTTGCGTTCATTCAAAAGGTAATTAAGTGACAATTTTGCTACCCGAATTACAACCTTAGTTAATACTCTATATGTACAAACCGTTACTATTCGATTACGTCACTTGCTCTTCTCACACTGAACGTAAGTCGCGACTGCGCCGTTGAAGCGTCAAGTTTGCGTTAAAAGTAGTTTACTTGATGTGAATACCCATACTTCGGGAATTGATATTACTACGGTAAGACATTTCTTTTTTTTTTTGTTTTGAGCTTTATTATCACTAAAACGTTATTTTTACTATATTTTGAGATAGTTTTTTCAACGTTTTGCGTATTGTTTTAAGGGCAAAATAGGAGGCCGTCATTAGAGCGCCAGTTTTGATGTAAAACCCGATTCTCGGCCGTGGCCGACTTAGAGTAAATGCAGTCTGTTTTATAAATTCCAATTCTGCCAATTCCATTGGTTTAACAAGAGAATTTGCAAAGCTTACAGGCAAATAAATCTATTTTACGTTTAATTGCCAGATACCGGCCAGGGTGAAATTAGTTGAATCTCGAGAAATAAGGTACACGAAATAGGGGCCGACATTAGAAATATTAAAGATCGTAATGTTGACCACCAGCCTCAAATTCGGACACCACTATACAGGCTGATTACTTTTGTATTTTTTCATTGATTGGGTGGGAAGGTAGTCATTTTTAATTTATTTATGTAACTTATTTTCTCAAAATTAAATATGTATTATGACAAGTATATTTTATTAATATTATTAAGAAGTTAAGTTTGAATGTAGGTATTGACAATATTGAAAACATATTTATGGTAGATAATTATGGTTTGGAAATTTGGGATATAAATATAAATGGTTGGTCGTGAATCTTTGAAGTTTACTTACTTTCATTGATTCATTAACCTGTACGTGACAAAAAGCTCGTTCGTTTTCACTTAATGCTTTTAATTTAAGGTACTACAATGACAGAGCAGGTAGATGCAAGGCTTTCGCGAAAGCAAAGAAAATTATGCAGTTACGATCGCAATAAAATAAAAGAAGCTCTTGAGGCAATAGGTAATGGGATGCCCATTCGTGCATTAAACTATTTGGCGTCCCACGAACAAGTGAACAACGTTACAAGTATTTTATTTTATTGTGATGTTTTACTTTGTTATAATTTTAGTACCTAACATTTTTGAGGGGAAAAAATATATTTTAGTAATAAACAAATACAATTACAAATGTATACTTAGTGTGATATTAGACTCCTGCCAAATAATAATATTTGTCACTGTCTTAATTTAAAACACCCTATACCTGGCCGACATTTGGGAAAAACGCGACCGACCATGGGCCGTGAATGGCCGACTTTAGGGTTTTTTCGTTTTCGACTTACCTTACCTTACTTAATACTTTTTTCTTTTAATAGAAATTTCAACCTTTAGCCTATAAACATGAAATAGATAGATGAACCTATCCAAAACCGCATCAGAAGCTATCCTTCGTTGCAAACTGATGGCGCCAGAGCGATCCCCAGTCAGAAAATCCGTTAGGGGAGGAGATGCTGGCGACTCTGGACGGGGACCCATGGGGCCGCCCCTACAAGTGGGTGCGAGAGAAGCTCCGCCCCTGGGCTCCCCCGTTGACTCAGTCTCCAGCCTCAGTTCTTGGAGGACGTGGTGAGCGCCCTGTTCCCATCGCGAGGGGAGCACGCTCCCCCGCCCATGGCTCCGTCTCCGACGGAACCTGAAGCTGGCGCAAACGCGGACCACAGCGACGACGACGTCTACCACGCTCCAGAGGTGACCGAGGTAGACTTGAGAGTGGCGGTACAACGGCTCAAGGCCAAAAATACCGCCCCAGGACCCGACGGCTTGCCAGGGAAAGCCTGGGTCCTGGCCTCGGAGACTCTCGGGCCTCGACTAGGGGGGCTCTTTAGCGCATGCCTGGAGAGGGGCCGGTTTCCGCTTCGCTGGAAGACGGGAAAGCTGGTCCTGATCCAGAAAGCCGGGCGCCCTGCGGACTCTCCGTCCGCATTCCGGCCCATCGTGCTGCTCGACGAGGCGGGCAAGCTCTTGGAAAGAGTAATTGCAGACCGCCTCTTCGGGCACCTGAATCGGGTGGGCCCGGATCTTGCGGAGTGCCAGTTTGGCTTCCGCAGGGGGCGCTCGACGGTGGATGCCATCATGCGCGTGAGAGCCCTCACGACGGGGGACGCGGTATCCCGGGGCAGGGTCGTCTTGGCGGTGTCTTTGGACATCACCAACGCCTTTAACACCCTGCCCTGGAGTTGCATCAGGGAGGCACTCCGGTATCACCGGGTGCCGACCTACCTCCGTCGTATAGTCGAGGACTACCTGACGGACAGAGCCGTCATCTACCCCGGTCACCGGGGAGAGTGGAACCGGCGAGAGATGTCGTGTCCCACAGGGATCGGTCTTGGGGCCGCCCCTGTGGAACATCGGATACGACTGGGTGCTGCGCGGCGACCTCCCTGACGGCGTCAGCGTAGTATGCTACGCTGACGACACGCTCGTCCTGGCGCAGGGAGAGTCGCACCAGGCGGCGGACGACCTGGCGACGCAAGCGGTTGCGACAGTCGTTCATAGGATCCGGCAGTTGGGACTCGACGTGGCGCTGCACAAGACCCAGGCCATGTGCTTTCATGGCGGTCGGAATGCGCCACGGTCCGAGTCCCACATAACGGTGAAGGGGGTTCGCATCGGCGTCGGGAGGACGATGAAGTACTTGGGACTCGTCCTCGACAGCCGGTGGAACTTCAGGGAGCACTTCCTGAGTTTGGCCCCAAAGCTGAACCGGGCAGCAGCCGCCTTCAGGCGACTCCTGCCTAATCTCAGCGGGCCAAACGCCTCCTGCCGAAGGCTGTACGCCGGCGTCGTGCGGTCCATGGCCCTCTACGGGTCCCCAGTATGGGCCCTGTGCATCCGGACGCGACCACTAAAGTTGGTCGCATGCCAGAGGGTCATGGCTATCCGAATGATCCGGGGATACCGCACGATCGCCGGCGAATCGGCCAACCTCCTTGCCGGATTGCTGCCCTGGGATCTGGAGGCGACTGCCCTCCAGCGCGTCTATGAATGGCGCGTGGAGGCGCAGCGCCGGGGCGTATCCCCGCTGCCTCGAGAAGTCGAGGCGCGGCGGGAAGAGCTCCGGCGCGATCTCAGGGCAGTATGGAGGGAACGACTGTCGCAACCGACGGCCGGGCACGCCGCAATTGCGGCGGTAAGACCCCTCTTTGAGGAGTGGCTAGATCGGCGTCACGGCGTCCTGACCTACCGCATGACGCAGGTCCTCACTGGACACGGAAGTTTCGGGAGGTACCTGTGTCTGATGGGTAAGGAAGAGACGCCTGGGTGTCACCACTGCGAGGGTCACCCTGAGGACACAGTCGAGCACACGGTGCAGGACTGCCCAGCTTGGGCAGAGCACCGATGTGTCCTCACGGCGACAATAGGCGGAGACCTCTCGCGCCCGGCCTTGGTCGAGGCCATGCTGCGGGGCGAGAGGGAGTGGGAAGCGGTCGCCTCCTTCTGCAAAGCAGTCTTGCTTCCGAAGGAGGAGGCGGGCCGCGTGAGGGAGAGGATGGCGTCCTCCCTCCAGCCCAGCCGCAGTGGAAGACGCCCACGGCGTCGGACGTCGGCCGACGATCTCCGGCCACCGTAGGCGCGGGCATGCGGACAGCGAGTAAAGGGCAACTCGCTGTCCGACCATGGACCATGCCCGGGTCGACGGCGCGTTGTGTTCCACGCGCGCCTCAAAGAGCGTCAGCAACATGGCGAGGCCCCCTCTGCAGAGGGCCGAAGCCTGCCGGGGTCGTGGGGCTTATCTCGTTACCGTGACCCCGGAATGTAAAGGGTTATTGAAGGAACACCGTGGATTTTAGTCAGTAAAAGTCTGACAGTCCCTCCCACCCTGCCTGGAGTGGGAGGACTTATTTGATAATTTTACCATGTTAAAAAAAAAAACGTCATTATGTAAATAAAAACACGCTCATGACATGAAGAGTGACGGTTATAGAACCTTTGTATCATTTCTAATAAAGTTACATATAGGCTTTTTTGCCATTTTATTCTTCAAATGTTTTGGCGTCAGCTATTCTGATTTTTACAGGACATTGAGCTACCCTTGCTCGCCGTCCGCAGACCCGCGTCTACGGTGAAAGAGCTCAAAGAGCGTCAGCAACATGACGAGGCCCCCTCTGCAGAGGGCCGAAGCCTGCCGGGGTCGTGGGACTCATCCCGTTACCGTGGCCCCGGTACGTAAAGGGCTATTGAAGGAACACCGTGGATTTTAGTCAGTAAAAGTCTGACAGTAAGGAGTGGGAGGACTTATTTGATAATTTTACCGCGTTAAAAAAAAAAAAATGGGGCCGACATTTGGCGTATTTACCCTATAGTCCTAATAGTTTCGGAATAAAATGGCTGTGACATATGGACGGACGGACGGACAGACAGACAGACGGACAGACATGTCGAAACTATAAGGGTTCCGTTTTTTGCCATTCGGCTACGGAACCCTAAGAACAATGTAACCAAATACAACTAGAATGAGCAGATTCAAAAAATAGTTTCTTTTCATTAATTCCATTAACAGCTATTAAAACGATAACGTAATAATTTAATAAACGTAATTACAACAAAAAACAAAAGAGAATTTATACAAAAATAAAGATCCAACTACCAAACATTTGAATATTGTCATCGGAAAATTAAGAGAAAAAAATAAGCTTACCCGACAAAACAGAAATAACAAACAAACAAAGGCCGGTAATGTTTTTGTCGCAGCGTCGGCTACTCGCGAGAAATCAATAGAACCACGTTTGTTTACAAGTCGGTAAGAACCCACGCACATGTGCGATTAATGCTGCGACTATTTTGCCGCAGCCGTAATTAGACACGCTATGTTTATTTTAAGGACTGGTAGAGCACGAAGTTCTAGTTTTGGCAGGAGGAGGTGGCATTGGAAGACGAAATTAGGATGGAACTTAAACAAAACTAAGTGATAAACTTAAATAGGTATACTGTCAGACCCGATTTGAAATTTCAGCTTCAATATGTGAATTGGTTTCTCTACCGTCGCCGTTTAAATCAAATCAAACATTTTATTTGCTTCCTAAGTGTACAAAAACAGGGTCTTAAATTAGGTACTTATTACTTAGTGACCTTTTTGGGCATTGCAAATTTGAAGACTTAAAGAATCTGATTACAATCTCCCAAAGCTTATTCTTATATTGTGACCAAGTCAGTAAGAAAACACATACTTATTTGTTCAAAAAGTTGTCAGGTCAGTAATATTTGTATTTGTAGATCATTAATGGAAGAAGTTACAGTATCAACCACTGTTAAATACCCTGGTATATTGATCTATTAGAATTGAACAGCACACATCAAAATAACCTTATTTTTAACGCAGACAGAACGTCATAAGTACCACCCACAACAAACAAAAAGAAATCTAGCTATGAAGCCCAGAATCTATAAACATATTTAGAGCCACCTCTAGACGTTAAATATCTCAAAGATAAAAATACGTAGCAAAATATAACCAAATACGTCACAGTCTAAATACGGATTTCTGAAGATTCAGCGATATTCTTTTGTGTTACGATCTATTCGGAGCGATTTTGTAGATGCAAACATATTGTACGTGATGACAATATTGCAGACAGGTCCTTGCAAGCTTCAACAAGCTAAAGAGATCACAACGAACGTCTTCACCTACATTAAGTAATCTTCTTCCAGTCTTATTATTGACGCTTTAGCTAATTGAGCAAAAGCTAATAAAACAGCATGTCAGTCACAAACTACAGCAAATAAAACTAAGTGCCGTAAAACGCAATGCAGCAAAACAACACACTACGTTAGAATATGGCTGCTACGGCACGAAACTGCTTAACCCATTTCCCTTGACTGACTTACAAAACGGCAGCTACCTCCGACACTACTGACGTGTAGTTGCAACAACTTATCTTCCGACAGCCATCAGTTGCGACATAAATAGGGCCGAAGTTATCCGAACTCCGCATGCCACCAGCACCCCTGTCATCGCCAACAAGTTGCCAAACGTTTATAATAAGCACAGCCGCTCAAAATTGAAGGAGTTCCCAGTCGGAACACGTTCGGCACCAACCAACAGGTCAACATATTACATAACCGATGAAAATTCAACTTTATCTGTGAGTAAATAAGGTAGAAGTTTGCATGGACAGTCAACAGACAAAGTATCGATCGCCAATTTCCCAGCATAACAGGCGTCCTTCACCCCGTGCCCTTTCAGTATAAACCAACTGAATTACAAAACAGTGTTCGAAGTAAAGAAATGAGACATGCTATGTACAATGTTATTAGATTGGGTTATAGAATATTTTTTTCGTAGTTCAGGCAAATGTCTGGCGAAAATAGATGGGAGTTTTGGGCGGCAGTCTGGGTCAAACGAACTGTCGAAGCTGTTAGCATGTCCGTCAATATGTTGATGTATTGTAGGAAATGATTTGGATCACAATAAGAAAAGAAAACGTTCTGTATTCTTGCGAACTAGTCAGGTAGCTAAGGAAAACGGTTACGAAAATTTCGTAATTGAACAATGTTTTTTGTGTCGTTTTCTATGTTTAGTTTCTACACGTGTAGAAAATCCCGGATTCCTTTAACTGTTTTTGTTTATATATTCAATATTTCCCCATCTATACTAATATTATAAAGCGGAAAAGTTTGTTTGTTTGCTTGAACGCGCTAATCTTCGAAAGTACTGGGTGCATTTGGATGCAATTTGGTATGGAAGTAGCTTGAAGCTTGAGGAAGGTTATAGGCTACTTTTTACGCGACTGCAAAAAAGGAGAGTTATGTTTTTACCGTGATAGAATCCACGGGAGCGAAGCCCCGCGTGAGTACTAGTACATAATAAACGAAGTATGAAAACAGCTACTGTATCTAAGGAAGGCAGAACAACTCGTGTTGACATTAAGACGTAATTTACTAATCCTCTCTTTAATTACGTAAGAAATATCCAAAAAAGTTATAATAATCAATTTCTAGGAAAATTATAATGTTTCGTCTTGGGAATTTATTACGGATATGACGTCAAAAACGCATGGTTAATTTCTAAATAAGGCTCCATGTTGGCCACAAGTTTAGTGATTGATAGTGTAATGGTGCAACTCGAGCCTAAGAATGAAATAATGATGTTTATTTTGCAAATAGGTTATAAGTTACACTTTTACGCGTATTTTTTTTTTCATAAGTTAACTAGATGAAGCCTTCCTAACTACTCTGAGAAGAAACACTGAAACAAACTTAAGAGGTCAACGTCTCTTTTGAAGTCCATACAATCTGTAGCGATCAAATCATATGAGAGCCATGTAGGTTTATGTCTGTGGCGCCCTTTAGAGAACAGAATCACACAGATTTGAACAGAATAAGAATCTGATTCACATACATAAGTCCAAAACAAACAACGATTGTTAGGCTCAATTTACACCGCCGCGGAATGTAATGGAAGCGACTATTTGGAACGAAATTGGACATAGCATAATGAACTTTATGTCAATTGTATAACATACAAACTAAATAGGAACCAAAAATTCTCGAGAATGCGCGAGGATTCCCCGGAAGACGCGCGACCTTTTTTTGGCTCCTATTTAGTTTGTATGTTATACAATTGACATAAAGTTCATTATGCTATGTACAATTAAAGTCGCTTCAATTCCATTCCGCGGCGGTGTAAATTGAGCCTTACGCTCCAAAATTTCCATTAACGTCCTACAAACCTGCACATTTTTCGATACTTTACACAACAAAAACATCCTCATTAATCAAAAGAGTATTACTTCTCGGATCCTCTACCGAGTCAAGCAGAATCAACAGGATCAAAAAATAGTACCACGTGTACATTACCAAAAATAACCATAATAATATCTAATTTTCATAGCTAAGAAAAGATATGAAAGCTCCTCGAGTAATTGTGTCACAAACGTGGGAGTTTGATCGTGTTTTTATTAAGATCCACGTGTCTACAGGTCTGAATTATAATATGAAAAGAAGTAAGAAGTCCTTGGAACATTTTTTGATATTTACGTTTTCGTTTAAAAAACGAGCGTACGTACAATCTTTTCTTAGCGGACGAGCTCACACCTCAGCCGTTTTCACCACATCATCACTTACCATCAAGTGAGATGATGGTCAAAGGCGAGCGAATTCTCAAAAAAAAAAAAAAATCTCGTGGCAATAACAACCGTATGGGCCGATCTTCAACTTTAACCTCTCAAAGACCGCCATTATTTACGTCAACTATTAGTTGAGCCCCGCTGGCACACAAATTTGTTGCCAGCGGGGCTCAACTAATACTGGTATACTAGCACGTTTTTGTGCCAGTGGGGCTGTAAAGGTTAAGCAATGTTTGCTGAGGTCAATCCGTAGATAGGTAACCATCTTATAATACCGAGATTCCTCAGTGCCTTCTTTCAGCACGTTAATTCGTTGGTCACAGCTGCCATTTGTGTATCTTTGACGAAGAAGAAGACAAAAAAGTTATTTAAAAAATCTAAAAAACCCGACTGCTCAACTGAAACTCAAGTGACAAGCAGGCGGACACATCCCATTAAAAAAATGTTCAATTGGGTCCCGCCTGCTTGTCGCTTTTTAAAATAAAAATCTGCTTGTTACTTGCATTTCATTTGAGCAGTCGGGTTTTTTAGGTTTTTTAAATAACTTTTTTTTTCAACTTTTTTGTTAAAATATTATTTAACATTTTTTTAGTTTTCCCGGTCGTGTCACATTGGCACTCCACCGGATTCAGAAAGTGAAGTCCATATTTTTAACTTTCTCATTGTATTATTTTGCTAGTGTAATGATAAACATAAAACCTTTTTGAAATCCCTGTGTTAAGCCCTTTAATTTGATACCCATATTGTAGTATTCGAAAATTTAAAAAAAATTCTCCATGTATAACCTAATGACTTCGCACAGCCGCCATGTTTAACTTTTTCAAATGTCACCTATCTAAGTACATTTGGGCTGCTAAGACAAATCTAACGATATCTCAATTGTGTGAATCCGTTCAGCGGTTATGGAGATATGTAATAAAGAATATTACAAACATACATACAAGGGAGACGAAAGCCTTTACCCAATATTAACATAACATACCGACACGATAGTATGCAAACTGCCAACGGTATCGCCCATAATGATCGTGGATGCTGGATTTTATACAACAGAAGTAAAGTTTTCCAAAGTTTTGAAACAAAACAACCTAACTCCCACATTGAAAGACTATATTCTAAAGTTAGACTAACGGTATAATTCACTCACGACCAACCAACTAAGTTCAAGTTTATGACGGAGTAAGTTCATCATAATGAATATCCCGCAATAAATAGCGACACGGACGAGGGAACACGTCTCTTTAATACTCCAAACTTAGTCACCACCCTTAGGATAGAGGGTGTAGGGTCGCATGTACACAATCTGAATCACACATATACCGACTTATGCAAATTATGGGGTAGAATAACAATTTATTCTGAGGGGAACAGTTTTGAAAAACGTGGCATAATTTTTAGCAACTGAGGGGATGTAGTGTAGTCATATTTTAGAAGTAAACTGATTTGCTTAGATGGCTCCCTTGCAGAAAGGGCGATGTAGGATCCGTTGGTGGTAATTAACAGTAATGAGTAACTTTCTCACAAAATCAATCTTTTCTTCTTCCACGCCTGCTTCCTTTACTTGGGGTCGGTACGCCTCGTTATAAGGCGCCAGGACATTATCCTGGATTGTCAGTGCTTTTAGCCGAGCTCGTTCCATATCCTTGGTAGCCATTGGCCACCTTGTGGCTGGTAGTCTTCCTTTACCCTTTCCCTTCTCTAAGATAGCCAGCGTCTCTTTTTACTGCGTGACTTTCTTCTCGCCACATGACAAGGCCAAACCAATGCCTTATTGAAATCTAGAATGAAATTCTTGAGACGCTGAAATTCCTTCTTCGTTTAAAATTTAACAGTGCTGTCTTGGTCAAAAGGAATCGTGTCCAATTGTTAGTGTTTTCGTAGCTTGTCTCATGATATCTCTGTTAGATGATAATCTGGCTCATTTATTAAAATGACCTTCAATTTGGAAAGGTCCCTCGCAAATTTTTTTTATGGGGACAAATCTTCAAATGCCTTCTCTCCCGCTCTGAGTGGAGCGGAAGGGAGTGTCAGACTTCTACCAACTGAAACCAACCCTGTTCTTCAGTTGCCCTTCCGTTCCTGGCCGCAGTATGTCGTTAGAAATTTCCGGCAACCCCAGAAGGCAATCGGTTTCCACCAACTCTCTATCGTGTACAACTTGCAGTTATAATTATGGAGTCGTTATTTCGTTTCAATACCAAGTCGAAGTATTTCAATACAACGAGGGATACCTACTTTGAATTCTATGAACGATTATAAAGGTTCTCGTTCGTTTTTTTACTTTCCAGGTAAAGCAATATCGTCGTTATGGCAACTTGAGAATTGTTCAGAGCAAAATATAAACATGATTAAAGGAAAGTTTAGAAAAACAAAGTACAGATGTAGCAATTACGTATTGTGTCGCAATTTCGAGACGCTGGAACTATGTTGTAATGGCTGAGGGAACCAAGTTATTACTTTATAAGACTTCGACCTATTTTGAAATTTCTTGCAGTCTCAAACAACTCTTTTCAATTTTTTTAAACTCGAGCTGGTAATATCTAAATATATCTGTTCTTACAGAGTATACGGTTTTTTGGGGCATGGCTCTTAATTTTGAAGTACCGTACCCCACAGTTTTTGGAAAATAACTGTATAAATGAATGAAGTAATAAGTAAAATTTACAATAGATGTTTCTAGAACATATCAAAGTCTAGAAATGGATAAACAACATAACCGTTTTTGTTTTCTAAATTTTTTTGTCTATTAACATTGATGGCAAAACGCGCATTCCTCAATAAGTGATTAAGGTTCAATATCGCAGTCATCACACACTAGGTACAATGCTTGCCAAAGTTTACTAATATTGGAGCGAAAACATGTGGCTTCCGGTTTAATATCGGCACTACCGACTGGATAAAGCTTTGGGATACGTACACACTGGCTGTATAACACTTTAGCGTATACGTTCAAACCCAGTGCGGTGGTGCCAGCTCGCGCCAAATACCCTTTTACCCCAATGTGTATACGCCTTTAACGCTATATTAAGAAAATATTTTCACAGAATATCTTTCTTCGGGCTCTCTCATAGAATACTTAATTAACCGTGTAACGTGTATTACAAACACGTGCGTGTGGGCAGTACGCTATTAGTTCTTTATTTTTTGGGGGGGAAATCTTCAAATGTGTTGAGTGTCAAACTTCATGAAACTGAAAACACACCCTGTTCTGTTACATTTCTGGGCCCCTCGGGCGTCGGTTGTGGGAGTGTTCTAACCTGATACCGAAACAAGAAACAACCCGGCAGGCAATGACCTTGTAGGGCCCCGTCACTAGTGCTGGTTGTGACCCGGGCCTAGTCCTCACCAGACGATGAGTTATCAAACATAACGTGAAATAAACCAAGTTAATGCGAGCAACAGACTGAGTTTCATGATAGCGAAGAGAAATCATTACTGGGCAATATTTTTATCACAAGTGGAAGCGTAACTTTCCTCTTATTCGAAGTAAAACGAATGATATAATAAAATAGATATATGAAAGCTTTTATGAGGCTCACCCTCACAGTTTTATTTCTGTAAGATATGAATCATTGGACCATGTAATTCGGAACAGAGTAAGCATTCAGTCATACCCCGGCGAACAATGGCGTGAAGATGAGGGGATTAGCAGAAATGGGTCAGGTAGGCATAGGTCGCATTGTGCACCCCTGGTGTTAGAGTGGTCCACTTGCCAACGTGAGCCAGAGAGGCTTATAAATGGCTCCAGCGATCGATCATGCACAGGATTATGCTTTTGTAATCGGACTTGACAGATGGATTGGTGATATCATTAGAACTGAAAAGGGGATAGGTATTTACCATGTAATACGTGAAGCAAAAATTTTAAAAATATACATAGTTAATAACTCGGGTGAAAAAGCGAGATATTTACCATGTATTTTAAAAATAAACATGATAAAAAAAACCCGGGATAAACTGGTAGATGGTAAATAAAACAACATATTTACCATGTACAATAAAAATATACATGTACAAGTACATAATAAAAAATTCTAAATATTCCGTTTTTAGTTCTACCCGTTTTAACTTCTAATGATATAAGTAGTTGGTGAACATGTTACGTTTACAAGCTTAGATTGGTGATGGTCTATTTGTTCTCAGTTCTGGCATATTTTTCAGACACATAACTTATGAATCTTGGAAGGATTATTTTCGCAGACGCAGTTACCTTGTCAATATTCTAGAGATTGTTTTTATCCTTGAAGCCAAAAGAAAAATCTCTTCCCATCATGACTAGGCAATTCAATAGGCATTGTAGTCTAGTTTTCCGAAAAAAAAAATTCTAGACAAAAAGTTGTCTGAATGGACGTCTACCGTCTAGATGGCTATTAGAGTTTCTTTTATAAACTTTTTTATAGCCCTAGGCTAACTGGCGATATTCTCCGTTATTCTTAAGCCCATTGATTCAGTGCGACTTTAATTTGAACAAGCCAAAAAACATTGGAAATATAGAGGTTGCTGACCGCCTTAACTTCGATTACTTTTGGTTAATCATAATACTTAATAAGTATAATTATAATTTACGTGTTACATTACTCAATAATTGCACCATATTAATTTCTGGACAACCTTGTCATGGTCTTTTCTTTTCAATTATTTATGTCTTCTATTATGAGATGACTGACTTTGTAGGCATATTTTCATGCTATGGTCTCCTGTATGTGAGGAAGTACACTTACCTAATAATTTCTTTTGTAGGTTCATTCCTAATTCATTTTCTACTTACATCTTTTGATAGAGATCTTAATTAATATCTAAATAAATAGTGCTACCGTTGCAAGGAATTACACTCGTTTCCAGACTTTTACCGAGCATAACCAACGTTGAAAAACCACCAACATACCTGCAACAAACAAAAAACGCAAACATTAACAATTGACCTGGGTTAAAACATGGCACCCTACTCAAGTCTCCCCAAGTAACCTACAAACGAAACATTTCGCGACTACACGCCACGCCGGTTGGCAACAGGAAGCCGGGGGTGCGGGAGCGAGGGGGGAGATGGTGACGTCATCGCGGTCGTCGCCCTCCAAGGTCACGCCTCCCGAAGACGCCACCCCCCCGGCCAGACTGCGTTACCCACGCGGCATGTAGCCGGGTTTATGTTTAGTGGAACACGCTGTCGGCTGAATGTTTCATGAGCTAAGTACGGGGGATTGTTTCAGTGGTTAAATAACGTTGACGAGCCGAAGCTAGCGGAAGATCTGCCAAATAATGACAGGCAGACGTTTGAGTAGCCTTAAAATATAAAATGAGATATTTAGCGTGTTTATTAATTGTTCAGAGTATCATACAACGTGTAACGGAAACCCCATATCTATCCAAAAGGGCTGAAGACAACATCTGGTATGGAGTCTCTATGCACAGTTTCAGCACAAAATAACTGACACAAGGAATTGATACCAAATTATTGGTTTCATATACTTCTTGAATACCAATCATAACAAACGTGTCACAGCACTACGAGGGTGAAAACTTTCCACGTCACTTGCCAATAACACGATAATTCTTCTCGTTCTTCTTAGTTTGAAAAATTCGGTCTCTGGTTGATACCAGAGGCCGAATACACTGATGTGTATTGGAATTTGTAATAAGTTCTACACACGTAGACTTAGGATTACAAAACCCTTGCCATATCGTTTGTTATCATCCAAAGAAGCCATGCACTTGGTATGTATATACCCTTTAAATTACACGTGTAATAAATAGTATCTCGTTTAGCTATGCCCGCGATTTCGTTCGTGGGAGTTTTTCTCGAGTAAATCCTGATGTGGTATGGATAACGAGTATTTCAGCTATATAGATACCAAATTTAAATCTAATCCGTTCAGTAGTTTATACAACAAAGAATAAAAACATCCATCGATTCTCATATCAATAAGCTCTCGTATTTATTAGTAAGAAAGAATGATAATGTTAGTGACCAGGTCACATTAAAAACATTTGAACAAAGTATTTGAGTAGCCTTTCAACGCTAGATCCATTTTATAATGATGTCCAATTCAAGAGCCCATGACTCAGACTAAACATAATAAAGTGACGCATTAAACTTCAAAAAAAAAATCCTGAGCGTACGGAACGATACCTATTTTGGAGACCCATGAAGAACCTAAAATAACATCAGTCTCGCTCCAGTAATCGAATTGGCATTTTCGTATCGATTCCCGACCGGGCCATAACAGTTTTTGCCGAATAAAAGAACCTGTTACCAGAGTAATTTATAGTTTTCCAATGTAAATATCGCTCAATCCGAACCTGGCCATGAAAAACACGCACTTAGAAATACATAGACTGCCGAAAAATATGGTAACACGCAAGGGAACACTTTATTAATCCATACTAATATTATAAATGCGAAAGTAACTCTGTCTGTCTGTATGTTACCTTTTCACGCCTAAACCGCTAAACCGATTTCGATGAAATTTGGCGTAGGAATAGTTTAGGAGCCTCGGAAGGACATAGAGTGGTCTTTATCCCGGAATTCCCACAGGATCGGGAATTATTCGGGAAAAACCTCCCACGCGAAGTCGCGGGCAAAATCTAGTAAATAATAATTCAGCCTTTTACGTTCCCACCACTGGGACATAGGCCTCCTTCCTCCACAGAATCTTTCAGAAAATGGACCTAACAGCAGTTCTCCGAACCACAACGCATTCGCTTTATTGAAGATAATATTATCACTTCAAGCTCCATATTGAACTTAAAGGCAGCACACAGCAAATTCAATCGCTTCCTCGATCGCCAATGACCATAAAACCCCATTTGAATGTGCAGACATTCCGCGAACAACATAAATATAATCATGATGAACTGCCTCCGCTATCAGACGGAACCTCACTTAGTTTCAATGTGTGTGTCTTGTGGGTCCAACTGGAAGTTGTGTGTGTTAGATTTGAACTGACTAGAGCTTTAGATTGCCGCAATATGCAATGCGTTCTTGTAAGGGTTGACATTTATGCAATTTGTTTTATGTTCTTCTTCATACGGTCTATAGCAGGGGTTCCCAACCTTTTCTTGGTCAGGGACCACTTTTATATTATTCTTGTTAGCAGGGACCACTATGTAGGTATAATAAAAGTAAACTGTAATAATCAAACTGAAACTTTAATTAATAACTCATTAGGAAATTACATTAAAGAAATAATAATATTTTTAGGATACACATCTGTAATTTTGTATTAATGTGATTTCTGTGCTTGCATCTTCTTCACGAGTTCGGCTATCCTAGGACTAATATTGTTACTTAAAGCTACACGCAAATAAAACAAAAGCTAAACTCACTCGCCTCCTCCACCCGTGCTCTTCTCACTCACTGCACGGCGACCAACGACTCACCGCCCGCTAAATTTAAAATCGTTCGCGGACCACATTTTGGCTTCTGCGGACCACTGGTGGTCCACGGACCACTGGTTGGGAACCACTGGACTCTATAGGGAATATTGTCATTTTATTTGGATCGTTTGCTAAGTCTTTTCTCAACCATGTTAGGGTCAGGGCCTCAATCGCGCTATTTTTTTTCAACCAAATCGCAACTGAACCGCTGCCATATCACAACTTTTTGACCGTTTTCGTATCGCGCTAAAAATTTGACAGCGCGTGGAGACGCAACGCGGTTGTAACTGGAACGTTACCGCTGTCAAACGAAAAGTTGATCGGACGCTACTTTTTTAGGATCGTTGGCGCATCGTTGGATTATTTTCTTATTGTTGTGAAGTGCTTCTGAGTGAAAATCTTGAAAAATCAAACATTACCATGTACGGCTACATAGATTTATTGCAGATATCTCATGAATACGATGTAGCGGTGGCTAGAGCCGAAACCAAAAGGAAAAACTTAAAAGCTAGACTTAAGTGTGACTCTTACAGTGATCGTCAGTTTGTGAAAAGATATAGACTCACAAAAGAATTACCCCGTGAATTAATTTGCAACTTGACTCCGCACATGCCACTCGTTCTCCTTTCAGATGCTTTGGATGTTGAAACCAAGGTAAGGAGCGTAATGGCAGATGTGATGATTCCTCTATAAGTGATCAATAGCATTATCGCCTTTACTAAAAGCCTTTTTTCTTGTATAAAAATAACCACAAATCAACCAACTAATAAATTTAAAACTATGTGTGCATAGGTCAATCAAATGATAACCTGAATTTTGTTTTAGGTTTTGGTTGCATTGGCCTTTTATGCTTCTGGGCCCTATCAGACCATTGTTGGAGACAGCAGGAACCATTTTATTTCCCAGGCCAGCGTTTCAAAAGCTATCCGGCAAGTGACAACAGCCTTGAACAATCCGGCAGTCATAAATGAATATATAGCATTTCCATTCAAACAATTTGAGAGGGAACAAGTTAAAAGAGAGTAAGTAGCATATAGTCTTCATTTTAGATATTCTAAAATGAACCCATGTTCAAGTTTTTAAGTACATAATTGTATATAATATATATAAATTTTTTCAGTTTCTACCATAAGTTCAAACAAACATGAAGAACGATTTTTTAAAAGAAAAGGATACCATTTGTTACATGTTATGATAGTGAGTATCTATTATTATAATTTTATTCTTTCTTGCCAGTGCTAGTTCATATAATTATTTTTTTTACTTTTTTCAGATATGGGATTCTAATTTAAATATATTGTGTGTGGATGCAAGTTACCCTGGGTCCACACATGATAGTGTTGTTTGGGCCAACCATCCATTGAATGGTTATATAGAGAGACTCCACATAAATCATGGAGAAGATTTGCATCTTTTGGGTATGTTTAAATTGAGTATAATTTATGTTCTAATCTTCTGATACATCATGTAATTAACTTTTAATACTTTTTTGGTTATTGCAGGAGACACCCATCTCAGAGCCAAGGCCAGGCACTCCAGAACAATATTACCAAAGCCTGCACTTAACTGCCGGAAATGTTGTTGAACGCTGTATAGGTGTTTTAAAAGCTCGCTTTAGGTATGCCTTGAATATCATACCATTGTTATACTGGTTGATATGATTTATAATGTGATATAATAAAGGGATCTGCCCTTGCAGGTGAGCAGCTTGTGAGCGCCAGTTGACAGAGGGCGCCGGTCTTGGCGCTAGGCAAGAGTGGCAATGCGGCGCACATTCTTTTATTGAGCTGGAGCTTGGCCGCGCACGACAATGGGTGCTCATTCAACGTTTATGGACAAATAGGAGTAATCAATTTTAGTGTAGTGTATTTCTTTATTGTTGAAGATGGAGGAGGCCTTTACCCGTAATTGGCGTCTCCAACCTTTAATAAAAACTAACAATACTAACTAGGTTAAGTTAAATACTAACACACTAACACTAGGCCTACATCAGAAATCTATTGATTTGATCCTGACCAGAAAAAGAAAATGTATATTTTGTTTTAGTTTCCTTCTTTAAAACTGTTTATGAATAAAGGCTATTTGTATTTTTAACAAATTCGTTATTTTTATTGATCTAGCAAAGTATGTTAAAATGTAGATTATCATATACCATAGTTTTATTAAGGTGCATATAATGGTGGGAAGGCAAAAGGGGGGCTTTTTTTTTTTAACGTGGTAAAATTATCAAATAAGTCCTCCCACTCCGGGCAGGGTGGGAGGGACTGTCAGACTTTTACTGACTAAAATCCACCGTGTTCCTTCAATAACCCTTTACATACCGGGGCCACGGTAACGGGATGAGTCCCACGACCCCGGCGGGCTTCGGCCCTCTGCAGAGGGGGCCTCGTCATGTTGCTGACGCTCTTTGAGGCGCGCGTGGAACACAACGCGCCGTCGACCCGGGCATGGTCCATGGTCGGACAGCGAGTTGCCCTTTACTCGCTGTCCGCATGCCCGCGCCTACGGTGGCCGGAGATCGTCGGCCGACGTCCGACGCCGTGGGCGTCTACCACTGCGTCTACCGTGCCAAATTTCAAATTCAGGAGAACCAAACAAAATTAATTTATAATATAATTCTATTTATTAAAGTACAATTAAGAACATAATACTAATAACTAACAGAGACATCTTAATCTGGGTGGTGATGTTGGGCATACTGAAACAAAACATGTGTTATGATTATGATGTTACTGACAAATAATGCTTAGTAATATAATTATTTTATGACATTATATTTAAAGAAATGTTTGTATTACCTTTATATTGGCTGTCCTCTCCTCTAATGGTGACAATATGGGAGCATTACTGGGTCCACCACCAGTAGCTCGTTGGTTCGCATTAATATTCACCAACTTTGACCGAACCCGGCACTTGTAGTCATTCCACACCTGACAAAAGAATAAAACAACATAATATTATTTTACTTAGGAACACTCGGCGTATAACATCCACTTTTATCTGCCTCGATGATACTCACCATTGACCATTCCTTCCCTGTTCGGGCAGGCCCTTCAATATTAAGATATGTGGCACATTCATTCCATAAGCGTGCCGCAACTTCACGAGCCTCTTTAGACCTAACTCGTCCAAGAGCAAGGTCTCGATGCTGCTCTAGGAATTGCACCATCAGCTCCATTTGCCGGACCGTCGTGCATCTGCGACGCTCATCCATTTCCACCAAGAAGTAAAAAAAATAAGAAGTGAAGTGTTAGGAAGTGTGTGAGTGGTTTATGAATCAATCACACTCCTAATGAAATGATAACAACTAATGAATGCGGCTGTCCAAAGAGTATAATATAACTTTGAATGTTTATTTACGTTTAAAAATTGCTTACCTTTAAGTACAGACCGCGCTTTCAGCTGTCGAAACTAGAGGTGCACACGTCAAAATTTATTACTAAACGCGCGGATATACACAAACTAAAAGAACATCACTAACGATTGACGTAACGAAACGTTCCAACTTCTATTAGGATTTGAACTTTAGCGCAATACCAAAATCAGAACAGCTGAATGGAAACTTAACCGTTGCCTCAATTGTACCGTAACGTTGTCATAAACGTTTGCAGATGTTTGAAATTAGCGCGATTGAGGCCCAGGTCCAGTCTAAGGGATGCAGCTGAGTGTTAGTGTTTTACATGGAGCGTCTGACTATCTGACCTCCATAACCCAGTTGCTGGGTAACACGATACCACTTGGCCAGACCAGTGCCAGATATTCTGGCTGAGAGAAGAATCCAGTCAGAAAAAGCAAAAGTGTTGCAAAAGCTTATTTCGAGTATTCCTCTTTTGCGCTACACTCTTTGCAGATTGGTCGTGGTCGTCACGACTACATTAGGTCTGTTTTACAATCCAACGCCTCTCTACGCAGTCTCGTCCTTACAGACTCGACTTGTGTTTCGTCTATTATCAAGGCTTTAAATAAGGGCAGAACATATTTTAGGACATAGCGTATCAAAGCACACATACTTCATGATTCTATAAATAGAATAACACCAAACTTCTGCCTACGGTTTCGCTCGCATATAAACTTCTGCATCAGGTGTTCCAGTTTATAACAAAAAAGTTTCATTCAAATCCGCCGACGCCGATAGACAGACAGACATTTTTTTAAATTCTTGTTATATTACTGTTTCTTCTAATGTACAGACACACTTTTTTACTGTTTTTTTACACCTACCTTGATATCGCATTTGGTCGGCAGTACGTATAGCGAAAATGTGAAAAACAAGCCTATCTCATATAAATTAGCATTTTAAATAACCGTGGCAAAAAATTCAGTCCAGACACAGCCCTACATACTATTTACAAAGCCAGCGTGTTTGCCCATCGCCGTCCCTTAGCCGTATAAATTGAATCCTGTTTGTCCTGGCAGTGCAAACACTTCATTTGAAACTCTAATGCTATTTGCTTAAAGTTGACTTCTGTGGGATGTTTGGCTTAAGGTTAGCCTTGTATCCTGGGTGTTATTCAAGTTTATGGATTTGCGAGCACTGAGATCTGTGCGGTATGTGATTGTTAAGGGCATAACATGTGATATGCCGCGACTTCTTGACTAGCCATAAATCTGATGATTGCCAATGATTGCGGTTCTGACCCAAGAAACAAAAAAAAAAATTTGTCAGATCACATTATCATTGTCTTTGAAGTTCGTGTCGTGGCTAAACAATAACTACAGCTCTAGTAAATGTTAGAGGTTAAGCAGCCGTCGACGAGTTCAGGTGATGGATGAGTGACCAGCTAAGGGCATCGAGATAGTTCCGTGCCTTGCAATACAAATTAAGTCATTGGGTCCCGGCCGTCATTTGCACATCATCAGTAATTAAAAGCAAGAAAATCTGACGCTAGTGTTGCATGTATCGTGCTACCCAGATACTGGGTTGTAGAGGTAGGCAGTCGCTCCGTGTCCACAACAACACAACATTTTAAACATTGTATGTATAACAATACTTGTAAAGAAACAATATGCATTGATAAAGACGAATAGCAAGCCTATTCACCAAAACAACCTTGGAATTAGAATGAAATAATTTTCTGGTCTCGATACTGAACAAAAGGATTGCAAATGGGATCATTTACAAGACCTGTCACGACCCCAATCTCGATGGTAAGCAAAGCGAAAACGTGGCATAAGATGAATCATATTTATCTCGAAGATGAATATTCATATTTCGTACACTTCAGGCTGTTTCACGCGTATGGAAAACTAATTTTATAAGACAGAATATGTATAAATGTAGTTTGTGAGACTAAGGAAGAAGCCTATAGGTGAAAGACATTTTGGTTTGAAACAAAATTATGGCCAAAGCCTAGACATAAAATGAAACCACGTCCAGTTTAATTTTTATTTTATCAGAACGTTGCCTCATCCCACGAATGTTTCATGTATCATAAGAACACTTACGAACATTTTAACTCATACACAAACACGCAAGCCAGGAACAAATTTCGGTGCGGGAATCGAACCCACGACCCGCATGGCAGCATCCTATCGCTCAACCACTGCGCCAGCCAAGTGTGCGCAAAGTTAGTACATAGATCAAATCAAGTTACGAAATGCTTAATTGAATGGGACATCTTAAAAGTCAAAGACAGAATTGAAAGTGAAGTTAGGAAATTAATATTTAGAATACTAACTTAGTTAGGTTTCTAATTAAATCCCTAGCTTTTAGTCAACCCACTGCTGTAAATTAAGCTTGTTACATGATTTCGGTTTGGGATTTAGAATAATCTGGTTTATCTAAGGATTCGTAAACTTTGAATACTCTGTAAGTTCACACCGCTTTGTCGACGTCGCTAATAAAACCAAACTTAGATAGGAAAGTGCGATTTCTGATCTTATCTTTATTGAAATGGGCTTTTTTGTATCTGAGGGAATCGTTAGCATGCTTAGCTCCAAAGAGATGGGCTTAGCCTTTTCTCAAGCATTTTGGGATCAACTTCCAGTCCAACGGGATGCTGTAGAGTACAGTATGCAATTAGCAGTTGTTATTCCTGTTAACAACTGTAATTGGCGTTTATTTTTTTAAAACCTTTATTTTTGTACGAGTGCACAAGCGCTAAAGTCCGCAGAGCCTAACTTCACACTCGCCAAGTTAGAACGGCCGCATTGTACTAGTATTAAGGTGATTGTGTTTCGAGGTCAAGAGTGGGTGGGCTCATCCGAAATTTAAAAGAAAACATGGTGCCACTACCTATCTGCATATACCAGTAGCTGGGTAACACGGGACTGCTTTTTATTGGCAATAGGTTCGCGTTTGACCACCATCTCACCTGATGGTAAGTGATGATGTGGTCGAAGATGGAGCACACTTACCTAGAAGTAACCTATTCACTATTGACTTGAAGACCCCTAGGTTATAGCTATCGGGAAACAGACTCCGGCAGGGAATTCCACGCCAATTTATATGTAACTAGCTTCCGCCCGCGACTTCGTCCCCGTGGAAAAAAAAATCCCCCGATTTTGAAACATTCTTCATTACTGCTCCGCTCCTATTGGTGTTAGCGTGATGATATATAGCCTATAGCCTTCCTCGATAAATGGGCTATCTAACACTGAAAGAATTTTTCAAATCAGAACGGTAGTTCCTGAAATTAGCGCGTTCAAGCAAACAAACAAACAAACAAACTCTTCAGCTTTATAATATTATAGTATAGATAAATATAAGCTCGCTCCAATTACATTGAGCTTAAACATACTGACAAAGATGGCTGCCTTACTGTTCAGGAAATTAAATTTATACTACTTATAATATTATACGAAAGACGGGTAAAAGTTGAGTATATAGACAGGTGACAGGTGAGATGGTGGCCAAACGTGAGCCTCTAAACAATAAAACTGACAGAAACCTAATCTAAGAAAACGTTTACCTAGATTATAAACATAAATAATTACCACCCAAAATAAATTACTAAACACACGTTTCCCACGTCATACTTATTTGCAAAACTGATAAAATATGAGTTTATGAAGCGAGTGCGTAAACAGAGCCATGGCGATCACGTCATGGGTGTGCCCACGTCACCCTATGCGTGTAAATATGACACAATGATTAGTTAAAATCTCATACATATGTATGTGTGCGTCGTGATATCGCGACAAATAATACATGTCCCGCCTAGAAGCTTCTGAAATTCACGCAAACGGCTTGAAGTTGTCAATATATTGATTGATTGGAAACATATTAGGCACTGATTACATAGTAAATGAAACATAAGAATCGAATAAATTTATTGAAGAAGCTCTCATACCTGAAGTCAATCAATGTATGCCTATATCTTCTATCGCATAAATTAATGTCTGAATGTGATTTTAAAATCACAACAGCAGTTTACAAGATACTAAAACACAAACTTTGTATTTAATTTGTTCTCTTTCTGTTTGTCCCTAAAACGACGAAACCTATTATAATGGAACTTAGACTAGAAGATAGTGGAGGTTAAAAGCAACTATCCCGGAATTCCCGCGAGAAATCCCACGCGAACGTATTCGCGGGTACAGATAGTTATTGATATTTTAAGTAACAAACATTTTCATCGTGCCAACAAAGAAGTGATTGCAGCTAGTGAAGTGAATCAGTATAGACAGAGTCTATAAATCCAACCTCAATTCTTAACGCGTTGCTAGGAGTGCAAACAGCCTCCTTGCATTCAATAAGGGTTGCCCGAAGGTCGGGTTTCGTCTGAATAGTCCAGATATTTCGTATGATGTCCCAGAGTCGCCGCATAAAAGATATAAGTAATAACATATTTAAAATTTAATAATAATGAAAATTATTATATAATTCATAATTAAATAATTTGCCAAAATGTAGACTTTAATACTAAATTAAATTTAATATTTAATAAAAAGAGTATTTTTTAAATTTCATTTTTACTGTCCAGATCATAATCCAAAAATTTCAACCTATTGTAATTTTGCCCACATATTTTAGATTTCCCATCTGGCAACCCTACATTCAATACAACCTAACACCCGACACAAAAATGCTGGCCACAAAGAAAAATCCGCCATCTTGTAAACACGAATCTCAAAGGCTAGCAACATCCAATTAAGTCCATGTCAGTGGTGCAGACATCCAAGTCGGAAAAGCTTTCATTGCTTTGATTCCCAACGCTGCGAACTTTGAAGCTTCCGAAGCAAACGTTATTGATTGGGAAGTAGGAACCTAGACTTATCAGGCGTTCCAAGCAACGTGGATAAGGGAACTTTTTAGTTTCAACATATTTTTAATATTCTTCGACATTTTCCGTCTAGTTTAAGTATGTACCTACTTTTAAAATCATTGTTAAATATATAAGACGAATATATGTTAAATACTGCAATTGTTTAATCTAATTGTCTAATTTTTAAATTAAATTGTTAGATTTTTTTTGTTTATAAAGTATAATTCTTAATTCATGATGTGGCCCCCTACAGAACTAAAGAAGCACATAGCAATAACCCTTGCCTATTTATTGTTTTAGCTTGTAAGGGTTATTCTTTGTTGGAGACCCAATTCATAAAAAACAAGTGGATATTCTACTGGCACTGCACAAAGGCCACTATCCAAACGTTGAAGTTGTAACAGTCAGACATATTTTCAGATTATATTCCGAAATGTCCGTTTTTAAGAGGCTAACAGAAATAGGGTAGAAGAAGCCTTGTATTTGAAGCCCCTTACGTCCGTTCTGATTAATGGGAAAAATTCCGAGACCCAGTGCTTCCCCGGGGATAGACAAGCCTAATTACGAGTAGACTGGATTCTAGCTGCGATATCTGAGAGCATTCTTAATGAGAAGGATGGTACTACAAACGTATTATGTATATATTTGAAAGTTTACAAGCTGCTGCTTAAAAACTATATATTTAGGTAATTTTTTAAATATTGTTAACTAGCAACCAGTCCTGGACCCTAATTTAAAGTTAATAGTACAATATTATACTTTAAAACAATGTTCATAATAAATAAGGGGAAAATCCAGTTAGTTACTAATTACAGACTCCAGAAACCGTTGGTGCTGGCACGCACTCTGTGCATCATGAACGCGACGAGCTTACAACAATCCGTCAGTGTGCGCGTCCGCGAACATAACCGACATTGCCTAACACGCCACGCTACTGAAACGTGGTAGCCCCAAAAGCATCCTAAACGCATTGTTGTACTGGAAATGAGTACAGCTGATCCACAAGCTATACGTGTAAATTAATGGGCAATAAACCTTAAAAATTATATTTTTACGCCTGTGCAGCGTGAAAACCTACGAACAAGCATGTTACTCAAAATCGTCAGAATAAAAACTGGTAATTGAGTCAAACTTTATCTTACATATTTTATTAAACACTTTTAAAACGCCAGAAGTTAGTGCACGGTTTGATTGGTCGTTTACTATGCAGAAGAGCCGGCAAGAAACTCCAGGAACTTTTGAAAACTAAATTGATTTTCACAATACAGTTTTTATAGAGATTATTGTATCTCTGGTGTATAAAATGACAGTATAGACTAATTAACATAGTACAATGTAATTACAAATCACAAACGAATGTAATAGTCTACAGTGTTTTCGGAATAAAGTCTTGCATTAGACTGAAGTGTTTGTATAATAAATACAACTTAGCTGTAACAACTTGATGTTTTAAGTTATATAAAGCTTACGATTTAAATTCCTCTTTGCAAGAGGGCTTGCTGAGGAAAACGGATATCGACTTTTACTTGAAAGAAAATTCTAAGGTAATACTAAACGCTGCAGTAGCAAAACTATATTCGTAGCTATCTCGAATCACATTCATGGAAAGTAAGAGAAATGTTAAGTTATATTTTTCTTTCTATTTTCTAGGTTGTATGTAGACGAGATCTTCTAAATGAGTAAATATCTTGTCTGTGACTGAGTTTTAAAGAACAAGTATATCCATATCCATACTTCCAGGGGCGTGCATAGGATTATGACAGGGCATGCGGCGGAGTAAAAACACACACAAACTTCTTCTTTTATAGAATTTTAGCATAGCCACAGCCACGCATCGTAGCATGGTGGCGATGCGTGGCTGTGGCTATGTTAAAAATCTATAAAAGAAGAAGTTTTTGTGAGTAATCGGTCACAAAAACTTCTTCTTTTATAGATTTTTAGCATAGCCACAGCCACGCATCGTAGCATGGTGGCGATGCGTGGCTGTGGCTATGCTAAAAATCTATAAAAGAAGGAGTTTTTGTGTGTTTTTACTCCGCCGCATGCCCTGTCATAATCCTATGCACGCGCCTGCATACTTCCATACTACTTAATATTATAAATGCGAAAGTAACTGTCGGTCTGTCTGTATGTTACCTTTTCACGCCTAAGCCACTGAACTGATTTAGTTGAAATTTGGCATGGGAATAGTTTAGGACCCTGGGAAGGACATAAGATAGTTTGAAAAAACCTCCCACGCGAACAAAGTCGCGTTCAGAAGCTAGTTTATAATAACTACGTATACATATGCATATCAAAACTGCTGTGATACTAAAAGGGCAGTGGTGGCAAAGTGGTAAGGATAGGTTTCAACCCAGGCAGGCAAGACATCTTAGTATAATTTTCATCATCTGCACTACACTTGAGGAAACCGGCACTAGGCCTGCTCAATGGATTACGGCTCATTCGTTCTCATAGAGAAGAAGTTGTGTCCCAGCATTAAGAATGTTATAAGTGTGCTGGTTTATTGGTTATGTCATGAACACTTTGTGAAAATCTGTATCTACCACTGTACCTGTACTATGTTAGGTACCGTGTAGAATAGTTGAGTATTAAAATTATATTTAAGTATGTCTACACTACAGTAACAGTGATTGGAGTCACCTTTTAAGCAATAAATTACCAATTATTGAAAATACCAACAATGTTTTGCCAACAATTGCCCACGAGTTGAAGACGTTTAGCGTGTGATCATTTCAACTTTGATGAATGGTAGCGCAGCTCATTGAACCAAGGAACCAAGTGCCAAACCAAAGAGTCCTCGTGGAGGCGATCGACGGCGGCGACATCACGCGCCCGGCCTTGGTTCAGACCATGGTTCTGAGCGAGAGGGAATGGGATGCAGTCGCCTCGTTCTGCGAAGCAATCATGCTAGCGAAGGAGGAGGTCGAACGCGCGAGGGAGAGGCAAGTCTCTTCCTCACGCCCCAGCCGCCGCGGTAGACGACATGGACGTCGGGGATCGCGGAAAAAAAAGCTCATTGAACAAAATTAGTACATCATAAAACGTCTCCACAATTATTTTACAGAATAAATCTAGCGTGGCTGACGCATCTAGCCGCTAGTTCTGCTCACCCCAAAATGGCGAAGCAGCGTGTAAGTATTTACAAAACAAAGGTTATTTCAGTACTGGACAAAATTAAACGTTGTAATGTTCCGAAAATAGGGAGCATTTGCGTAGACAGCAAACGTAAACATTGACGCGGTGTGACGAATAATATTTGCATAGGATTGGTTAGGCAGGCAGCTGTTTACTGTGGAACTATCCAATCAAGAGGCTTGTGATTAAATGGCGGCTAACGGGATCGATAGTTGTCAGGTATCGTTGGTGGAAATAGGGGAAAAGCTTGATTTCGAAATCTAGGTCGACTTAATCTTTAACCCCGGTTGTATAAACCGGGGTTAAAGGTTAAGTCGACCTAGATCCGTTAAGAGGTTGTAGTTTCCATCATTCCTGACTGATTTGCCTATGAAACACCCCACCCCAAACCTAACCGTTTTCGAGATATTGGACTTTGAAGGTTTTTTTTTAACTATTTTTTGTCTTATCCTTATTTTTTTTTATGTTTTGAGCCTCTAGTTTTATTGTTTTTACGATTTTTGTGTAGAAGATAGGTTTGTTTATTATTCTCAACAGAAAAATTATCTACGTTTCTTTAGCTATCCAACGAGGTATAAGTATAACAAGCTAGGGTATTATTACAATTCTTAAAAAAAAAAACTTTGACAAAAGGCACCCAGGTAGTATTAAAACGGTACTATTGTCCTTCCAAGGGTCTGTGGTGTGGGCTGTGGAGAGACGAAAACGGTTAGGTTTGGGGTGGGGTGTTTCATAGTCAAATCAGTCAGGAATTATGGAAATTACAATCTCTTAACACGTTGAACGCCAAGAAAAAAATGCATCTTCCCGTTCAGGCCACGTCGGTCAGTGCTGGCCGACAACTAGACTTGCCGTTCGGGCCGCGTCGGTCAGTGATGGCCGACAACTGGACTTGCCGTTCGGGCCGCGTCGGTCAGTGATGGCCGACAACTAGACTTGCCGTTCGGGCCGCGTCGGTCAGTGATGGCCGACAACTAGACTTGCCGTTCGAGCCGCGTCGGTCATTGCTGCCCGGCGTTTAATATCTCCATAATTAATTAATTAATTAATGACTAAAGTTGACCTTGATAATGAAAACATACATTTGGACATTAGATATAAGTTTTTTTTTTGAGGTTGGCTTTCCGTCAAACCAACATTTGGTCTAAATTTGGATAGAACTGTGATTTTTGCTTCGCCTAAAGGGAAAGCTCACTGTCGGTCAGCACTGACCGCGTTGGCGTTCAACGTGTTAACGGATCTAGGTAGACTTCACCTTTAACCCTATATATCCGAATGTAGTCAGCATTATAATACCTAGGCTTTTCCCAACTATGTTGAGATCGGCTTGCAGTCTAATCGGATGGAGCTGAGTACTAGTGTTTTACATGAAGCGTCTGCCTATCTGAACTCCACAACCGACTAGCCCGGTAACACGATGGCACCCCTCATGGCGAGTCTGACGTCAGTTTGTGCTTTCTGAGGGCCCCTTATGAAAGTTGTAGAAATGACAGCTGCTGGGCCGGCCGCTAACGGTTTTAAGCCGGCTCTTCACGTTGGCCAACATAGTGGCGAATGTAGTGGCCAATGACTATTGGCCAACGTGTAGACGGGGTGTTTGTGCATGTTGGGTGCATACACACTCCCTCTACTCGTTGGCCAATAGTCATTGGCCACTACATTCGCCACTATGTTGACCAACGTGAAGAGCCGGCTTTACATGCTTTCCTAGGCACGGAGGACCCATCCAAGGACTGGCCACCGCAAGCGCTACTAACGAAGGTCAACCCGCGCGATTGTTTTATTTAGCCACGAGCATTTCATCAAAATAAACAGAGATAAAACATTTATTTGGTACAACATCAGGAGACACAAAATACAATTTACATAAAACACGTAAAAAACAATAAATAAAACGTACAGTTAGTAGGAACAAACATAATGAAATAAAGTGAAACTTCATACATTAATATTTAAAAAAAAAAAAAACATTTAAACGAGACGAGTGCGCTGTGTCTCGAGTTTGCACCAAATGGGTGCCCAGCTCAGCATGTGCCAGGTAGGAAATACCTAGCGCTGATATTCTACTGGGTCCCTGCAGTGACATACGGATGCCGAGTAGCGATGAAGCGAATATATTATGATGTGCAATTGTGTAGTGTTCTGTGTGTTTACTTATTAATAGGTTCTTTTCGAGTTCTTATGAGCTCACTCTTGACCTCAATCTCGCCTGATGGTAAGCGATAGATGAGGTCTACGATGGAACGAGCGAGCCCAGAAGATGCCTGTTTACTCTTGCTTTAAAGGTTGAAAGGTCATAAGTGGCAGGGAACACAGAAGCCAGCAGAGAATTCCACAGCTTGGAAGTGCGCACAATAAATGTGGAGGAGAAGCGCTTGGTACGACAAGACGGTATATCAACCAAGTGTGGATGGTAGCCAGCCGTGCGTCTGGTAGACCGGTAGTGAAAGGGAGATGGAGGAATCAGGTCATGGAGCTCCTGCGCACACTCCCCGAAGTACAATCTGTAGAAAACCGACAGGCAAGCAACGGTTCGCCGATGAGCCAGACTATGAAGCTTGCCCGATAGCACTTCGTCGCCTATAAGCCTTTTAGCCCTGCGCTCGATCGAGTCCAGTGCAGCAAGTTGGTATTTTGCAGAGCCATCCCACAAGTGCGGTGCGAAGCCGTCCCAGGTATGAGTGGAATATAAAATAAATGTAAAAAAATAATAAGCCTGGAAAGACGCTCAAGTTATCCCGTTACCAAAGAAATCGCATCCTGCATCCTTTTCTGACCACCGACCCATTTCAATTCTCCCTTTTCTATCCTTGAAAAACTTGTCCATCAACAACTCAGCGCATTCCTTTCTAAACATAATCTTTTAAATCCCTTCCAATCTGGTTTTCGACCTAGTCACAGCACTACCTCAGCACTCGTTCATATTACAGATGATATAAGGTCAGGCATGGAGATGGGGAAGTTAACGGTACTCGCACTACTTGACTTCAGCAATGCTTTTAAATACAGTTGACTTCGACATTTTGCTTGGCATTCTATGCTCTTTTAACATATCTCCTTCGGTAATTGACTGGTTTCGTAGTTACCTGTTTGGTCGCCGGCAGCGTATTTGGACTGAGGATTCTTTCTCTTCTTGGTGTGACACCTCTGCCGGTGTGCCGCAGGGTGGCGTTTTATCTCCTTTACTTTTCATACTTTTTATTAATGCTATCACTTAAGGACTATCTTCCTTTTACCAATTGTATGCAGATGATTTGCAAATTTACACGCAAGCACCTCTCATATATTTACCTGATGCCACTGGGACAATTAATGTGGACCTCGCTCGAATTAGTGATTGGAGCACTGTGTTCGGACTGAAAATCAATCCTGCCAAAACCCATGTCATTATTGCTGGTAGTTCCCGGACTATCTCTAAGATCGATTGTCGACACTTCCCCAAGTTTCCTTTAATAACACCGTTATTCCGTTCAGTCACGCCGTGAAAAACTTGGGGATATACATCGACAAATCTCTGTCTTGGGCGAAACAACTGCAGGAAGTCAGTCGTAAACTGTTTGCCTCTGCAGGCTCCCTGAGACGCCTGCGTAATTTTCTTCATATCACCACAAAAATTGCAATTGCACAATCTCTTCTTCTTCCTATCTTGGACTATGCTGATGCCAGCTATCTTGATTTGACCCAAGACCAATTCGACAAGCTAGAGCGACTTGAAAATCTTGCGCAAATATGACCATGTTTCTGAATTTCGTACTAAGCTCAAATGGCTTCCCATTAGGTTTCGCCGGAATGTTCATTTACTTTCTCTGCTTTATAATGGTGTTATTTAATGCTTTCACTCCTTTTTATCTTAAAGATCGTTTTCGGTTTCTCTGTGACACACATTCAAGGTCCTTGAGATCATCGGAAAATTTAGAGTTAAGTATTCGTATGCATTCCAATTCTTTCTTCGATAAATCTTTCACTATACGAGCGGCCCGGCCCGCTTGTGGAATGCATTACCCATAGATGTGAGGCATGCTCAAACATTATCTACGTTCAAAAGAATGGTGAAGGAGCATTACCTCTCACTATAATTTTTTCCCCTTCTTTCTCTATTATGAATTTGATATGTATTAGTATATATTTATATATTATATTTTGTGGTATGTATTTTATATTATGATATGATGTTTGGTTAGTATTATGTATGATGTTGTACACTGACAGCCCTAAATCTATCTCCTATAATTTTTGTCCATCAAAAGGTTGTCTGTAAGAGATTGCCCTGTTCGATTAGACCGCCCATTGTACACTAGTTTTATTATTTGTATCCTTAAGTGTATTGTAAGGTGTACAATAAAGTATATAATAAATAAAAAATTACATAATGGGGTGTGTGTTACATATCATCAATAAATCAATTAATCATCGAAATCTAGTCAGAATAGAAACTGAATAATAAAATAATACCTGCAGGACGTCAAAACATCCAACTATACTACCCTAGATGACTGCATGCCAAAATTATGACTCAGTCCGACACTAGGAAATGAGCCAATGAACTCTAAAGAAATTCTAGAAGGCAATCGGGACGAGTTTGTGTATCACGTTACTTTGTCCACTCTGCAGGAGGAACCTCCATTAAATCTTGCGACAAGCATTTGTTTGAGAGATTTGGTTACAGCGCCATCTGTCTCGATGTTTATGAACCACTAGCTTTTGCCCGCGACTTCGTCCGCGTGGAATAGTTACTTTGGGCTAACGTTAAATTTAACCCCGATTTTGAAGCATTCTTCATTGGCGCTCCGCTCCTATAGCCAGCCTATAGTCTTTCTCTATAAATTGACTATTTAATTAAAAAATATTTTTTCAATTCGAACCAGTAATTCCCGAGATTATCGCGTTCAAACAAACAAACTCTTCAGCCTTATATTATTAGTATTGATAGCTGTTGCCCGCGACTTCGCCCACGTTTCCGTCGTTTTTCGTAAAAAAAAGTAGCCTATGTCCTTCCTCACGGTTCAGTGATTTTGATGTAACAGACAGATTAACTTTCGTTATTTAGTAGGGAAATATAATATGTCAATCTATAATACTGTTGAAAATAATACTGTTGATAATATTATTGTTAATAGCTGTGCCCGCGACTCCGTCAACGTGTAACTCCTTGTGTGTTATTAAGTTAATGTATTGGTAATATTGTTTAGATCACGTTCACATGAGGCTTAAGTACCTATAGAACGAAAATACTTCAGCGCAAAGCTTACGGGTAAACTATGTTGAAAGTTGACCCTTCCGGCACGTGAACATAAAGATTTCTCTTTCCCGGATTAGCAGAACCCGGGAAAGAGCGACGTACAACTGACCATGCGAGAAACAACTGACACCGAGATCTACTCCAGCAACACGAAAAGTCTGCCCTTGAGCCTTATTAATTGTCATTGCATAACACACCGATACTGGGAATTGCTTTCTTTTAAATTGGAATGGAAAATTATTTGGTATTATGGGAATTCTGGGAATAAAGACGGTTTCTCCTGCACCGCAACCTGTTAAAATTTGAGCCTCGATTATATTTTGTTGCAACTGGGTTACTTTTAGCCGAGTTTCATTGCAAAGTTGTGGTGGTTTTAAATTTCGGAGCAGAATAATAATCAGAAAGCTTCGAACTGCTAAGCTATCGGGAGTTACACGTGTTATTGTGAGGCAACCAAAAAAGCTAGATATATGCTGTCGTGGGATATTTTTTATATAATTTTAAGGAGAACATTTCCGTCATAAATGATTTCTGTGTAGCTTTATTAACCATTAAGGTTGCACTCGCGACGGAAGCTTAAAAAATGGAGTAACTTCTCCCGTTTTCCCAACATTTCCCTTCACTGCTCTGCTCCTATTGATTGTAGCGTGATGAAAAGTATACTATAACCAGCTCAGGAGTATGATAAATAATTGCACCAAGTTTCGTTAAAATCCGTCGAGTAGTTTTTGTTTCTATAACGGTTATACAGACAGACAGACAAACAGACAGACAAAAATTTTACTGATTGCATTTTTGGCATCAGTATCGAACCCTAATCACCCTCTGATAGTTATTTTGTAAATATATTTCATGTACAGAATTGACCTCTCTACAGATTTATTATAAGTAATAGATATCGATTAATATAGCGAGTAGTGGCTCGGTTTACAATGTATGGTTGTTCGGTACCGTTCTGCCTAATCTGTAGGTACCAATCGCCATGCGTTATGCATAAATTGAGCGACGGTAATAAATAATGAACTTCCTTCCTGTCCCGTGTAAAGGAATACCTAATATTAATACACCCACATCTGGCTTGGAAGTCTAGCAACTCCATCTTTGTTCTTATTCTTAAGAAGAAGAGATGCTGAAGAACAAGCCCGTTGTAGTTTAACGAAAGCAGACAGAATTTCCACACCGACATGACAGTCGCCGCCATGTCCTAAATACCCATTCGCGCCTACAGACACCAGCCATCCACAAAAGTTGAACAATTTGCACACAATCGCGAACACCGCACGAACGTACCATTGTCGTATGAATGGACGGATGGCTGACCAAAAAAATACTACAAGAGTATTCTATATCCTATTTATATGAGTGATGACGTAAGGAGTGAGTCAGATAGCGGCACGTGGTACCCATGTCCTGTCGCGAGGACCTTGGGGCATAATAGCGCTAAATAATATTATAATCATTATATTGATGCTCCGAAAAAATTCTAGTCGACTGTGTCGTCAGAAGCTTGTTTACAAAGCTCCTTGCTTGAGCTAGTAGCAATGGCTTCGTTCACACGATTCGGAATTTATGGCTGTATGTCGTCACTCCCCAAGATGAAAGCTAGCAATTTGCATTACCTTGGCAATCCTAAGAAATGAAGATAGAAGACACAACCATCTTTCTTTCTTTTTCTTTTTTCAACTTTATTTCGATTGAAAGGTGACCCGGACCAAGTTTCACATGATACTTTTTAATTCACTATAACCATTACATATAATTCAATCTTTATTCTGCAACCATAAACGCGTAACCCATAAAGTCGTCAACCGGCTTCCATTAAAGGCCAAAAAGACACAAAAAAGCCCCAAGTGTCCGCCAAAAGGCTGAGCAAACTCCGCCGACAGTCATATGCTCCCAGACAGACTAAGATTGATAATAGGATCTGTTGCTACCCAAGATACAGTCGGACCAAAAACAACTTTAACACCTTATATATAAAATAGCAAATCCTTGCGAGCCGTTGCACGTGTATTTCTTCAGATCAGGCTGGTCGTCATAGTAATTTCGACTGTGAGACAACTACTTTTGGGTTTAATTTCGGTCTGGCAGAGCCATGCTCCACTTTGCCTGGGCATGCGACATGATTGTACGTCAACGCTGCGGGACTCGTTACAAACATTATGTTAAAGGTTTGCGTAAATAACGTGCAAATAGTTAGGCACTGTGTCATAGTTGATCCTATGTCAGTTACCATCTCACATAGGATCAACTTTATCAAACTTATCAACCAAAGATTAAAGAATCATCCAAGTTATTATTCTCAAAAGAGTTCCCAAACAAATTTCCTAAAAATGAAACGTGACTACCCACGTATCATATAAAAACCTACCTGAGAACAGCGATATCCAAAAATCTGAGACACAAAGCTGTTCGTCAAAAACGCTGCATATCTATCTGGACAATCTTGAAGAGACATACCATTTCGAATGGCACTGTAATGTGTAGTTAAAACGAGAGGACATAAAAACACATTTTTTAACCCCATGCAGACATTAGACAGGCAATAAAGACACCGCGTGGCGTCTTGTCGTCTCTGGGGAGCAGTGACCTCGGTCGCGAAAGCCATGGTGAATAAAGAATGCGTAAGGCCATGCTCTTTCGTAGCCCGACTTGTGAATTCTTTACTTAATGTGAAAGTAACACATCATTATACGTTTATTAACTGCAGTACTTTGAACGCAGTGCTATTACTCAAATTGTACCTAAAGAAAATAAGTTAATGACCTAATTAATTAAATTTTATCATTTAATGACGTCATCTTTTATAAGCTATAAAGTTATAGGAATCATAAAGATAAACGTATAAGATGCAATAGCAAGCCGCCCGCAAATTTGTTAACGATCGGTAAACGCGCAGCAATTTTTGCCAAATATGATTCAGCGTTCTACGGACTTCCAGAAATCGTCCATTCCCTTATGAGTAGTTTAATAAAGACTTGATGAAATTTTGGCTCAATTCAAAACAACTTCATTGAAGCAGATTGGTATACTATTCAAATAAAAAATCATAACAATCATGTATGAGAAAATTAATGAGGCAAAACTTCGACAAATATGATTCCTTCCAGAAATCGTTCATTCCCTTTAGAGTAGTTTATCAATAAATTCATTAACTTGAGGCTCAATTCAATACAAATTCATTGGAGCAGATTGACATACTGTTCAAATAAAAAATCATAACATGTATAACACAAGTCAGCGATAACAACGACAAGATCCCAATGTCAGGACTGGCTACAAATGATACAAAACGTACACAAAATGTCAATCTCGAAACATTCCCTTGTAGTGCACCCTTTGTAAACAAATCATACGGGACTGAGACAAAAATAGGTCGTCGCGCGCATCGCAAACCGTCACACAGATGGAACGTATTTTTGGATGTGCACACTTGCCAGTAACAGTACAGAAAGAATATTTGATACGTGCGTACAATTGCAGTGACAAGCGATTTTTCTTTGCTTGTTTTCGGGAGCCAAATCAGGGGCTGTATTTGATATTCAAACAATGCTGGAGAAATCTCATTGCATTTGGAATGTAGAATGCAATTCAGGTTCTTCTTTCTTCATTCCGGGGTGGTAGGAATGTTCTAACGCGTTTCAGCGGCCCCGGAACGGAAAGGCAACTGAAGGAGCAGGCTGGGTTTAGGTCAGTAGAAGTCTGATACTCCCTTCCGCTCCACTCACAGCGGAAGGAGTCGTTTAATGATTTTACATATCTCTTGCTCTGTAAGTACACCCTTACACCCCTGAATGCCGGGGTGTATGACTATCATTACAGCATAGGTTTTGGAATTTGAAAAAAGAACTGTCATACTCATACTGCACGAAGAATATTTTTAAAAAGTTAATTTTTTTTTTCTCGGTATTGATTAATTACTCGAATCGGAATCTAGACAATTTATTTTATAAAGATTTTATTTTAAATATGGAACTATTTGTTTCCACATCGTATGTTAGATGGAATCGATTTAAAAATCAAACTGGCCAGCAAGATTTGACGCGCTTGCGTGCGTGAAAAAAAAAGGCAGTCTATTAGTAGGCGCGAAAGCATCGCGAAAATAATTAATTTTCTTGTTTGAGTTCTTTTTCAAAAGTTTTAAACATGTCTAGTGACGAAGACATAGATCTAACGCCCGATTTTATTAAAGAAAGGGCAAAAACAGTTGTCAAAAATATATTACCGCCGAACTCGAAAGAAAGATATGTAAAGGCATACGACGAATTTATGAAATGGCGGTCAGAAAAAAAAGTGAAATCTCTTTCTGAAAGTGTTTTTATATCATATTTTGATGAATTATTTAAGAGGCTACAACCTTCCAGTTTATGGTGCTTTTATTCCATGCTAAAATCTACAATGATGACAAAACATGACGTGAATTTGAAAGATTTTTCTAAACTTACTGCTTTCTTGAAAAGGCAGTCTGACGGCTTTAAAAGCAAGAAATCGAAGGTATTTACTGCAGAAGAAGTACAGAAATTCTTAAATGAAGCTCCGGATGAAATTTATTTAGCAATAAAGGTACCTACGTATTTACTTGCCCTTTTTAATAAGTTACCAAAATATTTCACAGAAATACTATGCGAATTTGGTGCCTTTAATACAACTTATGTCTTTTTTACAGGTTGTTCTAATTTTTGGGATATCGGGAGCCTGCAGAACCGTGGAATTGACAAACTTGACAATAGAAAATGTAGAAAAACATAACAAATTACTACTCATAAAACTGCCTAACACGAAAACTAAAATTGACCGGTCATTTGTTGTGCATGAAGAATTTGCAAATTATGTTGAAAAATATCAAGCTCTTCGGCCTGAAAACGTGGATACAAATCGTTTTTTTCTTAATTACAGTAAAGGAAAATGCCACAGACAAGTAATAGGAAAAAACAAATTTACAGGCATGCCAAAGCAAATAGCCACATATTTAAAACTGAGTAACGTAGAGTTATACACCAGGCATTGCTTTCGCAGAACATCAGCGACTCTATTGGCTGATTCGGGAGCCAACCTCACTCTGTTAAAAAGGCATGGCGGCTGGAAGTCCAGCAAAGTGGCCGAAGGTTATATCGAAGATTCGATGGCAAACAAAAGCAAAATTACTTCTAAAATAACAGAAAATATAAACTTAAAATCACCACGTCAAAGCACATCATCTGAGCCATTTTTTAATGAAGAAAATAGTACCAGTCAACTGCCGCCATTTACGATGCAAGAACCTCAAGTCACTCAAACTCAAGTCTTATCATCACAAACTCATATTCAAACTATAAATATACCTAAAAAGAACGTGACCATATCTCTTACAAATTGTAATAATTTTACTATTAATTTTAATTAAATACACATTTTTTTCTTCTTAATAAATGTTCATTGAAACCTGCTGTCTTGTTGTTTACTTACCTCACAATCGATATGTAAAGCAGAGTATTTATCTCGGGCGTAAGCATCAATTGCATACTCGGGTTAATTAGCGCCTTCGCTTCGCTCAGGCGCCAAAAACCTCGTATGCAATTGATGTCATACAGCCCTTGGTTAATAATCTACTATTCCCACCCAGAAAAAAGGCTCGGTTTTTAGTCAGCAAGTGGGGGTGGGAGGATATGAGCATGGTAATAAATTGTTGAACTGGTTAATTACAAGACCTGATTTAATAAAAAAAATACTAAAAGAAACTTCAAAACATTTCAATTAAAATAATGACTTCCATAACAACACTGCATAAAACCATTTTCGCATCCAGTAAAACATTTCATGCCGCTAAATAGCCAGTATTTCATCTACATAACCGTTGAAAGGCACATTAGTATTCAGCCTAGATCGTGAACGCCCGCTGAAAACGTAAATAAATACAGGTGATACTGTGCCGTTGCATTTTGTCTTGCATGCGATCGTTATGGCGATGGTTTCGCCATAGATCAAAGGAGAAATTAATCAATTTTAGAAAATTAAACAACTATTACACTAGTTTACAAATTAAAATAAATTTCATGTCCTTCCAGTGAATTTCACATCGTTTTATTTAGTGACAGAAACTAAATGAAAACATATATTTGTTTTATTTTTATTACGTCAAAGAATGAAGTTATCAACACATTTTATTTTAAGACTACCCACAAGTTGGTTCTGAAATCATTCTAAAGTTTTGCTGCATTGTAGTGTTCAGTTAAATGAATATTTGTATTTAAAATGTCAAAAAGGACGTGTAAAGCACATCCAGACCGTTTTTGTTACGTTTGTGGTGAACTTATTATATCTAACAAAGGATATCCTATAACGGAATCTCTTAAAGAAGCATATTTTTGTTATTTCAAAATTTCGGTCTCTCACCAGGACAAAAAATGGGTTCCTCACGTTTTTTGTGAAAGATGTAGGAAAACACTAAGCTCCTGGGCTGCAGGTGCAAAAAGATTTTTGAATTTTAATATGCCAATGATATGGAGGGAACCATCCAACCACGAAAATGACTGTTACTTCTGTCTCACTAAGACATTTGGTTTTAATCGGAAGAACAAAGATAAAATTATATATGCAGATGTTCCTTCGGTTACTAATGGGTGTCAGCATGTCTCTGAAAATTCATTTCCTTCATTCGCACCTCGATTTTTTCCCTGAAAATCTCGGAGAAGTCAGCGACGAACACGGAGAGCGTTTTCATCAGGATTTGAAATTTTTCGAACAAAATTATCAAGGATACTGGGACCAAGCCATGTTAGGTGATTATTGCTGGTCTGTTATAAGAGAAACAGACACAAATAAATACAAGAGAAAAGCTAAGGCAATTAATTTTTTTTTTTTTTATATTTTTGTAGGCCTTTTTTTGTAAGTCAAATATAATAAATATTTAGGAAATGTGACATGTTGGATTTTTTTCATATTTTTTTTAAAACTCAGTATATCTCAAGTGATAAAAAAGAAACACTTAATTTCAAGGACAAAAACCGTGTAAACTAGTGTTATTATATTTTTTTCAGTGATGTCACCATTTGACAAGTCTCGTGATAATGAAAATTATCCTTTGTCTCCACTATTAATACAATATTCTTAGAGCTGCTTTCACATGAATTTATGTATTGTATTCTATAGTCAGTATCTAGGTAGATTTTCGTTCGACAAGCTTTCGGTAAAAACCCCAATACCATATCAATTTATTAATCAAACAAAGGTAAGGCGATAAACTACAGGATTGAAAAAGACCTCGCGTAATTTCCACCTGTTTAAGTCATCAACCTTTCTTTACCACTGAAAAGACTATCGAGAATTTTAATTAAATGTAGTCATAAAAACGGGTAACAAGAAAATCCCGTATCCCAGCGCAATCTAAACAATTCACGTTTTCCTGCAACCGAAATTGAGCTCTATTGAAAATATCGTTTGTCAGATCATATGTAGGGGAATGTTGTAGATCCAAAATCGAAATTGATTGACAAGCGGACGAGTATGAATTAAGCAATCATCTGCGAAAACCTGCAAGCCCAAATAGTAAATAATATTTATTTTGTAAATTGGTTATTCAATAACCCTTTTACATGACTTTTTTTGTAAATTAACAATAGATGAGGCCGGTGTTTCCTGAAAAGAAACAACGAAACAAACTCAGAGATCAGTCTGTTTTGAAAAGTCCAAGCAATCTATACCAGCTGGTCAAGCCATATGAAAATCATATAGGTTCATGTCTAAAGAGATTTTTTGAGGAGAGAACACATATAGACAGACCACAACACCTTCAAAATGTTCTCAAGTAACATACTGTAGTGCACCGCAACAATGCTGTAACCTTTTTACAAAATACGGTGTTATTATAATTTTTTTCGGTGGGAAAATCATCAAATCACTCCTCGCGCTGCCGCGGTGGTAGCGGTAGTTATCTTGTTTTAGCAGACCATCTGTTAATATGTTAGGTACTCAATACATTTTATTCTTTCTTTCGGATCGTCTGCGAGCTACCTACTCTGTGGCTGTCAAAACATAGCGTGTATTCGGCATCTACCGTTTCATTGTTCTATATATCGGTCACGTTACGTTTCCTTTCTAATTGTGCACCATATTATTAAGTTATTGTTTGTACAGACCCGTTTGAAATTAAATATGTATAATAAATCGTTTTCTTGTGTTTTTTTCCGACCTAAGTATATAAGCCTGGCCATCGTCGCTGCGCCTGCCAAATTCCATTTGTGTATTTTTTCAACTTTATGTGCACACTTTTTTGCTTAAAAAAATTCTAGCCCTTTATATTTTTCGAATATATTAAATAAACGTCTGTGCTGTGGTATCAATAATTTTGCCGAGTTTTTTTATTTTCAATTCAATAACATGTTTTTTGTTGTTTCCCAAAACCTTAAAAAAATCACTTATGGAACTTGGCATGCGCAACGACGTTATATGACTATTTTGAATGATTGGAAAATAATAGAATTTCAGCTACCGAGCATGGTAACTACCTAGGCCTAACATGAAAACCTGACTGAAATTGTGTCATTAAGAGATTGACAAGTTTTGTAGGTACTTCTAATTCTTAATTCTTTTGAATTGAGAATTAGAAGTCCATGAGATCTTTTTGTGTTCTATAATATGCAAAGTTAAGTTAGTCCATGTTTCTTGTGCTCTACTGTGGACACTACAATAATATGTATGCAGAAACCTCCTATGATTTCTTTCAATACCTACTAACTTCCTTAGGTTACTGAGTAAATGTAGCCTAATTAAACTAAGACAAATTAGAGCTTCGCATCAATCCTACATAACGCCATCTATGACAACTTCAGTCATCTAATAGTGCCATAAAAGTTTCTAGGAAAGCCTATTACGGTATAACTAAGTCTTACGCGTAATTGATGCACATACACAGTAAGTAAGTAGTAAGTAAGTTAGCAATTTAACAACTCTATTAGCCATTTTTGTGATATCCGCAGACATTGATAGCTTGTTAATAGCTGTGAACTATTCCAATAAAATCCAATACATCGAGGATATTGTTAACAAATCTAAATAAATTAGTGTACTAGTAGGTATACAGAGTGTTTCAAAACTGCGGGGTCATATTAAAAGACTAGCTGTGCCCGTGACTTCGGGTATTTCTGTAAATCCGATCCTGCAGGAACTCCGAGTTTGTGATAAAAAGCCTGGACAAACAGAAAGGCAGACAGACAAACATTGAAAAGGTTTTTTTAGTACTTATTATGTTAATAACGGTAAGGCATTTTGAAATTATCTATAGGTACATATAACAAAACAGTAAAAAAGTGTGACTGTACATTAAAATTTTATACAAAAATAATAATTGAGGTGGGTTAAGAAACGATTACACGGCAAAAAAGGTCTGTCTGTTTGTACACGCTAATCTCCGGACCTACGGGATGGATCTTAATGAAATTTGGTAAGTAGATAGTGAACATCCTGGAATAACACATAGGCCTTTTATCTCGGAATTCCCACGGGATCAGGATTTACGCGGGAAATCCTCCCACGGGAAAGAAGTTACGGGCAGCAACTAGTATAAAAAATATTTAACATAGTTAAGTGTCTGTGTACATATTTTAATATTTATTTGTCATATTGAAATGTTAACATGTCCGAGGAGTGGGGACCTGGTGCCCTGAAACACAGACTCTCCGTCTAGTTTATGCACCAGTCTCCCACAGTACTTTAACTATCTTTGTTTAACATAGTATTATAAAACACTGTATTGTGGTAAGTCAATAAGTAAATGCATAGAATAGAATTAGATAGGTGACGTTAAAACAAAGCTTTAATAAAAAATAAAAAAAAACTGGAGAGCAAAATACGAAAAAAACTTATGAAGAATTCAAATACAGTTGGTGCCATCACAGATTTGAAGGCTTTTGATTTGTTGTTACATCAGATTCGTAACAACACATTTAATATGAACGCACGATTCCGAAGCACCCCATAGATCACTCCGACACCCCCTTTCATTGACAATATAAATACTTTGAAAGACTTCCGAACCATTAAACGGTAATTAGATATTGATCCTGACTGCGATTTCTATCGGGAACATGATAAACCAAATTCATTAGAGAATTCCATTGTATGGTTTCATTTCCCTCAGGATATGAGAACTATATGTCTTATTCGAAATGAGGTGATGATCTACATATCTCTCTACATATTTCTATCGCTGTAGAATGATAACCCCGTATGTCCTGAAATCCGAACTTCACAGGAAACAAAAAAACAGTTTTTGTCAATGTTTAAAATATTTTTATGTGCTGTTGTCTCATGTTTTGAATGATAAAAAATTGGCCAAGTGCGAGTCAGACTCGCCCATGAAGGGTTCCGTAGTAACTATAATAATATAATATAATATGTATATTTATTTGACGAATAAAAAAAAACTTAAAAATTTCTTAAAACTAGCTTATTTACATTTTTACAACTACGCTAAATAACTTTGTTTTTCATACTGTTTGTATGAATTACAAAGTTATATTTGCGGTTTTAAAAAATATGCTGTATCTCAAAAACTGCTGGCCCGATTTCGTTCAAACCAATTTTAGTTGAAAGCATATATTAAGATCTACAGACATATATCTTTTTTAGATTTTTACTCCATTATTATAGAAGTTAGAGGGGGGGCGGGACACACATTTTACCACTTTGGAAGCTTATATCTTTCAAACGATTGACTATGAAAAAGTACTTTTAGAAACCCTTATATCATTTTTAAAGACCTGTCTATAGATACTACACACACATAGGTTTCATGAAAAAATATATTTTCAGTTCTAGTTCCATATATGGGGACCCCCTTTATTTTAAATATTTTTATTTTTTTTTCTTAGAATCGGAAAGCGGTTCACAGAATACATCTACCTACTAAGTTTCACATGTATAGTCTTAATAGTTTCGGAATAAAATGGCTGTGACATACGGACGGACGGACAGACAGACAGACAGACAGACAGACAGACGGACAGACATATCGAAACAATAAGGGTCCCGTTTTTTGCCATTCGGCTACGGAACCCTAAAAAAGGACTTATTTATGTTATTAACCAATACGTTACTTAACTGGATTATGCCAGAGAAATGATATAAGAGGTTTTCTGTTCTTATATCTACGTAGTTTTTTTTGTTTAAACGCCCATCTCTATAGATAAGAGGTTTTCGTTTTACTCCATATTATGGCACTTGTAGTCATATACTGGGTTCACAGTTTCGCCGTATTATAAAATACGTGGTTTCTATACGATTTTTACAAAAAAAAAAGGAAAAAATGTTTTTTTGACATACGAGGTATTGATTCTACAGCGACGATATACTAAGTATTATTACATAAGTGAAAGTTGAGATACATGTTTGGATGTTAGTTTCTCAGTCGCGCTAAAATAGCTGAACGGATACGAATGATATTTGGCACAGAGATACATTACAGTCTGGAAAAGCACATAAGCCCGAGAAAATGTGCGAAAATTCAACGCGAACGAAGTCGCGGGCGGCAGCTAGCTACATTAAATAAGGATAATCCGCCTATAATGTTTGCCACTCCTCTCTATAAGAGCGAATACGGCATAATCCACCACGCTGATCTAGTGCAGATAAATGAATGTAACGTCTTAGGTAGGACATGCCGGTATCCTCACGATGTTATTTTTCACCATTGAAAAGAATAGTAGTAAAGAAAATTTATTCAAAAATCTCTCTATAATATGACATACAGAAAAATATATATATATAGTAGGTATATTTTAGTTTTTACATTAGTTAGTGCTTTGAATTTTTTTCTGTATGTATACATCTTAATCAGCTTCTAACGTTTCCAATGCTGAGACACAGAAGGCCCCCTTCTTTGAGTAAAATGAGCCATAAGCCACCATATAATCTAAATACCCATTGGTATTTTTAACCGACTTCAAAAAAAGGAGGTTCTCAATTCGTCTTGAACTTTTTTTTTTATGTATGTTACCTCATAACTCGGAGACGGCCGGACCGATATGGAAAATTCTTTTTGCGTTTGAATGGGTATACTTTCTAGTTGGTCCCATTGTTACGAAATCAGGATCTGATGATGGGATCCTGGAGAAATCGAGGGAACTCTTCAAATATTATAGGCACACCTATAGCGTTTTGGGTATTTCTTATAGTATCTTGAGCAGTTGCTTCCGAAAAGTACCATTTGGGGAAGTTGAGCTGATGATGAAGACGACAGATGGCCACTGAAACTCCTCAATAGTAAGTATTTCGTTGATTGCGATTCGACTACTTGAGTACGGATGTTAAACACTTTATGCTCGTCACAATACATATGGTGATGTAGAGCTGATGGTCAAGTACCAGGAGAACTCCTCAAAAATTAACGGCTATGCATCGGGAAAAGCAATATTTTGTAAAAGGTGATAAGTTGTTGAAAAAAACTTTTTAGCAAAAAAATATAACCGACTTCCATATAAAAACACTACAAAGGCAAAAATAACTTTAATTTCTGAAGGCGGTGTCAAAAACAAAAATATATACAAAACTAAAGACACCGCCTTCCGAAATTAAAGTTATTTTTGCCTTTGTAGTGTTTTTATATGGAAGTCGGTTCTATTTTTTTGCTAAAATTTGTTTTTAGTAAGACGTACCTAATCTCTTTCAGGGAAAATTAATACTTATCTAAAACTGACAAATCGTTAGTGACGGCATTCTTTACTTAGAAAATGGTATATGAAAACATGACGATAGAAGCAAATCGTGTTATCGTCCTTTTATGTCATTCGTACGTATAAAATAGCTAGTATAGCCTTATTCTGGCTCGCTCGTTCCATCGTAGACCTCATCTATCGCTTGCTATCAGGCGAGATCGAGGTCAAGACTCAAGAATGGGTTCACAAGAAATAACATAGAATATCACTTCTAAACAAACCCGTTTCTGTCAAGCAAAAACCAGTAGAAACAATTACAAGCATAAATCTGTTACGCGAAATCTGAAGGAGATCGCTCTGTTATCAGCAAACACAAATACAGTATTGTTTATCAGCGCAGATTAGGCGCCGCTAGATCTAGGTTGTGATAAGACCTACGTGGCACTGCCAACGTGGCCAATAGCTGTTGGGATTGAATCAAGAAAGTAATTAATTGTAGGGCTTTATTGTAATTAGCATAGGTTAGACCTTTTCAGAGAAAATATTCAGTCTCCCGTATATGATAGACATTAAAGAAAAAGATGCAAAACTTATAAAAACAACTACTTAAGTAGTATAAAAAATCGACAAATTAAACGCCTGCTTAAAAAAATGTTTGCAAGTCTGATGCAACTGGTAGTACTTATTTTCGACCAATCCACACATTGGATCCCAGAGTTCGCATCAAATCATACTGCTTGAAAAGTGCTTTTGATTGGAAAGTTTTATTCGCACATCTGGATTGTTCCTATGTAATTCTGAAGCCCTATTTAGAGCGCTTCGCTTACTATAATGTGAGATGCTTAAACGTTTCAAGAAATCAGGAATACCTATTAACTAAAGGAAAATGGACTGGACATCAAAAGTCAGTCGCGATGCAATCGGCATATCCCAGAAATTGAAAAACATGTCAGATCCACCGACCCACAATAGGCCGCATAGAGAGGAGGCTTCTATCCCAGCATTGGGACCGGGAATGTTATATAATCATTCGGTCCGCATCCCATCCGCTCTATAAATCAAGTCAATTAATTTCTTCAGCCCCGTCATCAGGGCCGGATTAACCATTAGGCGGAGTAGGCAACTGCCTAGAGGCCCCGCATCAACTAGGGGCCCAGGCCCAATGCACGCACCAAGAAAACATGTTTCTTCGAACGAGAATTTGATGTGAGTGTGAACTTAGGGACCTCACTTTTAACTCACAAAATACAAATTGTTAGATTTAGTAGTAGAATTAAAACAATTTTAGAACAAATCTGGGAATAAGTAAACAAATATATTAAAAACCACAGCCCTTAATGCGCGTTTCCTTAGTTCACACAAATTTGGTCAGTCAAAGTAAGAAAAGGGGCCCCGAGAATGCCATTGCCTTAGGGCCTCTGACAGGGTTAATCCGGCTCTGCCCGTCACCTTTGCTATCAATGACCTCAAACCTTCCACCCGCCTCATTAAATAATGCTAAGGCGTTTTTCGAGGTCAAAACCACTGCATTGGGTTGAATAGCAAAAGCTTTTCTGTTTGCTTCCATTTTCAAAAATATTGCGGCGAATTTAAATCGTGTGTAAGAGACTGTCGACACTTAAACAGATTAAAATATCTGTATAAGTTACATTACACCTAGGAAAAGACATAAGCTAGGTACTTTATTTTCCGCTGAAAAATAACCTATTCACGCGAGCAAAGCCGTGGGCAGAAACGAGTCTATCTATAATTCTAAATACCAGAAACTACATATAAATTGGACCAGGTATTCTTAAAGAGAATTCTGCAAAGCTTTATACAATTTTATCATTGCCACTATAAATCTTAAAGGGACACAAATTCCAAGAAATAACGTTAACAAATGTTTTAACATATATCTCGCTGGAAAGTTTTCAAATCCCTTTTCCTCATCGCGCACACAGTGAAGAGATAGATTCGAGCTAGCGTCCCTGGCCGGTTGTTACGCGGGATGCACCAGACCGGTAGAATGTCGCTGTCTGTTTGTTCGTGTGCGAGCAAATACGAACGACCGTAAGTATACGAGTTTGTGAGCATATTATAACTGTTAATATCATCATTCTCCGTATGAGAAAAGCTCACTCCTGTTCGGACAGTCGTTAAACTTTTCGATGTTCGCATCCCTTGAAATTCAACATCAGAAAGTCTTTGTCCAAGTTTTAGTTTCCTTCGTTTTTTTACATTGATTATTTATAGGTTCGCGCTTGGCCATCATCTCACCTGATGGTCAACGATGATATGGTCGAAGATAAAGCACGCTAGTCCAGAAGTAACCTATTCTCTCTTGACTTAAAGACCCCCAGGTTTTACCTATCACGAAACAGACTCTGGCAGGGAATTTCACTCCTTAGTTGAAACATTCCTTCAGTAAGAAACGTTTAATCTGATGACTGTATTGTTAGGTTAATTAATATGCAGTTCGAAAAATAGGTACGTACGTATGCACGAAATGATGATACCTAAATGTATGATACATATATACGACAGATAAATTCCTACAGATCTACATTCCTTTAGCACATCGTACTCTAATCGTATCAGTACTGGAGTACGATGCACTAGACCGGTGGAATGTCGCCGTATAGCGCATGCACTAGACGATGCGTGGGCGCAAGGATCAGTACAACCAGGAATAATTGTGTACGTTTTTGAAATGGAATCTATTTGATGTTTGTCTATCATGAAACAAATATGGATTCTTGGGAACATGCATAATATTTTGACTGTTATAAATGCATAAGGACATATTAGCTGTAGAAAAAGGATTCATCTTTCATAGAATTACCCAACTGAGTACGTACCAGTAATCGCAAAAACTGACTTCCGCAACCATGTAACAGGGCAACATAACAGTATTTAGCAAAACTGGCATAAAATTATTTATATTTAGCCTTTGGTTTCCCATAACGAATGTGAAAGACGCCTGTCTGACATTCAACTAGCGACATGGCCCGACTTCGCACGTTTTCATTCTGCTAATTCACACAAAACCTACAAATTATACACTAAGACCTTGGCTCATGAATTAATCTATACAGTATGTTAACTAAGAGAGGGCGTTCCCGTTAACCCGCAATAGTGTAAGCACATCAATTAGATCGCCGCACAAGCGGCCAGGCATTCATAAATAAATTGCGACGTTGCCGTCCTTCAAGTACGCGTGTACAGAGTGTTTCTTTTACGTATCAATTTAACATTTTTAGTGAACATTTTAATATTAAAAAAAATAAAATCATTTTGTTTTCGAATGGTAATATTTTTTTAGCATGTATGGATGCTATACTATTGCGGGTTAACGGGAACGCCCTCTGTTAGTCAACATACTGTATATTGGTGAAAACCGCATTAAAATCTGTTCAGTTGTTTTTGAGTTTTTTGCGAAGAGACAAACACACGCGGTTGTTTAATAATATAATTAATATTATCAAATCTTTTATTGATTATATTCAGTAAACCTTTAAAACGCTATTTAGAAACATCAAAAAGATATCACAAGTCCTACATAAGCTTATACATATAACACATACTCGTAACAATTAACGTCAGAACAACACAAAATATAAGCCACATTAGAATACTATTCAGAACTACAATGAACATTTTATCAAAGCACTGTCTAACGTTAATAACCCCTAGCCCGCTCAAAGAGGACCTGGTTAGGAGACAGACTTTATCTAAATTACCCCTTGACAATAACCCAGTTAAAGTTTTACCCATTATCTGTTTTACCCTGTAAAACGTTGAACATAAACTAGGACAAAAGGCTTTAATACCTGACAAGCCTGGGTAGGGGTGTCGTCTTGAAATGACGTGTAAATGTTGTGCTGAGGGAAAACTGGACCAAATAATATTAAATGTTTACTGAGCTGGAATTAACACTCGTTAATTAAAAGCGGAAAAACTTCAACAGATTAATAAAGTTAACATAGCCAGCGTACAGCGAGCTCACTGCTGAGACACAGCCTTCCTCTCTGTGGATTTGGCCTATAGGCCGTACCTAATCAATCACGCGGGTCCAGAGCTGGTTGATGGAAACATCCACTAAAGAGCTGGTTGATGGAAACATCCACTAAAGAGCTGGTTGATGGAAACATCCACTAAAGAGCTGGTTGATGGAAACATCCACTAAAAATCCCAAGACATATAGTAACAACATGTCTTCGGATTTTTCGGCTTTAGGACATGTCGGTTTCGTAGTACATGTTCCTTCACCGTTTTGATAGCAGGGATGGTGATAGGAATCATACAAAGTAAAGTGCCTGCCTAGATTTGAACCCACGACCTACTCGTAAGTCATATCTGTAAGTAAAGCGAGAACTTCAAATATAATAGAACAGATGATCAGATTCGCAAAACTGACAAAATGTAAGATTTACTTTGACCAACAAATAGCTGTCACATTCGATACCAACCTTTACCACAAGGTAATACATGCTTGCTGATAAGATAACACCTTCGAAACAAATGACTGGCAGCCCTACCTTATCATGACCACGGTAGTAACAAACAATAAGTATCGTAATCATAATATAACTGAAAGACGACTATAAGTATAAAACGTGGGAGAGTACAACATAACATTTTGGCAATGCAAGGCCGGACATCGTGACAAATGTGTCTTATCGATCTCTCGAAACTGAAGAAAGGATAGAACTCCAAACTTTGAACAATGGAAAAGTGTTTCATAATTTACTGGTTTTTTTTATAGTATAGGACGAGATCTCGATCACGCCTGATGGTAAACGATAGATGAGGTCTACAATTCTCTGACATCGAAATCGATCGCAGGTCGAAATCGCATACTATTTTCGAAGTTATTAAAATCCTGCTGATCATTTTTTACACTAGAAATTGTTTAATGAAGCAAATTATTTCGAGGTAAGCGTGCTTCATCTTCGACCACAAAATTACATATCATCAGGTGAGATGGTGGTCAAACGGGTTATTGTACATTCGCCACAAAGTAAATTCGTCACATTTTGTAAACTCCATACATTGAAAGTGTATTCGTCACATGCATAAAAAGTATGTGTAAATTCGTCACAAGTCTGCATAGGTACATATGTTTTGCATAAAGTACTGGTAGAAAACAAAGTTATCGATTTTAAGCGGTTGAAATAAAAATGATTTCTAAAATCTTTCTTTTCTCTCCTGCACATGCTATCACGCGCTCGCTCGTTCGCTGTATCTATCTCTTTCTAGCCGTACCGGTCAATGGATTAGTCCAGTCATCCAGTGACTCATTTGACGTTGTCGATGCGCGAGTGGGGTTCTCAATCACTATAATAATTATTATTATAGTTTTCTGTGGGTGTTCTGTTGCAAATGTGATTTGCTTAATATTGTAGTTACCATAGAGTTATAGCACATAATATATTAGATCGACGGTAGTTAGTTAGATAGGTGATCTCTAAAAAACTTTTTACCAAAAAATTAAACCGACTCCCAAAAACACTGCAAAGTGAAAAATAACTTTAATTTCGGTAGTTGGTGTCTTTAGTTTTGTATTTTCGTTTTTTGGCACCGACTTCCGAAATTAAAGTTATTTTTCACTTTGCAGTGTTTTTGGGAGTCGGTTTAATTTTTTGGTAAAAAGTTTTTATTTCACTCTTTTTAGTTGGTCTAATTTTAATTTACTTAGTTACAAGAGCCTAAATGTCAACTACTTATAACCTTTTACAAAATATTGCTTTTCCCAATGCTGGGCCGTTAATTGTTGAGGAGTTCTACTGGTACTTCACCATCAGCTCTACATCACCATATGCATTGTGACGAGCATAAAGTGCTTAACATCCATATTCAAGTAATCGAATCGCAATCCACTCAATACTTATTATTGAGTAGTTTCGGCGGCCATCTGTGGTCTTCATCATCAGTTCCACTTCCTCAAATGGCTTTTTGAGAGCAACTGCACAAGTTACTATAATAAATACCCAAAACGTCATAGGTGTGCCTATAATATTTGAAGAGTTCCCTCGATTTCTAAAGGATCCCATCATCAGATCCTGACTTTTATAAAAATGGGACCAATTTCAAAGTATACCCTTTCGATCAAAAAAAGAATTTTCCAAATCGGTTCAGCCGTCTTCGAGTAATCGATGACCATACATTAAAAAAAAAAAAAAAATACGCGTCGAATTGATAACCTCCTCTTTTTGTCGTCGGTTGAAAAAAATGGATCATAATCAGCCGGGCACAAACTCGGGTGGACATGGTGTAGGTATATTATTATTTAATGCAGTATTGTTTTTAAAAAGAGTACTTATTATTATGGCTAAAATGTCCACTATTGGCCGTTGCTTTGGAAATTCATATTTTTTTGGAGATAGTAAGTACTCATAAATAGAAAACTTTTACATATTTTTAAGTTGCGGAGATTCATGATTTATTTGAAAATATAATCGATTATTTGCATCGATTTTATATCTTGATCAATTTAATTTTTTACTAACTTATTTATTTCGCACTTAAATTAAAACATGAATACAATAATAATGATCTTTCAGATCATATTTACGAAAATGTCTAAAATCTGTTGTTATTGTTATAACTGTAATGTTGCAGGCAAATCAGCCTATTGCAATAAATACTTATAGTTGTAAGTAAAAGTGCGACTTTTTAGGTAGATGCAAATTACCAAAAAAAGTGATTATTACTGTGATTTAATTATCTTTTTATTATTTTTCTTATAATTGTAATGTTGTAAGCAAATCAGCCACTTGAAATACATGTTTATTTAGGATTAGGCATGTCACGCAGGTCACGCTGTCCTTGACAACGTGGGGTTAAAAACGCACAAAACCAGATAATATTAGCGTATATTTTAGCTGTAAGTAGAACTGTGATTATTATGTGAATTTCTGTGATTATGAAAAATAAATAAATAACGTTTTATTCTTTATTGTTTGATTTTTCTGCTGTCTGTATGGTAATAAACAATATGGCGGATTGTTTTTCATAAAAATAGAGTTGTGGCGAATTTACACATACTTTTTTTTGTGACGAATTTACTTTGTGACGAATGTACAATAGCCCGGTCAAATGCGAGACTAAATAATCAATAAAAAAAAGTTACAGCCATAGTAACAACTAGAAAAACAATGCACACACAGACACGCAGAAATTCATTAATTAGTTTTATGTTATTTGTATTTAACTCATGTCGACCTGCGCTAATTTATTATTACTTGTCGTCTAGGGGTTTGGCGTTGTATGCCAAGATACAGGACGTGTCCTAGTTCGACTCTATGCTCCCATGTTAGCCTTGAAGTATGTATTTTTATGGTGAAATAAAGTTAATGTTATTATCAAAAACAGAAAAAAATATAACGCATACGAAAGAACAATCATTTACAGATAGCGCCAATAACACCGCTTATTGTTTATTTATTTACACTCAGCGATCGCGTGATCTTGAGTACTGGAACGTGTTGTATGTTGTGCTCACAAATTTACCCACATTCATCATTGTCCAACTATTTTGGGGCCAGCTTCCAAAAATAGTTAGTGCTATTCTATTCTGGGGATTTCATAACACTTAGCAAATAGATTGAAGAAGAATTTGACTCGTGGTAGTCCTGAAAGACTGTTAAGCATTTAGATGACTAGAATTTCTATTATCGGCACACGACACCATGTGACATTTAAGTCTCTTAATACTATTCGCGTTCTATTTAATATGAGATTTACGATAAGAGCGTATGTATTACAACCGCCGCGGCACATCGGTCAGACAAGCGTAAACCATTATCTATGACGTCTCCACTAGGTCGCCAAACCTGTAATGTATTTAATGATAAATGGTACACAACAGACTGCTGCACTAACAACGACTTTATCAATAATTAAATAAAGATTAATATTGTACAACGGCGTGTCCAGCCAACCTTCAAATGTTATACGGCTCGAAACGATTAGCAATCAAAACAAATAGAATTTTAAAAAGTTTGGGAACAAATACAATGACATAATACGACGACGATTTGTATAGAAAATTGGTTATTTTGATATCTTGCGAAGAGAACAAGTCAATGTTATATACACTTCAATCGGTTATAGGATAAGCTACATAAGTACATATATATAGCCAAAACACTTGTAACAGGATGTGTCCACACGCCACTTCCCTAGCTTGTCCCTACCGTTCATCCAATTTGGTCAATGAAACCTTAAAAGTTCCTGTTATTAGGAGCATAAGCCGACCCACGCAGCGCAATCAAATCTATCGAATCAATCTATCATAGTAACTCATGGTAAAATGACCCTTATCATTTTCGTCGACCTTAACTTGAACTGGACCCTCTCTAGCTAGACCCGGTCCAGTTTCTTCTAAGCCTTGACTAGTATTTAGATCCTGTTTGTTGTTTACATGCCGTAGCGTCCGTTTCCCCCCACTCGTCATTATCTATTGCACACACTGACGTCTCCCCTCTCATGCTTCATGTCAATGAGGTTGACTAGTCGTCCGGCGCGTAAAGATCCCACTTGTTTACCAATACAAGTTGTCTGTTATTGTGCAACGGAACGTTGGCACTGCACCGTCGCACATGCGCAGTCTGCGGAATATACGGGATGAAGGTGCGTTCGCGCACGCTTTACAAACTGTAAAAGTCTGTAGTATAGTGTGAAATGGGAACTTAGGGTGGCTAGTGTCTAGAAGATGGCGATTCTAGTTCAAAATAATGTAACGATAGGCGAGCTTAATCTGTGGCTTTGTGGATTATTTAAATATACATAAATATCACCAACAAGTAATTATTATACTCTTATTAAAGGCAAAATAAAACTACTCTGCGTGATGTCAAGTCCTCCAAATCGTCGATACACGACACCCTTTAGCCAAAAGTCTTCCTTGAGGAAAGTCTATTTCATAGGTCGGATCTAACACTACGAATGAATGGAAATTCGTATTGTGGCGCGGCTCCAACTTCACGACCCTCAAAACCAGTTGGTCTTCAGACTTCATCAAGACAAACTAAATACTTATACATATGTACCTACTTAGCTAAAAATACAAACCAACAAAAAAGTGCCACAAGTCAGTTAAAAAAAACTCTTAAGTCATCGACATACACCGACATAGGTCTTATAAAAAAACTTTTTTTATAATCGAATCTAACCGACAATTAAGGTGCCAGTGGAAAAACTAGCCGTTGATAAATATTGATCAAGCCATCGCAAACACGTGTGATAACTTGAGCGATTAAGTATTCCGTAGCTGTTTCTGTATATTATTCAAATTCGATATTCATAACAAACGTAATATCGACTGTTTTTGTTCTTTATGTTGACTTTGTAACTTACGACTTGAATTATTTTAAGAATTGGTCTGGGTGTTTGTGTTTGTGAGTTTCTATGTTTGTAAACGCACCCACGATACAGGAAGAAATTCCAAGTGTGGCCGCAAAATTAAAAAAAAAAAACAAATTTTGGAACGCTTTCGTTTATGATAATATGTATTTCTCTATGAATTTCAGTTTCTCGAAGGTAGTTTTAACAATTTGTAGCTCGTAAAAGTGAACCTTGAACCCTCAGGGTTCAACAGACGAACAAGTTTATTTAGTAATTCCATAATAAAATGTTAATATATTCGTAACTAAAATAGTTCTATCAAATTTTCCTCGTTTCTGACATGATTTACTAACCATATTACTTCAGTTGAATCAATGCACAGATAAATTTTCTTCCGTGATCATATAGGTGGTAAACTCAAAACATAATGAAATAATGATGTTTATTTTGCAAATAGGTTACAATTTTATAAATAACACTTTCACACGTCATTTTTTTCCCTGACTACTCTGAGAAGAAACACTGAAACAAACTCAGAGGTCAACAATATAATATATACATGGTTTATAATATCCCGCATTAAGTTCTAATGATACTGTTTGTAGCAATGTCAGTTTAAAACGTATACATACTTTTATAATCAGCCGCTATCATAACCGTACCAAGTTTTAAACTATAGTTTGACGTCATTCACCCATAACCTCAGAATTATTAACGAAATAATTAAAGAGTATAATATATTATTGGTATCAATATGGCAACAATGAACCGGTATAAATTGGTAATACAAACATAGCTAGTGTGTAGACACGCACATGATTTGGTGCCGTAGTTACGTAACAACTTAGATTGATGCAATTGGACAATATTGATTGTAATCAGCATTCGCCCTTTGCATTTCTGATGTAAGTACACGAGTACCTAAAAATTGAACTACAAGCCAAAAATTTGGATTTATTACAAGAATTGAATTGACTTAGGCCACCGCAATAGAGCCATATGTAACAAAGGTTAACACGAAAAACTACCCACTTGTAACTAGAGAGACCTTTCAAATTAGAATGACTTCAGGATAATGATTATTGTATGCCAAAATGACGGTTTTGGATGTGACCCTGTCAGGATTTACGTGTTTTCCAAGAGAATTAAGCTAAATGGGTCCAAAACAAGTCGCAAATTGAGCAGCATCTCAACCTCAATAAGCAATAAGATGAGAGGGACTATGTCAAACCCGCCTATCTCCATCGCGCTCTGATAACAACAAACCAACCGTACTAATCGGCCACGCTGCACACTGCAAGCCGTCAAAACAAACAACCGCGCCGCGCCCGCCCGCCACACTAACCCGTGCTGGTTGCGTAAGCGCAGACTCGCAAACATAATTCGTCATGCGGAGATGTAAACACGTGTACAAGGATACATTTGTTCAGTACCACAGTTGTAGCTAAGAGGTAAGATGAACTCTAAATTAAGTTAATGTCGGGATCAAAGGCAGGTGCGATTGAGGACACATATTAGCCGATTTGGTGAGCCTACTTAGAAATGAATTTAAAAGATTATTGTAAGTTTACAAGCAGGAGTAATAAAAAACAGTAGGATATTTTAGAAATAACCATATCCAGGCCAAAATATGTTAGGCTCGATAGGGCTTAGGTACTTGCCGGGGTGCAAGAATTATAACGAGTTACAGGAATCACATAGGGGGCTGACGTGAACTGATAAATGATCTTTATTTTGCAAATTGGTTATTAAATAACACTTTTACATGTTATTTTTTTTCGTAAATGTTAACTAGATGAGGCCGGTGTTTCCTAACTGACTACCCTGAGAAGAAACACCGAAACAAACTCAGGGGTCCGTCTCTTTTGAACTTTGTTCAAAAGGCAACTAAAGGAACAGGAGGAGAAGATTTTAGGTAAGTCTGAAACTTCCGTCCGCTCCCACCAGAGAGGCAGGAAAAGCCATTAGATGATTTTACTCCAAAAAAAAAGCCAAAAGAAGTTTAATTCTGAGTTGTAGACTTCCCCGAGGATTGAAGAAGATCAGTCACCACCATTGTCTTGTTTAGTAGTTAGCAGGCTTATTTTAACTAAAGGAGATGATAAAACATCCAGGGCACTAACAAGGCTGTATCACTGAATTTGCCTATAAACCACCACTTATGAATAGCCAAGACCTCATTTTCCGAGGCTAGCAGCTACGTCAATGAATTCCAGACAATCTCAGGCAATACAGCGAACAAATCAGGTCCAGTTTAATTGAAAAGTGACGTAGCAATGAGAGAGAGGCTAATAAATCCATTGAAGTAAACAATACGTAATGTAGGCAAGTCCGCAAATGTACGTGTATTAAATCACGATGATAAATGTACTTCTGATAATAATCTATTAATATTAATTAGTGAGATACTTGAGACGAACCTATGACCTGATTATTTTGATGGACGATAATGATTTATTTTATTTATTTATTTTATTTTCGGAAGGCTTACAGACTAATAACATTATAACAATAATATATAAAAACTAAGTTGCTAATTACAAGCCCTCACTGATGCTAGTAATGTAGGTAGTTAAGTGGAGTTCTCGGTTTTATAGAAAGTTTGCTTGTGAATCCTTACATCTTAAGTGACAATAAGCACATCTAGGAAAGGGAAACGCATATATGAATCTAATAATTCAATAAATATCTGTCTAATATTGAAGTTTACAGGGCAGTTGAAATTCAGTTCGTATTTGTGGAATGTGATCAGTCAAGAAAAAGAGTATATTGTATGCATGCATGCTCCATTCATCTATAGAATACCTGTTTAGCATTGAATCTACTGCTATACTTACTAGGTATATCTAGACTAGATCTAGCCGACCTAGTTCGTAATACTATCTATACAAGCCAGCAAAACAGTCGGACGCGACATGACATTAGCTAACATAGGTATGTGCAAACACAAAGACCTTTACAATATGTGGGTAGTTTTCCATTCTTAGTTGCTGGGAACATGATCTAAGAAAAACTGGAGGGGATTGTTTGTTCATGGTTCGAACTGATTTAAGAATGTTTGTGAATGAATCCTAAAAGAGAAGTAAAGAACAATAAAGTAGGATAAGGGCAAGGCAATTATTATTGAACTGCCGGCCGATTCTGGTAAAAAAAACTCAACGTGAAAGTTAGTTGAAGTGAACTGTTCCGACTTCTCGTTTATCTAGATGGGATTGCGACATACCTAATAGTATTACTAATTGACGAGTTAATGCAGTGGTACATACGGAGAATTCTAAACTTTTGTGCCAGATCCTTAAATGTCTAATATTATTTTTTATCAACAAACAGACTTCCTACAATATGTTTCACCCTTGACCTTCCTAAACTAAGCTTATAAAAAGAATAATCAGCTTCAAAGGCCTGCATAATGTTAATGACACAGGTAGTCGCAACAAATCGTGATAAAACCATATAAATAACCCAAAACAGGAAAACACTGGCAAAAACCACTGAATGATTCACTTAGAATGAATGTGCATGTACAGTCGGCCAAGAAAGTGGTGTACCACCCTAAGGTTGAATATCGCTTGCAGATTCATAGGTGATAAAGATTAGTTTCGCTTGCAGATCGATCTGACAACTTCTATTGCTGTCTTTATCTGATTATTGATAACGACTATTACTGTTTGTAACGTGACAGCTGTTCTTAGTTTGAACTTGATGGAACCAATGACGTCGTAAAATCAACGGCGGGGGGCTGTAGATTTTGATGACAAAATTGTATCTACAAATTCAGAATTGTAATCAACAAGTTACATAAAATTGTAAAGGCACAAGGCGAGTCCACAAACCTACAATTTCTGTAAACTTGTAATTACAATATCAATAAAAAACAAGCTAAAAATAGATTTATCCTTTTATTAAATTTCTACAATCAATTTTAAAATACTTATAACAAACAAAAACATAGCATATATAGTAATATTTAGAAGATATTGAAAATTTTTAAAAATTAGAAACGGGTGTAACCGCCGTTGGCCTCTATAACCTCTAAAAGACGAGACCTCATTGAACCAACAAGCCGTGAGCAAATATCGGTTCCCCGCATTTCCTCCCAGATATAATTACAGTGACTAATAAGAGCTTGTTTGGTTCTTTCATTTTGATGCGACCATCGTTGGACCATAAGGCCCCAAAGATTTTCTATCGGGTTGAGGTCCGGCGATCTTGAGGGCCACTGAATTACCCTTACGTCAGTGTGTGAACGAAACCAGGCTCTTACGATCCTCGCATTATGAATTGAACAATTATCTTGAACAAAATCAAATTGTGGCACTTCGTTCTCCGGGTAAACATTACGGACTGTCGGTAGCATTGCATTCTGAAGCACGTCGATATAATTTACAGCCGTCGCTCGAGGAGGTAGAGAACACAATTCTCCTACACCATCCGTACTCATCCAGCCCCAAATATTTACGGAAATTCGACCTGATTCTCTATTTGGGATTACATGATCATCTTTATACCGTGTTGAATTATATCGCCAAAGGTGAAGACGTCCATGCTGACTGGATTTAAACGTTTTTTCATCACAAAACACTGTATTAGACCAATCAAACTCTAAGTGCTCTCTGGCGAAGTTCAGACGAGCAAGTCTGTGAGCATCCGTCAAATATATTTTCTTGGCGTAATGCCTGTGGTGCAACCCCATGTAATGTAGATGATTCCTTATTGTTTGGGCACTCACATCGAACATCTCCGCAAAATGTTTTGTGGGCTTAAAACCATTGATTTCATATTCCCGTCTCATGAATTCTCTATCGTTATTGGAGAGTGCAGGCCGGCGACCACTTCTTCTGTGATCCAACAAACTTCCCTCCTCTCCTTCACGACGAATCCAAAAGCGGACAGAACGCCTCGATATATTCAAATTCCGGGATATCGCACTGATACTGCTTCCCTCATTAAATTGGGCAATTATTTGTGCTCTTTCGGCAATGGTCAAGTTGGCAGGCATTGAGATGATTTTATATGCAGTTGATTGAAAAATAACACGGAAAATATATCGATTTTTTGCATATATTTGACAAAATGTCAATTGTCAGTTTTCTTTTTCAAATGGAATTCGGTTGTCTAAATAGTTTTTATTACTTTTGTTTGGAAACATTTCAATTGCTTTGTAGAAACTAATGTCCTTTTCATTTATACTAAAGGTTAAAATGTCATGTACTTATATGTGACATATGACGTATGAATACTAAATACATAGGTTTACGTCATGATAATGTTGTCTCTTTCAGTAATATCTTTTTATAACGAACCTTGTTGTAATTTTCGATGACCGGGAAACTAAATCAAAACTGGTACACCACTTTCTTGGCCGACCGTACATAGTCTGGTGGTGTCGTAGTGCTTTCACTTTTTATCCACCTGCCATCATACGCCACCTTTTCCTGTTACACTTTCAACATTCAAATCGAGTTTATTGAAAGTTCACGGAACTGTGATGGGAAAATTGAGAGCAATTTACTTCAGTTTGAATGCTATGGCGTGAAAAAATCGAGATAATTCCGATATAACGGAAACAGCGAACAAGTTTTTATGTTAATGAAATACAAGGTCAGAGAAGGTCGTTGGTGACCACACTGACCACAAATGAAATTGAATAACGATACATATCGGACCATCAACATCTTGCGGAAATCGACATGTTCTACATCCAAAAACCGAGACATTTCATTTACTTCCATCAACCCACATGGTTCATAACAGTCCACTCCATGACACATAAGAAGAAGCATTGTAGCAGTAAACCACAGGTTTACGCACAGAACAGAACGCCTTTTTATTAACTTCTGAAATTATAAAATAATGTTTTATGGGATCTGGTTTGAGTAGTCTTACTTGATGGTGTCAGTGATACAAAGCCTCTCAAGGCTGAAAGACAGGAGCTTTTTATTCAGAAATAATCAACGTCTCCTGTGGAATGTGCCAAAGAGCGAAAATGGTACAAGGTAGTGCGAATTGAGAGAGGTGACACTCAAAAATAACCCCAACACTCTTCTAAGTTCAACGGTCATAAGTTCTCTTTTCCCTAGCATGACATCACCGGCTTCCATCTACTAGACGCTGATAGCCATGTGCATTACGCCCAAGGCCGGGCACCATATGTGACACACATACTGAATGCAACTGTACATGGTAATGCCTAGTGAACAACATTTTGTGGCTGCACTGTTATTGATGTCATACGTAGAGTGTGTTGAAAGCTTTTGTGTGATGGGTTGTATGAAGGTACTACGACATCCATGTTGGATTGTATTTATTGATATTAGAGGCCGCCCAGTCGAAATTAGATTATAATTAAGAATCATAAAACAAACGCTATGTCTAAAGTCTTTGCTTTCCCTGTATGTAGATTGTCGGCATAAATGAGACTCAGATTCTAAAGGTAACGAATATACGAGTACATACAAGTATTTAACTCCTGTGCTAGTAACGCTTATGGTTTCATACTGAAAAACGTGTAAGTAGGTACCATAATAAAAGAGTGCATGATGAGAGAAAAAAAGGCGACTTGATAGATAGATGGAATATACTTTATTGTTCACCAAAATTTAAACACACATATTTAACAATATTGCTTAACTTATGATTACAATGGCGAGCTTATCGCTGATAACGATATTTTCCAGACAACCTTATGATTCTAATAACAACCCCATTCGTGAAAAAATACTTTTTGGAAACTACGCATATTCTATCCTGACAGGATTGACAAGACTTCAAGCCAAATAGATTTTGAAAAACAGCATACAAAGGAATCTAATAATGAATAGTTGAAGAGATAATAAGACTCTACACTCCGCGAAATGGAATTCTGCAAGATTCTCAGCGATTACGCCCTCCTGTCTTATCTATGGAGTCTCAAGCCCTAAGGGATGATACAGCTAACGATTACGCCCTCGTAACCGGTTGACCCAGGACATAAATAGACTAGGAAAACGGGTTACTATGACTTAATGAAAAGTTATAATTTTACCTATGTAAGACCTAGTTTCCCCAGTTAGGTGGTAATTAGCAAATGTGAGTCGTAATTAATGACAATGTAAACAATATGAGCCTCATTAGGTATTGAATTACAGAGTAAAAAATACACTTTTATTTTATGGAGTAGAATATGTAGATAGATGAAACTACCCATGACTCAGAAAGACACGACGATAAAACTGAAGCTTATTTTGCAATCTTTGCATTATTTCTTATGCAGCATTTTCGGCCGAAACGATGACGATTAAGAATGCAAAAACGAAATGTAAATTTCAGCCCAAGTGACACACAGCCGACGCAACAAAAAAAGTCGTCATCGAAAAAATCTATACTAGGACATTCAACTATCTCCAAAAAGTGAATCACGTGTGAAAGATGATGTCAGCAGGTATCATGGACGCAACAACGGTATCAGCATCGATATTTAGTCACCGTTACGATGAATATAATGTTCAGGCTACACCCATATTGCTTTTAGTACTGAAACATTTCGGGAAAGTCAACCTGTTATACAATAAATCATGCCTCGACAGTAAGTAGTTTAATCTTTTAAAGGCAAATTCACAAACCGAGGCATAGTGTGTGAATTTACTTTCTATTTTTTAAGTTTTGTGGTTGCGTACCCGTAAAAAAGGAAAGACTTGTAAGATCACTATGTTGTCTGTCAAGAACTGTTTCCAAAGGAATGGGTAGAGATGTTGAACTGAAATTGATATCAGATAGATAGGTACTCAAGTCTAGTCTCTTACAGCTGTAAAAAAATTGTAAGTGACCGCAATAATAAAATATAACCGCAAATGTAATGGAAAAAAATCTAAACATGTAGTTAGTTCGGTACTATTGAACTTACATACCTTGTTAAGCTCAAACAACCAATTCAGTCTTCTGTATATAAGACATGATACACTAACAGGTTGTCGATTGTAAAGACTTTAAAATAGGTCCCTTAATGCCTACTCGGATAAAGGGTCCAAATTTTATTACACCGGAGACGATGGCGCCTATCGCGCCTACATAACTCGTTAAGAATCCCTCCTAAATTGATCGAATATTAATAGAACTTGGCCCAAAATACAGGATAATAAGATGATTGATGGTAACTTCGCTATCATGCGCAAGAAAGTCGCATATATAATACACAGAGTGAGAGGAAGCAGTAATAGGATTCTGATAGTTTCCACAGAAAAAACAAGAAGGGATTTTTTTCTGGGTGGAAAAATCATCAAAATGGATGTGGGTGGAGCGAAAGGGAGTGTCAGACTTTTACCGGCTTAAAACCAATGCTGCTCCTTCAGTGCCTTCAGTAAGCCGCGGTATCCTGTAAGAATATTACCGAAACCCCGGCAGGTAATGGTCCTATCGTGCACTGTGAAGGCTAGAAGGGCCTACACTGGATACCTGAGATTTTTAGTTTTAAGTTTTTACTCACACAGTTTAAAAAAATTCTAAGGCTAACAACTCACTGGGCCTTTGATGCCTGATAATAAAAGATTTTTTGAAAGGTTTGTTCCTTCACAAGGTACTGGTACCTATTTATTTATTTTATTTTATTTTATTAGGAATAACAAACAGTCACATAATAGTTAAATGATATACAAAATATTACAAACTACAATTATGTAACCAACAGCGTAATCCACAACATAAACATGAGAAACATCGTACGCGCTACAAAAATAATAATGAAATGAAACGAAAAACAAGATTAAAAAAAATAGTGCACTAACAAACAATGAATGCAATAATTAAAACTAAGATTCGACTATAAGACAAAACTAATTAAAACACATAATATATGTAAATATCCTACCTATAGTCCCACAAGTAACCACTCAATTGAACAATAACCGTCATTATAGTGCTTATGTGAGCCGAAGGCCTAACTCGCACCAGTTTATGTACTAGAGCTGTATTATATCCTTACATTGTAATCATTTGATGACTCATCAAATGCTAGTTCACCCTTTCAACGTTTCTAATATGTTTGTGCTAGAAACTTCGTATTATTACTAAATTGCAAAGTTGGCTTTAATTGTGAATTTATAGAACACTAGCTTCTGCCTGCAGCTTTACTTGCGTGAATAGATTTTTCAGCAAATAATGTAGCTTATGTCAGTTAGTATACAACGTGTCACGGAAACCCCATATCTATACAAAAGGACTGAAGACAACATCTGGTATGGAGTCTCTATGCACAGTTTCACAGTTTATGCAATTATCGGTTTCACATGTTTCTTGAATACCATACATAACAAACGTGTCACAGCACTATGAGGGTCAATAACTTTCCACGTCACTTGCTAATAACACGATAATTCTCTTCGTTCTTCTTCATTTGAAAAAATAGGACTCTGGTATCAATCTATTGAAATTTCTCATAAGTTCCACACATGTAGACGTAGGATAACTAAAACCTTGCCATATTATTTGCTATCGTCCAAAGAAGGCGTGCGATTATTATGTATATACCCTTTATGTTACACATTGTACCATGTAGCTTTTCATTGGTGAAAGAAGTAGTTCCATAGATTACTTCCTACTTTACTTGACTTTACTTTTTTATAATATTAGTACTGATAAAATATAATTGAATTTCCTGAAGATTACGCGAGACATGGACACATGCGTGCAACACATGGGTTGCGGGAATGTTCTAAGGAGATACCACGGCCGCGGAACGCAAGGTCAACTGAAGGCAGAAAAATAAAATAAAAAAAAATAAAAAAACATAAACACATAGAGCAGCCATCTAAGTCAGTATATTTAAGCTCAATGCTATTGGTGCGAGTTTATAGTCATTAGTTCATTACATATTCGGTGGAGTGGAAAGTCTGTGTTCCCAGATAGCTAAAACCTGGGGGTCTTTAAGTCAAGAATGGATAGGTTACTTCTAGATAAGTGTGCTTCATCTTTGATCACATGATTCCTTACCATCAGGTGAGATGATGGTCAAACCCATGAGCATTAAGTACTTACTTAATTAATTAAAGAAAGTCCAAATGAAATAACTATAATATGTCACAATGTTTGTATGTGTGTGCCATTGAGTACAAATACTGAACAAAAGTCCATTTTTTACAATAAGTAATATTTTTTATGCTTTTATAAATAATCTATTGTTGATTTATCTGCTAAAAGAACTTAATTAAACCTGTCCCATCTAATACTATGTATAATAAGTTGACACCTAATTAGCAAGATACCCTAGATAACAAGTGATAAGTAAATTGCTAAGTTGAATGACCCTCAACTTGACCTAAATTAAGTTAATAAGTCATTTATTGTTTAGCATAAAATGTACCCTATGGTGATTCATAATTTTATTTCAACTATATGAGAAGCTTGTGGCTAAATAATGACAGCCGCATGTATTGATCTTCAAAGTTAAGCAACGTTTATAGAGGTTGGTCTATAGATGGCTGACCATCTTAACATGTTAAAGATTACCTTTCATTTTTTTTTTGTGGATGAGCCAGCTCTTGACCTCGATCTCACCTGATGGTAAGCGATAGATGAGGTCTACGATATAACAAGCGAGCCCAGAAGATGCCTCTTTCACAGTTTGACTTGTCTCTTTGACAGTTTGACTTGTCTCTTTGACAGTTTGACTTGTCTCTTTGACAGTTTGACTTGTCTCTTTGACAGTTTGACTTGTCTCTTTGACAGTTTGACTTGTCTCTTTGACAGTTTAAATTGTCTCTTTGACAGTTTAAATTGTCTCTTTGACAGTTTGACTTGTCTCTTTGACAGTTTGACTTGTCTCTTTGACAGTTTGACTTGTCTCTTTGACAGTTTGACTTGTCTCTTTGACAGTTTGACTTGTCTCTTTGACAGTTTGACTTGTCTCTTTGACAGTTTGACTTGTCTCTTTGACAGTTTGACTTGTCTCTTTGACAGTTTGGCTTGTCTCTTTGACAGTTTGACTTGTCTCTTTGACAGTTTGACTTGTCTCTTTGACAGTTTGACTTGTCTCTGACAGTTTGACTTGTCCCTTTGACAGTTGTTACGGGTAATCAGAAGACTGAAAATGTGTTACCCAGCTACTGGGTTGTAGAGGTCAGATAGGCAGTTGCTCCATGTAAAACACTTATACTTAGCTGGATGGGGTTAGACTGGAACCGACCCCAACATAGTTGTGAAAAGACTAAGCGGATGATGAGATTAACAGTGAGGATATGAAGAAGAAAATTAATAATGCCCATTCCATTATTAACCAAATTTTATAATGGAAAGCTAAGCTAAGTTGGCCATAACCACACATACGCACAAAACATTTTGGGAATACTTTCATCGTGCATACAGCTAAGGAGTGGAATTCCCTGCCAGAGTCTGTGTTTCCTGATAGCTATAACCTGGGAGTATTTAAATCAAGAGTGAATAGATTACTTCTAGGCAAGCGTGCTTCAGCTTCAACCACATCCTCGCTTAACATCAGATGAGATGGTGGTCAAAAGTAAGCCTATCAATTATAAAAAAATAATAATTACATGTTATATGGCCAAAACAAATATTATAATTACTTCATATTAATAATAGGTACCTATGATTAGTTTCTGTTAACTAACAATAGAAGCTCTTGTTTATCACATTGTTGCAAACTTCCTTTATTATTTTCCTTCCTTAGAATGATTAAAGTTTTAGACACCAAGTATTTAATAATTAATTGGCTAACTGATCTTCTTTTGGAAATAATATCTAGACTAAGTAATATTTTTTTTTAAATTCCGAATGAGATTGCTCTTGACCTCGATCACACCTGATGGCAAGTGTAAGATGAGGTCTACGATCGAACGAACGAGCCCAGAAAATGCCTATTCACTCTTGCTTTAAAGGCTGACGGGTCATATGTGGCAGGGAACACAGAAGCCGGCAGAGAAATTACACACCAAAAAACATGTACTTTTAGTTTGTAGATGGTAAGTAAAGAAAGTTGTGAAAATTCTAAAAGCTAGGTGTCAGATAGGCCACTGGTGCTGAGCATAAAAGACACATTTTTCATGACTAGATTCTGCCTGTGACTTCCCTCACAAGAAAAGTATTTTCAGTAAAAAAGTCACCATGTTTTCCTCCAAGACCTATCCATTTCTGTATGATATTTCATCATAATTGGTAAATTAGTTTTTGGATTTGTAATATTAGTACTTATGGACGATAATGCTTCTTTTATTTTAGTTGTCAGCCTGACAATTCTATCTACTGAATTCGTAAAGATTTTAAGAAAACTCACAGCAACATAGCAAATCAATAATTCTATTCAGAATGCTTTCATCATGCAGTTATTAATAAGACAAGTGGTGCCACCTATTGTCTTAAACATACATTTAAAATTAGTTAATCTAGAACTGCTTAGACTTTTCCTTACATTGTTCCAATCTGAACCTATTAGTTCAGTAATTGAGTTATTTGCCATGCTTTAATCAACAACAAATAAAGCAATACTAGAGTAACAATTAGACCAATTTAAGCAAAAATGATCCAACCCACAACCTCAACTATTTCGAATTTTTGTGATCTATGAAGGTACTACAAATAAGGTATTATATTTTAAAATATTATCAAAGACTCTAACTCTATAATTGACGAAAATCCGTATGATCCAACCCACAGCTGTCTAGAAAAGACTTTAAAGGCAATTATCTCGGAAAGATGTTTGTGTGGATTGGAACATTTTTGCTCAAATCGGTCCAATTGTATCACATCAGGAAACAATAACAACAAATGAAATTGTGCTGTAGTCATGTCAGAAAAGAATTAAATATTAGGCATTTGTATTAATTTGGTCCGCTAAGTAGAATAATAAATTATAATAATTCCCACATTTTAGATTCCCACAGCTGGGACACAGGCATCCTCTCTATGAGAGGATATGGGCCATAATCCACCATGCAAGATCAGTATGGGTTGGTAGATGTCACATGTCAACGAATTCACCAGGTGACACAAAATGTTTATCTTTACTGATTTGGTCTAATGTACTCGGAGCTACAGTCTCTTAAATAAATTGATATGACAAAGCATGCTTTTTGAACATTTGCCAATTCAAAATTGGAATTGCTTAAATATCTAATTCTGACATGAACCCAATTTAATTATAGCTAATCAATGTTTATGTTTATAAATAGAAATGATCACAAAAATGGCCTTGGGTGTTCATATACACTAGACAAGACATTATTTATACAATCAGACATTAATTTTGTGTGTGATATAAGTTGAGCAGAATATCAAACTGGGCCAGAAATTAGATAGCAGTATAGTTCTCGTCAAATAACTTGGCATGAGTTGTTCAATCAATAAGTCGATTTTTAGGTGTCAGCGGTTGTCAGCGGGACGCGGGGTATGACGTAGCGCCGCTCCGAGCGCGCGATTGGTGCGTCAGTAGTTCTCGTTCAATTTGCTCCCGAATATACTTGCGTACACGAAAGTTGTACCCTTTGTTTTTGTTACGAGTTGTTGTTTTACATTTATTTTTTGTTACCTTGATTACAATGCCAGGACCAAATACCGTTTTACGCAGACTATTAAAACGTCAGAAAGAACAGTTAGACACTATAGTTAAGGAAGGTTGAAATTCCGAATTCGTTACTGTCTTTTGGACACCGGGAACAAATAAGAATAAAAGGGGTAGCAGTTTTATTAACTAATTGTGACAACGAGAACATATTATTTTTAATGTTTTTTTTAATACATTTTTTTCACTTTTAAATGTATTTATGTATTATATCTATTTTATTTATAATAACTACCGAATTAACGAATGAATTCCTCTTCTTTCTTTAACATTCTTTTGAACTGACATAAATAAATTATGGCAATAACCATAGAACAATGGCAAGCAGTAAAAGTAACCACTTTTTTCTTCCACTAAGTGCACGATGCGCGAACTTACCCCCACTACGCCAAAACCTTGCCAACTTATGTGATGAGGACTATATAACGTTTTTTATTGTTACTGATGGGCTCACATTTGCCAGGTAATATCATTTACTTTTCTACCACTATTTGTTAATAAGTAATATCATTTACTATATACCAATATTTATTTTGCATACTGGTAATAAATAACATTTATACACGATTTTCTTTAATTTTTAATTTAAACTACTTAAATGAAGAAAAACATTGCAACAAACTCAGAGGTCAATGTCTCTTATGAAGTCCAGACAATCTGTACTGGTCAAACCATAATTATGAGAACAATGTATATTTATATCTGGATTTGGCATAAGAAAAAACATAGTCTTCTAGCAAATATTAAAATTGAGCAGAAGGAACACAGAATTTTGACTGATGCAGGGTGAAATAGAATTCATAATTTCTTTCAAATTGTTTTGAGAATTTTGAGAGATAGGTATTTAAGTGCATTCAACAACACCATGCCACATGACATGTAATGTAAATACAAATATGATGCAACCAAAAGACAGTGTGAATAATATTTTTTTACAAGGATTTTATGTCAATAAGATGTAATCAAAGCAGTTGTTTTGCATCTATTTAAAGATATATTATTACTACATTTGTGCTAGATTAGCAATTTCTCTGATTTATTTTTGAGTCTTGGAAAAATAATGTTCATGTAACAATGACTTGCGAAATCTCGCCGAATCAACAATCACAATTCTTAATATTGCATCATACAATCAGTGTACAACTGTATTGGATGTATCTTATCTGTAATATACTCAAAATAACTAGTAACAAGTGATAATTATTATCAAACTATTCATTAAGCTTGGACATTGATCGTAAAATTGCAAGATTTTGTTTTTGTTTACCATTTCTAGATAAGGAATTGTGAGTGTTTGCAAAAATACTGGGGATGGCATTTCCCTACAACCAGTTATCTCTGGTGACTAATTATAATTCTCAGAATTTTGTAAGAAAAGAAATGTTGTTATGATACATACAGGATACAGTTAAAAAAAAAGATTTTTTTAAATCGGTTGGCAAGTGATGGAGTTATGCCCGGACAAACATTAAAAAAAATACAAACATCCGAATTGAGAACCTCCTCCTTTTTTAGAAGTTGGTTAAAAATTACACACATTGAACATTATAAAATGTTTTGATGATATTATGCTGTTACCAATGCCACACATCCAAGTGGCCAAGTTTAAGGCTGTTTCATTATTACAAGACTGGGAATATGATTTACATAAGCCACATGTGTCAACAAAGATTATGAACACTACCATTTTTTTAAACAAAAATACAACAGGTGGGTTGAACATAAACAATATGATTTGTTTACAAACAAAAGCTAGTGAGTGCACGTAAATGTATGTAGACGCCGGCAGCGCCGCGGGACACTCACCTGCTGGGTAGCAGCATGGCGGCGGAGCCCTTCCGCTGGAACACGCCGTCCACCAGCACGCCATTCTTGCTATTGCACGTCAGGTAAAACTCCGGGTGATCATAGAACAGTTCGAGATGCCTACGCGAGATGAAACTAGAGTGTCCCATGTTAACGTCCACTTGGCCTCTACTAGAGTTCCGGCCGATCACGACACGTTTTTGCCGGATGAGGTACTCGAAGTCGCGGCCGTCGAGCCTCGCGATGGCGATGGGGGCCGGCTCCTGGGCCCACTGCACTTTGGAGGGCGACGGGGGCGCCGACTTCAGCGAGAGTAGCGCCCATGCGTCGCTCTCCGAGCTTCGCGTAAACTGAGCCTGGGCCATGGCAGGCGCGCGCGAACCGATATCACCAACGCTGTCCACACGCGGGGCGCGGACGCCTTGCACGAGGGCACATCACAATACCGCCGCGAGAACCGCCGCCGCCGCGTCGCGACCCGGATATCCGGAACCTGCCGAACCCGTGCCTTTACAATTTGAGGTTACTGACGGGACGCACATGCGCAAAGTTTCTACTTGTGCGGTAAACAAGAATTATATAAACCACCACACCACCACGTGATAATAATGTATACATATACCAAGTCCGGAAGAGCGGATCGATACTATAAAGTACGAATATGACTTATATGAACGAAATATTAACCTTTTGGTTGTTGCACAACTGAATTTTCGCAATTGGACCGAAATTAGACACTAAAGTAAACACGAGGCGAGAACAAAAATAACCAAAAACGTCAGTTCGGCATACGCAGTTTACAAGTTCGCCGCGCCATCTATGCAACATAGCAACAATTTGTAAATAAAAAGTTCCGTTTCATGCATAAGAGTGGAGCGGAGAAACTATTTTTTCAAGATTTTTGCAAAATTACATACATTTCCTGCATTTTTCAATAAACATATTTTTTTTTGTTAAATTCAGTGACTATTTTATAGGACATATGTAATTTCTAAGCACGCATAATTAATGTTGAGTTTGGGTGTTTGCTTCATAACGCTAAAAGAGTGAAATGGAGTTATATCAATAGTGATACGCAACGGACAACAATTTTTTGAATATCGATTATTTAACGGCAAAAAAATAAACAAGAAAAATAGGAATATGAAAATATATATATGAACCTTATTCATATAAACAGTAATGAAATCTTTTTAGACTCTTTAAGGACTTATTTGTTTAGGCTCTGATATATCTTATTAATTTTCATAAATGCATGAAAAAGTAGTCATAACAACTAAATTATTTATTTTAAGAAAAATAAAAATATTAAAATAGCTTCTCAAATATAAAAAACAAAAATGTGTTTTTCAGGTAGAGCCAAATAAAAGTATCACGCATTTGGAAATTATAATCGATTAATTCGTCTATGAATTTTCTGTACAACACTACAGGAAAATACGCTGACGTCATTGACTCTATAATCTATTGACTTTGTTGACATTCTTTGAGTATATATCGAGAGTTGTGTACAGTGTTTTTAAAAACTATGAGATGGAAATGATAATTTATAATTGCAAGTAATAAATAAGCGTACATTTACTGTTCGAGTCGATTCCTGCATCAATTACAGAAATAATGGTGAGTTTTAATTCAACATTACCGGGAAATTTAAATTTTTTATCTATTCTCAATATCTGCCATATGAATACTCGTTATGTCTTGTAAAGGCAAATCATCGTATGTTTAAAAGTATTGATAGACATTATTCAAATATCCTGTTTTATTTCATTCCGACAAAACTGTTATTCATTCAACAAATGAATAGTTCCCACGCGTTTCTATTCATTGTTTTAGATATCAGGTCAAAATATTTCTATTAGAATCAGATTTCCACGTCGCAGTCTGAGTTTTGGCAATGAATAATGCTACTATATGGCCTTATAGGTACTTACGTGAATTAAAATACTTTGAACCTACCTCTGATAGATTAGGTTTGGAATATTGCCAAGTATTTGTATATTTCCCATTGTCTACATGTATTCTCTTCGGGTCTTAATGTGCCCATAGTATGCTAATATCGCTTCTTCCCAGAAATGCTTCAACATGGATAGAACTGATAGATTGATATATTTATAGACAGCCAGACAATTTATAGAAAGTCTTGTGTTTTTTGTGCTTGTTCACTACTTATGTATTGTTTGATATTTGTTTATTTTAATTGGGAGTATGGCAAAGTAAAGTAAATTGTAGAAGATTTATTACAATATAGGTTAGGAGGTTTGGAAAAAAAACATATAAAATGTGTCTGCTGACTCCCAAGTTAGAGTTGTGTTCAATTTTAATGTTATCAGGGACTTGACCCCCGTCTATCAAGTGTTTCTTGGTACTGCAGTGGGAAGCTTAGATTAAAAAATATTTAATATGTTTATTGACTGCATTATTATACATTTTTTTAATGAAAACAGCAGGTTTCTACTTTTTATTGATGATAGACTCCCTTTTGACCACCATCATACCTGATTACCCTCGCACTGTAAGCTAGAAGAAACCAATTATATGTGTTGTATTATATGTTAGAGTATGTGTTGCTTATTGATTTGAGTCCAAACCTGATGAAGAAAGCCTTTGAACTTTCAGTCAACTTAATTTTGTTTAAAAACCAAGCCTTTTATTATTTTCACTGCTTAAACTTTGGCCACTCCATCATATTAGTGATTATTCTTTTAATCTTCATCAACAGCTTCTATATATAGAATTTCTGAGATTATTAATGCCAATAACAGCATCAGTAACCAGTATTAAAAAAATAGTGAGAACATGGAAAAGTAAATAAGTTAAATCTTACAATCTGTTCTCAATTGAACAGGTAAACTACAATATCAATTTCCAAAATAAAATAACAGTATTGTAAGAATGTTATAAATCTTTAAAAACATAAATAGGTACATAATTATGTACCTACCTAGATAATAATAAACTGTTGTAAGAGCAAGATCAAAATAATCAATGACAATAATACCTATTCTACTTACCCAGGCACTCTTGTCTTAACTCGCCATATAGCCCTACCTTTGTGGACATTTGTATGTGTAGACTCAAAACAAAACAAAAACACTAAAGACCCTCACAGTCCAAAATTATTAAATTAAAGTAGTTCTTTGGGAATATTACTTACCATATTGAGGTCTTTTTAACCCCAAGGTTGACTGGTAGAGAATGCCTTGTTGCATTAAGTCTGCCCATGTACCATTAATATAAAATATACCACTAATATACCATGTACCACTAATATAAATATAAAAATAATAAATAAATATTCACGAAATCCCAAGTACATTTTCAAAGAGTTTTATTTGATTTAAGTGTAGATTCAGTCTTGTTGCATTCTTCGGAACCCTAGTATTGTGGTTATCGTAATCTATCTATATCTGTACATATAATAGAACAGTAGAGAAAGTGTGTCTGTACATTTAAATTTTCTACAAAAATAATAATTGAGGTGGGTTAAGAAACGGTAACACGGCAAAAAAGTCTGTCTACTACTGAATGGATTTTAATGAAATTTGGTAAGTAGATAGTTTACATCCCGGAATAACACAGGCTACGTTTTATCCCGGAATTCTCACGGGATCGCGAAATCCTCCCACGCGAACGAAGTTGCGGGCAGCAGATAATATAGTTTTTATATAGATGCTCAATCGCATTGCACATGCATGTATGTTTGAGTAAACTTGGTAAAGTAATGGCCAACAAATAAACTGTAGAATTTCTGTTAATCCATCTGTTTGTCCATAAATACTTACTGCAATTAATATCCTAGATAGGGTCAAGACACCAGGATGGTCCCGAGAGCACCTTCAAATTGCCACATTTTTATATGACACTAGCTTCTGCACGCAGTTTCTCTCGCGTCAGTTTTTTTTTTTTTTTCAGCGAAAATAAACTGGCCTTTATTTCCTTTCTAAGGCCTTGTCTATCTGTGTATCTAACATCAAAATCTGTTTTATAAGTCGTTTTTAAGCGTGAAAGTGTAACAGACGGACACACAGTTACTTTCGCATTTATAATATTAGCAGGGTAGTACTAGTACCCGCCGGGTTGCGGAAGTGTACTAACAAGATACCATGGCTCCGGAACTTACGAGCAGCTGAAAGGACATGGCGGGTTTTTAGTCAGTAGAAGTCTGACACTCCCTTCCGCCAGGCGTCCATCACTCGCTCAAGGCCACGCGTTATATGCCTACCGCTTCGCGTATCGCCGTCGGTACATCCGATAGTGGGCTGCCGCACGCCTGCCTGAGCCTTTTTAAATAATTTTGACAACGTCATAATGGATCGACCTAAAAACAATTGATTTTCCTCCTCTTTGCTCTTATTTCCCTTTTGATTATTTATTAGCGCGGAATTTAATTAAAATTATTTACGCGGTTTCGGATATTTTTTACACAAAAATTTAATAATCGGGAATTCAGGGAAGGAAAAATGCATCTATCATTTTATTAAACTGAAACATATTTGATCAACAAATAAAAATAATTGTTTTTAGGGTTCCGTAGTCAACAAGGAACCCTTATAGTTTCGCCATGTCCGTCTGTCTGTCCGTCTGTCCACGGTTTAGCTCAAAAACTATTGGTACTAGAAAGTTGTACTTTGGCATGAGTATACACGTTAATGACGCAGAAAAAGTGGTAAAATAAAATTTTGAAAAAAACAATTATTTAGGGTACCTCCCATACATGTAAAGTGGGATGATAATTTTTTTTTTCGTTCTTCCCATTGTGTGGAATATCGTTGGATAGGTCTTTCAAAAATATTAGGGGTTTGGTGACACAGTTTTTTGATTAAGTAAACCGTTCGTGACTTATCAAGCTTTAAAGTACCAATTTTCGTTAGAGTCAAGTGTCCTCCCCCTCTATCAACTAAACGGTTGTAGTTAGAAATTCAAATGTCACGGCAGTAGTACCTATATATAACGAAATTTAAAGGAAAACTATCACACATAAGTGGGCTTTACAAGTTTACGAGTAATAGTCGACCAATTGTATTTGACTCGAAAATTTCGAACAACTCTATAGAAATGTCGATAGATGGCGCTAAGCGCCAGTTGTATCGTGCTAGTTTCTTGTGACGATTGAGTAGTGTAGCTCTGTGTCCGTATTTAAATTCAAAACACCGGCTATGACAAGTTTTATACAAATCTCTAAAAAAAATTAAAACTTTCCGTGTAAAATTGTCGGATCAGGTGAGGATTTGTATAGGAAGTCAAATTAGTTAGGTAGTCATGTTTGGCTTTTAGTTAGAGCATGGTACGAAACGATCAGTCAGCGAATACGACACGCACTTGGCTGTTATAAAAACTACGGAACCCTACACTGCGCGTGGCCCGACATGCACTTGACCGGTTTTTCTATATTCGTTTTATTAACAATATCATCACAGGTACAACTCTAGGACATTCGCTCGATGACGCGGTCGCACGTGGGTCGCGCGGCGGGCAAAATAATCTCAACTTACTCTCTGTGTGCGTACTCTCTCTTCGCTTGGGAGGTGATATTTCCGTGTAAATCTGGTTCAACGGTTCCCGAGATTAGCCCAGAAAAACTGAACGACAGACAGACAAACATAAATAAATGGTTTGTTATTGTGTAAATAACTATACATTTAACATAATGAATGCAAATCCTGAAATTAGTTTGTTCAGAATTGCTTACTGAAACGATTTCTATTATTTTTAATATGAGTAATTTTTTATCAAAGTAAATCAAAGTAATATTTTTATATACAGTTTTTAAATACAAATGTCATTCAATACAAATAAAAAATGAAAATTATTTCAAGGATATAAAGTCTAAATTGTATATATTTTATACAAGTAAAAAGCCTAAAATCTATCTGTGTATTCTGATTATAACCTAATATTCTAATTGGCGTCTTTGAGAGTTAATGTTTACTATGATACATGTTGTATAAGCACTTAAGAAAACACAGTTATTTTGAAATCATATACATGATTCTAGAGAAGTAAAATTAGTATTCTAGAGTAATGAGAAACATTTTAAGGTTTCAATATCAGCGCCGCAAAACAAGTTCTACCTACGTCTTTTCTCCAAACGTTAGCAATTTCACGAACACAAACTAACTTAATTTAATTTTATGTCGGGGTCTTAACCGAGCTGTCACGATTTTTCAGGCTTCCGGCTTTTGTGGCATTATCATAAATATTTCTGTGACAAGGGACCGGTAGCATCGTGCGTGAAGTCTGATTTCAGCTGCGCACATCCGGTAGGTACCCATGAAAAAAAAAACGTAAGGAAAACTTGCAACATTCAATTAATGTATTTCGAGGGTATTCCTGCTCAACAAAATAAGTGTAAAATTTAAAAAATCGGCCAAGTGCGAGTCAGACTCGCCCATGAAGGGTTCCGTAGTAACTACGCTAAAAGACTTTGTTTTTCATAGTGTTTGTATGAATTACAAAGTTATATTTGCGGTTTTAGAAAATATGCTGTATCTCAAAAACTGCTGACCCGATTCAAACTAATTTCGGTTGAATGTTTACGTTTAGATCTACAGCATATATATTTTTTTTAATTTTTCAATATTTTTATACCCTGTTTTTTAATCTCAGAGACAAAGTTGACATTACGACGATAGCCAGTTTTTTGCAAATCTTAAATAGTGTTGTGCCACTATCGAAACTTAACGTTAATAAAATCAAGTATCGGTTTTTTATAATACGCTATCCTGAAATAATGTGTAGGTGCTAATTTAAAACTTAGAAATATAAAATTAATAATGTAAGATATACCTGTGATTAATTATGTTGTTAAAATCATAATTAATTACAGGTATTCGCTAATCCGATTCAAATAATGACTATATTTCTAAAGAATATTCTGAATAATCAGAATCGCCACCTATTTGTATAATAAACCTATTAATAATGTCGTCAACTAAATGACCCAGATGATACATAAAAACACAAAATAACTACCGAGTTACACAATAAATACCGATTTAATGCAAGCAGGCGGGACCCAATCGAACATTATATTTATAAAATGGGATAGGACCCGCCTGTTTGTCACTTTTTTAAATAAGTTTAGTTTTATACAAATAAATCACATATTTATAATTTATGTTTAGCTTAGAGGGGTCAACAAGATTGCTAGTAATGTGAATTATACCCACATTTCTAGTTATCTTTATAAAAAAAATACCTATTCAACGATATCCCACTTGATATAGTTTGCTGATTTTTGATAATTAACTGTCATTTCTCTAGTAACACTCGCATGGTTAAGACGAATTGATTAACGTGAGAATTATTCAAATCGGCCCACGCGTTTAGCCTGTACATCGCCACATAGGTACAAACATACATACTTACATACATACACAGTCTGTGAAACACATTACCCTCATCTGCGTCGCGCAGTCGGGTAAAAAGTTACGATTCAACAAACCGGTATCGTAGGTATAACACTGCACAAAAGAGCGGGCAACATTATTTCTAAACTTGACATCTGCATGTGTCAATTCTATCTCTGAGATTAAAAAACAGGGTATAGATTTTTCACTCGATTATTATAAAAGTTAGAGGAGGGGGGACACACATTTTACCACTTTGGAAGCGTATATCTTTTAAATGATTAACTTCATGAAAAAGTGGTTTTAGAAACCTCAATGTCATTTTTTAAGACCTGTCTATAAATACCACACACAGTCGGGTTTCAGGAAAAAAAAATATATTTTCAGTTCAGTTCTATGTATGGGGAGCCCCCCTTTATTTTAAATATTTTCAATTTTCTTCTTAAAATCGGAAAGCGGTTTACAGAATACATCTACCTACCAAGTTTTACATGTATAGTCTTAATAGTTTCGGAATAAAATGGCTGTGATATATGGACGGACGGAGAGACAGACAGAGATGACGAAACTATAAGGATCCGTTTTTTGCCATTCGGCTACGGAACCCTAAAAAATACGAGTTACAGAAAGGCATACCTAGTTTTCTAAAGAAACCATTATAACTACAGAACCAAACAACTATTAATCATTTCATTTTTCGTTTAACTTTCATCACCTCGCCCTCACTTATGGTGCATTTCTCGCTGCAAAAAGCTGGTATTATTATTAAGATTTTGTAGGCTATTATAGCGTAGGTATTTTCGCTTTTGTATGAGAGTGATGTATCTGTTATCGCATTATATCTCAATTTCGGTATTATTCTCATATGAAGTAACTATTTAGTAATCTGTGCTTCCGCTTAACCCAGAGCGGGAAGTTATTCAAGTTATTCGATGATTTTCCCTCCCAAAAAAAAAGGGTAGTACGGGTAGATGTAAAGGAAACTCCATAATTAAGAAAAAAACATTATTATTATGAAAAGTCTTTATTTGGCAAATATTTAATTATGACTAGGTACATATCACAGTTACAGGTGCAATAAGAAATTACTGTTGTAGAAAATAACAATCTTTAAAAAAAGAACTGTTTCAATAACCCACAACTTACTATATTAAACCACCTTTCTTAAAGCATGAATTGACTGAAGAACTTAAATGTTTTCATTATTATTGATACATGAAATAAATGACCAAAATATAAGAATATCATTTTTTTAGTAACAAGACAAAATGCTAGGAAAAATCTAAGAAATAGCATATAACATTCATAGTTGCGAGTCACATTCAGAATAGTGAATATATTTGTTTTCAATAGTTACGCTATAGTATCAAAGGAAAAAGCAGAGATGTAACAGTGTTTCACAATTTCAATAAAAACTGGAAAATAATAAAAATCATTAAAAAGTGCAGTTAATATGGATATCGCCACATATAATAGACAATGGGTGAAGATGGGAGATACCTACATAGATATATAGATGACCAACAGGGGACCTGATAGATGCAAAAATATCAATATTCATTTAAATATTCTATTGGAATGTAAACACATGTATTGAAAAATATAGCTATAATAAAATGTGCCAATTTCTAGCAATTTGTATTTGAATAAAATCTCATACAATGACTATCAGAATATTACAAGGGGGGGTGGCATTGTCCGAGGTTGCGAGAATGTTGTAACAATTAACTGCAACTCCGATGCAAGTTGAAGGGACAGGGTGTGTTTTTATTAGTAAGTAAAAGTATGACAATCCGTGCCACTCCACCCAAAGCGGGAGAAGTCATTAGTCGATTTTCCCCCCAAAAAAAGTAGTACTATTATGCTATAAATCTAATCGTCCAGTTGCGTCAGGCTGGCGACTCCTCTATTGATCCAATGCTGTTCCTTTATGGTAGTCTCCAGAGTGATGTACATGACAAAGTTGCTGGAGTGTCCCGTCGTCGCCAGCACTCCCTTCCTCTCGCTGGTCTTGTATATGGGACAGAAATAGCAAGGAGGAGGCTTGAACTCGGCTATAAGAGCCGGCTTAAACCAGATTATTGGGATCGTGTCGAATAGGATCTTGGGATAGGATTCGTCCATCAGCTTCGTTTCGCGGTTCCAACGCGCGCCCTCGAGGTACAGGCCCTGTGTGGAGGGTTAGTATTAGTATTTTAAGTACGTTTTGGTGTATTTTGAGCAGGTTTCGAAATGATTAAAATGTCGTTTTACGGGTATCCGAACACGATTAGCCGCTTCTGCGCAAACTCAAGCACTTTAAGGCTGACGTGACAAAGGGAATGTTGAATGAAACCAATACAATTTAAATTAAGTTATTAATCAGCATGGATAATTTCATGATAAGTATAGGTAATTACCAAAGAAAATATTTATCTTCATAATTTCGAACCCTGATTTAGAAGATGTCAAGAAAAACTCCTATTTACAGGTGCAGTTTGTTGGTTTACAATAAAACACACACGTTGGCCTCTTTTCCATGGGGCTTTAGACTTGCTACGTATGTATAGGGCGACCATTAACGCTTAAGATTTTGGTCGTCGCTTAAGTATCAAATCGTGCAAAGCCGTAATTATACGTGCGTTACTATACTAATGTCATTAAGCGTCAAAGTAATTCCATTAAACAACAAAGTACATTGCCATGCATATTCGGAGAGACATACCCATACAAATACGCTGTGTTCTTGATCCTCCTTATCCATTTCAAATGGTTGCTGCATGCGATTTAAATAAATGATAAAAATTGCCCCACACTAGAAATTTCACCTGTATCGTGAGTGCAATTTTACAAACAGGACCCGGAACAACTATTTTAAGGCCTACAAACATTTGTTCCAGGGCGGGAATCGACCCCATGCCACGCAGCTTAGCAGTCAATCGCTCAGCCACTGCGCCAACCGTGTCGTATAAGAAATATAAATGAATAATAAGATAGTGTTCCCCCTCTGAAGATGTTAATCTGAGTTGATCACATTGAAAATCTTGCTTGGCAAGTTTCCGTGTCAACTTTCCTGGTGGAGTATGCGTAAGATGTTTAAACACACCAGTTTTTAAATATCTGGCTGATAAAATCTAATGTAAATCTTATGCAAACACGATCCGTTCTTCTTCATTATGTTAGAGAAGGAAGATTTTATTTATTTATTAATCGTAGGCTTGCGTTTGACTGCCATCTCACCTGATTGTAAGTGATACTGTGATTGAAATGCAGGCTGCTTAACCAAATGGGACCTTGTCATTCTTGACTTAAAACCTTTTTTATAGCTATGAGGAAAACACGACTCCGGCAGGGAATTCCACTCCTTAGCCGTACGCACAATGGAAGTTTTCCCAAATCTTTTGTGCGTACGAGTGGGATGTCCACCATTCAACGATGGCGCATAACCATTATATTATTATCAGGATCAGGCTTTCTGCAGTCCAAACATTTTCTAAAAGCTTAAACCAACCTTGCAATATACTCCAAAACTGGGCTCCTCTTCAGAGTCTGCTTCCATATTGGTGATGGTGAACTCAAAGTGGACCTGGTCGATAGGTATTTTGTTATGTCGTGAGTAGTTCTGCAGCACGCCCGTCAGGAACGACTGCGTGAAGTAGAAGCCAGACAGCCAGAAGACGATTGGAGGGCCCTCGTCTATCCAGTCTTGTAGGAAATGTAGGCTGTGAAGGAAAACTTCACATTAGTACTGTGAGAGGTTTCGACAAAAGTTGATTAGGTATTCAAGTATTTATTGCAATCCATAATGTGCACACACAGGTGGAATAAAATAAGAAGAAACAATTATGGACCCTGTTGGGCACAGCAAAATTTAAAATAGGTGTCGTTGTTTTGAAAATGAATAAATCTTAAATATTGTAAAATGATACCGATCACTAAATTAAGTTCGGCTTGCGTATAAACTTAATTATGAGAAAAACACATTTCCTTTAATTTATTAAGCATAGCAATATTATGAGTAGATTATAATTGGATTGTCATGCAGTTAAGTACTTTATGCTACCTACTGAAGCGTCATTAATAATAATAGTCTTCCTAACCGATTTCGGTTACGGCAGCCAATCATTCATTTACCACCTATAAAGAACGAAAATACCCACTTTTTGCCTCACCCGTGAATCAAACCCGAGACTTCTTTGTCAGCAGTCACGCTTGCAACCACTAGACCACCGATGCAGTCGTCATTACTTTAGTATTGTTCGTCAAATATATAGAGTCCCTAAAGTTCCTACGCGATTACCGATAAATGTTGGCCGTGTTTGGATAGGTCCACTCACATCTGTGAACTTCTTTCCTCAAAAGAGCACCACAGATATAAACCTACATGGTGATTTGACCAGTATGGATTGTCTGGTTTTCAAAAAATATGTTTACCTCTGAATTTGTTTCGGTTTTTCTTCACAGGGTAGCTAGGAAAAACCGACCCAATCTCGTTTAAACGAAAAAATATAGACGTGTAAAACTGTTACTTATAATCAGCAAAATCTCAAAAATTAATTTGAAGTGTTCTCGTTTCCAGGCAACCAACATGTCCGAAAAGGTGTTGGATGAGCAGACCTGGCCGCAGGAGGCAGAGGGAGCCATCAATGACATCCGCAAGCACGTGAAGAGCGCCTGCATCTCCCCGCGACTGCACTCCAACAACCAGAGGATCTATATCAACCTCACGACCCTGGAGAACTCAGACTACTGCATCGAGATGTCCGCTAACGGCTTCAGAGTGGTCGGCAGGAAGTATGATGACACCACCTTATCGAGCATAGAAAACATGAACTATGAGACTCCCTACGCTCTCCTGAACAATATCAGCCAGAAGTATAGAGAGTCTTTCGGAGGGGAACTCATGAACAAACTCCTGGATCTGGCTGCTCGGAATTCTGAAGGCTGAATCCTCGGCAGCGTGATGTAGTCCTGTGTTGAACGTAGGCCTATCCCAAGCCACATGACAAAGTTGTTTGCTTAAGCAAAATTTTAGTTAAGTTTAAGTTTGAAATAAAACTAACTTTATGTATCGATCTGTATTCTGTGTGTATTTTTTACGTTAAATAAGGTTAGTTTTATTTCAATATGTAATATTCACATAAATATCAAAAGTATTATAAACAAGAAATCTGAACAAATCAGGGTTAAACGCGTCGATTTCTTAAAGATTTATTGACAACTTTGTCGAATTTTTTATTGTTGAATTTTACGGTGGAATTGTGTCAAAATATATCACCTGTCAGTATTCACATGTGCTATAATAAATGTTTATGTAACTAAGTTTGTATAACTGTGTAGATCTTTAGTATTACTAACGTGATGTTTGTGGTGGATGCGATCTGGACATAATGTTAGAGCTTTAGCGATCATCTCTCTCTGTTAGCGATGATTGAATTTGTATGAACTGTGCATGAGTTACTTGCATGTTTAATGTGATTTTATATAAATTGTTTAACATGAAATTCCCTTTAAGTATTTGGTCGAATTGAGTAAGACTAAGTATGTCACACTTGCTCTACATACATGTTAGGCCCAGTGTTGTTACCTGAATAAATGTAGTCAAGCGTACTCCACTGCATGCCGTAGTGACACGTCATTGTATTAAATGACAAAATAGAGCACTGCGGCTTACAAATTGCTCGCTTCCTGCGTTGTGCAACTATATTGTTCAGTGCCCTGAGCTCCTTAGTATAGGATTTAAAAAAAAGTTTCGATTCACACATGTATTCGAGCAATGTATTAATAATATATTGTTGATATACGACTTTTGAACTATACATTTATCACCATGGCCAGTAATATTAGGTTTAAACGAGCATACTTATGTTAATATGTGTGAATATTGTGAGAATCGACTCTTTAATCGAAGTACCTGTGGCGAGGCCCAAGGTAATGTTTCCTTTGTGTTGAGTGTTCTCTACATACGTACTCTACTTGAAATAGCTAATCGTGTTATAGAAAAACAGTGTTGTAAAATGATTCATGTACTCTGCACATTAGCCTGTACACTTGAAGTTAGGGTTGCCAGATCTTAAAACCGGAAAACCGAATAGATTAGCCAGGTCACTGGACATTCTCAGTATCAAATCAAATATATTTATTAGCAATAAAAAAGTAGATACTAGGTGTAAAAAAAAATTAAATAACAAGTTTTTAAATACAAAAATCCACACATTTAAGTCCATTATTTATGGCCAATTATGCTTATCCTTATTAAAATACACAAAAAAAGAGGAAAGTTTTTTTTAAATTATTTGTAATGGATAGTCTCAAAAACTGTTGATTCAATTACTATACGGACAAGTCGCCCAACGTCTAGTTCGTTCGTACGCACCAAGTCATATATGTCTGGCAGTATCCAGATACCTGGCAACCCTACTTGAGAATCACGTGACTACGTTAGCAGAATTTACTGACTATGAATTAGAACAAGTGACGACGCTCTAGAGTATTGTAGCTCTTTCTCATATCTATTTGTCAGTTATAAGCTAAACTGAGTTGGTCACTAACAGTACCTATCATTAGAACTTAAAACAAGATATTTGGGCCCGTGTGGAGGATTCCCTCACATAAAAAGGAAGTCTGTGTCCCAGCAGTCTTATGATATGTGTCAGTTGTCTTTCTATAACTAGATTGGTTATATTTTCACAGAGCACTGTTTGGTGTGGCCGCCTGTCGCTTACGTTATCTGTGCAACGGCTTCATACCGCATTTTTATGAGTACAATCGTCGACAGACTGAGTACAAACATATGTACCTCTCTAGTTTGGGTACATGTCAGTACTGGCTCGCAATATACTTACAGTATGGGTATGGCAAATGTGCAATAAATCTTCTGCCGATACTCATCATAGCGAACCCTGAAATCGATAAAAAAAACCGACTGCCCCATACATTTGTGTGTGCATAAGTCGACAAAATGTAGTAAACAGCTGATTGTTTTCTCAATTTCAGTGTTGGTCCATACAGAAAGTTGTTAATTATGATGAGTATTGGCAATGTTTTCATGGATTCCACATAATTTTATGTCTTAACCATATTAATTTTTATTTTTATTTTTGATCTAAAATATGTCTGAATGAATCAATCAATATGTCAGACTGTCATTACAGTAATATTGTACTGAATAGTTATGAATACCTTTTTGTCTTTAATCATGGCCTATTATACACAAGGCCTATTTTTAAAACCACTTACTAATAGATACTATTAGAGAAATCAGTGAACTTTGCATAGTGTCATTTAAATATTTGAATTTTTGCAATATGTCAATTGTAATGAGTCCAACACATGTACCCAAACTATCATCTCTTTAGACATAATATACACAATATAGAGTAGTGAACTTGTTTGTGATAGTAAAATAAATTGATATATGGATTTCGGGAGTTTTTCTACAATCACTTGCTTAGCCTTTTTCCCATTTATCTGGGTCGGCTTCCAGTCCAACGGGATTCAGCTGGGAACTAATGTTTTGCATGGAGCTAAAAAGTAAGCATAAAAACCGATGACGGTCTAACGGTTGCCTACCGCGTACTTTGCACATACGTTATGTACTTAGCCCAGTTCAAGCAAGTTTCAATAAGTCTAGTGATTAGTCGAAGTGCATAACAAGGCCCGACTGGGTATGGGCATGGGCATTGTATTAAAGAAAAAAGTCAGTGACCTCTACACTGACTTTTTTCTTTAATACAATCCAGAAATGAAGCTTCTTATGATCATTCTGAAGGATAAAAGTAGAAGTGGGATCCGGAACTGAACAAACTGAACGTTTTCTTTTAGTCTCAAAACAAACTAGAGATTACATCACCCTTATAATCAAACAAAATATGGGTTTACAACTAACACCCTACATGCAACCCCTTGTTATGGCGCCCAACAACCGGTCTACATTGTTCACCCCAGATTCGAAAGTTAGTTCAACCTCTTGCAAACAGATGGCCGTTGCACCGTGACGTCATGATCCTGAATCGCGGTGTTAAGATTCTCCGGCGTTGAACGACCCTCGCGGGTTACTGCAGTCAATTCATACTTACCTGGCGTAGGGGATACCGTGATCAAAAAGGCGGTTTCCCCTAGACATGGGCAAAATGTATCACTAAAAAGAAAAGATTGAAATGTATCTTTCGATCACAGGGATATGTATCACTCTTTCATATCTTTGTATCCATATGTATCAGTAGCTCACACTCGCGCACGCAACACGCTGCTCAGCGTGGCATCGAAGGATTCGATCACAGGGATATAATATGAAGGCTTGTGTAGTACATAGAGATGAGATATACTTGCAAATATCAATACCAGGGCTTGCAAGTACGAGTCTGTAAAAATACCAGGGTTGGAAACCAGGTATTAAAATACTAGAAAGTATTTTGAGCCACTTCGGATTTCAGTCTACTAGTCCGGTCGTACCATGCCACAATCTAGTACGGCTTTTGTAGATGAAATCTTTCCTTCCTACTTAATTTACAGAAATTAAAAAAACTTTTTACCAAAAAATTAAACCGACTCCCAAAAAACACTGCAAAGTGAAAAATAACTTTAATTTCGGTAGTCGGTGTCTTTAGTTTTGTTTTTTCGTTTTTGGCACCGACTTCCGAAATTAAAGTTATTTTTCACTTTGCAGTGTTTTTTGGGAGTCGGTTTAATTTTTTGGTAAAAAGTTTTTATTTCACTCTTTTTAGTTGGATGATTTTTAATTTACCTAGTTACAAGAGCCTATATGTCAACTACTTATAACCTTTTACAAAATATTGCTTTTCCCAATGCTGGGCCGTTAATTGTTGAGGAGTTCTCCTGGTACTTCACCATCAGCTCTACATCACCATATGGATTGTGACGAGCATAAAGTGCTTAACACCCATATTCAAGTAATCGAATCGCAATCCACTCAATACTTATTATTGAGTAGTTTCGGCGGCCATCTGTGGTCTTCATCATCAGTTCCACTTCCCCAAATGGTACTTTTTGAGAGCAACTGCACAAGTTACTATAAGAAATACCCAAAACGCCATAGGTGTGCCTATAATATTTGAAGAGTTCCCTCGATTTCTCCAAGATCCCATCATCAGATCCTGACTTTGGTGATAATGGTACCAATTTCGAAGTATACCCATTCGAACAAAAAAAGAATTTTCCAAATCGGTTCAGCCGTCTTCGAGTACTCGATGATCATACATAAAAAAAATAAAAAAAAAAAATACGCGTCGAATTGATAACCTCCTCTTTTGGTCGTCGGTTGATAATTCACTCACTTAAAATTCACGGAAATATGTTTTCTTTGCACATGCAAGCATAAGGCATAAGGTTTGACACTCCCGATTTGTATGATATTAATGCTTTGCACATTTTACATTCAGCTTTATTTTAGCCAAACTTTTCTTAGGAGCCATGGTTTGTAACTGTATTTTTATTTACAACTAGTAAGTCTTATCAATTTTAAAAGAAAACACTTAACTACATTCAACTACGTTCAAAAATCGTCTTTTACCTATTTAAATATTTACATTCCTAACTAATAAACAAAGTCACGTACACATAAAAAAGCAGTTTTGTTTATTTACACACTAACTGTTAATAGTTTAAATCCAATAAACTCGCGAAATAAGAAAGTCACGGTCAGTTGGTAAATTGCATAACAAGCTCGCACTCACTTCTCAGTATTTATATGTATCATCTATGCACTCACTCAAACGACAACTGACGAAAGAAAAATAAAAAACGTAAACATAAACATACTTTCGTTCACGCAATAATGTGTCTTTTATTAATAGTCATTAGGGTGAATGGCGCCGCAAACTACTCAAAAGAAAAGAAGAAGTTCCCTGATGCACACACCTACACAGATTTCGGTTTATGTACTCAGACAACTTTGGAATATTTAGAGAAATACTACACAATCGCATTTGCAAATGAAAAATACTTTGAACCTTGCAAGTATTTTTTTTTCTGATACGATTATGCTCCTTTTTGCTGAAGCAAAACGAATCAATTTCCTATGCAAGTATTTTCACATCAATCCAAGCCCTGTTGGAAGAAAAAATACTTGCATAGGAAATTGACCCGTGATTTCTTATAAATAAGAAGCACAATCGCGTTTACATATAAATACTTGCAAAGACAAACCGTATACTAGAATAGACTTGCATACGAAATTGAAAGTATTTTCTATCTGTATAGGAAATTGAACCGTGACTTCCTAAGAATAAGGAGCACAATCGCGTTTACAAATAAATACCTGCATAGAGACGAACGTTTCTACTTTTACTCAATCCAAGCCCTGTTGAATGAAAAAATACTTGCATAGGAAATTGACCCGTGACTTCTTATAAATAAGAAGCACAATCGCGTTTACATATAAATACTTGCAAAGACAAACCGTATACTAGAATAGACTTGCATACGAAATTGAAAGTATTTTCTATCTGTATAGGAAATTGAACCGTGACTTCCTAAGAATAAGGAGCACAATCGCGTTTACAAATAAATACCTGCATAGAGACGAACGTTTCTACTTTTACTCAATCCAAGCCCTGTTGAATGAAAAAATACTTGCATAGGAAATTGACCCGTGAGTTCTTATAAATAAGAAGCACAATCGCGTTTACATATAAATACTTGCAAAGACAATCCATATACTAGAATAGACTTGCATACGAAATTGTTACGTAGTCTCTTACAGATAAGGAGCATAATCGCATAGTCGGGCGATCGTCAAGCCCCCACCGGAGCGAGTCCGACTCCGAGTAGCCGTATAAAATACTTTGAAGTCTTGCAAGTATTTCGGATCGGTACCTGGTGTACGTACTTGGAAGTAAATACCTGGTGTAAATACCTGGTCGCGTAAATACGTACCATCCCTAGTAGTACATGTACTATGAACTATTAGGACGCAATTCCGTCATGTGAACTAGAACGAACTATTCTGTTTCTGTCGCTCAAATCGGTCATCTAGTACATCTAGTACAGTGAACTAATCACCAATCCTAGCGACATCCAATTGTGGGCTGCTGTTTCTTTCTAGGTATCTGTTTTGATTGATAAGTATTAAATAGGTATTTGAAAAATTAACTGTAATTTTTGTTTAAAATAATAAATAATTAAATTAATGATTACCGAATATAACATTGGTACTTAGGGTAGGTATTGTTTTTACTTATTTGTAGAAAAAATATATTCTAGTCTACCGATTGAACTGATATTTTGTTTAATTTTGTAAATCGCAAATTTCTTTTTATTTATTTTTTATCCTGATCCTTAAAACGATGATTTTATGACTGAAATTAGTTTGCATAGTTTACTAAAACTTTTTAAAGGCAAAGTAAAGTACACGTGTAGGTAAAACCAGTATAATACTTAAATGTTCACGTATCGTTTAACGACTTTGAGCCCTACGTACCAGTAATAGAGTTATCAATTTATCTTTTCGTGCCGACGTATGTCAGCTTACAATGGTCAAACGACTCTCTCTGTCTTGCGAAAGCGCGACAGAACATTCTAAATAGGGAGGTGCGAAAGAGACGTCTGAACTTTCCAAAATCTTCCTTAGTGGCCGCCGTGAGTGAATTAGTTGAAAAGATACACTGATACAGTGATACATTCGGATGTGAACGGATATAAAGAGTGATTGATGGAAACGGAGTGATTCATATCTTTTGTATCTATCTCTCCTGAGTTACCCATCTCTAGTTCCCCCAGGGCGAGGTCTACCATTGCACTGCGGTAAGGTTGACCCCTGCGAATATCCCTAATGTGGATATCTCGGACGCGTAATTTTTGTGTGCGTTACTCCAGCGGAATGTTGTCGCTTTTCAGGGTTTCGGCTTGAAAGATAATTAGTACCCCATCTCGTGTAAATGTGCCCGAAATTTTGAATTTGTGCGTCCAGCCGATCCAAAGATATTCACGAAAAACAGATTCCGCTGGAGTAACGTTACCCCAGCGGCATGTTTTTTAACCGGTGGTCGTAGCTGAGTACAAACTAGCTACTTAGATAGATCACATTTGTGCCTAAATGTGCCCAAAAAATTAAATTTGTGCGTCTTGAGGTTTCAGAGTTATTCAAGATGCCGCTGGGGTAACGTTTAGCAAATTGCTGTACCTCTCAAACGGCATGACATACAACTACGATTTTTTTTACTACGGTAGGTCCTAATTTGTGCGTATGCTGTGCAATTTTATTTTTTCTATAATCGACACCGTTGGAAAATAAGAAATTGATTTTAAAAACCCTAAAATCGATCCTTGCGCTTCAATAAGAAACCCAAGAAACTTACCAATTATGGTGGTTTGTACCTTTTATAACACAACGCAAAGCATCATGCGAAATTAGATGTTTCTATTCCAACTCCTTAGAGAGCTATTCCATTTTAATTAAAATCTAGCTATGCTTAAATTTAACACTCCAAAACACGAGTTATTATTAAGTGACGGTAATTATGATTCGACAAATAATACGTACCTTTATTCAACTGCTTATCCTTAAAGTTTCAGCTGAAAAATCCTTGTAACTACACAGATATAAGAAGAAAACCATAGGGAAAGAAATTTCACGATTAACCGAACAAATTCGAATGACTGTATAAAAGCGGCCGCGCAGTACATTGTGCCAACCTTCTTAAATTTGTAGTACATGATTTCGTTTTTTAAAACAGTCTCACACAAAAGTGTTACATAACATTATTTATTGGTTTGTAAAAGTATGTAAGCCATATTATATTGAGGATTTGAAAATCTTTAACTTTCAGTCAAATGTTAGAACATATGTAACTACGTACCTACAGAAATTTAATAAAGACTACACTATGTATATTGACTTGACTTATGTGTTGTGTTTATGTGACTGCCTTCAGTTGCCGCTAATTACTCGTGTGTGAAGGGTGTGTGTACATTGTTTTTATCAGTAATTGAAGGCATTGTGTGTATAATCACGACGCGTGTACTTTCTGATTTTAAGGTAAGTTTATAATTTTCTGTTTGTTTTTCGATTTAATTAGAGTTATGTCCACAGCTCCTGCACTTTAATTGCGTAACGCGTAACACAATGGGGGGTATCGCGTGTGAGTTTGCCTCTAGAGGCGCTAGATTCGCGTGAGGTCAAAAAAATCAAATTTTCACTGGTTTTAGCGGGCTTCGTGACATAAATTATAATTTCTTTAATTTAACTGTTGAAAAATGATCTCTTTCGTGAAATTATCGCAAATATGGATTATTTGGCGATGAATGTGAACGCTTTGAAACCGGAATTAAGAAAAAAAAATGCGCAAAAATAAGCGGCCTCAAAGAGCAGCTAATTCAGAGGTTAGTTTTTTTTTTGCCAAAAGAAAGCTTGTTTGCGGAGGTAACTATGTTAAGATAGCTATTTTTTTAGAGTTCCGTAGCCGAATGGCAAAAAACGAAACCCTTATAGTTTCGTCATGTCTGTCTGTCTGTCTGTCCGTCCGTCCGTATGTGACAGCCATTTTATTCCGAAACTATAAGGACTATACACATGAAACTTGATAGGTAGATGTATTCTGTGAACCGCTTTCCGATTTTAAGAAAAAGATAAAATCGTAAAATAGCCCTCCTCTAACTTCTATAATAATGGAGGAAAAATAAAAAAAATATATGCTATAGATCTTAATGTAAAATTTCAATAAAAATTGGTTTGAACGAGATCGGGTCAGCAGTTTTTGAGATATAGCATATTTTCTAAAGCCGCAAATATAACTTTGTAATTCATACAAATACTATGAAAAACAATGTTATTTGGCGTAGTTACTACGGAACCCTTCATGGACGACTCTGACTCGCACTTGGCCAATTTTTTTTACAGAATTCAAGAATATGACTGAAACAGTAACTTTGTTGGAAACGCAGAGCAAAATATAGTATTACAAAACAATTTCGAACGAACGAGCTTTTTCTGCACGTTTTCTTGTAATTTCCTTTCTCTCCTCATTGTCTTGGTTCCAAGAAAATAGACTAGGTACAAGTTTTGGCTTTAATTTAGGAGTAGCTGAAAATTTGTGAACAGAAGATTACAAGAGATGAAAGTTCCTAACGTAAAAGTTACTCAAATCTGGATAAATAAGGAAGATAATAAAATTATTTACGATTTTCTGTATTTGATTCTTTAGGTAACACATAATCCTCGGGGTTTAAATGTTTTTTACAAACACGAGAATGTTTTGTCGGAGTATCTATAGTTGGTCCTGCGAATCGCCACAACTCCATAAGCCACTGTTTTAGAACAGTTTTATCTTTTGGAAACAATCATGTGCCCTCCTTTTCTTTCCAAACAAAACGGAACTGCACAGCGTTGCGGCATAGCTACTCGATATGATCATATTTATAATTAATAAATGAGATATTATTTATAATTAATGAATGAGATTCAAAACTTTGTTTCGGCACCGATCTTATAAAGTCGCCTTTGACAGATATACCTCTGGACCTTAGTCAACAGTGGCGCCAACTAGTGAGCAAAAAAACGATAGTCCCCATTAGCTCGCGGCTATCCTTTTATTTCTCCAGCTTTCTTGTTAGAAGAAAGCTGGAGAAATATCTCGCAAGAGACCATAAATTAATTAATTGCTCGCATGCCAAGGCATTCCACATGACCTGCTGTAAAGAAGGACATTGTTCCTGAACGTTTCGGTCAAGCTTTTCCCACAAATCTGTATAAGGCTAAGATCCGGGCTTTTTGGGGTGACCATGTCATGTTTTTCAACAATTTTTCTGACTGTTCCTTGTCTAAATAGTCCCTAAATAATTTTGAACTATGCTTTGTATTTTCTATTATCTTGCCTTACCTTTATTATCTTGTTGGAAAATAAATCCCTTATCGATTATTTTCAGCCCGGAGGGAATAAGCATTTTTCTCCAAAATTTCTTATGTTGCTCCTTTTTCATAATTCGGACCAGATTACCATTTCCATAGCATGAGAAACAACCCCAGACCATAAAAGATCCGCCACCACGCTTAACAGTCGGAACTTACATACTGTGGTATCATGTTTTCTTCGGTGGAACGTCGATACAGATGCCAGCACATTGAGCTACCCGAAACTGTCAAATTTTCCCAATCAATTTTGAACCGTTTAGCGATAAAGTAGAAAATCTATTAAAGACATTTGACAGAATGTAGAAGCTTGATGTGTTGACGTCTGTACATAGACTTAAGTGAAACATCTGTGATTTTGATGCTTATTATAAATATCAAGTGTTTTAGTAAGTCGTTGTCTAAACATTAAAAACTTACTTATATACTTGTCTTTATACATAGACTTAAGTAAACGATCTGTTAATCTGTTATTTTGACGCCCACTTTAATCATAACAACACTAAAAACATACAAAAATACTTTGTACAATAACGTATGAGTAAGATCTGTTATTTTGATTCCTATTTTAATCAAAACGCAGAAAACTAATGATTCAGGTAATGTTTGCATGGTTTGAGTCGGCGAAGAACTCTCTACTAGCCTCTTAAATAAAACTGTGCATAGCTTTAAGTGAAAGATCTGTGATTTTGATATCCACTTTTATCAATAATAGGTTAAATAACACTTAAACATACGAAAATACTTTTTCAATTAAAATTGTTAAAGATAAATACTTTCTTGTTTTTAATTTCCCATAAATAAACCTGCTTACGGTAAGTACCAGGGCGGCTGAAAAGTTTTGAGCCTAAGTACCTTTAAGTATTACTAATTACTCGCTCATCATATCACTAATTGTGAGTATCCTTAGAAATATATATGTCAAGTTTCATGTCATTAGCATCACTACGCTTTTAGTAATTGAACCATAAACGTCACCATGCCCGAGTCATCCGCACTATGCACGAAATTGGAGTACAGAGCTGTCATTAAATTCTTAACAAAGAAGAACAAAACGCTTACGGAAATATTTGAAGAGATATCAGCAGTTTATGGGGAGTCTGCACCTTCATTTTCGACCATTAAATGTTGGAACCGAGAGATCAAACACAGCAGGGAGTCGCTCGAAGATGATCCCAGGTCGGGACGCCCAAATACCGCCGTTACCGAACAAAACGTTGAATAAGTAAAAAAACTTGTTCTAGAAGATCAGCTAATCAAGTTGTGGTAGATAGCTGAAGGCATGGGCATTAACAAGAAATGAATTGGAAACATTCTGCATAATCACCTGCATATGAAAAAGTGTGCGCGCGATGGGTGCCGAAAATGCTGACGCCACTGGACAAGCAACGTCGAGTCACAACTTCGCAGGAGTTTTTGGAGACCTGTGGTGATAATCCTGACAATGTTTTTCTCGCCTTATTACTGTCGATGAAACCTGGATTTGACAGTACGATCCGGAGTCAAAACAGGAGTCAATGCAGTGGATAGAAAGGGGAGAAAAGCCGCCGAGGAAGTTCAAAGTGGAAAGATCGGCGTCCAAGCTCATGGCCACTGTATTTTGGGATTATGATGGTATTTTGTTCATTTATTACCTTTATAAAAATACTACAATGAACAGAGATTACTATGCCGCATTGTTGATATAGCTACGTCAAGTGGTTGTTGAGAAACGGAGAGGCAAACTGGCGAAAGGAGTCCTGTTTTTGCAAGACAACGCGCCCGTCCACACTGCGCAAGTTGCAAGGCGTGCCCTCGCTGAGACAGGATTCGAAACAATTAACTACCCACCCTATAGTCCAAACCTGTCTCCTAGCGATTATTTTCTCTTTTCAAATTTGAAAAAAGACCTTTGGGGCCGGAGATTTTCCAGTGACGAAGAAATGAAGATGGCCGTAAATGAACAATTCGAAGAAAAAACGGCGAATATTTTTGACCGGGTTAAAAGCCCTTTATAATAAATGTAAGAAGTGTATTGAAATAGAGGGTGACTATATATTGAAAAATAATTTTTAATACATTTTTACCAGCATTTTTAATACGTTAGGCTCAAAACTTTTCAGCCGCCACTTTTCAGGTGCCACCGCCGCGCGCCGGCGTCGTAGCGATGTCATATCGCCGTTTCAAATAATAATATTGCTTCCAAATCACCCAAATAGTTCCTAATGACTTAGACCTATGAAATTACGCCTACGTTTTAATTAAAAACAACGGTAAGTGATAAAAGTGCTGTCATACTCATCATATATAATAATATATTATGTAACCTTATAAGGCAATGAGAACATATCGGTAAGTATGGAGTTATGTTCAAAATCAAACTTTATTAACATAATGTTTGTAATAAACTCGTCAATAAAGTCACTACTCTCTGATAACTCTCTACGTTACATATTTATATAAAAGTAAGTAAACAGTTACTTAAACCATTTGTACGCACCTGTACCCATCAAAATTTAATTATAATACTACAAATTTAAGAAGGTTGGCACAATGTACTTTGCGGCCGCTTTTATACAGTCATTCGAATTTGTTCGGTTAATCATGAAATTTCTTTCCCTATGGTTTTCTTCTTATATCTGTGTAGTTACAAGGATTTTTCAGCTGAAACTTTAAGGATAAGCAAATGAATAAAGGTACTTATTATTTGTCGAATCATAATTACCGTCACTTAATAATAACTCGTGTTTTGGAGTGTTAAATTTAAGCATAGCTAGATTTTAAATAAAATGGAATAGCTCTCTGAGGAGTTGGAATAGAAACATCTAATTTCGCATGATGCTTTGTGTTCATAAAAGGTACAAACCACCATAATTGGTAAGTTTCTTGGGTTTCTTATTGAAGCGCAAGGATCGATTTTAGGGTTTTTGAAAATCAATTTCTTATTTTCCAACGGTGTCGATTATAGAAAAAATAAAATTGCACAGCATACGCACAAATTAGGACCTACCGTAGTAAAAAAAATCGTAGTTGTATGTCATGCCGTTTGAGAGGTACAGCAATTTGCTAAACGTTACCCCAGCGGCATCTTGAATAACTCTGAAACCTCAAGACGCACAAATTTAATTTTTTGGGCACATTTAGGCACAAATGTGATCTATCTAAGTAGTTAGTTTGTACTCAGCTACGACCACCGGTTAAAAAACATGCCGCTGGGGTAACGTTACTCCAGCGGAATCTGTTTTTCGTGAATATCTTTGGATCGGCTGGACGCACAAATTCAAAATTTCGGGCACATTTACACGAGATGGGGTACTAATTATCTTTCAAGCCAAAACCCTGAAAAGCGACAACATTCCGCTGGAGTAACGCACACGTAATTTTTGGTAGTGAGGGACTGCGTACGCGCTGTCCCTCTCAGAATACAAATAATGAACTGACAAAGCTGCTGTGTGCGGGAGGCAGACTGAATTGTTTTCGTAGATATTTATTTCAAACACCGAAGTTTGGTAGATGCAGTGTCTCCATATTTAAATCGAGGATTACCGTGTTGCTAGGGTAAAAATACGGTGTTTCTAGAAAAATTACGGTGAATTTACTAAAAGTGTACCGTGTAAATTACCGTGTAATTTTTCAAGGAAAAAAAAAACAACAAATGAATCAAAACACTATTTGCTTTTTAAATTATTAACAAAAAAATAAAATTAAAAAAAAAAACATGTGAAACATGCAAACTTCAACATTAATATTATTATGAATCAGACTCTCCTAGCACAACAATATCATTTTCGTAAATGGATTTATTAATTTTTGACAACATGTCGTTAGTTGGCCTGAAATCAACACAGTTCTTCCCATTTCTTTTAATGGACTGCTGGGTGAAAATATTCCCTTTTATTGTTTTGGTTAGAAGTTTGTTTCTTTTTTCGTCTTGATATCATTGACTTGGCTGAAAATCCGCTCGCACTCAGCGTTTGAATGCGGTAGCGAAAGCACACCTAGCATAAATTTCGGAAGTTCTTTAAATTTGTTATTTCCGTCTGTATCCCTTAGCTCTGAAATCTGAAAAAAAAAAAACAATATAGGTAATTAGTACCTACATAGTAAAGTAATTGTTGTGTCTAAATAAATAGAAAAAACAGGTAAATTAAAATATCCAACCTTGTGCCAAAATACATCAGGTTTTTCAGTTACAGCCTGAGCCTGAATGTCTTTTATTTGTGTTGCAATGAATGGAAAATTTCTCCATTCGTCATCAAGAATTTGTTGTTCATCCAGCGTTTTAGGACTAACGCGTGGCAACATGTTAAATAACGTCGATAATGTGGATAACCTTCCATCAGCCGATGCCACAATACACAATTCAGGGCGCAATTTTGACAAAGCAATCAAAACCGGGTCGTTGAAACTATATCTCGTTCTGATACCCACACAGGCACTGACAATAAATTTTCGGCAGTTGATTTTGAACTCTCGCAAAATATCTTGTTTATCTGAAATATCTGGCAACTCCAACTGCCTAGAAACTCCCAGTCCTAGATACACATCTTCCAAATTTAGGTAATGGGTGGTATCTGTTGGATTAATATCGTCTAGTTTTGTTGCTTCTACATAAGATTGTAGCATGAACGAGGAGAGCAGTTCTCTGTAAAGTTGTGCCATCTTGTCGTGCATGTCGATTATTACCGTCGATTCACTTTGAAAGTATTTATTGATATCTGTAAATTTCGGCAGGACCCATGCCAAAAATAAATAATAAGCTTTCATGATAGGGTCATGTAAACTTTTGTGAATGTCTGAACATTCGCTTTCGTCAAGCCATTTTCCATCAAAATAAAGCTGCAGCGCGTCCCATTGTTCTAATATTCTTGTTACAACTGAAACCAGAGAGAGCCATCGGGTCTGTGCAGGCCTTAATATTTTATGTACATCAGTTTCCGTAAACAACTGAAAGTCTTTGAATTCTGCTTGGCGTTTGCTGCTCAGTTTGAAATAGTTATAAATTGCTCGAGCTAACTTTTCAGTGTCTGGTGGCAATTTCTTTGAGGCATCACTCGCGCATAAATGCAAAGAATGACATATACACTTAAGTACTGTGATACCGGGGCACTTCTCACGAAATTGACTGGATACAGAATTTCTACAACCCATCATCGTATTGCATCCATCTGCACCGAAGCCCACTATGTTATCCAGAGGGACTGAATACTTTTCAAAAGACTCTATTACCAGTTTAAATAGGTGACGTGCGTTAGCAGAATAATCGTTTTGGCTGAATTCAAAAAGTTGTATTAAATCCCAGAAACGACTTAAAATTTTTCCGTGGTTATAATCGTAATATCGTACTACTACGCACATAGTTTTCACCACTGAAATGTCGGTACTCTCATCTATCATTACTGAAAACTTACTATCTTGTAGATCACGAACCAATGTATCCTTTTCGCTCCTGCCAATTACATTGTTAATGATCGCTTGGGCTTTCGTGTGTTTCAGCTTAATTTTTTTTGCAACTTCTGGATCACTAAAAGTAACCGATATAAGATCACATAAATGGTCTACCACTTGGTGAGATATCTTGTGTTCAGCTATGAAAGCTGCAAGTTTTATTTCCGCTACTTTACATTTTTCATCTAGTGTAGTCGGCGCCTTTTTAAATGCACTTTCAATGGTAGGTTGAACAAAGGACTTAGAAGTCGAACTCAACAAAAACTTCTCTTTTTGTTCATGTTTCGTACTACTACCATGTCTTTTAAGAACGCTCATTTCTGCGCTAAAACTTGAATTACAAATTGAACATATTGCTTTGTATTCATCTTTGGGATCTGTTTTTAACCACGTAGAAAATTCTTTTAGTTTACACCATTCACCTTTAAACTTTTGTTTATAATGCTTCCTTTTTATTCCAACTCTAGCTGTTTTGGTAGAACAAGTTGGTCTTGTGTCGCTATCATTACTATCAGTATCACTCTCCATTGTGAATAACAATATTTGTAACAATACTACACAACTCACTCACACGCAATACTAAAACAAATATTAAACTTAACACCGTAAATTCTCACTCTATAACTTTAAAATTATGACTATTTTAAGATAGAAGCTTGCACTTAAAACACTGATTTAAATGTAAGTAATGCGTCGTAGCGTAACTAGAATAGAAGAAAACACAATGTATTTTACGTCATTCATCCATTTCACTTACAAATTTCGTTCCTTCTGACATTTAAATAAGGTTGAGAATAGATTGCGAACGCTTGTTCGTAGAGATAGACTTTTAGATATTGTGGGATTCCCCTCGGACTCCCGGCAGTGTTGCCTTTACAAAATTGTTAATTTGACTGACGTGAAATTCGTTGTAGGATTTTTAGGCAGTACACGATGAAATATATACAACAAAGTAATTCATAATGGTAATACGGTGATTTATGACACGGTAATACATTATTACCTTGACGGTAGATAACGGCTTGATTACGGTGCATCTACGGTAATTACCGTGTATATGGAGACACTGGGTAGATGTAATGTAGCTAGGCATGGGTCATACTTGCAAAATCGAGTACCAGGGCTTTCAAGTAAGTCTATCATAAGAAACCAGGTCCAAAAACCAGGGCTCGGAATACTTTCAAGTATTTTCTATCTGCATAGGAAATTGAACCGTGAGTTCCTATGAATAAGGAGCACAATCGCGTTTACAAATAAATACCTGCATAGAGACCAAAGTTTCTACTTTTACTCATTCCAAGCCCTGTTGGAAGAAAAAATACTTGCATAGGAAATTGACCCGTGAGTTCTTATAAATAAGAAGCATAATCGCGTTTACATATAAATACTTGCAAAGACAAACCATACAGTAGAATAGACTTGCATACGAAATTGTTGCGTAGTCTCTTACACATAAGGAGCATAATCGCATAGTCGGGCGAGCGTCAAGCCCCGAACGGAGCGAGTCCGAGTAGCCGTATAAAATACTTTGAAGTCTTGCAAGTATTTCGGATCAGCATAGCTTGCTACTAATATAGTAATCTGTGGATCAGCACCTGGTGTACGTACTTGGAAGTAAATACCTGGTGTAAAAACCTGGTCGCGTAAATACGTACCATCCCTAAATGTAGCAGTATTCTTGCATTTCTTGCATCACCTTAGACAGAGAATGCAATAACCATGTATTTAATAAATTAGTGTTAGCCAAAGGATTTAATCATAAGGAATAATATTATTTATACCGATGAGGGTGGCATAATAATTTTTTGACCCATAATGAAATTGAAAATTAATGAAGTTGGCAATGATCAGTATGAAGCGTTGAGCTCTGAAAACAGTCGTTCAGCTTAAGCGTTAAGTCCTAGTGTATCTAATGCTATGTAAATCTCGCTTGACTCTCATCTTTTTAAATGAGAATGTGAAAGACGCTATGAGTCTTGTTCCCATCAAGTGATGGGGACATAATCCGATGACTAAGATTAGGTTAAAAGAAAGAAAATAAAATTTATTTAGCCCAGATGTAAAGTCACACAATAAAAAAAAAAGAAAATACTAAAAATAATAATAGATAGATAGAATATACTTTATTGTACACCAAAAATTGAAACACACTTACATAACCTTATTTCTATATCTTTGGTTACAATGGCGGTCTTATCGCTGAAAGCGATATCTTCCAGACAACCTTTGGAGGGCTTTAATTGAATTGGGGAGGGTTAAATTAGTGTACTACAAATACTCAGAACGGAAAAAACTAATTAAAATATATAAGTATATAAAACGTGTAATTTAAAGAGTATATACATACCAAGTGCATGGCTTCTTTGGATGATAACAAACGATATGGCAAGGGTTTTGTAATCCGAAAGCCGGGTCCGCTGCGACGTGTTTTCGTGTTTGCAAACAGTATAACATTGTTTGCTAACAGAATATAGGCGTGGCCTAACAGTTTTGTTAGCAAAAACAAAATAACATGTTTGCCGAGACGAATGGATAACATGCCCCGCGTTCGCCTGCGGGGAGGGGGAAGTGACGCATTTTGTGTTCGCGCTCACTATCCCTATTTTTTAATCTCAGAGACTGAATTGCCACACCTAATCTCATGTCAGGAGGAATCACATCGTTCCTCCACGTTGTTTTCTTCTCTATATCTGGTAAAATTAATGATAACAGCTCTTGATAATCACTTTCTGAACATCTAAAACTAAACAAAAACATTACAACAATAGGCGCAACGGACGGGCGGTTTTACTAATATGTTTGCTAACATGTTTTGATAACATGTTTTGTTAGAAAATTATCGCAGCGGACCCAGCTTAAGTCTACGTGTGTAGAACTATTACAAATTCCAATACACAATACCAGATACCGAATTTTTCAAATTAAGAAGAACGAAAAGAATTATCGTGTTATTGGCAAGTGACGCGGAAAGTGATGACCCTCATAGTGCTGTGACACGTTTGTTATGATTGGTATTCAAGAAATATATGAAACCAATAAATTGGTATCAATTCTTTGAGTCAGTTATTTTGTGCTGAAACTGTCTGTGAGTGGAGTCTCTATGACTTCATACCAGATGTTGTCTTCGGCCCTTTTGGATAGATATGGGGTTTCCGTTACACGTTGTATATATATAATAATTAGGTTCTGTGATATTATACCTAAAACTTGTAGTTTCATGTTGTAATATTACAACGAGTAGTCCTGAAAATATTTTTTACCTAATAGTAAAACGGTTTGGTTATTAGTGCTTACCAACTTTATGGAAAGATTGATAGAATATACTTTACTGTACACTAAACATTTTAATACAGCAATTTCACCATGTAGCTTTTTTTAACCTACGGTTAAAGACTACAGAGGCGGTCTTATCGCCGATAGCGATATCATCCAAACTACTTTTGCATGGACAATATAAACTTGAAATGAAGAAGGGAAGGGATAGTTTTAGTTTCCTACAAATACCTATCATATACAAAATTAAATTAATATATTTATACACAAATAATAAATAATAATAATATATTTATTCATTTCAAATGACAATAAAATACATATATAAATGTGTTCATTAATGTTATGTGGAAAGAAAGTGTATTATCATTAGAGGGCACGACAATGATAATACACTTTCAATTTTTAAAAGCAATGTGTGACTGAGCTTGTGTTATGGATATTGGTAATGCATTAAATAACCTGTGGGTCTTTATGAAAATAATTACTCTCAAAATATTCTTGAACTCACTCGTTCTTTTCTCTAGTAGTAATATGATGAATATGATCGTTCATAAATTTGGTGGAATGTATAGGCATTAAGTCTAAATGCTCCGATGATCTCCAATCTATACTTGTTCATCTTATCTTACTAAGTCTTACTATAGCGAAAATATGTATGGATGTTGCGTATTTATTTGGTATGTAGATATTCTCACTCACAATAGAATAGAATAACACATAGGCTACTTTTCATCCTTTCTCACGGGATTGGGATCAGGCGCGGTCCGAAGGGGGGAGGGGGGTCACAGGGAACATGACCCCCCCCCCAAATCATACACATCAAATTGAAAATCTTTCAAAAATTTGCAAAACAAGACGTCCCAAATATTATCACCCGACATGCCAATTATAATAGAAGACTTCCATTTGTTTTAGGTGTGCAATAAAATTTGTATTCTGCACTAACGGAAACTAATTTACTCGACACATTTTATTATTAGTGACCCTCCCAAAATTGCAGGCTGTGACCGCAACCTATTCGGGATTCGGAAAAACCTGCGAACAAAATTGCTGGCAAAACTTAATCTTTTATAATTTATACGTACCGTGAAAGAAAATCAGCGACATAAGATCCTAGTGGCTTCATAGAGGGGTAAGACTTGGACATCCAAACTCCTGGCACGATGCCCTTGGTGAAGGCGTTGTGGCACTCCTCGAGCTCCGCGCTCATGATGGCCAGGCCCTGCGCCGCCAGGTGAACTCCGTGCAGGGTCCGCTTCACCACCGCCAGCAGCCGATTGTAGCGGATCAGTTCCTGGGAGAGAAGGATTTGGTGTTTCATGTCAGTATTTCATTATACAACATCATTTTAGTGGCAAGTGACGTGGAAAGTGATGACCCTCATATTGCTGTGACACGTTTGTTATTACTGGTGTTCAAGAAACATAATTATGAAACCAATAATTTGGGGTCAATTCTGTGAGTCACTTATTTTGAGCTGAAACTTTGCATAGAGACTCCATACGAGATGTTGTCTTCAGCCCTTTTGGATAGATATGGGGTTTCCGTTACACGTTGTAGAAGCAGTAATGTGGTAAGCGGTCGGTCGGTTAGGATTTTTTTAAATGTAATCTAGCAATGTAGGTAGAATTCACATTACTAGCAATCTTGTTAACCCCTCCAACTAGGCTAAATATGCTTGTCTGAAGTGGATTCACGGCAATAGTGCAATAGGTGAGTTTCGAACCCGCAATCTTCCGATCACAAGTCTAACACCTTAGCCGCCATTAGTATTTAGTTAGCGGATCTTGTTGTTTCACAAAGTAAAAATTTATTATTTATTTTTTTATTTTATTTTATTATTTTAGCAAAACGTGGACTACATCGACGGGCCAAGCCAAGTCAATGTACTGTGTGATGAGCGGTTTAAGGTGTTTTCATTTTCCTCTGCATGAACTTTTTCACTATTGTACAGGTATTCCAGATTGCTGCTTTTTGGAGTGTGATGTAAATGGAATCTTTCAGGTCTATTAATTTGAGGCTATAGTGCAGGTGGTTTGGCATAATACATGTAGTGGAGATAACTATGGGAACAACGTATACTTTTTCTTGTCTTATTATATTACATTGTGGACGTCCCACCCATACGCAAAAAACATTTTGGGAATAGATTCATCGTGCGTACGGCTAAGGAGTTCAATTCCCTGCCGGAGTCTGTGTTTCCCGATAGCTATAACCTAGGGGTATTTAAGTCAAGAGACTATATAACCTATTCAAGGTTACTTTTAGGTAAGCGTGCTCCATCTTCGACCACATCATCACTTACCATCAGGTGAGAAGGTGATTAAACGCGAGTACTTATAATACCAATAAAAAAATAGGCTATTGTCGCTATTTTCGCAGTGTACCTGTTTGAGCACGGTGTTCATGCTGTTGTAGTAGAGCACGGGGTACCGCTCGGACACGGCGATGACGTCATAGAGGGGGGGCATGCGCTCCATGATGTCGCGCGTCATGTCCACCACGCCGCCCCCCTCCGCGCCCTCCCCCCCACCACCCGCCACGATGTCCGTCTGGGTGATCAGCGTGCCAAATAGCAGCTGGATGGGAAACAGGCAAACATTATTTATTTAATTTTATATTATATTTTATAATATACTTGTAATATCTTATAATAAAGATCTCTTCGAAATTCAAATTGAAATAGATAATCATAAGTTTTCGTAAAAAAATGGTAGAGCTTCTGGGTTAATAAGAGAAACAACGCAACGTCATGATAATTACGTTCCATATGAACGTAAACTTGTAACTGTTTGTACAAAACAGCTAGTTAAGGTATAGTCTAAATTATTATATACTTATGTCAAGTACCGGGTATCCGTCAATGATGTGGAAACAAGATGTCATTTTAATATCCTGAAGAACGAAATAGCCAACTAGCCATATAGGAACTAAACTTTTCTTTTTAGTTGATTTATGATACTTTCTTGATACAAAGATTCAAATACACGCATACAATTTACACATTTAATTGCAGTTTTTTTAAACTTCAACTACCAATTATGAAAAAAAAACTCCATGATCGAGTTGTAGGGGAGATTTACTATTTAATTGTTTCTTATCCGAGTTATGATAAAAAGTTTCCTTTTTTTTCCTGTTGGTTCTGTTTACTTTTCAAATCAAAATTGTTAAAAAATTGTCAACAATAACTGGAACAGCAGAAATACCTCTCACAAGCCAACTATAGCTTTAAAGGTTCCTAACATGGACATTGTAAAATTCATAGTTTGATGAAATAAATGTTTTTTTTTAGATTGGGTAACAATGGATCACGGGTTACTATAACTCAGTTTATGCTTTCTTTAAAGATTAGATACTCGTATTATGATTTCATTTCAGAGATTAATCATTTAGTCATAAACTTTCCAATTAAAATGTATCAAAAACAAAGTGATCCACTGTTACCCAATCTCCCCATATTTAACAAAAAAAAAACAAATTATTTTTGTATAACTTATGATTATTGATAATGGGATCCGTTTGCAATTAAATGAAATATTTATTTTGTAAATTGGTTATAAATAACACTTTTACACGTCATGTTTTTTTGCGTGTTTAGTTTAGCTAGATGAGGCCAGTGTTTCCTAACTGACTACTCTGAGAAAAAATACCGAAACAACATCTCTTTTAAAGTCCATACAATTATTGTTAGTCCAATCATATGAAAAAAAGTAGATTCATGTCTGTGGTGCTCTTTGAAGAAATAACCACACAGATTTGAGCGGACCTGTCCAGACAGTGCAAGAATTTGTCAGTAATCGTGTAGCTCAACTTAGAACTTAAGGAGCTCAACAATCTGAGGAACAATACCAAAGTAAGGACATTTGGGTAGGCCACAAGAGTACAATGAGAGTAGAAGTAAAACCTTACGGCATTCGTCTCCTTATTGTCCTTGGTGATATCAGCGTTCTCGTGCAGACCGAACACCTCGGGCTTGGCGATCATGGGCAGCGCGCGGATGTGCTCCAGCACCGAGTTGTAGTCCATCGCCCGCGGCATGCGGTAGTCACCGCTCGGGGAGAACGAGTAGCTGGCAATTCAAACATCTTCATCTCAAATATCAATTCAATAACGACATCAATATTGTACAACGACATTTTCAAGTTATTTTTAATGATAATAGGCTCGCGTTTGACCACCATTTCACCTGGGAAGTGATGATGTGATCGAAGATGGAGCACGTTTGCCTAGAAGTAAGTTGTAGGTTATAGCGGTCAGGAAACACAGACTCCGGCAGGGAATTCCACTCCTTAGCCGTACGCACAATGAAAGTATTTCCAAAACGTTTTGTGCGTATGGGTTTAACGACGTGATTCCAGAAACCTCTAGTATTAATGCGTAAAGTAACGTTCTGTTCTGGAATTTACTCTTCACTTAATGGAAGGCAAACCCACACCCAAGAAAGTAGTAGCCTCGTCGTGAACTAAGTGGTAAACTAATAATAATAAAAATCTGCTTCTGATTTCAAAGTAACTGTGTTTTCTCTATATATCTGCGTATAGATAGATAGATAGAATATACTTTATTAGACACCAAAATTTAAACACACCTATTTAACAATAATAATAATAGCACCTATGCAATTATATAAAAAAAAAACTAAAACACCAAAATTGTCTGTATGTCTGTTTGGGCAAATTGCTGGAGAGGCTGAACCGGCTAATTTCTTATGAAAAAATGTCTTACTCAGGCGTTGTAGTGACTTGATCGTTGTAGAATATGGAGAGTAGAGACATAATGAGCCTTCTGTCCTTGTCGTCGGTGACCCTGCCTCCGTAGTTGCACTCGCCCGCGAGGTAGTTGAGGGCGTCGAATGGCGTCTCCGCATAGTCAGTCAGGAACATCTGGCGATCAGGAAATGTAATGAATTGTCTCCTGTTTCGAAGCTTGAGGACCTCGTAACTATATAATAGCAGTCGCATGGGTCGATTCTCAAGAAATGCTTACCGGGGTCAGTCCATGGATGGCTGAACTTAACATATCGACGCTGGAAAGGAAAAATTATCCAAGCGACATCAGACTAACTTTACAGTAGAGTAGTTTAAAGTTTGAATTTTCAGAAAAAAATCGTGTAAATTCTTGTAATGGTCCAAAAAGCCTAATTCTTAGAAATTTATTTGGATATTTTTTTATCTACATTATAGTATACGTAACTATTAAAAATAATGCTTAGTTTTAAAGTTAGTGTCGCTTAGTAAAATTTTCCCTAAAAGTAGAAACGGGAAAAATTTACTAACCGACAAGCTTTGATTAAGGAAGGTACGGTAAAAATGTAATATATATCTTTTTTAGAATTTATATCAGAGTAAAAGTTGCCTTACCAAAATAAAAAACATGTGGAAGTTGAGGCAAAACAACCTAAATATTAATTTAATATAATTTTTTTATATTACATCAATGCATGTAGGAAAAAAACCAAATAAGTCAAAATTACCTAACTGATAAAAGAACAAATCCTTTCTGAGGAAAAAATATACTATGCGCCTAACACTATATTGCCAGATACTGGAAAAATTAACTAAGTGGAGTAATTACCGTACGAACAGAAATGTCAAAATTAAACAAAGGCAAATTTAGCATTTCACAATTACGACAACCACCAAATTTTCAAAAATGCTCGAAAATTTTGTCGTTTAGTAAGGAAAAAAAAATGAACTCTCGCGAACTTCAAAATGTCGAAGCGACATCAAAAGTCGTCGTAGAAGGACGTGAGTAAGACCAAACGACGCAGAAAAATCAGGCGATTCCAACAATGTATATAACTCAAATGACAAAAAATGTCGCTTGGATAATTTTTCCTTTCCAGCGTCGATATGGAGAGTCCAACGGCCTCAGTAAGCACGTTAACCCGTTGATCCCGTCCCGGCTGTCATTAGCATCTTTGACAGTTACGGGTAGTTAGAAGCCAAACAGTGTGACATTAGCCTTGCAAAGGGATATTGTGTTACCCAGCCACTGGGTTATGTAGGTCAGATAGGCAGTTACTCAATGAAAACCACTAGAACTCAACTGCATCTGATTACACGGAAAAATAACAACACAGTTGTGAGAAGATTCAAGATTTAGCTGGCCAAGATTTAAGTTATGAAGATCAGATAGGAGGTCGTTCCGTCTATACTAATATAATAGAGATAATTTTAGATTTTTCGTTTATTTGTCTGTAACGAATGAACTCAAAATCGACTGGACCGATTTATTATGTCACCAATATTCAGCAAGTAACATAGGCTAACAAAAAACCTTTTCACGCAAGCGAAAGTCCGAGCAGAGACTAGCATGAAATAAAGGTAGAGCTGCAAATGGCTGGGCAGGAAGCTAGCGTCCGGTAGCGAGATGGGCAGACGACAGTATATCCTGGATGAGACTGGCACAAGCAAAGAGTGTCATACCCAGCAGTGGATGAAGTCAGGCTGTGGATGATGTTACACATACACACACACGTCATGTACACATACACACACCTTCGTACATATTCACACACAGAAATTATCGTACGCACACACACACATGCACTTACACTATCGTACATACACACTAAAGCATTAAAACAAATTATTTACGTTAATTTGTTTTTTTTTACCGATAATAGGTTTGCGTTTGGCCACCATCACACCTTATGAGAAGCGATGATGTGGAATTAATATAATTTAATTATTTCTACTGTTTTGTTATGCGTACCGCTATGAGCGGACTCTCCTAATACAGCCTAAACGGAGATATGCTTAAACGGAGGCTCCAATCGTAAACTGATTGCAATAATATTGCGAATATAACCTGGGAGTCTTTAAGTCAAGAGTGAATAGGTTACTTCTAGGCAAGCGTGCTTCATCTTCGACCACATCATCACTTACCATCAGGTGAGAGGGTGGTCAAACGCGAACCTATTATCAATAAAAAAAAATTGAAGATGAGTTAGGTAAGCTATCCAACATAACTGACCTGCAGCTGCATGATACAGATGCGCAGGTCGCTCTCGTTGAACTCGTACTGGATGTTCCAGCCCAGCGGCCCGAAGGCGCGGCGCTCCTGCACGACGGCGTGGAAGAAGATGAGTTAGGTAAGCTATCCAACATAACTGACCTGCAGCTGCATGATACAGATGCGCAGGTCGCTCTCGTTGAACTCGTACTGGATGTTCCAGCCCAGCGGCCCGAAGGCGCGGCGCTCCTGCACGACGGCGTGGAAGAAGCTCAGCGCGAACAGCAGGCGCCGCCAGTCCTCCGTGCGCGGGCACGAGATGTAGAACTCGGGGTCGCAGATGGGGTCCGATATGTACGACCGGTACATGTTGTTTTTCAACCCCTTTGGTGCTTCGTTTGTCATTTTTACACCTAGGAAGGATGATACATACTAGTTTTTAAGCTAACATGGTCAGTAATAGCATCATTAGAACCTAAAACGGGATATTTACCATGTGTATTTATTGTTGCGAGTTTCATCCGTGATCAGGGCCCTTACAACAGTGCTGAAATATCGGAAACTAAACAAGAAATACATATGCTAAATATCCCGTTTTAAACTCTAATGATAATGTTCCATACTTATTATATTAATAAATTTTCCAGCCGTTTTAGCGCCAAAACCGTGAGGTGTTTAGAAACAAAATTTTTGCCAAAGACTAAGCATTTCCATACCATGTGGTATTACTAGCAGTGTTTTGGGTACATTACCATTCGACAGCGTTAGGGACGAATTTTTGATGCTTTATTGAAGTTTTCAAAGTATCAGAAATTTAGATATAAAAAAAATAAAAGTAATAAAATGTGTTTGTAAAACACACCAGCGCTCTTTTCTTTCAGCATCTTTTTTACATTAAAGAGTAGAACAAAAAATTCACTTAAATGGTTTTAAGTCATGGTTATTATTTTGGATTATTGTTTACAATGTATAATTATATTATTTTAACAGACACTCGTGTTGCTGAGGAGTTTTTTTCCGTTATTTTATATTTTCAGCTCAAATACGTTACTATAAGAGCTAGTGAACCATCCCACTAATCCGTTTCCAACAAACCTAGATTTAAAAAAAATTATTATAGTTTTATTATCGGTCAATTAAGAAAATGCCGTTCTGACAGTCATCGCGTAGTTGCGTCATCCTCCTTTAAGTGGTGTAAAAAAATAAATACATTTTGAATCTGCTCTCACAAGGCTACAATTCTAAGTTAAGTAGAAATTGTTATGCCCAAACATCAAGCAAAATGCGAACATAGGGTAGGATCATGATTATCCGCTTACCATTCTGCAGCACAGTGACCGGGAACGACTTGCTGGGGTAGCTGGTGAGCCAGCAGCGGAAGTTGGGGTGCGTGGCCTGCGGGATGATGACCTCGGCGCAGATGCGCTCCAGCTCGCCCATCCACGACTCCATCACGTGGCAGTTCTGCAGCACCACCCAGCCCCCCGTCACTATGGCCTGGCCTATCAAGTTGGCGGCTATTGGGCCCTGGGAATCATGAAAAACAGATAATTTTAAATCCTCTATTTCAGATAAAATCTATACAAAATCCATAGTTGTGTTAGTAGAATTGCCTACCGGAGTTGCTGGAATAGTCTAATGAGATACCGCGGCCACGGAACGCAACGGCAGCTGAAGGAACAGGGTGGATTTTTAGTCAGTGAAGTCTGACACTCCCTTCCACTCCACCCAGAGCGAGAGAAGTCATTCGATGATTTTCCCACCCAGAAAAAAAAGGGTCAAACATTAAATGCTACATGTTTATATTTAAACGTTCAGTGTTTTTCACATGGACAGCAAAATGAATAATAGAATACTATAAATTACAATAAACTTTATGGAATGGACGAGCAGTTTATGGGAAACGTGCCTCAGTTGCTCGTCGTTCCCATAAAGTAAATCATGAAAGGAAAATAAAAATAATAAGGAAAATAGGCACTGTGGCCCGTAAGGAATATCAACTAAGTTTTTAAAAGGCTAATGAAGTTACTGCATGTTAAAGAGAAAGAAGTTAACAGTATTCTAGATACAATTACCTATCCAGAATATTATTAACTTTTTTCTCTTGAATGACAATTGGGTCACGTATTATATTAAATTAGCTAATTTATGGGCTAATGCTTTCAAAGTCCCGTTTCTCCTTTTTTATATGTATTCAATCATAACTGACTAACAAGCTCGTGGCTAGATAATAGCAAGGGTCGATTTTCGAGCTTATTAGCAACGCTTGACGAGGTTCATCCGTGAATGAGTGACCGACGAATAGACTTTATTTTAAAATTCATTAATGTGCATGTACTATTGATATTGACAAGACTAATACTGTAAAAGTTTGCATAGATACCTTTTTTTTCTGGGTGGGAAAATCATCGAATAACTTTTCCCGCTCTGGGTTAAGCGGAAGGGAGTGTCAGACTTCTACTGACTAAAAACCCTACCTGTCCCTTCAGCTGCTTGTAAATTCCAGGGCCGCGGTATCTTGTTAGTACGTTTCCGCAACTCCAGCGGGCAATGGCCTTATGAGGCCCCGTCACTAATGCTGACAGCTCCTTAAGGCGAGCGTGGAACACAACGCGCCGCCGCCTCCGACTCGGGCCTGTTCCTTATCGGACGGTGAGCTACCCCTGCTCACCGTCCGTAAGCCCGCGCCTACGGTGGCCGGAGATCGGCCCGAATCCCTGACGATAGATACCTTACGTCGACAATTTATTTATTTATTTATAACAAAATCCACAGCTCTTAACACAATGTTTTATAGTAACTTATATCTAATCTTACAGCCAATTACGGATTTACAATTTATTCACTAGTAACAAACATGTAGGAAATATATTTTTTTAGATTAACATTATTATACAGTATTAAGAAGTCTGCATGGGGAGTATTAAATGAATGTGTCTTGGTGTGTGTGCGTGTGTGTGTGTGTGTGTGTAGGTATGTGGTGTATGATGAATGCCTGTAGTGTACCATACTTAATCTCATACTATTTTACTTCTGTTAGGATCTGATTAGGTAAATCGACATGTACAGAGGATAAAAGTAGCTTCCTAAACATACCTTTTTTGGAGTTAAACATAGAGGATCTATCTGTAACATCTCGCACGCTGTTGCAATTGAACCTATATTTACAAATAAAGGATTCTGATTCTGACCGTCTTAACGTAGGTATCGAGATTCCTTCGTGCTTCAGAATGTACACTAAGCAATTGGTTCCGGCTGACATTTGTACATCTTTTGCAGTAGTTATGAGTAGTCAGAAGACAAAATCTAACAGCTGTCTTGCCAAGGGTATCGTATTACCCAGCTGCTAGGTTATGGAGGTTAGATAAGCAATTGCTTTTGTATCCGGACTCTGGACATTATCCATCAAATGGTCTTTAAGAGACCTTATAAGTCTCAGCCACAAAGGTCCTCTGACCGCCATCGACATTCGAAGAATACAGGTACGTGTTTTTTTTTAAAGGTAGCTAGCAATTTCGTTAGAATTCACATTACGAGCAATCTTGTTAACCCCTCCAAATAAGCTAAATATCCTTGTCTGGAGTGGGTTCTATGCAATACTGTAATGGGTGGGATTCGAACCCGCGACATCTCAATCACAAGGCCGACATCTTAACCATTAAGCTAATGACGCTTGCATATTTGAAGAAGAAAAGAAACAAGCAAGATTGTAACCATAGTTCAAGCAATATTGGGTTTAAATTTTTGGTGTACAATAAAATTTATATTCTATCTATTTATCTCACCTGCCCCTGTCCCAGCGAGATAGTCTCGAAGCTGACGACTTTCTTCTCGGAGACGTATTTGACGAGACCAGACATGGGGTCGGAGCCAGGAGACAGGATGAAGATAAGGGGCGAGCAGCAGTTGCTGTCGTTGTAGGACTTGTCCAGGTCGAAGGGGGGCGGCTCTATGTACGGCCGCCCCATCTCCGACACCACATACGCTTGGACCAGGGGGATCAGCTTGTCGGGGCGGATGCACCTGGATAAGATAGTTAATTGCAAGTATAAGTTTTTAAACTGACATGGTCACTAACAGTATCTAATAGAAATAACATCAACAACAGTGGCAATAACTAATGTTAATACTTTTTTTTTTGTTTTGTTTAATTGCTTCTTTCACGTTTATGCCGTGGCAGCCTTTAATTAAGGCTACACTTTTTTTTTGTAAAACTATTTTAAACATTATTTTTGATGTATGCTTTGTTGGTTGTCCTTAAATGAATAAATAGAACGTAAACCGGGATATTTGCCATGTGTATTGAGTAGTTTCGAGTTTCCGATATTTTGGCACTGTTGCAAGCGCCATGATCACGGATGAAGTAAGAAGCGCGATGATCAGTTCATCCGTGATCCACATGATAAATATCCCGTTTTAAATTGTAATGATAATTGCGAATATACAGTATGTTATTTTAAACGAGGGACATATTCAAACCTACAATAGTGTATGCTTACATGATAATAATAAAAATATGAACAAAAAAAAAACACTGGTAAATAACAGACAGAACCATACCAAAAGTCCTCGGGGGGAGTTTACACACAAGCTTCCTTTTTTTGGCAGGATCGGGCCGTGTTTTGCCACGTGATTACTTTAGGTACTGTTTACAAGTTCATTCACCTCTTGCGCCTCAGTGTACATGATAAAAGTATTATATTGGACAATTACGTCAATAATTTAAGTTATACGTTTTTCACATATTTGGGACCAGAATCGTATACTGTATACCTTCCTTCAATAAGTCCCTCGTTTAACCTAACACACTGTATACACACCTTCCTAATAAAAATAAATCATTAAATACTAGCACTTCTCCCGCGACTTCGTCCGCATGGATTTCGAAATAATTTATAGCCTATAGCACTCACAAATAACTCATCTTTGTAGCAATAATTTTTTTTTAGAATAAGATCATTAGTTCCGGATATCATCCCCCAAAATACAAACTTACAAACAAAGTTTACCTCTTTATAATATTCGAGTAGATGTGTCGCTGGAGAAGATATATTATTTTGTTATTTTATTTTAATCGTCATATTAGATATTTTTATCAACTTACACAAAAGTCAAAAGTGAAAAGGTTACCTCTAGGTAAGCGTGCTTCATCTTCGACAACATTACATTATCAGTTACCATCAGGTCAGATGGTGTTCAAACATGAGCCTATCATATAAAAAAACTACACCTAAAACATCCCTATGAATCAGCCTGTCTAGTGGTGGAAACTGTATGAAAATCTTTTCAGTTTATCGTAAACAGGAAGACAAAAACTGCGACGGACTTTGTTTTATAATATGTAGTGATGTTCTCGGTTACAACGTACCTGAGTATGATGAGCTTGGCGATGCCCTCCACCTTATCGAAGGGCTCGGGCACGGGGCTCTCGTGCGGCGCCGACAGGTCGTAGAACGTACCTGAGTATGATGAGCTTGGCGATGCCCTCCACCTTATCGAAGGGCTCGGGCACGGGGCTCTCGTGCGGCGCCGACAGGTCGTAGAACGTACCTGAGTATGATGAGCTTGGCGATGCCCTCCACCATATCGAAGGGCTCGGGCACGGGGCTCTCGTGCGGCGCCGACAGGTCGTAGAACGTACCTGAGTATGATGAGCTTGGCGATGCCATCCACCATATCGAAGGGCTCGGGCACGGGGCTCTCGTGCGGCGCCGACAGGTCGTAGAACGTACCTGAGTATGATGAGCTTGGCGGTGCCCTCCACCTTATCGAAGGGCTCGGGCACGGGGCTCTCGTGCGGCGCCGACAGGTCGTAGAACGTACCTGAGTATGATGAGCTTGGCGATGCCCTCCACCATATCGAAGGGCTCGGGCACGGGGCTCTCGTGCGGCGCCGACAGGTCGTAGAACGTACCTGAGTATGATGAGCTTGGCGATGCCCTCCACCTTATCGAAGGGCTCGGGCACGGGGCTCTCGTGCGGCGCCGACAGGTCGTAGAACGTACCTGAGTATGATGAGCTTGGCGATGCCCTCCACCTTATCGAAGGGCTCGGGCACGGGGCTCTCGTGCGGCGCCGACAGGTCGTAGAACGTACCTGAGTATGATGAGCTTGGCGATGCCCTCCACCTTATCGAAGGGCTCGGGCACGGGGCTCTCGTGCGGCGCCGACAGGTCGTAGAACGTACCTGAGTATGATGAGCTTGGCGATGCCCTCCACCATATCGAAGGGCTCGGGCACGGGGCTCTCGTGCGGCGCCGACAGGTCGTAGAACGTACCTGAGTATGATGAGCTTGGCGATGCCCTCCACCTTATCGAAGGGCTCGGGCACGGGGCTCTCGTGCGGCGCCGACAGGTCGTAGAAAGCCTTCCACTCCGCAGTATGCTGCTCCACGTGCTCACGGAACCCTTTTAACCTGATCACAAGATACATTTCAAGATTATAATAAGAACTAGTATTTGCGTGTTACGCGGAACATTTTTTTTTTCAGATTCATTTAGAGGGGCAATGCTTTAGTCAAAATACTTCTGCAACCCCCCCCCCATCACCCCCCCCCCTTTTTTTTTTTCACAAGCACGCGAGGTGCTTGCACCTCGCGTGCTTGTGAAAAAAAAAAAAATGGGGGGGGTGATGGGGGGAGATGGGGGGGTTTAGTATTTGCGTGTTGCGCGAGGTGCAAGCACCTCGCGTGCTTGTGAAAAAAAAAAATGGGTGGGAGATGGGGGGGTTTAGTATTTGCGTGTTGCGCGAGTTGCTTGCACCTGTGCTTGTGAGAAAAAAAAAAAGGGGGGGGGGGGGTTGCAGAAGTATTTTGACTAAAGCATTGCCCCTCTAAATGAATCTGAAAAAAAAAAATGTTCCAAGTCTCTTAATTTCCGAGATCCGCCTAAAGGGGGTTAGAAGGGGGGAGGGGGGGGACTGAAAAATGGTTTTTACTTTACTGAGCCTCCTCTATACGAATCCGTAAAAAAAAAAATATGGGTCTCGTAGTTTCCGAGATACGATAGGGGGGGGAGAAGGGGGGTGAAAAGGGGAGGTTTGGCACTTTTCCCGTAGGTTTGAGAGTTACTTGTTTACGAATCTGTCAAAATATACCCACCTCCCTATCCACCATCTGGGAGAACAATTATGTCAATGAGTCAGTGAGTCAGTCAGTGAGTGGTAATTTAGCTTTATATAGTATAACTAGTATTTGCGTGTTGCGCGAGGTGCAAGCACCTCGCGAGCTTGTGAAAAAAAAAAAAAAGGGGGGGGGGTGATGGGGGGGTTTAGTATTTGCGTGTTGCGCGAGGTGCAAGCACCTCGCGTGCTTGTGAAAAAAAAAAAAAAAAGAGGGGGGGGTGATGGGGGGGGGGGGTTGCACAAGTATTTCGACTAAAGCATTGCCCCTCTAAATGAATCTGAAAAAAAAAATGTTCCAAGTCTCTTAGATTCCGAGATCCGCCTAAAGGGGGGGAGAAGGGGGGCGGGAGGGGGGACTTTGAAAAATGGTTTTTACTTTACCGAGCCTCCTCTATACGAATCCGTAAAAAACAAAAAATACGGGTCTCGTAGTTTCCGAGATACGATAGGGAGGGGGGAGAAGGGGGGTGAAAAGGGGAGGTTTGGCACTTTTCCCGTAGGTTTGAGAGTTACTTGTTTACGAATCTGTCAAAATATACCCACCTCCCCATCCACCATCTGGGAGAACAATTATGTCAATGAGTGAGTGAGTGAGTCAGTCAGTCAGTGAGTGGTAATTTAGCTTTATATAATATAACTAGTAGTTGCGTGTTGCGCGAGGTGCAAGCAACTCGCGTGCCTGCGAAAAAAAAAAAAAAAAAAAAAAAAGGGGGGGGGGGTGGTGATGGGGGGAGATGGGGGGTTTAGTATTTGCGTGTTGCGCGAGGTGCAAGCACCTCGCGTGCTTGTGAAAAAAAATAAGCATTGCCCCTCTAAATCAAGTATTTGCGTGTTGCGCGAGGTGCAAGCACCTCGCGAGCTTGTGAAAAAAAAAAAAAAAAAAGAGGGAGGGGGGTGATCGGGGGGGGGGTTGCACAAGTATTTCGACTAAAGCATTGCCCCTCTAAATGAATCTGAAAAAAAAAATGTTCCAAGTCTCTTAGATTCCGAGTTCCGCCTAAAGGGGGGGAGAAGGGGGGCGGGGGGGGGGGACTTTGAAAAATGGTTTTTACTTTACCGAGCCTCCTCTATACGAATCCGTAAAAAACAAAAAAATACGGGTCTCGTAGTTTCCGAGATACGATAGGGAGGGGGGAGAAGGGGGGTGAAAAGGGGAGGTTTGGCACTTTTCCCGTAGGTTTGAGAGTTACTTGTTTACGAATCTGTCAAAATATACCCACCTCCCCATCCACCATCTGGGAGAACAATTATGTCAATGAGTGAGTCAGTCAGTCAGTGGTAATTTAGCTTTATATAGTATAACTAGTATTTGCGTGTTGCGCGAGGTGCAAGCACCTCGCGTGCTTGTGAAAAAATAAAAAAAGGTGGGGTGATGGGGGGGGGTTGCAGAAGTATTTTTACTAAAGCATTGCCCCTCTAAATGAATCTGAAAAAAAAATGTTCCAAGTCTTTTAATTTCCGAGATCCGCCTAAAGGGGGTGAGAAGGGGGGTGGGGGGGCGACTTTGATAAATAGTTTTTACTTTACCGAGCCTCCTCTATACGAATGCGTAAAAAAAAAATACGGGTCTCGTAGTTTCCGAGATACGATAGGGAGGGGGAGAAGGGGGGGGAAAAGGGGAGGTTTGGCACTTTTCCCGTAGGTTTGAGAGTTACTTGTTTACGAATCTGTCAAAATATACCCACCTCCCCATCCACCATCTGGGAGAACAATTATGTCAATGAGTGAGTCAGTGAGTGGTAATCTAGCTTTATATAATATAATTATTTATTTGCACAGAAAATAGGTACATAAAATAAGGTGTTAAGAAAGTGATGAGAACCCTGTGCAATCGGCCTTTAATTAGGAATCAAGATTTATGTATTTATTTATCATCATACAATTATCTTGGTTATTCTTCTTAAGTAGTTAAGCAACGCTTTTCGAAGTCAGTCTGTGTATGGGTCATCATCCAAATATCAAGGTTCCTCCTTGCCGCCACAGCACGCCAAGCCGTTTGTCTCAGCTGTCATTTGTTTGTTGTCAGAGACCAACAAACCTAAAACCAGAGAAGTATAATGTTACCCAGATTCTGGGATGTCGTGTCAGATAGGCAGTCGTTCTATGTCATCTGTGCAAGTCGACTCCAACATGGTTGAGAAAAGGCTAAGCAGACCATAACTGCAATGGGCCGTAATGGAAGCCAGCAGCTGCTCGTCCAAGTGAACATACTAACTGGCCGAGTGAACTGCTGCGCACGATCTCGGACCAGGCCTTCTCGGAGAGCCAGCTGGCGGCCGGGTTCTCGTGCGGGTTGTCCAGCGCCACGCCGCCCGTCAGCAGGAACGTCAGCAGCTCCTCGTCCAAGTGAACATACTAACTGGCCGAGTGAACTGCTGCGCACGATCTCGGACCAGGCCTTCTCGGAGAGCCAGCTGGCGGCCGGGTTCTCGTGCGGGTTGTCCAGCGCCACGCCGCCCGTCAGCAGGAACGTCAGCAGCTCCTCGTCCAAGTGAACATACTAACTGGCCGAGTGAACTGCTGCGCACGATCTCGGACCAGGCCTTCTCGGAGAGCCAGCTGGCGGCCGGGTTCTCGTGCGGGTTGTCCAGCGCCACGCCGCCCGTCAGCAGGAACGTCAGCAGCTCCTCGTCCAAGTGAACATACTAACTGGCCGAGTGAACTGCTGCGCACGATCTCGGACCAGGCCTTCTCGGAGAGCCAGCTGGCGGCCGGGTTCTCGTGCGGGTTGTCCAGCGCCACGCCGCCCGTCAGCAGGAACGTCCGCAGCTCCTCGTCCAAGTGAACATACTAACTGGCCGAGTGAACTGCTGCGCACGATCTCGGACCAGGCCTTCTCGGAGAGCCAGCTGGCGGCCGGGTTCTCGTGCGGGTTGTCCAGCGCCACGCCGCCCGTCAGCAGGAACGTCAGCAGCTCCTCGTCCAAGTGAACATACTAACTGGCCGAGTGAACTGCTGCGCACGATCTCGGACCAGGCCTTCTCGGAGAGCCAGCTGGCGGCCGGATTCTCGTGCGGGTTGTCCAGCGCCACGCCGCCCGTCAGCAGGAACGTCAGCAGCTCCTCGTCCAAGTGAACATACTAACTGGCCGAGTGAACTGCTGCGCACGATCTCGGACCAGGCCTTCTCGGAGAGCCAGCTGGCGGCCGGGTTCTCGTGCGGGTTGTCCAGCGCCACGCCGCCCGTCAGCAGGAACGTCAGCAGCTCCTCGTCCAAGTGAACATACTAACTGGCCGAGTGAACTGCTGCGCACGATCTCGGACCAGGCCTTCTCGGAGAGCCAGCTGGCGGCCGGGTTCTCGTGCGGGTTGTCCAGCGCCACGCCGCCCGTCAGCAGGAACGTCAGCAGCTCCTCGTCCAAGTGAACATACTAACTGGCCGAGTGAACTGCTGCGCACGATCTCGGACCAGGCCTTCTCGGAGAGCCAGCTGGCGGCCGGGTTCTCGTGCGGGTTGTCCAGCGCCACGCCGCCCGTCAGCAGGAACGTCAGCAGCTCCTCGTCCAAGTGAACATACTAACTGGCCGAGTGAACTGCTGCGCACGATCTCGGACCAGGCCTTCTCGGAGAGCCAGCTGGCGGCCGGGTTCTCGTGCGGGTTGTCCAGCGCCACGCCGCCCGTCAGCAGGAACGTCAGCAGCTCCTCGTCCAAGTGAACATACTAACTGGCCGAGTGAACTGCTGCGCACGATCTCGGACCAGGCCTTCTCGGAGAGCCAGCTGGCGGCCGAGTTCTCGTGCGGGTTGTCCAGCGCCACGCCGCCCGTCAGCAGGAACGTCAGCAGCTCCTCGTCCAAGTGAACATACTAACTGGCCGAGTGAACTGCTGCGCACGATCTCGGACCAGGCCTTCTCGGAGAGCCAGCTGGCGGCCGGGTTCTCGTGCGGGTTGTCCAGCGCCACGCCGCCCGTCAGCAGGAACGTCAGCAGCTCCTCGTCCAAGTGAACATACTAACTGGCCGAGTGAACTGCTGCGCACGATCTCGGACCAGGCCTTCTCGGAGAGCCAGCTGGCGGCCGGGTTCTCGTGCGGGTTGTCCAGCGCCACGCCGCCCGTCAGCAGGAACGTCAGCAGCTCCTCGTCCAAGTGAACATACTAACTGGCCGAGTGAACTGCTGCGCACGATCTCGGACCAGGCCTTCTCGGAGAGCCAGCTGGCGGCCGGGTTCTCGTGCGGGTTGTCCAGCGCCACGCCGCCCGTCAGCAGGAACGTCAGCAGCTCCTCGTCCAAGTGAACATACTAACTGGCCGAGTGAACTGCTGCGCACGATCTCGGACCAGGCCTTCTCGGAGAGCCAGCTGGCGGCCGGGTTCTCGTGCGGGTTGTCCAGCGCCACGCCGCCCGTCAGCAGGAACGTCAGCAGCTCCTCGTCCAAGTGAACATACTAACTGGCCGAGTGAACTGCTGCGCACGATCTCGGACCAGGCCTTCTCGGAGAGCCAGCTGGCGGCCGGGTTCTCGTGCGGGTTGTCCAGCGCCACGCCGCCCGTCAGCAGGAACGTCAGCAGCTCCTCGTCCAAGTGAACATACTAACTGGCCGAGTGAACTGCTGCGCACGATCTCGGACCAGGCCTTCTCGGAGAGCCAGCTGGCGGCCGGGTTCTCGTGCGGGTTGTCCAGCGCCACGCCGCCCGTCAGCAGGAACGTCAGCAGCTCCTCGTCCAAGTGAACATACTAACTGGCCGAGTGAACTGCTGCGCACGATCTCGGACCAGGCCTTCTCGGAGAGCCAGCTGGCGGCCGGGTTCTCGTGCGGGTTGTCCAGCGCCACGCCGCCCGTCAGCAGGAACGTCAGCAGCTCCTCGTCCAAGTGAACATACTAACTGGCCGAGTGAACTGCTGCGCACGATCTCGGACCAGGCCTTCTCGGAGAGCCAGCTGGCGGCCGGGTTCTCGTGCGGGTTGTCCAGCGCCACGCCGCCCGTCAGCAGGAACGTCAGCAGCTCCTCGTCCAAGTGAACATACTAACTGGCCGAGTGAACTGCTGCGCACGATCTCGGACCAGGCCTTCTCGGAGAGCCAGCTGGCGGCCGGGTTCTCGTGCGGGTTGTCCAGCGCCACGCCGCCCGTCAGCAGGAACGTCAGCAGCTCCTCGTCCAAGTGAACATACTAACTGGCCGAGTGAACTGCTGCGCACGATCTCGGACCAGGCCTTCTCGGAGAGCCAGCTGGCGGCCGGGTTCTCGTGCGGGTTGTCCAGCGCCACGCCGCCCGTCAGCAGGAACGTCAGCAGCTCCTCGTCCAAGTGAACATACTAACTGGCCGAGTGAACTGCTGCGCACGATCTCGGACCAGGCCTTCTCGGAGAGCCAGCTGGCGGCCGGGTTCTCGTGCGGGTTGTCCAGCGCCACGCCGCCCGTCAGCAGGAACGTCAGCAGCTCCTCGTCCAATTCGCCCTGGGAGAAAGAAATAAAGAAACATTGAACTAGCAATGTGGGTAGAATTATAGACCGCTCATTGTATCACCCTTTTTAGTTGTTAAGTCCTTATTTGTTTTATTGTTATGGTGTACAATAAATAATTATCTATCTATCGACTAGTAATCTTGTTAACCCCTCCAACTCATCTAGAATAACACCTGACATCAAAACAAAAAACTTATTTAACAAAAAATTAACTATTAATAATAAACATTTTACTTTCTGGGAACAACCTGTATCGTCTAACATTCCACCACCACTTTTGTTATAAAGACGGGCGGCCAGAATAATCACCCATGTGTTCTCGTTAGTTCTAGTAAATAACTGTTACTTTTTTAGCTTATACCCCCAATGTAATTTAATTATTTGAACAAGTATTTCATAAGATTGCGAAATAATGTAGCCGATGTTTTTGGTGCACGGTAAAACTGAGGGATGTGTGCGAGGGATGTGTGCGAGGGATGTGTGCGAGAGATGTGTTGCGAGGGATGTGTTGCGAGGAATGTGTGTTGAAAAGGATGTGTTGCGAGGTTTGCGCATCCTCGCACCACACATTAATGCGCATTTTCACAGCTCCGCTACACATCCTCGTAGGCACATTTTCATCGCACAGCTTTGGTGGAAACGCCCACACATTTTCACAGCACAGCTAGACATCCTCGCACGACACTTTTCCATCGCACATCTCTGGTGGAAACGCACCCTAAGCATGATGCTATAGCGAAGAAAAAAACACCGCAGTGCTGGTACTCTGACAGGGCCCGGTTTGAAATGAAATTTTGTAAATTGGTTATAAGTAACTCTTTAAACGTAATTTTTTTTGCCGTTTTAAGTTTAGCTAACTGGCTACTACTAAGTCAATTCGTATTGGCATCGCATCATTTGATTGAGGAACATCGCAATTAATTTACATCTGCTGGTAATATTTTGTAACTAATTACAGTATGATGACATTTTGAGAGCGTCGTTGATGAAATCTTTAATATAAATACGTGAAGCAAAAACTTTACAACTACTCATGTCAATAAAAATTACGAGTATTGAGGAGTATAAAATTTACACCTAAATTATGTACTAGCTACCTACCTGTGGATACTATCTGTGGATTCTTTTGGGTATAATGTTCCGCATCAGGTGTTCCATTTTCGAAATTTATAATACAAAAAATCTAATCCGTCTAGTAATTTTGGAGATGCAGCATGTACAAATAGATAAACAGACAGACATTTTATTTTTAATATATTTATAATTCTTGTTCTATTACTGTCTCTTACACACTTTTTTACTATTTTATTATATGTATTGATATGTAAATTTCACTGTTACACATTACACTATTACCGTGAACGCAATCCAGACACAAGCATTATACCTTAATTGGAGGGGTTTACAAGATTATGAAACATTTAGCAATGTGGTTAGAATAGACTAATGTCAATTATAACCACATTGCTAAATCTCTTTTAAAAAAATGAAACTTCGCCTCGCTATTTTCGTTTCATCTTTTGCCGAAGCCAAAGTTAGCCGAATAGACTACAGGCCCGTGTCCAAAATGGATGGGTCATATGAACCACCAGGTGACGTATATAGGACGATATAAGAGCATTAAATAATAAGATTCAGCACTATGCCGTCACTTGTAAGCTGTCCAACTGAGTGCTGGTGAGAATTTAAAAGTGCAGGTAGAGTGAGCACATTTTGGTCATATATTTTTGTACGGCATTTTTACCATCGAAAGATCCATGAAAAATAATAAGAAAGCGTGCAGTGCCGTAAAAAAATGGTGCGCCACAAAGTCGGTAATATTTTTTGATTTTCTGACAATTTCCAGGGTAAATTTGGTCATTTCATTCTGTACGGCATCAGTTTCATACTGTTTCAATACAGCTTCTAATCCATTATTCCACAACGCCGTACAAAAATCAAGCGACCAGGGAAAAAATCGAGGTTTGCAACCCCCTCTCTTTCCGTGGTCCGGGGGGTGATTTGAAAAAGTACGGCTTCGGTTCCAAAACATTATCTAGCACTCAAAAGTAACTATTAAAAATAATGCCGTCAAAAAATTATTGTTCATTTGAATGTATATTAATAATTATCTTAATTTCATGCTATACTTGATTAAATAAAGCTGTAAAATCATTTGACTCTGTACGGCAACTTTTTTTTAACATGATATTGTAAAATACAATTGTTATATAGTATTGCCGTTCAAAAGAAACTGTTCTAAAAAAAATTATAGAGAAATATAAAAACTGAAATTTTTGAAATTATTGCAAAAGTTTAAATATTCATAGATTAAATATTCCACAACTTTTCACACAACGCCATCTAGTCCCAAACTAAGCAGAGCTTGTGGTATGGATACTAGACAACTGATAAACATACATATATATTTCTAAATACATACATATTATAGATAAATTACACCCAGACAAAGAACAAATGACCGTGCTCATCACACAAACATTTGTCCTAGGTGGGAATCGAACCCACGACCTTGCGAACAGCAGTCAGGGCCACTAACCACTATACCAACGGGCCTGTCTTAATTAATTAATAAGATATAGCAATTTATAAGATATAGCAATTTTCAAAATTTTAATTAATAAGATATAGCGTTTTCTAAATTTTTCCCTTGTTTTAAATAGTATTAAGATAAATAAATTAGGAAAAAATGATGCCGTACGTTTTAATGCAGACCATATCTTTTAGGCTGATGAAAATGACGCTAACATTTTAAGGGTGTAGTACTTTATGGCCATATGTTACTGTACGGTATTAACATATTTTTGAAGAGAACAATCGATAATATGACAAAATCATTATGACGTCTAACTGAAGTGAAAGGGTGTGTATATAATATCCAAGAATTGAAACTGTAAATCCCAGTATCAACAGGTTTGTATACTTTTTGGTTTAATATATACTTCAAACATTATTGATACATGTATATACATAATTGATTTGTTTCATTGTAATGATGTGAACAAATAAAATAACTGTTTTTTAGAAAAATTCGATATATTTAATGATGATAATACAAAATAAGGTTTTTATTTAAATTATTCACCGGAATCAGCCGCTGAGTTGTTATCGGAATCAACGTCATCATCGACGTCCGAATTATCTTCTCTATTATTTTCTGAAACATGAATAAGTTTTTGTCAAAATCAAAGTCTTACGTACAGATTAAAGATTTATTTATTTACCTATGACGTCATCAATTTCTTCGCCTGATTCCTCATCCGGTTCCGTTATGTCACTGAGTATCAAGGAAGGATCCAGCTTTGGTGCCGGGGGGGGGGGTCACATAAGGTCACATTTCGTGGTCAAGTTACAAGAAGTTATAATTTGTATTTCCTGACTCCGCTGCCACTTGGCCATCCACTGCCGATATTCGTTTACAACGACAGAAATTGGAGTATTATCTAGTAACAATGTTTAAAAATTTTAATTAGTGGTCCACCTAGGTCCTGGACCCAGCCCAGGATCCCCCCCCCCCTGGATCCGCCCTTGCTGAGTACACACATACTAATCGAACTATGTGTGAACGAGCGCAAACGAACACCTTACTCGGGTCCAAGCCGAGTACATCCGAATAAAATACGTTGTGACCATAAAGAATAGACTAGTCTATTCTCCATGGTTGTGACCCACGACTACTTAGCACACAGTACAGTATAGGCAGGTGTGGATATATGCCTACAAATGCTAAACGTCGTAACAGAACGTCGCTCCGTAAGCGATATATATGTAAATTATATTTATTTAATATTTTTATTACTTTTTTATCAATATGAACTTTCAGATTAGTACGGCATTAACTTTTTATAAATTATTGCATTAAGTACAAATAAACTATCTAAATTCCGTATAACAAAATATAGTCATGAATTTCACCTTACATTTCGTTATGTGGATTTTTCTTACATTTCGTTCTATGAAATTTTCCTCGAGTTTTTTTTTCCCCTACAAACCTTTGGACCAACGAAAATGTACGGCATGTAAAAAAATATTATCTATGCATAAAATACTTTAAAAAAAAAATTATTTTACAAATCACCCCCCGGACCACGGAAAGAGAGGGGGTTGCAACCCTCGATTTTTTTCCCTTGTCGCATGATTTTTGTACGGCGTTGTGGAATAATGGATTAGAAGCTGTATTGAAACAATATGAAACTGATGCCGTACAGAATGAAATGACCAAATTTACCCTGGATATTGTCAGAAAATCTAAAAAAATTACCGACTTTGTGGCGCACCATTTTTTTACGGCACTGCGCGCTTTCTTATTATTAACTCACCAGTACTTAGTTGGACAGCTTACAAGTGAAAGCATAGTGCTGAATCTTATTATTTAATGCTCTTATATCGTCCTATATACGTCACCTGGTGGTTCATATGACCCATCCATTTTGGACACGGGCCTGTAGTCTAGAAGCTAAATGTGCATTCGTACACTATTAAAGACGCACTTTTGAAGGAAAAGTATGTAGTAATAAAACTGCTATTTTGGATTTTCTGTTTTTTTTTTCGGTGAGAAAATTATTAAATGGCTTCTTCGACTTTGGATAGAGCTGAAGTGTCAGACTTCATCCCCAGTCTATGAATAAATCTACTGTTATATTTATTCTATGTTACCTTAGCTCTCAAGATGCCGATTGTGAGAACGAGAGAGAAGATCAGCTTGTCCTTCTCGAACAGACTGCGGCACACGTTTCCGTAGATGCTCTTCGTGAAGTATGCGTTGAGACCCTCGAGGCGTTCCCTCAGTACTTCGCTTTTAGGAGAGTTGAGGATCGCTTGGTTGTATAGGTTTATAAACCTGTGAATATTAAAAAAAAAAAAACATATTTTGGAATTCCTTCATTCTTCATAAAGTACACACGATTCTCAGTAGGTAATGTAAAATATATATAAAATAATAGTGAGGTCTGTTTCTGATTTCAAAATAAAAATTTCTCAAGTGCATAAAATGATTCACAAGATACAAAACAAGCTTTTTAATTTTTTGCGTGTCCGTCTCTTTATCTTTACTACAGCGATTGTTGGGGGGCGGGGGGGGGGGGGGGGGGTCCTAGGTAGCGGGAATGTTCCAACGAGATGCCACGATTTTTTTTATTGATAATAGGCTCGTGTTTGACCATTATCTCACCTGACGGCAAGTGATGATGTGGTCGAAGATGAAATGTGGATCCTGGAATGCAAGGTCAACTGAAGAAACAGGGTGGGTTCATTCACCATGTAACGATGATGGATGCACCATCGTAACATAGATAAGGATTGATACAGAGGTATGAATAATATGGTTTGACTATTGTCGGCACTTTTATCAATTTTTAAAATGTAAAAATGTAGATATAGTGGCATAACTACAGTAGTTGGACATATAGTATCGCGGACTTTTTTGTACATATTGATACGTTCTATAATACTGTAGAACATTTTTTTGTTCTATCATCAATAGGTTTCGCAGCGCACGCGATGATAGATTTTTTATGACTAATTTTTTCACACCTTGGATTACATTATTGCATTTTTATTAAGGAATCCTATTATTTTTGAAAATGTAATATAGCCTATGTCACTCAGTGAAGATGCAGCTTTGTAATGGTGAAAGAATTTTTGAAATCGGTCCAGTAGTTTTTGTGTGAAAACGTTACTAATATACATACATACAAATATTATTATAAGTTTAGAAGTATAGATAAATACGTTGCATCTACTCACCAAACCAAAGAATATTGGTACATAGGATCAATGTTGGCCAGGTCTGATATGCAGAAGAACAGCACGGAGCTGTGCTTGGAGACAGGCACGTAGAGCAGGCGCGCCTGGTCGATCTCCTCCTCCGTGATGGCGGCCGCCGCCTGCTTCGCCTCGATCTCCATGCTGAGGACCTTGGAAGATGACAGGATCTGGTTCGCCGACTCGTCTTCCAGGATGTTGCCGGCGGATGATAGGACCTGTCGGGTGGGAGGGGACTTTGTAGAAGTGGGGAACTACCACTGTATTTTACTATTAATCATTTTACGTATTACGCAATACGTAAATTACTTATAAGGAGTCCGTATAATTTACGCGGGTTTTCCCGAGTAAATCCCGTTGATAAAAGCCTATTTTCCATATAACCTCCTCTACCTCTACAGTGAAAGTCCCATTGAAAACGGCTTAACGGTTACAGAGATTAGCCTGGACCAACAAACAGTCCTACATAATTTAAAAATAGTTTAGTATTGCATAAATGTGAATTCGCCATTTCGTTACAAAAAGAACTATTTTACAGAAAATTAGTGAACTTTCAATACATTCGTCACCTTACGCCCATGTGATGGTAGCGATACAGTACGATAATGCCACCGCTAAGTTATAGGTATGACAAAATTATATAACAAATGTATATAATAAATCAAAGTGCAGTAAAGGAACTACATATAATACACTGATTCCCGAACTGAGACAAACTTGAATTTGCGGATTCGGCGGCTCTCCCCTCCTGTGTCATTACAATGCAACAATTATGACCAAATATTTGCAATATTGGACTCCTTTAAATTAAAATGATTTAAACTTGAGGTGACTTTGTTTTTTTCGAGGTGAAAATCCTCATGTATGTTTTCCACCCCGGAGCGGGCGAAGGGGTCTGTCTGACTCTTACTGACCAAAACCACCCCATGTTTGCTCGTACACATGCGTCGGGAGCTGCGGGAACACATAAGTATTCTTCAACGCAGCCCCCGGCTAAACTTGAGGTGACCTTAGCCTAACCCTGTGACGACAATTTAAGGACTAAAATAAAAATGTCACCTCAAGGATCTGATCCTCGATTTCCTTGAGCTTCCTCTTGGTGTGCGCGCCCTTCACGATGAGCTGGTTCTTATGATACGAACGTTACCTCAAGGATCTGATCCTCGATCTCCTTGAGCGTCCTCTTTTTGTGCGCGCCCTCCACGATGAGCTGCTTCTTATGATACAAACTTTACCTCAAGGATCTGATCCTCGATCTCCTTGAGCGTCCTCTTTTTGTGCGCGCCCTCCACGATGAGCTGCTTCTTATGATACAAACTTTACCTCAAGGATCTGATCCTCGATCTCCTTGAGCGTCCTCTTTTTGTGCGCGCCCTCCACGATGAGCTGCTTCTTATGATACAAACTTTACCACAAGGATCTGATCCTCGATCTCCTTGAGCGTCCTCTTGTTGTGCGCGCTCTCTACGATGAGCTGGTTCTTATGATACAAACGTTACCTCCAGGATCCGGTTCTCGATCTCCTTGAGCGTCTTCTGGTTGTGCGCGCCCTCCACGATGAGCTAGTTCTTATGATACAAAACGTTACCTCCAGGATTTGATCCTCAATCTCCTTGAGCGTCCTCTTGTTATGGGCCCCCTCCACGATGAGCTGGTTCTTCTTGAGCTCCAGCTCGGGCCGGTCCTGCGCCACCACGATGCCCAGCAGCTGGTCCTGCAGCCCTTGCGGGGTGATCATGAAGTTCAGCAGGGTCACCTGGAATACAGCAGACCATAGTCATGAATAGGCTGAAAGTAAGGTAAAAGAACTCGATTTGGATACGTTAGTCCTATGACAACTAAATCAATGAGGATTTCTACCCTGAGAAAAATAAATGTAAGTGTATTGAACCAGCCCTTACCTAACGGTCTATAATGCGTGGGCGTGGGCATAGACTTTAATTTGGCGAAGAGTCGGAATTTAGTCAGTAATTGCTTTAAGTTCTTTTTTACGCTGCACTCTTTGCAAAGTCGAAGGCAAAGTTCGCCTGCTCCACAATCCGACGCCACTCTGCGAACTTTCGCTCTCCTTGTAGTCGTGCAGTGGTCCATTGATCAGTCCAGTAAATTGGTGTCCTGCTGCGTGAACTGATCTCTTTACCCTGCTTTTTGGCTGACTTAATTTCTTCAACTAGTTGCCTTTCAAGTCGATAAAAACAATAAAAACGTGCCCTTGATTTACTTGATTGTAAACTATTTACAGTTAATTCCATCAAACTAGGAGTATGAGGTTACTTACCTTGACGGCCACTTCGGGCAGATAGTGCGGGTTGGAGAGGCGCGTGGTGATGTAGAAGCGGAAGTTGTGGTTGTACTCCAGGATGTTGTCGCCGAAGCGTAGGCAGTCTATGCCACCGGACCTGACACACAGCACATAATATCAAAAGAGAATACTTGATATAGAAGTCTGGTAGAGAATTCAGCAGCAGGCATTTTCTACCAGTCAATCTTTGGGTTAAAAAAACACATTGTGAAAACAAGAACATAAAATGAAATAATATACAATATATATTATTTTTTTTTATTCTTCTCAGCAAACCATTTTTCATTGACCTAACTTGACTGACATAATGGTCATCCAAACTAAATGCGTATTGAAAATTTCAACTGAATCGGTTGAGGATAACTACTTAAAAATTCAGTTGCAGGATTTGCCCCGGACATTCTAACGTACGAACTAACTTCGGTCTACATCTTGATCGTCGTTTGACGTGGAAAAAACATGTACAGACCAAAAGACAGGAATTGAATCATGGGGCGAAACATCAAATTAAGTATCGACAACAAACTCCTTTTATATGAAGTTATCCTTAAAGCCAGTGTGGCTTTACGGAATTCAACTCTGGGGTAATCACTTGCAAATCAACAATCAGCATAATACAGAGAATGCAAAATGCCATCTTGCGCTCAATCAGTGGAGTTCCCTGGTTTGTCACAAACGCTGAAACCCATAAGGAATTAAAAATGGATACCATCATGTAGGAAATCCAAAAGTGCAAATCTAAATACCATGACAGGCACGAAAATACGAAGTTACACAAAACGGCTGAATAGGAAAGACATCTTATAAGGCCCTGCGAGGCCACGTAAAGCCTAATGAGTAGATGACTCGCTGGAGTCACGCTCGCCCTGACAGGTTACCTCAAACTCATCTGCTTATAGTACAATTACTGATTGCAGATTGTAGTAAAAAAAAAAAGAAAAAATATTTCTTCCTGCGCCTGCGCATACCAAAGCTAATATTATTTCATTTGTATGTTCCTTTGAGGCTTGCGAACTTACACGTCGCTGCTAACATTAGGAAGATTGCGTCTATTTTAGAGGCTTCTACAGAGCAGATCGTTTAATCAGCTGTAACCGAGTCTAAACTTGAAGTTGAAGAAGAGGCGTCACTTGTACTCGTATTTCAGCAGCACAGACTGCAATAATATCTAGCTGCATGGTATCAGAATCACCAGCAGATGTTGTCCGATTCAGCCTGTTCCTAGCTGTCCTCATTCAGCGACGCCCTAAAGCGAGGTCCATACCACAGGACACAGGAGATAGGGCACAGAGGGTGTTAGTCTTAGGCTGTTGTTGCTTAGTCATAATAATTACAGCGGCCAGAGGCAAGTTCGGTTAAGCAACACAAGAAAGAAATCGTGGTCAGACCCAGCTGGGTGAAAGGTATATGGTCACAATCACCTGTACACGTTGCGCAGCAATATAGGTTCAAGCAGGGCATCCAGTTGTTCTCGAATGTTCTCCAGGATGACGGGCAGGCCCAGCTGGATGGCATTCTCCAGCACTCGTGCGTAGTTCGCGTCCGTCAACTTGATCACTTTCAGCTGATTCTCTCTCTCCATGTTCTTTATCCATTTGTTGGCTTGTTCTGGAAGAAGTGAAAGGGACAATGAGTAAATTATATTTCTAAGCACCAAGTCGTTAACGGTCACACTTTTTTTGTGTATTTTATTGCAAATGCTATCATTAACACGGCAAAACAATACAAATTGCCGGAATTTTTAACCCTTCACAAAAATTAAAAATTCACAATTCTTAAAACCAAAACGACGTGTTCCTTCGCACACACTGGGGGCTGCGAGGACACTTACGTTTTCTTCGACTACCGACGACTACTTCGTTTGGTCAAGCAGGAGGAGTGACTCCCCCGCGACTTGTAGGAAGGGCGCGCGTGGAATAATACCTCATTAACATCCGCCGTCTCTGGACCCATTAGGAGGGCCGCCAAAGGCTTTATATCCACTTCTAATTGCAACCTGTCAACCTAACCACACACGCTACGGTCCACCGGAAAGGTCCACCTGTGTAGGTACGCCTGCGCAGGTGGACCGGAATGTGTGTGGGAATAGACTTGTGCAGGTTTTTGAGCCTGTGCAGGCGACCGGCGCAAGATCGAAAATCAATTCTTTCGAGTGACACCGTACGGTGTACCTGTGCGTGTGTGCGTGTACTCCGGTCGCCTGCGCAGGTCGCGTTAGTTGTTTTCTAGTGTTTCTTTCGTACGGTTATCTCGTCGCTCGCATCGTATTGACGCCACGAATGCCACGTAATTCAGCAATAGAAAATGGAGCCACCAGATTCAACTAAAAAAATCCTTGAAGATTTTATCCAATTTTTTTTTTTAATATAACTAGCAATGTGGTTAGAATTCACATTACTAGCCATCTTGTTAACCCCTCCAACTAAGCTAAATATGCTTGTGTCTGGAGTGGGTTCAATAGTGTAATGGGTGGGGTTCGAACTCGTGACCTCTCGATCACAAGTCCGACACCTTATCCATTAGGCTATTGACGCTTATCGAATTATCGAAATAATTATCGAAATTTATAGAAGTCATCCATGTCTTTGGCAAATTAAAAACAAAGATTATCATAATCGAGACAAACCAGAAGCTGCTTATAGATTACTTATAGAAAAATTGAGAGAAATTGAGCCAGATGCGAACAAAGAAGTAGTTGTGAGAAAGATCAATAATTTAAGAAGCAATGTTAGGAAGGAAAAGAAGAAATATGACCAATCTTAAAGTAAAGTCTGGGGCATCTGCTGATGATGCGTACCGTATTAAACTGTGGTACTATGATTTGTTAAATTTATTTATTTAATTTATTATTATTAATTTTTTATATATTTCTTTTATCGTCAAAATTAAAGCAAGGCCTAGCAATGCCAGCGCGTCATCGTCCTCATTCGATGCCATCGCAAAAAGAACTGAAGACCGCTCCGGTACACCGGAACGTCCACATACACGCTACCAATGTTCGGTTGACCTGCGCAGGCAAACCTGCACAGATAACCTATCCGGTAGACCGTAGCGTGTATGGCTTACATAAGAGATTATTGCCGTCTCTATCACTAAGCTTGTATTTTGGCTTGGCTTCCAAGGCTTGAAACATAACAAATATGAGAGAGCATGGGCCATAATCCACAATGCTGGCCTGTATTGCGGAATCGGTTTTAGAACATGCCGGTTTCCTTACGATGTTTTCCTTCACCGTCTTAACGAGTTGTAGGTCGCGCCTATAACCATTTGGCCACCACAGCTCCCTCTCTCTCTCTCTCTCTCTCTAGCCTTTGGCCCAGCAGTGGCAACGTTACATATAACGTTATAGGCTAACAAGCCTGCATAACTATGCGGTTACCTTGCGGGTCGATCATGAGCGCCCAGCGCCGCGACTTCTCCACGATGATGCCGTTCTCGATGGAGTACGAGTCCACGGGCAGCCCCGCGATGTTCCACACGCGCACCACCACGGGCTCGCCCAGCGTCGCCGTCAGCGAGAACGACTCCGAGCACGGGATCTCTGTCCGAGTCATGGTGGAATCACTACATAGTATAAAACAAAGTCGCTTCCCTGTCTGTTTTGTGTAGATTGAATGAAATCTATACTAATATTATAAAGCGGAAAAGTTTGTTAGTTTGTTTGTTTGTTTGCTTGAACGCGCTAATCTTCGAAAGTACTGGGTGGATTTGGATGAAATTTGGTATGGAAGTAGCTTGAAGCTTGAGGAAGGTTATAGGCTACTTTTTACCCGACTGCAAAAAAGGAGAGTTATGTTTTTACCGTGATAGAATCCACGGGAACGAAGCCCCGCGAGAGTACTAGTACGACGATATTACGTCAACATGTCGGAAAGAATTAAGCCTATCGGGAGCTACATCTACAAAATACGCGATGGCATTTTATTTATTTATTTATTTATGTACCACAAGAATAACCCACAATAACAATTTTTTTCTTTTACAAATTACATTAAAATGATGGGTCATATACGAATCTTTTTTTAACAGTACAGTATTACTTCTTATCTAATTAAATACGTCAGATATATTGAGGATTTAATGTAGATCAAAATTGCTTTTTACACTATATCAATAAAATGAATATCTTATGAGTTATCGCCGATATATGAGTGTGGCAAATTACCAGACGAGAAATTGATTAAGCAAAATCATATATAAGCAAATAGAACCTTTATTTCCCGAGCGAAGCCGGGCCGGGTCGCTAGTAGAGTATAAGCATCAATTCACATTACTAGCAATCCTGTTAACCCCTCCAACTAAGCTAAATATGCTTGTCTGGAATGAGTTCATGGCAACTATGAAATGAAATGAAATATTTATTTTGTAAATTGGTTATAAATAACGCTTTTACCCGTCATGTTTTTTGCGTGTTAAGTTTAGTTTAGTTTAGCTAGATGAGGCCGGTGTTTCCTAACTGACTACTCTGAGAAGAAACACCGAAACAAACTCAGAGGTCAACGTCTGTTTTAAAGTCCATACAATTTGTGTTGGTTCAATCATATGACAAACATGTAGGTTCATGTCTTTGGTGCTCTTTGAGGAAATAACCACACAGATTTGAGTGGACCTGTCCAGACAGTGCAAACATTTGTCAGTTATCGTGTAGCTCAACTATACTATACTAATACTTACGGTAATTATTTATGTTTACCTTGCATATAAGACATAAAACCGTGAAATCATGTGAATATGGTACTTATATAGATTTACTATCCAGTTGCTCTAGAAATCGGAACTGCTGTGAAAAACCATAGATAGACCCTCATTTCTTGCAACACACACCAGTTTTAATAAGTAGGTATTTTTCTTGTATCTTGAATGCATTTTTACAAACATGAAGATCCAAAACAACTGTTTGTAGGCCAAAAAAAAAAAAACGTTTTATTTTAATTTGAGATGTAGAAATTGAACCGGTGACGCGCAGCACAGCAGGCAATATCCCTCAACCATCGCACCAAGCGTTTCACCAAATTCTACTTTGGTATCGGGGGCCTGATAATAGATAGATAGAATCCCATTTTAATGATTATCATTAACTAGCTTCCTGCCCGCGACTTGGTCCGCAAAACTTAATAAATTATACACGTAAACTTTCCTCTTGAATCATTCTATCTATTAAAACAAACCGCATCAAAATCTGTCACGTACTTTTAAAGATCTAAGCATACATTGGGACAGACAGCGGGAAGCGACTTTGTTTTATACTATGTAGTGATGATGAATGAGATTTTGACTAGTTTTTTCTCCGTGTAGTCAATTAGGAACACCGGCCTCAATCTGATTCAAACTCTAATTTAAGAAATATCTTTAAGTGAAATAGTTTTATTTATGAATAATTTGCAAAAAAAGAAACAATAATTTATCATATAATATACCTTAAATCACCAAAATATAGTCTATCTTTCAAAATAGAATAAGCCTCGCGAAAGGTCAAAATAGTTCCCTGCCCTAATTCACAGCAACTGGTTATCTATTATGGAACAAAGACTCACTGAGCGCCCTGGCGCGCCTGTTCCACACTTGTATGATTTCTCTGCGGTAGTTGACGGTGAAGGGGCCCAGGTAGGCGATACAGCCGGCCGATAACAGCACGTCACCTGGAAATGACATTATTGTACTATATTTATTGTTCTATCTATAAAAAAACGGAATCAATACTATGGTGCCTCACGTGATATTTTTTTTTTGATAATATGCTTGCGTTTGACCACCATCTCACCTGATGGTAAGTGATGATGTGGTCGAAGATGGAGCACGCTTGCCTAGAAGTAAGCTATTCACTCTTGACTTAAAAACTTCCAGGTTATAGCGATCAGGAAACACAGACTCCGGCAGGGAATTCCACTCCTCAGCAGTACGCACAATGAAAGTATTCCCAAAACATTTCGTGCGTATAGGTGGGATGTCCACCATGCAACGATGGCGCTTCGCCGTTTGTCTCGTAGTTCGATGATGGAACGGGCTTGGCGGAATTAGATTGTGTAATTCCATCGCACACTCCCCGAAATGTAACCGATAGAAAACCGATAGACTAGCAACTCTTCGTCGATGTTCAAGGCTCTGGAGCTTTGATTCGACCAGTGCATCGTTGCCAATGAATCTCTTGGCCCGTTTCTCGTTCGCAGATTCATCCTAAAGATGAGAGCAGTACTCCATACACGACGATATTATTTAGTTTTATTATTAGAAAAAAAGAACTAGCTATTTGGGTAGAATTCACATTACTAGCAATCTTGTTAACCCCTAAGCTAAAAATTGATCGAGTCTGGAGTGGGTTCACGGCAATATTGTAATGATTGATGTTCGAACCCGCGACCACTCGATCACAAGGCCGACATCTTAGCCATTAGGCTTTTGTCGCTTGCATATGCCTGTGTCTTCTGATAGCCTAAGGGACCTAGGGATCTCTTTAGCTGGTGGTGGCAATATGTGTTGCCACCATTTTTTTTCATTCTTAAATTGCAACACACTCGGAGAAAAGTTTTTTATTTATTTGCCATTGAAAATTGCTTCTACCAGTTATAAGGTTAAATCAAGAGTGAATAGGTAACTTCTAGGTAAGCGTGCTCCATCTTCGACCACATGGTCGCTTACCATCAAGTGAGATGGTGGTAAAACGTGGGACTATTCTGAATAAAAAAGGGAGCAAATCTAAATATATATAAAAAAAAAATAGATCATTTTTTGTCATTTTCGTATTCTTCTCAGCAAACCTCCTTTCAACCAGTCCGTCATTTTAGGCCATCCGCCATATTGAATTTAAAATGACGTAACTTATCTAGCCACGCTTTGTGATCACAATTAATCGTGTATACAAAATTTCATTTCAATCGGTTGGGGTAAACTGGTTCAAAAATCAGTTGCATTATTTTGCCCGAAGTACGGAAAAATATTGCTAAAGAAATAACTAGGTAGGTTGATACATTCTCGTGATAGTGTCGCACAAAAGTGATAATATATATTAACCTCTCAAGGACCGCCATTATTTACGTCAACTATTAGTTGAGCCCCGCTGGCACACAAATTTTGTGCCAGCGGGGCTCAACTAATACTTGTTTACTGGCACGTTTTTGACCCCTTACCGATGATGTTGGAGAGCAGTTTGAGCAGCTGCAGCGCCAGCTCGGTCCAGCGCGCCTTCTCCCCGCCGAGCCCGCCGATGAGCTGCTCGGCGCGGCACAGCTTGGTGGAGCACAGCTCAATCTCGTCTTCTAGACCTTTCTTCTTTCGTGTCATCTCCGCAAACTCGTCGTTGAGGGTCTATAAATAGTATAAGCTTTTAAGCTATCTTGGTCACTGGCAGTATCATTAGAACTTAGAACGATTATCAGAAACTCGAAACAATAGATTTATTTTATCTTTAATAATTTGATTATTAATTCCATATTATTTTAATTTAATTTAGGAATTCTTTTTTTATAAATACACATGGTAAATATCCCGTTTTAAGTTTTTACATGACGAAATTGGATTTTAGATATCATCTTCCTGTCCTATCCCACACACAAATTCCCTGAATTCCAATTCCCTAATCACACTTGAAATTGAGTCTTTTAGATAAATTATATTTATTTTGGAAATTATTTATAATGAAACGTTGAAGCCGGTGTTTCCTATCTAAATACCCTAAGAAAAAATAGTAAAAAATGGTCGAAGTCTCTTTTGAACAAGTCGTTCTGATCAAATCATATAAAAACCATGTAGGTTTAAATTGTTAAATTGTCAAGGAAATATACAGGATTATTGGAAATACGTTCCGATCCTGTTAAGGGCGTGTACATGAATGAGGTCATTAACTAACAAATCAACCCTAAGTTTCTAGGCCTAAAGTAAACCATTATCGATAAAAAAAATTTTATATTAAAATAAAATAGGACTTTATCTCTTTTAAACATTTATAAAAAAAAAAACGAAAAAACGTTTTAGCATTCTTATTTATTAAGTAGCTAAAGAATTAAGTTGCGCATATTAAAAAAAAACATAAAACAATTAAAAAACTCCGTACTTTTGAAAAAAGAGATCCAATACTTATTTTATTTTTATAATTTTTGCAACGTCTTATGAAATAAATATTTATTTTCTCCTAAAAATCACTAATGTATTTTCACGGCGGAACATTTTATTTGTTAGTTAATGACCTCATCTGCACGCCCTTAACAGGATCGGGACATATTTCCAATAACCCTGTATATTACAGTCTAGAATTGCATAAAGACTTTCAACACGAGCGAAGTCGCGGATAACAAAGTGTGTTATAAAGTATAAGTCACCTGCAGCTTGTCGAGCACAGCTTGCAGCTGCGCTCTCTTCGCGTTGAGCGTGTTCATCTGCGCCTGCAGCTCCGACTCCGCCTCGAACAACGCGGCCTTCTTCGGAGCTACCACCTGGAAAAAACAACAAAATTACTGAAAAATATAGGTCTTTGTCAGTCTTTTTCTTCCAAGTTAAGCTTACAGATGTAAGTGGGTATAACTTATTAAAAAAAAATAACGTTTATGTTTTTTTTTTCTTTACATGTGCTTCTTAACGAATTTGAAAATTCAAACGTTTTTATTATTTTGTGGATTCGCAAAATAAGCGACATGAACGGTCATATCTTGTGATCGTGTTGACTTAGTTATTTTTTTTTTACAACTGAAAGAGACCGTAGGCCCACAACGTACCCGTGCCGTAGAGTATCTGACATATTTAATTTTAGTTTGATATCTTTATCCGTTCTTGTGAAATTGGGTCTTGACCGACAGACGTACGTGCGGACAGACGGACAACAAAGTGATCCTATAAGGGTAACCTTTTCGAAACCTAATAAGATGGGAAAGTCGAGAAATAACACGCTTTTGAATTTATTATTCTGTCTGTCTTTATGTATTTCAAAAGGTCACAACTCCGTCAGTATTATTTTTTATTCAGAGTTACAGTTTTAAACTCTTTAAGGAAAACTGTCAACGAATGACGGGAAAATAATTACTGGAAGTATCTGGCAGCAAGGACTTCTATTGAGTAAATTGCCTAGCGTTCCGGGCCCACGGAATCTCGTTAGAACTTTTCTGGAACTCCGGTAAGCAATGACCCTATCGGGCCCAGTAAATGTTGCTGACTGCACTTTGGGACACTTGGCTCCGTCTCGCCTGGCCGAACCTAGCTTTTCTTGTCTATCTCCCCAATTTATCTATATACTATAGCTCCGTCTACTTCGGTCACAGAACAGATAAAAGAGTTTAGAAAGGAAATAGTTCCTGATTTATATGAGAACGCGTGTCGCCCCTTGTCTTCCACTCTTTAGCTCCACTACAAGCAAGAGGCCCGTTACGTATGCGAATTACGCACACAAATAAATTACACACACTTAAATCGAGAGCTTGCTACTGATTGTAACTCACTGTCTATAAACATGCGCCGTGCATCACGGCCAATCAGGGCAAAGGACGAAACGTCAATGGTTGAAGTGTGGAGGACGCAACCGCATGCATACATTGTAAGCGCACTTGGTCATTGCGTTGAAGCGAGTACACATCGGGCAATGTATACTTTTTGTAACTTGTTGCAATAACGTTGTTAATGTTCGGAATTTCATACTGATCAGAATATTTATATGATTTTTACAAATCAAATTGTAATTAAATGTTATTTTCGACTTACCGATGGAAAGAGATAACTCCTCGCTCTATACTTGCGGTCTAACTTTTTGTTTTACAGGTAATAATTGCACAACATGGCATGTTAAAGCAGAGCTCTGTGTTCCGAAGTAATCCGAAGCGCACTAAACGCGGTGAATGGATTAATCGGTCGAGCTATGATTTTCGTATTACAAATGTGGCGCGCTCGCCACGCCTACATTACCATTCCAACCTTATTCATCTATTCTATGACTTCGGTCTCCTTCAGATCCTGGACCGTTATCAACCAGGGCTGTAGATAATAATGAAGTTGGTGAGGAGTAGTGGTCCTCACCTTGATGACCCTGTCGTAGACGTCCATGGCACGCACCCAGCGACACAGCCCCTCGCACGCAGACGACACCTTCGCGATCACAGCCGGGTCGAACTCACGGTCTGGGATGAACCTGGACGGTACCGCAAAGTTATTGTGAAAGCCTTAACTATTTCAACAAAGTCCAAAGCCATCATTTTATTTGTTATTTATTAACAGACAAGGATATGAAAGTCAACTTTATCCTACAAAACAGCCGAATTTATGGATACCACGAATGACTTTACTTAAGAAGCTGCATGTATGCTTTTTCCGCTTATTAGTGCGTGTGCGCATTAATTGTATCAATACCGTAGCAATCTTTTATAGAAGAATCAGAAATTGTTTACGGGAAAAAATACTTTATATATAATTATATTTTTCGTCATCAGAGAAATTACTTTTGCTAAGGCTTTTATAATAACGTTGTATCTTATATAAAATGATTGAATTTCTGTAGTCTGCGACAATATTCTAGACTACTTGAGTTACAAGTAGTTTAGAATATTTAACAACCTTAATTATATCATTGAAAACTACTCAATACCGCGGCAACGAAGCTCGACAAGTCCCAAAAACATAAACAAAAAGGGGTGTTTTCGAGTTCACTTACTTGTCTCTTATTTTTTTGATAACCGCCGGTGGTATGTTGTCTTTGTCGTAGTTCTTGAGGCTCTCAAGGAACTTCATGTCTCCCAACATCTTTTGCGATGGGCCCCAATAGTCCTCGAAAGCTTTACCTATGAGGAACAGAAAAGCGTTAATAGCCTAATGGCTAAGACGTCAGACTTGTGATCGAGAGGTCGCAGGTTCAAATCCCACCCATTACACTATTGCCGTGAACCCACTCCAGACACAAGCATAGCTTTAACTTAACAGGATTGCTAGTATTGTAAATTCTACCCATATTGCCAGGAACCTTAAAAAAAATGAACGGGTAAATCATCAAATGACGAAAAGAAGTGTCGATACATTGCGTGATATGCATATAATCGTGGTATCTCGATATAACATTCTAGCAAGACTGAGAGGTCTTTTCAGGCCTCAAACAGACGCTGACAGCTCTTTGAGGCGCGCCGCCGGCCGTGCCTGGTCCTTACCGGACGGTGAGCTGCCCCTACTCGACGTCCGTAAGGCTGCAATTAATATGAGGTACAAACCACTAGCATCGATCTTCCTGTCTCCCTTGATCCCTTTCATCACACACACAGCCTCCATGACCAGCTTGACGCCCGCGGGTGGATTCTTCATAGACTTCACAAGCGTGATATCGGCAGGTTTCAGGGTATTCAGCGCATTCAGCGCTGCCTCAAGCGCAGGCACCGCTTCCGCCAGATCCGATTCACAATCGTCTTTGATCGCTTGAGCTGCTGCAGCCGCTTCATTGGCGAGGGCCTCGTCTGCACCTACTATCTGTGGAGGGAATTTGAATTATTATTATTCTTTCTCTGTATTTCAGCTAACCTGTCCGTATTATTATATTGTACACCTAGTTACAGGGGAAGTTCTGTTTTTTTAATTGACCATATTGTATTAATTATCCTTACTCTTACTATTGCCACTGTCTAGCTGTAAGTTTTCCAAACATAATATCTTAGAAAGTACTGGGTGGATTTGGATGAAATTTCTTTTTTAGCTTGAATCTTAAAGAAGGTTATAGGTACACGACTGCATAAGAACGAGGGTTATATTTTTTAAAGTCCACGGAAGCGAAAATAGATAGTCAAAGGAGGTGCTCGAAAAGAGATTTTGGAAATTATTCTAATCCCTTGGCGAGCCTAGGCCAAGCAGCGGGACTTAAACAACTGGATGAAAGAAAAATCAGTCTGAACGAGCCAGTTACCTCTTTCTGCTTCTCAACGACGACGGTGTCCTGCTCTATCTTGATCATGAGCTTCTCCGTCTTGTCGGAGGTCTCCACCAGCTGCGGTTGCAGGTCGCGCAGGTTCTGCTGCATCACGGCCACCTGGCCTGCTGCGAAGTCTAGCTGTTCTAGACCAGTCTCGTATCTGATAAATAAATAATCTTTATTCAATCATCATAATGGGTAAACTACACGTTAATTAAACTATGTAAGTCTTAAAATTTTAATAAACTTGGAATAATCCTGTATAACAAGATGAAGGAGCTCTAACAAAAATTACAATTTAAACAGATTTTATTTTTGGAAATATGTAACAAATTCATAATGGTATATTTTTTTAATAGTAAACCTAAATAACGAGAGAACGTATGCGTCAGCAGAAACATTAATAAACTAGTTAGTTAAATGAATTAATTAATTATTCTCTTCTTATCTTCTCCGCAAAAAGGAGCCAATTCGAACCGGTTCCTACTTTCCGTGGTGTAACCGTGCCGATAACCGATCATATTGAGCTTCTTGGGATGACTTTAACTTCCACACTCAATTTTGGCCCGCATATCGAGGCTAAGGCTCAGTTAGCATCAAAAAAGTTGGGAATCCTAGTCAAGGTGAGACGGTACTTCACACCAGAACAGCTGCTCAATTTGTATCAAGCCCAGGTTCGGTCGTGTATGGAATACTGCTCTCATCTTTGGGATGGATCTGCGAAATACCAACTAGACGCGCTTGAGTCTATCGCGGGCCAAGAGACTCATTGGCAACGATGCACTGGTCGAGTCAAAGCTCCAGAGCCTTGAACACCGACGACGAGTTGCAAATCTATTGGTTTTCTATCGGTTACATTTCGGGGAGTGTGCGATGGAATTACACAATCTGATTCCGCCGCCAAGCCCGTTCCATCATCGGAGTACAAGACAAACGGCGATGCGCCATCGTTACATGGTGGACATCCCACCCATACGCACAAAACGTTTTGGGAATACCTTCATTGTGCGTACGGCTAAGGAGTGGAATTCCCTGCCGGAGTCTGTGTTTTCCGACAGCTACAACCTAGGAGTCTTTAAGTCCAGAGTGAATAGGTTACTTTTAGATAAGCGTGCTCCATCTTCGATCACATCATCACTTACCAGCAGGTGAGATAGGGGTCAAAGGCGAACATATTTTCAATAAATAAAAAAATTAATTAACTCGAAAACTCTTGCTCATTTCGATTAATCCCGCTTTCTCTATCAGTTAACCAAGCGTGGTGAGGAGATAGGGTGGTAGGTGCACTAAAGCGACAATAGCCAAATGGATAAGGTCTCGGACTTGTGATCGAGAGTTCGGTTCGCCCTACCCATTACACTGTTGCCGTGAACCCATTCCAGACAAGCATTTCTGCCGGGGTTGCGGGAATGTTCATATATATTTATATTTTTATATTATATTTATATAATATAAAAATATAAATATATATATATATATATTTATATTGCCTTTTTGATACAATATATCGCCGCTGATCAACCAACACAGTTCAAGTCATATTGAGAGAGATTTATAGAGGAGAAAACACTGTTTGAATTATTAATTCCAAGAGTTTATGAGTCTGTTTTAGTTAAACAAGAACTTTTATGGATGATAAGTAATTTCTATTCATCTTGCGTGGGTGTCAGACACGTTAATATGTTACATTAAAACTATGGACTTGGTAATTCCTGTAATCAATACATACAATAAATATATATAATTAAACAGTAAATAAAACAAAGTAATATAAAATAACTAAAAACCCGACTTCTCAACTGAAATGTAAGAAAAAAGTATATTTTCATTTAAAAAAGTGGATTAAACATATTATTATAAAAACGCGATTGAAATCGGATCAGTAGTTTTTGAGGAAAGCGCGGAGATACGAACTTACATTATATTATATACATAAATACTGGTTGAATACAGTACCTCCTTTTTTGAAGTCGGTTAAAAAAGGGATGCATCCCGCCTGCTTGTCACTTTTTAAATAAAAATGTGTTTGTTTCTTACATTTCAGTTGAGCAGTCGGGTTTTTTAGATTTTTTAATTATTTTAGTTTTTAATTTTCAGCTCTTTAGTTTAAATACTAATAATCGAATTTTCGATACTAATCCCGAATGCAATATATGCAGGACTAAATTACGTTCTTAATTAATAGTTAATTCATTATTGATAAAGTTACCTGATCCTAGCATTGGTGATCTGGTTCACTTTCATGGAGTACAGCGACATGAAGGCTTTGATCAGCTCCAGGTAACTCGTGGGCGTCACGTACACCATTCTTTTCTGTTCTTTGTAGAATCTGGAATTTACATAATATTTATTTATTAGACCAACAGAAATACACTTGTCAACACAATTTTCTATTAGCTACTTAAAAGTACGTAAACTGTAAAATAACCGTAAAGTGGTGGAAGATCTACATCACCTATTATTGGAATGTGTTCGATTTGAGTCTATCATGATAATCGTTTGAGACTGAGCTGTGTCCCTCTAATACCATATTTTTCCAACTTTTTTACAAGAATTAGGACAGAAACCGTATTGAAAGCCTTGGCGATGTATATTCATATACGTTGTTGGCTCGCGTTTATTATCTTTATCCAGATTTGTATCTCTGCCTATCTGACCTGCACAACCCAGTAGCTGGGTAACACGATACCCTTGGCCAGTCCAGGTCAGATTTACTGGCTTCCCACTACCTGTAGGGAATATCAAAGATGTACAAATGACGGAGGAAACACTACTACTTTGCTTCATCCAGTTGGTGTAAAAGCCAACACCGACATAGTTGGGAAACAGTTACTTAAGTAGAAGACGATAAATAAATAGTAAACTGTTTCCAGAGTATTGCTTCTATTTAGTTTAGGTACTCTTTACAATAAAATAAAGACAAGAAAAGAGTAACTGTGGAGTTTCTGGCCGGTTCTTCTTCATAGAAACGACCAATTTCGAACCGTGCACTAACTTCTGCCGTTTTATAAGTGCCGTTTTGTAATGTAAAATTAAATCCCTACACACATCAAAAGTGTCTAGGGATCAAGCATTTTTATGCGGATTTCTTGAGATTGAGATGTGGCTTTGTAATAAATTTATGATTTTATAAATTTATATGGATCCTTTTTGGTGCATTTCATAATTTGAAACAGGAACTGTTAATCAAATTCGAGTAAAAGATGAAAATCAGCTGTCAATATTTTCCCTATAAAAACATACAACGCATTGAAGACATTATTAGTGCTACTGTTTCCCTAATACTGATTAAAACCAACGTTATTATGGAGCGGCGACGTCATTTAAGCAGGGAAGAAATGCTCAGAGCCGTGGGAATGATAGAAGCTGGTTCCCGGCAACGTACTGTGGCTTTAGCTCTGAATACAAGTCAGAGTGTTATCAGTCGACTTTGGACACGTTACCGAAGCACTGGTACCGTGGCTGAGCGCCATGGAGGACGGTATCGCTGCACCACACGGAGACAAGACCGATACATTCAAATCTTAATTCGAAGAGCTCCAACAATAACCGCCATGATGTTAGCCGTGAGGCTTCATCACTCTTCAGGGAACTTAATTAGCGACCAAACAGTCAGAAACCGCTTGCATGAAGTGAACCTTCATTCCCGAAGACCGCTACGGGTACCACCTATAGCAATGCACAATCGTAGGATTCGATATCAATGGGCTCTTGAACACAGAAATTGGGCAGAAGAACAATGGCGTTTCGTGTGCTTTTCTGATGAGTCTCGTTTTGGTATGAGACCGGATACAAGACGTATACGACACTGGAGAACCCCTGGACGCCAACAGCGATTAAAATCCTGCCAGGAAGTCCATCCTTATAGTGGTGGAACCATCATGGTATGGGCGGGTATTTGGATCGGCGGAAGAACTGAGTTGATTTGGATCAGAGGCAACCTCAACGCTCAAATTTATGCTGAGACGATTGTATCTGACGTCATCGTTCCTCTACAAGTGCAAATCGGTCCCTTATTTCAGTTAATGCATGATAATGCACGACCGCACACCGCAAGAGTTGTAAGACAGACTCTCGCCGCAGCTAACATCAATGTCCTGCTCTGGCCTGCTCAGTCGCCAGACTTGAACCCGATTGAGCATGCATGGGATATGCTACAGAGAAGAGCTCTGCCGAATATGGAGGGTATCCAGTCGCAAGAAGACCTTTTTTTGTTGTTGCAACGAACATGGGCGGCCATTCCACAGCGTGATTTGGATGAACTCATTTTGAGTATGCCAAACCGATGTTCTTGTGTTGTTAGTGTTCGCGGTAGAAACACGGATTATTAATTGTTTAAGTTACCCAATAAAATTTTAAAGAAAACTGTTATTTCAGTCTTTTTTTCGAACTTTAATGTTAGTGGTTCAAATGTCAAAAATCCCTTTATTAGGAAAATGGCAAATTTCTTTATTAATGCAAAGGTGACTTGGTTTATCGTTACTGTGACAAACGAAAACACTTTATTTGATGAATCCTTAAAGAAAATTTTAATTAATATCAATCAGGAGAAAAGTTATTGCAAAAATATATGTTGATCCCTAGACACTTTTGATGTGTGTATTTTGAGTTTTAATAAATTAGTAATTTCAAGTTTTAGTACGTTTTTATAGTTGTATCTCAGTGATCTAGTCTGCTGGATGCAAATAGGACAGAAACGGTCGTTGTGTCGATGTTTGGGGATGCCTAAGTTCAGCCGTACACACGTCCATTGGCTGATGCATTGATTGATGGATCTCAATTCTCGGGCAAATAGTTATTCTTCTATTTTAGTGTATATTTGCCGGCTTGCAAATGCCTCAATAGGCTGCGAACCCAAATCGGCCGTAGCAAAGATAATTTTAAGGGATTTAAAGGGAATTTACAGATGGCCCAGAGCGAAATAAATATGCGGTGTGAACCCACAGACAATGGTTTACTTCTATCTTATTCTGCATGCCCTGTCACCTGAACTCTTGACGATCTCATGTCTGCAGCAGCGAGCGGAGTTCGCGTAGCTGAGTTTTGGGCCAATCTAATGTAAAATATTGTTGCCATCGACACGTTTAGAAGAAGTGGTTATGTAAGGATGGTATACCTGTCACCCAGCTGCACCACGCTCATGTGGAACAGCTGGCACATGTCGACGCAGGCCAGGCGCAGCTCGTCGTCCACGTCCTCCATCTGGAAGATGAACATGTGCGCCACGCGCTCCAGCGCCTCGGGTGAACCTGTACCACTACACAACACACACGTATACCTGTCGCCCAGCTGCACCACGCTCATGTGGAACAGCTGGCACATGTCGACGCAGGCCAGGCGCAGCTCGTCGTCCACGTCCTCCATCTGGAAGATGAACATGTGCGCCACGCGCTCCAGCGCCTCGGGTGAACCTGTACCACTACACAACACACACGTATACCTGTCGCCCAGCTGCACCACGCTCATGTGGAACAGCTGGCACATGTCGACGCAGGCCAGGCGCAGCTCGTCGTCCACGTCCTCCATCTGGAAGATGAACATGTGCGCCACGCGCTCCAGCGCCTCGGGTGAACCTGTACCACTACACAACACACACGTATACCTGTCGCCCAGCTGCACCACGCTCAAGTGGAACAGCTGGCACATGTCGACGCAGGCCAGGCGCAGCTCGTCGTCCACGTCCTCCATCTGGAAGATGAACATGTGCGCCACGCGCTCCAGCGCCTCGGGTGAACCTGTACCACTACACAACACACACGTATACCTGTCGCCCAGCTGCACCACGCTCATGTGGAACAGCTGGCACATGTCGACGCAGGCCAGGCGCAGCTCGTCGTCCACGTCCTCCATCTGGAAGATGAACATGTGCGCCACGCGCTCCAGCGCCTCGGGTGAACCTGTACCACTACACAACACACACGTATACCTGTCGCCCAGCTGCACCACGCTCATGTGGAACAGCTGGCACATGTCGACGCAGGCCAGGCGCAGCTCGTCGTCCACGTCCTCCATCTGGAAGATGAACATGTGCGCCACGCGCTCCAGCGCCTCGGGTGAACCTGTACCACTACACAACACACACGTATACCTGTCGCCCAGCTGCACCACGCTCATGTGGAACAGCTGGCACATGTCGACGCAGGCCAGGCGCAGCTCGTCGTCCACGTCCTCCATCTGGAAGATGAACATGTGCGCCACGCGCTCCAGCGCCTCGGGTGAACCTGTACCACTACACAACACACACGTATACCTGTCGCCCAGCTGCACCACGCTCATGTGGAACAGCTGGCACATGTCGACGCAGGCCAGGCGCAGCTCGTCGTCCACGTCCTCCATCTGGAAGATGAACATGTGCGCCACGCGCTCCAGCGCCTCGGGTGAACCTGTACCACTACACAACACACACGTATACCTGTCGCCCAGCTGCACCACGCTCATGTGGAACAGCTGGCACATGTCGACGCAGGCCAGGCGCAGCTCGTCGTCCACGTCCTCCATCTGGAAGATGAACATGTGCGCCACGCGCTCCAGCGCCTCGGGTGAACCTGTACCACTACACAACACACACGTATACCTGTCGCCCAGCTGCACCACGCTCATGTGGAACAGCTGGCACATGTCGACGCAGGCCAGGCGCAGCTCGTCGTCCACGTCCTCCATCTGGAAGATGAACATGTGCGCCACGCGCTCCAGCGCCTCGGGTGAACCTGTACCACTACACAACACACACGTATACCTGTCGCCCAGCTGCACCACGCTCATGTGGAACAGCTGGCACATGTCGACGCAGGCCAGGCCCAGCTCGTCGTCCACGTCCTCCATCTGGAAGATGAACATGTGCGCCACGCGCTCCAGCGCCTCGGGTGAACCTGTACCACTACACAACACACACGTATACCTGTCGCCCAGCTGCACCACGCTCATGTGGAACAGCTGGCACATGTCGACGCAGGCCAGGCGCAGCTCGTCGTCCACGTCCTCCATCTGGAAGATGAACATGTGCGCCACGCGCTCCAGCGCCTCGGGTGAACCTGTACCACTACACAACACACACGTATACCTGTCGCCCAGCTGCACCACGCTCATGTGGAACAGCTGGCACATGTCGACGCAGGCCAGGCGCAGCTCTTCGTCCACGTCCTCCATCTGGAAGATGAACATGTGCGCCACGCGCTCCAGCGCCTCGGGTGAACCTGTACCACTACACAACACACACGTATACCTGTCGCCCAGCTGCACCACGCTCATGTGGAACAGCTGGCACATGTCGACGCAGGCCAGGCGCAGCTCGTCGTCCACGTCCTCCATCTGGAAGATGAACATGTGCGCCACGCGCTCCAGCGCCTCGGGTGAACCTGTACCACTACACAACACACACGTATACCTGTCGCCCAGCTGCACCACGCTCATGTGGAACAGCTGGCACATGTCGACGCAGGCCAGGCGCAGCTCGTCGTCCACGTCCTCCATCTGGAAGATGAACATGTGCGCCACGCGCTCCAGCGCCTCGGGTGAACCTGTACCACTACACAACACACACGTATACCTGTCGCCCAGCTGCACCACGCTCATGTGGAACAGCTGGCACATGTCGACGCAGGCCAGGCGCAGCTCGTCGTCCACGTCCTCCATCTGGAAGATGAACATGTGCGCCACGCGCTCCAGCGCCTCGGGTGAACCTGTACCACTACACAACACACACGTATACCTGTCGCCCAGCTGCACCACGCTCATGTGGAACAGCTGGCACATGTCGACGCAGGCCAGGCGTAGCTCGTCGTCCACGTCCTCCATCTGGAAGATGAACATGTGCGCCACGCGCTCCAGCGCCTCGGGTGAACCTGTACCACTACACAACACACACGTATACCTGTCGCCCAGCTGCACCACGCTCATGTGGAACAGCTGGCACATGTCGACGCAGGCCAGGCGCAGCTCGTCGTCCACGTCCTCCATCTGGAAGATGAACATGTGCGCCACGCGCTCCAGCGCCTCGGGTGAACCTGTACCACTACACAACACACACGTATACCTGTCGCCCAGCTGCACCACGCTCATGTGGAACAGCTGGCACATGTCGACGCACGCCAGGCGCAGCTCGTCGTCCACGTCCTCCATCTGGAAGATGAACATGTGCGCCACGCGCTCCAGCGCCTCGGGTGAACCTGTACCACTACACAACACACACGTATACCTGTCGCCCAGCTGCACCACGCTCATGTGGAACAGCTGGCACATGTCGACGCAGGCCAGGCGCAGCTCGTCGTCCACGTCCTCCATCTGGAAGATGAACATGTGCGCCACGCGCTCCAGCGCCTCGGGTGAACCTGTACCACTACACAACACACACGTATACCTGTCGCCCCAGCTGCACCACGCTCATGTGGAACAGCTGGCACATGTCGACGCAGGCCAGGCGCAGCTCGTCGTCCACGTCCTCCATCTGGAAGATGAACATGTGCGCCACGCGCTCCAGCGCCTCGGGTGAACCTGTACCACTACACAACACACACGTATACCTGTCGCCCAGCTGCACCACGCTCATGTGGAACAGCTGGCACATGTCGACGCAGGCCCGGCGCAGCTCGTCGTCCACGTCCTCCATCTGGAAGATGAACATGTGCGCCACGCGCTCCAGCGCCTCGGGTGAACCTGTACCACTACACAACACACACGTATACCTGTCGCCCAGCTGCACCACGCTCATGTGGAACAGCTGGCACATGTCGACGCAGGCCAGGCGCAGCTCGTCGTCCACGTCCTCCATCTGGAAGATGAACATGTGCGCCACGCGCTCCAGCGCCTCGGGTGAACCTGTACCACTACACAACACACACGTATACCTGTCGCCCAGCTGCACCACGCTCATGTGGAACAGCTGGCACATGTCGACGCAGGCCAGGCGCAGCTCGTCGTCCACGTCCTCCATCTGGAAGATGAACATGTGCGCCACGCGCTCCAGCGCCTCGGGTGAACCTGTACCACTACACAACACACACGTATACCTGTCGCCCAGCTGCACCACGCTCATGTGGAACAGCTGGCACATGTCGACGCAGGCCAGGCGCAGCTCGTCGTCCACGTCCTCCATCTGGAAGATGAACATGTGCGCCACGCGCTCCAGCGCCTCGGGTGAACCTGTACCACTACACAACACACACGTATACCTGTCGCCCAGCTGCACCACGCTCATGTGGAACAGCTGGCACATGTCGACGCAGGCCAGGCGCAGCTCGTCGTCCACGTCCTCCATCTGGAAGATGAACATGTGCGCCACGCGCTCCAGCGCCTCGGGTGAACCTGTACCACTACACAACACACACGTATACCTGTCGCCCAGCTGCACCACGCTCATGTGGAACAGCTGGCACATGTCGACGCAGGCCAGGCGCAGCTCGTCGTCCACGTCCTCCATCTGGAAGATGAACATGTGCGCCACGCGCTCCAGCGCCTCGGGTGAACCTGTACCACTACACAACACACACGTATACCTGTCGCCCAGCTGCACCACGCTCATGTGGAACAGCTGGCACATGTCGACGCAGGCCAGGCGCAGCTCGTCGTCCACGTCCTCCATCTGGAAGATGAACATGTGCGCCACGCGCTCCAGCGCCTCGGGTGAACCTGTACCACTACACAACACACACGTATACCTGTCGCCCAGCTGCACCACGCTCATGTGGAACAGCTGGCACATGTCGACGCAGGCCAGGCGCAGCTCGTCGTCCACGTCCTCCATCTGGAAGATGAACATGTGCGCCACGCGCTCCAGCGCCTCGGGTGAACCTGTACCACTACACAACACACACGTATACCTGTCGCCCAGCTGCACCACGCTCATGTGGAACAGCTGGCACATGTCGACGCAGGCCAGGCGCAGCTCGTCGTCCACGTCCTCCATCTGGAAGATGAACATGTGCGCCACGCGCTCCAGCGCCTCGGGTGAACCTGTACCACTACACAACACACACGTATACCTGTCGCCCAGCTGCACCACGCTCATGTGGAACAGCTGGCACATGTCGACGCAGGCCAGGCGCAGCTCGTCGTCCACGTCCTCCATCTGGAAGATGAACATGTGCGCCACGCGCTCCAGCGCCTCGGGTGAACCTGTACCACTACACAACACACACGTATACCTGTCGCCCAGCTGCACCACGCTCATGTGGAACAGCTGGCACATGTCGACGCAGGCCAGGCGCAGCTCGTCGTCCACGTCCTCCATCTGGAAGATGAACATGTGCGCCACGCGCTCCAGCGCCTCGGGTGAACCTGTACCACTACACAACACACACGTATACCTGTCGCCCAGCTGCACCACGCTCATGTGGAACAGCTGGCACATGTCGACGCAGGCCAGGCGCAGCTCGTCGTCCACGTCCTCCATCTGGAAGATGAACATGTGCGCCACGCGCTCCAGCGCCTCGGGTGAACCTGTACCACTACACAACACACACGTATACCTGTCGCCCAGCTGCACCACGCTCATGTGGAACAGCTGGCACATGTCGACGCAGGCCAGGCGCAGCTCGTCGTCCACGTCCTCCATCTGGAAGATGAACATGTGCGCCACGCGCTCCAGCGCCTCGGGTGAACCTGTACCACTACACAACACACACGTATACCTGTCGCCCAGCTGCACCACGCTCATGTGGAACAGCTGGCACATGTCGACGCAGGCCAGGCGCAGCTCGTCGTCCACGTCCTCCATCTGGAAGATGAACATGTGCGCCACGCGCTCCAGCGCCTCGGGTGAACCTGTACCACTACACAACACACACGTATACCTGTCGCCCAGCTGCACCACGCTCATGTGGAACAGCTGGCACATGTCGACGCAGGCCAGGCGCAGCTCGTCGTCCACGTCCTCCATCTGGAAGATGAACATGTGCGCCACGCGCTCCAGCGCCTCGGGTGAACCTGTACCACTACACAACACACACGTATACCTGTCGCCCAGCTGCACCACGCTCATGTGGAACAGCTGGCACATGTCGACGCAGGCCAGGCGCAGCTCGTCGTCCACGTCCTCCATCTGGAAGATGAACATGTGCGCCACGCGCTCCAGCGCCTCGGGTGAACCTGTACCACTACACAACACACACGTATACCTGTCGCCCAGCTGCACCACGCTCATGTGGAACAGCTGGCACATGTCGACGCAGGCCAGGCGCAGCTCGTCGTCCACGTCCTCCATCTGGAAGATGAACATGTGCGCCACGCGCTCCAGCGCCTCGGGTGAACCTGTACCACTACACAACACACACGTATACCTGTCGCCCAGCTGCACCACGCTCATGTGGAACAGCTGGCACATGTCGACGCAGGCCAGGCGCAGCTCGTCGTCCACGTCCTCCATCTGGAAGATGAACATGTGCGCCACGCGCTCCAGCGCCTCGGGTGAACCTGTACCACTACACAACACACACGTATACCTGTCGCCCAGCTGCACCACGCTCATGTGGAACAGCTGGCACATGTCGACGCAGGCCAGGCGCAGCTCGTCGTCCACGTCCTCCATCTGGAAGATGAACATGTGCGCCACGCGCTCCAGCGCCTCGGGTGAACCTGTACCACTACACAACACACACGTATACCTGTCGCCCAGCTGCACCACGCTCATGTGGAACAGCTGGCACATGTCGACGCAGGCCAGGCGCAGCTCGTCGTCCACGTCCTCCATCTGGAAGATGAACATGTGCGCCACGCGCTCCAGCGCCTCGGGTGAACCTGTACCACTACACAACACACACGTATACCTGTCGCCCAGCTGCACCACGCTCATGTGGAACAGCTGGCACATGTCGACGCAGGCCAGGCGCAGCTCGTCGTCCACGTCCTCCATCTGGAAGATGAACATGTGCGCCACGCGCTCCAGCGCCTCGGGTGAACCTGTACCACTACACAACACACACGTATACCTGTCGCCCAGCTGCACCACGCTCATGTGGAACAGCTGGCACATGTCGACGCAGGCCAGGCGCAGCTCGTCGTCCACGTCCTCCATCTGGAAGATGAACATGTGCGCCACGCGCTCCAGCGCCTCGGGTGAACCTGTACCACTACACAACACACACGTATACCTGTCGCCCAGCTGCACCACGCTCATGTGGAACAGCTGGCACATGTCGACGCAGGCCAGGCGCAGCTCGTCGTCCACGTCCTCCATCTGGAAGATGAACATGTGCGCCACGCGCTCCAGCGCCTCGGGTGAACCTGTACCACTACACAACACACACGTATACCTGTCGCCCAGCTGCACCACGCTCATGTGGAACAGCTGGCACATGTCGACGCAGGCCAGGCGCAGCTCGTCGTCCACGTCCTCCATCTGGAAGATGAACATGTGCGCCACGCGCTCCAGCGCCTCGGGTGAACCTGTACCACTACACAACACACACGTATACCTGTCGCCCAGCTGCACCACGCTCATGTGGAACAGCTGGCACATGTCGACGCAGGCCAGGCGCAGCTCGTCGTCCACGTCCTCCATCTGGAAGATGAACATGTGCGCCACGCGCTCCAGCGCCTCGGGTGAACCTGTACCACTACACAACACACACGTATACCTGTCGCCCAGCTGCACCACGCTCATGTGGAACAGCTGGCACATGTCGACGCAGGCCAGGCGCAGCTCGTCGTCCACGTCCTCCATCTGGAAGATGAACATGTGCGCCACGCGCTCCAGCGCCTCGGGTGAACCTGTACCACTACACAACACACACGTATACCTGTCGCCCAGCTGCACCACGCTCATGTGGAACAGCTGGCACATGTCGACGCAGGCCAGGCGCAGCTCGTCGTCCACGTCCTCCATCTGGAAGATGAACATGTGCGCCACGCGCTCCAGCGCCTCGGGTGAACCTGTACCACTACACAACACACACGTATACCTGTCGCCCAGCTGCACCACGCTCATGTGGAACAGCTGGCACATGTCGACGCAGGCCAGGCGCAGCTCGTCGTCCACGTCCTCCATCTGGAAGATGAACATGTGCGCCACGCGCTCCAGCGCCTCGGGTGAACCTGTACCACTACACAACACACACGTATACCTGTCGCCCAGCTGCACCACGCTCATGTGGAACAGCTGGCACATGTCGACGCAGGCCAGGCGCAGCTCGTCGTCCACGTCCTCCATCTGGAAGATGAACATGTGCGCCACGCGCTCCAGCGCCTCGGGTGAACCTGTACCACTACACAACACACACGTATACCTGTCGCCCAGCTGCACCACGCTCATGTGGAACAGCTGGCACATGTCGACGCAGGCCAGGCGCAGCTCGTCGTCCACGTCCTCCATCTGGAAGATGAACATGTGCGCCACGCGCTCCAGCGCCTCGGGTGAACCTGTACCACTACACAACACACACGTATACCTGTCGCCCAGCTGCACCACGCTCATGTGGAACAGCTGGCACATGTCGACGCAGGCCAGGCGCAGCTCGTCGTCCACGTCCTCCATCTGGAAGATGAACATGTGCGCCACGCGCTCCAGCGCCTCGGGTGAACCTGTACCACTACACAACACACACGTATACCTGTCGCCCAGCTGCACCACGCTCATGTGGAACAGCTGGCACATGTCGACGCAGGCCAGGCGCAGCTCGTCGTCCACGTCCTCCATCTGGAAGATGAACATGTGCGCCACGCGCTCCAGCGCCTCGGGTGAACCTGTACCACTACACAACACACACGTATACCTGTCGCCCAGCTGCACCACGCTCATGTGGAACAGCTGGCACATGTCGACGCAGGCCAGGCGCAGCTCGTCGTCCACGTCCTCCATCTGGAAGATGAACATGTGCGCCACGCGCTCCAGCGCCTCGGGTGAACCTGTACCACTACACAACACACACGTATACCTGTCGCCCAGCTGCACCACGCTCATGTGGAACAGCTGGCACATGTCGACGCAGGCCAGGCGCAGCTCGTCGTCCACGTCCTCCATCTGGAAGATGAACATGTGCGCCACGCGCTCCAGCGCCTCGGGTGAACCTGTACCACTACACAACACACACGTATACCTGTCGCCCAGCTGCACCACGCTCATGTGGAACAGCTGGCACATGTCGACGCAGGCCAGGCGCAGCTCGTCGTCCACGTCCTCCATCTGGAAGATGAACATGTGCGCCACGCGCTCCAGCGCCTCGGGTGAACCTGTACCACTACACAACACACACGTATACCTGTCGCCCAGCTGCACCACGCTCATGTGGAACAGCTGGCACATGTCGACGCAGGCCAGGCGCAGCTCGTCGTCCACGTCCTCCATCTGGAAGATAAACATGTGCGCCACGCGCTCCAGCGCCTCGGGTGAACCTGTACCACTACACAACACACACGTATACCTGTCGCCCAGCTGCACCACGCTCATGTGGAACAGCTGGCACATGTCGACGCAGGCCAGGCGCAGCTCGTCGTCCACGTCCTCCATCTGGAAGATGAACATGTGCGCCACGCGCTCCAGCGCCTCGGGTGAACCTGTACCACTACACAACACACACGTATACCTGTCGCCAAAGCGGGCTCATCCAAAAAAAAAAAATCTATACAGTCCACAACCATAATTTTAAGCCGATTAGGAATCTCAAAAAAGTCGATGGGAGGGGTGGAGGTTTTTGCTGCGTAAATTCCGCGATTTAACCCAGCCCATGGGAATTATGGGATAAATGTAACTTGTATGTTGCCCTGTAACCTCCGCTATTAGCGGGCCATCCACTAACGTTCATTCCTTCTGACTTGTCCCGTTGTGCAAACTGTACAGAAAAGCGACGGGATAAAATAAAACCGTTGAAGCCAATAATTAAACCACAATCCTACGTTATTTCCCTTGACTTTATCACAACACGCCAGTCCGACAGGAAAAACAATCCTTCAATGACCATACACACGTTTAGGTACATTCCTGTCAGTTTGCATCTTGTCAGTCACACCGAGGGATATCGTGTCTGTGGATGGTTATAATCCTATCATTTTATGAAAATTGTTGTCATTTAAAAGGAATGCTCGTCATATTGAATTGTCTTTATGGATTATTTTCATTTTGCAACAACAAGTGTATTTTGTTTGTTTTTACACCGCCTTCCGAAATTAAAGTTATTTTTGGCTTTGTAGTGTTTTGATATGGAAGTCGCTTTTTAGTGGGTCGGTTTGTAATTTATCTAGTTACAAAAGCCAAAATGTCTACTAATTATCACCTTTTACAAAATATTGCTTTTTCCGATGCAGAGCCGTTAATTTTTGAGGAGTTCTCCTGGTACTTCACCATCAGCTCTACATCACCATATGCATTGTGACGAGCATAAAGTGCTTAACATCCATATTCAAGTAATAGAATCTCAATCTACGAAATACTTATTATTGAGTAGTTTCGGTGGCCAGCTGTAGTCTTCATCATCAGTTCCATTTCTCCAAATGGTGCTTTTCGAAAGTAACTGTACAAGGTACTATAAGAAATACCCAAAACGCTATAGGTGTGCCTATATTTGTAGAGTTCCCTCGATTACTCCAGGATCGCATCATCAGATCCTGATTTCATAACAATGGATCAAACTAGAAAATATACCCTTTCAAACGAAAAAGAATTTTCCAAATCGGTCCAGCCGTCTTCGAGTCATGAGGTAACATACATTAAAAAAAAAGCTCAAGAAGAACTGAGAACCTCCTCCTTTTTTTGAAGTCGGTTAAAAAGGAGAAATGTAGTGATATTAGACTTTTAAAAGATCTGGCATGTGATGAACCTTTTATTTCTTGGGAATCCATTTTATCCTTTCGGGACGAAGACGAACACGAAATGATAACGAACGAGCGCTCAATCACGCCGGACAAATAAACAGGCAAACAACTTGGTCTCATAGCGCGTCGCGTCCTTCGCGACGGGAGTGAAGGTGGGGTTTTAATACCGTCATTCTTTCTCGCTCTTGCAAATCCACTGGCGTTCATTCCGTAAGGATTATAGATTCCGGCAGGAATGAACGTTAGTGGATAGCCCGCTATTATCAAGTGAATATAGAAATCGGTTCAGCGTTTCCAGAGATTAACCCAAATAAACAGAAAAGCAGAAAGATTAATTATTTTTTTTTAGTTTGGTAGTAAGTTCGCGTTTGACCACCATCTCACTTGATGGTAATTAATGATGTGGTCGAAGAAGGAGTACGCTTCCCTAGAAGTAACCTATTCACTCTTGACTCCCAGGTTATAGCTATCATGAAACACAGTCTCCGGCAGGGAATTCCACTCCTTAGCCGGACGCACAATGACATTCCCAAAACGCTTTGTGCGAATGGTATGATGTATATGGTATATGGGTGATATCCACCATGTAACGATGGCGCTTCGCCGTTTGTCTCGTAGTCCGATGATGGAGCGGGCTTGGCGGAAATAGATTGTGTAATTCCATCGCACACTCCTCGATATTTTACCGATAGAACATTTGAGTTATAGTAACGGGTAAAAAACTATAAGCACATAAGAAAACACAGTTATTTTGATATCACAAACATATGGTGTAAAGGTATACATTTAGCACATATTTTTTCTAAATAACAAATTGAATAACGCGTATATTATGTCCCTAGACTTTTTTGCTTTAACGACATTACTCTGAGAGGCTCGTGAAAGGCCTGTTTCCAGTAGTGGACGTCTTCTGGCTGAAATTACTATTATAATGATAATTTCTTACCAATCAATGGTAGCGCAGTTGATTAGCGAGGGGAACATCCGCAGTCGGTTCCTGAACGAGTCTCCAATAGGGGACATGGCCAGCACGACGCGGAGGTTGGCTTTCACTCTCTCCACGTAGAAACCGAACATGGCTAGCGGAGTCGTCTCGATTTTTTTCCCCTGTGGTATAAAGATTTAACGATATTAAAAGCGGTATGTTGGGTCCGACGTAGTCTAACCGAATACAGTTGAGTACTGGTGTTTTACATAGAGCGAACGTCTACCTGACCTCTACAATCCAGTAGCTGGGTGAAACGAAACTCCTTGCCAACACTGGCGTTAGAATTTCTGGCTTGTGACTACCGACGTATTAAGCATATAGTCTACATATAAATAAATTACAATGACTTAAATTCCTAATGTAATGTGGCCATGTTTTCTGTTGTATCGACCTATTCTCTTATTGTAAATTTGACTAATTATTGTAATTGTAATTTATTTCACATTATTTTTTGTTGACATTATTAATATTTGACATAATTTAATTTTAGACATCACTGAATTTTAGACACTTGTTTCTTTTTTGACATAATTGATTGTTTTTTTTTTTTATTAAGAACATTCAATTGTTGTTATTCATAATTAAAATTATATACAAGGAAAATCCAATTTAATATGAAGGATTTATTTTTAACTATATTTAATTTGAAATTTTAGCATTGAATTTTGAAATGATTGTATTTTTTTAACTGTTTCAAATGTTTGCATGCCTAATATAAGGTAGATTGAACAAGAAACTCATTTTATTTAATTAAGACCAATCATGTACTTTACCTACAATCTAAGCAAATAAATTTATATTCTATTCTATTCTACAACGTGTATCAGAATAAACGCAAGACCTGAAAGTAGTTATCTCAGAATCGGCTTCTGAATCGATTTCCATCATTATTTATATGTGTTAATTTTTTTCGGAAAAATCCTTTATTTAACCTAAATTAGGATCACTGCGTAAAACCAACGTAATAAAATATTTTATTTAGGGAAATTTAAGCCTTATCTCAAAGCAATAAAAACCCATATGAATGTATGGCTGAATTTGTAGATCGCTCAATAGCTATCCATACACACACGTACATAATATCAATACATTTTACATTTCAGTTAGTGTGCGAAAAATAAAATATTTAATTTAAGGAAGATTAATCCTTAATTCCAAGCAGTACGTCTTACTTAATTAACTGCACAACCGAAATTGTACTTTGTAGTTCGGTCACTCATAATAATAATCATATCTATCCTTAGACACCCCTATTGTACGTAATTTAAAGAAATTTCAACCTTATCTCAAAGCAATAAAGCTTTTTTAAATGCATGACTGAATTTGTAATTCCGCATTTCACAATCTTTTGTTGAGAAATGACAAAATATTAGCAAATCTAAGGTACGTTTTTTGCAAACGCAAAATCAATATGAAAGAGCGAGACGCAATAATTTACCCGACTTAAGCTTTGTTTTCCTAGGAAAGCGGTGCCGTCATATAGCGGCCGTAATATTACGGACGCAAAAAGGCGGCCGTCTTTACGGTGACGACATGTGGAAAGTTCCACGGCCGTTTTAACACACTGTCTGCTTCATCGCTATCTAGTGTATTACATTCTCTTTGGAAACGTTCACGAAACCATCTGACACCGACAAGACGCCCGTCATGCAAATGGCGGCACCGCTTTTTGACGTTACGGTGTCAGTTACCGCTCTCTAGGAAACCGCACCATTTTGTTTACATAGACAACGTTCTAGTGAAGTCATTTACCGCTGTATTACGGCCGCTAGTTGACGGCACCGCTATCCTAGGAAACCAAAGCTTCAGCCCTTTGACGTTTGATATGGCCGCCGCGCACACGTTCCACCACCACCCGCCCGATATGAAACGAAATCACTCAGTCATCCGTCGCGCGCCGCTATTGACAAGTGGATTTCGTAAATTTGTTGCTGTTGTTACTTGTTTACGCACGCAATGGCTTTTCGGTATAGCAATATCCAGTACACGGAGATGGTGAGGACACTGGCTCGTTGCGACGATAATCTGGAGTTAGCGTGTCGAGTGTTCAATGAACGACATGGTACCAGAGTGAGTGCCAGGACAATGCTAGGTGCAACTCAGCGCCTGAGGGACTCTGGAACGTTTCATCCTAACACGGCAATGGATAGAGGGACGAATGTGCGCTCTAGTCGTTTGCACGAAAACATTCTCGATTATTTCGATGAAAATCCAGGGAGCAGCACGAGGGAAGCAGCGCCGTTGTTTAACTGTAGCCACATGTACGTCTGGAGAACATTACGTGCTGATGGCGAACACCCCTTCGACCTACGACGTTGTCAGGAGCTGATGCCGAGTGACTATTTGCCACGACTACAATTTTGTAGATGGTTGTTGGAAAACTGGCAACAAAACATCATCTGGACGGACGAGAGCACCTTCACACGAGTTGGTATTTACAACCAGCACAACATGCATTTGTGGAGGCACGAAAACCCACATGCATGGCCCTCGTTGGATAGGTCGTGGGGGTCCGGTACAGTGGGCTCCCAGATCCCCTGATCTAATACTGTTGGACTTTTTTTGTGGGGTCGAATAAAATCGCTCGTGTATGTAAACGAAGCAACAAGTGTCGATGACCTCAAACATAAAATTGAACTCGCGTTTGTTAAAGTGAAATGTGAAACTGAGGTGCTTAACAAACTAAAAACTAACTTAAGAAAACGTGCAATAATGTGTATCGAGCAAGGTGGTGGACATTTTGAAAATCTTCTAAAAAGGGGACAAAGAAGAAGTATTTAGTAATACCTCAGGTATGTACCTTCATAATACGATTTTAAGTCGGTACTGTAAATATTATGATGCAAATCTTTTAAACAACTTTGAATATTTTTTTATACGTACCTAATAAAAATGTAAACACGACTTAGTAGAGGGTGATAAAACGCGGGCGCCTTTAGGTATAGCCGTAGGTACTGATAGATAGCAGTGGGGTGAAAATATGCTCAATTTAAAAATACTTCCGTATCCGTAATTAAACCAAATCATTCGAAGCTGTCAGTCCAAAGCCTGTGTAATTGTGATGGAAAGATGGAATAAAACTAGTTAGGCAACTAGCAATAATAGTTATACGGTAATATCGCAAATTATTACAATCAAACTACGTAGGTAATGTTCGGTTAATGAACGTACAGATACATACCTAATGCGTAGCTTTCTGTTAGTACCTACTACGTAGGCACGCGCACGGGTGTGCGTAGGGATAGAGTAATATGCTCTAACGTTTTACGTTCAGTCAGGACAACCATTTTATTTAAAAAAAAACTGGGTGTTCTTTAAGTAAATTAAATTACAGATGTTGTTTTAGTTCTATAATTTAATATTCTAATTGGGGTGTCCGAGGTCTAGCGTCAATTCCGTTAGACGTTGTATATGTATGTCACTCTGGAATATTCCCTGAGGTATAGCGGGAAAATCTGTCAACCACATGTTTTACTCTGTGTCACAAAAGGTACGTTAATTGGCTCGTTATCACACCAACGTATGCAAGTGTCGTGAATTTTTACCCCACTACCCGTGTGCTCGAGACAACGTCATGTTTATTTACTAGATTATAGATCACAAATACTACACCACATAACTTCGCAGAGACAAATCTCTAGTAGTACAGATAGTAAGAGTAGATAAATGAGATATAGGCCGATTTCGTCGCCCTCGGTAAAACGTGGTCTGAAGTGATAAAATTGCTCCACACGCAGGAGAAGCTTCGAGGGCACCTCTTAGCCATTAAGGGGGGAGCCAAACATTTCACTCCTCTTGCTAGAAAAGACGGAACTAACCGGGGGCCGCCTTGAAGAGTATTTAAGTGTTGCCGCGATTCCCGGCGCTAATGTGTGAGGGAACAAGGGGTGGTTCTAGTTTGTCTTGTTGTTAAGTCTGTCTCTGTATCACAGACTACCTTAGCTCACCCGCCCACATAGGGCGGAAAGCATCCATGAGGCTTCCAACCTAAAAGCCTCCACCGAAAAAGAAATACGAGTTTGGATGTTTTTGCTATCATGCGCCAGGGTGAGCTGAGATCTAATCCACATGACTTGATACATGATAACAGGTTGATCAGTGGGTAAGATTTTTACACTATATCCTGATTCATCAGCTGTCATCAATACTTTTTGATTGATGAAACTAGTGTGAACTAGTGAACTGAAACCTATAATTTGAATCTCTTTTGTCAATTGTCTATCGATTTAGTAGAAAATTTTAATTTCAAGAAATTCCATGTGACTAATAACTTTTCATTACATAGTTAGGACATAACGACCACAGCATATTTTAATTAAATTCTATTCACAGAGACTCTAATATCTTTTTCGTTCCTGCCCCAGCAAAATAATGTTTTAAAATAACTTTTTTGCTATTGAAGTACAGCTCGACGACAGAGTTTTGGAATTTCAAAAGTTAGGCAGGTTTAAAGCATTCGACAGATACAAAGATAAACTTTATTATAACCTATAGACTCTGTTAAGGCGATACCAAAATAAATTAGGGGTTTTTTCGTCAACATTTATTTCACTATTCCAGCAAGTATGGATTTAATTTTTGGTAATATGTTTATTGACTATTTCATTAATACTTTGACCGAAGGAAAACGCAATTGGGTTAAATTTGCTCCGTCGAATTTGATTCCGAAAAGACCTCTATTCTTTTTTATTATTCACTATAATTCTAAAATCCTAAGGAATTTCATTTCAAAACTGCATTCAAAATGTGCATAATAGGTAATTGAAAACTCTGTCTGAAAATATTTTTTGATACATAGCTTAATTTATTTTTAAACAATTTTTATTTGGTTTGGCGCTTACGTTGTTTTATTTTGGTTCCAGCGTATTGTTGCGCTCTCTTTTTTTCGCACGTGGAAGTAATAGACTCTGTCACTTTCTTATGCCCGCCCAGTTCGCCTGCGGCCTTTGTCAGTGATAGACCTGTGTCGATTCCTCCCGCAACCGTGATTATATTTTTTTATCGAAATAGTTATTGTTTAGTCTTGTTTTCTGATTTTATTTATCTATATTTGACAAGTGAACAATGTTTATATAACATTAGTTTACCGATATGGGGAATAAGTATAAAAGACAACGAAAGGTGAAAAAATTGGCCAAGTGCGAGTTGGACTCGCCCATGAAGGGTTCCGTAGTAACTATAATAAATATAATATACTTAATATATTTATTTGAAAAAAAAAACCAAAAACCTTACAAATTTCTTAAAAGTAGCTTATTTACAATTTTTACAACTACGCCAAATAACTTTGTTTTTCATAGTGTTTGTATGAATTACAAAGTTATATTTGCGGTTTTAGAAAATATGTTGTATCACAAAAATGCTGACCCGATCTCGTTCAAACCAATTTTGGTTGAAAGTATACATTAAGATCTACAGACATATATTTTTTTAGATTTTCATTCCATTATTACAGAAGTTAGAGGGGGGGGGAGGTACACATTCTACCACTTTGGGAGCGTATATCTTTTAAACGATTGACTTTATAAAAAGTAGTTTCAGAAACCCCTATGTCATTTTTATAGACCTGTCTATAGATACCACACACACATAGGTTTCATGAAAAAAAAAAAAAATTCAGTTTCAGTTCCATGTATGGTGAGCCCCCCTTTATTTTAAATATTTTTTTTTTATAAAATCTGAAAGCGGTTTACAGAATACATCTACCTACCAAGTTTCACATGTATAGTCCTAATAGCTTCGGAATAAAATGGCTGTGACATACGAACGGACGCACGGACAGACATGACGAACTATGAGGGTTCCCTATTTTTTAATATTTACATACCAGTTTTATTTTACAGAGACAAAATCACAGCGCCGGAGCAGACCTCGAATATTACATGTGATTCGGAAAACAGAAGATTAGAGTCGCCATTATAATTTTTAAATTTGGATGATCAACAGTGTCTAACTACTAACTTCTTGGAAAAAAATTAGTCAGTAAACAGTTTATTTCCTATTAAGATAGAAAGAAATACATTGGCGCGGATTGTCTTGTTCACAAACTAAACTAAAGTTCAGTGCATCTTTTTCTTACTATTTCATTATAAAAGGACAGAAAATATTAGTTTATTTCTGTCAAATTAGTCAGCGCCTGACGTAAATTGACGTATTTTTAGTAACCAATTTTTTAATCGAGTCTAAAATTGTCTATGGAATATCTTAATTTGACAGGACTAAACTAATATTTTTCTTCTGCTTTTTTCTTAATGAAATAGAAAGAAAGTGCGTTGCCAGGGCCAAAATTCGTGGTGGCAAGGCATCTGCCGGAGATTTTTCACTCTTACTTTAAAGGTGGCAGACGGGTCATATGTGGAAAAGAACACAGAAGCCGACAGAGAGTTCCAAACCGATTCGAAGACCGGTCGAAGTCCGACCGAAGTCCGACCGACAAAGTGCGCACAATAAATGTAGAGGAGAATTACATAGTATGACAAAGTGGTATATTGACCAAGTGAGGATGGTGCCCTGTAGTACGTCTGGTATATTAATACTGAAAGTCATTACCAATGATATTGCCGTTATTCATGAAATCAGTCATCGTGTTTTTTTCTATATATTTTATTTCTATTTATCAAAGTAATCACCCATGCAATCGATGCATCTTTTCCAATGCACTGGTAGCTTATTGATACCCTTCTTGAAGAAATCAGTTGGACGGGAGGCAACAAATTCTGCAAAGGCATTTTTACTGCCTCTATGATGTTGATTTTTTTCCGAGAAGTTTAGAATTCAGGAAAAAGTAGAAGTCTGTAGGTGCAAGGTCTAGTGAGTACGACAGATGGCGGAGAACTTCCAACACCAGCTCTTGTAACTTGTAGACCGTCTGCTGTGTAGTATGAGGACGCGCGTTGTCGTGCAAGAGCAGCGGAGCCGAGCGATTGACCAAAGCTGGTTGGAGATGTGCGAGCTTCTCCATAATTGTGTTCAGTTCTGCAGTAATGCTCATCCTGTTTGGTAGATAACTCATTACACCAGGGTTAGACCACCAAACAGGGACCATCACTTTTCTAGGGGTCAGTTTTCGTTTAGGAAAACGTTTAGATACTAATCCAGGATCTAACCAATTTCGCTTACGATTGTCAAACAGGATCCATTTTTCACCGCAGGCAACAAAATTATTTCGTTTGTGTGCCTGTTAAGCAGTGTAAGGTACGTCTCGATGCGTCCTTCGCGGTGATGATCACTGAATTCGTGGGGCAGACGTCAAGCTTTTTTACCTTGCCAATTTGACGCAAGTAAACCAATATTGTTTTGATACTAGCGTTGAAAGCTGCTTCTAATTCAGCCGCAGATTGGGTGTCATCAGCTCCCACAATCGCCTTTAATTCGTCATCGACAACCAAAGGGTTCATTTTTCAGGTCGAAATTTCCAGATCGGACACGAGCAAACTAATAACGGGTGGTGCATTCATTTTTAGAGTTCGTTTTGTAAACGTCGTTGAGGTTGTGGGCCGTAGGTACAAGGGGCACGGTTATGCCAAACTTTGAAACAAGAATTCCAAATTATAAAATAAAATTAATTTGAAATTATAATTATTAGCCAAAACAATATGATTATCGAACTCAAACTCAACATATTTATTTCACATAGGCCCACATGGGCACTTACAATACGTCAGAAGTTAGTGCATGGTTTGAAATTGGTCGTTTTCTAGGGAGAAAAACCGGCAAAAAAAACTCCACAGTATCCATGATACAGATTAAGAGGACAGTATATGATTTAATATTATAATTTGAAATTGCCAGTACGGCAAAACAGCGAATTCATAGGTAAAGCCCTGTTATTAAATATCAAATATTTATAAATTATTTAAAAATTAAACATAACTGACAACGAGCAGTACTGAAAGTGATGCTCTTTAAACCAAGAGACTTCTCTACTGACCAGCTATATTCTGACGCACAAATCCTCACAGTCAGACAGCTATATATCCTCCGTTCTATCCAGCGAAGACACCGTACTCTTCCTCTAGACAAAAACCTACTTCAAAGGCGCAAAGGTTTTCCAGTATGCAAAGCAATCCCTTGTCGATATGCATTTGCAAGTCGTCAATTTTTAGCACAAAGTTCACGTATTTATAACAAAATTAATAAAATTATTTCCATTTATAGACTCACCACTCACGAATTAAAAAAAAACTTAAGAACTGGCTACTTCATTTATCTTATGACGAAGCAGAAAAAATATTGTGTATCGAAACTTAAATTTATTTATACTCCTATGGAATCATACTATCTCTCATTCACACATAATCACACCGTCGCCCACACACGCATATACACACACCTACTCACACACAAACCTTCCAGACACTCATAAACACACACACAACCTTCTTTTGCTGTTGACAACAGAAATATTGTAACAGAAATGTCACGGTCGTGTTATTTATTGCCAATGCCGAAATATCTCCGACTCCTAAGATACAGGTCTGCGTACCTAGTTTAGGTGCCGGAAATCTGACACTAATTTTTAGATTTGCTGTACAACCTACTGTTTTTCTTTTATGTATTACGTGTCTTTTCTTATGTACAAATAAATTTCATCTTATCTTATCTTATATTGAAGGAAAATATGCAAAGACTTTACAAACTAGCAGTTGGGTAAAAAGAAGCCTATCACACTTCTCAAGCTTCAACCTACTTCAATACCAAATTTTATCTTAATCCACCCAGTACTTTCAAAGATTAGCGCATTCAAAGAAACAAACTTTACTGCTTTATAATATTAGTGTAGATTTCTTAAATTAGGAGCATTGTAGGATCATATCACAATCAGATTACTTTCAATTATTATAAGTACGATAAGTCACAAATTTGAGCGGACCATCCAGAGTGCAAACATTTGTCAGTTATCGTGTAGCTCAACTTTGAACTTAAGGAGCTCAACGATCTGACGAACAGTATCAAACTAAGGACATTTGGGTAGGTAAGACAAATACTCAAACAACCATACATCAACTATAAATTATAATGAAAATAACATAAAAATAAATAATAACCTACATATTCCTCACATTCATAATAATAAAAATATAAAAGATCAAAAAACGAAAAAAGAAATAATTAAATACAAAGTAGGTATATACAATACTTTAGAAAGTAAATCATTAACTCAGCAAAATATATTAAAAAAGAGCACATAAGTACGTATATCATTGGAGAAACTAATTCCCAAGCCTTTTAATCCTCAATATAATCTTTGACTGTGTAAATAGCTTCCTGAAATAGCTTACGTTTTATAAATAATTTGAATTTGATTAGAATATGTTACTTATCACTTAATAGCACACTAAATACCCATACTCACACACAGTTGTGACAATTGAACACTAAGTTTGTATTTAGATGACAATAACAAAATTGTGGCGGTACAACCCAACGCAATAGGGTAGTTTCCTGTGTTACAAAATAATTATTTTATTTGGTTCATCAGGTAGAATTTCAAAAAATATTGATCACGTATTTTTTGCCCTTTCAAGTCAAGAAAAATTCACAAAATGGAAAGCTTCAAAGTATAGGGGTGGGGGCTGCTGACGTCACACAGTGCCAAGAATTATACCGGAGTGTGACGTCACGCGAAACTTCAACTCACTGTATCGTCTTAATTTTTCAATTACGTGAAATAAAAAAAAATACGTATCGAATGTTTTTTGTTAAACTACGTGACGGACTAAATAAAATATTTTAGGAAACTACCCTACGCCCTTCCTAGGGGTATTAAGTATTTTTTAACACTGAATACCCGATCATTATAAGAGACAAGGGAATTCCCTGCTTCGTTCTCGATAGTCGCACATACGGATTGGCCGATTATGGCGTTGCCAAAATTGTGTTTGAATTTTACATATTTTCGATTTATTATATAATATAGATTTAAAAGTATCGTCTATTTTATTAATGAAAACTGGCAGGGGGGCCCTTATATCCATGGGACCCTGGGCTGCAGCTCAAATAGCCCATAGGTAGATCCACCTCTGATGCAAGCAAGCATGCAACATGCAGCAGGCATAGTTTCTGTCACGGCTCCGGTGCTGCAGGGCTCCGGCGGTCCCATGCAAGCTTATCCTCGCAGATGTGTTTCACGCTCACCACCGCGGCTGCGGCTTGCTGGCTGGCTTCGCCGACCAGCCTCAGCCGCGGCGGCGAGTGTTAAAACCACCTGCTCCTCAACTCGCAGGCCGCCTCACCCCTCCGCGCCTACGCGATTTTAAATAACACTCTAGGGGTAGGACAGACATGGAACAGACGTGGAATCGGTTTCGCAGCAATTCGTTTCTCTCACGCCGCTTCCGCAGCACGCTCAATCAAATTACTCGCAATATTATATATTTTAAACGATAGGCTTAATGATTTTCGATTAAATAAACGTTATATCCAATACCAATACGTTATACGAAATAAGTTTTAGAGTATATAAATGTTATGTCTAAAGAAATTACATCAACAGTTGGTATAACTCACTATCTTGTGAACGTTATTGAAATGAAAATATACCAAATAACTTTTTATGATATGAGACGCACCCCGCTAAATCAGTACGGATTTGTTTCGAACAGACCAGTTAAAAAACCGTGTTCAATTCAATTGCACACTATTTTGTAAAACCTCTTTTAACGTTGCTTGACCGCAAAAACGTACTCATTTGACGCGAGTTGAGCACGGGTTGGTTGAATTGTGTAGTAATACAAAAGCGTGTGTATTTCGCGAGACCGATGTCGCCAGTTGGACACGGAAAGGGAAATACGCGACGATGATTTGGTGCATTCACTAGAGGTCAGTGAAGATGTTGAGCCTCTACCATATGAAATAGAGATTGAAAATAATGATATGACTGGTAGATCCTCGGTACATGAGAGATCCGTGATCCAGAATATGTAATTAATAAAAATAGGGGCAAGGATACAAACAAAGAAAATAAAACACGCGGGGGAAATGTCTCTGATGAAATATTAAATGAAGGCGAGAGACATGTATTCCAAGAAAATAGTGTAGTAATTTTTAATTTTTAGTAATTTTTAATTAAATCTCTGACTTTTATTCGTAAGAAAATATCCATCAAAAAATTTAATTGGATGAATAATCTTTAATTAATTAATAATAAATTAATAGTTTAAAAATCACTAGAAAAACACGCTTTTATAAGTGCACGTAAAAACAAAAAATTTGTTCGCGCTTTTCCTTTTTTTTTTGTAGCCTCCGTTTTCTTTGTGTTGCTGTTTCTTTTTTTATATTATTCCCACGAGTAGAGGATTTGAAAGTGACATCACAAAAAGTTGACAAAAAGGTTAAGAAAACCGATAACGGATTTTCTTTAGGTTTGTTATCCTGAAACCTGATCCTGTTTGAAACCTGATCGTGTTCAAAGTCCATTACGTGGCTTTTCTCACAAGTACAAACACGACTATGATACGATATTCCATCATGAAATGCCACTGCCTATCTTCCGGCTTCATCATCAGACCTTGAAACCTAATCGTGGTCAAAGTTCATTACAAGACTTTTCTAAGAAATCCAAAACAGCTATGATACGATTTTCCATCATGAAGTTCCAGTTCATATCTTCCGGCTCCATCATCAGATCAGTTCGACAGTACCATATTATTGTATTGTCATCAGAACTACATACAGTTGCTAATTTTCATTACGCTACGACCCTTGGAAGATGGTTAAAGTAGTTGCCTTAGATTCCATTACATAGTTAGTTACATACAGGTCGACCTAATAAAAGCGTGTTAAAAAGCGTAGTTTTGAAGCAACTTTTTGTTACTACTCATTTTAAGTAAATTAATTAAATAAAATCATAGTAAGAATTTGGTTACTACACTAGTAGTTCTTTTTCTTAGGTCAATATGATCATTTACTGTTACGGTCTGTTCATTTACACACGTTATATTATTTTTTGTCATTCTTAAATAAAGTAAAACACTAAATACCTAACAATATAATGAATAAGTTAGTTTAATTCAGATTAAAAGAAATGTATTTGATTTTGGCGACTCCGTGCCTTCTCTATTCTAAAACATCAAAACACACAAACTACATCGCAAACTCACCGCGAGCGTGCGCTCGAGTTTGCAATGTATTCTAGCGGGGGTGCTCCCCGCGTCTTCCGTTAAGCTACGCCCCTCGAGCTATGTCTTATTTTTTACGTATCACCTTAATAGAAAATATCATAATCTGTTCTACTCCACAACCGAATTTGAATAAACACTTAGTTACTCACCGTATCCCGCACGGCTGTCTGCATCTTGTCTAGAATCTCCACCTTCTCATCCATGCCGTACAGGTTGGGGATGTCCCCCGTATTCAGCAGCATGTTGATGTCTTCCACCATGCCTTCGTACATTATCTGAAAAAAAAACATTGCTTCCACTTCATCCCAGCTAAAACACTGTTTTTAATTTTTTGTGGTGGGTAAATCATGAAATGATTTTTCTAGCTCTAGCCGAAGCGGAAAGGAGTGTCAGACTTCTACTGACTAAAATCCTACCCTGTTCCTTCAGTTATCTGCTGTATCTGTTACTATGTATTTTTTTTTAAATTATAATGGCTGTTTTACAGCCCAGCTAAAATGGTCAAACACAAGCCTATACATACAAAAAAGTCCCGTTTCACCACTATGTAGGGATTTTTTAAGAAGTGCATGTTTACCTGGTTATCAGCGAACAGGAAGACGAGAGGCTTCCCAATGATGCCAGCTTTCATGAGTAACTTTCTTATGTCGTCACGCCATTCGTTCTGACCGTACACCCGAGATATTTCTATCTGTGAAATAGGTAGGGAGAAATTTATGGTTTGTTGGTAAGAGATATTCCAACCATGTAACTTAGGAGATTCTTGTCAGATTTTCTCAATAATAAACAGCTATTTCGAATCGTGCACTAGCTTCTGACGTTTTTTAAGGGTCCGTTGAAATAAAAAATAAAATAATATTCTTGATTTATCGATTTAATTCTCTGAAAGTAATTACCCAGTTACAACAATAGTTTAATGATAGAATAATAATAATAATATTCCACAACTTTCACACAACGCCATCTAGTCCCAAACTAAGCAGAGCTTGTGGTATGAGTACTAGACAACTGATAAACATACATATATATTACTAAATACATACATATTAAAGATAAATTACACCCAGGCAAAGAACAAATGATCGTGCTCATCACACAAACATTTGTCCTGGGTGGGAATCGAACCCACGACCTTGCGCATAGCACTATCAATTTGTATATCATTGTTTATTTAATGCTACCTGCATAAACTTACACGAGAGAAAACTCGTAGGCTTGTCTACAAGGACCGATACATACCTGGCGGAATGACGAATATCGTCACTACTACTATAGAAATAAAGTCTAAAATGGATATTATCTAACCTGTACGACATTCATCTCGAGAATGCTAGCAGCTAACTTGACGGCACTGCTCCTGCCGCTGCCGCCCACTCCCACCAGCAACAAGTTACCTGACATCAAACGTTAATAATACACATTAAATCAATGATACACATCTGTGTTCCCTTAAGGGGTAGGGTAAAATCTCTATTTATTTTTTATTCAGGATGAGCTCATTCTTGAGCTCGATCTCGCCTGATGGTAGGTATAGATGAGGTCTATGATGGAACGAGGGAGCCCAGAAGATGCTGTTCAATCATGCTTTAAAGGCTGCAAGGTCATTAGTGGCAGGGCCGACAGAGAATCCACTAACCAAACTATACGTACAACAAATGACTTTATATCAACCAAGTGTGGATGGTACCCAGCAGTGATTATTTTAAGTCTCTAATTCAAGTGTGAATAAGTTACTTCTCGGTAAGCGTACTTCATCTTCAACCACATCATCGCTTACCATCAGATGAGATGGTGTTCAAACGCGAGCATATCATTAATATATTTTTAACATATCTAGAATATTTATTATTTATATTTATTTTGTGTAATAGCCAAATAATACTGATGTCTCTACCATACCTTTCGATATTCCGTCTGACCTAGGAATCGAATCAGACTCCATGTGCAGCAGTTATGCTTGTAATGTCTCAAGTGCTTTCTAACAGCATTTTCACAGTGCACCGTGAAAGCATTAGTTGCATAAACTTACTATATAACAGAGTATGCAGTGCATCCTCTGTTGATATAAATCTAACTTGGGCGCAAATTATTCAGCATATAACTTTATAAGAAATCCAGTGTACAAATTATTGAATTATATCAACATCATAATAACACTAACCGTTATCCTGCAGCAGAACTCTGGTACACCTGGAGATGTGGTCGAGCGCATATCTGAACATGACGAGCGCCATCGGAGACGACGACACCACGTTGTACTCCTCCAGGTAGTACTCCATCTTGTCTGCCATGTCTTCTAAGCTCATTACCTTCAAACACCAAGTAAATAAGTAATTAACTACGGGCTAAAAAAATTTAAGGAGACATTAAAAGTTTTGTATTTAGACTGCTTATGATTGAAGAGTTGCTACGCTACGCCCTAGGTGTAGAATAAGGTCATAGATACTATTATAATTAATTATCATGAAAACAGGACCAATATGACAACAATTAACTGTTTAGTTTGGCAGGGGTTCCAATTCAGTTTGTAGGATTTGGCCTCACTAAACTACTAATAATTGTAAGATACTATCTTGTTTTTGGACTTCGGTAAAGTTTTGATTATTTTAGAGAAGCAATTAATAAAAAAATAATTGGTAATTAAAACGGATGAAGACTGATATTTTACTGAACTGGAACTATTTGTCACAGCCGTGCGGCGTAATGTACGCCGGGAGCCTGTGCTCAAAATGATTATTTATGCTCAAAAATTTCCTTACTTTTTGTTAGAAAAAGCCAGGGCTTTTTAACACTGAAAAAACGAATACTTAGTTACCTTTCTGAACTATTGATTTCCGCAAAATAACGTCTGATTGACAGGCCCGACTTGCGAGTGATCGTGGGTTCGGTTTGTGTATTTATTATTACCACTGTCCTCAAATCGGTGAAACAAAACATCGCGAGGAAACCGTTATGTCCTAGGAGCAACATTCGAAGAAGTGGGAACAATAGGCTGAACTAAAATTATAACATTGAATAAGTCTGATTAAAAATATCGTATCTATTCTGCTTATCGTTTAGGAGTTGCCGCTTTTGGGGTCAACTAGATGTAGAGCCAGGAGACTTCTTTGAACATCTTTGAATACTGAAAGAGTGTGAGCGTGGTTTGTTTGCATATCGTATTCTTTATTGCATCCCTTCTGCATGTGCATATATTTGTGGGCGGGAGGGTGGTGCTACAAACTGCATGCATGCAAAGATCGATTATCGTTTTTAGGCGGAATTAAATCTAGATATTTTTTGAAGTATTAGTTTGGTGTGGATTTCCGCAAAATAACGCCTGATTCCATTCTGAATGCTGACAGATGTGAAGCTCACCTGGTCGTAGATCTTAGGGTCGGCATCAGGCTCCATGTAGTTCCCGAAGAAGATGTTGCAGGCGTGCTTGTTGGAGCACTGTTCGTCCTCAGGCACGAAGCCCAGCTCGCGCAGCACGGCGTCCATGTGCACGCGGAAGTTGCCGTACACCGCCTTGTACACCACTTGGTACAGCTTCTGACTACAATACCACAATGATAAAATAAAAAAAAAACTAACCATTAGTAATTATTTATGTTAGATAATTTAGTTAAAAATTCAAATTAAACATTTTAAGTAACCCCCCACAACTTTGAAACACCTAAACAGATCTTGATAAATTGTAGCTAAGAACCATATTGATCACGTCAGCTTTCAAACAAATAAAAACCTCATCATAATTGGTCAGACACGTCAAACTTATAACACCCCTCTTTTTGCGTCGGGGTTTAAAAATGTCAGTTCCATTTCGGTTCTTTTTATCACGTCATTTAAGCGATGGACTTCATTAACGTATTTTTTTATGTAATACGGGCGTCGTCCCGCGACTACGCTCCGCTCGCATGTAAAGGTTTAGCCACATTAAATAGCCTATGTTAATTGCTGATAATGTAGCTTTATATTCGTGAAAGAATTTTTGAAATCGGTCGAGAAGTTTATCCATTACCATCAAACCTTAAAATGAAAATTTTCCTTTTTATAATTCGCGAGCTTCTACCCGTCGCTTCGCTCGTGGGAAAATATTTATTTTTAGATAGTTAAAATAGCCCATATCACTCAGGAGTAATGCCGAACTTTACTCCTTTATCTTATTACCACTTTTAATCTCCTTTTTTTGCAGTCGAGTATATCCTTCCCAACGAATTAGGAATGATATAGAACACGAACTCCGCTCAAAAATGGTTCCACGCAAAACACAATCAAGTAGGCGGGGTGAAAAAAATACAATCAAAGCGCCTCTCAGTCTGACGTGCGCTCAGTGACAGACACCAGAATCGTGTTGATTAGTGAAAAATCCAAGAAAAAGCTCGTTTCTGGGGGATAAAAATGACCTCCTGCGTAGTAAGGTGGTGTAAAAGACGGAAAGAAGGAAGTAAAAAACAAACTGGGATAGCTTATCACTCGTAAGTAAAATAATTTCGTGTTTTATTTTCGTATAAACAACCACGAGTTGTCAGTATTATGCAACAGGTAGCCAGCCAGTTTTTAATACCTAAGTATTATATATTTTATATTAAGTACAGAGTTTTATAAATTGGATGGATTGGTTTGCCTGTGTGTTTCTTATTTTAGTTTCCCCAAAAAAGAGATTCGACGACTAGAGTGGATTGCAGCAGTCCGCTTAGAAAAAAGAGAGGATGACTGGTTACCAACTAATGTCAGTAGGGTTTGCTCCAAACATTTTGGTAACGAAGACCTATATTCGTCACGCACTGGCTATCGTATGCTAAAAAAATCAGCTGTACCTATTTGTTGCACAGCATTTTGTGAAAAATTCGGATAAATCCCAATAACTTAATTTAAAGATTGCTTAAGAATACAAATTTTAAATCACGTCTAATGTGTTTTATGTTATCAGTAGGTATTACTACTACTACTATTGTATTACACCACGTTGAAACAATGCAGGTCATTAAATCGGCACTCCGTATATGAGCTGATAAATAGAGCGAGCCAATATTTAGGAGATGTTTCTGTCCATTTTACTAAACAACAAAGTTTTGTTTTGATTACCTCGAGTACCCTTAAATTCTGGCTCGTACTTTTTAAAAAACACCTTGTATATTAAATTTACACTACTCACACATTATATATACATATATATAAATCTAGTTTCACAGCTTATAAGCCTAACGCTCTTCTGATGAGGGGTTAGCATCTCACAACATACTCACATACACAACACGTACAACACACACTCACAAACACACAACACAAACACGCAAGCATAGGTATATACTCTTATACACAAATAGTTAATTTTGTATTACTCAATAGTTTATAATTATGTATTAAAATTTAGGCTAGCCACTGCTGTACTGAGGAACACTGGCTCCCATAACACAGATTACTCTAGCTTGGGAGTCAGCAGACTCACACTTTGTATATTTTCCCTTCCAATAAATGTATGTACTCTTTGACTTTTGTAATGTTATTTGGTTGTGTTAATAAAAGTTATTATTATATTAATGAATTCTTACCTCAAGGCTCGGATACCGGTTAAATTTTCAAACCGGTATGATGTACTTAACTCCAAAACCTTTACATTCGGTTTCGTTCGCATAAACCGGTTTTTTTAAACCGGTATTTGGTTGAGCATTACATAGAGGTTTTTTCGGATTAAACGGTTTAGAGCAATAAAAACCGGTTAATACAGACGCACGATAAACAAACGTCGCACGCTGTTCAGTTGCTATTCAGTCGTAAGAATTTTTTTGATTCGGGTCGAACGTTTATTTATGTCATTGCATCAATAAGCTCCGCAGGCTGTAAAAACATAAAAAATGGTTAAGTATCTAATTTTTTTTTTGGTGAAATTAAGTTGATAATGACGATAAATAATCGGTAAACATAATATTGCTTTTCACCACGGAATAGATGAATAAGGTTGGAATGGTAATGTGGGCGTGGCAAGCGCGCCACATTTATGATACGAAAATCATAGCTCGACCGATTAATTCATTCTCCGCGTTTAGTGCACTTCGGATTACTTCGGAATACAGAGCTCTGCTTTAAAATGCCGTGTTGTGCAATTATAACCTGTAAAACAAAAAGTAAGACCGCAAGTATAGAGCGTGAAGGTATATCTTTCCATCGGTAAGTCGAAAATAACATTTAATTACAATTTTATTTGTAAAAAACATAAAAATATTCTGATCACTGTGAAATTCCCAACATTAACAACATTATTACAACAAGTTACAAAAAATATACATTGCCCGATGTGTACCTACTCGACGCAATGACCAAGTACTTCCGCCATCGGAACTTTAAATAAGACTGCTCTCTGCGCTCCTCTGCGAGAGCCTATGAGTTCTAGAACATTCTTGTAAAATAGACTCACTGCCTATATTGCCAAAAATATTCCAGAAGCTATTCAAGATACACAGTACTGCTACTCGCTGCTAGATGGCGTTAGTGTCTCGAACATTCTAGATTTCTGTCGAAGTTTCTCGACGTACTTCGCTAAACGACTGGCGTAACACTGCCCCCTCCTAAGACATGCTCGACCCGAGCATCGTTAGACCCGTAGTAACGCGCCATTCGATCAACTTGAACAATCTTTGGCGCAGCTCGTGGACCTTTCTGGATCCGATAAGTGACGTCATTAATTTTAGTCACAACGCGGTATGGTCCATCCCATTTTGCCTGTAACTTCGGTGACTTTCCTTTGCTGCGCACTGGATTATGGAACCAGACAAATGAGCCTTCATCAAATCCTGAATTCTTAATTTTTCGGTCGTAACGAGTCTTCACTTTCTGAGACATTTGTTGACCGGATTTTCTGAAATGTTCGTATAAGTCGTTCATTCTGTTTCGCAATTCACTCGCTTAGTCTGTTACACTAGAAGGTGTATCTGGCAGTATACCAGTGATTAGGTCTGCAGGCAACCTAAGCTCTCGTCACGTCCGAAGTTCACGAAAGCAGGTGTAACAGCTGTACTCTCATGAACTGCACTTCGGTATGACAGAAGGAACGGCTGAATGTGTTTGTCCCAATCCTTTTGCCTGCTTTCCACAACTTTAGCCAGATATCTCTCCAATGTCTGGTTGAAACGTTCCACCATTCCATCAGATTGTGGGTGATACGAAGTGGTCCTGGTTTTATGAGTACCCATTACTCGACATGTCTCCTGAAATACCTGTGACTCAAAATTCCTTCCTTGATCGCTTTGAATTTCCAAGGGTACTCCGTAGCGACAAAATACTTCGTTAACCAATTTATCTGCCACCGTGGTAGCTTCCTGATTAGGAATGGCAAAAACTTCTGGCCACTTTGTGAAATAATCCATTACGACCATAAAGTACCTGTTCCCACTCTCGCTCTCAGGAAATGGTCCCGCAACATCCAGCGCTATCCGTTCCCATGGGGCTCCCACATTATAGATCTTTAAAGCTCCTCTACTGCGTGTTTGAGGTGCCTTAACTGCTGCACAACTAGTTCATTTGCGGCACCATTCTTCTACGTCGTCTCGGCAGTGGTTCCAGTAAAACCTCTCTCGTATCTTTAACAGAGTCCGTTTTACTCCCTTATGACCTCCTGAACATCCATCGTGGTAAAGCCGTAGAACTTCAGGTACCTTCGCTTTTGGTACGACCATTTGTAGGTGACAATGGTCTCCTCGAGTATTTTCCCATTTGCGGCACAATACTCCCTCGTGAATCACCAAACTGTCCCACTGTGCCCAATAACTTTTTGTTGTAGTGCTCATTCCAGCGACGTCATGCCAACTAGGCTTTGGAGCAGCGGCTTTCTTCCATTCAAGAATGGGTTTGACGTCTAAGTCATCTTGCTGCGCACGCTGTAGCGCTTCTTTCCACTCATTGCTCAGGTCCGTCCTCAGCATCTTGATGGGTACTATTTCTTTTTCTTCTTGCCTAACACAGTGCTTACATTCTTCAGGGCAAGGTCTTCGTAATAGCGCGTCCGCGTTGCCGTGACATCTTTCATTACGGTGCTCAGTTTCATAGTGGAACTCTTGCAGTTGTTCAATCCACCTTGCAACTTGCCCTTCAGGGTTCTTGAATTGCAAAAGCCACTTTAATGCAGCATGGTCGGTCCGCAGATAAAATTTTCGACCAAGCAGATATTTACTGAAATGCTGCAATGTTTTTACTACTGCTAGTAGCTCCCTTCTCGTGACACAATAATTTCTTTCTGGTTTTGATAAAGCTTTACTGAAGTAGGCTATCACAACCTCTTTATCTCCTTTTCGCTGTGATAACACGCCACCAATTCCGGTATTACTTGCATCTGTGTCTACGATAAAGTCATTCTCAGTGTCAGGAAATCCAAGAATAGGTGTATCGCACAGACGCTTCTTCAATTCGCGGAAAGCAGCGTCGCAGTCTTCTTCTCAGCAGAATGTTCGCTTCTCTTCAGTGAGCTTGTGTAATGGCTTAGCAATATCAGCAAAAAATTTCACAAACTGGCGGTAATATGAGCACAACCCTAAAAACGCTCTGACCTGTGTCTTGTCTTTTGGTACTGACCAATCCTTAACAGCAACTATTTTGTCCAGATCAGTTTGCACACCTTCTTGCGAAACTACATGGCCCAGGAAAGTCACTTGTCGTTTGAAAAATGAGCACTTTTAGGACTTAGCTTCTGATTGGCTGCACGGATTTTTGCTAGCACACGTTCCAGGTTCCTAAAATGATCTTGAAAAATGAGCGCCCGGCAATAATAATGTAATCTAAATATACCAGACAGGCGTCTCCAGTAAGCCCAGTGAGTACCAGCTCCATTAGCCTTTCAAAAGTTGCTGGCGCATTGCACAAACCAAATGGCATTACTTTGAATTGCCACAGACCTTTTCCCGTAGAAAATGCTGTCTTTTCCTTATCCTTAGGATCCAGTTCCACCTGCCAGTAGCCACTTTTCAAATCTAGGGTTGTAAACACTTCATTCCTGTCAGCGTGTCTAACGTGTCGTCAATTCTTGGTAGTGGATAACTGTCCTTCTTTGTTGCATCGTTTAACCTCCGATAATCGACACAAAAACGTAAGTTGCCTTCCTTCTTCTTGACTAGCACTACGGGAGAACACCATAGACTGGATGAAGGTTCTATCACACCATCCTTTACCATCCCTTCAATCATGGCCTCTACCTCTTTCTTCGTCTTCGTCTTCAGACAGATCCTTGTACCAACCTTCTAGAAGGGATGACACATTATATGTGCTATTAAGTTTATTGCTACTGGATATTTCTTGGCATCTGCGTATCCAGGCCACTACTTCCTCACAGGTGCCCATCTATGTTCACTTTTTAATTATGTGTTCTTCATTACTTTGGTTTAATATCCTCACTACTGAAGTATTTGTGGGCCCACCAGGGTGCGTGCCATTATCCATGGATGATCACTATCCGTTCTTTCAATAAACAAGCACCGACGCTTTTGTCCCAAAATTTGTGATAAACTTACTGGCTCAATGGTTTCCGATCTAGGACGAAGGGTAATTTTCTTCAGGCAGTAGACTTATCCTGATGATCCACAATCCATACAGATTTCTTCTGTGCCACATTTTAATATTCCTTGGTTAATGTCGATCTCACAATGATGGTCTCTGTATGTGCTGTACTGATATTTTGCTGTAACATACCTACTGTTTACTATCGGTCTACTTGCGAATTTGAAACATTTAAGCAAATACTTTTATGTCAATCAATTGTTTACAAAAACACTTTGAAGTATTATTGTTTTCATTGTAGTCAAAGTATGTATAGATTAAATTCGTCCGCTTTCTACCCATGTTAAACACAAATAATAAAATTAACTCGTAATTAAATCTTACTGCACAGCAGACGTCTACCTTCGATTCATGCTGACTTCGAGTCAGCATGAATCGAATGAAAAGAAATATCGTAAGTACGTCTACGCGCCGCTTTGTGCAGTAGTCACACACAAGTTGCAACACGTTCACCGACATGCCGTTCTTCGAATAAACCGGTTAATTTAGGTAAAAATAAAGTTCTCAAAACGTTTACGTTCTTAAGAAAAGTTCGGAGGAAAACCGAAATAAACCGGTATTAACCGGTATTTTTTAAACCGGTTCCGAGCCTTGTCTTACCTTATTTATGTACTTTAAGAAATTAATAAATATGAAATTCAGTAGATCCTGAGGAAATAATGATTTTCATTTAAAATAGGTATTAGGCAACGAATTAGGAATGATATAGAAATATAACTCTCTAACGAAGCCCGCTAAAATATGGTTCCAAAGTCATACCACTAAACTGATAATACGAATGTAACACGCGCACAAACAAAACAAAATACTTTGCTAAATTTATTTTCTGCGCATGGATCCGTCAATTCATTCATTTGGGGCGCTATTTTATTTAGTAAGATAATGTTAGAGTGAAACTGAAATATCGAATCAAGCCAGTGCGAACGAGATGGATTGTTTTGTGACATCGAGCGGCGAGGATGGTGTTATGCAGTATGCAGTAGGAGGAGTCAGTCATTTATTATGAACTCAAATATTATAAATTAGTATTAAACCTCTACATTAAGTTTACAAAAAGTGTAAAGCTTCATAAAAGGGAATGCCCGTCGGCCATATAAAAAAAATCCTGAAATGAACAAGAGTGAAATATACCTACGCCAAATGTTACTACAAATCGTAGATAACATTATCATTTCAATAATTATCAAAACACTAGGTAGAAGTCAGTTACAAACCTTTTTCTGAAATATTGGTTCGACATTAATCTAGGGTTAAGGATGCTAAGTCGTCGTTTAGGCTGGTCCAACCTAAGTCCGTGTTAAAATGGATATCGTGTGCACAACTAAAATAAAAATCTTCGGAAAATTACCGTAGTCGTTGCTATACCATAAAAAAAGAATCCGTACGTAACTCAATTCGCAAGCGCTATTGTAGAATCAAGTAAACAAACAATCGAAAATGCAGTAATGTCAAACTGTCAGTCTGTCAGTAGGTACGGCAAAGGAGATGTGATTCATACAGCCTACGATACGTTTTCTATTAAAAAAATATTTGATTTTAATTAATATTGACATGCATAATTATATTATTTTTTTAGATTTATGGTACACATAGGTCGAATTATATTAAATTAATAATTACTGTGCACTAAATCTGGAAACTAATTGGTTAGGAATTATTTTACGATTCCTGTTTGGCTAAATGCCACTTACTAGTGTCAAATAAACACTGACCTCCAATAAAAATAAGAATGAACTAAACGGATATCAGGTTAAATATTTTAATGATTTCCATATTTTTATATCCTGCTTAAACAAACTTGAAAATTATTTCATTACACATATTTTATTTTAAAAAGAATTAAGGACTATTCGCAGTTTCTGTCCATTTCAAGCATTTGGACAACACCCTTTGGAAACGAAACAGTTATTTTATTACTTACCTAATACCTATTTTAAATGGGAATCATTATTTCCTCAGGATCTACCGAATTTCATATTTATTAATTTCTTAAAGTACATAAATAAGGTAAGAATTCATTAGCTAACCCCCCATCAGAAGAGCGTTAGGCTTATAAGCTGTGAAACTAGATTTATATATAAACAAGTATTTGCGTGTTGCGCGAGGTGCAAGCACCACGCGTGCTTGTGAAAAAAAAATATATGAGGGGGGGGGGGGGGGTTGCACAATTATTTCGACTAAAGCATTGCCCCTCTAAATGAATCTGAAAAAAAAATGTTCCAAGTCTCTTAATCCCAGATGGTGGATGGGGAGGTGCCCATCCACCATCTGGAAGAACAATTATGTCAATGAGTGAGTGAGTGAGTCAGTGAGTGAGTGGTAATTTAGCTTTATATAATACAATATATAAATATATAATGTGTGATTAGAGTAAATTTAATATACAAGGTGGTTTTTAAAAAGTACGAGCCAAAATTTAAGGGTACTCGAGGTATTCAAAACAAAACTTTGTTGTTTAGTAAAATGGACAGAAACATCTCCTAAATATTGGCTCGCTCTATTTATCAGCTCATATACGAAGTGCCGATTTAATGACCTGCATTGTTTCAACGTAATACCTACTGATTACATAAAACACATTAGACGTGATTTAAAATTTGTATTCTTAAGCAATTCTTAAATTAAGTTATTAGGATTTACCCGAATTTTTCACGAAATGCTGTGCAACAGTACTAACCGTACAAATAGGTACAGCTGATTTTCTTAGCATACGATAGCCAGTGCGTGACGAATATATGTCTTCGTTACCAAAATGTATGGAGCAAACCCTACTGGCATTGGCACTAAGCGGACTGCTTTAATCCACTGTAGTCGTCAAAACTCTTTTTTGGGGAAACTAAAATAAGAAACACACAGGCAAACCAATCCATCCAATTTATAAAACTCTGTTCTTAATATAAAATATATAATAATTAGGTATTAAAAACTGGCTGGCTACCTGTTGCATAATACTGACAACTCGTGGTTGGTTATACGAAAATAAAACACGAAATTATTTTACTTACGAGTGATAAGCTATCCTAGTTAGTATTTTACTTCCTTCTTTCCGTCTTTTACACCACCTTACTACGTAGGAGGACATTTTTATCCCTCAGAAACGAGCTTTTTCTTGGATTTTTCACTAATCAACATGATTCTGGCGTCTGTCATTGAGCGCACATCAGACTGAGAGGCGCTTTGATTGTATTTTTTTCACCCCGCCTACTTGTTTGTGTTTTGCGTGGAACCATTTTTGAGCGGAGTTCGTGTTCTATATCATTCCTAATTCGTTGGTATTAGGTAAGTAATAAAATAACTGTTTCTTTCCAAAGGGTGTTGTCCAAATGCTTAAAATGGACAGAAACTGCGAATAGTCCTTAATTCTTTTTAAAATAAAATATGTATAATGAAATAATTTTCAAGTTTGTTTAAGTAGGATATAAAAATTTGGAAATCATTAAAATATTTAACCTGATATCCGTTTAATTCATTCTTATTTTTATTGGAGGTCAGTGTTTATTTGACACTAGTAAGTGGCATTCAGCCAAACAGGAATCGTAAAATAATTCCTAAAGAATTAGTTTGCAGATTTAGTGCACAGTAATTATGAATTTAATATAATTCGACCTATGTGTACCATAAATCAAAAAAAAAATATATATTCATGTCGATATTAATTAAAATTAAATATTGTTTGAATAGAAAACGTATCGTAGGCTGTATGAATCACATCTCCTTTGCGTTACCTATTGACAGACTGACAGTTTGACATTACTGCATTTTCGATTGTTTGTTTACTTGATTCTACAAAAGCGCTTGCGAATTGAGTTACGTACGGATTGCTTTTTTATGGTATAGCAACGACTATGGTAATTTTTCGAAGATTTTGATTTTAGTTGTGCACACGATACACATTTTTAAACACGGACTTAGGTTGGACCCGCCTAAACGACGACTTGGCATCCTTAACCCTAGACTTATAACGACCAATATTTCAGAAAAAGGTTTGTAACTGACTTCTACCTAGTTTTATTGATAATTATTGAAATTGTATTGGGTTACCTACGATTTGTAGTAACATTTGGCGTATATTTCACTCTTGTTTATTTCAGGATTTTTTTTATATGGCCGACGGGCATTCCCTTTTATGAAGCCTACACCTTTTGTAAACTTAATGTAAAGAGGTTTAATATTAATTTATAATATTTGAGTTCATAATAGATGACTGACTCCTACTGCATACTGCATAACACCATCCTCGCCGCTCGATTTCACAAAACAATCCATCTCGTTCGCACTCGCTTGATTCGATATTTCAGTGTCACTCTAACATTATCTTACTAAATAAAATAGCGCCCCAAATGAATGAATTGACGGATCCATGCGCAGAAAATAAATTTAGCAAAGTATTTTGTTTTGTTTGTGCGCGTGTTGCATTCGTATTATCAGTTTAGTGGTATGAGTTTGGAACCATGTTTTAGCGGGCTTCGTTAGAGAGTTATACTTCTATATTATTCCTAATTCGTTGATCCTTCCCCAAGCTTCAAGCTACTTCCATTCTACTACTACAAATTTTCATGCTAATCAACCCAGTACTTTCGAAGACTAGCGCGTTCAAACAAACAAACCATCAAACTTTTCCGCTTTGTAATATTAGTATAGACTAGTATCTGCGTGTTGCGCGAGGTGCAAGCACCTCGCATGCTTGTGAAAAAAAAAAGTGGGGGGGAGATGGGGGAGTTTAGTATTTGCGTGTTGCGCGAGGTGCAAGCACCTCGCGTGCTTGTGAAAAAAAAAACAAACAAAAAAAAAGGGGGGGTGATGGGGGGGGGGGTTGCACAAGTATTTCGACTAAAGCATTGCCCCTCTAAATGAATCTGAAAAAAAAATGTTCCAAGTCTCTTAGATTCCGAGATCCGCCTAAAGGGGAGGAGAAGGGGGGCGGGGGGGGGGGGGGACACTTTGAAAAATGGTTTTTACTTTACCGAGCCTCCTCTATACGAATCCGTAAAAAGAAAAAAATACGGGTCTCGTAGTTTCCGAGATACGATAGGGGGGGGGGAGAAGGGGGGGGAAAAGGGGAGGTTTGGCACTTTTCCCGTAGGTTTGAGAGTTACTTGTTTACGAATCTGTCAAAATATACCCACCTCCCCATCCACCATCTGGGAGAACAATTATGTCAATGAGTCAGTCAGTCAGTGAGTGAGTCAGTGAGTGGTAATTTAGCTTTATATAATACAACTAGTATTTGCGTGTTGCGCGAGGTGCAAGCACCTCGCGTGCTTGTGAAAAAAAAAAAAGAAGTGGAGGGGTTATGGGGGGAGATGGGGGGGGTTTAGTATTTGCGTGTTGCGCGAGGTGCAAGCACCTCGCGTGCTTGTGAAAAAAACTAAAGCATTGCCCCTCTAAATCAAGTATTTGCGTGTTGCGCGAGGTGCAAGCACATCGCGTGCTTGTGAAAAAAAAAAGTGGGGGGGGCGGGGGTGATGGGGGGGGGGGGGTTTAGTATTTGCGTGTTGCGCGAGGTGCAAGCACCTCGCGTGCTTGTGAAAAAAACTAAAGCATTGCCCCTCTAAATCAAGTATTTGCGTGTTGCGCGAGGTGCAAGCACCTCGCGTGCTTGTGAAAAAAACTAAAGCATTGCCCCTCTAAATCAAGTATTTGCGTGTTGCGCGAGGTGCAAGCACCTCGCGTGCTCGTGAAAAAACAAAAAAAAAGTGGGCAGGGGTGATGGGGGGAGATGGGGGGATTTAGTATTTGCGTGTTGCGCGAGGTGCAAGCACCTCGCGTGCTTGTGAAAAAAAAAAAAAATGGGGGGGGTGATGGAGGGGGGGGGTTGCACAAGTATTTCGACTAAAGCATTGCCCCTCTAAATGAATCTGAAAAAAAAAAATGTTCCAAGTCTCTTAGATTCCGAGATCCGCCTAAAGGGAGGGGAGAAGGGGGGCGGGGGGGGGACTTTGAAAAATGGCTTTTACTTTACCGAGCCTCCTCTATACGAATCCGTAAAAAAAAAAAATACGGGTCTTGTAGTTTCCGAGATACGATAGGGAGGGGGGAGAAGGGGGGGGAAAAGGGGAGGTTTGGCACTTTTCCCGTAGGTTTCAGAGTTACTTGTTTACGAATCTGTCAAAATATACCCACCTCCCCATCCACCATCTGGGAGAACAATTGTACCGTGTCAATCCAAAACACTGTAACTACAAAAAACAAAATTTGAGAAAATGAGCATAATAGTTTTTTTCGGTTTTTCGAAGATTACTCCAAAAGTTACTTTGGAAAGTATTCAGTGTTTGGTATCAAATTAAAGGTAATTTTATAAGTAATCTAGCCCGCTAGGTTTCATATACAAGTAGAATATACACAACAAATAATCGTGAATAACTTGTATTGCCATAATAGTCGTCAGAAGCAAATGAAGAAATTGTTATGACAATACACTGTATGTGTTAGAGTTACAGTGTATTGACTTGATAAAACAGGGCCTAGAAATATATCATAGGAATTTGCAGTCGGATTTTTTCATAGATGGAGTCTATCATATGTATTTAAAAATAAAATATCAACTTAAAAAGACTCGTAGGTACACAATTAGGTATATAGGTATTTTACAAAAAGTTTGTAAAATATTTTTTTAACTACTATGGCAACAGAATCAGTCTTACAGTTTCATATAAAAACTGGAAGATAATAGAAAACTAATAGGACAATAAAATTTTATGAACTTACATAATAATTAATCATCAAAATTAATTTAGCGACAAGAACACCAAAATTAGTAGGTAATGAATGAGTAGATTGGTTTGGCATTTGCAATTTCACTAAAAGGTTTTAAAGGTTTTGTGCATCCTTTCTTTTCAAGAAATGTATTTGTAACAACAAATACATTTACCTTACTTAGACAACAAGGAACAAATACAAACACATTAGCAAATATGGAAACCTTCTAGATTTATTTATTTATTAAAACTTTATGCAACACAAAATGTACAAAGGCGGACTTAATGCCTTAGGCATTCTCTACCAGTCAGCCATGGGTGATAAAGAGATAACATGGCAGGTGCATAAAAAAATAAACTGTGTAAGTAGATATTCAAAGCAAAAGACAAGGTTTTGAAAAGACGATCATATCTTTTTGAGTAAGTCACAGCCACTTCCGTGTTTTGTAGCTACGTCGTTATATATGTATTGTACAAAATCGAAAGAATTATAAGGAAGTGGCATTGACTTATGAGCTAATTCGTAATAATTTTTATATTATGTACATGTCATGCACTAGCTCTGCAGAAGAAATTTTCTTGAACCATCTTATGGAAATGAGACCAACTACACGATTTCATATATTCTTCTACACAATAACTTTAAAGTCTTGGAAAATAAAGGAAACAGTCTCTGTCTCTATACAAAAAAATATAACAGCTGATCCCCGCTCCCGGCATCGGCAGTCGTCCGTTCGTTCTCTGTCAAATCATCCAATAACCATTGAGATTGCCGCCGGTTCTCGCTCCTGATTGGCGCTCCCGCAACGCGCAAGCATGCTATTTTGTTTTGACAAAACACTGTATCTTGAAACGCGCGAAAAGTATTTTGGCAGTACACGGTATCTTAAGTTGCCGTGTTTTGTTATATTAAAACTGTATTTTTAAGTAAATACAGTGTTATTAGCATAGTCATATCTCAGAACTTTCCATACAAAGTAAAAAATGTGTGAATGCAGGACGATAGAATAGGCTTAAAGAAATCGAATGAGCGTTGTTAATCCAAAACACTGTATCTTAAGATACAGTGTTTTGGATTTACACGGTACAATTATGTCAGTGAGTCAGTGAGTGGTAATTTAGCTTTATATAGTATAACTAGTATTTGCGTGTTGCGCGAGGTGCAAGCACCTCGCGTGTTTTCTTTAAAAATGGGGGGGGGGGTTGATGGTGGGGTTTAGAATTTGGGTGTTGCGCGAGGTGCAAGCACATCGCGCGCTTGTGAAAAAAAATAAAAAAAGGGGGGGTGGGGTGGGGGGGGTTTAGTATTTGCGTGTTGCGCGAGGTGCAAGCACCTCGCGTGCTTGTGAAAAAAAAAAGTATTTGCGTGTTGCGCGAGGTGCAAGCACCTCGCGTGCTTGTGAAAATAAAAAAGTGGGGGTGGGGTGTGATGGGGGGAGATGGGGGGGTTTAGTATTTGCGTGTTGCGCGAGGTGCAAGCACCTCGCGAGCTTGTGAAAAAAAAAAAAAGAGGGGGGGTGATGGGGGGGGGGGGGTTGCACAAGTATTTCGACTAAAGCATTGCCCCTCTAAATGAATCTGAAAAAAAAAATGTTCCAAGTCTCTTAGATTCCGAGATCCGCCTAAAGGGGGGGGGCGGGGGGGGGACTTTGAAAAATGGTTTTTACTTTACCGAGCCTCCTCTATACGAATCCGTAAAAAACAAAAAATACGGGTCTCGTAGTTTCCGAGATACGATAGGGAGGGGGGAGAAGGGGGGTGAAAAGGGGAGGTTTGGCACTTTTCCCGTAGGTTTGAGAGTTACTTGTTTACGAATCTGTCAAAATATACCCACCTCCCCATCCACCATCTGGGAGAACAATTATGTCAATGAGTGAGTCAGTGAGTGGTAATCTAGCTTTATATAGTATAACTAGTATTTGCGTGTTGCGCGAGGTGCAAGCACCTCGCGTGCTTGTGAAAAAAAATTGGGGGGGGTTTAGTATTTGCTTGTTGCGCGAGGTGCAAGAACCTCGCGTGCTTGTGAAAAAAGAAAGTGGGGGGGGAGATGGGGGGGTTTAGTATTTGCGTGTTGCGCGAGGTGCAAGCACCTCGCGTGCCTGTGAAAAAAAAAAGAAAAAAAAAGGGGGGGGGGGAGATGGGGGGGTTTAGTATTTGCGTGTTGCGCGAGGTGCAAGCACCTTGCGTGCTTGTGAAAACAGAAAATGGTATTTGCGTGTTGCGCGAGGTGCAAGCACCTCGCGTGCTTGTGAAAAAAACTAAAGCATTGCCCCTCTAAATCAAGTATTTGCGTGTTGCGCGAGGTGCAAGCACCTCGCGAGCTTGTGAAAAAAAAAAAAAAAAAAAGTGGGGGTGATGGGGGGTTTAGTATTTGCGTGTTGCGCGAGGTGCAAGCACCTCGCGTGCTTGTGAAAAAAAAAAAAAAAAAGAGGGGGGGGGGGGTGATGGGGGGGGGGGTTGCACAAGTATTTCGACTAAAGCATTGCCCCTCTAAATGAATCTGAAAAAAAAAATGTTCCAAGTCTCTTAGATTCCGAGATCCGCCTAAAGGGGGGGAGAAGGGGGGCGGGGGGGGGACTTTGAAAAATGGTTTTTACTTTACCGAGCCTCCTCTACACGAATCCGTAAAAAAAAAAAATACGGGTCTCGTAGTTTCCGAGATACGATAGGGAGGGGGGAGAAGGGGGGGGAAAAGGGGAGGTTTGGCACTTTTCCCGTAGGTTTCAGAGTTACTTGTTTACGAATCTGTCAAAATATACCCACCTCCCCATCCACCATCTGGGAGAACAATTATGTCAGTGAGTCAGTGAGTGGTAATTTAGCTTTATATAGTATAATTATTATGGGATCTCAAATCCACACAATAAGCCCATTTGTTTGATGCTCAGACGGTGCGGCGCGTTAATCTTACGAGTAGAAAAGGACTGTGTTTGATGAAGTTCCAAAGCAACAATATTTAAAACTTCGTACCGATCATTATCATCCACCAGCCGATCGTAGAACACCCTGTACGCCTCGTGTATCCATAAGATGACCAGCTTGTTGAGGTCCTTCATGTGCGTGGAGGGCACCAGCAGGATGCCCTTGATGACCCTGGCGAAGTCGCGCAGGTTGAACAGGTAGTGGCACTTGCTGGGTGTCGGGAGGAACTGCAGGGTCACTGCTTTGTACACTTCCATTGTTGCACCTACCACGGCCTGGAGAGTAATGATAGGATTCTGATGAAGTAGATGTACGATTACTTTTGATGGTTTATGGAGCTCGTGGCTTAATAATAATAACAGCAGCACAAGTCGATCTTCTAAGTCAAAGTACTATCGGCCAAAGATACGCATGCTCACTTAAGAAAATATTTCTGCGAAAGCGCAGCTAGGGACAAACCACACCGCTTCCTGGTTTCGCCCAATTAGAGACAATATGCATTTTGTGAATTCAGGGTGTGTAACATTATATTAATACTTACTATTACGAACACTACTAAGATACGCTTCGTGCATCCTATTGGTCAATACATGCATTAGGCGATCGAGTTGTGAGCCGTGCTATGCGACTATAGCCTTAAAGGTGAGCATGCGGAACATTGGTTGATAGTACTTTTGGGGTCAATTCGAGGATGTACCTCGGAAAGCAAGTTGAGTTAGTCCCGACGTCGGGTAGTCAGAAGATAGAAAATCTGTAGTAAGTCTTGCCAAGGGGCCTTACTCAACTGCTGCGTTTTGGAGGTCAGATAGGCACTTTCTTCGTGTAATACTTACTAGTATTACTCAGCTGCATCCATTGTTAGACTAGAAGCCTGACATATTTGGGAAATGGTTAAGCAAATGATGCTTACAGGACAACGAATATACATAGATTTTCTTGAGGAGGTTCTCAATACGTTACGTATATTTTTTTAAATGTATAATCACCGATTACACGAAGACGGCTGACTGATTTGAAAAAGATTTTTTAGTTTCAAAGGGTATACTTCAAGGTTGGTCAAGGTTGGTCCCATTGTCATTGAGTCTGGATCTGATGATGGAATCCTGGAGAAATCGAGGGAACTCTCCAAATATTATAGGCACACCTATATATATTATTTTAGTATTTTGTGCAGTTGCTTCCGAAAAGCACCATTTGGTGAAGTGGAACTGATGATGAAGACCTCAGATGGCTACCGGAGCTACTCAATTTTATACGATTTTTGTATTTTTTTTTTGAAAAGTTTTTTATTTATTTAAATATTTCCGTAAACTGAATTTCCGCAAACTTCGTTTAATAATGTAAAAGTGCACCGACTGTACAAGTCCACTTCGCGTTAAATGTCCAGATTTTATCCTTAATTACAACTTCTATTGTTGACAAATACCTTGGCCTGCCTCTGGAGCGCCTCAATGAATCCCTTAGCGAAGTGCCAATCCATGATGGTACCGAAGATCTTGCTGAGCGTGTTGTCCTCGAAGGAGTCGAGCGTGACCACCAGCATGTGGCGCGTCAGGCGGGACGAGATCAGGTTGGAGCCGCCGCCGGGGGGCAGCATCGCTGATACGAACAGCTGGGAACATGATGGACATTTCCAGTTACTATTAGGCAGTTGTCCCACCGCCGACGATGAACGAGTAGCGAGTAGAGCTAGCATCTGAAAACGAGTTGGCGATTGTCGTGTTGTTCCGATAGTTTAGTCGTTGAGCTATCATGGTTGGTCTCTCAGCGTGAGTGCTGACCGCCAAGTGATCGCTGAGCGAGTATTATCTTTGACAGCTCTTGTCGACAAAACTAGTGAAGCGAGTAGTCGCCGGCATACCCCGGCCGGTTGTGAATAGTCAGAGAGCGACTCTTTCGTTTACACGGAATGTATATTTTATTGTGCGTTTCTTGAGCGAGTAAAGCACCGATAGTTAGTCGTTTACTCGCCGGCAGTCGGACAACTGTCTTACTTTTTTTAAAATTGTACTGTTCCCATCTATTACACGCATACATCGTACAGCGCCCTTCGAGTCCAATTCAATAACGCGTTTAGGATGTTGTTGGGACTCCCGCGCTTTTGCAGTGCATCGGCGATGTTCGCGGAGGCGCGCGTAGATTGCTTCTACACTATAATGCGCGAGAGAGGCACTTCGCTTGTGCGGCGAGTGCGAGGGAGCGCCAACAGCATGCTGGCCGCGCTCGCGGGTAGGCTGGATTGTGCGTACATCACTCACTGTTGTAGGTTGCACATTACACGCAGGGATGGAACATATTTATAGAGTATTTTTAGTAATGTTAAAAATTGTAATATTTTAATTTGAATTTTAATAATAATTGTTTAATTTAATTTAATTGTATTTTAATTGTGACTGACATGTTTTTGATCATTTGTATGAGTCTTATGTTACTTGAGAATAAATGATATTGATTGATTAATTGATTGATCTATGAGAGACCTGCTCTCTATGAGAAGGAATGGGCCTTAATCCACCACGCGGGTCCAGTACGAGTTGGTGGATGTCGCGGATTCAATATTTTTCCCTTTACCATGATTATGAGTGAAAAATATCCGTTATTTCAAATTTACCAGTTTTCCTATGTTCCGATTATATTTTATTTTATTTTATTTGGGAAAAATGCCATTACATTTGGTATATGACGTTTGAGTAAACTTAAATTTAACTTATTAATTCTAGAGTATGCAGAGAGTCGGTAAAGATCGCTCTGAAATTCTGAGTTGTCATTAACATTTTTCATAGTTTTATATTATTTCTATATTTAAAAGCATACATTTATGTCATTCATAAATATAACAAAACGTAGAGGTCCTAATATAGAACCTTGGGGAATACCGGATGACATTCCAACACTTCCCAACTTATACCTATTAATCACGACTATCAGGCTGCGATTAGTAATATATGAGCAAAAGCTTTGTAAAAGATGGCCCCTAATTCCATGGAACGCTATTTTATTGTGAAGGATATCATGATCCATTCTATCAAATGCCTAAGGATTGAAGGAATGTTCAGAACTCGTCGTAATTAGACGTACAAATTCAGTTTAAAATTGTTCACTTGGAAGTTATCTGTAAAACTTTATTTTCTGGTTGAGAAAATCATCAAATGACTCCTTCCACTGTGGATGGAGCGGAAGGGAGTGTCAGACGTCTACTGACTAAAAACCCACCCTGATCCTCTGTCCGCTGTCCTTGCGTTCCGGGGCCGCGGTATCTCATTAGAACATTCCCGCAACCCCGAATATTATCTGTAAGGCTGCCAAACGATGTACAGTAGTACCCAACTGATTTGGCTTACCGATGTACCTGCGCAGAACATGAATTTTCGCACCGCGCTTAGTTTCCTTTACCGCTATTGGTCGGCAGCTGCCGCCACGTTAGCGCGCGACGCGTGAGCGAGACGGAACTAGCAGCTGCAGTGTATTATGAACCTTATAGTAGTGATCTAAGGTTTATTGTTAGTTCTAAGCGTTCTTTCGTTAATCTTTGGGACCATACTTTATTTTCTGCGCAAACGAAGATTCACAACGCGCCTTATCAGTTGGGTAGCACTGTACTAGGCTGTGATGTACTCACGACGTCGACGACCTCCTGGCGCACCATGTCCCGCAGGTCGTACCAGTGGCCGTGGCCGACCCACTGGCGCAGCAGCTCCAGCGGCGGCTGCGCCCCGTAGCACTCCTTCTGCGGCATGCTCAGGTCGTCCACGAACAGATTCACGACGCGCCTTATCAGTTGGGTAGCACTGTACTAGGCTGTGATGTACTCACGACGTCGACGACCTCCTGGCGCACCATGTCCCGCAGGTCGTACCAGTGGCCGTGGCCGACCCACTGGCGCAGCAGCTCCAGCGGCGGCTGCGCCCCGTAGCACTCCTTCTGCGGCATGCTCAGGTCGTCCACGAACAGATTCACGACGCGCCTTATCAGTTGGGTAGCACTGTACTAGGCTGTGATGTACTCACGACGTCGACGACCTCCTGGCGCACCATGTCCCGCAGGTCGTACCAGTGGCCGTGGCCGACCCACTGGCGCAGCAGCTCCAGCGGCGGCTGCGCCCCGTAGCACTCCTTCTGCGGCATGCTCAGGTCGTCCACGAACAGATTCACGACGCGCCTTATCAGTTGGGTAGCACTGTACTAGGCTGTGATGTACTCACGACGTCGACGACCTCCTGGCGCACCATGTCCCGCAGGTCGTACCAGTGGCCGTGGCCGACCCACTGGCGCAGCAGCTCCAGCGGCGGCTGCGCCCCGTAGCACTCCTTCTGCGGCATGCTCAGGTCGTCCACGAACAGATTCACGACGCGCCTTATCAGTTGGGTAGCACTGTACTAGGCTGTGATGTACTCACGACGTCGACGACCTCCTGGCGCACCATGTCCCGCAGGTCGTACCAGTGGCCGTGGCCGACCCACTGGCGCAGCAGCTCCAGCGGCGGCTGCGCCCCGTAGCACTCCTTCTGCGGCATGCTCAGGTCGTCCACGAACAGATTCACGACGCGCCTTATCAGTTGGGTAGCACTGTACTAGGCTGTGATGTACTCACGACGTCGACGACCTCCTGGCGCACCATGTCCCGCAGGTCGTACCAGTGGCCGTGGCCGACCCACTGGCGTAGCAGCTCCAGCGGCGGCTGCGCCCCGTAGCACTCCTTCTGCGGCATGCTCAGGTCGTCCACGAACAGATTCACGACGCGCCTTATCAGTTGGGTAGCACTGTACTAGGCTGTGATGTACTCACGACGTCGACGACCTCCTGGCGCACCATGTCCCGCAGGTCGTACCAGTGGCCGTGGCCGACCCACTGGCGTAGCAGCTCCAGCGGCGGCTGCGCCCCGTAGCACTCCTTCTGCGGCATGCTCAGGTCGTCCACGAACAGATTCACGACGCGCCTTATCAGTTGGGTAGCACTGTACTAGGCTGTGATGTACTCACGACGTCGACGACCTCCTGGCGCACCATGTCCCGCAGGTCGTACCAGTGGCCGTGGCCGACCCACTGGCGCAGCAGCTCCAGCGGCGGCTGCGCCCCGTAGCACTCCTTCTGCGGCATGCTCAGGTCGTCCACGAACAGATTCACGACGCGCCTTATCAGTTGGGTAGCACTGTACTAGGCTGTGATGTACTCACGACGTCGACGACCTCCTGGCGCACCATGTCCCGCAGGTCGTACCAGTGGCCGTGGCCGACCCACTGGCGCAGCAGCTCCAGCGGCGGCTGCGCCCCGTAGCACTCCTTCTGCGGCATGCTCAGGTCGTCCACGAACAGATTCACGACGCGCCTTATCAGTTGGGTAGCACTGTACTAGGCTGTGATGTACTCACGACGTCGACGACCTCCTGGCGCACCATGTCCCGCAGGTCGTACCAGTGGCCGTGGCCGACCCACTGGCGCAGCAGCTCCAGCGGCGGCTGCGCCCCGTAGCACTCCTTCTGCGGCATGCTCAGGTCGTCCACGAACAGATTCACGACGCGCCTTATCAGTTGGGTAGCACTGTACTAGGCTGTGATGTACTCACGACGTCGACGACCTCCTGGCGCACCATGTCCCGCAGGTCGTACCAGTGGCCGTGGCCGACCCACTGGCGCAGCAGCTCCAGCGGCGGCTGCGCCCCGTAGCACTCCTTCTGCGGCATGCTCAGGTCGTCCACGAACAGATTCACGACGCGCCTTATCAGTTGGGTAGCACTGTACTAGGCTGTGATGTACTCACGACGTCGACGACCTCCTGGCGCACCATGTCCCGCAGGTCGTACCAGTGGCCGTGGCCGACCCACTGGCGCAGCAGCTCCAGCGGCGGCTGCGCCCCGTAGCACTCCTTCTGCGGCATGCTCAGGTCGTCCACGAACAGCACACACTAACATAACAAAACTGGATTTTGTGAACAGTTTCTTGGGAGACGAAGTACATACACTTTATTGCTATAAGCCGAGGTAATTACACAGTTTAATAGTACCCTTTAATAGAGGATTTCTTGGCTAAATAATAACATGTGCACGGGTCGATTTTCAAGGTTACGGAACGCTTGCAATATATTGAACACTAATCACGCGGGGCTTCGCTCCCGTGGATTCTATCACGGTAAAAACTTAACTCTCCTTTTTTGCAGTCGCGTAAAAAGTAGCCTATAACCTTCCTCAAGCTTCAAGCTACTTCCATACCAAATTGCATCCAAATTCACCCAGTACTTTCGAAGATTAGCGCGTTCAAGCAAACAAACAAACAAACTTTTCCGCTTTATAATATTAGTATAGATTACACTTAATTTAAGTAACTGTAGCAATGTTACTTTAATTTTTTCTTAATTATTATTATACCTAAGTATTATTTGTTATAATTTAAAGATTATTCTGTAATACTTACTTAACATAATGTAGTAGTTAATACCTAAACTGAAATAAAGGTATCTTGTGAATGTAAAAGTTTTTTTTTTTGCATTTAGTCATTTCCACGCTGAGGTGGAATGAAAAGTTACGTGTTGCACTCGAGTGCAAAGATTTTTCACTTCGTGCTCTTTTGATTCCCTCGCTAACGCAATTTTAGAATCCTTCGCTTGCTCGGTCATCAAAATTGAGCACGCGGTTAAAAAGCAACTTTGCAATCTTGTATAACAAATAACTTTTAATAGAGGATCTCTTGGCTAAATAATAACCATCTGCACGGGTCGATTTACAAGGTTACTGAACGCTTGCAATATATTGAACATAACGAGATTACTCCATGTATTGGAAAGCACGCGAAGCCGTTAGCCCTGGCTATCATTTATACCTCATTGAAAGTCGTCACGGGTAGTCCGAAGCCAGAAAATCTGGCATTAGCTTTGCCCAGATACTTTGTTGGAGGTCAGGTAGGCATTCGCTCTATGTTATACGCTAATACTCAGCTGCATACAGTTAGACTGCAAGCCGACCTCGACGTAGTTGGGAAAAGGCTAAGCAGAAGCAATCAAAGTAATCATATCAACAACCTTTCATGAAATGGCAAAAAACCACTATTATACAGCGTGAAATTGAAATGGCTGTTTTCCCGTGGCAGCACGGTAACCCATCAGTAGTAGTATCGAAACATACAGTTGAACTTAAAAAAAATAATTCAAAAAAATTTCAAATTAATAAAAAAATATTCATAAACGCGAAAGCACGAGAATCATTAGTAGTTCAGTAGATGTAACGTAGGTACCTACACGAAACACGCACCGCCGCGCGCTGCCAACAAAGGAAAAAGTGATTAATAAATGTTCAGAGCAAAATAAGCTCTCACGAATGGTGATAATGCATTAACTGCGCCATTTTTTGTTTCTAATTTTTTGTTGGTTTATAAAACGATTGTATTACAAAGACAAAGCCATTTCGGTTTGGGAAAACAACCATTAAAATTTCACGGTGTATATCTACATACCTTCTTCCCCATTGAAGGTCCAAATACTCCTTTACGTCTTCTATCCACTTTAGACATGATTATGTCTTGTGTCTGAAATAAGATATGCATTTTATTATTTATACTTTAAGGATGTTTGTCGTAGGTTTAAATTGGAAACGATGCCTGTTATTCTTCTTTCATTCTGTTGTTCCACTCTTGATAGATTGGTCGTGGTCTTACTTTCCGTAATGTAATCCGCTTTACAATGTGCCCCCATTCTTTCCTAACAGCATCTTTCCTGGTACATTCGCAAGCGTCACGGCTAAAGATTAAAATCAACAAGTCTAACAAAGTCCTCGCCTGGTTAGCAGTAGTCCTGGCGGAGAAGTTGATGGTGTTGGTGATGTACTTCTCCTTGGGCAGCGACAGCAGGAAGTTGAGCACCATGGAGGACTTGCCGGTGCCCGTGGGGCCCACGATCAGGATCGGGATGTTGGCCTTCACCATCTTCTTCACGAAGTAGCGCAGGCAAGCGTTCTCATTCGTCAGGATGATCAGGTCGTTTACCTGACGTGTTTAATCGTGTGATTTAGGAACAGCAGTTTTATAAAATAAAAATTTAAAATGATGTAGGAAAAACGTGTCCATGGAGGGTCTCATGTGGTTTTACCCGATTGCGGCAAAGCCCAAAACGAGGGTTATTTTTTTTAACCTAAATTTGTATGTCTGTTTTTCCTTCGTAACTACTAAACAGAAAAACCGATTTCGATAAAATGAAATCACTAGCTACTTTGGATTTGAAAAATGGGGCAATAGAGGGAACCGATTTTTTTATCCCATTTAGTTGGGTATCAGAATGATTCTCTAAACTAACTGACAGACTAACTGGTATTTTAAAAATACTTGTAGTTCAAAAGTAATGAAGTAACTGACACCAGTAGAAAAAGATTTTCCTATTGACCTTAAAATACAAAATAAAGGCAAGGAGTCATAAAGCCTTCTACATTTCTGAAGGAACCTTGTGGTTCATCTATAATAATACTAGCCGTCCCGGCGAACTTCGTATAACCATATTTTATTTTTATTTAACATATTTTCTCACCTTTTAAACTTTCCCTGGACTTCCACAAATAATTCAAACCAAAATTAACCAAATCGGTACAGTCGTTCTCGAGTTTTAGCGAGAGTAACGAACAGCAATTGATTTTTATATATATAGAAGATTATAAAGAGGTAAAATTTGTTTGTAAGTGTGTATGGAGGGGGTAATTTCCGCAACTAAAGATCCAATTAAAAAACCATTGTTACTAAGTTGCATTATTTGTGCTGTATATTATAAATTATTTGTAAATCCACGTGAACGAAGTCGCGGGCGAAATGCTAGTCTCTCATATAATACCTTAGCATTAGCAGGCAGCGGAACTTCCTTCTCCAACTCCATCCAAGAGATCCAGGAGCCATTGTTCCTCTTATCGTAGAGGCAGTCGAACACGGTCTCCTTGTCCGGGAACAGCTGGTTCTTGGTCAGCTTGAAGGACTTGGGCTTGGGGTAGCGGTTGTTGTTACCATCCAGGAGCTTGCGAAGAAACGAGTCGAGTATCTTGCGGCTCTCGCCTGATCACGGAACATTTGGAAGGGAAAGTGAATGTTTTAAAGTTATCAGAGCAACACACAGTCCCAAAGCATTGTTTCAAAAAAGTATTAGATTGGGCTTTTTAAAAATAACAGATGCATGGATCCTTAAGCAATGCTGGCAGCTGTCCGGTCCGTGGACAAATTTTCGGTCGCTTATCAAAGCCTGTTCCTAGCCGGATGGTGAGCTACCTTATTTTTATTATTGATAATAGGCTCGCGTCTGACCACTATCTCATCTGATGATAAGTGATGATGTGGTCGAAGATGGAGCACGCTTACCTAAAAGTAACCTATTAACTCTTGACTTAAAGACTCCTAGGTTATAGCGATCAAGAAACACAGACTCCGGCAGGGATTTCCACTCCTTAGCCGTACGCACAATAAAGGTATTCGCAAAACGTTTAATGCGTATAAGTGGGATGTCCACCATGTAACGATGGCGCATCGCCGCCCGTCTCGTAGTCCGATGATGGAACGGGCTTGGCGGAATTAGATAGTGTAATTCCATCGCACACTCCCCGAAATGTAACCGATAGAAAACCGATAGACTTGCAACTGGTCGTCGATGTTCAAGGCTCTGGAGCTTTGATTCGACCAGTGCATCGTTGCTCGATGTCCGCAGCGCAACCTACGCTGGCTGGAGAACGGCTCGCGATCTCAACATATTGAGATTTTTCCGTAGCTCGGTAAGCACGTCAAACGTTGGTCCCGACTCTCATTTGTACATCTTTGACAGTCGTTATGGCTAGTCAGAGGCCAGAAAATCTGACACAAGTCTTGCCAAAGGATATCCTGTTACTCAGATACTGGGTTGTGGAGGCAGACGCTCCATGTGAAATAATAGTACTTAGTTGCATCCGGTTAGACTGGAAGGCGCCCATGACATAGTTGGGGAAAGGCTAAGCAGGTGATGGACTACATAGATTGGGCTCTATCTGTGAAATAATATTGTTATGTTGCTAACTTTTTCCCACAGAATGTTCAAGCTTTACTTTAGGGAATAGGCTCTTAGAGAACCAGAACTTGAACACTGTCGACGTGTTGCAACCCTATCGGTTTTCTATATGGCACATTTCGGGGAATGTACGATAGCTAAGGAGTAGAATTGCCTGCCTGTCTTCAAGTCAAGAGTGAATAGATTACTTCCAGGTAGGCGTGCTTCATCTTCATCCACATCATTGCTTACCATCAGGTGAGATGGTGGTCAGACACGAGCCAACTGTAATTAGAGCGACGTACCATCGACGGTGGCGCAGAGCCCCCACAGCAGCGCGAACAGGAAGGTGCACTGCAGCCACAGAGTGCTGAACTGGCTCTCCGCGTCCAGCAGCACCGTGAACAGTCGCGTGAACGACTGATGGACAAACACATACAACTATTCATTTCAAAGTAAATAGTCAAACAGTGCAAACTGGTCAATTGAGACTTCGGAGTAATCTTTGCCTTAAACATCTGTGTTCAAGCAATTTGTAATCCTCTGTTATCTCTTACTAATAAAATGAAAAAAAAAAAATGTTTATTAGACACTAAGCAAGTATACACGTTTAGTAAATAATACAGTCAATTATTATACATCTATACTAATATTATAAAGAGGAAACCTTTGTATTTTTGTATTTTTGTATGTTTGTATTGAATAGGCTCAAAAACTACTGGACCGATTTCAAAATTTCTTTTACCATTACTTAGAGGGATTCTTCCGAATCCGTATAGGCTATATTTTATCCCGGAAAATAGATAGGATTTTTCGTGGTAGTAAAAATTGTGGAGTAAGGCGTCGAAAAAACTGCCGTACGTTAACGATTCTCGCGAACGCTGCCTATATTTAATATAAACAGTGCACCCGTGCGAAGCCGGGGCGGGTCGCTAGTTATATTATAAATGCGAAAGTTTGTGAGGAGGAATGGATGGATGAATGGAGGCAAAAATTACTGAACGGATTTGAATTTGGTATGTAGATAGTTAACGTCCTGGAATAAAACATAGACTACTTTGTATCCCGAAATTCCTAAGGGATCGGGATTTACGCGTGAAAACCTTCCCACGAGAATGAAGTCGCAGGCAGAAGCTAGTATTGTACAACATGTAACAGAATAAACGCAATTCCTGATAGTAGTTTCTTCCGAATCGGCTTCTAAATCGATTTCCGTCATAAAAAATAGGTGTCAAATTTTGATGGAAGAATCTTTCATTTAACTTAAAATGGAAACACAGTATCATGACTAATTAATACAATCCTTAATTAAAAAAAAAATGTGTGCGTGTCGCGTCGGCAGCTAACATTGCATGAGTGTAGGTATGCGTCTGCGTAAGGATATTGTATAACGCACATACATTTTGCGTTTAGCAAGGATAACTATTTTATAAAAAAAATGCCTAGGTTTGGTTTCAATTTATTTAGTAACGGATGTTGTTTAAGACTTATAATTGATTATTCTAATTGGGGTATCTGAGGTATTACGCTTAATCTGTTACACGTTGTATAAGGATTGACTTAGATCTTTCCAGCGTGTGATGTACTCTGTACCAATTTTTCAATTGATCAGATCATTGAATACAACAAGAAAGGCACTGAGTCAGAATGAAATACTTGTAAACAAAGAACTTGTAAAATAAAAACCAAAAAAAAATCTAGTATAACTAAAAAAATAAAGTTTAAACTTTTTCACATAAAATTAAACCGATTTCCGACAACCGTCGCGTTTCTAGAGTAGGCACTCGTCAGTCTAGTCTGGTAATACAAATTTTTAAAAGAAGTTCGTGCGAATGCAATGAAAGCGCAAAAGTATGGCAGTTACTTGGAATTGATTCCGCGCGATCTTGAGTACTTAATAACTATTTAAGAATAATGAAATTGGTACCAATTTAAAGGTTTAACTGTTAACTTTAAATTAATACCAAATTCACGGCATTATTTAAGAAGCTATCCCGGATTACGTAACTAGGTATTAAGTACCTACTCAAGATCGCGCGGAATCAATTCCAAGTAAGTAATTCCATACTTTTGCTCGCGAGTGTATATCTATGCGCACGCTCAACTAAAGCTTGAATCGTGCCATCCTAACCTAAACGTGTCCAGAACAGCACTCACGTGGAACTGATGGATCTCGCCGACTCTGACGAAGGTGGTACACTTGAACTGGATGAATTCCATGATGGGCTGCACCAGCCAGTCGATGAGCTCCTGGATCAGCTCGAACTGCTCCGGGATCAGCTTCTTGGTGAGGTACACGTTGTATGACGTGAGGAACGCGCGCCAACCTGCAACACAATTATAGTTTTATGATTGTCAGCAGAAAGAATAATAAAAGACGAGCTGCATGCTACGACAACCCCAAAAAGGTATTTTAGTAAAATACTAGCTGTGCCCCACGGTTCCATCTGCGTTCATTTGAGGAAAAACGAAAAATCATTAAAATCGGATAAGCGGATCGCACACAAATTTTCATCCCCTGTTTCAATCCGTCATCCGTCCGCCGTCAATCAAAACCTTAAAGCTTTGTTTTCCTAGGAAAGCGGTGCCGTCATATAGCGGCCGTAATATTACGGACGCAAAAAGGCGGCCGTCCTTACGGTGACGACGTGTGGAAAGTTCCACGGCCGTTTTAACACACTGTCTGCTTCATCGCTGTCTAGTGTATTACATTCTCTTTGGAAACGTTCACGAAACCATCTGACACCGACAAGACGGCCGTCATGCAAATGGCGGCACTGCTTTTTGACGTTACGGTGTCAGTTACCGCTCTCTAGGAAACCGCGCCATTTTGTTTACATAGACAACGTTCTAGTGACGTCATTCACCGCTGTATTACGGCCACTATTTGACGGCACCGCTATCCTAGGAAACCAAAGCTTTAGCGGTTGATTGTAGTACGTCTGACGTTTTATAAGCGCCCATGTAAGTCTATGTGAAATAAAATATTTTTAGTTTGAGATTTTTGAAAAATATTTTTTTTTTTCTCGTCTAACTACTTCAACTATTTTCATCTCAAATTTCATACAAATCGGTGCTGTGTTTAGTCTTGAAAGCGTAACAGATAGAAAGACCCATATTGACCCACATAAGGATTTTCTCCTTAATCGTGAGTGAGTTTTTACAAACATCCAGACCCGAAAAAACTTCTGTCATGTTTCGGTGCAGGAATCGAACCTGCGACACTTAGCGCAGCAGTAAATTGCTCACCCACTGCTCCACCATGTCGTTGGATATGGGTAGGGGATGTCCGAAGTTGTGGGAAGGTTTTAACGAGATACCGCGGCCCAGGAACGCAAGGGGGTAACTAAAGAAACAGGGTGGATTTTTTGTCAGTAGAAAACTGACAGTACCTCCATACCACCCAGAACGGGATGAGTCATTTATTTAGTCATTTCACACTCGAAAAAAAGGTTATGACAATAAGGGTTTTCTGAAATAACGTTCACCAGGTGGCAGCAATGTGGTTTCATTTTTCGACATGTGTCAAAATGACGTCAATGTCATGTTAACGGTTCCAAAGAAGAAGATCTCTTTCTGGAAGCCTTCATTATGCACTATGCTACTGCATACCTAACATCTCGGGCTCCATGTAGATCATGCCGCAGCGCGACACGGTGGCGGGCGAGGCGAACTCCAAGTCCGCCGCTTCGTAGATCAGGTTCATTTTGTTCGTCATCTGCAGAGAGTGCATAATTTGAAATGGACAAAGATGGTGGTAGTGTATGAAACTCTCAAGTGAAGCTTACTATATGAGCCTGAGTTTATAAACCTAGCCACTGGCGAAGTTAATAGGCAGTATCATAGGAAATATCCTTACATATTGTAAAAGTCTCCCTTTGCGTTTGTCTGTCTGTATGGTAAATGGTGATAAGCCCAAAAACTTCTCACCAATGGATAAAGTGATTAATTAATTTATTTGTTTTGTGTGAAACAGTAAAATGAAATCATCCAAAGCCAGGCCGCTATTACGTGTATAAGATTGGCATCCAGCTTTAAAACAAAGTTGTAACCATAGTGTTTCTTGCCAATTAAGTAAAAAACAACCAATTTCGAACTGTACACTAGCTTCTGATATTTTATAAGTGCCTATGTAGATATATGAAATAAAATGTTTGAGTTTGAGTGCTTTTGACCTGTATAATCTCCCCGGACATGAGGCACAGCTTCTTGTTGTCGTCGAGCGCGGTGTTCATGTTCTCGATCCACACGGCGTCCACCGGCCCGTCGAAGATGATCCACTTGCGGTCGCGCGTCATCGACGTCGCGTATTCGCGGAACGCTATGGCTAGGATGCCGTCTGACCTGAACGTAGAAGAAATAAAGGTCACAATAGCATAACACTGGCAACAAAAGCATTCTAAATAGTTCACCATGGCCAAATCGTAGTTTGAAGGGTAACCTTTTGCCTGAAAGTGACGAGGGAATGTTCTAATGAGTTGGAATGCTAGGGCAACTGAAGGAACAGGTTAGATTTAAGTTATTAGAAGTCTGACGCGCCCTTTTGCTCCAATCAGAGCGGGAAGAATCATTTGATGATTTTCTCCCCGAAAAAAGGGGCACCTTATACACAGAAATATAAGCTTTATCACATGTAACCTATTTCAGTTTTGTGGCAGCCCGAGCTACTTTTTAGGGTTCCGTAGCCGAATGGCAAAAAACGGAACCCTTATAGTTTCGATATGTCTGTCCGTCTGTCTGTCTGTCTGTCTGTCTCTCTGTCTGTCCGTCCGTCCGTATGTCACAGCCATTTTATTCCGAAACTATTAAGACTATACATGTGAAACTTAGTTGGTAGATGTATTCAGTGAACCGCTTTCCGATTAAAAAAAATAAATAAAAATATTTAAAATAAAGGGGGGTCCCTATACATGGAACTAGAACTGATTTTTTTTTTTCATGAAACCTATGCGTGTGTGGCATCTATAGACAGGTCTTTAAAAATTATATAAGGGTTTCTAAAACCACTTTTTCACAAAGTCAATCGTTTAAAAGATATAAGCTTCCAAAGTGGTAAAATGTGTCCCCCCCCCCTCTAACTTCTACAATAATGGAGTGAAAAATCTAAAAACAATATATGTCTGTAGATCTTAATGTAAACTTTCAACCAAAATTGGTTTGAACAAAATCGGGTCAGCAGTTTTTGAGATACAGCATATTTTCTCAAACCGCAAATATATCTTTGTAATTCATACAAACACTATGAAAAACAAAGTTATTTAGCGTAGGTGTAAAAATGTAAATAAGCTAGTTTTAAGACATTTTTAAGGCTTTTTTTATTATATTAAATAAATATACATATTACATTATATTATTATAGTTACTACGGAACCCTTCATGGGCGAGTCCGACTCGCACTTGGCCAATTTTTTTTAATATTTCCTACCACAAATTAAATTTGTTTTAACAGCAGTGGGCTGCTATTTCTACTTCTTTTTCAGTGTTTACGATCGACCTGTTGCTTGCGTGCTACACGATGAGGAAAAGGCTGAAACAGCCCCGTTGTATTATTTTTTCGGGGGAATACTCACCCTTATCAAATGAACTCTACCGCTGTGAGTTTCAGACATCTGCTGACTAAAAAAACCCACCATGTTCCTTCAGTTTTTTCGGAGACACGGTATCTCGTTAGAAAGTCCCCGCAATCCCGTCAGTCTAGTTTGTATAGGCTTGTATAACAGTAAGATTTTATTGTTTATACTCGATTGTTGAAAGTCTAGCTTACCACTCATGTGACACCGGGTCGAAGCACCCATACAGTTGCCCCATAGTGATGGACTTCGGGTTGATGATGCGGTAGATGGCCCCGAACTCCTTGTGGCGCGGGGGAGGCTTGGTGAGCTGCAGCGCGCGCAGGGCCTCGGCCAGCGCCTGGTAGGCCTGCGTCTTGCCGCCCATCGGGGCGCCCACTATCATGAACCCGTGGCGCACCAGCATCATCTCGTACACCTGGAGTTACGCGATTTTTATAACTAAACCAGCTGTGCCCGCGACTACAGACGAGGCTTTTCCCGCGTGATATCTAATCTCATATCAATTCCTGTAATAAAAAGTGTTGCCCTATAATCTATCTTCCAGTGCATCCCATTCAAATCGGTTCAGCTGTTTCAAAGAATAGACCCAAATTGAAAAAGTAAAGTAAATAGTGTTTTAGGAAATGGCTATAGGCCCTTGAGAAACCACAGTTATTTTGAAATCACGGACACACACATCAGTTTTATTTATATGTATGTAAAGAATCCTTTGGTAACACTTTATTAGCAAATACGTACATTATATATTTAAACTATTAGAAGATAAGAGATATTCCAAATCAACTTTAGGAATCTTAGAAAGAACCTGGACGAGCTTGTGATTAAGTACGTAATTACAGCCGCACGGATCTATCTTCTAGATCTAGGTTAAACAACGCATACCGAGGTCATTTTGTGGATGTGTGATAATTTTAAAGTACCTAACGAGATTCCTCCGTTCCTTGGAAAGCACGTAAAGCCGTTAGTCTCGGCTGTTGTTTGTATATCTTTGACCGTCGTTATGGCCAGTCAGAAACCAGAAAATCTATCAGCAGACTTGCCAAAGGATATCGTGTGTACTGAGCTGCATTTATTTAATTATTTATTAAAACTTTATGCAACACAAAATGTACAAAGGCGGACTTAATGCCATTCCAGTCTGGATTCAGGCCAGGACACAGTATGGCTTCCGTTCTCCTTAAAGTGACTGGGGACATTAGAGAAGCGATGGAGAACACAAAAGTTACTGTTTTGGTGCCTATTGATTTCTCCAATGCTTTTAATGCCGTCAGTTATGATATTCTCCTTTCTATCCTGTCACATCTCATGGTATCTTCTGAGTGTCTGGTATGGTTCTCTTCTTATCTTCGGAGACGTCAGCAGTCGGTTCGTGTTGATGAGAATTCTTCGAGTTGGCGTGACCTGGATGCTGGTGTCCCATAAGGTGGTATTCTTTCTCCATTGTTATTCTCCATCTTCATAAACTTTATAACTCTCGGTCTTCGGTGTTCGTATCATCTTTACGCTGATGATCTGCAGTTGTATGCATCTACGCGGGTGGAAGGTTTGTCAGACGCTATAGGAGATGTAAACCGAGATTTAGATGCTATCAAAAATTGGTCTGATAGATTTGGGGTGTTTGTAAACCCCTCAAAGTGTCAGGCCATTGTGATTGGAAGCTCACGTATGATCGGTATAGTGGCAACTAGTTCGCTCCCTCCAATCATTTTCAATGGCACCGTCATCCCCATTAGCTCTAGCGTTAAAGATCTCGGTTTGCATCTTGACTCTGTGCTTGGCTGGCAAAGTCAAGTTTGCAGTGTCAGTAAAAGAGTCAACGGGACTTTGCGATGCTTGTATCGTCTGAGAAACTTTTTACCTGTGAAAACCAAGACAATGTTTGTGCAGACTTTAATTTTCCCTATAATCGGCTATGGTGACCTGTGCTATTTTGACTTGAATGCGGTCTTGCTGGATAAGCTCGATAGGCTTCTTAATAGCTGTATCCGATTCATATTCAATTTAAAAAAAAAATTACCACGTATCGAGGTACAGAACCGAGCTCAAATGGATTCCCATTCGCCAGAGAAGAAATTCGCGCGCTTTGATTACGCTTCTCTATTTGCTAAAATCTCTCATTTTCATTTTTTATGTTCTTCACACGCTAAAAGTCTGCGCTCTTCCAATAATCTTCTCTTACGTCTCCTATTCTTCCTTTTATATACAGTCTATTCTTCTGTGGAATGCACTACCTCTTGATATCAGGACGGCCACCAGTCAATATGCGTTTAAGAGAAAGTTGCGGGATTATTTTCAAACCAAATAGTGGAAGCAGAGTTTTCATAACCCCCTTTCTAGGACTTTTTAGGGTTCCGTAGCCGAATGGCAAAAAACGGAACCCTTATAGTTTCGACATGTCTGTCCGTCTGTCTGTCTGTCTGTCCGTCCGTATGTCACAGCCATTTCATTCCGAAACTATTAGGACTATACATGTTAAACTTGGTAAATAGATAAATTCTGTGAACCGCTTTCCGATTTTAAGGGAAAAGTTTAAAAACATTTAAAATAAAGGGGGCTCCCCATACATGGAACTGAAACTGAAAATATTTTTTTTTTTTTCATGAAACCTATACGTGTGTGGTATCTATAGACAGGTCTTTAAAAATGACATTAAGGTTTCTAAAAAACTTTTTCATAAACTTAATCGTTTATAAGATATACGCTTCCAAAGTGGTAAAATGTGTGTGTCCCCCCTCTAACTTCTATAATAATGAAGTGAAAAATCTGAAAAAAACCATATGTTGTAGATCTTAATGTAAACTTTCAAACAAAATTAGTTTGAACGAGATCGAGTCGGCAGTTTTTCAGATACAGTATATTTTCTAAAACCGCAAATATAACTTTGTAATTCATACAAATACTATGAAAAACAAAGTTATTTTGGCGTAGTTGTTTTAAGAAATTTTTAAGGTTTTTTTTTTCAATTAAATATATTAAGTATATTATAGTTACCACGGAACCCTTCATGGGCGAGTCCGACTCGCACTTGGCCAATTTTTATTAATATATTATATATATTTGGTATGTATTATGATAAATATGTATGTAAGTTTATTTTAGTTATTTATGTATATATATACTTGTAATAAGACTTTTACTCTGCATATATTATCTACTTAGTTTATTTTTTTATGCACCTGCCATGTTATTTCTTCACTTCCCATGGGTGACTGGTAGAGAATGCCTATGGCATTAAGTCCGCCTTTGTAAATTTTGTGTTGCATAAAGTTTTAATAAATAATAAATAAATAAATAGGTATTCTCTACAAGTCAACTGCATCTGGTTAGACTGGAAGCCGACCCTAACGTTGTTGTTAAAAGGCTAAGCAATGATATATATATCTTTGTTTCAGCTGTGTATATGTCATGTGGCGGTCACCTGGATGATCTTCTCGAGGAACCAGTCGGTGGGCTGCAGGTTGCGCCTGTCCAGCTCGCGCAGCACGCAGCGCGTCAGCTCGGCGCGGTCCGGCACCGGGACCTCCACGCCGGGGAACAGGTCGCTGTAGATGTTAAGTGTGTTGTGGCGGTCACCTGGATGATCTTCTCGAGGAACCAGTCGGTGGGCTGCAGGTTGCGCCTGTCCAGCTCGCGCAGCACGCAGCGCGTCAGCTCGGCGCGGTCCGGCACCGGGACCTCCACGCCGGGGAACAGGTCGCTGTAGATGTTAAGTGTGTTGTGGCGGTCACCTGGATGATCTTCTCGAGGAACCAGTCGGTGGGCTGCAGGTTGCGCCTGTCCAGCTCGCGCAGCACGCAGCGCGTCAGCTCGGCGCGGTCCGGCACCGGGACCTCCACGCCGGGGAACAGGTCGCTGTAGATGTTAAGTGTGTTGTGGCGGTCACCTGGATGATCTTCTCGAGGAACCAGTCGGTGGGCTGCAGGTTGCGCCTGTCCAGCTCGCGCAGCACGCAGCGCGTCAGCTCGGCGCGGTCCGGCACCGGGACCTCCACGCCGGGGAACAGGTCGCTGTAGATGTTAAGTGTGTTGTGGCGGTCACCTGGATGATCTTCTCGAGGAACCAGTCGGTGGGCTGCAGGTTGCGCCTGTCCAGCTCGCGCAGCACGCAGCGCGTCAGCTCGGCGCGGTCCGGCACCGGGACCTCCACGCCGGGGAACAGGTCGCTGTAGATGTTAAGTGTGTTGTGGCGGTCACCTGGATGATCTTCTCGAGGAACCAGTCGGTGGGCTGCAGGTTGCGCCTGTCCAGCTCGCGCAGCACGCAGCGCGTCAGCTCGGCGCGGTCCGGCACCGGGACCTCCACGCCGGGGAACAGGTCGCTGTAGATGTTAAGTGTGTTGTGGCGGTCACCTGGATGATCTTCTCGAGGAACCAGTCGGTGGGCTGCAGGTTGCGCCTGTCCAGCTCGCGCAGCACGCAGCGCGTCAGCTCGGCGCGGTCCGGCACCGGGACCTCCACGCCGGGGAACAGGTCGCTGTAGATGTTAAGTGTGTTGTGGCGGTCACCTGGATGATCTTCTCGAGGAACCAGTCGGTGGGCTGCAGGTTGCGCCTGTCCAGCTCGCGCAGCACGCAGCGCGTCAGCTCGGCGCGGTCCGGCACCGGGACCTCCACGCCGGGGAACAGGTCGCTGTAGATGTTAAGTGTGTTGTGGCGGTCACCTGGATGATCTTCTCGAGGAACCAGTCGGTGGGCTGCAGGTTGCGCCTGTCCAGCTCGCGCAGCACGCAGCGCGTCAGCTCGGCGCGGTCCGGCACCGGGACCTCCACGCCGGGGAACAGGTCGCTGTAGATGTTAAGTGTGTTGTGGCGGTCACCTGGATGATCTTCTCGAGGAACCAGTCGGTGGGCTGCAGGTTGCGCCTGTCCAGCTCGCGCAGCACGCAGCGCGTCAGCTCGGCGCGGTCCGGCACCGGGACCTCCACGCCGGGGAACAGGTCGCTGTAGATGTTAAGTGTGTTGTGGCGGTCACCTGGATGATCTTCTCGAGGAACCAGTCGGTGGGCTGCAGGTTGCGCCTGTCCAGCTCGCGCAGCACGCAGCGCGTCAGCTCGGCGCGGTCCGGCACCGGGACCTCCACGCCGGGGAACAGGTCGCTGTAGATGTTAAGTGTGTTGTGGCGGTCACCTGGATGATCTTCTCGAGGAACCAGTCGGTGGGCTGCAGGTTGCGCCTGTCCAGCTCGCGCAGCACGCAGCGCGTCAGCTCGGCGCGGTCCGGCACCGGGACCTCCACGCCGGGGAACAGGTCGCTGTAGATGTTAAGTGTGTTGTGGCGGTCACCTGGATGATCTTCTCGAGGAACCAGTCGGTGGGCTGCAGGTTGCGCCTGTCCAGCTCGCGCAGCACGCAGCGCGTCAGCTCGGCGCGGTCCGGCACCGGGACCTCCACGCCGGGGAACAGGTCGCTGTAGATGTTAAGTGTGTTGTGGCGGTCACCTGGATGATCTTCTCGAGGAACCAGTCGGTGGGCTGCAGGTTGCGCCTGTCCAGCTCGCGCAGCACGCAGCGCGTCAGCTCGGCGCGGTCCGGCACCGGGACCTCCACGCCGGGGAACAGGTCGCTGTAGATGTTAAGTGTGTTGTGGCGGTCACCTGGATGATCTTCTCGAGGAACCAGTCGGTGGGCTGCAGGTTGCGCCTGTCCAGCTCGCGCAGCACGCAGCGCGTCAGCTCGGCGCGGTCCGGCACCGGGACCTCCACGCCGGGGAACAGGTCGCTGTAGATGTTAAGTGTGTTGTGGCGGTCACCTGGATGATCTTCTCGAGGAACCAGTCGGTGGGCTGCAGGTTGCGCCTGTCCAGCTCGCGCAGCACGCAGCGCGTCAGCTCGGCGCGGTCCGGCACCGGGACCTCCACGCCGGGGAACAGGTCGCTGTAGATGTTAAGTGTGTTGTGGCGGTCACCTGGATGATCTTCTCGAGGAACCAGTCGGTGGGCTGCAGGTTGCGCCTGTCCAGCTCGCGCAGCACGCAGCGCGTCAGCTCGGCGCGGTCCGGCACCGGGACCTCCACGCCGGGGAACAGGTCGCTGTAGATGTTAAGTGTGTTGTGGCGGTCACCTGGATGATCTTCTCGAGGAACCAGTCGGTGGGCTGCAGGTTGCGCCTGTCCAGCTCGCGCAGCACGCAGCGCGTCAGCTCGGCGCGGTCCGGCACCGGGACCTCCACGCCGGGGAACAGGTCGCTGTAGATGTTAAGTGTGTTGTGGCGGTCACCTGGATGATCTTCTCGAGGAACCAGTCGGTGGGCTGCAGGTTGCGCCTGTCCAGCTCGCGCAGCACGCAGCGCGTCAGCTCGGCGCGGTCCGGCACCGGGACCTCCACGCCGGGGAACAGGTCGCTGTAGATGTTAAGTGTGTTGTGGCGGTCACCTGGATGATCTTCTCGAGGAACCAGTCGGTGGGCTGCAGGTTGCGCCTGTCCAGCTCGCGCAGCACGCAGCGCGTCAGCTCGGCGCGGTCCGGCACCGGGACCTCCACGCCGGGGAACAGGTCGCTGTAGATGTTAAGTGTGTTGTGGCGGTCACCTGGATGATCTTCTCGAGGAACCAGTCGGTGGGCTGCAGGTTGCGCCTGTCCAGCTCGCGCAGCACGCAGCGCGTCAGCTCGGCGCGGTCCGGCACCGGGACCTCCACGCCGGGGAACAGGTCGCTGTAGATGTTAAGTGTGTTGTGGCGGTCACCTGGATGATCTTCTCGAGGAACCAGTCGGTGGGCTGCAGGTTGCGCCTGTCCAGCTCGCGCAGCACGCAGCGCGTCAGCTCGGCGCGGTCCGGCACCGGGACCTCCACGCCGGGGAACAGGTCGCTGTAGATGTTAAGTGTGTTGTGGCGGTCACCTGGATGATCTTCTCGAGGAACCAGTCGGTGGGCTGCAGGTTGCGCCTGTCCAGCTCGCGCAGCACGCAGCGCGTCAGCTCGGCGCGGTCCGGCACCGGGACCTCCACGCCGGGGAACAGGTCGCTGTAGATGCCCGCGAACAGCGGCACGTCCTGCCCACGACAATAATACCAACGTGTTAAGACCAGGCAGTGCAAAATAATTTTCACGCAAGCTCCGCCCCCATCCACCCCGGTTAGGCCGTTGTATACTAAACACTAACGCAGCAGTAATAAAGTTGAATATCGCGTGCGCTCTTTCACCATATTCGGGTTCGAAACTAAGTCCCAATTCTTATTTCGTTTATAACTAAAGTGATAATTGATCTAGAGAAAAAATGTGCTATCTATACTAATATTATAAAGCGGAAAAGTTTGTTAGTTTGTTTGTTTGTTTGTTTGTTTGTTTGCTTGAACGCGCTAATCTTCGAAAGTACTGGGTGGATTTGGATGAAATTTGGTATGGAAGTAGCTTGAAGCTTGAGGAAGGTTATAGGCTACTTTTTACCCGACTGCAAAAAAGGAGAGTTATGTTTTTACCGTGATAGAATCCACGGGAGCGAAGCCCCGCGAGAGTACTAGTATTTAGATAATAATAGTAGATTTTACAACAAGTGCACAAAACAAACCATTTTTATCCGAGACTTTTAGCATAGTAATGTCGAGGATAAAAATGGTTTTGTGGACGAGTTATAAACTCTGCTTTTCACTTCGATTGCGAGGAAATAAAACAGTAGTATAACATAACATTTCTTTAATTAAAATCAACGAATATTAAAATTCAAAGTAAAATTAGAACAGTTTTGAATACTGAAGGAAATTGTTTTTTCTTTTCTTCAATTTAGAAAATCATCGTAAACTTTGAGATATTTTTCCCGAGACTTTAGCGGTAATATCTGTTGCACAACTCTCTGTGCATTCATTTCCATAAGCGTATTAGGAGAGACTGTTAAATCCTCTTCTTCACTGGACATTTATAACAATTTTAGCAAATTGAAGAAATTAATAAATGCACGAAAAAAGAACAAGAGCTGCTTCTCGCCAATTTTTTTTTTTTAATCTTACGACATTGATATTAGGCTGCAGACCTATACAGCCTACTATTAAATTAATTTTGTAATAATAATTTTCTTAAATCAACTAACCTACCGTACTTGAATTAAAATTTTAATATCTATTATATCTTAAAAAACACATAAGGCAAATAAATTAAAGTAAATATTATACAATAACAAATTCTATTTATGATCTTCTTATTGCATTTGGCTGTATGGCTCATTTTCTTTGCCTTAATATAATACATTTATGAGTAGATACGTTAATGCCCTTGTGCACAAAATTCGATTTTGTGCAGCCTATACCCTGCACAAAGAAGCACTTTCAGAGCATGAGAAGTGAAAACTATATTTTCTTACTGTCAATACTAATTTTAGACATAAAAGCCGAGTAACCTTGATTAAATTTTGAATAATCTTTAAAAAAGACATGGTTTTCGATTAAAAAATGAATCGAGCGAAAATGTTCCAATTACCAAACTGGTCTAGACATGGAAAGAAAAATATCCAATAAATCATACACTAAAGTTCCATTTTCATTGTATGCGTGATTGTTTCAGAATATTAATACAAAATTACATACAATTTAGGAAGCCTCCTCTTAAGGCTCCTTCAATCTCAACTCTAGCAGTTGCGTGGGGCGTCGTTCCCGTGAACTTCATCAAGATAAAACCATAACCTCGTTGTTTTGCAGGGTAAAAATATCCCTAAAAATAGCTACTACCATACCAAATTTCATCCAAATCCACTCAGTACCTTCGAAGATTAAACAAACAATACTAGTTTTTAAATTGTTAGTTACGAAACTGGTTGTTTTCTATTGAGAAGAACCAGCAAGAAACTCCACGGTTACTCTTTATACACTTTACACTAAAAGCATACAATGCCCTTCAAGTCCAATATTATAAAGCGTTTAGGGTGCTAATGGGGTTGTCTCGTTCCTGTAGTGCTGCAGCGATGTTTGCAGAAGCCCGCGTGGCTTGCTTTTACACAGTAATGCGTAAAAGATTCGCATCATCAATAGTATCCTAAAGATGATCTCCAGCCGACTAGATTGCGCGATCGTAAACGGACTTGCAGCAGTGTAATGATGTGCTGATTGTGGTGTGTAATGTGTGAAATTTAATTCATATTTTTTTAATTATTCTGTTTACTAACAAATATATAAGTTAAATTGTTACTAACACGATGAGTTATGTTAGTTTAATAAATAAATTATTAATTAATTATACAGCTCATTCTGAAAGTCTTAGCTACTTCTTCAGAATTAAATATATAAATTGAGATTTATTTTTATTTTTTATTTATTAACAGACAAGGATATAATGAGAGTAAACTTTAGCCTACAAAACAGCCGAATTATGGATAACACGCACGACATTAGCTAAGCACACGCGTGTGTCCTTTTACCGCTTATTAGGTAGTGTATGAAGCGCAGGTATACTTTTGCTATTGTTTACACTTTACTACTGCATCAATTTTTCACAGAGCAATAAAATATTATTACGGGCAAAAATGATAAATGTGTTCTGTTATTGATTCTGATGCAGATAAATTAATTTAGCTAAGGTTTTGATTATTATATAACGCTGTATAAATATTTAATTACTAGCTTCCGCCCGCGACTTCGTCCCCGTGGAAAAAAAAATCCCCCGATTTTGAAACATTATTCATTAGTGCTCCGCTCCTATTGGTGTTAGCGTGATGATATATAGCCTATAGCCTTCCTCGATAAATGGGCTATCTAACACTGAAAGAATTTTTCAAATCAGAACGGTAGTTCCTGAGATTAGCGCGTTCAAGCAAACAAACAAACAAACAAACAAACAAACAAACAAACAAACTCTTCAGCTTTATAATATTATTATAGATGATGTTGAATAGGAATAAGGAGGCCGAAGAAAAAAATTACACGTTGTATGAGACCTCATATAGTCTATATATGTGGAGTTTCTTGCCGGTTCTTCTCCATAGAAAACGACCAATTTCGAACCGTGCCCTAACTGCTGACGTTTTGTAAGTGCCCATGTAGGCCTATGTGAAATAAAACATTTTGAATAATATCTGTAGGCTGTAATTCACCACATGTAGACCCAGTGCAGGAAGGACGTCACATGAATTCAGGGTTTCACACATTTTCGTTCATCGTTTTGAGAACAATGGTAGGTAATTATGAAAATTACACAAAGTAATGTTCTTGGCTGGGTTCAAATCCATGAACACTGCTCTACATAATAGGTACATAATGTATACACATTGGTTGCGCTAATATACGATTCCTTTTCGTTTATATTTAATTATTGACAACACGCTTAATAGCTAATTGGTTGACACATTTCTCCTTCCGCATTTACCCTCTCCTTCGCACGAACCTTTGGCTACTCGCGAGAGAAAGGGATGGACAATACCGCTTGAGATCTCCGACGAAAAATCGAACAAACAATGGTTGACAAATCTCTGTGGAACGAACACGCTCCCCGTGAGAAAAATCGTTATCGAAGAAGGTGATTCCAGAGGTGGTATTGTGAAGTGATTCCAGAGTGCCGGGAGACCGGGTTAGTGCATCCAATCCTCTACGGAGCCTAATTCTTATACATGAAGTTAGATTAATATGGAGCACACACTTCGAACAACAGCTTGAGTCAAATACCTACTTATCTCTATCTCACTCTCTGTGGTCTGACCTCTCTTTTTAGTGTGGACCGTGGTATTGCTATCTCATTATTAAAATCTCCTAATACATTTTTAAAAAGAGTCACCTCACTAACCCAATCAGAAGTTAAACAATGTCAAATAATGTGTCAATAAATAAAAAGCTAAACTAAGATTACTGAAATTAAAAATTCCAAAACTATGTCACGAATGCTTATCAAGGTTGGCGAATCAGTGAATTTTTATCCCATTTCCTGAGGATTTGGTAATGTGGCAACATTTGCTCCACATGTCAACATAAATCTTGCCAATATGGCGGTTGTTTACTTTGCGGTTCACAACTTCGTTTGAGATATTTGTCTTTAATCAATATTATAATTGAAGAAATGGTGCAAACTTGTGTAGTGCGCGGTTGTGGTAGTACGTGGTGTCCAGGAGGTGATATAAGATTTCACGCGTAAGTGTTTAAATCGTGATTTTTGACACTAAATAATTGTAAACATATTTCTTTGTATTTTTAGTTAATTACTTCATAAAACGCTTGACCAATGATTTTAACATATTAGTTAATGATAACTTAGATAACTGTGTAAAGACCAAATTGTTTTACATTGAATTTCATGGACTTAATGCAACTTTATATATTTTTGTTTTTTGTTGTTTGTTTATTTTGTTGTGTTAGTAGTGTGACCATATTGAGGATATATCTGGGACTTTCTGTGGGACCATATATAATTTTACAGCCATTATCATACTCGTAGACTTTTTCTTTGGTATTTCATTTTTGTTTCTCATTATTTATAATATTAATGTATAAAAACTATAATATTTTTTTTAGATTTCCTAAAAATAGTGCTCAGAAGAAATTGTGGTTATCCATTGTACCACTGAAAATGAAGTTTTATGAAAGTACAAGGATTTACAATTAGCATTTTCAAGAATCAGGCTATGATTCAACAAGGCACTTAAAACTGGCTGTACCAAGTACTAGTTCTGGCACTTATGAAAGTTATTCTTCTCTTAAGGAAACGGGAGTGAAACATGCTGGTTGCAATGTTGAAGACCAAACCAGTAAAAACCAAGGTCGAAGAAATAATAAAAAAATATAAGCAATCTTAACAAGTTACTTGTAAGTTTCCCTTTGACTAAAATTAATATTAAGTATATACCTTTTTGCATTTTCTTAACCCACTTTAGGAAAGCTATATTACATCACGCTAGGATCCTTAGGAGTGGAGAAATGTGGGTGAAATCACGGGGAACAACTAGTATAATAACTATTTCAATAATAGAGTCAAACAAATTAATAAAATAAAATTTTGTTCTGAATTCACACTTTTCTTGTTTTAGGTCAACAGTGAAGTGAAGCCCACGTCCCGTCCCTACGAAGATTGATAGGGGCGTCCAGGTGAAAATAAAATCAACGAAAGAAAAAATACTGCAGAAGCAATCTAAGATTAACGACACTTATTAAAATAATCATTTTTTAACATGCGTATACGTGCTCACTTAAAGACTCATACAGAAAATATACTCAGTGATTTACGAGGTAAAAGACAAACTACACAGAGCAATGATATTTAGTCATGTATAATAGAAAAGTAAATAAATGATTTTAATTTAGGAAGTGTTTTTGTTTCTTTTTTGAGGTTTTATACATATTACCGTTCTTATTATAGCCCCGCATAACATATTTAGATGAAAATACATAATATTAAAAATTCCACAGTGGTAAAAAAACCTTAACACCGACTTACTCAGAAATCTATAAAAAATCATCTTGTGTATCATTTTTATTACACTGCTGGGCAAAGGCCTCACCCAAACCCTTGCAGATATCCTGAGCCTCCTCAAACCAGCCCTTGCGGTACGCGTCCAAGTCATCTCACCACCTCTTCCTGGGTCGGCCTCGGCCGCATCATTAGTATCTATCATTCATTTCGTATTGCTACAGGAACTAAACTTTTGTACCGGTCATAGTCTATAGGTACTCATTTCCATGCAAAATTATGGACATATGTATACAACTTAGGGCTTTTTGCGTGATTGAAAATGACAAACAGCTAAATTTAAAAATCAGGAATTTTCCAACTTTCACACTGTAACAAACAGCTTCTTTCGTAATTTATTATACGCATCTTTCATCAATGTTTAAAAGAGCTAAGTCTAGAAGAGAACAGAGATGTGGATATATTAATTAAATAAAACGTAATGTCCTAGGTAAAATAAAATTAAGGTTACACTACTAGAAAGAGAGGGTCTGACCACAGTGAGCGAGATAGCGATACATAAGTTTTGCTTCAAGTAGGTATTCGAAGTGTTGTCTCCACTTTATCTATAACTTCATGTTCTTTTATATATATTGTTCCAATCCAAGCATCGCATTCCTACCAATTTGTTCAAACCAAAACTTCTAAATTCGCAATCTTTCGCATTCGTTAGCATCCCCGCGTATCAACACATACAATAAAGTCGCTCGCTGTATCATACAAACTTTCAAGGCCTTATTCTTGGAAATTAAAGAACCGATTTTAATGAGACTTGTTAGACATACACAGGATACTTAGGACTAGACAGTTAAGAACTTTTTCGAAAAAGAGTTCAGGGAGTAGTTTTTCTTTCTACAGAAAACTTGAAATTGCTCTCGCTGTTCTCTGAACACTTTTTCTAAGCTTAAGCTTTAAACGGTTTTTAATATGTTATACGAAATTTCTTAATTCTGGATGAACGCATTTACATAGGTATGCGCTGTGTGTAGTGATTAAGGCCGTGCGCGCACTGCCTTGCGGTGGCTGCAATTGCGGTAGTTCTACCGCACCGGTAGAATGATCGGGGCCACCAGTGACTCTACCGCACGCGTTTATTCCACCGCAGTGCGCGCACTTCTATGACACTCCATACTTCACAGATTTTGCGTTTCCAAAACGCAACGCAGTGCGCGCACGGCCTTAAATATTTGATCACCATATTAGGCGTTAAAAACAAATGCATTCACGTTGACTTTAAGTACCGTTGGCCATAAAAGCGAAATAAATCCACCATTCTTAAATATATCGGAAACGGAAAGTCCAAGCGTAATATTTCCTACTTAATCCACATACGACACATACTATTGATAACAAGCCATCGGGCCGCTGCGCGCTGGTAGCGGCTATACAGTATGTTTACTAACAGAGATAGCATCCATACATGCTAAAAAAAATATTACCATTCGAAAACAAAATGTTTTTATTTTCAACCGACGACCAAAAGAGGAGCTATAACCTAGGAGTCTTTAAGTCAAGAGTGAATAGGTTACTTTTAGGTAAGCGTGCTCCATCTTCGACCACATCATCACTTACCATCAGGTGAGATGGTGGTCAAACGCGAACCTATTCTAAATAAAAGAAAAAAAAACGTTATTAATTCGAAGCGTATATATATATATATATATTTATGTATGATCACCGATTACTCGAAGACGGCTGAACCGATTTGGAAAATTCTTTTTTTGTTTGAAAGGGTATACTTCGAAATTGGTCCCATTGTCACCAGGTCAGGATCTGATGATGGGATCCTGGAGAAATCGAGGGAACTCTTCAAATATTATAGGCACACCTATGGCGTTTTGGGTATTTCTTATAGTAACTTGTGCAGTTGCTCTCAAAAATACCATTTGGGGAAGTGGAACTGATGATGAAGACCACAGATGGCCGCCGAACCTACTCAATAATAAGTATTTCGTGGATTGCGATTCGAATACTTGAATATGGATGTTAAGCACTTTATGTTCGTCACAATGCATATGGTGATGTAGAGCTGATGGTGAAGTACCAGGAGAACTCCTCAAAAATTAACGGCCCAGCATTGGAAAAAGCAATATTTTGTAAGAGCTTATAAGTAGTTGACATTTAGTCTCTTTTAACTAGGTAAATTAAAAATCGACCAACTAAAAAGAGTGAAATAAAAACTTTTTATCAAAAAATTAAACCGACTCCCAAAAACACTGCAAAGTGAAAAATAACTTTAATTTGGGAAGTCGGTGCCAAAAACGAAAATACAAAACTAAAGACACCGACTACCGAAATTAAAGTTATTTTTCACTTTGCAGTGTTTTTGGGAGTCGGTTTAATTTTTTGGTAAAAAGGTTTTTTTTTTAATATTTAAGTAATCACTAAAATGTTAAATTGATACGTAAAAGAAACACTGTACACGCGTACGCATTCATAAATAAATTGCGACGTTGCCGTCCTTCAAGTACGCGTTTTATAAATAATTTGAATTTATTGATACTTAGTTTTTGAATATGGCTAGGAATTTTATTATAAAAACGTACAGATTGGCATCTAAACGAACCACCTATTTTTTTTTACCTGGTTTTAGGAATGACATGTGTGTCTTTGTTCCTCGTATTTACACTATGTATATATAATATCATTGTATTTTTATTAATATTTTTGTGTGCATACAGGAGAGGTGCAGTCATAACATTAATCGCACTTAATTTATAAATTGCACGAATAGCCCTTTTTTGTAATACAAATATTGTGTGAATGTCGGCGGCATTTCCCCAAAGTAAGATGCCGTATGTTATCACACTATGAAAGTAACTAAAGTAAACTAAACTTGCTGTTCGTGTTTCTTGCGCCCAGTAGTTTCAGCTGTGCGTTGTCTGTCAGTCAGTCAGTCAGTAACGGAAGCTTTTTTTTTAGGTAGGGCCACTCGTAGTTCAGCACACTAAGACTGGTCACTACTCAACCGTGTAACGGAAGCGTTTAGCTTTTTATATATATTGATAAGGTACCATTTGTACCATTTGTGAAACTCCCGAAGAAACTTCAGACACAACATTTGCAGAGAAACTAGCGACATCTTAGGCCTGAGCAGGGCTCCGTCACTCCATGTACTTGCGAGCTATAATTACCTACCGCCCGGCCGAGCGGTCTCGGGCCGTTTGCGGACCAAATTCAGTGCGGTTTTCGCAAGCGAAGCGCAAGCACGTTGTTTAATTTTAATCGTTACCTACATTCGTTTGTACACGTACCTACGATGCCGTCTGGTGCCTTATGTGCTGTAGATGGGTGCAAATAAAGTAAAGGATAAACACAAGAAGAAGGTAGAAGGTAAGAAGAGATAAACACCTAACAAGTTTCCATTTACCTGTCAATGAAGAAAGGTAAGTGATAAATAAATAAAATAAATGTAGCTGAAGCATACCTGTCCTGGCTTTGTTGCTGAATTACAGAATATTCCTGATTTAAATGAATCTACGAATAGATTGTTTATCCATTTTAAAGCATTCAACAAAACATCGTCTTTTTACGGAAAGTTAAAAGTGCCAACAGATGCGCTTCACAATTATGTAAGAGAACTTGAGACTATCTTTATAAAAAATTAAAAAAAAAATGAAAAAAAAGGCCGGGTAGTACTCTTTATGAAATTTTAAATAACATACATTTTGATTCTACCTGCCCTTGTTTCCCAAAAAATATCTAATAAAACTTTTTATTAGACTCAGGATATTTTCTACACTAAAATTTAATAACCGAGAATTTAGAAAGGGTAAGAAATTTATAAAATATTATATAAAAATAAAACACATGTAACTTAAAAGATTTTTTTTTTTATTTTACCCACACACTGACCTCTATAACTATGTTTTATCTAGATGTATTGCACAGTCAGCACAGTTTATAAAAATATATTTTATAAACGATACAATTTTAAACTACCACCTATAGTCGGAGCATATTCATAGTTCTCAATAGCATAGACACAAAACGTTATGTTAATTTAATTTTATCAAAGAGGCAGCCCTGCGATTGCTGTGGGATTGCGCGGTGCGAAAGCAATCACAACTGTACGCTTCAACATTTAGGCACATTTTAGCATGCAGCGGTTGCTGACGCGACCGAGTAGGTTATTATAGCAGTAGGTATTGGAATTTTTATACTGAGTGAAGTATCTGTTACGTAGTAACTATTAAGTAATCTGTGGCCCGAGGTCAACCTATTTTTGTACGTAATGCATTTGTTTTGCTAATAGATGGCAGCAGCTACGATATATTTATACATATAATAAAAAAATAAAAAAATATTATTTTTATCGAAAAAATCACAAAACATTATGTAATGTATTTAGGCACCTAATTCACTAAATTAAACGACATTACAATTTTACTGCATCATAGACTATATACACCTCGCTTGTTTATGAAAAACAAAGAAAAAAGAAAAATATCTGTCAAAAACACTTTTTGACAGTTTTCAATTTCAGTTTATTGGTGTGAAAAATCTTTTAACTAGAAATTTTAATCAGGATCCTTTAGAATTTTTTTTTTTTGTGATTTTAGGAGTAATGGTGTGCGTAATATTAATCCCAATTGTAATCAGTTCATGTAAACTTTGTTGATTAATAGTTTTAATTCTGTACATTCTGTAAGAGCTAATAATTGTGAGAACGATTGTAATAAATCATTTCAATCAATGGTAAATCTGCCTGGTAATAAATCTAATGATATAGAGAATAATGATATTAATGCTTTATTAACAATGTACAATGAACACTTATAAAAATAATGTTTCGTTGATTTATAATTAATACAAAAATCACAAATAAAAAGAAATTAAACCCATTTTTACCATGTTTTAATTTAATTTTTGCCAGCCTCTAAAATCTAATCTTTAGATTTTAGAAGTACTAGATTGATTGAAATAAATATTCAAAAATCAAAGATTTAATCTTTTGACGATTAGAATATTTATTTCAATCAATCTAGTACTTCTAAAATAAGAAAATATTATTAGCATGTCAGGTAGACGCCACCTATCGGATATTTTCGGTATTAAACTACCGTTACGCTACCTGGCGATCAGGGTCAAAAACTCAATTTTTGAATTATAGAGTAGCGCATCTATCTCAGTATGTATAATCTATGATAGTGATGTGTCAACTCGATTTACTAACTCGAGTTAACTCGAGTTGGGCTCTCGAGTCAACTCGAGTTGAATTCTCTTTAACTCGATTTGAATACTCCCGCCCTAGCCCGTCAGCTGGATGACAGACACTGAGATGGCGCGAAGTTTGCCGATCATTTATGACTATATTCATTCATTTAATTCGCTACAAATGTCAATTATGTCAATATCACAACAACACAACATTGCATTGTTGCAGATTTGAGGTTATTTTGGAGTGACGGTTGTTATTGTTGTTAGTATTTCGAATTATTAGGTACTGTATCTGTATAGAAAAATGCCGGAACCTAAAAGGAAAACTGTCGTTCGGGATGTATTTGAATCGCCAGTGAATGGATATGCTAAGTGCAAACAGTGTTTAGATTCATCCAAATATAGTTTTGTTGTTAATTTTTTTTTTTACTCTAATAAAAATACTTGTTTTATTTATGTCACGAAAATTTAATCCTAAATACATAAAACATAAATAAATACATTTCTTTTTTTATTTAATTTCTACCTACTTTAATTATAATGGTCCCTATCAGTGCTTCCAGATGCACTGTAATTACAGTAGACTTACTGTATTTTAGACTTTTCTACTGTATACTGTAATGATAAAATACAGTGTATGAATATACTGTATTTAATTTTCATTCTTAAAACTCCATCAAATCTACTACGTGAAACGAAACGTTGCTAACCTACACCCATGAAGGTATAGATAAAAATATCTATACCTTCATACCTACACCCACTGACCCATAGATGTAGAATATTCTACATCTATTGAGACATCTATGCACTGACCATTAGAGACCGGATAATATGCATTTGCATATTTGCATATGCATTTGCATATTTAAGCCATTTTCAGCGCTAATAGCATATTTTTACTAAGATCTAGTGATGATGCATATTATCGCTATAATTTACAGTACTTTTCGAGCGCAGTACACTCAGCAGCGTCTTTTGTTTTGGTACGATAATAAAATGAAAGAGACAAATGATCGCCGCGCTCGCTTACCGTACTACTCCTTCCTACCACCATTATGCATGTTATTGCTTTCATTGTTGACGTGCGTGCTCATTGATCTGCAGTTAAAGTTTTTGTGTCAAATTGTACAATGCCTAAGTTTTTTATTTTATTAAAAAACAATAAATTATAAAGATTCATACTTAATAAAGTAAAACTTAAAACAAGTATTTACTAACAATAAACTTAAATCTAAAGGAATAACTTTACAAAACAAAAAAAAATAGTCATTTAATGTTGCATATTCTGTCAGTTTTCGTGCATATTTCAAGCAATTTTTCATGCATATTTGCATGCATATTTCAAGCTATTTATGTTGCATATAATCCGGTCTTTACTGATCATAAAGGTGTGGGGAATTCCCTAGCAACCGCAAATCGGTAAAACTTTTTGTTTTGAGTGATATGAATGTGAAAGAAAGTCTTAACTAAAACTTATAGCGTTATTACTATAAAAAAAATGAGCTCAAACAGTGAGGAAAGTGATGTGCGTGGCGATGTTGGTCCGTTAAGTGCTAAAAAGAAATATCGGCAAGAATTCCGTGATGAATGACTCCTAATACAAGACTTCCGTAAGTGGTTAAAGCGTGATAAAAAGTCTGCTTATAAATGCATTTTCACTGTTTGCGATTATTCTTTGATCTGGGTGCAACTAAAAGACACAGTGAAAGAGCTAAGCATAAACTTCGTCTTCCTGGCCTATCGCATGTGATTATTATTTATTGATTTTATTTATTATTAATATATAGCAATTTGTATTGACAAACAAAGTCATAAAGCAGCTTAATTTTCTATCAATATTTAAACAAAGAATGTCTGTAATTTTACTGTAATCGAGTTTTAAAACTACTGTATTTTTTTTTTTCAGAAACTCCTGTATTTTTTAGCTGCCAACACTGTAATTTTACTTTTGGAATCTGGAAGCACTGGTCCCCATACATATTTATGTTGAATCTGTTCAATTTTGTTTAAATATTAATACGAAAACAAATCATTTACTCAGTTACATTTCTCCCAGTTAGGTACGTGAATTTCAACTCGAGTTGTGTGTATTCCGAGTTGACACCATACACATCATTAATCTACGATTTGTACCCTACATTCTTAATAATTATAAGCTTCGCCGAAGCGAAGTCTATCAAAAATGTATAAGACTCATTTGAGTATTCCCCTCCACGGAAATCTTTAGTAAAAGGCGAAAGATTTATACGTTTTGAAGGGAAACCAGAGATACCGAACACGGGCTGACCGTGAGACCCAACCGAGCGGGAGAGAATCTTAACACCGCGATTCAGGTATGTGACGTAATCGTACAATGCCATCTGTTTATATAATGCGGTATTAAGTGCAAAAATTATAAACAGACTGACAGGGGCTTGTTGCTGAGCAGGTCGATGGCGGCCACTAAGCCTAAACGGAGAACCATATAAAAAAGCTGAGGTTTTTCACAATAGGAAAGGTATTATGTCTAGGCAGAACATTTTGGTCATTTTGTACTATGGAAAAACTTACTTTATGATTATATTATAATAAAGTACAAAGTTAAAAATATTATTGCGCAAAATTAACCCTTAATTCACCACCTGAGTCCCAGGGACTCACATTCAAATTTCAAAACTACATATTTCGTTCATTTTCGCCACTTCATTGCCCACCGCCACAGTACCTTCCTGCAGTGTCGCGGGTGACGCGGGGTGGAGCGGACGTGCGCGTACGGCTCTTATATGGTGAGTTATTACGCCAAGTGAGTCCCTGGGACTCATGGTGGTATTTTATGTTATAATTTTAATGTTTTCACTGCCTTTATTTCTTGCCATTATTACTTGATTTTATTTATTATTGATAATTTATTAATCTCGTAATGTTTTTATTGTTGTAGAATCACAAAATGGCACACAAACAAAAAACTTCATCAGTGTATGTAAATGCGGAAAATGCTAATTCAGTTTTAGATTCTTGGCTTCAACAACAACTCGACGATGAAATTGGGTGTGACAACGAAGAAGATGATCAACTAGATGGAGAAGATGGTCAACTAAGTAGCAGTCATCAACAGAACCTTCTGCAGCAGGATATTATTTTGCCATCAACTGATCACCAGAACTCTGCTCTTAGGTATTGGTCGAAACCCGTTGCACAATTTTTATTTTTATATAGAAGCATATGTTTTTGTTATTATTATTTTATTTTGTAGTCTATTATGAAAATATAAAAGATAGTTACTACCGTTTTTCAGAAGTATTTGACAGTTTTAAGAGATTTTCTTTTAGGCTGTTAAATTTAATTCCTATAATTCTAAGACGATCTCAAGAGTTTTGCTAAGTTTATTGTGTTCATTTTAGTACTAAATAAATAGTAAAGAAGTTAATAAAAAAAGCATTTGAAATAATAGTTATTTTATTTATAGAATAATTAAAATAATACATGTGAGTCCCTGGGACTCATAGTGGGAGTTTACGTTAGTTTCTTTCACCTGGTGAATTGAGGGTTAAGGTAACTAAGGCAGTTTCCAGATTAAGACAATTGAAGGATGTTTGCGACGCGACGCTACAGCGGTATCTCAAACGTATTTGATCGGGGGAATACATTTTAGTTTTCTATGGAAAGTGAAAAATCTCCCATTTCTTCGGAACAATTTTTTTATCCTGTGTCTGTGTACCAAGACTCATTAAATTGAGTTCTTTAATTTCCAAGAACAAGGCCTTGAAAGTTTGTATGAATGATTGTTAAATATACCTACTCTTTATTTAACACACCATTACAAAATTCAATAAGGATTTACTAATCCTTAATCTTAATTTAGTGACGAAAAACACATATCACTAGTAAATATTATGTAAAAGAACTCTCCGTCCCTGCTTCTCAACATTCAGGCTCCGGCCTACTTTGAGATACAGTTAAAAAAGATTAAACAACTAAAGAGGTTTACAATGGGCGGCCTTACCGCTAATAATGATCTTTTAAGGACAACCTCTGTATGGATTTGAGACATAAGTAATAAAAAAAGAATCTGAAATTATATACTGATACAAATAAAGGTGTAAACATGTGCATGTGCTTTTACATGATATTCATATTATTTTCTTTATTATCATTTTTATCTCATTTAGATTTTTTTTTCAATTCAATTTACTATTTTTTTTTTTTTTTTTTATTACGAATGAGCCCGCTCTTGACCTCGGTCACACCTGATGGTAACCCAACGAGCACATTAGTGGAAATAGCAGCCTATTTTATTACTTTGGGCTGTAAAATAGCGCTTTAAGGGTTCAAAAAGCAGTTCAGAGTTGCATATCTGCATCCGTAAACGTCTATAGTTATAAAAGTTACTTAAGGTGCTATAAGCTGAATCAAATACTACCCTAGCCTTCACAGTAGTCCACGGTAGAACTCATTTACCACTTACACCTTTATATGAGAGTTACGAAGGTCATTCTGCCACTCACAGCTGCATAGTAGTTTCCATTGTAACTTGTATAGGTTATAGTTATAGTAACCACTATTATACTACTATAAGTTTCATTATAGAAATAATAGAAACTCTTATGCATACTATAGTTACAAAAAAATCATCAGTGTAACTAAGGTCTTTAGTAGCAATAGTCATTCCTTGCAGGCTCAATCCATTCGCCATTTTACAGCCACTTTTGTAACTATTATAAAACATTTAATAAAATGGATGCTAAACGAATAAGTACGTAACTAGATCTTATTTATTTATTTATTTATTATATACTTTATTGTACACCTTACAATACACTTAAGGATACAAATAATTAATCTTATAACCTCAAAAACAGGAAAATAGGAGCTTTTTGTGGCTGTGAGTTGCACTAGGGGAACAAAAATCACTGGAACTGAAAAACTATTAAGTGTTCCTGGATAGCCCTAAATGTAAGCAACCCCTACATTCATACGTCACATATCTATAAACTTAATAAGGCACACATATAGTATTCATACCAAATCAAACACACACATACAAACCCAGATACAGACTCACACACAACCCACACACATATACACACACAAATAAATACAGACACACATCTCGTACAACCAATACTTATATTAACAAATTTTTATTTTTATTGTATAATTTTAATTCTTCGTAACCCTGTTTATGTAATAATAACGGATTGTTGCACCATACATAGCATATTGTAAAATTTGATCAACTTCGAATTGTTACTGTTGCTTATAGCACAGGTGTTTGTACCTAGTTTAAGTGACAGTGTTCATACTGTAACCATAATTTATTTAAGCCAATAAACGTTATTATTATTATTATTATTATTAGAAGGGTGAAAATTAGCACTATGATTCTCAAAAGGGAGTTATTAGAGCTCAAACTGCAGGTTATGACTACAGTACAATGACGCCATGATTTTTTAAGAAAACTTATAATTCACTTGCAAAATTGAGTTGATATACATTGGTTTTTCAGTTAAATGTGCATTAAATGTACCGGTAAACAATCGGCCACTTGCGAATAGTAAGTTATCGACACGTAAAAATATGGAAATAAAATTTATTCTGTATAACAAATAAAAAATATCACATATCTTTTGTTAATTTTTTAAATATCATAAAAGCGCGTTAAAATTACTCGAAATTTATCTTATATATCTACAGTAAACTGGACAGCGTTTTAAGTTTCTTTATATATCTTGCTAATACAGAATACAAACATTTACTTCTTTATGTTTTATTTTCATGATGGCGACGAAAACACTTTACCAAAATATTACAAACAATGTCAACTGAAGATATACAATAAAGAACTATAATCAATTCATTCGTTCAAAGTAGTTCAAAATCATTCAAAAGTAGCGCTACGAGAGCTTTAGTATAGCGTTAATAAATCGTTACAGCTATTAAGGAACCTTTATGCAACCGTTGTGCAGGTTAAATGGAACTTTAGGTTGCATAAAATGGCGCCCAAATAGCGCTAAAGCGGCTGCTTTAAGTCTGCAGTAGACGCTCTAGCGCTTACGTCTATTACCATAAGTAATAATCGGATACGCTCCAAAGCTCTAATGCAGCCCATTTGTGCTAGTTGGGAAGTATAAGATGAGGTCTACGATCGAACGAGCGAGCCCAGAAAATGCCTATTCACTCTTGCTTTAAAGGCTGACGGGTCATATGTGGCAGGGAACACAGAAGCCGGCAGAGAGTTCCACACCTTGGCTGTGCGCACAATGAATGTTGAAGAAAAGCGCTTAGTACGACAAGACGGTATATCGACCAAGTGTGGATGGTATCCTGCGGTACGTCTGGTAGACCGGTAGTAAAAGGGGGATGAAGGGATTTTAAAACAATATTTGGTGTGTGGGTGCTTCAAATTATGTAAATGCTATGAGTTACTCGAATTAAATGCATTATATATATATATATATTTATAAACCTCAAAACATATAATAAACATGGTAATTACCTGGGACAAGAACTTGGGCATATTGACGTCGATAATGGCTCTCAACACCAATTGTGCCTCGTCTTTTTCCGGGTAGCTCTTCTTGAGAGCTCCTGAGGCGAGCAGCACGGACTTGACGGCGCGCATCCCGTAGTCGTAGTGGTTCTGAGACGACAGCTGCTCCGAGCACAGCTTGTATGCTTGCACTATTTTGCGAGCCAGCCTAAGGATGGGGATTCATATTTTACATATTTTGTTATTATTGTTTACTAGCTTCAGACCGCGACTTCGTCCGCGTGGAAAAAAAAACCCCCGATTTTGAAACATTCTTCATTAGTGCTCCGCTCCTATTGGTCTTAGAGTGATGATATATAGCCTATAGCCTTCCTCGATAAATGGGCTATCTAACACTGAAAGAATTTTTCAAATCAGAACGGTAGTTCCTGAGATTAGCGCGTTCAAGCAAACAAACAAACAAACAAACAAACAAACAAACTCTTCAGCTTTATAATATTAGTATAGCGCAATAAAGTTGGGAAACTATAATCCGTTGGTCACGGCGGACACTCGAAGATCTATGGGCCAATGCCCACTAGGATTGTCAGAATGTTCTGCCGAGATAACTCGACCCCGGATCGAAAGGTCAACTAAAAGAACAGGGTGGGCTTTTAGTCAGTCGGAGCCTAACACTCTCTTCCGCTCCAGCCAAAGCGGGAAGAGTTATTTTATAAGTTACTAGCTTCCGCCCGCGACTTCGTCCGCGTGGAAAAAAAAGTCCCCCGATTTTGAAACATTCTTCATTAGTGCTCCGCTCCTATTGGTGTTAGCGTGATGATATATAGCCTATAGCCTTCCTCGATAAATGGGCTATCTAACACTGGAAGAATTTTTCAAATCAGAACCGTAGTTCCTGAGATTAGCGCGTTCAAGCAAACAAACAAACAAACAAACAAACTCTTCAGCTTTATAATATTAGTGTAGATAGGCTTGCATTTCACGACCATCTCACCCGATGGTAAGTGATAATGTGGTCGAAGATGGAGCTCGCTTAGCTACAAGTAACTTATTCACTTTTGACTTTAAGACTCCGAGGTTATAGCTATATACATTACTTCATACATGTACTGATATATGCACATGCTTGTTGAACGGAGACACTTAAAGAATTGTTAAATATTAGATGACATACAGTATGTATACGACATATATGCAATAAATGAAAACACTGGCAATACTCATCATAGTGAACAACTTTTTACATGAGGCCAACACTGAAATCGCTAAAAAACTGAGACTGCCCTGTACATTTGTGTGTGCATAAGTCGACCATATAAACAGTTTTTGTTTTTTTCTCGATTCCAATGTTGGTCCCATACAAAAAGATGTTCATTACGATGACTATTGCCAATGTTTTCATTTATTGCTCATATGTCGTATCCATACTGTATATTGCAACCCGAACTTCTTGTCCCCATTTTCTTTTTAAAATTTATTTCATACATACTTTGTTCTGACAATTACGTAAACAACAAACAAAGAATTATCTTTGGTGTAGGCATTCCGAAGTTATGCGCGTCGTACATTTTGTCGATTCATTATTATTCATGTAGTTTTATTACAGAATGTACAACATTCCTGTACACCATAACATTTTCACGCCTAATTGACAATCAGTATAAGATATTCAATATTATACTGTTGAAGAACTTTCTGTACTTTATTAATACAAATAAATAATTTTTGAGTTTACTTTTGACTAGCATGGTGTATGGAGTACTGCTCTCATCTTTGGGATCGATCTGCCAAGTACCAGCTGGATGCGCTTGAGTCTATTGAGAAACGACTGCCAAAAGACTCATTGGCAACGATACACTGGTCGAATCAAAGCTCCAGAGCCTTGAACATCGACGACGAGTTGCTAGTCTATCGGTTTTCTATCGGTTACATTTCGGAGAGTGTGTGATGGAATTATACAATCTAATTCCGCCAAGCCCGTTCCATCATCGGACTACAAGATAAACGGCGATGCGCCATCGTTTCATGGTGGACATCCCACCTATACGCAGTAAACGTTTTGGGAATACCTTCATTGTGCGTACGGCTAAGGAGTGGAATTCCCTTCCCAAAGTCTTTAAGTCAAGAGTGAATAGGTTGCTTTTAGGTAAGCGTGCTCTATCTTCGACCACATCATCACTTACCATCAGGTGAGATGGTGGTCAAACGCGAGCCTATTATCAATAAAAAAAAGGTTCTCGAGTAAATCTGACACTGGTCTAGCTAATGAGTATCGTGTTACCCAGGTACCGGGTTATGGAGGTCGGATAGTCAGACGCTCCATGTAAAACACTAACACTCAGCTGCATCCCTTAGACTGGAACCTGACCCTAACATAGTTGGAAAAAAGATAAGAAGATAACAACTTTGAATAGCTTCTGGAAAAGTTAAAAAATAACATTTTCCTTGATGATTATGAAGCTTTGAATTTTTGAAATCTGTATGATACTTTTTAAATTCTTCTTCTTCCTAGAGTGTCGATGGCATATTAGATTGGCCCAAAATTCAGCGTCGCGAACTCCGCTCGCTGATGCAGACATAAGGTCGGCAAGAGCTTCTTTTTTTTTAATTACTGATGGCCCCACTCTTGACCTCGATCTCACCTGATGGTAAGCGATAGATGAGGTCTAAGATGGGACGAGCGAGCCCAGGAGATGCCTATTTACTCGTGCTTTAAAGGCTGAAAGGTCATAAGTGGCATGGAACACAGAAGCCGGCAGAGATTTCCACAGCTTGGCTGTGCGCACAATAAATGTGGAGGAGAAGCGCTTGGTATGAGAAGACGGTATATCAACCAAGTGTGGGTGGTACCCAGCCGTGCGTCTGGTAGACCGGTAGTGAAAGGGAGATGGAGGAATCAGGTCATGGAGCTCCTGCGCACACTCCCCGAAGTACAATCTATAGAAAACCAGGCAAGCAACGGTTCGCCGATGAGCCAGGCTATGAAGCTTATCCACCAGCACTTCATCGCATATAAGCCATTTAGCTCTGCGCTCGATCGAGTCCAATGCAGCAAGTTGGTACTTTGCAGAGCCATCCCACAAGTAGCTGCAATACTCCACGCAGGAAATATAGGTATAATAATAAAAGAGTTGAGTTTATCACTACAAACAGACAAAAGGTCATAACTTTTCTCGCAAATATTCATGTAAACAAATACATAGGCGTATTATTGTAAGAGTTTAGTGAGAGAGCAGTAACTCACGGGCCGGCGCTCACGAAACCGTTGGAGTAGAGCGTGATCTCGCCGATCATGGCGTAGTCGGGCACCATCATGGCCACCGTGCGGAACAGCACCTTCAGGTTGTCCGGCAGCTCCGTGCGACCCGCGTACCTAATAACATACAAGCACTTTAATAAAATTAATTATTAGTTTAAAAAACACTAACAAAACACACTTTTATAAATGCACGTAAAAACAGAAAAATGTTAAAAATACCGATAACGGATTTTCTTTAGGTTCGTTATAACCTTGAAACCTGATCGTGTTCAAAGTCCATTACTTGGCCTTTCTCACAAGTGCAAACACGACTATGATACGATATTCCATCATGGAATGCCAGTGCCTATCTTTCGGCTTCATCATCAGACCTTGAAACCTAATCGTGGTCAAAGTTCATTACTTAATACTTTTCTAAGAAATCCAAAACAGCTATGATATGATTTTCCACCATGAAGTTCCAGTTCATATCTTCCGGCTCCATCATCAAATCAGTGCGACAGTACCATATTATTGTATTGTCATCAGAACTACATACAGCTGCCAATTTTCATTACGCTAAGACCCTTGGAAGATGGTTAAATTAGTTACCTTAGATTCCATTACATAGTTACATACAGGTCGACCTTATAAAAGCGTGTTAAAACTAGCGTTACACGTTGACAGATTCATCTTATACCCACATCAGCAAAAAAAAACAAAATTACAGCAAATAGTAGTCGATAGTAACAAGTGAATAAAAAAAAAAAGTTATAATTTGTCAAGTGTATTGTAATATTTTATTAAGTAAGGAATATATGTTGAGGTTCCCATCCATATCCAGATCATAGTCAGATCCATGACACAATTCATTTTGAAACAATCTAAAAGTGAAATCATTGAGAGAATATCAAATGCTTTTTTCATAATAATCATTCTCCATATTGGTGAAGAGGGGAAAACAGTTTATGTTACAAATAATACTTTTATTTAGAAACTGAATCCATATCTATCTCAATAATAAAAAAAATAAGGGCAAATATTATAAAACTACCTTTTACAGGATGAACGGGTGGGTGTTCAATATATACTAAACTCATGCCTAAAACAATATCAGATTATAATATCTTTTTTATTTTTTGACATTTTAATAATTCTACATTAAGGTTGCGCATAGTAAGTAATCTCCAATTTATTTTGTAATTGAATAACATAATTATGCATGATTTTCCAATACTTTTAGTAAAGAACAATGGCGAATCCTCTAACAAATTTTTGTTGGCATAATTTTGTAGCGTCTATTAATGGAAAATATACAAGAGTATAGAGTTTCAATTCATGATCATTTTTGCCTTAAGATCCACTATTAAAGGAACTCTCAAAAAAAAGATATACGTTGAAGAAGTTTTAGAGGTTATGTCTGGCCATTATTACGTAAACCGATTTATTGGAAGCAGACTGGTACCGCAGACTTGATTATATCCATAGTCAACGCTAGTGTGGAAAACATAGACCTAGTAGTGAGCCATTGTCAGTTGGCCAGGGGTCTCCCGCCCACGATCTCACGGCAGCATGGAAAAAGTGGCTGTCGCAACCGAAGGCTGGGCACGCCGCGATCGCGGCGATAAGTCCCGTTTTTTAGGAAGTGGCTGGAGAGACACCATGGCGTCCTCACCTTCCACCTGACGCAGGTGCTTACTGGACACGGGTGTTTTGAGAGGTACCTATTTCGGATTCAGCGGGAGGATACGCCCGGGTGTCGACGTTGCGTGGACCACCCGGAGAACACGGTGGAGCATACGGTGGAGGTGTGCCCCGCTTGGGCAGAGCTTCGCCGTTTCCTCGTTGAGGCTATCGGCAGCGGTCACCTCTTGCGCCCGGCGCTGGAGCGGAGCGAGTGGGAATAGAATGCAGTCGCCTCCTTCTGCGAAGCAGTAATGCTAGCGAAAGAGAAGGCCGAACGCGCGAAGGAGAGGCAACTCTTCCTCACGCCCCAGCCGTCGCGAGCCAATCTCCGGCCACCGTGGGCGCGGGCTTGCGGACGGCGAGCAGGGTTAGCTCACCGTCCGGTAAGGACCAGGCCCGGGTCAACGGCGCATTGTGTTTCACGCGCGCCTCAAAGAGCTGTCAGCACCAGTGACGGGGCCCCATAAGGCCATTGCCTGCCGGGGCACAGCCCCGGTAATGTTCTAACGAGATACCACGGCCCCGGAACTTAAGGGCAGCTGATGGAACAGGGTGGGTTTTTAGTCAGTAGTAATCTGATACCGCTCTGGGTAAAGCAGAAGGGATTCCGTTTTACCCACAGCGGGAGAAGTCATTCGATGATTTACCCCCCACCCAGGAAAAAATGGGTCCCCCGCCGCTTCCAAGGTATTAGAAGTTGATTATATCGAAAATCTGTTTTAAACAAGTAACTATGCGTTATGAAAGCTATAATTACAGGCATTAAGTATTACAAGTTAATTGCGGCTCTGTCTCTAGGATGGCAACGCATGTACAATACCTTTTGTAATACAGATCCATATAGGCCGCGGCGATCACTTTCCATCAGACGGAACATCTGTTTGCCATCCTCAAATATGGATCTTAGTCGAATTAAATAAATAAATACAATAAAAGTAGGTAATAGGTACTTATAAAAATGAAACAATTTGTTCTATATATGTATGTATTTATTCTTCATCTTCTCTTATGATAATATCGTCCAAAAAACCTGCTGGTGTAGTAATAGTTGTCTGATGTCTGGCCCATCCGAGATACCAAACTACCGTCATGGTATGCGCGCAACATCCGACAGTTCGTCTTCCCACTAAGCAACTGCAACAGTACTCTATTATTCCTGCACGGCCGGGCACATTATTTTCTATTAATATAATTATACGTATTGCCTTCTAGAGACATGGCGTGATTTAATTTTGCCCCTAATAAGAGTTGTATCACTGCTGCCTCTAAGATTGTATTCAGATGAATTCACTCACTCACTGCATACCTCAATCCTGTATCCGCCGTGGAAACGTACATGTTCACCATAATATGAACGTGCTTGTCGTATTTGGTACGTTCTCAGGGCGTATAGAATGAGGTCTCTATATTCTAAGACAGGAAAGTAAACGTAAAGTAAGTGTTTGTTTCTGTTTGCTGATATGTTTTGGAAATTAGAAGTTCTTCTATTCATATTGACAGCCTCAACCATACTAGCCAGATTATTTTCTAAATCCATATTTTGCCTAATTATGTTTAATATTTCTTTGGCATATTCACTATCTTGCAGGCGAGCACCAAACTTATTTAGTAAAGCTGCTGCTATCTGAAAGTTTTGCATCATGTGGGGAAGTGATCTATGGAAATATTCTTGCCTCAGTAATTTAAAATCTCTTTTAAAGTAACCATTGACCACTTCCACTTATGCGGCAGTTAACACACATTATGCGAATAGGCATTACACGACTTCCAATTGTGATATACAAATGGATGCACAAACAACAAAGTCCAAAGTATCAGATAGAATCGTAGTCCAAAAAAGTCAAAGCAAAATGTCGACGGCGTAAATAGCAGCTGATCGGAATCCTTAGGCAAGCACTAGTCGCAAGGAAAAACTGGGTTTTACACAGAAGCAGTTAATAATTTCAAAAGTACGGAAACACAACCGACATTACACGAGATAGCAGCAGTTGTCAATACACCTTACGCAGATGTCAATGTCATGTCGTATTGTTGCCATACTTTGCTTGCAGTATGACTTTATTTTAGTATTTATTTATTCAGCAGAATTCTTAACAAAAATCTGCAATTATATTTATTATGGTTTATCAATACGCTTGTAAAGTATACTTATGCAATAAGGGCAAAGCACTTTAAATAAATTGGAGTAGATTTACTAATATATGGCAAAGAAACCAGCAGAGAACTTTCAACTGAGACTGGTCAGGACTACAATAAAGCCAGTGCAACGATACTGGTGTGTCCGAACTTGTCTACGGTTCGTGAAGCTTAACATTGCTCTTCAAAACAAAACAACAGGCTCTTCGGCCTACAACCATATATACAAATAACAGTTCTAACCACTTACCTTCTGCACTGGGTACACCAACTTCGACCTTCCTAGGTCACGCCCAAGTGTGGTATGTATGTAATTATGAGGTGAGTAATTGAAAAGTGTGATGTAAGTCACGTGTTCTAGAACGTTCACAAGGCGGCAGTCTCCAGATGGCGCGGTCCTGATCAGCATCACAGCCCAACTTATTTCCAACAAATGCGCGTGCCACGCGGTGAGGCAATACGGCGATATGTTCCGAGAAATATCCCTGGGTTTTCGTCAATCCGGGATTACAACTTCAAACAGTAGTTAATCGCGACCCAATTATCGGTTGCAAACGGCGATTTCAAACGATATTTTATCAATTACAATTAAATCAAAGTCCCAAGAACGGACATTTTTCAACAAGCGGGAACCAAAATCTATCTGTCAAGTGAGTAATGTCAAGATCAAATTTCTTTATGTCAAAAAAGGTACGTTCGGAAACACGTCGGACCGAACATCTACCCCCCCCGGACGGGCCTAACCGTCCGCTAATCAATTGGAAGTCTTGACAAGGTTGCAAATTTAACACAGCTTCAATGCGGCCAAATACCATAGCTAGTTCCTCAAAGGTGAGAACGGTGTCTCCCAACAATCTCCGCCAGCGTCCCTTTGCCGCTTTCACCGCGGCCCCAAAAATACCCCCCCAATGGGGGGCAGGCTGGCGGGTCAAACAACCAAGTGACCCCTCGGCGGGCCAAACTATTACCAATGTCAACCTGGCTCTCATTAAGGAAGGCGTATACCTCCTTCAAATAGTTACTTGTACCCTTGTAATTCGTACCGCAATCAGACCTAATCAAAGAAGGTAACCCACGGCGAGACACAAATCTTTCCAAAGTCGCCTCAAAGGCCTCTGTCGAGAGGGAGGTTACCAGCTCCAAATGTACTGCCTTGGTTGACAGGCAGACAAACACACAAATAAGCCTTAACAATCTTACTATTACGAAGGGTGGACGTCTTCAACAAAAGGGGACCAACAAGTCCGTTACGACGCCAGCAAAGGGCCTCGTCTCATTGACGCGATCAGCCGACAAAATCCAAATTTCTCGCTGCAGAATGGCCAACAGCGCATTGCAACCGGCATGCGAGTTCTTAGTGTGACGATCAGTCACCAACAATTGAACCAAGTGGCCCTCCTTGGGCAACAAAAGGGGGTGACGGGCCCCATAAAGAAGGCTACAGTGCCTCAACCGTCCTCCAATAGGGTTTCCCGAAGTGGCTCGTCCCAACCAAGTTCAGTTATAACAAGGGCAGGAGCACCAATTTTAGGGTAAGGACAACTCACAAGGGTGATTTCAAACCAGGTCCTTCCCTCAACAGTGGTGACAGCCGTTTCGCCAATTCCCAAATCTTGCCTGAAAGGTCGTTCACCTTCAGGCCAACCTGTCCCGCTAACCAAGACGACAAAAGGCAACCCTGGACTCCCGTGTCCAAAATGGCACAGACCACAATCGAGTCACCCAAGGGTCCCCAGACCTTGACCGAGGCCGTTGGCAACAAACCGTCTTGATCGGGGGGGTCCTTTAGCGGGGCAGGCGTCAATCTCTTAGTGATGCCTGGGCGGCGACCGATCGCCGCATCCAGGCTGCCTTCGTTCACGACGAGGCCAACAATCAAAATATTCGTCTGCGCGGTGTCCCGAGCCGCTCGCCATCACTGGAGGGGCATATCCCACTGGATGCCCGAATGGCGGAGGGCGCGACTCCAGCCGGGGACGTTCCGCCAACGGAGGGGAAAGGCAGCGGCGCCGACCCGGCCACTGCTGCCTAGCAGCCAATGCGCGTTCTCCCTGACGAGGGGAGACCAAATGGCGCTCGCGGGGCTCCCGTTCAACTTGCGCGGGGGGTGGAGTGCAGCATACAGAATTGCGGGCCTCAGCCCGGTGCTCGTCTCCGGGGTACCCCCCCCTGCGCGAACCCTCCTCAGTAGATGGTCTGCTGGAGCGGTTCGCGTTGGCGCACAAAATCTCCAAGTGGGACCCCTTACAAATTCTACACGGGCGGGGGTCGGGGCAGTCCCGATGGAAGTGGGCCCCCAAGCACGAGAAGCACAAACGGCGTGCGTTGACAATGCGGCGGCGGGCACTTACGTGCAAATTCAAAAAGTCCGGGCAACGCGCCATGACATGCCCCGTTGCCTTACAAAAGTCACAATGATGAGGACTCCGGGCGCCAGCAAAACGGGGGGCGGGGCGAACATCAACAGGCCCCCTAGCCCGAGGACTCCGGACGCCAGCAAAACGGGGGGCGGGGCGATCATCAACAGGCCCCCTAGCCCGAGGACTCCGGGCGCCAGCAAAACGGGGGGCGGGGTGAACATCAACAGGCCCCCGAGCCCTAGTCCGTCCCTGGTCTCTGGGCTGAGAAGGTAGTGGGGGTGACCCCGTGGCGCCACGAGTGTTATCCGAAAAACGACACTCGTCTTCCAAAAATTTGAGGAGGTCTTCAAAGGGGGGAAGATGGGTGGCACTATCCCCACCATACTTCTGCTCAAAACGTGACCTCAGCTCCGCGGGGAGCAACTGCAGCACTATGTGCACCAACAAGTAGGACCAATGTTCCACCGGTAACTCCAGGCGTCTCAAAGCGTTGGTCGCTGAAACCAACGGGTTCAGCAAGTCAGTGCGCAACGTCGACGTGCTGGCAATGGCCGGTAGTCCCAAAATCTGGTCGATGTGCACATCAGCCAGGCAGCGCTTGTTCTGATACCGTCGGGAGAGAAGCTCCAGAGCGGTCGGGTAAGAGGAATCCGTCACCGGCAAGTGCTGCACCAAGGCTCTGGCTTCGCCCTCCAGGACAGACAATAAATAGGCCAGCTTCTGGGCAGGTCCGAGGTCCGAGCGTGCATCGACAAGACTATCAAAGAGATTTAGGAAGCCCAGCCAGTGGTCCAAGCGACCATCAAAATGTGGCAGCTTCATGGTGGGCAGCCTACTCAATAGTCCAGGGCCTGCAACAACGGGGGTCTGCGGCTTGGCCCCATCAGGCACCCGACTCTTCAAAATTTCCCGCGCTCGTAGACATATGACATCCCCCAGGTGGACAATCTGGTCATAGTCACCCAAAATCTTATCGCGGGCTGTCTGATCCATCACTCCCAAATCCACGTCCATGATGTACTCGTTGAAGCGTGTGAGCGCAGCATCAGCTGACTTGATCCTCTCAATCACTTGCCCATACCGAGCAAGGGTGAGCTCTTCCAATTCTACACGCTCAACCGTTGCAGCTGCCGATGTGAACCATCTCAACTGTGAGGTCAATCCGGCAGCAGCCTCCATGACTGACCTTAATGAGGCCATTGCAACAACAAATATTAATACAACAGGCTAAAATTAACTAAACAAACAACAATGACTTGTTAGCCGACCAAATAATTTCACCAAAATAAAAACTCAAATTCAATTATTTCAAGTCCAAATCCGACCCTGTACTTATTCCAAGTATGAATCTAGCTTGGTACAGATGGTTAGTTACAAAATAAATAACAATTCAATGTATATATTGTGCAGGATCACACCAATTATATACAACAATTGCCTGTATAATATTGAGCCGGACAATCTCTATCAACACAGTCCAACAAGTACCACAAATGCAATAACCAATACACACAATTCAAGTCCTATTATGTTAGACTATGTGTAATTATTATTTAGATAACCTTTCAAATTCAGATCAGTGACATTCAATTATTAATTGCAACAAATACCAAACTATGCACCTAATACAACCAATAATTCCTAATTTCACAAATAAATCCTACTTGTCAATTCAATACCAAGGGGCTAGCACTACAAATTACAGTACAAACTACAAGTACTATTTGAGCCCGGCTGACAAAGCAATATATTCAAACTTATTAAGTTATAAGTTATGTTAAGTAATTAAACTAAAGTTATTTTCAAAACTTCCAATTAAATCAGTGGATCTTATAAAACCACGCTCTGCTACCAAAATGGTCAGGACTACAATAAAGCCAGTGCAACGATACTGGTGTGTCCGAACTTGTCCACGGTTCGTGGAGCTTAACGTTGCTCTTCAAAACAAAACAACAGGCTCTTCGGCCTACAACCATGTATACAAATAACAGTTCTAACCACTTACCTTCTGCACTGGGTACACCAAGTTCGTCAATCCGGGATTACAACTTCAAACAGTAGTTAATCGCGACCCAATTATCGGTTGCAAACGGCGATTTCAAACGATATTTTATCAATTACAATTAAATCAAAGTCCCAAGAACGGACATTTTTCAACAAGCGGGAACCAAAATCTATCTGTCAAGTGAGTAATGTCAAGATCAAATTTCTTTATGTCAAAAAAGGTACGTTCGGAAACACGTCGGACCGAACAGAGACTTATTGGCTAAAAGACATGAAGTCAAATTGTAAAGGAAAATAATAATCTAACCCCTTGTGATCATATTAGTCAATTGTATTTCAAAAAAAAAAATATTTATTATTAGAGTGGGTCAGTTCATAAGCATATCTTGAAAAAAAACTAAGAAATTATTTTATTAACATTTGCAAACATGACATTTATAGACGCTCAAATATTCTATCAACAATTTTTTCGCCTTTGTTCTTTAATTTGTAATCCTAACATAGATTTGCATACCATATTTAAACGCCTCCTGGCATATCATAGCGTTAATAAACAGAGGTTTATTAACATAATTATGTTCTGTAATTCTATATCTATGTTAACAAATTGATATCGCCAGATGGTAATCTGCAATCGACAACTTGAACAAAATCTCTTAGGTATTTAAACCGGTAAAAAAATTTAATATATGATGAATAAATTCAACGATGGAACTGTCGAGATGCAGCAACTGTGTGCCAGTGCTACTTATTTTGAAGATCAGCCTTCATGAGAAAGACGGAATGGAACGGAACGCTGATGGATTAGCAAGCTCACCCAGGGTTCATAGTGATAAAGACGGAGCAGGAGGGGTTGAGGCTGATCTCCGTGCCCTCGAAGTTGAACCGCTTCTCGCGGCGCAGGATGGCCAGCTGGATGGACAGGATCTGCTGCGCCACCACCGACAGCACCTCCAGCTCGATGCGGTTGAACTCGTCGAAGCACGCCCACGCGCCCGACTGGGCCAGGCCCTGGGGACCACACGTCAAACGTTCAATTTAATAGAGGATTCATTAAAAGCATCACCTTCAGTATATGGAAGAAGCTTAAGGCATCACGGTGTTAGAGTATCCGGGAAGGTCAAGTGTGCAACTCTGAAGTTTAAGGGCATTCTACGAAGAATCAATTCCACTACATTATGTAAACCAAACGTTACACAATTAATTTCTTGTTTGAGATGAGGAACCATACAGGACTAATCTTCAATGATATTAACTTGGGATCGTCTCATTATACTATTCCACTACTGTGCATGGTTTTCAGCTGGTGTCTAATTGTACTTCTTTCAGGAACTTTCAACGGTCATCAAACAAATCTAGACTATTAAAATATCACTAAAATTGGAGACCTATAACACCATCCCCACTTATTAAGGTACTTAAAAACTAACAATAACACAGGATTACCTTAAAAAATTTGCCGAGAGCCTTATAGTCGAGGCCGTCGGAACAGTTGAAGACGACGCACTTCTTGGCGACGGCCTTGGCCAGGTCCTTGGTGGTCTCCGTTTTGCCCGTGCCGGCCGGGCCTTCGGGCGCTCCGCCCAGGTTCAGCTTCAGGGCGCTCATCAGGGTCCTAAACACAACAGACACCTTTAGTCTTCTTCTTAGCGTGTCGATGACAATAATGTTTTATATATGTTTGGCCCAAAACTCAGCTACGCGAATTCCGCTTGTTAATTCAGATATAAGATCTTGAAGAGTACAGGCGACGGGGCATGCGGAACAAGATAGAAGGTGGGCCATTGTCTTAGTAGTATTTCATTTAATCAATTAATACTTACTTTTGGACAGATGTATGTTATCGCTAAACCGCAAATACCGATCTATCGCTCGCAATGAAAAAAAAACCCTCATCCGAGTCGTGGTTATATGTAGCTATTGATCGTTCATGCCCAGACCCTGAATAATGAGTACAATTCTAAGTAAGCTTTAAGGGTTGTTGAAAACAAATAATATTATGAAATTATTTGATCTCAACAGTGAAATTGATCAGGCGTTAGTCCCTGCTGTCATTTGTAAATTTTTGTCAGTCGTTACTGGGGGTCATAATCCAGAAAATTCTATACTAGTCTTGCCAAGGAGTATCATGTTACTGTCCACTGTCCACTAGTACTCAGCTGCATCCGGTAAGACAACGGAAGCGGACCCACACATAGTTGAGAAAGGTTAAGCAATAATGATAATGTAGCGACATCTATATCGCAACATACAAACTAAAGATAGAAATCCTGTATCGCGCAAGCAAAGATTACCGCACAACTAGCCTACATACCAATCACCCGATTGCAAACATTGGGCAGTTGCCCACCAGACAAAAACACCTGTCTGGTCGGAGGATCCTGCCTTTTCTAAGGGATTCGCGAGTTGACAGTATGTTTAAAAATTTAAAATAACTATTTAATTATGTAAATCTATTGATATGAAGCACAAAATAGTACAAATGAAGAAAAGATTATTAATTATTTATTTTATTTTCCCTTGAGAAAAATGAGACTTTTTATCTGTGAGTCACGTGATTAGAAACACCAATCAGAAAACGAGACGTCATCGTTCAATATTTTGACAGCTGACTGGTTATCTTTAGTTGGTGCGTAAGACAAAATAAGAAATAACTAACTAACTGCTTGCACTGTCTGGACAGGTCCGCTCAAATTTGCGTGGTTATTTCCTCAAAAGAATACCAAAGACGAACCTACATGCTTCTCATATACAAATACAAATTGTTTGGACTTTAAAAGAGACGTTGACGACAAACTCAGAGGGAGTTTGTTTCGGTGTTTCTTCCCAGAGTAGTCAGTTAGGAAATACCGGCCTCATCGAGCTAAACTAAACACGCAAAAAAACATGACGTGTAAAAGTGTTATTTATAACCAATTTACAAATAAATATTTAATTTCATTTCATAACTAACTCTCTCTCTTCTGGTTCATTTGTCTTATCGTCCTGTAATAGTTGTTCGATGAGTTCCTTTTTTTGTATTTTTAAAAAAGCATATAGATAGATATATTATTTATTGTACACCATAACAGTAAAACAAATATGGACTTAACAACTAAAAAGGGTGGTACAATGGGCCGTCTTACCGCTAACAACAGACAACCTTTGGATGGATTTGACACAGAAGTTCTAACCACTATTTGCGAATATCTCTTTTTAAAGGGACATGAATAAATAGTTTCGTTGGCGTTTTTATAGTAGTATTCCCACAACAAGGTACTGCACAGCACTGATAATAATTTTTCACGTTCATAATAGAGTAAAATATCATAAAATACCCGAAGTACATTTATGTACCAAATGCCAGGAAAGTTGTTTTTTTGAACGATGACGTCATACATAGTCACGTGACCACAATGCCACGATTTAGGCCATAGTTTTTTAATAAATTAAAAAATACTTATATTTTAATTGAAAGGTTAAGTGATGAATAAAATATTATTTTACGAGTACACGTGAAGCGCTTCGAAGCGTTTCAAACAATTTTTACAAAGTTGTCAACTCGCGGATTGCGGGACTTTACCCTGTTCTGCATATCCCATACTTGTGACCCCGAGTATGAACATCAGCGCAGATTTCGTTCAGAGCTAGTTCAGCGTGACATTATAATCATTTCCTTCAAGCTTTCGTAGTACCCTCAGCTTGTACAGGTATCGCTACAATATAATGACCTGTAGCAGCGGTCAGTGAGCGGCGTGGCCACGAGGCGGCCGGAGTTGCCGAGGTACTCGAAGCCGTAGTCCACGTCCGTGGTGATCATGGAGCAGATCATCTTCTCGCCGCGCCAGTAGTAGCGCAGCTGCGAGATCCAGTTGAAGTCGCTCGTGTCCACCACGAGCCGCTCTACCAGCTCCTCCTGGATCGAACGACCTAAGGGCGACATCATCTTTAAGGCTTAAGTGAAAAGATTATCTAAGAGTAGCGCTTAATCTTCTAGGATATAAATGGTAGAGGCCGTCCGCCATAGACCTCCTGGTCCAACATTGAGAGAGACCTTAACTTAGCTCGATTACTACAACCCAGGATAGAATATCCTGGCGCAAAAAAGTGAGGTGAGTTGATCATAAATAGTGGGAGCAGGAGGAGAGGAGAAGAGAGAGAGAAAGAGAAGTTTATGTTTAGCTCTGTGCACTAAGTATAGATAAATTAGTAAACCTGTACTCTTCTCGGGGTTGCGAGAATGTTTAAACAAGATACCGTGCCCCTAGAATATTCTTTTTTTCGGTTGGGAAATTCATCAAATGACTCCTACCACTCTGGGTGGGGGGCGGAAGAGAGTTTCAGATTTCTACTGACTAAACCCACCCTGTTCCTTCAGTAGCCATAGTGCTCCGGGGGCGCGGTAACCGGTTAAAACACGCCCGCAAACCCTACAGGGGAGCTAGTCTACAAGCTACAGTGAACTTTATGTCCCAAACACTGGGTCTACATTACCGTGCACGTCGAGCACGATGAGAGCTTCCACGGTGATACGGTTGCCAGGCTTCAAGTCACCTTGTACCAAGTACACGAGGCCGTTGATTTGCTCTGTGCTGCGTTTTATCTGTTCGGGCAGCGTTTGGGTTTCTATTGCTTCAATGGTCTGAAGAGTAAATAAAATAGAATAGAATAAAATCATTTAATTCAGGAAAGATCCCATATACAAATTAATAAATTAGATAAAAATCAATCACTATAGGTACAATCATTACAAAATTAAAATATTATTAAAATTACATGAAACAAAGAAAAAAAATAGTAAGAAGAAATATATATCATAATTAATTAATTTACTCATTATTAAAATTGTATCTGGAATATTAATTGCCATATGCGAAGAAAAACGGTATTATTAAAAAAAAATGCATAAGTGCGAGTCGGACTTGTCCACCGAAGGATCCATACCGGGGGAACGTATTTTTTTTAATATTTTTCAGTATAAATAATATTTAATGCGTCGTAAAAAATAAATAACCCTCGTTTTGGAATATGCACATCAAGTCCTTTCATATGATACCTCACATAAACTTGAAGTATCCTCAATTTTAAATGTGGATTAAATCATAAAAAATATAGTATTTGTAAGACTATAAATATTTATGATTTAATTAAAATGTTGGGATTTTTTTTTCTGGAACCTATACTAGAAAACGATGTTATTTGCCAAATTTCGTAGTTTTAGGTCTACCCAAAGTACTCTATAAATTTTGATTCCCTTATATGCGTATATACATTTTTTCATAAGGGTTTCATTTTTTCCCTTTTGAGGTACGGGACCCAAAAATTAAAAAACTGATGGGACAAAAAACCGTTAGAGGTTTGTAAAAGGAGCATTTAGGACTGAATTTTAAAGTGAAAAAAAAAAAAAAAAGTAGTTTAGGGTTGTCACGTGACGTTAGTTCGCGTCAAGCAACGATGGCGTGCGTTCGCGGTAGCGTCTTTGGTTGTAAGATTGACTATTGCACTGTCAATTGCGACGTACTTGAGAGCGGCAAAGTTGGTTGATGCGAACTACAAGGTACCTCTAAAGTATAGGCGACACAGGAGCCGGACTGCACGATCTGTCCGGGCCAGATGAGCACCCAGTGGTCACGGCGGGTGGCGGGGTAGCTGGAGATGGCCTCGTTGATGCAAACTATAAGGTACCTCTAAAGTATAGGCGACACAGGAGCCGGACTGCACGATCTGTCCGGGCCAGATGAGCACCCAGTGGTCGCGGCGGGTGGCGGGGTAGCTGGAGATGGCCTCGTTGATGCGAACTATAAGGTACCTCTAAAGTATAGGCGACACAGGAGCCGGACTGCACGATCTGTCCGGGCCAGATGAGCACCCAGTGGTCACGGCGGGTGGCGGGGTAGCTGGAGATGGCCTCGTTGATGCAAACTATAAGGTACCTCTAAAGTATAGGCGACACAGGAGCCGGACTGCACGATCTGTCCGGGCCAGATGAGCACCCAGTGGTCGCGGCGGGTGGCGGGGTAGCTGGAGATGGCCTCGTTGATGCGAACTATAAGGTACCTCTAAAGTATAGGCGACACAGGAGCCGGACTGCACGATCTGTCCGGGCCAGATGAGCACCCAGTGGTCGCGGCGGGTGGCGGGGTAGCTGGAGATGGCCTCGTTGATGCGAACTATAAGGTACCTCTAAAGTATAGGCGACACAGGAGCCGGACTGCACGATCTGTCCGGGCCAGATGAGCACCCAGTGGTCGCGGCGGGTGGCGGGGTAGCTGGAGATGGCCTCGTTGATGCGAACTATAAGGTACCTCTAAAGTATAGGCGACACAGGAGCCGGACTGCACGATCTGTCCGGGCCAGATGAGCACCCAGTGGTCGCGGCGGGTGGCGGGGTAGCTGGAGATGGCCTCGTTGATGCGAACTATAAGGTACCTCTAAAGTATAGGCGACACAGGAGCCGGACTGCACGATCTGTCCGGGCCAGATGAGCACCCAGTGGTCGCGGCGGGTGGCGGGGTAGCTGGAGATGGCCTCGTTGATGCGAACTATAAGGTACCTCTAAAGTATAGGCGACACAGGAGCCGGACTGCACGATCTGTCCGGGCCAGATGAGCACCCAGTGGTCGCGGCGGGTGGCGGGGTAGCTGGAGATGGCCTCGTTGATGCGAACTATAAGGTACCTCTAAAGTATAGGCGACACAGGAGCCGGACTGCACGATCTGTCCGGGCCAGATGAGCACCCAGTGGTCGCGGCGGGTGGCGGGGTAGCTGGAGATGGCCTCGTTGATGCGAACTATAAGGTACCTCTAAAGTATAGGCGACACAGGAGCCGGACTGCACGATCTGTCCGGGCCAGATGAGCACCCAGTGGTCGCGGCGGGTGGCGGGGTAGCTGGAGATGGCCTCGTTGATGCGAACTATAAGGTACCTCTAAAGTATAGGCGACACAGGAGCCGGACTGCACGATCTGTCCGGGCCAGATGAGCACCCAGTGGTCGCGGCGGGTGGCGGGGTAGCTGGAGATGGCCTCGTTGATGCGAACTATAAGGTACCTCTAAAGTATAGGCGACACAGGAGCCGGACTGCACGATCTGTCCGGGCCAGATGAGCACCCGGTGGTCGCGGCGGGTGGCGGGGTAGCTGGAGATGGCCTCGTTGATGCGAACTATAAGGTACCTCTAAAGTATAGGCGACACAGGAGCCGGACTGCACGATCTGTCCGGGCCAGATGAGCACCCAGTGGTCGCGGCGGGTGGCGGGGTAGCTGGAGATGGCCTCGTTGATGCGAACTATAAGGTACCTCTAAAGTATAGGCGACACAGGAGCCGGACTGCACGATCTGTCCGGGCCAGATGAGCACCCAGTGGTCGCGGCGGGTGGCGGGGTAGCTGGAGATGGCCTCGTTGATGCGAACTATAAGGTACCTCTAAAGTATAGGCGACACAGGAGCCGGACTGCACGATCTGTCCGGGCCAGATGAGCACCCAGTGGTCGCGGCGGGTGGCGGGGTAGCTGGAGATGGCCTCGTTGATGCGAACTATAAGGTACCTCTAAAGTATAGGCGACACAGGAGCCGGACTGCACGATCTGTCCGGGCCAGATGAGCACCCAGTGGTCGCGGCGGGTGGCGGGGTAGCTGGAGATGGCCTCGTTGATGCGAACTATAAGGTACCTCTAAAGTATAGGCGACACAGGAGCCGGACTGCACGATCTGTCCGGGCCAGATGAGCACCCAGTGGTCGCGGCGGGTGGCGGGGTAGCTGGAGATGGCCTCGTTGATGCGAACTATAAGGTACCTCTAAAGTATAGGCGACACAGGAGCCGGACTGCACGATCTGTCCGGGCCAGATGAGCACCCAGTGGTCGCGGCGGGTGGCGGGGTAGCTGGAGATGGCCTCGTTGATGCGAACTATAAGGTACCTCTAAAGTATAGGCGACACAGGAGCCGGACTGCACGATCTGTCCGGGCCAGATGAGCACCCAGTGGTCGCGGCGGGTGGCGGGGTAGCTGGAGATGGCCTTGTTGATGCGAACTATAAGGTACCTCTAAAGTATAGGCGACACAGGAGCCGGACTGCACGATCTGTCCGGGCCAGATGAGCACCCAGTGGTCGCGGCGGGTGGCGGGGTAGCTGGAGATGGCCTCGTTGATGCGAACTATAAGGTACCTCTAAAGTATAGGCGACACAGGAGCCGGACTGCACGATCTGTCCGGGCCAGATGAGCACCCAGTGGTCGCGGCGGGTGGCGGGGTAGCTGGAGATGGCCTCGTTGATGCGAACTATAAGGTACCTCTAAAGTATAGGCGACACAGGAGCCGGACTGCACGATCTGTCCGGGCCAGATGAGCACCCAGTGGTCGCGGCGGGTGGCGGGGTAGCTGGAGATGGCCTCGTTGATGCGAACTATAAGGTACCTCTAAAGTATAGGCGACACAGGAGCCGGACTGCACGATCTGTCCGGGCCAGATGAGCACCCAGTGGTCGCGGCGGGTGGCGGGGTAGCTGGAGATGGCCTCGTTGGCCACGTCGCGCAGGGACATCACCATCTGCGCCTCCAGCTGCTGCAGCCAGCGCTCCACCATGCCCTGCCACAAGAGTTACACCTCTACTGCCTAATTCCACATTGAATGCAGCCTTTGTGCGGTTGACAAACAGCATTGATTTAGCATTGATTTCCTACCCAACTAGCAAAAACTAGTCTTAAAAATATCCCAAGACCATATTTTTTCCAGTCTTATATCACACTTATAGACATATATAAGTGTGGATTTGGGCGCACTTAATAAGTATATTCACCCTTACAATTGCCTTATAATGGTGTCGCGAAGTGTATTTTTAAACTTACAAAACTCTTGCTGATACTTTTATAAGGAAAAACAAACTTAGAAGTGACTTACAAGGGCATGCTTTAAGGGCAAATAACCTTAAAGTCCTCTTACTAATGCTATTTTAAGTGTAATATCGCTTGTAGTCCTCTTTGTGATCTAATAAGAGTGTAAACACAAACCGCCGTGAGCTAAAGATAAACTTTACAAAAATATTAAAAAGTCGCGTAAATACTTAAGTACTATATTATTTTATTCTCCTACAATATGCTAGTGTGTAAGCTTAGTTTGTCACGCACTTTATGTGACTATTAGGTTGCGAAGTAGTTTTTCTCGATTATTTTGAAATTTTAATAACAGTGTTTTCACGGGCCTTTTCAACAATGTGTCTTTTATTATATATTATTTTAATTATTTGTGAAATAATATCGAAATGTAGCCATTACGATCAACCACGACTCATAAGTAATGTAATAAGTGCTTTATCAGAACAATATAAGTCCAGTATTCTTGTGTAAGGTTTATATCGCACTCGTAAAAGTCAAATGAAACCTAGAACCATTAAGTCTACACGGCCATACTGCTCATAATTTTAGGGTTCCTTAATAAGCAAAAGCAAGACAAACAACGAAGTCATTATAGGTACAAGTAAATAATTAATCCACAACGTTAATTCAATGTACCTGATTTTATAATATATTCTCGTGTCAAACACAACAAGGAAAATAAATAACCCTTAATAGAGAATTGTTTAAGACACTTGTAAGACTTACTCTATAATATGTCTTAGGTGAGATAAATCGCACTTAAAACACTAGTTTTACAGAAGTCTAATAAAACACTTAATATAGTCACTTCTAAGATTGAATGCACTTATAAAATGTATTTATAAGTATTAATTAAGAATCAAAGGCAATTAGACCTGTAAAAGGTGCTTATAATACCACTGCTCTTATTAATATTATATAACGTTTTCTTATATACGTCTATAAGAATAATGTTACAAATATGAATGCTCTTAAAACTTAATAGGCTTATAAAATAACACTATAAGAGTTTCTGGCTTAATCAGAACACATATAAACCTTATATGAAACCATAGCTCTTACAAGCTTTTGTTTGTAAGGGTATTAAGGGTTTCTGGCTTAATCAGAACACGTATAAACCTTTTATGAAACCAGAGCTCTTACAAGCTTTTGTTTGTAAGGGTATTTTGCTAGTTGGGATATTACCTTCCACCTTTATTTTATGTATCTGAACTATTTCATTCTTGTATAAATAAGCATAACCTATTTACATATTCTGCTTGAAACTAGTTCCATCATCCAGCCAGCGTTAGACGGTATTACCTGTCCTGCATTAATCCTATTAAAATTGCCATTTCACGAGTGTGGTGGCCCTTTTGTGTCCCAGCCGAGGGAACGTTATAGGTTGAATTATTATTAGGTAGAGTCTGGCTAACGAAAGCGTGACCTGGAGTTTTCTTAAAGTTTAATATGGCAACATTATTAAGCTGTCAAAGTCTGTGATTACAATTGTCAGTAATTTGTAAACACAATTAATATTCAACAATAATCGCTATAATATGGGTAAAACAATAAAAAGTAACGTGCGAAAGCTGCTACATATTATGATCAGTAAGTTTAAACAAAAAAAAAAAAAAAAAAAAAATATACGCGTCGAATTGATAACCTCCTCTTTTTGTCGTCGGTTGAAAACAAGAAGAGAAAGAAATTGTTTTCCAAGAAAAACAACAATGTTTAGATGCGATCTCGGATTTATTTGGTTAGTACGACTTTGTAATGTTGATCCTTGGTGGCTGATTATTAGATGTACCTATTTACGATTATGATACTTTTTCTTATCGTTATAGATAATATTGGAGATATTCAAGGAATCTGCGACTTGTTGAAACGTCAAAAAATTTCGAGAAAAAATCTTTAATAGAAACTCAGACTAAGTTCTTAGAAAAAATATATTCATTAACTGGTACGTATGTTACGGTTAAGAATGTTTTGTTGATGAGTTGTGGTATTTGACATTATCAAATCGTTTGGGTACCTTGATTTTTAATATGCATTTTATACTTCGCTTTGCAGAGATTGGTGTCACAACACTTAAAAAAAAGGAAAGATCTGTGAATGAATGGATGTGGAGCACTCCAGGAAAAAAAACGCCCACACAAAAGCTCAGTGTTGGATTTAGACAGTTTTGATATTGATGCAATAAGAAATAAAATCAATGAATTTTATATTGTGAGACAGGAGATCCCAACATTGCGAACATTGTTAGAAGAATTACATTCTAGCATTGGCTTTAGTGGATGTAGAGAAACTCTGCGTGAAATATTAATTACTAATGGGTATAAGTTCAAAAAAAATAAAAATGAACGAACGGTTCTTGTCAAACGTTTTGATATTGCTGCTTGGAGACATTTTTATCCACGAGAAATTGCTGCTAAACGAACGGAAGGAAAACGAATCATCTATTTAGATGAAACATATGTACACAAAAATTATAAGCCTAAAATGTCATGGCAAGATCTAACAACGAGTGGTGAATAAAACACTGATAAAACAAAATAAAACACTGATAAAAACCTCATTTGGCTGAATAACTGCAGAAGATTGAAAAAAAAGGGTTTGGGTAGGGGTAGGGTAGGGTATGGGTAGGGTAGGGTAGGGGTAGGGTAGGGGTATGGTGGGGGTTGGGTAGGGGTAGGGTAGTGGTAGGGTAGGGTAGTGGTAGGGTAGGGGTAGGGTAGGTGTAGGGTAGGGGTAGGGTAGGGTTAGGGTAGGGGAAGGGTAGGGTAGGGGTAGGGTAGGGGTAGGGTAGGGATGGGGTATGGTAGGGTAGGGGTAGGTTAGGGGTAGGGTGGGGTAGGGTTAGTGTTGGGGTAGGGTAGGGGTAGTGTAGGGGTAGGGTAGGGGTAGGGTAGGGGTAGGGGTAGGTTAGGGTAAGGGTAGGGTAGGGGTAGGGTAGGGGTAGGGTAGGGGTAGGGTAGGGGTAGGGTAGGGGTAGGGTAGGGGTAGGGTAGGGGTAGGGTAGGGGTAGGGTAGGGGTAGGGTAGGGGTAGGGTAGGGGTAGGGTAGGGGTAGGGTAGGGGTAGGGTAGGGGTAGGGTAGGGGTAGGGTAGGGGTAGGGTAGGGGTAGGGTAGGGGTAGGGTAGGGGTAGGGTAGGGGTAGGGTAGGGGTAGGGTAGGGGTAGGGTAGGGGTAGGGTAGGGGTAGGGTAGGGGTAGGGTAGGGGTAGGGTAGGGGTAGGGTAGGGGTAGGGTAGGGGTAGGGTAGGGGTAGGGTAGGGGTAGGGTAGGGGTAGGGTAGGGTAGGGGTAGGATAGGGGTAGGGTATCGGTTGGGTAGGGGTAGGATACCACGCGAACGAAGTCGTGGCGGATCAGCTAGTTATGTATATACTAATAAATAAATCTACACATTCGTTTTATTAATCAATCCAAGACAGTCAAGGCTCCGAGACACCAAACGGAGTCTTTAAAAACATTATGTGATATTATCCCTAAATAAGTTCGTAAACAACTATTATACAACATGTATCGTAATAAACGCAAGACCTCAGACACCCCAATTAAAATATTAAATTATAGAACTATAACAACATCTGTAATTTAATTTACTTAAAGAACACCCAGTTTTTTTTTTTTATAAAATGGTTGTTCTGACTGAACGTAAAACGTTCGAGCATACTACTCTATCCCTACGCACACTCGTGCGCGTGCCTACGTAGTAGGTAGTAACAGAAAGCTACGCATTAGGTATGTATCTGTACGTTCATTGACCGAACATTCCCTACGTAGTTTGATACTAATAATTTGCGATATTACCGTATAACAATTATTGCTAGTTGCCTAACTAGTTTGATTTCATCTTTCCATCACAATTACACAGGCTTTGGACTGACAGCTTCGAATGATTTGGTTTAATTACGGATACGGAAGTATTTTTAAATTGAGCAACTTTTCACCCCACTGCGATCTATCAGTACCTACGGCAATACCTAAAGGCGCCCGCGTCTTTTCACCCTCTACTAAGTCGTGTTTACATTTTTATTAGGTACGTATAAAAATATTATAGGCACACCTATAGCGTTTTGGGTATTTCTTATAGTACCTTGTATAGTTGCTCTAGAAAAGCACCATTTGAGGAAGTGGAACTGATGATGAAGACCCCAGATGGCCACCGAAACTACTCAATAATAAGTATTTCGTTGATTGCGATTAGATTACATGAATATGTATGTTAAGCATTTTATGCTCGTCACAATGCATAATTATGGTGAAGTAGAGCTGATGGTGATGTACCAGGAGAACTCCTCAAAAATTAACGGCTCTGCACCGGGAAAAGCAATATTTTGTTAAAGGTGATAAGTAGTTGACATTTTGGCTTTTGTAACTAGATAAATTACAAACCGACCCACTAAAAAGAGTGAAAAAATACTTTTTAGCAAAAAATAGAACCGACTTCCATATACAAACACTACAAAGGCAAAAATAACTTTAAGTTCGGAAGGCGGTGTCAAAAACGAAAATATATACAAAACTAAAGACACCGCCTTCCGAAATTAAAGTTATTTTTGCCTTTGTAGTGTTTGTATATGGAAGTCGGTTCTATTTTTTGCTAAAAAGTATTTTTTCACTCTTTTTAGTGGGTCGGTTTGTAATTTATCTAGTTACAAAAGCCAAAATGTCAACTACTTATCACCTTTAACAAAATATTGCTTTTCCCGGTGCAGAGCCGTTAATTTTTGAGGAGTTCTCCTGGTACATCACCATCAGCTCTACTTCACCATAATTATGCATTGTGACGAGCATAAAATGCTTAACATACATATTCATGTAATCTAATCGCAATCAACGAAATACTTATTATTGAGTAGTTTCGGTGGCCATCTGGGGTCTTCATCATCAGTTCCACTTCCTCAAATGGTGCTTTTCTAGAGCAACTATACAAGGTACTATAAGAAATACCCAAAACGCTATAGGTGTGCCTATAATATTTGAAGAGTTCCCTCGATTTCTCCAGGATCCCATCATCAGATCCTGATTTCGTAACAATGGGACCAACTAGAAACTATACCCATTCAAACGCAAAAAGAATTTTTCAAATCGGTTCAGCCGTCTCCGAGTTATGAGGTAACATACATAAAAAAAAAAAAAAAAAAAAAAAAAAAAAAAAAAAGTTCAAGACGAATTGTAAACCTCCTTTTTTTGAAGTCGGTTAAAAAAATATTCAAAGTCGGTGTGTTTAACCCCTCAGATAACGAAAATTAAAAAAAAAAAATTGTGGCCACCGGTGGCTTTACGCTCCCTGAGCCCTAAGACGACCCACTGACCAAAGATTTGAATCATAATATTTACAGTACCTACTTAAAATCGTATTATGAAGGTACATACCTGAGGTATTACTAAATACTTCTTTGTCCCCTTTTTAGAAGATTTTCAAAATGTCCACCACCTTGCTCGATACACATTATTGCACGTTTTCTTAAGTTAGTTTTTAGTTTGTTAAGCACCTCAGTTTCACATTTCACTTTAACAAACGCGAGTTCAATTTTATGTTTGAGGTCATCGACACTAGTTGCTTCGTTTACCCCACAAAAAAAAGATGATTGTCGTAAATACATAAAATTTCCAAGTATCAAAACATTTTTCTCCTACTATAGTCAGTAATACCACATAAAGATTTTTTGAATTTGCCGCGTTTTCTCAGGTCACGCTTTCGTTAGCCAGACTCTAAATCTGCAACGGTATAACATTTGAAACGCTGTTCTACTCAAATTTAAACAATTGCAGGAATTGTCCAGGACCTTACTTACTTAAACTCTTAGTTTAGATTTAAAATTGTTTTTCGTAAAAACGTCGCTTACCATAAAATGACGGTATTAGCCCAATATTACATCAAATATATTTTCTATTGATATATACGGCATAGATATTGCGACACTAGAGTGCACTGCCTTGTTAGATACAAATTCAGGGTTGTGTTTTTCGAGGGACAAAATTACCAAATTACTTCTCCCGCTCTGAGTGAAGCACAAGCGAGCGTTACATTAAAAACCGATTATTCCCGATGTCCACCACTTGTCTGGCCACCACTGGGGGACAGCGAGACAACTTTAAAACATTATTCTCGCTGTCTACCACTGGGGGACAGCGTCACAACTTTGTAAATTATTTCCATTCGCCACCACTGGTGGCCGCCACTCACCCTATGGTCAGTCACTTCAAAGCTATACCGAGTTTGATACAAAACATACCGCCATTTCAAAGCATCAAGTCAAGTTTATACAGACATAGAAATACAATCGCTGGAATGAAAAGACTTAAATGCAAAAATGTGGAAGAATTTCATGTTCCAAAAGATTATAAGGACTTTCTTTTAGCAGACTATTCATATAACTGCAACCGAATTGTAGTGTTTTGTATTAAAGAAGGCGAAAATGTAATGTGTGAGATTCATCATTTCGTATGTGATGGTACCTTTAAAAGCTGCACAGAGTCATAATTTACAAAGTTGTGACGCTGTCCCCCAGTGATGGACAACGAGAATAATGTTTTAAAGTTGTCTCGCTGTCCCTCAGTGGTGGCCAGACAAGTAGTGGACATCGGGAATAATCGCTAAAAACCCACCCTGTTCCATTAGTTGCCCTTGAATTCCGGGATCACGGCCTTGTTAATAAGTTCCTGCACCCCAGCAGGCAATAGCCCTATTGGGCTCCGTCATAACTGCTGACTGCTCTTTGAAGCGCGTGAAACACGACGCACCACCGACTCAACTCAGTTCAGGTTCAGGAACTCAAGTTCAGGTTGTCTTACCTTAGCATCAGCTGGCTGAATAGAAGAGGACAGCTTGACCATCTCGCCCTCAGAGGACGCCATGCCGACGATCTCCTTGTTGAAGTTAAACTCCAGCGTGTAGATGCCCTCGAAGCACTTCTTCAAGTGAGGCTGCACGCGCATCGGGTCCTTGGTCTCCGAGAGGATCTCCAGTAGCTCGTCGTTAGACAAGAAGAAGAATCTGAAGAATATAAGTGTATTTTGCTCAAACTTAGCCACATCAAAGTTTCACGTGACCGAAGTAAAGCTCAGTATATTTATTGCATTCCATAGAAGATACTACATATAGAATATACATGGTTTTTGATCATTGTGGAAGGGTCCACAATGATCAAAAACCATGTATATTCGGGCACAACAAATTAGGAAGAGGAAGAGGACTATTATATTGAATATAAAGTTACATATTTTGTTTTAATAGTTTTCGTAATAGGTGGATAATTCAATACAAATTCTGTGTTGACTTATGTTTTTTTTTTTAATTATGTATATGTATGTGTATGAAGTCCAGAGAAAGATTAAAATGTGAGAAAATGCGGTACGTAGTTTGCCAGGTCAGCTAATTATCAATAAATACCTGGGGAAAAACAGCCTCTTCTTCTCCAAGTAATCGTTGAGCCCTCGCTGGATGTCCTCCAGCAGCGCGTTGTTGTACTTGAGCGCCTTCAGCAGGCCCGGGTAGTCGGTGGCCCGCAGCACCATGGGGTCCTTGCTGGTGGCCGCCATGATGGTGCGCCACTCCTTATCCACGTCCCGGAAGTTCCGAGCCTCCGTGGGCATCTGCCGCATTATGTCCTCGGAGGAGAAGATGGGCTCCAGGTACATCCAGGTGGCTTGGCACTGGAGAACATGGGTTTACAATATTTAATCTAGGTCTACCTGGGTTTAAGGTATTCTGAGGGCAATTTGGGTATACAAAATTCACAAAAACGGAACGCACCGCAAAAAGGATTTAGCTGTGTAGATAAACAAGTAAATTAAACATAAAATATCCGCCTGGTTAATATTTTTTTTATTTTCAGATTATGTGAATCCGGCTACTTACTTAATTCTCGCGACAAGCTTTTATAAAAGCTAAAACACAAATTATATGGTATAAATACAACGAATTAGGAATGATATAGAACACGAACTCCGCTCAAAAATACACTCAAAACACAATCAAGTAGGCGGGGTGAAAAAAATACAATCAAAACGCCTCTTAGTCTGACGTGCGCTCAGTGACAGACGCCAGAATCGTGTTGATTAGTGAAAAATCCAAGAAAAAGCTCGTTTCTGGGGGATAAAAATGACCTCCTGCGTAGAAAGGTGGTGTAAAAGACGGAAAGAAGGAAGTAAAAAAACTAACTGAGATAGCTTATCACTCGTAAGTAAAATAATTTCGTGTTTTATTTTCGTATAGACAACCACGAGTTGTCAGTATTATGCAACAGGTAGCCAGCCAGTTTTTAATACCTAAGTATTATATATTTTAAATTAAGTACAGAGTTTTATAAATTCGATGGATTGGTTTGCCTGTGTGTTTCTTATTTTAGTTTCCCCAAAAAAGAGATTCGACGACTAGAGTGGATTGCAGCAGTCCGCTTAGAAAAAAGAGAGGATGACTGGTTACCAACTAATGCCAGTAGGGTTTGCTCCATACATTTTGGTAACGAAGACCTATATTCGTCACGCACTGGCTATCGTATGCTAAAAAAATCATCTGTACCTATTTGTACGGTTAGTACTATTGCACAGCATTTCGTGAAAAAAGATTGCTTAAGAATACAAATTTTAAATCACGTCTAATGTGTTTTATGTTATCAGTAGGTATTACACCACGAAGAAACAATGCAGGTCATTAAATCGGCACTCCGTATATGAGCTGATAAATAGAGCGAGCCAATATTTAGGAGATGTTTCTGTCCATTTTACTAAACAACAAAGTTTTGTTTTGTGTACCTCGAGTACCCTTAAATTTTGGCTCGTACTTTTTAAAAAACACCTTGTATATTAAATTTACACTACCTACTCACACATTATATATACATAAATCTAGTTTCACAGCTTATAAGCCTAACGCTCTTCTGATGAGGGGTTAGCTAATGAATTCTTACCTTATTTATGTACTTTAAGAAATTAATAAATATGAAATTCGGTAGATCCTGAGGAAATAATGATTTTCATTTAAAATAGGTATTAGGTAAGTAATAAAATAACTGTTTCGTTTCCAAAGGGTGTTGTCCAAATGCTTAAAATGGACAGAAACTGCGAATAGTCCTTAATTCTTTTTAAAATAAAATATGTATAATGAAATAATTTTCAAGTTTGTTTAAGCAGGATATAAAAATATGGAAATCATTAAAATATTTAACCTGATATCCGTTTAATTCACTCTTATTTTATTGGAGGTCAGTGTTTATTTGACACTAGTAAGTGGCATTCAGCCAAACAGGAATCGTAAAATAATTCCTAACGAATTAGTTTGCAGATTTAGTGCACAGTAATTATGAATTTAATATAATTCGACCCATGTGTACCATAAATCTAAAAAAAAAATATGCATGTCGATATTAATTAAAATCAAATATTGTTTGAATAGAAAACGTATCGTAGGCAGTATGAATTAGGCGGAGACCTCTCGCGCCCGGCATTGGTCGAGGCCATGCTGCGGGGCGAGAGAGAGTGGGAAGCGGTCGCCTCCTTCTGCGAAGCAGTCATGCTGCCGAAGGAGGAGGCGGGCCGTGTGAGGGAGAGGATGGCGTCCTCCCTCCAGCCCAGCCGCAGTGGTAGACGCCCACGGCGTCGGACGTCGGCCGACGATCTTCGGCCACCGTAGGCGCGGGCATGCGGACAGCGAGTAAAGGGCAACTCACTGTCCGACCATGGACCATGCCCGGGTCGACGGCGCGTTGTGTTCCACGCGCGCCTCAAAGAGCGTCAGCAACATGACGAGGCCCCCCCTGTAGAGGGCCGAAGCCTGCCGGGGTCGTGGGACTTATCCCATTACCGTGACCCCGGAACGTAAAGGGTTATTGAAGGAACACCGTGGATTTTAGTCAGTAAAAGTCTGACAGTCCCTCCCGTCCTGCCCGGGATGGGAGGACTTATTTGATAATTTTACCACGATAAAAAAAAGGCTGTATGAATCACATCTCCTTTGCGTTACCTATTGACAGACTGACAGTTTGACATTACTGCATTTTCGATTGTTTGTTTACTTGATTCTACAAAAGCGCTTGCGAATTGAGTTACGTACGGATTGCTTTTTTATGGTAAATATAGCAACGACTATGGTCATTTTTTCGAAGATTTTGATTTTAGTTGTGCACACGATACACATTTTTAAACACGGACTTAGGTTAGACCCGCCTATACGTCGACTTGGCATCCTTAACCCTAGACTTACGAACAATATTTCAGAAAAAGATTTGTTACTGACTTCTAGCTAGTTTTATTGATAATTATTGAAATTGTAATGGGTTACCTACGATTTGAAGTAACATTTGGCGTATATTTCACTCTTGTTTATTTCAGGATTTTTTTTATATGGCCGACGGGCATTCCCTTTCATGAAGCTTTACACTTTTTGTAAACTTAATGTAAAGAGGTTTAATAATAATTTACACTTGAGAGCAATAAAATCGCACACCTTGACTTTTTTTTTGTTAAGGCAGTTTTTTTCATGACTCTGAATAAATATTTAAAAAAAACACACACTAATTGAAAGTCTACCTTATTACCTTTCTAATGATATCAAATACAGTGTAAAAAATACCCATAAGAGGTTTTACGGCACAAAACCCAACAAACGGGTAAAATTACCCAATTTCGCTTAAGAAATAATGAAAATCAAACTCAACATTCTTGATCAAATTGTTTATTAATAAGGTGTATTCCCTCCCCTAGCCTTAATTACAGCTCTTAATCGGTTTTTCATGGACCGTATTCATTTTACCATGAAATCTTGTGGTATAGCGTTTCACTCCTCTTCAATGGCAAGGTGAAGCTCTCGGAGGCGCGTAGAAGCAGGGCTTCTTGCTCGAACTCTTCTTTTTAGCTCATCCCAGACATGCTCAATCGGATTGAGATCACGACTACGAGCTGGCCACTCCATCGCGGTGATTCCAACGTCTTCCATGTAGTCGCAAACTGTTCTAGCGACATGCGGTCTCGCGTTGTCGTGCATTAGGAGAAAATCTTCTCCCATAAGCCACGCAAGCGGCCTCACATGTCCTCCGAGCACTTCTTCGACGTATCGTGCAGCCGTCAAACCTCTCAATCTCGGGCCGGTATTCGCTCCAGTGATGAATACAATGTCAGTTTTAGTGTCCAACATTATGCCACCCCAAAACATACACGATCCACCGCCAAAAGCCACACGTTTGCTTATGCAGCACTAGTACTCACGCGGGGCTTCGCTCCCGTGGATTCTATCACGGTAAAAACATAACTCTCCTTTTTTGCAGTCGGGTAAAAAGTAGCCTATAACCTTCCTCAAGCTTCAAGCTATTTCCATACCAAATTTCATCCAAATCCATCCAGTAATTTCGAAGATTAGCGCGTTCAAGCAAACAAACAAACAAACAAACAAACAAACAAACTCTTCAGCTTTATAATATTAGTATAGATTGTGAAAATCGCTCTGATGACCTTCTGTAGACCCTAGAGCGTCCATCATGACCATGTAATGTCATTCTGCACTCATCAGAGAACATAACAGACCGCCATTGGTCATACGTCCAATTTCAATTTTCCCTGGCAAACTGTAATCGGGCTTGTCGATGAGCTGTGGTCAATTTGGGACCATTTGTTGGGCGATGTAAAGTCAGTCCTGCTTCACCAAGTCTTCTTCTGACTGTCCACCGACTTATACTGACATTGCGAACTTCTCGAAGCTCTTGTCCCAGTTGAACCGCATTCAGTTGCCGATTTCTTAAAGACCTCGACACAAGAAAGCGGTCATCACGCTCTGATGTTCTTCGTCGCCGGCCAGATCCTGGTCGCCGAATGTAGCCACCGGTCTCTTGAAACCTCTGGTACACACCACGAACAGAGTAGCGGCTCAAATTTAGTCGTCGGGCAACTTCACTTTGATTAAGGCCTGCTTCGAGCAAGGCAATGACTTGAGTGGCTTCTGCGGGCGTGGTATCCATATTTTTCCGTATGCTTTCAGTAGAGATGTTATCACGTTGACCTTCGGTGTGCAACTGATTAGAATTCCAAAAAAACTGACCCTTTTATTCCTGCGGGTAAGGGGTGCAAGTAGTGACAACGCTAACGGGTGAATTTGAGGAATTTTGTGTACGGCTGGTTTCTGTAAGTTACGTGAAGGTCAATGATTTTAATTTTGTGTTTTTTTAAAGCTAAGCTTGTATTCTTTATTTTGCCTAATGATTTGTACCCAATATCTTTAGATTTAAGAAAAAAAAACAGTTATAAACCAAATTACAAGGGGTGTGCGATTTTATTGCTCTCAAGTGTATAATATTTGAGTTTATAATAAATGACTGACTCCTACTGCATACTGCATAACACCATCCTCGCCGCTCGATTTCACAAAACAATCCATCTCGTTCGCACTCGCTTGATTCGATATTTCAGTGTCACTCTAACATTATCTTACTAAATAAAATAGCGCCCCAAATGAATGAATTGACGGATCCATGCGCAGAAAATAAATTTAGCAAAGTATTTTATTTGTTTGTGCGCGTGTTGCATTCGTATTATCAGTTTAGTGGTATGAGTTTGGAACCATGTTTTAGCGGGCTTCGTTAGAGAGTTATATTTCTATATAATTCCTAATTCGTTGTATAAATACCATATAATTTGTGGGACGTTTAAAGAAAATTTATTTTATTATTTTTAGCGCATTTTAATAAAACTTTGTTTTATTTTATTTTTTCATTTTATTTATTTATTTATTTGAATCTTCACAATGTAAGTGTATTAACACGTACAATACTTTTAAGCCACCATTCACATCAAAACAAAGTCCATTAATTTCGACTATCAGTGTAAGTACGTCATATTTCTATCGGGTTATTTATTAGAACATCCATATAACTTCAGTTTAAAACTGAAAGGTTTTTTTTCCTATAAAAATATTACTTAGTGACCAAAAAGTTCTCGTTCTCATAGAGAAGAAGTCTGTGTCCCAGCAGTGGGAACATTATAAGCTGGTTATGATATTAAAAAGGAATCCTCCACCGACTCACCGTAAGCCACTGGTCCAGTATATCCTGCATGCTAATGAGCTTCTCCTCCCAGCCGATCATGTCGGCCTCGAAGGCCTTGACGTAGGGCGAGCCGCGCATGGTCTGCGACTTGAGGATGTGGTCGTCCAGCAGCTGCTGCACGTCGTCCAGCCCCGTCAGGATGCCCACGCCCGTGTCCCTGGGGGAACGATGAACGTCGGGACGTTTGTAGGAGGGAACTGAACACGGTACACCATAACAGAATTAAATAAGGACTTAAAACTACAAAGAGTGTTACAATGGGCGGTCTTATCGCTTAGAGCGATCTTTTACAAACCACGCTTGGATGGATTTAACACAGCTGGAGAAACTAAATACTACTAGTGTACTATTTACTTATATACAATACATAAGTAATAAACTACATACTCAATATATATATACACAAAAAAGCTGAGATATATAAAAATTGTAAAAAATTAAAGAGAGAGATAGAGATCTTTTACCATGTTTTTAAAAGAAGGAAGTAACCCGTCCTTCTTTTAAATATAAGGTTCGTATTTAAGGAGCTTGTGGCTAAATAATAACAGTTACACGGATCAATGTTCCAGGTCAAGCAACGCTTGTCAAGGGCGGTGCGTGGACCGGTGACCATCTTACTTTATTGAGATTCCTCCATGCCTCAGAAAACGTGTTAAGCTGTTGGTCTTGGCTGTTTTCGGTACATCTTTGACAGTCATTACCACGGAGCAAATACAAAGAGGAGGCGGCCTAAGCAACTGTGCACTGTGATTTTCAACTAGGTCCTGACGTCATCGAGTGGGCGTGGCCTTTGACAGTGTACTGTCGTCGTTCGTGCCGTGCACTGCTTTGTTAATGTTCGCATTTTAAAGAATTTTCGTGTTCCAAGAAGAAAAGGATGAAGTTTTGTGTTTTATCATGTATAAACTATTCGAATAGACGTTCAGATGCCATGACTAGCATCACATTTCATCTGCAAATAATTTTATAAGAATATTTCTAGAAAGACCTGTTATTAGCGTCGGCATCTCCCAATATGGTTCTACCCGACGTTAGATGGCGACACTGTGTCGAAGCATTTTTGAGTACGTAGAGCACAGTAATCATTTATTTTGATAATTATACGTACTGAAGTTTGTTTAACATTCATTCCTAAAGACCCTTTAGTCGCCAAAATATTATATTTATAATATTTTGTAAAAAATCGGCCATCTATCGTCATCTGTCAACATCAACCATAAACATCAAAAAGACAGGGCCGTAATTAGAATCCAATTTTTGTATATATAGTTATATATCTATCTGGCGCAGCCGGTAGGATATCTAACTATAATTATATAAACATATAATATAAATATATACATAAATAATTAACACAGTTAAGAGGAAAGGTAATGCTCTTTTAATCGACATTTGAATAGAGATATTGTCTTTAAATCACGAATGCTAGGCGGAAGTGAGTTCCACAATCGTACAGCATGGACAGAGAAGGAATAAGATTATTTTTAACTTATTTATGAGTTGTGTTTTTGTTTGACATAAATTATTTCGCATCAATTGTCACGTGTACGGGAGAAAGTTTATTTTTTGAAATAAATCATTAAAAAAAGAGAAAAATAATCAGTTAAAAACAAACCTCTTTAAAAATATCACTATTTTAATAAAAAGATTATCAAGATGTTTAACAAAATTAATTCTTAAAAACAGATAAAATATACCCAAAATTCTGAGTACGTCCCTGTAAAATTCTACATAGTGACATCTAGTGTGAGGTAGCTACGTAATTATAAAGAAACATCGACATAATTGATATCCTAGTTTTAGTATTGACCGATAGATGGAAAATAAAGATATGGGCGGGATCTAACACCCCCTCACCCCGCAAATTGTCACGCTTATTTTCATAGGGAAATCTTATTACAACATCTCCTCTATGTATTTGCTCCGTGGTCATTACTGATAGTCAGAAACCAGAAAATAAGGCATCAGTATTGCCAGGGAGTGAGGAGGATCGTGTTATTGCCAGGGAGTGAAGAGGATCGTGTTATTGCCAGGGAGTGAGGAGGATCGTGTTATTGCCAGGGAGTGAAGAGGATCGTGTTATTGCCAGGGAGTGAGGAGGATCGTGTTATTGCCAGGGAGTGAGGAGGATCGTGTTATTGCCAGGGAGTGAGGAGGATCGTGTTATTGCCAGGGAGTGAGGAAGATCGTGTTATTGCCAGGGAGTGAGGAGGATCGTGTTATTGCCAGGGAGTGAGGAGGATCGTGTTATTGCCAGGGAGTGAGGAGGATCGTGTTATTGCCAGGGAGTGAGGAGGATCGTGTTATTGCCAGGGAGTGAGGAGGATCGTGTTATTGCCAGGGAGTGAGGAGGATCGTGTTATTGCCAGGGAGTGAGGAGGATCGTGTTATTGCCAGGGAGTGAGGAGGATCGTGTTATTCAACTTTTGTGTTGTGGAGGTCAGATGTGCAGTCGCTCCATATACAACACTAGTACACAGCTGCATCCGGTAAGACAGGAAGTAGACCCTGACAAGACAAAAGCTATTTAGTCTTTTCCCAACTACATATATCGTGCTAGCTAGCAACTGGGTTGTGGAGGTCAGATAGACAGACGCTACATGTAACGCCACTAGTACTCAGCTGCATCAGATTAGACTAGAAATCGACCCCAACATGTTAAGAAAAGGCTAGCAGATGATAATCATGTGAAATGAAATGAAATAATACATATATAATAATATATATTCCACAACTTGTCACACAACGCCATCTAGTCCCAAACTAAGCAGAGCTTGTGGTATGGGTACTAGACAACTAATAAACATACATATATATTTCTAAATAGATACATATTATAGATAAATTACACCCAGACAAAGAACAAATGACTGTGCTCATCACAGAAACATTTGTCCTATGTGGGAATCGAACCCACGACCTTGCGCATAGCAGTCAGGGCAACATTTATTTCGTAAATAGGTTATAAATAACACTTTTACACGTCATGTTTTTTTGCGTGTTTAGCTAGATGAGGCCGGTATTTCCTAACTGATTACTCTGAGAAGAAACACCGAAACAAACTCAGAGGTCAAAGTCTCTTTTAAAGTCCAGACAAATTGTATTTGTATATTATGAAAAGCATGTAGGTTCATGTCTGTGGTATTCTTTTGAGGAAATAACCACGCAAGTTTGAGCGGACCTGTCCAGACAGTGCAAGCATTTGTCAGTTCGGAGGAGCTCAACAATTTGACGAACAATACCAAAGTAAGGACATTTGGGTAGGCCACTCAAGTACTCAAACTGCTTGACATCATTAAAGAAATTATAGTGAAAGTAAAAACAACGAAGAAAGAATAACTTACATTGTCCTCACATTTATAATAATACTAGTACTCTCGCGGGGCTTCACTCCCGTGGATTCTATCACGGTAAAAACATAACTCTCCTTTTTGCAGTCGGGTAAAAAGTAGCCTATAACCTTCCTCAAGCTTCAAGCTACTTCCATACCAAATTTCATCCAAATCCACCCAGTACGTTCGAAGATTAGCGCGTTCAAGCAAACAAACAAACAAACAAACTAACAAACTTTTCCGCTTTATAATATTAGTATAGATAATTATATACAAAAAAAAATAACTAACAAAAAAAAATAATAGGTTTATACAATAGTTGAGAAAACAAATATTCTAATAAATAAATCATCAATCAAAATTTTAAAAATAAATAAAAAAGGCACACGTATATCACTGGAGCATCTCATTCCCATAGTTTTAAAAAGACCTCGCAACAAAATAATGCTAAAGTAGCACGCGTGCCAGCCAGCCGCTACCACTCACTGGTAGCTCTGCGAGGTCAGCTGCATCAGGTTAGACTGGAGCCGACTCTGACAAGGCTGGGCAAAAACCTAAACAGATGAGTGTTTCTCACCTGTAAGGCACCACCTCGAACTTGACGCCAACCCACTCGTCCTTCATCTTGTTGAGCGCCCGCTCCAGCGCGTACTCCTTGGGGGCGTACTGCTCGATCTCCTCCAGCTGCGTCGTAACACAGCTGCATCAGGTTAGACTGGAGCCGACCGACAAAAGCTGATGAGTGTTTCTCACCTGTAAGGCACCACCTCGAACTTGACGCCAACCCACTCGTCCTTCATCTTGTTGAGCGCCCGCTCCAGCGCGTACTCCTTGGAGGCGTACTGCTCGATCTCCTCCAGCTGCGTCGTAACACAGCTGCATCAGGTTAGACTGGAGCCGACCGACAAAAGCTGATGAGTGTTTCTCACCTGTAAGGCACCACCTCGAACTTGACGCCAACCCACTCGTCCTTCATCTTGTTGAGCGCCCGCTCCAGCGCGTACTCCTTGGAGGCGTACTGCTCGATCTCCTCCAGCTGCGTCGTAACACAGCTGCATCAGGTTAGACTGGAGCCGACCGACAAAAGCTGATGAGTGTTTCTCACCTGTAAGGCACCACCTCGAACTTGACGCCAACCCACTCGTCCTTCATCTTGTTGAGCGCCCGCTCCAGCGCGTACTCCTTGGAGGCGTACTGCTCGATCTCCTCCAGCTGCGTCGTAACACAGCTGCATCAGGTTAGACTGGAGCCGACCAACAAAAGCTGATGAGTGTTTCTCACCTGTAAGGCACCACCTCGAACTTGACGCCAACCCACTCGTCCTTCATCTTGTTGAGCGCCCGCTCCAGCGCGTACTCCTTGGAGGCGTACTGCTCGATCTCCTCCAGCTGCGTCGTAACACAGCTGCATCAGGTTAGACTGGAGCCGACCGACAAAAGCTGATGAGTGTTTCTCACCTGTAAGGCACCACCTCGAACTTGACGCCAACCCACTCGTCCTTCATCTTGTTGAGCGCCCGCTCCAGCGCGTACTCCTTGGAGGCGTACTGCTCGATCTCCTCCAGCTGCGTCGCGAACACGTGCACTCCCTGCTCCACCATGTCGGCCAGCGTGCTCTCCGGGGAGTGCACCACCTCCTCACCGATCAGCTCGCTGATCTTTGCCCAGTGACGGTCGCGCATACCCTGACAGAAAAGTTTTTGAAGATATTTTTATTTGCTGCAGCTTTTTGGGTATCGTGCAAGGAACATAAATAAGGATAGTGTTGAAGACAATGTTTATTAGGTTGATTATTACATTGGGCACTATGACACTTCTTATATATTTATTTATTTATTTATTTACACTTCATGCACATAGGTACAAAGGCGGACTTAATGCCGTAGGCATTCTCTACCAGTCAACCATGAGTGGTGAAGAGATAGAGTGGAAGGTGCAATATGTACGTGAAAATTATACTGGAAAAATAATTATAATAGATAATAGTGATAAAACCTAATATCATAAAATCGAAATATCATAAAATAGAAATCAACATAAATAATATATATGAATAAATACTTATATAAATACATATACATACATATATACTTAAGAAGCAAATGAAAATTAAATATGGAAATTCTGCTTATTGGTGAAGAAAGTGGATCCGCAATTTCTTTTTAAATGCGTAGCGATTGTCAGCCGTCCTGATCTCGAGAGGAAGCGCATTCCAGAGGAGAATCGACTGGATATGAAAAGAAGAATGAACAAAGTCAGAAGTATGAGAAGGACAGAGTAAGAGAAGATTATTGGATGAACGTAGATTCTTATTGTGTGAAGAACATAGAAATTGAAAGTGAGATAATAGATAAGAAGGTGGGCTGGGAGAGTTGAGTAGTGAGAAAAGCGTTGTCAAAGCGCGCAAACTTCTCCTCTGACGAATGGTCATCCATTTAAGCTCAGACCTGAAACTTGAGACATGGTCATATTTCCTTAAGTTAAATATGAACCGAATGCAGTTATTAAGAATACGGTCAAGCTTATCCAGCAAGACCGCATTCAGGTCGTAGTAGCACACGTCACCATAGTCAATCAAAGGGAAAATTAAAGTCTGCACAAGCATAGTCTTTGTCTTAACAGGCTAAAAGTTCCTCAGACGATACAAAGAACGCAAAGTGCCATTGGCCCTTTGGCTGACACTAGATACTTGACTTTGCCAGCCAAGTGTCGAGTCAAGATGCAAACCGAGATCACATATGTTATACGGAATATAAGTTATTGTGACGGCGCGAAGCAGCCAACTAACTGCTAAACTCAATGAGCAGGGAGAGTTGCATTTTGCCCTGTTAGCATTATTGCTACTCGTAGTCTTTAATTTTTTTAAAGCGGTTTTCCTAAGTAAATCCCGTTCCCGTAAAAATTTAAGCACTTGAGAAAACATAACAGCTTTAAAGTCACAGACAACACTTCAATACTTTTATTGATATGTGTGTATATTGATTTCAAATAGACTTTTACTATGATTATCATCTTCCCTTATCCCAGTTACTTGGGGTCAACGCAACACTTCCATTCTTTAGTCAGACGTCACAGCATCATTTACTCCTTTTCCTTTCATATCACACACAATCCATCCATATGTTTTATTATTGTTTACAAACAGTAATAGAGCAAGAATTTAAAATGATGTTTCCGTACCTTAGTCTCCGGAACTATGAATCGTATTTGAATGAAACTTATTTTGTTATTAATTCTGGGTAACATATAGGCTATAAATGGGTATGGGCACATATTTCAGAAATTTGAACACCTGATGAAAAACTTTACACGTGAGCGATGCCTCAAGCACTACGGTAAGTATCAAGTACGTCCTGCCTTCTGAGACCTACCTTGGTGTACGCTGCCTATATTGGTGTATGTAACCGTAGGAGTTACACGAAAATAATACACCTTGAGATTGTTTTCTTAAATAGTTCTAAACCAACGCGATACCATATGTTTATCTAAAATGGTTAAACTCACTATAACGGTATTATGGTAATCAAATTTGCTCAAAAAAAATCCATTATCTAAGAAGGACTTTTAGTAAACATGATACAAATCTTTACCCAAATAAATACCGTTACTCTTCATTTGATTTCAATGAAAATCTTGGAGATATCAATTTTAAAATAACTTCGCAACAAAATAATGTTCAAGTACCATGTGCGCTATATAAAAAGTAGTAATCTTAAAGTGATGGAATATATTATATTTTCTTGGGTTTTTATTTATTTATTTTAGGGAAATACAAACAGTAGCAAATTACATGGTTATAATGATACTTACATACTTAAATATAGTAAATATGTTACCAACTACATTTTCCACAGCTTACTTCCTTTACTTTCCCTCGAATTAAAGCGAGGGAAATCGCTAGTCGTTGTTAGTGTCGATCTACGTAGACATATAGGTCACCTTGTTGCAGATGGCGCACAGCACGGGCAGCAGCACCTTGAACTTGTCCAGCTTGCTGCGCACCATGTCGGCGATGCGCTTGGCGCCGGGGTACTCGTACAGCTGCTTGCCCAGCTTGTACAGCAGCTTCCACCACGCCTCCACGTCCTCCGCGATCTTCTCCGCGTCCAGCCCCACGAACGGCCCGTGGTACCTGCCACAAACATACGCTATGCTGATGCCTCGTTTTAAGGAAAGCTTATAAAAGTATACAACGTGTAACGGAAACCCCATATCTATCCAAAAGGACTGAAGACAACATCTGGTATGGAGTCTCTATGCAAAGTTTCAGCTCAAAATAAGTGACTCACAGAATTGACCCCAAATGATAAATGATCTTTATTTTGCAAATTGGTTATTAAATAACACTTTTACACGTCATTTTTTTCCGTAAATATTAACTAGATGAGGCCGGTGTTTCCTAACTGACTACATTTCTTGAAATGATTTCTTTCTTTCTTTCTTTCTTTCTACCCTGAGAAGAAACACCGAAACAAACTCAGGGGTCCGTCTCTTTTAAAGTCCATACAATCTACACTGATTTAATTATATGGGAACCTTGTAGGTTTCAGTCTGAGGCGGTCTTTTGAAGAAAGATGCTCACAGATTTGAGTGGGCCTGTCCATACAGTGCAAGCATTTGTCAAATGACGTCAAATTATTGGTGTCACATGTTTCTTGAATACCAGTAATAACAAACGTGTCACAACACTATGAGGGTCATCACTTTCCACGTCACTTGCCAATAAAATGATAATTCTCTTCGCTCTTCTTAATTTGAAAAATTCGGTCTCTGCTATCAATGTATTGAAATTTCTAATATGCTCCACACATGTAGACATAGGATTACAAAACCCTTGCCATATCGTTTGTTATCATCCAAAGAAGCCGTGCACTTGGTATGTATAATATACCCTTTAAATTACACGTTATATTTAGTAGGTGTAGCGAAATCGATTACAAAAAATTATGCACCTTAATTGTTTTTAAAGAGAACTATACACATTTAGTCATTTGAATTCTGCCCTCATTTCTACCTACCTTGTTAACCCCTCCAACTTAGCTAAATATGCTTGTGTCTGGAGTGGATTCACGGCAATAGCGTAATGGGTGAGTTTCGAACCCACGAACACTTGATCACAATTTCGACACCTTAGCCATTAAGTTAAGCATTAAGTTAGACTATTGACGCTTAACGGGGAAAAATTGAATGTATTGTTTTCTGTTGCAATAATATTTTTGTACAACAAAATTGTATCGTGTAAGGTTTTTAGTATTGCGTCATTTCAGAAAAGTAAGGGGGTTAACATCTCTCGAATCACCCCAACGACGGACAGCGAGCTGACAAGAGCCAGTTAGAGACTTGTACTTTAACGTGTATTTTATATCTCTCATATTCGGTAAGTAGGTCCTTATTACCCCCAAATGGGGCTTGTAGGTAACTAATTAGCGCTCTAGGGTAATAATGTAGCTAGAAAAGCCCTAGGGCGGTAAGTAATTTAAAAAAAGTCTCTTCACTCTTTCAAAAAGTTCGCGTACATCTAACCATCATACTGGCAATAGACATCATGCATTCAGCCCAATGACAAAAGAGGTCGCTTCGCTATTGAGCCTTGTCTTCGTATGAGTATAATAGTCATCAATTTTAAATATCGAACGGCGAAGCTCAATTTCAGTCTTGAAAAAAAAATTGAATAACAAAGATGAAAAAAGGCGGGAACAGAAAAGTTTTACTTTAAATATTGTTTGTTTTTGGGATTTTTGTATAATTACGTGCTAATTAGGAAAAAAACATGAGTTCTGCAAGTGATGAAGAGTGCAAGTGCTGCACTCCCGGTTCAATGAAAATGGAAGCTGAAGCAGCAATTAACAATATTTTATTCTTGTAATGCCGGTTTTTTTCTACTTACCTCACAATCGAGATGTAAAGCAGAGTAGTTAGCTCGGGTGTAAGCATCAATTGCACCGTCGAACTATATCTCGGGCTACAATTGATGCCTTACAGCCCTTGGCTACTAATCTACTATTAACGTACATACATAATATAATAATCACGAAAAGGAGCATTTTAACGCTTGCTAAGGTTGCTCTGTGGATGGGGACAACCATAACAATCAAGATTTTTGCACTTGCACCTACCTATGTGGTCTCTTCAGTCATAATTGACTGGAAGAGAATGCCCGAGGCATATCTTCGCCTTTGTACTATTTGTGTAGCATCACTACATAGTATAAAACAAAGTCGCTTCCCTGTCTATCTGTCGCTATGTATGCTTAGATCTTAAAACTCCACAACGAATTTTGATGCGGGTTTTTTTTAATAGATAGAGTGATTCCTGAGGAAGGTTTTAGTGTATAATAAGCTGAGGTTTTGTGTAGATTGAATGATATACGACGATATTACTTCAACATGTCGGAAAGAATTAAGCCTATCTTTAATCGAAAACGCTGCCAAAACCTTTTGAGTTATAAGAATACAATGTATGGCAGGATTGTTTCTCTTTTATAGATCTACAAAAAAGTCCGCGATGGCATAATGTCCCAAGAATAACCCACAATAACCCTTTTTTTCTTTTAAAAATTACATTAAAATTATGGGTTATTTACGAATCTTTTTTAACAGTACAGTATTATTCCTTATCCAATTAAATACGTCAGATATGTTGAGGATTAAATGTAAATCAAAATTGCTTTTACACTATATCAATAAAATGAATATCTTATGAGTTATCGCCGATATATGAGTGTAGCAAATTACCGGACGAGAAATTGATTAAGCAAAATCATATATAAGCAAATATAAACTTTATTACCCGAGCGAAGCCGGGCCGGGGAGCTAGTAAAGTATAAATAAGTAAAAGCTCGTTTCATTATAATCATCTACAGCCTGACTTCATCCACTGCTCATAGGCATCCCTTCGCTTTGCCAAGCTTGTTTAGTAAATAATAAATAAAGAAGGCGCACTGACCACTTCTCGTATCCCTCGTAGAAGTCGTAGGAGGTGTGCCACAGCTTGTGGAAGGGCTCGATGCTGTTGAGCATGCTCTGCAGGCTGTAGTACACCGACACCTCCTGGTCCAGCAGCGTCTCCTCGTTTATTATGGCGTCCGCTTCGTGCTTGTCGTCCTATGATCGAAAGAAAATATATTTAGGCACATTTATTGTTAGGAGAAATGGGGCTGCTGGTTTATTAGTAAGAGCAGCAACAGCAGAGCAGAACTTTAAAGTTAAACAACAAATTAGTTTATCGCGATTGAGTTACACCAAAAGATCGCTAAAGGTGCTCCGCGTCCAGTATAATAATAATTTCAGGATGCTCTTGTGACTGCCTCGTTACCTTAGTGCCTCAAAAATGTTTGCACAAGCACGTACGGACAGGACTAGCCGTTTATTTTCGTATAATCGCATGAAAAACTTCATGCGATTATACGAAAACTAGCTTGTGCTAGCGGCTTCGCCCGCGTAGGAAGTTTTCCCGTGTAAATCCCGATCCTGTGGGAATTTCGCAAAATCCTTTCTTAGCGGATGCCTACGTCATAACATCTACCTGCATGCTAAATTTCAGCCCGATCCGTCCAGTGGTTTGGGCTGTGCGTTGATAGATCACTATGTCAGTCAGTCACCTTTGAGTTATATATATTTAGATAAACGGCTTCACTTCAGAGGGACAGTCGTAACAGCATACAGAGAACGGTGAGTGAGAGTGTGTCCTCTCCTATTATGAAGCAGTTTGTGCGGAAGGTGATAGATACTTACACTAGACAATTAGCTATTAGGAATACTAACATTTTATGGATGTTATGGTCTGAAATAAAAAACATTGATTAGCTGTCATTTGTAAGTCGTTGCAGGTATTCAGAAGTTAGAAAATCTGACACCAGCTATGACAAAGGGTTACCGTACCGTGTTACCCCGCTATTGGGTTGTAAAGGTCAGATCAGCGACTGCCTCGCTCCATTTAAAACACAAGTACTCCGCTGCAACCGCTTAGACTGGAATGCGACCCCAGATGATGAACAATGATATTAGTCAACTCACCAGTAAATGTTTATATATCCCATCCACTCTATCCTTGACATCCTTCAGTAGATCAAGGTTAAGCAGCGGCGGGTCGAACCTTCGGAACAGCTCCAGATCCCGCTCATGCTTCTTCAGCTTATCTTCGAATATCGTCTTCCTGCTCCTGAGCTTGTCTTCTGCCATGGACTTCTTGGTGTTGAGGGTCTTCAGCGTCAGGTCTATGGTCTCCTCCATGTCCAGCGGCCAGAGGAACACTCGGGTGTTGAGGTTTATGTCTTCAACTGTCCATGGGGAGATGGATTTTTTTTTAATAAATAACAACTGATGTGCCGAAAATACTTAAATACGTGAAATTCTGAAGACCTGTTAACCGCCACTGAGACTGAGGTCACGACTAGCGTGGCTACCTACAATGCGGCCGTTCTAACTTGGCGAGTGTGAAGTTAGGCCAAAAAATAAATGCCAACAACAGTTGTTATTCCTATTAACAACTGTTATTGGCATTTTTTTTTTAATTTTTTTTTATTCGAGTGCACAAGCACTAAAGTTTGCAGAGCCTAACTTCACACCCGCCAAGTTAGAACGGCCGTACTGTACTCGGTCTAACATATTATCTTTTTAAAAAGAGGACTAGCAATTTGTTTAGAATCCACATTACTAGCTATCTTGTTAACCTCTTCAACTAAGCCAAATATGCTTGTGTATGGAGTGGGTTAAAGTAAAAATGGTATTATTATGCCTCTCTTTTGTCACATCTAAGAGTTTAAAGAATCAATTTCAGTATTAGTAGACACCCTAGATAATACTGAATAGTCACTTAACCTAGGTTCAGTTAAATTACCAATAACTGAGTGTATATTAATAGCTAACAAAGTAGCCAATAAATGTCGACTTTTTTTGGGAAGATAAATATGTTCCCGAGTCAAAACAAAATCTCTACAAAATTGTTAGTATCAAAATACAATAAACGGTCACTATGACGGCATACTAACATATGCATTAAGTTATTGAGGCTAAAAATGTATTGATTTTGTTTATATGTTTTTTTTTAATGTTTTTTATTAGAATATGGCAAAGCACATAAAATAAATTTGCCTAATTTTAATTTAAGGAGGGTGTCAATACCATTAACTAAGTCCTTTTTAGTCACAAAAAAAATGTTGCCAAATAAAAGAATGACTGTGGTGTGCGCATTCAATTTTGATTGTTTAATTATTTGAACAAAGCTCAGTGTAATGCAGGTTATGGTAACAATGACTTAGTAATGCGTAGGGTTAGAACCACACCCTCTTAGCCATTAGTTATTGACATCCCAAATATTTAAACTAAAATTTAAATATTTAAACGGTAACACTTAGCCTGTAAGCATCAAACGACCGTTGAAGGTCCGAATTTTTCTGTGTTCCGATTGGCTGAACATTTTTGGTACGAGTTCTGGGTAAATACTACGTCCATCCAAGTATTTTGTATAAATGTTGTAGTGTATGTAAGTGCATGCTCTAAATATATCAACGTAAACATAGTGCACCGTTGACTTTATCATTTGGTGTACCGCAAGGCAGTGTCCTTGGACCCACTGTTTCTCTTGTATATCAATAGCTTGTGTGAAAAGTCACTATCTAACTGTGAAATTATCACGTGCGCAGACGACACAGCGTTGATTGTGCATGGACATGACTGGGGAGAGGTTAAGCACTACACAGAGCTTGCGCTAAGAAATTTTATGACTTGGCTTAATGATAATCTCTTGACGTTAAACGTTAACAAAACAAAATATATAACCTATTCGCACCGTGTCTATACCCAACCACCCTTTGACTCTGCAGTCGGTGCACACTCTTGTCACTCACAAGACAACTGTTGATGCCAAAATTTGACACGTGCTACCAATATTAAATAATTAGGTTTAATTATTGATAGCTGTCTAAATTGGTCAGAGCACATAGGGCAATTAACAGCCCGCATTCGAAAATTAATTCAAATTTTCAGGAAACTCAGGAATTCTGCGGATCATGAAACTCTTCTATGTGTTCACCATAGATAATACACTAATATGTGTTTACCATGCACTTGCTCAGAGCTTATTGCAATATTGCATTATAGTTTGGGGTGGGATTGGCAAGACTATTCTTCCACTAGAACGTGTCAAAGAGCAATTCTTAAGGTCAAGCTGAGACGTCCTCGTAGGTATAGCACTGTTTCTTTATACAGTGAGTGCCCTGTACTAACCGTAAGACAGTTGTTTATTCTATCAACTGTACTTCGTAAGCATAAAAGCCTGAGTTTCACCCCTATATTAACACGTAACAAGATAAGAATATTTCCGGTGACACCACACAGAACTACATTGGCTAAACGGCAATTCTATGTTATGAGCAGCAACATATTGTTACGCCAGTCGCTTAGCGAAGTACGTCGAAAAACTTCGACAGAAATCTGGAATGTTCGAGACACTAACGCCACCTGGCGGCGAGTAGCAGTACTGAGTATATTGAGAAAGTTCGACTGACTTCTAATACGTTCAAGACACTAAAGCCATCTAGCGGCAAGTAGCAGTACTGAGTAACTCGAGTAGCTTCTGGAATATTCTTGGCAGTACAGGCAGTGAGTCGATTTTACAATAATGTTCTAGAACTCACAGACCAGGGTACAAATAGATCGCAGAGGAACGTAGACAAAAAATGTATGTACCTACAATTCGCTAAAATGATGAATATTGTGATGAAAAACCAGGGTGGAAGACGTTGTCGCCTCTAACACAGTTAATACTAGCACAGTCGACAACGTAACCTCTTACCATGCTATATATTAACTGTCTTAGACTAAGGCTCAATTTACACCGCCGCGGAATGGAATGGAAGCGAACGAAATTGTACATAGCATAATGAACTTTATGTCGATTGTATACTTACTTAACACAAACTAAATAGGAGCCAAAAAAAGGTCGCGCGTCTTCCGCGGAATCCTCGCGCATTCTCGAGAATTCCCCTAGCTACTGTCGTTTGTGTTTATGTTATACAATTGACATAAAGTTCATTATGCTATGTACAATTTCGTTGCAAAAAGTCGCTTACATTCCATTACGCGGCGGTGTAAATTGAGCCTAAGAGTAATTTGTAAATTTAGAGTATATTTTTTTTATTATTATTATTTTTTTTATTGAAAATAGGTTCGCGTTTGACCACTATCTCACCTGATGGTAAGTGATGATGTGATCGAAGATGGAGCACGCTTACCTAAAAGTAACCTATTCACTCTGGACTTAAAGACTCCTAGGTTATAGCTATCGGGAAACAAAGACTCCGGCAGGGAATTCCACTCCTTAGCCGTACGCACAATGAAGGTATTCCCAAAACGTTTTGTGCGTATGGGTGGGATGTCCACCATGTAACGATGGCGCCTCGCCGTTTGTCTCGTAGTTTGATGATGGAACGGGCTTGGTAGAATTAGATTGTGTAATTCCATCGCACACTCCCCGAAAGGTAACCGATAGAAAACCGATAGACTTGCAACTCGCCGTCGGTGTTCAAGGCTCTGGAGCTTTGACTCGACCAGTGCATCGTTGCCAATGAGTCTCTTGGCCCGCTTCTCGATAGACCCAAGCGCGTCCAGTTGGTATTTCGCAGATCCATCCCAAAGATGAGAGCAGTATTCCATACACGACCGAACCTGGGCTTGATACAATTTGAGCAGCTGTTCCGGTGTGAAGTACCGTCTCACCTTGACTAGGATTCCCAACTTTTTTGATGCTAACTGAGCCTTAGCCTCGATATACGGGCCAAAATTGAGTGTGGATGTTAAAGTCACCCCAAGAAGCTCAATATGATCGGTTATCGGCACGGTTACACCACGGAAAGTAGGAGCCGGTTCGAATTGGCTCCTTTTTGCGGAGAAGAGATACGCCTGGGTCTTAGCTGCATTAAACTTGACCAGGTTGGCATCGCCCCATTCGGAGACAGCCTTCAAGGTCAAGTTCAAGCGCCCAACCATGTCCTCACGTAAAGACTGGATCTGTGACCCACCAGCTCGCGCGCTGGACACATATCTCTCAGAAACTGTGCTGTCGTCTGCATACCCAAAGGTACCGGGCATTAGCAGATCGTTAATGTGCAGCAAGAATAAAGTTGCTGAGAGAACAGACCCCTGAGGGACCCCGGCATTAATTGCCAATTGGCCAGACGAGCAGCCATCAATGACTACTCGAATGGACCGATCCCTCAGGAAGTCTTCAATCCAAACGCAAAGTTGAGTGGGTAAAACGAAAGAAGGAAGCTTAGCAATAAGGCTATCATGCCAGACCCTGTCAAAAGCCTTGGAGATGTCAAGGGAAACAGCAAGTGCTTCCCCTTGCCTCTCCATGGCCTCACTCCAGATATGAATGGCATACGCTAGAAGATCCCCAGTTGACCGGTTTTTGCGAAAGCCGTATTGCCGATCACTGAGGATGTCGTTGGCTTCTAGGTATGCCAGGAGCTTACTATAAAGTACACGCTCCATATTCTTACAGAGTATGGACGTGACTGAAATAGGCCTGTAGTTGGCCGGGTCAGCACGACTGCCCTTTTTGGGTACAGGCTGTACGTTAACCAGCTTCCATGCTTTCGGCACCTTTCCAGTCTCTAGCGAAAGGCGAAACAGGCGATTGGAGACAATTCAGGTGCACAAGTTCTAAGAACAATTGCTGGTATCCCGTCGGGGCCACTAGCTTTGTTCGCGTCAAGATTACGCAGCACTCTACGGACGTCCTTCTGATGGATGCGAATGTCCGACATACACGTCTCGCATCCAATAGGAGCATCAGGAGGGTGAGCGCCACTACTATCCAGACGCGAAGACTCCGCGAAGAGAGCGGCAAACAAGTTTGCTTTTTCCTCAGCGGAGTGAGCCAGAGACCCGTCAGGTTTGAGCAGTGGTGGTAGTGAGGGGCGACAGAAGTTCGATTCGACCGACTTTGCCAGGGACCAAAACGCTTTGCTTCCAGCAGGGTATGAAGCGAGATTGTTCCCAATTCGGCTAACGTGGTCAAACCGAGCCCTCCGCAAAACCTTCTTGCTGGACTTTGCAGCCCTGTTAAAGGCTCTCTTCTTCAGATCCACGTCATTTGCTTTGCAGTTTCGAGCATCGACCCATGCTAGGTACGCCGCGTATTTAAGCGCTTCAGCGCAATCACATTCGGCGCCAAACCAAGGTCGAGCTTTGCCGGACATTGTTAGGTCAGAGAACGGAATGTAGTACTCCATCCCCTGTCGCAAAACATCTGCCACGGCGTCTGCGCACGACGATGGATCATTTGAAGAAAAGCAAGTAGGCTGCCAAGGATAGCATGCAAAGAAAGATCGCATGCCATCCCAATCCGCTGACTTGTACCGCCAAACCCGCCGAGTGCCTTTAGGGCTGAGATCGGGCGGAGAGTAGACGGATACAGACTTCACCAGACAGTGGTCGGAACTACCTAACGGTGAAGATATCGTTACCGAGTAGCGGTCTGGATCTGTAGTCAGCAGAAGGTCCAAGCAATTGGCTGTGTGCGACTCAACATCCGGCACCCTCGTTGCTCCCTGGACCAGCAGAGTGAGATTTAATGCAAGTGCAAGATTGTGCATTTCTCGCCCAGCATGGTCCGTGCACTGGTATGGGAAGAGCCACTCCTGGTGATGGGCATTAAAGTCCCGCAGTAACACGAGCTGAGCTGAAGGGTACCGCTGCTGGGCCGCATCTGCCGCCTCACTGATGTACTGTGTGAGCCTGGTTGTCTCATGATCTCCGCTGTGCGAGCGGTAGACACAGGCATAAATAATTTTGTCTATGCCCGTGTCCACCAGAACCCAAAGCGTAGAGAACCTGGAGTCCTCAAGGTTCCGGAGACGCCGATAGCAGATGTCGTCGCGGGCGTACATACATACACCCGCACGTGGTTTAAAGTTGTGCTCCAAGGTAAACCCTGGGTATAAAAAATACGACACGTCTGACGGAAATCTGATCTGCGTCTCCGAAAGAAACAGCAGAGCAGGTTTATCAGTCTCGAGGTGGTGGTGGACTGCGACGAGATTTGAGTGCAGACCTCGGATGTTACTGAGGTGCACTTTGAGAGAGAGGGAGTGCAGCCGCTGTTTAACTCTGCTCTGTTTTTTCCGTTTCATAATTTTTTGAGAGTGAAGAGGAGAGGAGAAGGAAGTGAAGTGAGGCTCCACGCTGTTAACCCTCAGACCCGCACTAGACGGATATCCGGACGGTATCAATTGGGGGACTAGTCTGGAGACTGCGGGGACGCCCGAGCCCCCCCGGGAATGTCCATCGGTCCCTCTCATCTGGTCGCCAACCAGCACGATGGTGCATTCCGGGATTTTTCGACAGTTGGCGGGGCAGCCTTTCATGCGTGGCTGGCACACTACTTGGGCCCCCAACTACTATACTTTCTACTATTTAATAAATAAATAAACTAAACAAGTAGATATAACACTATCTCATGCGCTCTTGGTTGGTTACGAGTGTACCCGCCGGAGAACCGAGTGTGTTGTTGATCCAGTGAGTAAGTACGGAGACAGTACAAGAATGGCTAGGCTTATAACTATATATTCATCTTCCTAATAGAAAAAGTGAGTTTTATTTAACAGTATCCTCAATACCTCACAGTGCATAACAAAACGATGGTCTCGAAGAAGAAGAAATAAGTTTAGTACAAAAACTCACAATGCAAATGCGCGTGCTGCATGAGGAACAGCACATGTTCGGCCGTGGTGCGCGCCTTGTCCCGCAGGTCGAACATGGCGCTGTCGCGGCACTCCATGATGTAGTTGATGAGCTCCACCAGCTGCGCCGTGGTCTCCGGGCTCTCCGACGCGCGCGCCGCCATCTCCTCGTAGATGTTGCAGATGCTGCGGAACAGGGGGAATATTTGCTACGGTGAGTCCAGTGAAATGAAATGAAATGAAATATTTATTTTGTAAATTGGTTATAAATAACACTTTTACACGTCATGTTTTTGCGTGTTTAGTTTAGCTAGATGAGGCCGGTATTCCCTAACTGACTACTCTGAGAAGAAACACCGAAACAAACTCAGAGGTCAAAGTCTCTTTTAAAGTCCAGACAATTTGTATTTGTATATGAGAAGCATGTAGGTTCACGTCTGTGGTATTCTTTTGAGAAAATTTCCACGCAAATTTGAGCAGACCTGTCCAGACAGTGCAAGCATTTGTCAGTTATCGTGTAGCTCAACTTAGAACTTAAGGGGCTCAACAATTTGACGAACAATACCAAAGTAAGGACTTTTGGGTAGGCCACACAAGTACTCAAACTGCTTGACATCATTAAATAAATTATAGTGAAAGTAAAAACAACGAAGAATAAACTACACAGTCCTCACATTTACAATAATGAAATAAGTGTATACAATAGTTAACAAAGCAAATATTTTAATGAATAAATCAACAAAAAATTTAAAAATAAAAAAGGCTCACGTATATCACTGGAGCATTTCATTCCCAAGCCTTCTTGTCCTCAATATAATCTTTAACTGTGTAAAAAGCTTTCTGACATAGCTTACGTTTTATAAATAATTTGAATTTATTAATAATTAGTTCTTGAATATGGTGTGGTGGTGTGGTGGAAGTGACGGCGGACTTAAGGACGTCCGCATAAATATTTAAAAACTCTAATAAGCAAAATTGGTCTAGCCAACACAAGTCAACGTGTTCGCTGTGATTGTGTTGGCTGGACCAATCGTGCTTCCGACGAACTGAGAACTTTCTCCTTTTTTGAAGTAGATTAAAAACAAGTTAAATCTTGACCGTTTCGTTACTACAAGAACTATTGTATAAGAGAAAAGTAATGAACCGTGAATACCTTTTCATATCTTACACCCATGTGATGATAGCGAAACTGCAAACCACCATCACTAAGGTGTAGGTTTATAGACTTAGCTTACTTACATGGCATCTGATAACCTTTTGGCAGTGTAAGTGTAAGCCTTATGTTATTTCTTTTCTTCATAAAAACGTCAGCGAGGATTCACGACGATTTTTTAGACTGAATTAGCATTGTGATTAGAATTCACATTACTAGCAATCTTTTTAACCCCTCCAACTAAGCTAAATATGCTTGTGTCTGGAGTGGGTTCAATAGTGTAATGGGTGGGGTTTGAACTCGCGACCTCTCAATCAGAAGACCGACACCGTTAGCTATTGACGCTTAAATTATTAAATTGTTGTACTGACTCCAGCACATGAAGCTACCCGAAACTGTCAAATTTTCCCAATCAACCTTGAATCTAATTTCTTTAACAATAAAGTTGAAAATCTATTAAAGAAATTTGACAGATTGTTGTAGCTTGATGTGCTGGAGCAGGCGTCCGTCACTCGCTCAAGGCCACGCGTTACATGCCTACCGCTTCACGCATCTCCGTCGGTACATCCGACAGTGGGCTGCCGCACGCCTGCCTGAGCCTTTTTAAATTATTTTAACAACGTCATAATGGATCGTCCTAAAAACAATTGATTTTCCTTCGCTTTGCTCCTGTTTCTCTTTTGATTATTTATTTGCGCGGAATTTTATTAAAATTAAAATTATTTACGCGGTTTCAGATATTTTCGACACTAAAATCTAATAATCGGGAATTCAGGGAAGGAAAAAATGCATCTATCATTTTATTAAACTGAAACATATATGATCAACAAATAAAAAATAATAGGTTTTCTATATACGTTTTATTACCAATATCATCATATACAACCCTAGGACATTCGCTCGATGACGTAGTCGCGCGGCGGGCAAAACAATCTCAACTCTCTGCGTGCGTACTTATGGTACATTTCTTCTCGCTGCAAACAGCTGGTATTATTATTAAGATTTTGTAGGCTATTATAGCGTAGGTATTTTCGCTTTTGTATGAGAGTGATGTATCTGTTACGAAGTAACTATTTAGTAATCTGTGGCTGGAGTCTGTACATAAAGTACTTAAATAAATTGTAAATAAATGAATTGTGAAATAGCACACAACGGAACGCATCTCGCGCGCTGATTGGTTAAACGTCCGACAGCAAAAGCGACCAATCAGGGATAGCTTTTAGACATTTGGCAATTAAATAAGTACCATATTGTAATCAAACGGTTTCAGTAATTTTAAATAATAATAATTAAACGAAAACTAAATTGTACATTGCCTTGTTGAGCGATTGTTCTAACGAGATATCGCGGCCCGGAACGTCAGGGCAGTGCAGGAACAGGGTGGGTTTTTAGTCAGTAGAAGTCTATAACCTAGGGGTCTTTAAGTCAAGAGTGAATAGGTTACTTTTAGGTAAGCGTGCTTCATTTTCGACGACATCATCACTTACACTCAGGTGAGATGGTGGTCAAACGCGAACCTATTATCAATAAAAAAAACACAAAAGAAAAAGTCGGACACTCCCACTCCACCGAGAGCGCGCGGAGTATGTATTAGTTTATTATAGTATTATTTTGTTTAACATAGCATTAGTTTTAGTGTAGCAATATGTTTAATTTATTTATAACTAGCTGTGCCCGCGACTTCGTCTGCGCGGAATAGTGACAATCGGCAGCATTTTTAATTTTTAGGCTAATTATTTTGAAAACAATACTCATACATAATTTGAATGTCGTATTTATTCATATCTAATCAAAAGTCTAAAAAATAAGTTTCAAGCTTCTAGCTTTAAAAATGACGTAATTTCCATACAAACTTTCATCCCCTATTTCAACCCCTTACAGCCCTTTTTTCGCATTAAAAAGTAGCTTATGTCCTTTCTCAGGCTCTAGACTATATCCGTACCAAATTTCGTTTAAATCGGTTCAGTAGTTTATGCTTGATTGCGTAACACACAGACAGACAGAGTTACTTTCGCATTTATAATATTAGTAAGGATTACTGTTAAAGTACGTAAGTATTTTATTTGAATAGGCCAAGTTTGCCTGTTTACTACATGGTTTGATTGATTAGAATGATGATTTTCCCAACGAAAAAAAAAAACAACACAATGAGTTACTTGCGGTTCCACTTGCGGTTGACCAGTATGAAGTGGTCGACGATGTGCTGCCTCAGGCCGCTGACGATGTCCCACAGCGTGTCGTTGACGGGCCCGCAGTCCAGCATCACCATGTTCAGCGGGATGTCGCGCCGCAGGAACAGGATCTCGTCGCGGAGAGCCTCGTACTCGTAGATGCGTTCCGAGTAATCCTGGGGAGCAGGGAAACAATCGTCATCATTTGTGTAGCCTTTTTTGTTGACCCCAACATAAGAAAAAGGCTACACAAATCCAAGGCCTCCAGTCCATCTGGGTGCAGCTGAGTATTCATGTTTTATATTTAGCGACTGTCTATTTGCCCTCCACAACCCTGTAACGAGGAAACACAATATTCTTTGGCAAGACCAAGTGTCAGATTTCGGCATACTGACTACTCAACTGTCAAAAATGTAATAATAACAGCCGTAACCTGTTTCTTTTTTTTTATTGAAATAGACAAAAAAAAAAAAAAAAAAAGACCACAACCTGATGTTAAGCGATGATGTGGTCGAAGATGAAGCATGCTTGCCTAGAAGTAACCTATTCACTCTTGACTTCTTCTTGACTGCTAGGTTATTGCTATCAGGAAACACAGACTCCGGCAGGGAATTCCACTTCTTAGCCGTACGCACAATGAAGGTATTCCTAAAATGTTTGTGCGTATGTGTGGGATGTCCACCATGTAACGATGGCGCATCGCCGTTAGTCTTGTAGTCCGATGATGGAACGGGCTTGGCGGAATAAAACTGTGCAGTTCCATCGCACACTCCCCGAAATGTAACCGATAGAAAACTGATAGGCTTGCAACACGTCGCCGATGTTCAAGGCTCTGGAGCTTTGTCTCGACCAGTTTCTCGTTGCCGATGAACCTCTTGGCCCGTTTCTCGATAGACTCAAGTGCATCAAGCTGGTACTTAGCAGATTCGTCCCAGAGATGAGAGCAGTATTCCATACACGACCGAACTTGCGCTTCATAGTGGTTGAGCAGCTGTTCCGGTGTGAAGTACCGTCTCAACTTTAGACCATAGCGGAGAGGTACGATTCTCCTTTGTTAGGTGATGTTGTTCAAAGATGCATTTTGAACAACAGCCTTGTTGTAAAATAGAAAATACATAAGTTTAGGTACTAGCATAGGTATAAGTTATCTTTTTTTTTTTACTAACCCATATGGATGTTGCTTATCCGAATTAAAGATTATTTTATTTTTATTTTTATTTATTTGCTAGGATTCCCAACTTTTTGGCAGCCAATTGAGCCCTAGCCTCGATAAAAGGACCAAAATTAAGGGTGGATCTCAACGTAACCCCAAGAAGCTCGATGCGATCGGTTATCGGTACGGTTACACCACGGAAAGAAGGAGCCGGTTGAAATTGGCTCATTTTTATGAAGAAATGACACGCCTGGGTCTTAGCAGCATTAAACTTGACCAAGTTGGCGTTGCCCCACTCAGAGACAGCCTTCAAAGAGCCAATTGGCCAGACGAGCAGCCATCAATAACCACTCGAATAGACCGATCTCTCAAGAAGTCTTCTATCCAAACGCAAAGTTTACTGGGTATATAGAAAGAAGGAAGTTTAGCAATTTGGCTATCGTACCACACCTTGGAGACATCGAGAGAAACAGCAAGTGCTTCCCCGTGCTTCTCAATGGCCTATGATATGAATGATATCAACAGCATACGCTATAGCATACGCTAGAAGATCCCCAGTTGACCGGTTCCTGCAGAAGCCGTATTGTCGGTCACTGAGGGTGTCGTTGGTTTCTAGGTATGCCAGGAGCTTACTATTGAGTACACGCTCTATACTCTGTAAGAGACTGAAATAGGCCTGTATTTGGCCAGATCTGCACAACTGCTCTTCTTGGGCACGGGCTGCACGTTAGTTAGCTTCCAAGCTTTCGGCACTTTTCCAGTCTCAAGCTAAAGGCGAAACAAGCGTGTCAAAATTGGAGACAGGCGCACAAGTTCTAAGTACTATTGCCGGTATCCCGTCGGGGCCACTAGATTTGTTCACGTCGAGTTTCCGCAACACTACGGACGTCCTTCTGATGGATGCGAATGTCCGACATAGCCATTGTAACGCTCTTCGGGGTGTACGATCAGATTACATGGAGAACTATCACACGTTAGTGTTACCTTCAAGTATGGCGGCGGCTCCTGCTTCATGAAGAGCAGCAGGTCCTGCTTGGCCTCCCCGTTGAGGATGTAGAACAAGTCCTGGTAGCTGGCGAGGAAGCTGCGCGGGCCCGGCTTGTTGGCGGACACGTGGCGCAGCGTGCGCTGCACCGCGTCCAGCATGTGGCGCTCCTCGGGCTGCACGCGCAGCAGGTAGGGCTGCGGCCGGGGCGAGGCTGGGGGACAGCGGACATATGTATATAGCGACACGTGCACCGCGGCCAGCATGTGGCGCTCCTCGGGCTGCACGCGCAGCAGGTAGGGCTGCGGCCGGGGCGAGGCTGGGGGACAGCGGACATATGTATATAGCGACACGTGCACCGCGGCCAGCATGTGGCGCTCCTCGGGCTGCACGCGCAGCAGGTAGGGCTGCGGCCGGGGCGAGGCTGGGGGACAGCGGACATATGTATATAGCGACACGTGCACCGCGGCCAGCATGTGGCGCTCCTCGGGCTGCACGCGCAGCAGGTAGGGCTGCGGCCGGGGCGAGGCTGGGGGACAGCGGACATATGTATATAGCGACACGTGCACCGCGGCCAGCATGTGGCGCTCCTCGGGCTGCACGCGCAGCAGGTAGGGCTGCGGCCGGGGCGAGGCTGGGGGACAGCGGACATATGTATATAGCGACACGTGCACCGCGGCCAGCATGTGGCGCTCCTCGGGCTGCACGCGCAGCAGGTAGGGCTGCGGCCGGGGCGAGGCTGGGGGACAGCGGACATATGTATATAGCGACACGTGCACCGCGGCCAGCATGTGGCGCTCCTCGGGCTGCACGCGCAGCAGGTAGGGCTGCGGCCGGGGCGAGGCTGGGGGACAGCGGACATATGTATATAGCGACACGTGCACCGCGGCCAGCATGTGGCGCTCCTCGGGCTGCACGCGCAGCAGGTAGGGCTGCGGCCGGGGCGAGGCTGGGGGACAGCGGACATATGTATATAGCGACACGTGCACCGCGGCCAGCATGTGGCGCTCCTCGGGCTGCACGCGCAGCAGGTAGGGCTGCGGCCGGGGCGAGGCTGGGGGACAGCGGACATATGTATATAGCGACACGTGCACCGCGGCCAGCATGTGGCGCTCCTCGGGCTGCACGCGCAGCAGGTAGGGCTGCGGCCGGGGCGAGGCTGGGGGACAGCGGACATATGTATATAGCGACACGTGCACCGCGGCCAGCATGTGGCGCTCCTCGGGCTGCACGCGCAGCAGGTAGGGCTGCGGCCGGGGCGAGGCTGGGGGACAGCGGACATATGTATATAGCGACACGTGCACCGCGGCCAGCATGTGGCGCTCCTCGGGCTGCACGCGCAGCAGGTAGGGCTGCGGCCGGGGCGAGGCTGGGGGACAGCGGACATATGTATATAGCGACACGTGCACCGCGGCCAGCATGTGGCGCTCCTCGGGCTGCACGCGCAGCAGGTAGGGCTGCGGCCGGGGCGAGGCTGGGGGACAGCGGACATATGTATATAGCGACACGTGCACCGCGGCCAGCATGTGGCGCTCCTCGGGCTGCACGCGCAGCAGGTAGGGCTGCGGCCGGGGCGAGGCTGGGGGACAGCGGACATATGTATATAGCGACACGTGCACCGCGGCCAGCATGTGGCGCTCCTCGGGCTGCACGCGCAGCAGGTAGGGCTGCGGCCGGGGCGAGGCTGGGGGACAGCGGACATATGTATATAGCGACACGTGCACCGCGGCCAGCATGTGGCGCTCCTCGGGCTGCACGCGCAGCAGGTAGGGCTGCGGCCGGGGCGAGGCTGGGGGACAGCGGACATATGTATATAGCGACACGTGCACCGCGGCCAGCATGTGGCGCTCCTCGGGCTGCACGCGCAGCAGGTAGGGCTGCGACCGGGGCGAGGCTGGGGGACAGCGGACATATGTATATAGCGACACGTGCACCGCGGCCAGCATGTGGCGCTCCTCGGGCTGCACGCGCAGCAGGTAGGGCTGCGGCCGGGGCGAGGCTGGGGGACAGCGGACATATGTATATAGCGACACGTGCACCGCGGCCAGCATGTGGCGCTCCTCGGGCTGCACGCGCAGCAGGTAGGGCTGCGGCCGGGGCGAGGCTGGGGGACAGCGGACATATGTATATAGCGACACGTGCACCGCGGCCAGCATGTGGCGCTCCTCGGGCTGCACGCGCAGCAGGTAGGGCTGCGGCCGGGGCGAGGCTGGGGGACAGCGGACATATGTATATAGCGACACGTGCACCGCGGCCAGCATGTGGCGCTCCTCGGGCTGCACGCGCAGCAGGTAGGGCTGCGGCCGGGGCGAGGCTGGGGGACAGCGGACATATGTATATAGCGACACGTGCACCGCGGCCAGCATGTGGCGCTCCTCGGGCTGCACGCGCAGCAGGTAGGGCTGCGGCCGGGGCGAGGCTGGGGGACAGCGGACATATGTATATAGCGACACGTGCACCGCGGCCAGCATGTGGCGCTCCTCGGGCTGCACGCGCAGCAGGTAGGGCTGCGGCCGGGGCGAGGCTGGGGGACAGCGGACATATGTATATAGCGACACGTGCACCGCGGCCAGCATGTGGCGCTCCTCGGGCTGCACGCGCAGCAGGTAGGGCTGCGACCGGGGCGAGGCTGGGGGACAGCGGACATATGTATATAGCGACACGTGCACCGCGGCCAGCATGTGGCGCTCCTCGGGCTGCACGCGCAGCAGGTAGGGCTGCGGCCGGGGCGAGGCTGGGGGACAGCGGACATATGTATATAGCGACACGTGCACCGCGGCCAGCATGTGGCGCTCCTCGGGCTGCACGCGCAGCAGGTAGGGCTGCGGCCGGGGCGAGGCTGGGGGACAGCGGACATATGTATATAGCGACACGTGCACCGCGGCCAGCATGTGGCGCTCCTCGGGCTGCACGCGCAGCAGGTAGGGCTGCGGCCGGGGCGAGGCTGGGGGACAGCGGACATATGTATATAGCGACACGTGCACCGCGGCCAGCATGTGGCGCTCCTCGGGCTGCACGCGCAGCAGGTAGGGCTGCGGCCGGGGCGAGGCTGGGGGACAGCGGACATATGTATATAGCGACACGTGCACCGCGGCCAGCATGTGGCGCTCCTCGGGCTGCACGCGCAGCAGGTAGGGCTGCGGCCGGGGCGAGGCTGGGGGACAGCGGACATATGTATATAGCGACACGTGCACCGCGGCCAGCATGTGGCGCTCCTCGGGCTGCACGCGCAGCAGGTAGGGCTGCGGCCGGGGCGAGGCTGGGGGACAGCGGACATATGTATATAGCGACACGTGCACCGCGGCCAGCATGTGGCGCTCCTCGGGCTGCACGCGCAGCAGGTAGGGCTGCGGCCGGGGCGAGGCTGGGGGACAGCGGACATATGTATATAGCGACACGTGCATCGCGGCCAGCATGTGGCGCTCCTCGGGCTGCACGCGCAGCAGGTAGGGCTGCGGCCGGGGCGAGGCTGGGGGACAGCGGACATATGTATATAGCGACACGTGCACCGCGGCCAGCATGTGGCGCTCCTCGGGCTGCACGCGCAGCAGGTAGGGCTGCGGCCGGGGCGAGGCTGGGGGACAGCGGACATATGTATATAGCGACACGTGCACCGCGGCCAGCATGTGGCGCTCCTCGGGCTGCACGCGCAGCAGGTAGGGCTGCGGCCGGGGCGAGGCTGGGGGACAGCGGACATATGTATATAGCGACACGTGCACCGCGGCCAGCATGTGGCGCTCCTCGGGCTGCACGCGCAGCAGGTAGGGCTGCGGCCGGGGCGAGGCTGGGGGACAGCGGACATATGTATATAGCGACACGTGCACCGCGGCCAGCATGTGGCGCTCCTCGGGCTGCACGCGCAGCAGGTAGGGCTGCGGCCGGGGCGAGGCTGGGGGACAGCGGACATATGTATATAGCGACACGTGCACCGCGGCCAGCATGTGGCGCTCCTCGGGCTGCACGCGCAGCAGGTAGGGCTGCGGCCGGGGCGAGGCTGGGGGACAGCGGACATATGTATATAGCGACACGTGCACCGCGGCCAGCATGTGGCGCTCCTCGGGCTGCACGCGCAGCAGGTAGGGCTGCGGCCGGGGCGAGGCTGGGGGACAGCGGACATATGTATATAGCGACACGTGCACCGCGGCCAGCATGTGGCGCTCCTCGGGCTGCACGCGCAGCAGGTAGGGCTGCGGCCGGGGCGAGGCTGGGGGACAGCGGACATATGTATATAGCGACACGTGCACCGCGGCCAGCATGTGGCGCTCCTCGGGCTGCACGCGCAGCAGGTAGGGCTGCGGCCGGGGCGAGGCTGGGGGACAGCGGACATATGTATATAGCGACACGTGCACCGCGGCCAGCATGTGGCGCTCCTCGGGCTGCACGCGCAGCAGGTAGGGCTGCGACCGGGGCGAGGCTGGGGGACAGCGGACATATGTATATAGCGACACGTGCACCGCGGCCAGCATGTGGCGCTCCTCGGGCTGCACGCGCAGCAGGTAGGGCTGCGGCCGGGGCGAGGCTGGGGGACAGCGGACATATGTATATAGCGACACGTGCACCGCGGCCAGCATGTGGCGCTCCTCGGGCTGCACGCGCAGCAGGTAGGGCTGCGGCCGGGGCGAGGCTGGGGGACAGCGGACATATGTATATAGCGACACGTGCACCGCGGCCAGCATGTGGCGCTCCTCGGGCTGCACGCGCAGCAGGTAGGGCTGCGGCCGGGGCGAGGCTGGGGGACAGCGGACATATGTATATAGCGACACGTGCACCGCGGCCAGCATGTGGCGCTCCTCGGGCTGCACGCGCAGCAGGTAGGGCTGCGGCCGGGGCGAGGCTGGGGGACAGCGGACATATGTATATAGCGACACGTGCACCGCGGCCAGCATGTGGCGCTCCTCGGGCTGCACGCGCAGCAGGTAGGGCTGCGACCGGGGCGAGGCTGGGGGACAGCGGACATATGTATATAGCGACACGTGCACCGCGGCCAGCATGTGGCGCTCCTCGGGCTGCACGCGCAGCAGGTAGGGCTGCGGCCGGGGCGAGGCTGGGGGACAGCGGACATATGTATATAGCGACACGTGCACCGCGGCCAGCATGTGGCGCTCCTCGGGCTGCACGCGCAGCAGGTAGGGCTGCGGCCGGGGCGAGGCTGGGGGACAGCGGACATATGTATATAGCGACACGTGCACCGCGGCCAGCATGTGGCGCTCCTCGGGCTGCACGCGCAGCAGGTAGGGCTGCGGCCGGGGCGAGGCTGGGGGACAGCGGACATATGTATATAGCGACACGTGCACCGCGGCCAGCATGTGGCGCTCCTCGGGCTGCACGCGCAGCAGGTAGGGCTGCGGCCGGGGCGAGGCTGGGGGACAGCGGACATATGTATATAGCGACACGTGCACCGCGGCCAGCATGTGGCGCTCCTCGGGCTGCACGCGCAGCAGGTAGGGCTGCGGCCGGGGCGAGGCTGGGGGACAGCGGACATATGTATATAGCGACACGTGCACCGCGGCCAGCATGTGGCGCTCCTCGGGCTGCACGCGCAGCAGGTAGGGCTGCGGCCGGGGCGAGGCTGGGGGACAGCGGACATATGTATATAGCGACACGTGCACCGCGGCCAGCATGTGGCGCTCCTCGGGCTGCACGCGCAGCAGGTAGGGCTGCGGCCGGGGCGAGGCTGGGGGACAGCGGACATATGTATATAGCGACACGTGCACCGCGGCCAGCATGTGGCGCTCCTCGGGCTGCACGCGCAGCAGGTAGGGCTGCGGCCGGGGCGAGGCTGGGGGACAGCGGACATATGTATATAGCGACACGTGCACCGCGGCCAGCATGTGGCGCTCCTCGGGCTGCACGCGCAGCAGGTAGGGCTGCGGCCGGGGCGAGGCTGGGGGACAGCGGACATATGTATATAGCGACACGTGCACCGCGGCCAGCATGTGGCGCTCCTCGGGCTGCACGCGCAGCAGGTAGGGCTGCGGCCGGGGCGAGGCTGGGGGACAGCGGACATATGTATATAGCGACACGTGCACCGCGGCCAGCATGTGGCGCTCCTCGGGCTGCACGCGCAGCAGGTAGGGCTGCGACCGGGGCGAGGCTGGGGGACAGCGGACATATGTATATAGCGACACGTGCACCGCGGCCAGCATGTGGCGCTCCTCGGGCTGCACGCGCAGCAGGTAGGGCTGCGGCCGGGGCGAGGCTGGGGGACAGCGGACATATGTATATAGCGACACGTGCACCGCGGCCAGCATGTGGCGCTCCTCGGGCTGCACGCGCAGCAGGTAGGGCTGCGGCCGGGGCGAGGCTGGGGGACAGCGGACATATGTATATAGCGACACGTGCACCGCGGCCAGCATGTGGCGCTCCTCGGGCTGCACGCGCAGCAGGTAGGGCTGCGGCCGGGGCGAGGCTGGGGGACAGCGGACATATGTATATAGCGACACGTGCATCGCGGCCAGCATGTGGCGCTCCTCGGTTGGTTATATGTTTGAGATTGGATAGTAGACTGTTTTGGAGGTAAATTATCAAATGACTACTTTCGATCAAGGTCTGAAACTCGCTTCGGCCCCGGAAACGAGTGTCAGACTTTTACTGACTAAAAACCTACGCTGTTCCTTCAGTTGGATCCAGTTGTGCCAAAATGTTCCAACCTAGAGTAAACATAGTTTGTGTTATTCAAGTTTAAACATTAAAACGTTATTTTTCCATATACACATTCTGATTTCGTTACACATAGGTAGTTTTTCCTAAGGAACATACACTAAAAAATTAAGACTCATTTTAGGTAGGCTGGTACAGAACTCGATACTGTGAATTTTTGGGTTGGAACATTATGTCGCAACTGCGTCCAATTGTCCTTGCGTTTCTGGACTGCGGTATCATATTAGAACATTTCCGCAAATCCGGAAAGAACTATTTATTACCTATAATACACTGTGAGAATTTAATGGTTGTTTTCCCGCAGCAGAACAACTTGCCATAAGGAGTACTTTCGAAGCATAGAGTAAAAGTAAAAAAAAAAGATGTTTTGGTTTTAAAATAATTGAAAAAAATATTCATCAACTCGAATAACGTGAAAATCAATAGTAACACTAGAGGTAACTTGTAGGTACTACTCAAATCGCACACGCTGCCGACAAAGGGAATAGCTGTGCATAAAAATGTTCTAAGCAAAATAAACTCTCACACGTGGTGATACGGCATAAACTAGTTTGCATGCAACAATACAAAACACAAACGGGGAGCCGACAAAGAAAATACTGATTTAAATGTTCAAAGCAAAATAAGCTCTCGTGTGTAGTGATACGGCATAAACTACAAACTAACAACAATTTATAAACGATGCCGCGCGCCGCGTTCCTTTTGCATTATTGCGGCGGCAAACTTAGTCTTCCCGCGAATGTTGCACGCGCAGCGCGCTTTATCAGTGCAATGGATCGTCATTAAAATTATTGCAATTTGGAGTACGTCGCTATGGTACAACTTTATGCTAGAGCTGATTATGACTCCCATGCTGCCCGGCGAATTTACGCGGAGCCACAACACTTGGAGTCGCTCCGTCTTCGCACGGTTCTGAACCCCCAAGTCCCATCGGCCCGAACTACTACGGTACTAGATCATGGGCAGTTCCAGACACCAGAGGGCAGAGATCGGTCGGCCGTTATTTCGCCAGGGCTCGAAGAAATCATCGAGTACTTTGAATGGGATTTAACCTGTGATCTAGCCCGGACCTACTTGTGGTCAGAGCTCAAGCGCCTGGTGTATCGTGAGGAACACGAAGCTCGCGACGCGTTAATAACTGCGATAGTGGACGCTTTCAGTATCGTAAGTGACAGACACCTAATTAAAATTTAAAGACAATCAATTAAAACGTGCTTGATTGTCTATTCAACGCCGTTATCGGGAAGTGTAGTTTAAAATATTTAAAATAAAGGGGGGCTCCCCATACATGGAACTGAAACTAAAACTTTTTTTCATTAAACCTATGCGTGTGTGGTGTCTATAGACAGGTTTTTAAAAATTACATTGAAGTTTCTACAACCACTTTTTCATAAAGTTAATCGTTTAAAAAATATACGCTTCCAAAGTGGTAAAATGTGCGTTCCCCCCCCCCCCCCCCCCCCCCTTATAATTTTGAATAAGTATAATTTTCTTTGAATTTAAATTTTACTTATTTCATTTTAATTTATTTTGATTTTTTCTAATTTGGACATGTTTTAATTTTAAATATTTTACTTTTAATTTATTAGATTTTGATTTTATTTTAATTTAATTAATTTTATATTTTTCTATTGCTGGAACAACGCTCCTCATTAGGAGTCGGGCGTTGGTAGCTGTCCCACAGTTTTAAATAATTATTTTTTTATTTTTTACTGGGTTGTGGAGGTAATATAGGCAGTCGCTCCATGTAAAACGCTAGTACTCGGCTGCATCTAGTTTGACTGGAATCCGAATCAACATAGTTGTAACAATGCTAAGAAGATGATATTGATAGCGTACGTACTCGGATACATAATCTTGTCGATAGCAGGCAGCGCCTCGGACACGTTGATGATGGCATGGAAGCACTTGACGACGAAGCCTTTGAGCTGCCCCAAGTCCGGGTCGAAGGTGATCTTGTTGGAGCCGGGGTGGCCCACCACCTTGATGCGCAGGATGGGCTGCTTTATGAACATGTAGTCGCGGTACGGGCCCTCGTAGCTGTTGCCTTCCTGAAACATTCATTTGCTTTTACAGTTAAACCTGCGAGCTGCAATTTAAAAGCTGCTGTTCCCGTAGCGAAATGTTACCTTCTTGGCATTAAGAAAAATTTAATAAAAAAAATGTATTCGTTTTGGGAATACTTTCATTGTGCATACCGCTAAGGAGTGGAATTCCCTGCCGGAGTCTGCGTTTCCCGATAGCTATAACCTAGGGGTCGATCCGACGTTGAGCCTGTTCAGGGGTTAACTCGTGCGGAACAACTCGGCAGCTCTCGATTGAGATATGTTAAGTTCGCCAGATAAGTCACGAGTACTTTTGCTAGGTCCCGCTTCTATAGCTTGATGTAATGATTCGATATGCGTCGATATAGGCCTTCCAGCACGTGGTTTATCTTGAAGGCTCAAATCTCCCGATCGAAAACGCTGAAACCAAAATTGTGCTATTCGTTCTGTAACAGAGTTTTCACCCTCCACACTATGAATTTCTTGAGCAGCAGTTACAGCTGAGACATCTTTTTTAAAGAAAAAACGAAGAATTTATTTCACACATTTTTATTAACGAATGCAGAAGCAATGAAAATAAATAATGCCAAAGTATTTTCGTACGCCGATGATACATCTATTGTGTTCTCTGGTTCATCTTTTTTTTTTAACGTGGTAAAATCATCAGATGAATCCTCCCGCCCCGGGCAGGGCCGGAGGGACTGTCAGACTTGTACTGACTAAAATCCACGGTATTCCTTCAATAGCCCTTTACGTGCCGGGGTCACGGTAATGGGATAAGTCCCACGACCCCGGCAGGCTTCGGCCCTCTACAGGGGGGGCCTCGTCATCTTACTGACGCTCTTTGAGGCGCGCGTGGAACACAACGCGCCGTCGACCCGGTTATGGTCCATGGTCGGACAGCGAGTTGCCCTTTACTCGCTGTCCGCATGCCCGCGCCTGCGGTGGCCGGAGATCGTCGGCCGACGTCCGACGCCGTGGGCGTCTACCACTGCGGCTGGGCTGGAGGGAGGACGCTATCCTCTCCCTCGCGCAGCCCGCCTCCTCCTTCGATAGCATGACTGCTTCGCAGAAGGAGGCGACCGCTTCCCACTCCGTCTGGCCCCGCAGCATGGCCTCGACCAATGCCGGGCGCGAGAGGTCTCCGCCTATCGCCGCCGTGAGGACACGTCGGTGCTCTGCCCAAGCGGGGTAGTCTTGCACCGTATGCTCTACTGTGTCCTCAGGGCGATCCTCGCAGTGGTGACACCAAGGCGTTTATTCCTTCCTCATCAGACACAGGTACCTCACGAAACTTCCGTGTCCGGTGAGGACCTGCGTCATGCGGTAGGTCAGGACGCCGTGACGCCGATCTAGCCACTCCTCAAAGAGGGGTCTTACCGCCGCAATTGCGGCGTGCCCGGTTCTCTGCTTCATCTTGGCATGAAATTAAGCTGAGAGCAGAGGCTGGAATGGCTCGGGTAGCTGAATGGCTGAAAAGTAACTTACTTTCCCTAAACACTAGTAAAACCAACTACATATGCTTTAGTATCAGCAACCGAACACAACCTGTTGTAGACTTAGATTTAAAAGTACACATATGTGGAGACATGCCTACTACAAGCTGTAACTGCCCATGCATTGAAAAGGTCACTAAAACTAAATATCTTGGAGTTATGGTAGATCAACCACTATCCTGGTACCCTCAACTTGAGCAAGTTTCTGGGAGAATAAGGAAACTCAGCTGGATCTCTCAAACCCTCAGACATGTTGTTCCAACTAAAATAGAGAGCTGTAGTAACCGTCCTAGAAATCTCTTAAATGACACTTCTATATCGTATGTGGCACTTGCCCAGTCTGTACTATTATATTGTATCCCAATATAGGGAGGTGCAGCAAAAACAAAATTTATAGGCATAGAACGGGCGCAGCGTGCATTGATAAAAATTATGTATTTTAAAAATAAAAGATTCTCCAGTACAAGCTTATACCAAATAAGTAATTTACTCTCTGTGAGGAAACTGTATGTAACCCAAACCATACTAAAAAAACATAAAACCTTACCTTTTGATAAGGAAAAATCTAAAAGGAGAAAAGATTTAGTTGTTCAAGTCCCCCAAACTAAAACTAGGTTTGCATGCAAACAATTCAACAAACGCTTTGCTCAGCTCTATAATAAAATTAATAAAGAGGTTTATATATATAATAAAAGTTACCATGACTGTAAGAAACGGATTATAGACTGGATAAAAACACTTACCTATGAGGAAACCGAGGCACTCCTGGAACACGTTGAGTAGCCGAAATAAATGACATATATATACCATAAATTAAAACACCACACACCCGCTCACCACACCATACCACGCAACTCAACACACACCACACCACACTACACCACATCACACCACACGCCACACATCACACCACATCGCGTGCAACTCCCACTACGCATTACCACACCACACTATAGGTACACATCAAATACACATACGAGTGCCGCGCGAAACAGCGCCGCGAGCGGTTGTGTCACAGTAGACTCGCGTTTCCGTGCGGATATTTTTTATATCTACCCACATGCGACCCAATGGACGAAATAAACCAAATATTGAGTGAAAAAGGGAATAATGAGATGGGTGAAGAAGAGTTATTGAGCGATAGCGAAACGTGCGAGCAACAAGTAAGATAAGATAAGATAAGATACTTTATTTTGCAAATATGGGTAGTACAATAACATGTGGTGTAAGGGTACAATGTGAGTTCAGCCATATTTTACCAGAAGGCATGCAAAGGTACAATAATTTAATTCACAAAAGTAATTCAACTGTAAATTAAATAATGCAATTAAATAACAAAAAATTATAAATTAAATCAAATGCAAAATCGATTATTATAACTAAACAATAATTACCAGATAATATGTATATAAAAAAATAAAAAAAAAACAAATATCTAAATCATAGCATTAAATTAAATGTTAAAATATAAATGTCAAAACTATAATGTCAAAAAGGTAAGTTGTATAATTAAAATTGAATAATAAATGATCACAGTTTAATCACAATTAATAAAAAGCGCCAAAATATTATTAAATTAAATGATACAAAAAAAAATTTCAAAATATAATGTCAAAAGTTAAATGTCTAATGTTGAATGTCAAAAATTTAATGTCAAAATTAGGTTGTACAATTAAAATTGAATAATAAATCATCACAGTTAAATCACAATTAATAGGAAGTGCCAAAATATTAACAAATTTTATTTTCCATTAAGAAATCCGAAATGCTGTAATAAGTCTTGTCTGCTAAAAAGTTTCGCAATTTCTTTTTAAATAATGACATATTTAAATCTTTCCAAGCTTTGGGTAATTTATTAAATATTTTCGGTGCCATGCAGCAGACACTTTTGCGCATCAGTGTTGTCTTAGCCCTTTGGACACACAGTCCACTATTGTCGCGTCTATTTCGTGCAACCAAATCATTTACGCGTTCAAAATAATCTGGGTTTGATTTAACAAACACAGCTATCTCCAAAATATAAACACAAGGCAAAGTTAAGATTTTGTGCTTGTTGAAATATGGATAGCAACTATCCGTAGTTTTCAGTTTGAACATCGAGCGGAGACACCGTTTCTGGGCCTTGAATACTTTTTCTTTATCAGTGGAATTTCCCCAAAATATATATAAGTACATAATGTTCTAGTTGAAGTACAATGTGAAACGAATAATTTGGAAGATACCGAGATGAGAGTACGTACTAATAAGAGGAATAGATACGAGAGTGAAACAGTCGATACAGAAGGGTTTAATATGGTCACTAGTAAAAAAGCTAAAAGAGTAACAAGAAGCAACTCTAATAATGAGAGAATAGAAATGAGACGAAGTGAAGATCGTGATTTAAATAAGTTTGAGGTTTGCATGACTAATAAGGAACCCAATACCTAAACAAATCGGATTAGCAAAGTTGTTAAATTCAGCGAATATACCTCCTACTGTGAAGATTACATACAGAAAGTTTTATTACAATTTGAAAAAAAAGAAGATGCAACTAAGATGATAAAAAACCAAAGTTTGATTGATAAAGGGTACAGATGTCATTTAACAAGTGAAGTTAATTTTTCATATGGTGTGGTGAAAAACTTTGAGTTAGAGGTGGAGGAACAAGAAATGTTGAAGAATTTCAAGTCGGACTGCGAGATAGTATCAATTAAAAGACTTAAGCGAATGTCAAACACGGGAGATTGGGTTGACAGTGAGACTGTACGCTTTTGTTTTAACAGCTCCAAAGTTCCTATACATATCTATGGTTATCGATTTACAGTACAGCCATATGTATTTCCAGTGTCACAGTGTTCTAATTGTTGGAAATACCATTAATTCCATTAATGAATTAACTAGGTGGACCAATAAAGGGATAGCACAAGGAGATCCTATTTCACCTCTGTTATTTAATATTGTTACTACTCAAATATGCAGGCAAATAAATAACAATAGTAACATTCACATTTTACAGTATGCCGACGACTTTGTAATATATACACAAAATAAAAAAATATCAAATAGTAATAAGGACATCCAAGGGGCTTTAAATCTAATAGTAAAACAATTAGAACAAATTGGGCTGGAAATATCTCCTACAAAATCAAATTGCTGCATATTTAGTAGAGGTAGAAAACGAGATACTGTAAATTTGATAATAAATAATTGTATAATACCTACTGTTAATTGTATTAAATACTTCGGCATTTGGCTTGACCAGTCATTATTATGGAGCAAACATATAAATGAAGTACGAGAAAAATCGCTTAGAGTAATGAATATACTCAAAATTTTGGCTGGATCTTCGTGGGGAATACATCCTATCCATCTCCGTAGGCTGTACATATCCCTTGTAAGAAGTAGAATGGACTTTGGCAGTTTCTTGTATCACAATGCAGCTAAATCACACTTGATGAAATTAGACAAAGTCCAAAACATCGCATTACGTGTGGTGGGAGGATTTATCAAGTCTACCCCAATACACGTGATGGAATCTGAGTTGGGTATTTGTCCACTTTCCCTACGTCGTGAATATTTAGCAACGAAGTTTTGTTTAAAGTTACTTTCATGGTCTAACAATCTTACAATAAATATATTGGCAGAACTCGAGGATCTGTGTGAGCGAAGTTATTGGCATAGAAAAACCAAACCTTTGTTGGTATCTGTATATAGTGATGTCAAACAACAGAAAGTTAACTCCAGTAACACTTTGCCTATGTTTTCTTTACATACTTGGATGTCTTATCTTAATACTAAATTTATTGTTACTGAAATTGAAGATGTCAATTATTCTAAAAGTCAGTACACCACCGCTGAACTTAAGTACAAAACAATTGAATTTCTATATACTAATTACAAAGACTGGGAGAAAATATATACAGATGGCTCCAAGACTAGCAATGGTCTGGGTGCGGCTATTTATGACAGTAAACGTGAGGTAACGGAACGCTTCAAAGTCACTTCTGAACTGAACTCGATCATGTCTGTGGAACTATTTGCAATCTCAGAAGCAATATCCTATATTGAGTCAATGGGTTTTAATTTTGTGGTTATTTTAAGTGACAGCAAAAGTGCCTTACAGCATTTGGCTCGATGCGCCTCTGGTACAAGAGGTAGTTCGATAACCTATGCCATTTAAAAAAAAGTTAGTATATTGATAAATAACGGTGTTGTTCTGAGATTGCAATGGATTCCCTCCCACGTGGGTATACGCGGTAATGAAGTAGTTGATAATTGTGCCAGGGAAAGTGTTGATACTGGTTTTGAAACTTTCATATACCCAGAATACAGCGAAACATTGTCTAAATACAGAGATAAGATTTATGATAAGTGGACTCTGCATTTTGACAGTACATCAGCAGTCAAAGGAATCTGGTACAGAACGTTTCAAGCGAAACCATTTCATATACCATGGTTTTCTAACACTTCATTGCAGAGAAATCTTATTGTAACAGCCCTCCGTCTACGCTCTGGTCACATGCCACTTAATAAATTTAATTTCTTAATGAAAAAAACAGAATCTCCCAATTGTTCAGTGTGTGGTACAGTAGAAGACGTTTATCACTTTCTGTCCATATGTACTAAAAATGAAACTGCACGATTCACATTTATGAAAAAATATAATTTGAACAGAAGTGACATTGGAGTGTTTCAAAGTATTTTATCGAAACCTACCTCTGAAATAGCTCATGAACTTTATAAGATGTGCAATTGCAGGCATTGATATTAATAACTTATTAAAGTCAATGCTTGTTGTGGTACATTTTGTGAAGTTCATTAATTATCAAAGTGTATCTATCCGTAGTTATAAGTTTCATATTGTATATAATGTTAAGAAATTATTGTATATAGCGTAAGGATTTTGTAACAATGAGGCTGACATTGTCGATATACGACAAAAGTCTCTAATAAACAAAGAAAAAAAAAAATACACATACTGGGAATAAGATTTATAACTACTGTACATAATTTAAAGAGCAATTTTAGTTACTTTTTATTTTTTTTAAATATTTCATTTTTTTTTAAATAATTGTTTTGTTAGTTACATTGCATAATTACCCTTAAGGTCACAGTCCACTATAGTAACGCTAGTTAGTATAAGTGTACTACATTGATATGAAAGAGCGGAGCCTTCTAATACAGGCATTGTTTGCTTAACTGGAGGCTCCGAACACGTTCAAATGTGATGTAATTTTTGTTTGTCACAATAAACTATTTTGTATTTGTCACTTGAACAATGTTCAAGTGACTAGTGCGTAACCGTAAGAACTTATGACTCACCCTCTGTATTCTATACATATAATAAAATTGTAGAAAAGTGGTGTCTGTACAATGGAAATATATAGAAAAAATGTAGCAGGGGTTGTTATTATATCGATGCCGAACCCGAAATTGTAATTAATTTTTTTTTTGTCTGATTGTCTGTGTGTTTGTGCAGGCTAATGTCAGAAACGGCTTATTCGATTTAGATGCGGTTTTCACTTATATATTTTAGTAAGCTTCACTTAACATTTAGTGTTTGTTTCATGTCAATCGGTTTATAATTAAAAAAGTTATGTCAATTTAAAGACTCACGGCGAACATTGGCGAACTTTATGGCCGCTTCCATAAGGATTCAGTTATTACGAATAACGCACGTATCCTGGAGAGTATAGGCGAATAGTTGCATTCGTTTATTGCGATTCACTTGAATACTGACTGTTTGCATATTTCATTTATTTATATTTTAGGGTTTGTAGTTTCTTTTTCTTAGTTTTCTTTAAAATTTTGTAAATAAATATTGTAAGTATTTGGTATAGGTTAGGCGGTTCTTTCCTTGATTTTTGGGTATTAACGTATCTTAATTTTTATTTAGGGTTTGAAAATAAATATTATACTACACCTGCTTGGAAAGTACCTTGATACTTTATCAAATTTACGATAGAAAGTACGTCATTGCATATCGAACAAATATGCGGGGAGAAAACGCATCTGAGCGGGAGAGAAAAGTGTATGAAAATCCATTTCTTACGTGGTTTTTAGGGTTCCGTAGTCAACAAGGAACCCTTATAGTTTCGCCATGTCCGTCTGTCTGTCCGTCTGTCCGCGGTTTAGCTCAAAAACTATTGGTACTAGAAAGTTGTACTTTGGCATGAGTATACACGTTAATGACGCCGAAAAAGTGGTAAAATAAAATTTTGAAAAAAACAACTATTTAGGTTACCTCCCATACATGTAAGGTGGGATGATAATTATTTTTTTTCGTTCTTCCCATAGTGTGGGATATCGTTGGATAGGTCTTTCAAAAATATTAGGGGTTTGGTAAGACTGTTTTTTGATTAGGTAAACCGTTCGTGACTTATCAAGCTTTAAAGTACCAATTTTCGTTAGAGTCAAGTGTCCTCCCCCTCTATCAACTAAACGGTTGTAGTTAGAAATTCAAATGTCACGGCAGTAGTACTTATATATAACGAAATTTAAAGGAAAACTATCACACATAAGTGGGCTTTACAAGTTTACGAGTAATAGTTGACCAATTGTATTTGACTCGAAAATTTCGAACAACTCTACAGAAATGTCGATAGATAGTGCTAAGCGCCAGTTGTATCGTGCTAGCTTCTTGTGACGATTGAGTAGTGTAGCTATGTGTCCGTATTTAAATTCAAAACACCGGCTATGACAGGTTTTATACAAATCTCTAAAAAAAATTAAAACTTTTCGTGCAAAATTGTCGGATCAGGTGAGGATTTGTATAGGAAGTCAAATTAGTTAGGTAGTCATGTTTGGCTTTTAGTTAGAGCATGGTACGAAACGATCAGTCAGCGAATACGACACGCACTTGGCTGTTATAAAAACTACGGAACCCTACACAGCGCGTGGCCCGACACGCACTTGACAGGTTTTTTTTCTTTTTTAATTTTGGGTAAGACAATGCGCCGGTAACCTAAATATCAAAAGCCAAAAAGTTTTTACAGTGAGTTTTTATCTCCAAGTTCGCAAAATGACACTGGCCACTAGCTGTGTGTTGGATGGTGTCGGGCTGGCAGTGCGACCCTGCGGCGGCAGGATAAACAATTTGAAAAAAGAACATCTGAAAATTGCAGACGCCATTGGCGCCATTTTCAATTTGTGTGTTGTTTGAGGATTCAGTTTTCGTAGAAAGTAAAATAAAACTATCAAAATGATAAGTAGTGATAGTGATGATGAAGATTTTTTAACTCCGCCGCAGTTGAAGGAAACAGCAAAAATACTGATTGATAACCTTTTACCACAGAAATCATTGAAATAAATAAAGATACAATAAATAATTTCTAAGAAATAAACATACAATTAGTAAAGATTTAGTTTTTATTTTCCTCGTAGGTGTAGTATAAAGCACTATGATAATACGAGTGATATAAAGCACTCGAGAGAAAGTGCGATTCCCGATCTCGGGTGTTTTAAAGCCCTCGCCTACGGCTCGGGCTTCAAACGACACCCTTGACGGTAATCGGTCACTTTCTCCTCTCGGTGAACAATGTACTATTGTTAGCATTTGTTATAATATGTTAGGCATTTCTTTCCTTGATTTTCGGTATACTTATCTTAATTTGTGTTTAGGGTTTATGTATTATAAGTATTTGGTATAGGTTAGGCATTTCTTGATTTTCTTTATTAAGTATAAGTTCATTAGCTCAGGTTAGTAATTAATTTTTCTAGCAATTCTTTTGTTTTATAAAGTTAGTACGTTTGGTTTACACGTCTTAACACTTATTACTTAAACTGTGATAATTTTAGACTGTATAATAATCTGTAAGTATTTATAATTTAATTGTTTACGATAGTACGTGTTTACTAAATAACTGTGTGTTAAGTAGTAAGTACTGTTTTATTGTAAGAATGCCTCGAAGAAGATCCAACCTCTCCCAATGTAGCAGAAATGCTAAAAGGATGAGATTAGTTCGATCACAGGAATCTGAGAAAGGTCGTGAGGCAAGGCTCTCTGCAACTCGGGAACATCAGGCTAGGTTTCGTGTTGCAGAAACTTCGACTCGGCGACAATCTCGACTGAGTTCAAATCGTTCTCGAATGATGACAACACGAAGTAGGGAAAACAGGGAACAACGAAAGGCACAGATGGACAAAGAATATACTTCAACCCTGATAATGTAACGGAGCGTTTGGACAACCCAAGACGAACCACTCTGCTCACTTTCTTTAATCTTTGCGGAACAGACGCATTTGCTAAGACACTCTTATACAACGAAGTTATGGAACTAATAATAACTAACTAATAATACGATGGGTATTATACCTATAATATACAACAGGGTATTTTTAACCGCAGAAGACATGGAACAGCCGTAGTAGGTGAACCAGGTATTTTTGAAGATCATGTCATTGGTAGTGTTCATCCAAATAACTCCGAATGCTTTTACCTGCGCCTACTGCTGCACGTTGTCCAAGGGCCTACTTCTTTTGCCGATCTCCGAAAAGTTGACAATATCGTACACCCTACATACCAAGCCGCTTGCCGGGCACGTCACTTGCTGGATGGGGATCAACATTGGGATGATTCTTTGTCAGAAGCAAGTATTAGCGAAAGTCATCATCGGTTGCAACATTTGTTTGCAGTCATGCTGGTGTTTTGTGCACTTTCTGACGCTGCACAGTTGTGGTTAAAGTATCAGAACAAATTGGCTGAAGATTTTTTTAGGCACGTACGACTTAATGATAACAACCCAATTGAGGAGAGATTTCGTGAAAGTCAATTGAATCATTGTTGGCTATTCAAGATATAGTTACATGTATTGGGGGTAATCCTATTTCGCAATATGGCATGCCGGAGGCATCATTTGACGGTGCATGTATTAATAGAGATTACGCGATGGAAACCAACTATGATCCAATTGACCTGGCCGAAATTTTACTAATTGATGTCTCGAGGCTAACTGATGAACAACGTTTGATATTTGATCGGGTGTGCCGCAGCGTTGATAGTGCTTTGGGAGAAATGCTATTTGAAGATGCACCCGGTGGAACGGGTAAAACATTTCTTACGAAAGTTATTTTGGCGAAGGTACGAAGCCAAGGTAAAATCGCGCTTGCTGTCGCTTCATCAGGCATAGCAGCCACATTGTTGCAAGGTGGGAAAACTGCTCAATACAATGTTCAAAATTCCGATCAATTTAGACCGCACAGAAAGCCCTGTTTGTAATATTTCAAGAAACAGCAATAAAGCTAAGGTTCATCGTGATTGTAGCCTTATTATATGGGATAAGTCCACAATGGCCAATCTAAAAGCAGTAGAAGCAGTAGACAGAACGTTGCGTGATGTCAAGCAAAATGATCAACCCATGGGTGGCATTACTATGCTTTTTTGTGGCAATTTTCGTCCGACTCTCCCTGTAATACCACGTGGAACAAGGGCTGATGAAGTTAGACCCTGCCTAAAGAGTTCTCGACTGTGGTTTTACATTATCCCTTTGCATTTGACATTAAATATGCGTGCGCAAATTGGAGGCAACGAAAATGCTCAAGAATTTTCAGATTTGCTACTTGAGATTCGTAACGGTGTGTATCCGCAGGAACAAGGAAAAGTTGTTCTTAATGAAAACCTATGCAACATAGTTTCATCAATGCAAGACCTCATATCATCTGTGTATGGAAACGCAACGCAAATACCAACTTGCGAAAATTCCTGGCTTTGCGAAAGAGCTATTTTGACGCCACGAACCGACCAAGCTGAAATTTTGAGCTATTTTCCGGGGGATTATGTTGAGTATATCTCCATTAACAGAGTCATGGAAGAAGGAGAATCTACAAGCTACCCAGTAGAATTTTAGAATCTACAAGCTACCCAGTAGAATTTTTAGAATCCCTCAATACACCTGGACTACCAGCACATTTAATAAAATTAAAAGTAGGCGTACCCATAATGCTTCTTAGAAATTTAAGCCCCCCAAAACTTTGCAATGGCACCAGGTTAAAAGTGACCAATTTACAACGAAATCTGATAGAAGCAGAGATTTTAACAGGGTGTGGAAAAGGTGAAAGTATTTTCATTCCTCGGATTCTTCTCATTCCAAACAATTTTTCATTTAGTTTTAAACGAGTCCAGTATCCAGTCAGCCTATGTTTTGCGATGACAATTAATAAAGCCCAAGGTCAGACGCTGAAAGTTGTGGGTGTAGATCTAAGTAGGTATCAGCTGTTTCTCGCACGGTCTGTTGTATGTGGCTCTGTCACGGGTTAGCAATCCTAGGAGCCTGTATGCTTTCATCCCCGATGGCCATACGTCAAATATCGTATACAGAGAAGCATTACTGTAAAGTAAATTTTTAGCTACCCAAACGACGGTATATGTAATTCAAAATATGCTGCTCGAAAAGTCACTATTCCACGCGGACGAAGTCGCGGGCACAGCTAGCAATTAATAATTTTATTATATCGCTTCCCGGCAAGAAAACTGTCACAACACATATTAGGTACAAAATGACATAATTACAGCATTAAATAGCGCGTATTTCATTAGTCCGGCTCAAAAAATTTCGTTATTATGTTGCGCATGGTTACTGCTAGATGGCACTAAGTTCTCTTTTTCACGGAGCCGTTTCGCTCCGAACACCGGCGTGAACAGTGTCACATTTGTGTTAATACAGAGTCGACGTATACTGTGTCGCCAGAAAAGTGTTTTAACGTATGATGTGACTTTTTATCGATAAGTTTTACGTTTAAATATTAGAATTGTTACTACAAAGGCGGCACAATCTGTGTTATGACTGTATTGTTGACGAAAAAGCATTGTAAATATTGCCAGATCATACAAAAAAGAGACATAATATGTAAAGTGTCTCTTTTTTAACTGTTTCTGATCTATAATCGCGATTTAAGGGAATTTATAAAAAACGCAAAATATGTAATGTCGTTTTTGTTGTAAACTTTTATAATAATCACGAGTTATATGTTGTGTTCGGTCTTTTTTTCTGTATAAAATTGAACTGAATCTTAATGCCACGTTGCGTATTTTATTTATTTAATAGTACTAATTTTACTAACTGTTTATTTTTTTAGGATCAATATGAATAATAATAGTCGGGCAGCATTGATAATACAACTGGCAAGCGAGAAATTTAACTAACAAAATATTTGTAATCAAAATGATTTGAAAGACGATGATTTTATAATGCAAGGTTAGTGTTTTATATTATAGTCAAATATAAATAAATGTAATGTAACGCCCCGAAGTTCTAGTGGTTTATGTACCGGATCATGATCTTAGGGACTTGGAGCCGATTCCCGGATCAAGCAAAAAGTATCTCGAAATTTTGAACTTTCCTCTGGTTTATAATCACCAACTGGCATTTGCTAAGCGTAGTGATTTTCCCAGATCCTATCATTATAATGGTGACATGAATTCAATGATGGAGGTATTTGCCTTGCAGTGGGACAGGCTGATTACTTCACTTTTATGTATATTTATCAGCTGCATGATTACCATAATACAGTATGGAATCAGACAGCCGCATGTCAGTTGTCCAGGGATACTTATTTATTTTGTTTTTTAGATCTCGATACATCTACTTCGAAAAAATGTGAAAATAAGCAGTACGAAACTGAAGATCAAAACATAATGCATACGCAATGTACAAGTACAAATATTATTGAGGATATAAGAGAAACTTTTTGTACAGGCTTGTAAATATTGAACTGATATTTAAATTATACTCTTACTTTAAGGTTTGATAAATCAAATTACTATATTTCCATCTAAACTCATTGTTTTAGATGGAAATACAACATCAGATAAAGAAAATTTTTATTTCGAAGACGGTGATGACAGTGTCAAAGACTCAAATTTTAAAATTGTCTGTGGGTATAAGAGTTCTACCTCAGGCAGTAGCGTTGGTCGGCCGACTATAAGAAAACGTAATAAGCGGAATTCACCAATATTGCAAAATAGAAAAACAAATACAAAGAAGACTCAGGTCAGGTCCAATTTAAGTACCCAGCCAATAAGTTGAAGCTATTAAATGTGCTAAGAAAAAAGGCAATCCCTAGACCGTGACAGAAATGTCATTTAGTGATTTTTATTCATTGAAGCATCTGTCTGAGGATATTGGGTTAACTACAGCAAAGTCTTTTAAAATTTCTGAGGTGAAGATTTTCAAACTGTTGCAGGACGATCCTACGAAGCTGTTGTTTAAAACCTCTTTTAAAGAACAAAGAAACTCCGAAACAAAGCGAAACCGAAACTCAAAGAAAATAAACTGAAGTATCTATTGGATTTATTACAAAATAGTCATATTCCCCCCTTCTATGAGTCTTTTTATAAGTCTCTTAAGTGAATAATTTAGCTTTTTTTTAGTTGATTGTAAGTTCACGTAAAAAAATATTTTTACCTATAAAGAAGTTTGTTTTGAATTTTTTTCTTATTTTTAAAGAGGTTTTAATTAGTTAGTTTTTCTTATTGTAGGTACCTAAATTTTATAAGTAAAGACAGTTAACCAATAAATTAAGTAATAATGATGATTGCATTTAGACGTATGTTTAAGACAAATAATTTCATGTTAGATCTAAGATTAATTTTTTATATTGTTATCGGCCAAGGAGTGAATTAAGACTGATTGTTAATTAGGCCAAAAGTAGTTATTTATAATTAAGAAGTTATTTTTTGATGTTTTTATTTTATTTTAATGCGAAGTTTATAATTTGGTTACTTTTTCTTTATTTTTAATTAATATTGAAGACTTTTAATAATAAAAGTAATGGTGATTACATACAGTATAATGTGTATTATTTTTTAAACTACAGAAATTTTAATCGAATAAAGAGTCATAATATACATCAAATTAAAAGTTTCTTAAAAGTTAGTTAAATAAAAATACAATTTTGCTATTAAATTTAATGCCCTATAATAAATATATAAATAAGCTATTTATACACCATATTTCAGCGATCTGACTATTATGGTTTTTAAATTATTGACGTCTAGATGAACAAAAAACTATTAAAGTTGCATTTTCTCGAAACAACTATTTTTGTATTCTGACACTTTTTTTGCCGGGAAGCGATATGTAATTTGTTATTTATTAACAGTCAAAGAGATAATGAAGTATAACAGCAGCACAGCTCTATCTTAAAGGTGAAGCAACGCTTCCGAGGTCGGTCTGCGGATGAGTAACCATCTGAACATATCGAGATAGCTCCCTGCCTCGGAAAGCACGTCAAACCGTTGATCCCGGCTGCCATTATACACCTTTGGCAGTCGTTACCGGGTAGTCAGAAGCCAGAATCACCACACAGGGAGACAGTTATCTGTGTAGCGGCAGCGCCACCACACGAAGAAGCTACCTTCTAACTTCGGGTGATTCCGCCGCGCCGCGAGTCTCGTTCGGAACAGTTCGGTTTCGCCGCATTCCTGCGCGCCAGTCCTTTGGTAGTTGTTGCGCAAGGCAGTCACGCGCTAGCTTACCTCCGCACTTAGCTTACCGCGCTCGCTCGTAATACTTAAAACTCATTTCTTATTGTTTAAATTCGCTTTGCTTATTATCTAGTTACTTGTTTTATATATTCTTCCATCTTTCTAACCATGTCTGTCTATATTATTCTTGTGCTTCTTACGCTTGGTGTAACTGTTGTTCGTGACTCTAGACTTTTATTTGGTGGACTAATACCTACAACTGCATTACTGATTGTGTTATGCATGATTATGTCAACTTTAAACTTTTCACTGTAATCAAGTAAAACAACAAAGTAATTAAAGCAACACTTACAAAAAAATAATTCAGACGCTCAGCGAAATGAGAGACGCTCCTTTCAACCAGGTTGCGGAGTTGGTTCGACATCAATGCACGGATACACCTGAAATTTAGCACTTTTGATATGAAGAATGATACTGAACTAATTGCTCAACTCATTAGTAACTGTACTTCACACCCGAACAGCTGCTCAATCTCTATCAAGCCCAGGTTCGGTCGTGTATGGAGTACTGCTCTCATCTTTGGGATGGATCTGCGAAATACCAACTGGACACGCTTGAGCCTATTGAGAAAAAAAACTCATTGGCAACAATACACAGGTCGAATCAAAGTTCCAGAGCCTTGAACATCGACGACGAGTTGCTAGTCTATCGGTTTTCTATCGGTTACATTTCGGGAAGTGTGCGATGGAATTACACAATCTAATTCCGCCAAGCCCGTTCCATCATCGGACTACAAGACAAACAGCGATGCGCCATCATTACATGGTGGACATCCCACCTATACGCACTAAACGTTTTGGGAATACCTTCATTGTGCGTACGGCTAAGGAGTGAGATTCCCTGCCAGAGTCTGTGTTTCCCGATAGCTATAACCTGGGGGTCTTTAAGTCAAGAGTGAATATGTTACTTTTAGCTAATCGTGCTCCATCTTCGACCACATCATCACTTACCATCAGGTGAGATGGTGGTCAAACGCGAGCCTCAATATCAATAAAAAAATAATAATAAAACAAGGATTATATTTTGATATGTCGCCGAGAAGCTTATAATGAACTGGTGCGATTGCTAAATATTTGTATTCCGTTTGTGTTTAACCTTGCAAAGTATGATCGCGTGTCATGGTCGCAAGGTACTCAATTGGCTCCCTATTCAATTAAGCAAGAAATCTCTATTGTAGTTATATCGTCTAACTGGAATAACTGCACCATTAAGCGAGTTTCATTTTCAGAATACACTTCCCTCTTGCAATCTCCATGATGTATTTCTTTAACGATACTCAAGTTATATAAAAAAAAACTTAATTAGTTACTTTTATACCTACCATTAGGTATTTTAAACAAGCTGTTGCCTTCGACTTCGTTTGCCCAGTTTTTCATAGAAAATTTCATCCTCTATTTTAGGGGTTGATTTTTACAAAAGGTTGCATGAATTTGACCCCGTGTCATCAACTATTTTATAATAAAATATTTTTCATTAAAGGTTCAACGGTTTGTTTCACATGGGAAAGCATAACAGACATATAGACAGACTTTCACATTTATAATATCAGTATGGATAAGTACCTGACTTGTGTTTCTTTTTACAATTAATTTGAATAACTTTTCTTAGTTATAATAGTTTACTTAGTTATAATTTATTATTGTTATTACAATGTTATGTAATCCTTCCGAAAATAACTAATGGATGTGAATATTGATGAACATAGGGTGGTTTTATAGTCCTTGTTTCCTCGCACATTTGCGTCGAGGGCTGCAGGTACACCTAAATACATTTCTCCACGACCCCTGACTGAAATGATTATCATGTTGGACCTACCTAGGCATCTTCTAGGCTCGCTCGTTCCATCGTAGACCTCATCTATCGCTTACCATCAGGCGAGATTGAGGTCTAGAGAGGGCTCATCCCGAATTAAAAAACCTAAGGTTTAATAATCCCTCAATTCAATGTGCCTTTTGGCATAGGCGTCTAGCATTTTCCACTGATCCCTTAATATTCAAGATATTTAATAAACATACCTAAAGAAGCTCTCCACTTTGAAGGTAGACTCGCTCCTCTTTTTAGCCACGTAGATGGACCAGTGATGCCTCATCTTGATCATGGTATCAGCCACGTCTATGAGCCAGTTCTCCTCAAGTTCCTTCTTGGTTGCATCACATAGTTTGATCACGTTCTCAAGGAAGTCGTTCGTGTATTGTGGGAAGGGGATCTCAGCTTGCATTTTTTCCATGTCGACTATGTACATGTTTTGGTATCTGAAAGGACAATAGTATGCTTTAGCTTCTTTTATCTACCACTAGCTGTGATCACGATTTCGTTCTGATGAAGATCGAGAATAATAAATCAACACTGTTTTTCTCGCGTAAATCCCGAGCCCGTAGAAATTACAGGATACAAAGCGTAGCCTATATTATGTTGTCCTATAAAACCTCCTTTATCTTCCAGTGAAGGACCAGTTATCGAGTCAACCATTCTAGAGAATAGCCCGGACAAACAAAGATAAACGGATATTTTTTTTTAATATTTTTGTGTGTCAATAATAAAATAATAATAAATAATAATAATATTCCACAACTTTTCACACAACGCCATCTAGTCCCAAACTAAGCAGAGCTTGTGGTATGGATACTAGACAACTGATAAACATACATATATATTTCTAAATACATATACATATTATAGATAAATTTAGTGTTGCCCAAACGAGATCTCAGAACAATGTAACAGAGTCTGTTACATTGTTCTGAGATCTCAACTACCGTTTAATAAATAGCAATAGGATAATCGCTAATTGCAAGACTCTTGCGAGACTCTCGTTTGGGCAACACTAGATAAATTACACCCAGACAAAGAACAAATGACCGTGCTCATCACACAAACATTTGTCCTAGGTGGGAATCGAACCCACGACCTTGCGCACAGCAGTCACTTGAGTAAACATAGTTAAACCACAGATAGACAAAGCATTTTATTATATGTACGTATGTATAGATACCGACCGCTGCGGTCTATTTTCAGTCTAACCTTAAGCAGCTGATCGCCAGTATTTAACATGGAGCCGCTATAAACACTTTCTCATCCCCAGTAACACCCATGATGTGACGAGCACGCACAGGGCCGGATTAACCATTAGGCGGAGTAGGCAACTGCCTAGGGGCCCCGCATCAACTAGGGGCCCAGGCCCAGTGCACGCACCAAGAAAACATGTTTCTTCGAACGAGAATTTGATGTGTGTTTGAATTTAGGGACCTCACTGTTATCTCACAAAATACAAATCGTTAGATTTAGTAGTACAATTAAAACAATTATAGGTAAAATCTGGGAATAAGTAAACAAATATATTAAAAACCACAGCCCTTAATGTGCGTTTCCTCAGTTCACACACGATTTGGTCAGTCAAAGTAAGGAATCATCGAATGATTTCTCCCTCTCTAGGTGGAGTGGATGTGTCTGTCTTCTACTGACTAAAAACCCACCGTTTCTTCAGCTAACCTTGCTCTGCTTGCTTTATGGGGCCGCGGTATCTGGTTAGAACATTCACGCAATTCCCGGGACTGTGCTTAACTTACAAACTAAGCGATTACACGCTACGGGCACCTCCTGTGGGGTACGGACGTCGGCTTAGGGCGTCGCTGGGAAAGATCAGCTAGGCACAAGCTCAGACAATCTCTTCCAACAGTGAAGACATAGAAGTACTCCCTCACCTCTCCTGCCATATCCTCCTGAGCTCCAACAGCACGGGGTTACCGAGGTAGTACCGGAAAGAAAGTGCCTCTTTGCTCTTGAGGAAGGGAGTGTGCCAGGGCACGGGAGCCCTCACGATGTGTGCCGGCCACAGGGGAGGGATGAAGGGGATCTGCAGGCGAGCCTGTTCTGCGGGGTCGTTTATGATGTACACCAGGATGCATCTGCGGAGTTATGACGATTTGTTGAAATCGATAAATGTCTTATGTCGGAATTTCCAGAGAATTCCCAAGAACTACTAAATGAAATACTGCATAATAGCCGCGTTATATTCGTTGCCCGCGACTTCACTCGCATTTTATTTACGCTTATATTCCGAAATATAACTTAAGCTCTTTCCCTCTCTCTCTGTGCTAAATGGGGTAGTTGAGTACCAAACACCCAAACTATAAATAAGATCAAAATGTTCGCATTTTTGTAAACATATGTTTTTTTCCCCCTGCTAAGCAAAAGCATTCTCGTTTTCCCTCCAAACATCTCTCTATCTTAAGCAATTTCAGATTATGTTTCCCTGCGAACACACTCGTCAGCCCACCTGCGCCGTGGTCGACTTCGGTGTTTGACAACATGTGCCCTGTCATCAATACTAATATTTGCTTGCTTCTATACGAATATTATAAACAGGTAAAAGTTTGTAAGTTTGTATGTAGTGGGTAATCTTCGGAAGTAATGAAGAAAGAAAGAACTTTTTTAATTGGTTTAAAAATTATTTCTTTGGTAGTAAGCCGCATTATTGGGGAGTGCTATAAGCTATACATTATTTCGAAAAGTCTAAGATTAACCAAGAAACGGGCTTTTACAGTAACATATACAGTGTGTTAGGTTAAACGAGGGACTTATTGAGGGAGGGTATACAGTATTCGATTCTCGTTCCAAATATGTGAAAAACCTATAACCTAAATTTTTGACGTAATTGTCCAATACAATACATTTATCATCTACACTGAGCCGCAAGAGGCGAATGAACTTGTAAACAGTACCTAAAGTAATCGCGTAGCAAACCCCGGCCCGATCCTGCCAAAAAAGGAAGCTCGTGTGTAAACTCCGCCCCCACGGGAGTCCCCCCGAGGACATTTGGTATGGTTCTGGTCTGTTATTTATCAGTTTTTTTTTGTTCATATTTTTATTAGTATCATGTAAGCATACACTATTGTAGGTTTGAATATGTCCCTCGTCTAAAGTAATATACTGTATAAGTATAGATTCTCCTCATGCTAAATGGGCCTTACCTCTTCATGGCCATGAGGAACAGGTCCCGGATGTCGGCCTCGCTCTGGCGCACGACGGCCTGCCACGTGAGGACCAGCATGCGCCGTTTGATGTGCACCGTTTGCTTATCGACCGCCGCGCGAGCTCGCTTGTACAGCTCTATTGGAAACTCTGGTAGCTGCTTGCCTGTTAATGACTGGAAAACAACAAAGAAAATTTCATGATTTATTTCACTACCTCTTCCTTTTTCACTAAGTTCACAACTTACGACTCAAAACACGGTGGACATCCCACCCATACACACAAAACGTTTTAGGAATACTTTCATAGTGCGTGTAGCTAAAGAGTGGAATTCCCTGCCGGAGTCTGTGTTTTCTATAGCTTCTACTTCTAGTTAAGTGTGTTTCATCTTCGACCACATCATCGCTTACCATCAGGTGAGACAGTGGTCAAGCGCGAACCTACCAGGATGGCTCGCTTTTAAGGTCCCTTAGCCGAAAACTATACATCTCCCGAATTAGAAGTCTATCGGATTTTGGTTCGTTTCTCTATGACTGTAGTGCTAAAACACATTTATCGAAATTAGACAAGCTGCAAAATCAGGCCCTGCGAGTAATAAGAGGTTACATTAAAAGCTCCCCTATTCACGTTATGGTATCAGATTGATGTATTTCACCTTTATACTTAAGAAGGAATATATAGCTTACAAAATAATATTGTCTAAAAAGTCGGTCGTGGTCAAATAATGTCACAAGTAATCTTATACCCTAGTTGAGCGACTTTTGTCATACTTCTTATTGGCAACACAAAAAAATACCATTAATAGTAAAAGTATATAATGATGTAGGCATTTAGAAATTACATCATCAGAATTCCTTAAAATCTTAAAACAATCATTAAAATTGAACTTATAAGTTTAAGCACCACTAAACGTAATTAGAACCCAAGTGTGACCTCAAATCAAACGGAGGTTCTGCGTGTAGTTAGCACTCAGTAAGTGTATTCATATACTCAAACCCTAGAGCGCATTAGCCATTGACGAGAAAAAAAATCCTGAAGTTTGAAAAAAAAAACTTTTTTTGTATTTAAATCTACTAAAATAAAACAAGATTTTTCGCAAATCTACGCTTGCTACTACGGAACCCTTCATGGTCGACACGCACTTGGCCACTTTTTTCAGTCTCCCCTAAGGAACTACCGTAACTAAGGCCGCAGACGTTTCACAGGGAGCTTGAGCGGTCTCCTAAGAGGACCCGGGCTTGTTTCAAGGTGCTGATTGTGATAGTGACCACCGGAGTGAGTTTGGTGACGTAAACATCTCACACTCCTTGGCCTCATCCCCAAAGGCCGAACGCCCTTTGAAGGTTTCCCCCCAGTAACAAAAAGGTATCTACTGTTTATTGAGGGTTTTACTCACCACACTCAAGTAATATTCGATCCTCTTCAAGGCCTCCGGGGTGATGAACCTGTAGTGTTCCTCCTCGGTAGTGGCTATCATTTCTGCCTTCTGCTGATCTGGATCACGAGGCTCCTCAAACTGTAACTTCGCTAAACGTCTGGAAAATAACCAGAATTTATGTTACGACTTGATTAAAACTTATTGGGAATACTTTCACTGTGCGTACAGCTAAGGAGTGGAATTCCCTGCCGGAGTCTGTATTTCATGATAGCTATTATAACCAAGGGGTCTTAAAGTCAAGAGTGAACAGGTTACTTCTAGGTAAGCGTGTTTCATCTCCGACCACATCATCGCTTACCACAAGGTGTGATAGTGTTCAAAAGCGACGAGATCCTAATAAAGGTCTTTCGTACTGAGTTTTGCTGTATATAATAGAACCCAATCATCGGTAAGGCTTGTGGTTTTACAAAAGCGTCCTGTAGTCGTCAGATAATATCATTGATATGTGGGGAAAGATTATTAAGTCTGTAGTAAAAAAAACTGCTAAAAATACGAAAAAATTGGGAAAACCTGACGACAAATTCTAACACTGGGGCTATTAGAATCTTGTATTGATTCCCCCTGTATGTTTTCTGTGTAAAGAATAAGATCGTTGGATTTAAATACTATTCTCATGTGAAAGCCAGCTTCAACAGTAGCAGCCAGGGGGTCATGCAGACCCCAGCGTATGTGTGGGAGTGAACAGAGGGTGGTTTTAGACAGTAACAGTCTGACAGATTCCTTCCCCCTAGAGTAAGCGAAGGGGATTTCCACTAAGAGATTTAACAAATGTAGATACTATATTCTCGGTTTAAAAATAAAATACTTTTTGAACTCCTCCTGTGCCGCTAATTCTGCCGCTAACTTGTCTAGTTTCCTCTTCTCCGCTCTTCTTTTCTTAGCTTCTGCTTCGGCAGCTTTCCTTCTATCGTATTCACCGGACACTAAATCTTCTAGCTTCACTAAACCTGGAAATCGTTAGTAATAGATGTTACGTCAGGAATTATTCAGAAGCAATCTGGAGTATGAATAGTTTCCGAGTCTGAGAGAGAGAGAAACGAAAAAATCAAGATTAATGCAGACACTTGTTTTTTTACCAGCGGCATCTTAATTTTCTGCCACAATACACATTAGTTACATGATTTTATGGATACATTTTATACACAGTAAACAAATTGTAAGAGACTGGTGCCTAAACTAGGCTCTTTAGGTCTTGCTTCTAATTTAGGTAGCTCTAACAAACTGGTCCAAAATCAATTTATTTATAAAATAACTTTATTTTATAAAAGTTTGTGCAACACAAAATGTACAAATGCGGACTTACCTAATATCAGCGGCATTCTCAACCAGCCAACCACGTGTGGTGCAGAGATAAAATGGCAGGTGCATAAAAAAAAATAACGAAGTACCTAGATCGTGAATCGAAATTAACGAAATACCAACTGGACGCCCTTGAGTCTATCGAGAAACGAGCCAAGAGACTCATTGGCAACGATGCATTGGTCGAGTCAAAGCTACAGAACCTTGAACATCGACGACGAGTTGCAAGTCTATCGGTTACATTTTGGGGAGTATGCGATGGAATTACACAATCTAATTCCGCCAAGCCCATTCCATCATCAGACTACGAGATAAACGGCGAAGCGCCATCGTTACATGGTGGACATCCCACCCATACGCACAAAACGTTTTGGGAATACCTTCATTGTGCGTACAGCTAAGGAGTGGAATTCCCGGAGTCTGTGTTTCCCGATAGCTATAACCTAGGAGTCTTTAGGTCAAGAGTGAATAGGTTACTTTTAGGTAAGCGTGCTTCATCTTCGACTACATCATCACTTACCATCAGGTGAGATGGTGGTCAAACGCGAAACTATTTTCAATAAAAAAAAAAAAATTGCAAGAAAATAAACCGACTTCTAAAAACCATAAAAGCACTAAAAAGTTTAAATAATACTATAACTAAACCTAACCTAAACTATGATTAATCCATAGTAAAATTTAACATTTTTTTGGAGTCGGTGCCAAGCAATGTACGATACCTAAATGACTATAATATATAGGTTAATCGTAGGTTAGGTTTATTAATATAGGTAGGTTATAGTATCATTTTTAACTTTTTAGTGCTTTTATGGCTTTTAGAAGCCGGTTTCTTGTTTTGCAAAAAAAAAAAAAATTTGCTAATTTTTAGTGACATATTTTTAATCTTATAAAATTAGGGTAGCGCTATTAAATATGCTTCTCGTATGAGAAAACGGCGTCGAAGTGAAACTGAGAATGAAAAACGATTCTATTTATTTTTATTATTCGTGGTACACCTGGAAAGTGCATACCGTTACAATTCCAACAAGCCCACAGACAGCTAAGATACATTGTCTTGTTATGGAGTTCCGGTGCCTGTCTCTTAGATTCATCATCAGATCTGATAGTATTGGTTCTTATAGTATTGGTTCTTATTGAACGCAAATGCTTCACTTGTTTTAGAAAATACCAAAATCGCTTTTCGTTTTCCTATAAAATTTGAAGAGTTCCCTCGATTTCACCAAGATCAGATCACGACTTGGTGACTTTGGAACAAATAAAAGAATTTTCCAAATCGGTCCGTAAATGAAGGAGTTATGCGCGCACAAAAAACGAAATGCAGAGTAAACGAAAAGATCGTCAATGTAGATTTTTTGGACCTGTTGGTTTTTCAGAAACGGCGTGTTCGATTTCGATAAAATTTTCATGGGACCATTTGGGAAGTATATATACCCTTTCAAACAAAAAAAGAATTTTTCAAATCGGTTGGCAAGCGACGGAGTTATGCCCGGACAAACGTTTAAAAAAAAAATACAAACATCCGAATTGAGAACCTCTTCCTTTTTTAGAAGTCGGTTAAAAAAACGCTTTGACCCGACTGCAAAACATTAGGGTAATATAAGTTTTTAAGCTAACATGGTCACAACAGTATCATTAGAACTTAAAACAGTTGGCACTGTTGCAAGCGCCATGATCACGGATGAACATCACCCGTGAACATTATTCTAATGATAATGAGGGTACTGCTACTGCCATCTTCGACCACCACCACGACTTACCATCAGGTGAGATGGTGGTCAAACGCGAGCCTATTATCATTAAAAAAAAAGTTATTAATTAATTGACAAATCACGCGCACCTTTCTGCAGCTTATGCTTCTTCTTTTCTTCCTCGATGGCCCTCAGTCTCTCCTTCTCCTTCTGCGCCAGAGACTTGAGCGGAGGGAACTGCATCTCCCCGTTAGGTCCCAGAGGGCCGTACAGCTTGGGCGGAGTTCTCTTCTTAGGTGGCATGTTCACCAGACGTATGGCTTTCGTAGTGGCCGTGTAGCAGTTGCCTGCGGATGATAGATTCTGATGTATTTAGCAGGTTATGTTACTTATTCTGTGCCAGCAGTTGGATAATTGTGATTATTAAATAATATTTAATACGATTTAAATGGACAAAAGTGGACAGAGAAAAGTGGAAGGAAGGAAGGGAGGCCTTTGCTCTGCAGTGGGACACTACATGCTTATATGAACGAGATAAATATAACGAGCGAGCAATATTGAGAGATTGACTGCTGTGCTGTTTGTACGGCCCATAAATTGTTGTTTCGGATGTGAGTGTTTGTAAAAATGCACTCACGATACTGCAGCGCAAAGTCGAAAAATAGAAAAAACAGCTATTCGTTACTCTCTCTCTCAAACTTGAGAATGGTTGGATCGATTTCAACAATTTATTTTCTAACCCTTCAATTCATAGATTGGTAATCTTTCAAGTCCTACAGGGAAGGTTTAAAGGGAAAAATATCAATGAGGGGATTTAAAACTTGTTAAATTCATAAATTGCAGACAAACTGAACGAGAAACCATTGTGTATAATACGTAAGACAAGTAATTACGACGTGTAAAGCCATCGGCTAGTGATGATTGTACATATACCAGTGATGTTGGTTCATTTAAAACTTGGTCTTATAAGTTGGCTCTGAGCAAAGCTCCGTTAAACTATATAAGCATGAGTTATACCTACCTAACAATGGAATCACGCGTTACTTTCCATACCAAACTAATACTACAAAAAATACCTAGTGTTTACTCTGCAAAAACCTCGAAGCATCCTATCCTCATGAGATGTTTAGGTACTCAACGAGTTCGGAGGTACTGACCTGTGCAGCTTTTTGGCGGACTTAACACTAGATAATCTTCGGCAGTATTAGATGAGTTATAAGGATGAATGATGAATAATGAAAATGTCATGCTCTCTCCTTAAACACTTACCTATGGAATCTGAAGGCCTGACGTGGTTGTAGCCTTCCCGATGAGGAACTCCCTTCGTCCAAGACTGAGCTTGCATCAACGGCAGGAATTCACCACAGCGCTGTTCGCCTTCACCTGAAAATCAACCGTAATACATTACAATTCATTATTTTTTGCCATGTCAGCACAGCGCCATCTATTGAACTTTATGAAAGAAAGGAAGTTGTTAGAAACATATTATCAACTAATCTAAACTATAGACCATGTACACCCACAAATATAAATTACATAGAAAAGTAGTCAGTAATGGCTTAAGACGTGTGTTTTTTTTTTTCGACGTAAATGTGGTGATATGATCAAACGTAGTAGTGTCGCATGCATACAGTGGTGTAGTGTTGCATGTATATTTCATATTAGTATATTTATAGCACCTAGATAGATGTATAAAAATAGCCCAGATTACCGAAGCAACCAATGTCTACTTAGCATGCCAGTTGGCTTGGAGTAAACAGACAGAGTAAAAACGGTAAAAAGTCAAATTAGTAGCTTTAGTAAGTAGGAATTTTAAAAAAATAGGTTTTGTATCCAGATATTTGTAATAGCTCTTTAAAGGATATTTTAAAGGAAGTTTTGAAATAAAATAACAATTTATTTTACAAATCTGATTTAATAAATTATGTAGTTAAAACTTCCCGAAAATATATTACCCACCAATACACCATAACCTAGTTTAAAAAAATCTTATTATATATTCAAAGATTAAGGAAACATAAAAATGTCTTAGAAAATAATGTTAATTATAATAAAAAATCATTTTTTTGTTTTGTTGTGCTAGACATAAATATAATTAATCCTTAAATTGTATTTAGTTAACTTCCTATAATATACGATATATAATAATAGGTACAGTAAAATGTAATGATGAAGTAATAAACAATAATAAATAACAATATTTTAGGTTCAATTGGATTTTCTGAATCCTAACAGGGTCTTCTTATTTATATATTCATTTATTACATGCACAAAAAAATAATCCGTAAATTCTTTTCGTTCCAATTGGAAGCCATAATACAAAAACCCTTACTATTGTAAACAAATAGTAAACAAAAAAACCTACCTTTTTTATTTAGTTGTCTTGTCCCTTTTCAGCAACAAGCCCCTTTCTGTCTGTTTACTGTTTTTATTTTTGTTCATGTCTTTATCAATAGATGGCGTTGTACAATTGCGTCACGTTTCTGAGTGGCGGAGTTAAGATTCTCCGCCGCTCGGTTTGGTCAGTGTGACTACTATTTTAGTATCTCTCGCTTCCCTGAGACGGATTAAATCTTTCGCCTTGTGCTTAAGAATCCGTGGAGGGGGAGCAATTACATCAACTTTCTAGTATTTGAAATTTTTGAAATACTTCGCGTAGGCGAAGCGTATTTTATAGGGATGAGATATACCAAAGAGTAGAGATGAGATATACTTGCAAATATGAATACCAGGGCTTGCAAGTACGAGTCTGTAAAAATACCTGGGTTGGAAACCAGGTATTAAAATACTAGAAAGTATTTTGAGCCACTTCGGATTTCAGTCTACTAGTCCAGGTCGTACCATGCCACAATCTAGTACGGCTTTTGTAGATGAAATCTTTCCTTCCTACTTAATTTAAAGAAATTAATAATTCACTTTAAATTCACGGAAATATGTTTTCTTTGCACATGCAACCATAAGGCATAAGGTTTGACACTCCCGATTTGTATGATATTAATGCTTTGCACATTTTACATTCAGCTTTATTTTAGCCAAACTTTTCTTAGTAGCCATGGTTTGTAACTGTATTTTTATTTACAACTAGTAAGTCTTATCAATTTTAAAAGAAAACACTTAACTACAGTTCAAAAATCGTCTTTTACCTATTTAAATATTTACATTCCTAACTAATAAACAAAGTCACGTACACATAAAAAAGCAGTTTTGTTTATTTACACACTAACTGTTAATAGTTTAAATTCAAAAAACTCGCGAAATAAGAAAGTCACGGTCAGTTGGTAAATTGCATAACAAGCTCGCACTCACTTCTCAGTATTTATATGTATCATCTATGCACTCACTCAAACGACAACTGACGAAAGAAAAATAAAAAACGTAAACATAACAAAATATTTTCTAAAATACTTTCGTTCACGCAATAATGTGTCTTTTATTAATAGTCATTAGGGTGAATGGCGCCGCAAACTACTCAAAAGAAAAGAAAAAGTTCCCTGATGCACACACCTACACAGATTTCGGTTTATGTACTCAGACAACTTTGGAATATTTAGAGAAATACTACACAATCGCATTTACAAATGAAAAATACTTTGAACCTTGCAAGTATTTTTTTTCTGATACGATTATGCTCCTTTTTGCTGAAGCAAAACGAATCAATTTCCTATGCAAGTATTTTCACATCAATCCAAGCCCTGTTGGAAGAAAAAATACTTGCATAGGAAATTGACCCGTGATTTCTTATAAATAAGAAGCACAATCGCGTTTACATATAAATACTTGCAAAGACAAACCGTATACTAGAATAGACTTGCATACGAAATTGAAAGTATTTTCTATCTGTATAGGAAATTGAACCGTGATTTTCTAAGAATAAGGAGCACAATCGCGTTTATAAATAAATACCTGCATAGAGACGACGTTTCTACTTTTACTCAATCCAAGCCCTGTTGAAAGAAAAAATACTTGCATAGGAAATTGACCCGTGAGTTCTTATAAATAAGAAGCACAATCGCGTTTACATATAAATACTTGCAAAGACAATCCATATACTAGAATAGACTTGCATACGAAATTGTTACGTAGTCTCTTACAGATAAGGAGCATAATCGCATAGTTGGGCGATCGTCAAGCCCCCACCGGAGCGAGTCCGACTCCGAGTAGCCGTATAAAATACTTTGAAGTCTTGCAAGTATTTCGGATCGGTACCTGGTGTACGTACTTGGAAGTAAATACCTGGTGTAAAAACCAGGTCGCGTAAATACGTACCATCCCTAATGGGTTGTACTAGGTAAATTTGGGACTAGAGTGTTAGGGTAGGACACGACTTGAAAAAGAATTTGTAAGAGTAGCCTCTTTTTTGTACTGAGCCGGCACAATGTCCCACTTCAAATGAGATGAGGCGAGGCGTACTGAACTCTGAAGCTCGGCGATACATTTGAAGTAACCAGTAGTGTTGGGTAGGACACGACTTGAAAAAGAGCTTGTAAGAGAAGCCTCTTTTTTGTACTGAGCTGTTTTTGAAGTGTCAAGTGGGACATTGTACAATGTCCTACTTGACACTTCAAATGAGGCGAGGCGTACTGAAGCTCGGCGATACATTTGAAGTAACCAGTACGAATATGATATTTGATTTTATTGTGTTAGTATCGTCATAATATTACACTCCATTTTCTCTCAAACCAATATAAAAATAATAAAACACTCCAAAATAATAACACAAACTAGCTAAACAAGAATAATAAATAGTTATTGAATGTCATTCATTAAACAGAATAATTACAAAAACTTACATGAATATTAATTGTCACTTAGATAGAATACTTATTAACTTATTTCGCAATGACAAACAATTACAAACAATAATTTATCAAAACTTTTGCATTAAAATTTTGAATGCAGATTCAAAATTTTAAATTTAAGTCGTACACGTTTCAATTCACGCCTCATGGTAGTACATTTATTTAGCATTTAGCATTCACTCCCGTCGGGCACGCCGCAATTGCGGCGGTAAGACCCCTCTTTGAGGAGTGGCTAGATCGGCGTCACGGCGTCCTGACCTACCGCATGACGCAGGTCCTCACCGGACACGGAAGTTTTGGGAGGTACCTGTGTCTGATGGGAAAGGAGGAAACGCCTGGGTGTCACCACTGCGAGGGTCGCCCTGAGGACACCGTAGAGCACACGGTGCAAGACTGCCCCGCCTGGGCAGAGCACCGACGTGTCCTCACGGCGGCGATAGGCGGAGACCTCTCGCGCCCGGCACTGGTCGAGGCCATGCTGCGGGGCGAGAGGGAGTGGGAAGCGGTCGCCTCCTTCTGCGAAGCAGTCATGCTTCCGAAGGAGGAGGCGGGCCGCGTGAGGGAGAGGATGGCGTCCTCCCTCCAGCCCAGCCGCAGTGGTAGACGCCCACGGCGTCGGACGTCGGCCGACGATCTCCGGCCACCGTAGGCGCGGGCATGCGGACAGCGAGTAAAGGGCAACTCGCTGTCCGACCATGGACCATGCCCGGGTCGACGGCGCGTCGTGTTCCACGCGCGCCTCAAAGAGCGTCAGCGACATGACGAGGCCCCCTCTGCAGAGGGCCGAAGCCCGCCGGGGTCGTGGGACTCATCCCGTTACCGTGGCCCCGGTACGTAAAGGGCTATTGAAGGAACACCGTGGATTTTAGTCAGTAAAAGTCTGACAGTCCCTCCCACCCTGCCCGGAGTGGGAGGACTTATTTGATAATTTTACCACGTAAAAAAAAAAAAAAAAAAAGCATTCACTCCCGTGGATTCTATCACGGTAAAAACATAACGCTCCTTTTTTCCAGTCGCGTAAAAAGTAGCCTATAACCTTCCTCAAGCTTCAAGCTACTTCCATACCAAATTGCATCCAAATCCACCCAGTACTTTCGAAGATTAGCACGTTCAAGCAAACAAACAAACAAACTTTTCCGCTTTATAATATTAGTGTATAGATTAGAGTGAATAAAATATATCATTACGTCTCGAGTCGCGTCTTGTTTCGTCCATCGGTTCATTGAAAAATGTCGTACTAAAGGTGAACGCAGACCTAGCCGCACCGCAGTCTCTACAGTCCCCGCAGTCATCGCTTTTTGTTAATGGCCTCGCACATCTATCCGCGCCGCAGTCGCTGCAGTCGTTCCCGTCAGTGTTGCCAGATTTTTTAAAGCATTATCTGTACCGAAGATTTAAAAAATCTGTATAAAATCTGTATTTGGTATTGGTATTTTGCTCTTTTGTGTAATTTTATCTGTAGGTGCTATAATAGGAAATAAGCAAGTAATTATTTATTTATAACTCTGGCAACACTGCGCGCCGAGGATGCGAATGACGTCATCCGCGCTGCGTGCGGGTGACGTCATCAGCTGCGGCTAGGGGAGTTCGGTCGTTTCAGGGACTGCGGCGACTGCGGCGCGGGTAGGTGTGCGAGGTTGCATAGAACTTCATATAAAGAATTCGAATGCAAAGACTGCGGCGCGTGCGGTGCGGCTAGGTCTGCGTTCACCATAATGCAGCATGTGCCGCGCTTTCTATCTCTCTCACCCTTACGATGAGTGACGAGCGTGCACCGCGACATAAAATTTGAAGTAGTACATTTTATAGTGATGAGCCGCTCTTAGATTTTGACGTCATGTACGGGACAAATGTACTGCCTCTTGTAAGTCCTACTCAACACTATTTGGGACTAGGTGCACCTATTGTTAGTATTTCAAAATACGTGATCCAGATACCTATTCCACCTAGTCCACCTAGTCCCTAGTCCACCTAGTATCAATTATTACTTATCGAATGTGGTCATGGTGCACGTACTTAGTCCAAGTAATTTTTTTTATTGTGGCTACTAATTTTGCAGGAAACTGCTAAACAACAAATGAACACGGTATTTTGAATAAATTTTACGATGACGGTCTTTAAGCTTCACGGACTCACCTCGTTGCCACTTCTCCTGTACTTGATATTTCTATTGAACTTAGGGTGTTAGCACCAGCAATCAGTGATACTGATAAGACTAGGTTAGTACCTAGTAATTGGACTTTATTTACAATTACAATTGAGTCATGAAATTGTTATATAATATCTAGTCTTTTCAATAATATGACAAAGTTAGGTGGCTTTAGACAACCTTTCCCAAGTAGTAGCTTTCGTGCACAAAGCCTGTTTAAGCCAATTCACACTGACATTAATCTTTCAGGTATTCAAAATTACCACGCCCGAAGTAAGCACATAGATGTCCGATATCATTACATCAGAGAAGGTTGCAGTCAATGAAATACTTATCAAATACAAGAATACAGAAGACACGGTCACTGACGTTCTGACGACGGGACTCCATCGAATGAAACATGAAATGTTTATGACTGCTATGGGTTTGCGTCCAGAAGAACGTTGGGAATAAATTAACGCAATCCTTGACATATATTATTAAGTCTAATGATCAGTACTAGTTTTAATAATTAACAATATACTACTTTTTTTCTTAAAAACTACAATCCTTGCTTTATTTCAACTTAAATTAAAAAAAAGTTAAAAGTAAGCCCGTTTTTCGACCTGTATACTTTATCGATATCGATAAAGAGGCTACTGCCATCGCTCGGCACTATTTAGTCTGATAGGTTGGTAGTACTGTTGTATGACGTCTTGTTCCCCGTGTATGTTCGTTCAGTTGGTATTGAAATACTCTTTGGTAGAGATGAGTCGTATTTACTAGAACAGATCCAAAGAATAGGTAAATTTCGAGACTAGGCGGCACCTATTCTCACTTTGACAACACCTAGTATCATGAAGTATTGCGAAATCCAACTGCTCTTAGGCTTCATAGCACTAACGCGTAATTGCATTCCATTCACTCAACACGTTATAAACCTGCTTTACCGCACATTCATGTTTGTCAAAATCATTCGTTTGTCAGTCACTTGAATTTAAACCCTAATTCAAAGTAAATAAAAGTAACGCAACGCGCACGCGTGTTGTGCAAGAATATATATTCTGTCCTTTTTTAACTACGCTATTCCGTAGTCTTCCCATCTTTATCTTTCAATACTCGAGACTAGTCAGTAATCATTCGATCCGAGAATACTCGATCCGAATGAGTACCACCTAGTCTCGACAAGACTAAGTATTACGAAATATCTATTTACTTAGTCTTTTCGAGACTAGTTGCATTTATAATATTAGTAGGATAATTAGTAGGAAGTAGGATAGTAGGATGCGAAAGTTTGTGAGGATGGATGGATGTTTGTTACTCTTTCACGCAAAAACTACTGAACGGATCTGAATAAAATTTGGTAAGTAGATAGTTGACATCCTGGAATAACACATAGGCTACTTTTTATCCCGAAATTCCCACGGGATCGGGATTTGGGCGTAAAAACCTTCCCACGCGGACGAAGTCGCGGGCAGAAGCTAGTTATACATAAAGTAAACGCGGTTTCATTTAATGCCTCTCGCTTTAATCAACGTTGTTTATAAACAATTAAAAACAGATAAGATAAGATAAGATACTTTATTTTGCAAATATGGGTAGTACAATAACATGTGGTGTAAGGGTACAATGTGAGTTCAGCCATATTTTACCAGAAGGCATGCAAAGGTACAATAATTTAATTCACAAAAGTAATTCAACTGTAAATTACATAATGCAATTAAATAACAAAAAATTATAAATTAAATCAAATGCAAAATCGATTATTATGACTAAACAATAATTACCAGATAATATGTATATAAAAAAATAAAAAATAAAACAAATATCTAAATCATAGCATTAAATTAAATGTTAAAATATAAATGTCAAAACTATAATGTCAAAAAGGTAAGTTGTATAATTAAAATTGAATAATAAATGATCACAGTTTAATCACAATTAATAAAAAGCGCCAAAATATTATTAAATTAAATGTTACAAAAAAAAAATGTCAAAATATAATGTCAAAAGTTAAATGTCTAATGTTGAATGTCAAAAATTTAATGTCAAAATTAGGTTGTACAATTAAAATTGAATAATAAATCATCACAGTTAAATCACAATTAATAGGAAGTACCAAAATATTAACAAATTTTATTTTCCATTAAGAAATCCGAAATGCTGTAATAAGTCTTGTCTGCTAAAAAGTTTCGCAATTTCTTTTTAAATAATGACATATTTAAATCTTTCCAAGCTTTGGGTAATTTATTAAATATTTTCGGTGCCATGCAGCAGACACTTTTGCGCATCAGTGTTGTCTTAGCCCTTTGGACACACAGTCCACTATTGTCGCGTCTATTTCGTGCAACCAAATCATTTACGCGTTCAAAATAATCTGGGTTTGATTTAACAAACACAGCTATCTCCAAAATATAAACACAAGGCAAAGTTAAGATTTTGTGCTTGTTGAAATATGGATAGCAACTATCCGTAGTTTTCAGTTTGAACATCGAGCGGAGACACCGTTTCTGGGCCTTGAATACTTTTTCTTTATCAGTGGAATTTCCCCAAAATATAACCCCGTATCGAAGATGGGATTCGACAATACCGTAGTAGGCAGTAAGAAGCGCATCCGTGGAAACTCTCACTGATAATGAATGTAAAGCATATGCTGATTTGCTTAGTTTTTTACAAAGTTTGTCTATATGTGGTTTCCAGTTCAAACTTTTATCAATTTGCAAACCTAAGAATGTTGTGCTTTCAACTTCGTCAATAATATGATTATTAAAATTAACATTGAGATTTTTACTCGGCATACGTTGACTGAAATGCATAAATTTTGTTTTAGAAAGGTTAATTTTTAAGTTATTATCGTCTAACCATGTTATAAACGACGCTAGGGAATTATTTATTTCGGTTTCATATAAATCTACATTGTTACATGGTATAGTTATGGTACTATCGTCAGCAAACAGTGTCACGGGTTGATCTATGTATTTTGGGAGGTCATTAATATATAATATAAAAGTTAAAGGGCCCACCACGGTCCCTTGTGGTACCCCATAGCTAACTTCACGTTCTGATGATCGAAATATCTCTTCATGATTATTTTTATTAAATCTATGAATTTTAGTTATTTGTTTTCTGTTGCGCAAATATGATTCCATTAAATTTAAGACATTTCCTCTGATACCATATGCCTCAAGTTTATTCAAGAGAGTCTTATAATGTACATAATCAAAGGCCTGGGTCATGTCACAATATATGGCACATACCGGTTTACGTTCATCCATATTTCTAATGACACCACGTATAAAATCATATATGGCCATATTTATCGTTTTACCCTTTCTAAATCCTTTCTGTTCATCACACAATAAGTTATTCTTCTCTATGTATTTATATATCTCATTATATATGTACTTTTCAAATATTTTTGATATTATGGGAATAAGTGCAATGGGCCTATAACATTCCATGACGTCTCTATTTTTTTTCTTAAATAATGGCTTTACTATGGAAGTTTTTAAGGCATCGGGATAAATACCTGCACTTATGCTAAGATTCAGAATATGGCTTAGGTGGCTACATATGTCATGGGCTACTGCTTTAAGTATATTTGTAGATATACCATCATAACCTACGCTACTTGTGTTCTTAAGCGAAATTATTATTTTTAGTATGTCATATGGTATACTTGGTGCAATGAACATCGAATTAGACTGACTGCTTATTCTATGCGGTTTCGGTTTACTATTTACTTTCAGTTTTGGCTGAATTTTGTCAATAAAAAAGTTATTAAATGCATTTGCTATTTCCTTTGGATTTGATATTGTAGTACTGTCATTAATCTTTATACTATTTATGCATTGTTTGGGGATATTATGTTTGGTTTGATTTATGATTTGCCAAGTAGTTTTTGACTTGTTCTTAGATTGTTGAATCCTGTGATTATTTTGCGCCTTTTGTGTAAGATTTATAATCTTTTTATATAAACTGGAGTATTTACAAAACTTTGATTTATTGACTTGGTTAGGGTTTAATCTAAGTTCCCATAAAAGAGCCCTCTTCTTCATACTACATATTTTTACTCCGCGCGATAGCCACTTCGGCTTTTTAAACATATTTAGTTTGATTACAACACATAAACAAGAAACATAAGTCATAAAATAATTTAAAAATGTCAATAAAAGCATTGTATGCTATATTAGGGTCATTTGTATCATATATTTCTGAAAACGATAGTTTATTTAAACATTCCTTGAACTTAGCAATATTTTCTATATCGTAGTCCCTTCTGGTTATGTACTAGTATTTACCAGCGCATAGTTTTTGGACTGGGCATTGAAGCAACTGTGCCGTGTGATCAGACGACGCAAAATCGAATACTTCGGTTTTACACGAATTATTGAAATTGTGCGCAAAGTTGTCTATGCATGTCATACTAGCCATACGAGTTGGTTGTTTTAATGCTAATTTCAAATTAAAACTCAGTAGCAAACATTCAAAAGAAAAAGATTGGTTATTTGATTTAAGCATGTCAATATTAAAATCACCAGCGATTACAATTTTCTTTTGGCGTGAGTTTGAAATTTCCAGTAAAATGGCTTCAAGTTTATTCAGACAATCATTAAAATTGCTTACATTTGGCACTCTATAAACACAGACTATTATTATTTTGTAACAGACAAGTTCGATAGCGCAACATTCGAAAACGCCTGGACACGACATCTTAGCAATTTTAGATAGTGCCTTCCATTGATACCCCTTTTTGACTAGGATACATGCTCCGCCTCTTTTTGCTTCCTTTCTCCCGAAATATGCAGCTAAACAATAGTTTGGTACATTCAATTGATCTTCATAACCCCGTCCCGACCGTCGCAGCGAGCAGTCGTGTTTTTGTGTGCTCCTTAAAGTTTTATTTTGAAACGATTCTAAAACAAATTTCTGAAGCTAAAACTTATAAGATCGCATGGACAACTGTGTAAACAATAAACCTGTGTAAAGACAAATCTGTACAATAAGATCTTAAGTGTAAAAAATAGTTTTAAAACAAAAGTGTTGTGTTATGTCGAACGAACAGTGACTTACAAAAGTGAAGGTATCTGTGATTACTTAGTCAAGGTTACAAACTTCGCATGTCCCTAGTTGGTATCACTAGTACGCGTATTTCAGCTTGCATATTCAGGGTACGTCTGGCTGAGTGGCTGGAACACCGCTCACAACAGGCATATTACCTAGAAGGACCAAGTTCAAATCCTGCGGATGGCGAACACTTTTTGATTTTTGTTAACTCTTTTGTTTATTTTTAACAAAATAATTCATTATTTTCCGCTGTGCGTGCGCAAGTCCTGCTTTCTGAGGCTTGCTGTTCACGTTACACTGTATATTCATTGAGGACCAAATACTACTACGACGCTACGATGTCTGTGCAGCGTTCTCCACCTACCTCCGAGCTGCAGTTTTCTACTCCTACACCGGTGAATTATTATAATTCGGATACAGCCCTCAATACAAAAGGCAATCAAGATTTCGAAGATCGCTATTTTGTCACAAAGCGTCTAAAGAGAGGTTTTGGTGACCTTGCAGAGCAACCTTCGTCACCCATATCCGAAATAAAAAGTATGTTTGCTGAGCTTAAAGCTCAGCAAGACCAAAAGTTTGAATTATTAAATGCCACGTTAAGTACGATAATTACGCAACATCAAGAAATTCAAAAATCCGTTGAAACTATCACAACCCAGCATCAAGAACTTCTGCTAAAAGTGGATAGCTTGGAAAAAATAAATAGCCAATACGAAGACCGAATAAACCACCTTGAAAATCAAGTGGATATTTATGAGAAAAACATGCGTAGTACAACTATTGAAGTACGTAACCTACCTAAATTAGAAAGTGAGAACAAGAAAGGATTGTCTAATTTAATACAGAAGCTTGGCTTGACCTTGGGACTGGAAACTCCTATTCAGGAGTCTGAGATACGTGACATCTTTCGCACTAGGTCTGAGGCTATTATAGTAGACTTTACTACCACTCTACGGAAGGAATCAATTATTTCCAAAGTTATATTATATAACAAGTCTCGACGGGAAAAAAATGAACCGCAACTAAACACAGAACAACTCAAGCTTCCTGGTGATTTACGTTCGGTATTTATATCTGAGTACTTGACGGATAAAGCAAGAAAATTATTTTACTTAGCTCGCCAAAGCGTGAAAAATAAAACACTTGTCGCTGCTTGGGCATCCTACGGGAAGATCTACGTGAGGAAAGAAGAGGGTTCTTCGCATGTTCGTATTGAATCGGAGTCTGAATTAAACAAAATTACTATGTGACTGGATGTACTAAAACTTTGTTGCACTTATGAAAATACTTTTATGCACTTTTTACCTTATTTATGTATTAAATTTAGTTTACCCTCAGCTAGGGTTACTTCCATCTATTACGAAACTACTTTTAAGCACTTTACACCATATTTATATTATTTTAGCCTACACTCAAGTAGGGTTAATTGCATCTATTACGAAACTACTATTAAGCATATTTTACCTTACTTATGTAATAGCTTTAGCTTACCCTCAACTTGGGATAATTACACCTATTTGAATTCCAGAATTACATACATCTTAACACAATCACATATCCTACACCACATCCACAACACACAGTACACCTTATCAATGCGAGTTTTATCTATTATCACTTTTAATAATAACAGTGCCCCCTCTCGAATGGTCACGTATTGTCATAGGTTCACTCGCTTAGCTGCATGTATACCAAGTCCGGGTTTACTCACTATTTATTATAACCTCAGTCGTCACGATCATTTCGTGACTCTGTCTAGCTTTTTATTTTCATGATGGTATTCATGATGCAAGATATTGAGGCATTAAACTTGGACTTGGACTCTCTACAGGTAGCTAAATCGATCTCCTGTGACATAACAGATGTAAAGAAACATATTTCTTTTCATTGCACACTCAATCTTTTTTCTCAGAATATTCGGAGCATCACTTGTAACATGCCCAATCTATTAACGCTTCTTCAGAGATCGGGTATCTCTTGGGATATTCTTGTCCTTACAGAATGTTGGCTTCCCTCAGCTAAGAATGTACCGACACTTGATAACTATAAGCATTCATATACAACCACTCACAAAACACAAAATGAGGGAGTTGTCATTTATTATAATAAACACCTTCCAATAAAAATCGAAGAACCTTTGATAGATGACGCCAACTGCCTTCTCCTGAAACTCGAAACAGATATTTGTATAATTGGAATATATCGCCCTCCGAGTCAATCCAATACCACCAATTTTATAAATTCATTAGACACTTTACTATCTAAATTAACCAGCTTTAAAACCATAATCCTCTGTGGTGATATAAATATCGATATAGGGCCGAACACCGTGGATAGACGTGCCAATGAATATCTTAATGTTCTGGCAAGTCATGGCATGCTCCCTGGTCACAATTCACCCACACATGGACGCACGTGCCTAGACCATATTATAATTAAAACCAGCATGGATGCTACTTGCCTCACCTTTGAGTCATCAATAACTGATCACGAGAGTGTAGCTGTTAGTTTTAGTCAAGGTGCTCGCTTAGAATATCGCAATGTAACATCGCAATCTGTAGACTTTGATTCCCTCGATGCTTCCCCAATAAATATAAATTTTCAGCCTATCCTAGAATGTAATGATGCCAATCTAGCAACGGACATGCTTGTTAAGTGTTTATCCTTAGCTATTAAAAATAACACTCGCTTGGTTAAAATTCCAAAAAGGAAACGCATTAGCAAACCCTGGATTACTAAAGGATTGTTAAATTGCATGAGAAATAGAGACAACCTATATAAGAAACTGAAAAGGGATAGAGATAATGAAATTCTTAAGATAACATATAAACGTTATCGAAATTTCTGCAACGATCTAATAAAAAAAGTCAAAAGAGCATACGAGAAGAAAGAAATTGAGAATGCAAGAGGAAATAAGAAACAACTATGGGAGATTATTAAGAAAATAAATGGCACTAATACTGTTTCCGACCATTCACCCTGTCTCATAACATCTGACAACACTGAAACTAACATCAACGATGTCAACAGTTTCTTTGCTGATGTCGGTAAAAAGCTTGCTGAACAAATTACCCCTTCAGAAATTATGAATGAGCAGTCTTCCACTCCCCCACTAAATTCATTTGCACTTTTCCCTACCGATAAAGAGGAAATTGTACAGCTTATCCTGGGCCTAAGGGATAATTGTGCCGTGGGAATTGACCATATATCTGGCAGAATAATTAAGAGATACGTGAACCTCCTTGCTCCGTCTTTTACCCATATTTGTAACCTTGCTATATCAACGGGAGTCTTTCCTAGGGCCTTTAAAGTAGCTTTAATTAAGCCAATACACAAAGGTGGGGATAGAGACTGTGTTGATAACTACCGTCCTATCTCCATTCTGCCATCTATGTCTAAAATCTTGGAGCGGTTGATCAATCGTCGCCTTACTAAATTCCTCGAAACTAACGGCCTCCTTTCATCGGCTCAGTTTGGCTTTCGAAGTCACAAATCTACCAATGATGCTGTGCATGAACTATTGAATAACATCATTACCAGCTTAGACGATAGAAAAAAATGCTTGGCGGTGTTTTTGGATCTGGCTAAAGCCTTCGACACAGTCTCTATTCCACACTTACTGAAGAAGTTGGAGGCGATTGGCGTAAGAGGTGTACCCCTAAAACTACTGGAGGACTACCTAACTAATAGAAAACAAAGAACTAAAATTGACAACAGGATAAGCGACGAGCGCTGTATAAAATTTGGTGTGCCGCAGGGCAGCATACTTGGGCCTACCCTGTTCCTTATTTATATAAATAATCTATGTGAAATCAACCTACTAAAGGGCAAAATTATAACGTTTGCTGATGACACTGCTCTACTGTTTAGTGGTGATAGTTGGGAAGAGGTATTTGGTGTTGCACAGAAGGGGTTTAATAGTGTCAACGCATGGCTCAAAAGGAATATGTTAACTTTAAATGTTAGCAAAACAAAATATATAACTTTTGCTTTCAGAGCGAACCTTCTGCCTCCCGAGTCACTAAGCATTAAAGCTCATGCCTGTGGATCCGAGATATCCATTGATGGCTGCACCTGTCCCACGCTACAAAGTACTGATAATCTTAAATACCTCGGAGTTAATATTGATCAATGTCTCACTTTCAAATTGCATATTAAGGACTTAGTGTCTCGTTTGCGAAAGTTAATCTATATTTTTAGAACCTTAAGATACTCAGCAGACAGACAGACGATTAAAATGGTGTATTTTGCTTTAGGTCAATCCCTAATTGACTATTGCATAATATCTTGGGGTGGTGCTGCGAAAACCCACATCATCGAGGTTGAACGGGCCCAACGTGCAATTCTCAAGGTGGGCGCTGGTCTCCCTTTCCGTTACTCGACTGTAGACCTCTACAAAGATTGGGATATTCTTACAGTCAGGCAATCTTTCATCCTTCAAACAGTGCTTAAAACACACAAAATGATACAATACAACCCGGAAATACAAAAAGACAAGCGTCGTAAAGGTAATGTATGTGCAACAAAACCCTTGCGTTCAGCTCTGTCACATAATTTCTTCTGTTTTCTTGGTCCATACCTCTATAACAAGTTAAATAGTAAACTACTCATTTACCCACAATTGAAATCTAAGTGTAAAGCTACCGTCTCTAAATACCTCAAAACCCTTGACTACTGTCAAACGGAAAATCTCCTGGTCCCGCTCAGATAGTCGTTAACCTTAATTGCTCCATTCCTCATTACTGTTATAAACTTGCATACATTTTAAACTTTTACTCTGACACACACACATACACGCGCACCCAAACACTTACATTTTCAGTTAAGCACACATTAACTAAGCATTCACACTCACATCCTGGAATTAATATAAAACATAAATTGTCTTTTTTTTTTATCATTTAAAATAGTTTGTTTAAGATTTAGTTTTTAAACTTTGTTTTTGTTTAAACTTAGCTTCCACTTTTGCTCGCTGCGAAATGTTAAACTCTTTGTTGTAGCATACTAGCCGCGGGAGGGTCCTGGTGACCTGTAATACAGGTTGTTGTACATACCTACATCAGGCACCAGTCCCTCACAAAGTTAGCTCTAAATTGTAAGCATTGTTAAAAGCTAGCATAAGGAAACTTTGTGAAGGGAAAATAAATAAATAAATAATAAATAATAATAACCTTCCATTACAAAATGTTCGGTAATACATATAACATCTACATATAAACTTTTTTCAGACAGTTCATCTAAACAAACAGTTAGAGTGTCTGTTTTTCTTAACAATCCTGCAATGTTTTGGTGTAGAATATTGATATACTTATTGGAGAAAAAACATATCACTTGTATCAGTTTTGGAACAAGCAAGAGAGGGAGCACTGCTGTTTTCTATGGTACTGAGATTATTTGTGTTCCAGTTGTTGTAATTAATTATTTCAGTGTTTAAAATAGATTTTATATTTTGAAAAATAATCGTCATGCCATGATCATTGACAGACCTATTGACCTTAGAGAACATTTTAAAATCACATGTCAAATTTAAATTAGAGTCAATTAACCACGCATAATTATGTGTACAATTATCTAGATATAATAAGTTATTAAAAGTTTCTACTCTACTGTTAAACATAGTTGAAAAATAGCTTAGTTTGTAAGTAGGTAAACATAATATAATATTAGTGTGTTGTATTTTTAGCAGGGCTTCTCGTATATAGATTGTCAAGTCTACATAGTTACTAGTATGCAGAAAGTCCTCTTCACCAACGAAGATCATGCAGTAGTCATTCATTGTATAATTTTTAAGTTTGTCCTCGATGTTACTAAAGATGTGCTTTATTCCACAGTACGGAGTTAAGTAATGGCAAATTTGAGACTCAGGGAATGTGCTTGTTGCAATCGTTAAGATCTTATTTGCTTTATGAGAACTTATAATCGATATTTTCCGTTTTTCTTGGTCCACATTGTTTGTCTGATAAACATGCTGTGCAGTTTCAGTTGATATTGCGACACGCGAAGTGGATATATTTTTCTTGTGGGTAGACTGGGCGGCTTCGCGTACAGAAATTAGTTTACATAACTTTTTAGGAGAACGTCGAGGTGTTATTGGTTTTGAGCTTTTAGTCGGAGTATGTAAGAGTTTATAGTCATCTTTTTCAATAGTCTGCGTTTGTTTTGTCTGCATATTTTTTTTATGTTGTATTCGCTTTAATTGTCCCTGGACTATTGACAATTTTTTTATTTATTTAATTTTGTGATATGTCACTCTCGTCATCATTTGGTTCCGATCGTGTGCGTGTCCGCCGAAAAGTTATATTTTCTAGGAAATTCATTTTAAATATTACTAAGAACTTTCAAAAATTATTATCAAACAGTGAGGTCCGAACTCGTGTCTCCACGTTTATTCTGTTCGAGCGGGCTGTTGTACCACTAAGCCAGCTCGTCTTTACGTACAGTGAATATTAATTCAGTAATGGCCATATATTTCCTCTGGTAACATTGCTTAGTGGATGTCAACAATTGAGTTTTTTCTTGAATGTGACTGAAGAGGGCGGTGTCGTCAAATGGTTTCAAATAAAAAACGATTTCTAGTTTTAACAAATGTAGGAAACTTATTATAACTTCTTGAATTTGTCAAAAGTAAATAAAGTCTATGAATGAACTTTTGAGTCTGAGTGTTATAACATGTCACAATACGTAAACATAACTTACGAACATCCAGATCCGTAAATACGATAGTCACTGTGTAGTTAAACTGTTTTCACTAATATATAGTTTTTAGTGCACTTTACCGATGGATAACACAGTCACAGATAGTTCATAAGTTCCTTCTCACTTTAAACCTCTTTACATAGTCTGCACTTATTTTTTTCTAATTATTTTAATGTTGTATTAACAGGAGCACAAATCAATGTTTTGTTTACTTGTCAGCGCCACCTAGCGGATTCCTAACACACAGACACACCATTTATCGATAATTGATAAGAGCCGTTGCGTTATAGCACATCACTAAACAACAAAATAAAATTGAAAATTAAAAGATCGATTAAGGCTTTTAATACTATGTTCTAATTAAAATATATAATCAAATATCTAATTTAATACTTACCGAGCCTCATCTAATGGAAATTTTGCCATAAACTTCCTTTTTTCATTACCTTTACGACTTGCACGATCTCCACATATTTCACAAGTTATAAATCGGTTTTTAGGTGGCATTATGGTACAATCACTGAACAATAACCGATATTTTTTTTTACAAATTACGATGTAAAATGAACCGTAAATTAATTTAATTACTGCCAGAAAATAATAAGCACAAACTTAAAATATACAAAAAGACAAGACAGTAAACATATATGGCCGACCATAGATTAAAAAGTGGCTGACTGTCATGAAAGAAAGAGAAAGCGCACCGAACAGACCATTATTTACCCCTCAAATTCCATACATTTTTTTTTGCCTTGAAGTTGCAGTAGCCTGAGATATACCTGCTAATCTTCATACCCGGCCTTCAAGGTATGGGTATCGCTAAATACCTGGTATGAAAACCGGGTTTCAAAATACTTCCAAGTATTTGGGTGTGTTATGATTTCTATAAGTAAACGTATGCGATAAGTATGGGTATGCCACCATTACAATGAAGGTACGCCGTTTCAAGTATAGGTACATACGTACGCGTTATGAAATATGAAATCTTTCCTTCCTACTTTACCAGGCTTAAGACTCGGCTAAGAGTACGTACGATGATGGTTATTAACTTTTTAACCGCCTACGTCGGATTTTTACGACAAATATTTTCGGGCCCATTTCGCCAGAGTCGTATATATACGACAAAAATATCACAGCTCGTTTAATGTACTTTTTTGTTTAATTGCGCTGTATTTTATCAAAACGATGTTTATATTAGATACATAGTTAATTAAGTAATCATTTAACAGTTTAATAGACTTTAGTCTCTTAATCAGAAGTCCTAATCATATTGCACTGCTCTTTTAGTTGTAGGTATTTATTTTTCGATTCACTGTGCCGGGCGCTGGGGGCCCGACAAACGATATGAAGTCGGGCGGTTAAAAGTTTAATGGTTGGTTACTTATTTAGGTATAATTATATGCAACATTAATTATATTTCAACTTACTAAGTAGCTGGCGTAGTTAAAAGATTTCAAATCACTTTATTAACAATTATATTTTTTATGTGTAATATTTTTTTGCTTTATATTATTTGTTTTAGTTTTTTTGTGCGTTTTTTTTTGACGGATGAGTTCTTACCATACTTGACGTTGGCACAGTATGAGAGGAAATACCGGCTGCAGTAGTTTGTGACATTTGTGGGGCATTCATCTGTACTTCTTGAATAGGTTGATTTTCCAGTTGATTCAAATTATTGAACCTCCTAACTAAATTTACCACAAGATGTTTTCTCTGGATAATAATATGTTTTGTGAGTTTTGTGAGTCCTGATTTGTATGAGAAAACAGCTTTACACATTTTACAATCTGCTTTAAAATCACCTTTATCGTTAAAGTGATCTCATGCCACGCTTTTTTTAGGAGCCATTATTTACTAATTTATAAATTATGTAGTGAATTATCTACTACCTAATACTAATATTTACACACTCTTCTGAATGTATTTACACACGGAAGTAAGAAAATTACACTACAAAGTTAACTATGTACAGATAAATAAAAATTATTACTATGCGTGTGTACCTACTATGAACTTTTTCAGATAAAAACAAACAGGTGTTTTCCAATTCGCAATCACAACTGACGTAATAAAAAATCAAAATATTGTCGACCTCGACCTACGCATGCGTATACATACCTACTTACACTAAACATCGTAATGTTAGGTTTATTTTAAAATGGAAGTATATTTTGTTAAACTCGATTCAATTATTGTTAGTTGAGGGTAGTTGTTAAATGATTATTCTCGTAAAACGCGTTAGAAGGCGTAATGACAGAAGGTATAAAAGGCTATACGTGAGACTGACTCGGCATTCTTGTTGTAACCAGCGAAGAGTGTAGTATTTCTCTAAGTATTGGAATATTTTACTGTACTGTTGAAATATAGAAAAAGTTATAAATGTATGAATAAAAGTAATACATGAGACGCACGGAGTTTTCTTTAAACGAGTCTAACAGTAAATTTCCTTCATACACGCAATAATATTCTCTAACATTAACAATCTCTCTAACATAAACATTAAATTAAGGAACTCTTTGGTATGACAAAAAATGTAAAATTGTTAGGCAATAACATTATTACGCAATTATGTTCCCTAAAGACGTAGACTTATGTATATTTTTTCCTAACTGAATTAGATCGTCCGAGCACTCACAGCACGAATGACGCTTCGGGTCCTGTCGTAAGCTGTCGGGTAGCTTCGGCGTGTCGATCACTGCCGATACCGCACGAACTGGCCGCTACCTTGTAGTAGCGGTTCATATCGTACTGGTCCATACGTCTGACGTCATACCTTCAAGGTATGACAGTATTTTGGTCTGTACCCGGGCTGCGTACTGGGAAGCTCATACTTGGTATATATACCTGTACCAGTATATACGACTCGTCTCTAGTATACTGTATTTATACTTATAGTAACTGATATGTAAATGATTTCAATAATTATAAACAATAAATACCGAAATCACTTTATTAGATTACCGACTTAAGTGGATTAATTGTTTTGAATAATTCAATAACTTTGTATAACAGTACAATACATAATAATTTATATCCAAAAACTTTTTAACAAAAAATAAAACCGACTTCCATTAGGGATGAGACATACTTGCAAATATCAATACCAGGGCTTGCAAGTAAGAGCCTGTAAAAATACCAGGGTCGGAAACCAGGTATTAAAATACTAGAAAGTATTTTGAGCCACGGCGTAGTTAAAAGATTTCAATTCATTTTGTTAATAAACTCGCGAAATAATAAGGTCACGGTCAGTCGTTAAATTGCATAACAAGCTCGCACGCACTCAAACCACAACTGATGAAAGAAAAATAAAAAACGTAAACATTCATTTATTAATACATTCGTTCACGCAATAATGTGTCTTTTATCAATAGTCATTAGGGTGAATGGCGCTGCAAACGAGTCAAAAGAAATCATAAAGTTCCCTGATGCACACCCCTACACAGATTTCGGTTTATGCACTCGGACAACTTTGGAATATTTCGAGAATTACTGACCCCCAATCCTGGATTTGCTTCGCCTTCGGCCCCCGAGTTAGGCATACTTTCATAGGAAATTAATCCGTGATGTTATTAAAATAAGGAGCACAATCGCATTTGCATATGAAAAATACTTGGAACCTCGCAAATATTTTTTTTTCTGATACGATTATGCTCCTTTTTACTGAGGCAAAACGAATCAATTTCCTATGCAAGTATTTTCACATCAGGCGCTCAAGGTGCGGCCGCGTGCAGCGAAGGTCTCACGGCGCGGGCGCGGGTGGTGGCGTTAGCAGCAACGCCAAAATACTTGCTACAGGAAATTCATTCGTGTAGATATGAAAATTAGGATAATAATCGCATCATCGAAAACTAGACTTGGAGATTCAAAACTTTTTTATTTGCAAATGCGATTGTGCTCCTTATAATCAAGAGGAACATGGATAAATTTCCTATGAAAGTATTTTCCGGCTCTGCCTGTGTGTGCCCGATAGTATAGCAAATACTTGCAAGTTTTTCTGCCTCGTACCAGGGCGCCGTACTGAGAAGCAAAGCCCTTTTTTTTTAACGTGGTAAAATTATCAAATAAGTCCTCCCAACCCGGGCAGGGTGGGAGGGATTGTCAGACTTTTACTTACTAAAATCCACGGTGTTCCTTCAATAACCCTTTACGTACCGGGGTCACGGTAATGGGATAAGTCCCACGACCCCGGCAGGCTTCGGCCCTCTACAGGGGGGGCCTCGTCATATTGCTGACGCTCTTTGAGGCGCGCGTAGAACACAACGCGCCGTCGACCCGGGCATGGTCCATGGTCGGACAGCGAGTTGCCCTTTACTCGCTGTCCGCATGCCCGCGCCTACGGTGGCCGGAGATCGTCGGCCGACGTCCGACGCCGTGGGCGTCTACCACTGCGGCTGGGCTGGAGGGAAATCCTCTCATCCTCTCCCTCACGCGGCCCGCCTCCTCCTTCGGAAGCATGACTGCTTCGCAGGAAGCAAAGCCCTGGTGTAAAAACCTGGTATGGTAAATACATCTCATCCCTAACTTCCATATCAAAACACTACAACGGCAAAAATAACTTTAATTTCGGTAGTCGGTGTTATTGGTTTTGTACTTTTTTTTTGACACCTCTTTCCAAGTTATTTTTGTCTTTGTAGTGTTTTGATATGGAAGTCGGTTTTATTTTTTGTTAAAAAGATTTTTTCACGCTTTTTAGTGGGTCGGTTTGTAATTTTTCTAGTTACAAAAGCCAAAATATCAACTACTTATCACCTTTTACAAAATATTGCTTTCCCCGATGCAGAGCTGTTAATTTTTGAGGAGTTCTCCTGGTAATTCACCATCAGCTTTACATATACCAACAGCTCTATATGCATTGTGACGAGCATAAAGTGCTTAAGAGCGTTATCGATTAATGGTAATGAAATGTAACAGCACATCTTTTTACGATGAATATACGAAGTGAAGGAAAGGGATAGAAGCATTAGAATTGTGTTTTAAATCGTCATATAATTTATCTCACTCACTACTCAGTACTCACACACACATGAGTTCATCGAACGCGTCTTGCAAAGCTGCGAGTTGTGTGACTCCGATAAACTAGTATGTTTGTGTGCCTGCATTTTGAAGTCTACAAGTCTACGCGTTGCGACTGGTCAATAGTTCTAAATACTTGATACGCCTTTTTTATACAAAGTAAATCTTAGTGTGTGAAACCTCGTCTTAAAACGTCTTCGTCTCTTACCTGTTCCAGTATATACGTCTCACCTTTACTTGAAATATCGTATGAAGCAATTCCTATAAGTATAGTTCTCGTCTTAATATAATAAAACTCCTTCAATGAGAACGTCACCGCTATGCTGAGACCCGTACCCCACAGGGAGTGCCCTTAGCGTGCGGTCGTTTAAATGTAAATATTAGTTTGTAAGCCCTGGTGCCGGCGGGGGCCTTAATTTAGAGGTCACCGCAGGATCGTCCGGTTAAGTAGTAACCGGCCTAGTGTGCTGAGCTACGAGTGGCCTGTGGGAATATGTGGCCCTTCTGTACTATGTATTCGGAAAATGTTGAATCGTAAAATGGTAAGTCCTTGAGGTGCACGACCAGTCCGGTCGGTTATTATTAATAATGATATTTATAGTGTACACAGTTTATACACTGACAACCCTAAAACTATCTCCTTTAATTATTGTCCATCCAAAGGTTGTTTGTAAGGGATGGCGCTGTGCGATAAGAACACTCTGTGTAATTTGTGTGTTGTAATAAGTTGGCAGGGAACGCAGGGCGTTGACAACACGCTTGCTCGCAGGTTTGCACACTGTACTACAAAAGTTAAACTGACCCTGATCGGGGCATGTTGCCATTCATTTAACTCGTGCAGCCCGTGGGTTACGTATATATGCAGAAGGCTTACAAAGCAACGCAGGTACAGTAGTGTGTGGAGAATGGTGTTGGTGGTGCCTAGATTTTGCAACGCAACAGGCACCTATGTTTGCTGAACCGCGACTGAGTGACTTCTATGCCATCATGCGCAAGCGATGTGCCTCGATGCTACAGTGATTTAGAGTCAGCACTAACAGTATTTTCATCACCTTGTATCGCCTTAAAACATACCCCGCAGAAGCTTTCTTCTGCGGGGTAAAAAGTAACCTTCCTCAAGCTTCAAGTTACTTCCGATACCAAACCAGCTCAATTTATGACCAATGTCTTCAACAGTCTCGGTTCTACGGGGGGTGGTGTTACGCAAGCATATCTAAGGCAAATTGTTATAACAAGCATCAACCCAAGTTCCCACGATAACACAATGCAAAGTACCAAGTGCTGACGCCGCGCTTCAAGTGCTTTAAGTGAAGACCACACCGCCCGCATCGCGCGATCGGTGGGAAAAGAATCGATCAGAATGGAGTCAATCGCTGACACATAAAATTGTAATTCATAAATATAATTTGTATTAAATAAATTGGTTTCTTTTGCATCCTTCGCTGCCACCAAACATAATTTTATCCAACCAGTAATTTCTAAGATTAGCGCGTTAAAACAAACAAACGAACTTTTCCGCTCTGTAATACTAGTATTAATAAATAAATACCTTCTGGATACATGTTCATAACGGCCTTCACGAGCGGGCTATCTTCATGCATCTCGTGGTCGTACCCGGCGCGGGGGGCCCATGGAAGGACTTTCCCGAGCACAGGCGGCGGTATGAACCGGGACGGACACGGTTTGGCGTCCGGCGGGGCACGTTTCTTCTTCTTACGGCTACTTTCCCCGCTGGCCATTGTTACTTGGTATTATCTATATCTATACATACAAATAAATGTACAGATGTACAGTATGTACGTACTTGTCGATGTACACTCCGACTCACTTAAAAAGTTTAAAAGTACTGTGTATAAAAATTTGTAAGTGTAAATGTGTTAAGTTGATATGGATTGCATGTAATCCATTTTATTTCTGTGTTTAATCTTAGTTTTTATTTTAATCTCCATTGTAATTTTCATTTTTAATCTCATTCATTATATCTTATTTTGATTTTTCTATTATTTTTCATTGGATTTTTGTTAGATTTCTAGTTGAATTATGATTTGTATTTTAGTTTTAGTTTTAATTTTAGTTTTGATTTTAATCCTATGTTTATTAACTTTATTGTGTTCTGTAACGGATAACTCTTCTAATTGTAAGTCACCACTCTATCATGTAATATGTACCTATTGCACGATGTGCTTACCTGTAAGAAGTTGACACACTAATCCATAAACCTACTGAATGTATTCTCTATTTGTATCAGTGTATCTAACTGTTGGTGAGCCAAATAAATAAAATAAAATAAAATAAATAAAATTATTGTGAAATGAAATTAAATATATATTTTGTAAATTGGTTATGAATAACACTTACACGTCACGTTTTTTGCGTGTTATGTTTAGCAAGATGAGGCCGGAGTTTCCTAACTGACTACTCTGAAAAGAAACACCGAAACAAACTCAGAGGTCAATTCAGAGGTGATTTCAGTATTTATTTACGGTTTACATTTATTTCAGAATGACACAGGTTTAACAGCGGGTTTCAAACTAACCACAGCCAGTAGCTTGGTGTCCCATACAATAGGTACTCACTACTGGATGGATTTGGATTTAAGGTTTGTAGGGATTTTTAAGACATTTTATTATTACTACTACCAAATGGGAGAGGATAAATAGTTTATAGCACAGGTGTGACGTATATAGGCCTATTTCCTCAATCCATATAGGTTTTCGTGGATTTTTGCCTACTCCATAAAATTAAAACAACACTAATAAAAGCCTGTGTATGTACACAAGAAATCATATCTTACCTCTAAACTCAAATACAACACTATAATACAAAAACTAAATAAATATTTGATAACACAATGAAAATATAATTATTTGTTAAAATAATAATAGGTTCGTATTTTGTACAAATAAACGTTTCTATGGACGCGTTGCCATAGCAACATGACTTGTTTAAGACGTACGTTTGTGTTTTGAGGTCATTCAACCAGTATTATTCGCGTTTTTATTCATTCCTTTATTAACCATAATTGATTAAAAAGTACGAATAACACGAGGTTAGGTCATCGACCTATAAACATTATTCTAGGATTGCCGGGGTTCCGGGCATATTCTAACGAGCTACCGCGGCAGAGAACGAGGCTTCTTTTAACATTGAATTCCACCAAATTTTGGGTTAAATCTTTTTGGATACAGTCCTTGTAAGAAGAACGGAGGGTTCTGTCGGACTCATACCGACTAACCTCACACCGATTATCGGTTCCTTGAGGTAGGGGCCCGAGATACAATTGGAGCGTCAATAGCTAAGGCCAAACCCTACCCAATACACTATTGAGTGTAATGGGTAGGGTTTGACCACTGAAGTGGGTCCAGACACAAGCATATTTAGCTTAGTTGGAGGGGTTGCAACTAATGTGAATTACACCCATATTGCAAGTTCTCTTTAAAAAAGTCTCTCCGTGAGGATATGGTTGGGCGCCTGAACTTGTCCGTGAAGGCTGTCTCCGAATGGGGCGATGCCGACTTGGTCAGTTTAATGCAACTAAGACCGAGGCGTGTCTCTTCTCCGCAAAAAAGAGTCAATTCGAACCGGCTCCTACTTTCCGAGGTGTAACCGCACAGTGTGGTATTAGGGTCTTAAAGTTGGTCAAAAATATTTTATGACTCGAACGATGATTATTAGTGTATTTATGTTAAAATAGGTAATAAAAAACTTATTACAGTAAGAAATAATAATTTATTCGTCACTACTACATGCTTTTTCATTGGTGAGGTCACTCTCACTAAGCAAATTTAATAGGTCTCCATACAATGTTTTTCTATTTTTCTTAAAATATGTATTTGTTCTCATGCTTGTTAATAGGGAGTCCGAAGTTAACAAAAGCTTATTTAAAACATCCATGTTGCACTCTACCTGCGACAACTTTCTGGAATAGTTCAGTCGATATTGCCTTATGTGTTTGTTGCGAGCTTCCGCAGCTTCTTCAGAGAGTTGTCCTATTGGAAGAATTGCGTTTTTTATCACTTCAGCTCCATGACGAAGTACTTTATGCAGTGTTGGTGACATGGGGTAAAATCCATGAAATGAAATGAAATGAAATATTTATTTTGTAAATTGGTTATAAATAACACTTTTACACGTCATGTTTTTTGCGTGTTAAGTTTAGCTATATATAAAGCTACATACATCCCGGCAGTTTCATCACAGTATTTTTGGAAAGTTTCAACATTAATTTTATACCCGCAGCACATTGTGTCTAATATGACCTTAAGTCGGTAGATAAGTTCTTTATCAATGTCAGTTATTTCCGCCGAAATTTCGTAGTTTTCGAAAAATCGGCGACTAGTATTACCGTCATTCGTGTTGCCAAAATTAGCTTTCGGGATATCCACTAAAAGTCCAAGCTTTTCTTTAAACTGATTTTGAATCTGTTGTTTTCTGGCTTCCACCACTTGTTTTACCTCAACTGAAAGTCACACATTCCATTTTTTTACAGGTAGCCTATATGCTACGTGTAGGATTGATTCGAAAAATCTAATCCGAGCATGTAGTAATGACAGTCCGAATCTTAAATTTTCTTGTTTAGATGGCCTTTTCTTCGATAAGTCATTAAACTCTGAAGACGTTGCGTCGCATATGTAGCATTTCATTGTGGATTTTGTATGTGTTGCTGCATTGCAAACTTTGCCATCCACCATAGTGAACAACATTTTATGCTTCACTGATATGTTGTTCCCAATATCAGAGCTGTCAAGCGCGTCTATTTGTGTTGTGATGTAGTCTATTTTTTCTTTTGTAATATCTGTAGTCTCCTTGACGAATCTGATTCTAATAGGTCTGCAATAGCGGGATGATGAAGGTGTTGGGTTTTGCCACAGTATTTTCTTTTCAAGTCCATATACTAACTGAAGAGGAACAACAGAACTTTGAAAAATATTAGCATCAGTATCAGGTTCATTTTCAAATTTTATTTTATATTGCATCTGTTGTGACCCATCACAGCCCCATTTACTTATTGATTTCATTGATACTTTTCTTCCTCACTTAATTGTTCTACAATTTCTCCCAGATGTGAAATCAGTCGATTCGCCGTATGATCCATTAATTTTTGTGCTTGTACTTCAGCACACGTTTCGGTAACGTGATGAATTTCAGGATAGCATTCTTTTTTAACTTTTTGCAGTACCGAATAACACGGAAAGAAGGACTTATTTGTTTCCCTTACTCGTTCATATTGTGCTTTTATTAATCCTGCTTCGGTGAACACAGACAAATCATCTAAAGGTGACAATTGACGAGGTTGATCTTGTGTCAGAATACGTTTTCTCATTGCTATCACATATTTTTAGCTCTCCGGGGACTTTTCGTAAGATCTTTTAAGACTTTTGAAGCTTCCACTTTACCAACTTTTCTTAACTTCATTTGGGTAGCGTAGGTCAATTCTTCCACGTCTTTTGATCGAAGATCTTTAGTTTTTCGCCTTTTGGTCCTTTCGCTTGAATCTCCAAATGATTTCTTGGGGCGACCAGGGCTGATACCTGTAACAATAAAAAAAGGGTTGTCCGTGGAGATTAACGAGTTTCAGTTAAACAATACAATACATAGTTAATTACATTGATCATAACAAAACACTGTTATAGTTGACCTAGCTACCTGAGCGCCAACAAGTTCTTGGAAACCCGAAACCATAATTAACGATAAAAAAGGTTTAGACTTACCTGTAGCTGGTAACGATACTGATCCGGATAGCCACTCTATGTTACTTTCTTCGAATCTTGCTTTGGTTTTACGAGCTTCTGACCATTTTTGCTTGAAAGTATGATTTATATTAGCGATATTTTGCTTTATCATTTGAATAGGAACTTAGCAGGTGTTGCTCCAAAAACGTCAATTTTCCGTCAAATGTTGACTCATTAGAACCTTTCATAATAGCATACAACTCATTTCGAGTCATAAAGCTCAATCCTGAAGTCCCTGTAACAAAATGAGACAAAATCTTAGGAACGAATATTTATACAAGATTGTAAGGTACTAACGAAAAAAAATCGTTAAAAAAAATGGGGCGGGTTCGGGCGGCTGTTCTTTTTATGAATATCTTCTGGAGAGTCTACTCTACAAGATACAATAGTAATTGTATCTAAAGAGTGCTAAATAACATAACAAAAAGTCTTTTAAAGGTAAAAGAATTAGAATTTTTGTAATAGTTTATGACACCTTACTTTTGGACCTATGGATTAAAATAGTATGAGATTTTTGTAGAAAAGAAACATGTTCCATATAGTTACATACCTGGCTGAGAAGAATCCATCACAAAATGCACCACAAAACCGTTTATTACTAAAATATCACGTTTCAAAAACAAATTAAATTTGAGCGTAACGAACAATCACACGACCACTGTAGGTGACCGGTAACTTCCGACGTGCTTCCGACTGAGCGTGTGGCGCAGTTTGGCGAGCTGGCACGGAGTACTTCGGCCATTTCGTCGGCCAACTACTTAACTTTTAAATGATCGACAATATGGAGTATTTTATTAAAAATAAAAAAAAAACATTTTTGGCCAACTTTAAGAGCCTAATGGTGAACGCAGACCTAGCCGCACCGCACGCGCCGCAGTCGTTGCATTCGAATTCTTTATATGAAGTTCTATGCAACCTCGCACACCTACCCGCGCCGCAGTCGCCGCAGTCCCTGAAACGACCGAACTCCCCTAGCCGCAGCTGATGACGTCATCCGCACGCAGCGCGGATGACGTCATTCGCATCCACGGCGCGCAGTGTTGCCAGAGTTATAAAGTAGACAGAGAATCTCTGTCAACGGTTTATAATAAAATTACTTATTCTCGTATAAATAATTACTTGCTTATTCCCTATTATAGCACCTACAGATATAATTACACAAAAGAGCAAAATACCAATACCAAATACAGATTTTATATAGATTTTTTAAATCTTCGGATAGATAATGCTTTCAAAAATCTGGCAACACTGACGGGAACGACTGCAGCGACTGCGGCGCGGATAGATGTGCGAGGCCATTAACAAAAAGCGATGACTGCGGGGACTGTAGAGACTGCGGTGCGGCTAGGTCTGCGTTCACCATAATACCATACTGTGAACCGTGCCGATAACCGACCGTATCGAGCTTCTGGGGGTAACACTAACATCTCCTCAATTTTGGCCCGTATATCGAGGCTAAGGCTCAATTAGCATCAAAAATGTCGGGAATCCTAACAAAGGTGAGACGGTACTTCACACCCGAACAGCTGCTCAATCTCTATCAAGCCCAGGTTCGGTCGTGTATGGAGTACTGCTCTCATCTTTGAAATGTATCTGCCAAGTACCAGCTGGATGCGCTTGAGTCTATTGAGAAACGGGCCAAAAGACTCATTAGCAACGATACACTGGTCGAATCAAAGCTCCAGAGCCTTGAACATCGACGAAGAGTTGCTAGTCTATCGGTTACATTTCGGGGAGTGTGCGATGGAATTACACAGTCCAATTCCGCCAAGCCCTTTCCATCATCGGACTACAAGACAAACGGCGATGCGCCATCGTTACATGGTGGACATCCCACCTAAACACACTAAACGTTTTGGGAATACCTTCATTATGCGTACGGCTTATAAGGAGTGGAATTCCCTGCCGGAGTCTGTGTTTCCCGTTAGCTATAACCTAGAAGTGTTTAAGTCAAGAGTGAATAGGTTACTTTCAGATAAGCGTGCTCCATCTTCGACTACATCATCACTTACCATCAGGTGAGATGGTGGTCAAACGCAAGCATATTATCAATAAAAAAAAATCAGGTGTACCATCCCATCCAAATGCGTGAGGTCGACTGACAAATGCTCACATAAAGGCGTGCATGGAATAAATACGCACACGCATTGGCAATTCCAAGTGAAGTGGTAATTGTGGCAAGCAATAATACAGATGTTAAGGTTAACTAAAGGAAATTTGTTTGAATAAAACAACGATTAAGAATTCATTTTATTATATCACATATATCATTTCAGACTGTACAATTTGTTTTTGTTGTTACAAAAATCTTATATAAAACATAAATGCATGATAAAATTATCTTATGCAGTAGGTATAATACAAATTGACTTGGATATTCTCGATAAATTGCGCAGTTTTCAATAAATTTCAAATTTATAATTTTAATACTGTTACATCTACAAAAATTTCATTTTAATGTATATACTTACTTTATTCTTCTGTCTATAAAATTGATCAATGATTTTGTCATACAAAAAATATTTTCTGACAACTCATCAAGACTACTCTATAAATTCATAAAAGTTAGGTCAAATTTCAAAATACTTAAAGCAATATTTCACAGTTAACGCACAATTATGTAGCACTTTGTACCAAAATACATTCGTTTGTGAACTCACTGAAGAAAGTCGAAAAAGCTCATTTAAATATCTACATGTCGGTGTGTTTCCTACCTCTAAGGAGCACCACAAACCCAAATCATATTAAACATATTATCGCACTTTCTTAAACACCCTGATCAACAGAATGGAATCAGGCGTTACTTTCTGGAAATTGTTAATTCTGCCAAAAACCCTGATCAATACAGACATTGTAATCTCTGGCATGGATATAATAATTAGGAACTAAAAACAATCTCCACTAAAATGGAACACACGAGTCTTCCGGAATCAATATAAGACAAGATACAATTTATAGATTTAACTTACGTTTAAATTTGGCAAAATTACTGGATTTTTTATATAAGAAGGAAGCACTGGTAGCCGTCCCAAACATAGTTAGGAACAAACTGCACTTATATACACTAAGTAATCTTTTTTAGCACATAGTATCGGGCATAATTTGGCACCCGGACCTTAATTCTTTATTATCTCTAAAGATTACACAACACATATTTAATAAGTCCTCTATTATTATCACAAACTATAAATGCAATGTAGCACCAGTTTAATAATTTCATATAAAACTTACCCTAATCCATTTATAAGGATATTAGTATTTATGTTATGCAATACAACAGTTATTATTATTTTTATACTATCGCGATATTTTTATATCACAACCCTATGATAGAGATTGTTGACGAAAAGTGTATGCCGCTTATAAGTTTGATTACTATTAAAATAAATGATATAGGTGAACCTATATAATTTATTTTTTACATTTCTACTGAGCCTTGGGACCAGTTTTTTTATAGGGAAAGCACCCCGTTACCTCTTAAAAGATCACTCCGTAACTCTCTCTGTGCAATGCTTACTAGGGCACTTAGCTAATTTAAGTAGCCATCTTTGTTTCATTCGTTAGATTTAATTTTTAATTTAATTTTTAAATAAAGATTATTATAGGTTATTTACCTATGAAATTGCCGTTTTGCCGTACTGGCCATTTCAAATCAAAATATTATATTTTTCGATAAGTCTAATTTCAAATCCTCCCAGGCATTATTCGGGGTTATATAACGGGTCAGGCCGTTGCGCCCTTATTCCGGGGAGCCCTCCGTCCGGGATGCTCTCACATTGAAACATTTGTTATTCCGGCACGCCCTCGGCCGGTACGCGCCCGTTTTTATTTTGATTACAAGAAATATCAGTAAGTGATGTTGCGAACAAAAATGTTTATGACATATTTGTTTAATTTAATTAAAACATCGAAATTCAGGGATTGTGACTGTAGTTAATAATAGGTAAGAGTTATACTAAAAAAGTAAAAAAAATATCTAATAATTAATACTTAATGAAAATAAATAACAGTTTTTGCTTGCATGAACACAACAAATAGGTGGATCTTTTCTACATACGACATCATTAAAAAAAAATTGCATTATTCCATCAGTCCGGCTATAACTTTATGATTTTTTTACTGTTCATGCTCTTCTTGGTTATAGATCTTTCTTTGAGTCTAAATCTGTTGAAAAAACATAATATACCTACTTACATAACGTAAAATAAATATCTCAAATAAATAATGGACATAATGCATACCTTAAGTAATTTTGTTTCTGTCCTGTCAAAAAAGAATAAAAGCCGACCGAGAGCGTACCGGAATAACATTTTTGTTAATGTGAGGGCGTCTCAGACGAGGGCTGCCCGGAATGAGGGCGCAACGGCCTGACCCGCTATAACATATAGAATAAGGTTTAATATAATTTAATATCATGCCGTTTATTTTTTTATAGTGAAAGATGCTTTGAATTTTATTAAAGTTCATAAATACGAATTTATTTAACAATTAGGCAACATAACAAAAGATTAGGATTATAAATGAACTTGTATAGAGGAACTTAAATTTGTTTTAAAATGAGGTTTTGTACGACAGCTTCATGGTTCGTCGGCCACATCAGCATTAGTTTTGCCCAGGTAGGGCTGCTCCATCGCCGAAGCCAAATAACTTGGCTAATGGTTTAAATTTATGTCTTGTGCCGCGAATGCACATGCTGGTGGCACGTATTATTGAGATGATGATTCTTGATCTTAACCAACCCATCACTACGCTGAAGGACCTGTTCCAGCGGTCAGCGATTGCAGTTCCAAGATGTTTTACGAAAGTAGACATTTGTGGAGCGAAGACTCCGTCAACGGATGTAACAAGAGGGGTGAATGTAGTATGTCGCAATTCACAAGCGTTTGAATATTTTCTTATTTTTTCATCTTCGGCGGATTTTAGTACAGAGGCAACAGGACGTGAAATGTAAGAAGGAGCGTCAGTGTCTACAACACGGATATCAAATAACGCCTCCCTCTGAGCATCCCAAACGCCGCGGCATGAAATGTCTCCACGTAGTCCGCAATCTCCTTCGGAGATGATGGGTTCTTTGACTACGTTTCCCCATGCATGTTGACATAAGTCACAGAACAGATCTCTAATTTCATTATGACGACGTGTTATTAGACCACCCTTTTTACAACATAGAGCATGATCGACATTAAATTCATTGCAGCCGCAGCCATCACATGATTTTGGCATAGAGACTGGTAATCTGTGGTAACGTAATGCAAGTGCGTCTCTAAACTCTAATGGTGACAGATCGAAATGGTCCTTCTTAGTCGGTAAGGTAGATAACCAGTTGGAGGATTTAGTTTTCATTTTTGTCGAAATTGAACGTTCAATCGCTCTTCTCTTGATAGGGGATAGTTTGACTAAGACGGTATCCAAGAGTTGGTCATTGAGAAAGTCTTTCTCGTTGCGGCATTCTTTTTGTGCATCTTTGAGGGATTTATGATGTTGAGAGAGGTCCATATGTGTATTTTCAATCAGAGCATTTGAGAGGACTGCACAGCCTTTTTTTGAGCATACATAGTTTATATTTGTCATTTTTGATAGAGCGGATATTGCTAGACCACCTTTGTGAACGGGTAGAGAGAATAGGTCAGCTTCCAAAGGTGAGATATCGCCTCCTAGTAAAGTAGGTAAAAAATTGGTACGCAGTGTGTTTGTTAATGGTTCGAAGAATTGGGTTACATCATCTAAGACTCTTAAAAGGAATGACCATTGAAATTGAACTGCTTTAGTAAGGGCAGTGTAAGCAGCTTGGGGTGAGTCTTTACAGATAAGTGAAAGTTGTTCTATAGTAGATTGCCAGTTTTTAATTTTCTTGTTCACAAAGTGTTCTTTTCCTTCGCCAATATAACTACCAAGGAAGCGTGATCCAGTAATGATGGTTACGTTAATCCCTTTGAAAATCTGTTGAGCTGTTTGCTTGTCGCTCTCGGTAATGATTAGGTATGATTTTTTATCTCGAGGAAAGTAACCATATTCAGGGCCTATTTTACTCATTTTATCCCACCATTGACGTAGGTTTCTGAGCTTACCTTGGGCGGAGGAGTCATCTGCATACCAGCATTGGGTAGTTGCTTGTTCTTTTTTTAGTTCGTTTATTATGGGTAGTGTTGCAAGGGCATACAATGGCATGGCAAGTGGATCACCTTGGGTAACTCCTTCTTTGCTATATAATCTCATATCGGAATCACGTATTACAAGTTCTGCGTGACCATTGTAGGTGTTGTATAAGAAACGAGCGCAATGTGGCCAATATATTCTTGCTTGCCAGAGAGCTAACTGTCTGTTCATAGAATTAAAGGCATTATTTGCATCGACGAGTAGCATTCCCCAGTTAGAGCTTGGTTGACATTCTTTTTGGAAAAGATCATTCATCGCGTGAATAGCACCTTCGATACCGCTGCTTAGTCCACTGCAGAGTTGCGATTGAGCACAGGCTTCGGTGACCTCGGATCCGGTGACTAAAATCATGCATTTGGATAGGATCCTGCGTAGGCATTCGCCAATGCCAATCGGTCTCACACCTGGGCATTTGTCTAGGGCGATAAGTCGACTTGACATAAGAGCTTGTATTTGATTCCATGGCACAAAATTGTTATTTAAATGCATTGTTAATTGTGCTACTGCAGTCCTCAGATGCAGGCTTGCTTCTCCAAATCGTAGCAAGTAATCTTTCCAATTGTCTGATGTGGTACCTGTTGGGCCTCCACCACCGTGCAATTTTCTAGCAACTGATTCCACATGTTCACTGGTTATGTCTACTTCTAGTAATGGAGTCAATTCGGGGAGGCCATCAGGCAGTGTAAACAGTCTTGAATCGGGATTGAATCCGGGGGGGTGCTTTTCTTGCAGTACATTCATTACCGTTTTTCCTGTTACATCAATTTCGTCTTCAGGTTTAAGAATTTTGCTTGTATCTTTTGTCATTAACCAATTTAGGGCTTCACGTGTTTTTCCTCGCTGTATGAGACGGGTGAAATTTTTTGTGACATATTCATTATTATCATTATAATTATTTCTGTTGTAGGAGTTACGGAGAGAGTGGTCTGCTTTCATAGCCTCAGTTATTAGTATATCAATGTTTTCTTCGGCCCATAGATTTTGGCGTCGGTCAAGTAATCTTGTTATATCTTTTGCTTGTTTAACATTTTTCTCTCTTTGTAGCATGACAGCAACGTAAATCAAAATGCGTTCAGAAGGATAGTCTGATTTAACAAGATATTCTATTTCTTCAGCTAATTTGTGAATAAATCTTCTACTTACAGTGTTGGAGGGAAGGTCATAGAGTTTCCCATGAAGGGTGCACACTTTTTCCCATCGTTTTTGCCATATGTCTGTCTTCGATCCTATTCCATTAAAAAACGGGGATCCAAAAGCATCTTCTAGGCATGTTGTGGGTATGGTCTGGGTTATAGCTGGAGGTGGATTCTCAGTATGGGCGGCGCGCAAATGTCGTTGTATTCCATTTACTTTGAAGGTTCTAGGACAATGAGAACACTGCACGGTATTTGATGAGGTTTCACTGTGATTTGCCGAAGTACGAACATTGGTATTCATTTTTTTTATTTATTTACACGGTTAATTTTGATATTATACAGAAAAATAAAAGTAGTAATAAATATAAAATACGTAGAAAATTGACAAGAAAATTTTCGCCGTCTTGTCAATTTCAAATTTTTTCTTCTTATTTAATATCATTATTTGTGCTCTCTGTCTGTGTACCAAATAAACGATATTTATTTGCAATACTGCAATCGATAGAATCGTTCAAGGCCACTGTCTATCTTCCTCATTCTTATTCAAATAGTTATTAGACCCTTGCCAACTGAACGAGCTATCCGTGTCCCCATCTTCGGGCTTCCTCTCATTGTAATGCGAAGCCCTGTTCTCTTTGACAAAGGACCGCGGTCTCCCCTCGATCAAGGAGTGGCTGAGGCGGGAGGCATCGAAATGGAAACCAGAGTTTGAAGGTTTCCTCACTTCACGGAGGTACTTCCACGTGTGACTGTCTGGTCCCTCGTCTGTAGGCTTGGGACTGTACAACCATTCTGGAAGGAGAAATATGATTTACTATGTGCTGGACAAACTGTTTATTTTAAAAGCTTACTCTACTAGTCTACTGCTACTTTTTTATAGGTAATAGCTCGCGTTTGACCACCACCTCACTTGATAGTAAGCGATGATGTGGTCGTAAATGAAGCACGCACTACTAAATACCTACAAAATGACGAGTAATACTAGTAACATATACGTGTAAACAAAAAGCAAATTAAACATGGGATGATAAAATGACATACCAAAACTTTTATTCAAAAATGTATAGTTCAGTGCTTGATGATCTCGATAACAGTGAGAGATGGCCGAAGTGCAGATTACACTAAGGAGTTTCTTACAAGCTTTTATTTAACTTGAAATGTATGCACGAATGTGTTCGGGTCAAATCTTGCAAATGAATTTGAATCCAGTTATCCTCAACCAATAAAGATAAAATTTTGCATACACGTTTATTTTCGAGGACAATGTGTAAGTGACGTCATTTGAAATCCAATGTCAGATAACCAATAGTTATGTTAGTATAATAGTGCACCGTCATGATATGGGTATCAAATGAAATGGTTTGCTGAGAAGAACAAAAAAACCTTACTAAGAAAAATTGCTATTAATTTATTCTTTATTATAGTTGAATTTAATATAGAGTACAATGAAGCTAGATAGCTATCTAGCTTCATTAACTATATATCTATGGTTCCACTAGTTAGTGGAACCATAGATTTGGCTTATTCATAGAGCTATTAATTCCATACTATATAAAAGTAAGTCAAAATACATAACATCGGTAAAATTTTCAACATGTAACAAAACATTTTTGCAGGTCTTAATGTCTGTTTACATTAGAAAAGATAGATTTCTCAATCTATACTAATATTATAAGGAGGTAGTTTGTAAGTTTGTATGTAGAGAATAATCTCTGGAAGTAATGATCCAAACCATTTTTGGGAGTGGGTAGTAAGGTGCGCTATTCGCGAGTGCTATAGGCAATAAATTATTTCGAAATCCATGCGGACAAAGTCGCGGGCGAAGTGCTAGTATATTATAAAATTATGGCACAAACAAAAAACGAACAATCACACAAGAGCATAATCAAAAGCCGTCATGTAGTTCAACTATTGCATTAGTACATATAAATCGACGAATCAGGCGTTCGGCACTGTCTCTTCTTAACACAGGCCGACTAATGGCCTAGCTAGGACAACAGTATCTCACCTGTTTTGTATTGCATTATATAATACTAGTTTTTGCCCACGGCTTCACCCGCGTGCAATTCGAAAAATATCCCACGAGAACTTTATATCGGGATAAAAACTATCCTATATGAAGAACATAAACTATTCTCATGCCAAATTTCATCTAAATCGGTTCTGCGGTTTAGGCATGTAAAGGTAACAGACAGACAGAGTTACTTTCGTATTTATAATATTAGTATGGATATGGAAGTATGGATTATACAACCAAAAATTACAGAATTCCAACAGTTGTGAACATTGCAATCCCATTAAGAAATAAATACTAGTATTACGTACCTCCGTTGGACACGTTGGCGATGGCGGTGAGCAGGAAGTCCTTGTCCTTGGCCTGCAGCACCAGCATGTGGCGCAGGATGTCCACCATGGAGCGCTGCGCCAGCGCCTTGGCCCGCATGTAGTACACGGCCACGCTGAAACCATACGCCGCAACAATTACACGAGAATCTCATTATTCCAGCATTGTTAAAACTAGTGGCTGGCAGATTATTGGAATATTCGAATTACTGAAATGTTTTGAAATATGTATAATATATCAAGGACTAGCAGTTGCTCCCGACTTCGTTCGCGTGGGAAGTTTTTCCCGTGTAAATCCCGATCCCGTGGAAAATTTGCAAAAACCCGTCTCGAGCATCTACGACTCTACGTACTAAAAGGAACCCCCATGCAAAATTTGAAAGCCCTACTACTTGTAGTTTCCGAGATTTCATGATTAATCAGTGAGTGGTATTTCGCTTTTATACAACGTGTAACGGAAAGGGTATATACATACCAATGGCACGGCTTCTTTGGATGATATCAAACGATATTGGAAGGGTTTCCACTCAAAATAAAATACTCTAAATATTGATACCAAATTTTTGGTTTCGTAAGTTTCTTAAATTGAAATCATAACAATCATGTCATCGTCGTCATCGTCAATCGTGTGTGACTACATAGGTCAATAACTTTCCACGTTACTTGCAAATATCACGATAAATCTTTTCTGTGATGTGCTTATTTTAATTTGAAAAGTTCGGTTCCTGGTATCAATTTTCTGGTTTTAAAAATTCTCATTACTTCCGAACATGTAGAGATAGGATTAAAAAACCCTTCCAATATCGTTTCATATCACCCAAAGAAGCCGTGCCCTTGGTATGTATATACCCTTTCCGTTACACGTTGTATATTACTAGCGACCCGGCCCGGCTTCGCTCGGGTAATAAAGTATATATTTGCTTATATATGATTTTGCTTAATCAATTTCTCGTCCGGTAATTTGCCACACTCATATATCGGCGATAACTCATAAGATATTCATTTTATTGCTATAATGTAAAAAGCAATTTTGATCTGCATTAAATCCTCAACATATCTGACGTATTTAATTGGATAAGGAATAATACTGTACTGTTAAAAAAAGATTCGTAAATAACCCATCATTTTAATGTAATTTGTAAAAGAAAAAAATTGTTATTGTGGGTTATTATTAGGAGATAGACATATGCCATCGCGGTCTTTTTTGTAGATCTATAAAAGAGAAACAATCTAGCCATACATTGTATTTTTATAACTCAAAATGTTTTGGCAGTGTTTACGATTAAAGCTCCCGATAGGCTTAATTCTTTCCGACATGTTGAAGTAATATCGTCGTATTTCATTCAATCTACACAAAACTTTAACTTATTATACACTAAAACCTTCAGGAATCACTCTATCTATTTAAAAAACCCGCATCATCCGTTGCGGAGTTTTTAAGATCTAAGCATACATAGGGACAGACAGACAGGGAAGCGACTTTGTTTTATACTACGTAGTGATATAGATTTCGAAAAGGGGAAAAAACGAGTTTTTGTACGTCTGCTACTGCTGCTTGTATCTTCTAGATTCTGCCTGCGAATCTTTCGCGTGGGACGGTTTTCTCACGTAAATCTCGAGCCTGTGGGAATTCCGGGATAAAAGTAGCCATGTGTTATTCCAGGATGTCAATTATCTACTTACCAAATTTCATTCAGATCCGTCAGTAGTTTTTGCGCGAAAGAATAACAAACATTCATACAATGTATACCATCCTCACAAACTTTCGCGTTTGTAACACGAGTAAAAAGATTAATCAATCACATGTTTTGTATAGCATAAGCGCGGGCAGAGGGCTGCTCGTTTATTGGACGTATCGGAATAGTGAAGTGACGGATTATTGTGATTTCACTGTATTTATTTATTTCAACATACCATTATTTTGACAGACTATGCAATTGCTTATAATAATGCTCTTTATGGTTATGCATTATTTGCCGAGTTGGGTGCGTGGGTGAATAAGAAACTATTGAGACTATCTGGGAATCCTCAGTGCCTCGAAGCAGCCTTTAAATTGTATGCCTCTCGTTAAATCAGAAAATTCGACATTAGTCTTACGAAAAATTATCATGTGACTGAGTTAGAGGTGAGATAGGTAGTCACGCCATGCAAAATATGCTTAATTGAATTCATAACCTTCTAGTTATGATATTATTAAGTGAAGAAGAACAAGCTTATATGTCCATTGTCGTGCCATGGCACTTTCTATCACAGTTCTTTATAAGATTTAGCGTAGAACACAACCATTTGATTAGTTTACAACACTGCTCATCACTGTACCAGTAGCGTAAGGCCTTAAGTTCTTATACAAACCTACCATCAAAGGAGCACATGTAAAATGTCCCTACCCCTATTGTTATCAATGTGTATATAGCCTTTTTTAAGATCCTAATAAATAAATAATAATCAAAATGTTCACGTGAATCACTCTGACGATGTACAATTAAGTTTTTACTATACCACTTTGTCGCTAACTGTGCTGGTTGCGTTATTACCTGAATGTTTTTCAATCTGTCTGTAGCAGTGTTAAGCATTTTTACGCAATTGTTTGCTATCCTAATTAAATAAAATAGAAAATAATAATTACCCCAGGAACAGCATGAGGAAGCCGATGACTCCGGGCCTCACGATGAACGTGAGTACAATGCGCGCAGTGTGTCGGTGCTCCAGCTGCAGCACGCCCTCGCTCATCACGCCGTATACATACTCGTAGCCGCGGAACGGCCCGCAAGTGTGAGACGATGTCCTGGAAGAATACGAGTATGAAAAACATTGTACACCTTTTTCAGAGCAATGCGCGGTCTGAGGACCATGAAATTTGGCACAGTTGAAGTTTTTATGGTGAGAAAGTTTGGGTTGAATACATTTACTAACTACATTATAAATTACATTTACAAATACTAATAGACGCGCGGAGCTTTGCCTCCATTTCTTATTTCACAGCCCGATAAAAAGCCTATAACCTTCCTCAAGCTACTTTCACATTAAATTCATTGAAATCCGCAAAGTACTTTCGAATATTAGCGCGTTTAAACAAACAACTCCTGTTTTATAATCATATAAAACCAACTTTTCCGCTTTATAATATTAAAAGTATAGTTATTTAACGAAAATAATCATCTTCTTTTTTGATCCTCCGAGTGTCCTTTTTCCCAGGTGATTGTCGTTTGAGGATTCCTATGAGGATGTCGGCTGCTTTACTAGACGTGCCTGTGGCGGCTTTAATAATACTCATCAAAGTTTTTTTTGTGTGGCATCTTGCAGGTCTACCTCTGAGGTTGTCGGCTGCTTAACAGGGCTTGCCTGTGGTTGCCTTAATTAATAAATTAATTAAAGCCTTCAGCCAGGGCTTATTATAAAACTTATAAACTAGGCGACTACACGCTAAGGGCACCCGCCGTGGGGTACGGACCTCGGCTTAGGGCGTCGCAGGTACCATGTGATAAACAACTTAAAACTTTTAACTAACTTATTCGTTTATTTTCTATCAAAATACACTTACATTAACTGCTTAATTGCTTATCTGCTTATTTACTTGCTTACATTAAAAATAACGAAATTATGCTATTTGCTTTTTTAGTTGGTTAAGTTTAAGTATTGGTTTTTAAACGACATCAATGAACTTTCCTTCGTACTTGGCAGATCAGTTTTATTAGCTCACCGATTTGATATTACAGAAAAAAAATTGTCAAAATGAACACAATTACCTATTAAACACATTTAACTACACCTAAAAACTATATTTTATAGTCCAAAAGTCACAGAATTATTTCCTTGGTACACTATTTGAACCCGTCATTTCGAAAAGGGCACGAGTCACACTTTTTTTAAATATCACTTTTTGGCGCCATTTTATTTATTGAAGCGTTTTACATATTCCCTGTAAAAAGGCCGCATCTTCATGCATCACAAGTCAACTTAAAAGGCAAACGAAAATTTAAGTCTGTTTGAAAATGGCACGAGTCCAGGTCTTATGCCCCTTTCTAATGAAACGAAACTGTCAGATTAACCTAAAATAACAATATAGAGGAAATACAATATTACATACATAAAAGAAGTCATTCATTTCTGCCAAACGATAGAATGTTTGGGACAGCAAAGAGACATATTCGAAAAAAATACAGGATTTACACTTCAACCAAATATGAAAATCTTATAGCTGAGGCTAATGAAAATTTTGAAATAAGACAGCCTAAAACTAAAGATATTATAGGCATAAAAAAATGATGGCCAAACCATTATAAGAAACTAGTGCTATCTGTGTATTCCTATGGCAGAGGAGTACCCAAGGACAAAAAAGTGACTTGCTATTTCCAAAGTGTTACATTTCATATTTTCCAAGACCACACCAAGGCTTGTGACAACACGTGAATCCATAGATTGTTTAATCAGTAATGATTTCCAACCCTTACCGAGGATGGGTACCAGGCCCCCCTTACTATCAAATAATACTCCTGCATATGCTAGTAAAGTGCCAATCAATAAAAAGAAAATGTCTGATTAGCAATTAGTAAACAATGAATATCAATATCACGAAAATCAAGATGATTCAAGTAACAGTTCTTCTGAAAGTATTTCATTTTGTATGAACATCAGAAAGGTCATTTTGAAAAAGGCATGAGTCCTGGAACTTAAATCAAAAATATATCTAAGGTAAATGTTTTTTTTTTATAAATAGAAGTCACAAAAATTATATATTTGATTTATTTAACTACTCCTATATTCAGTTTCTTTACCACCAATAACTTTTTTTATAATAAACATATTTTTGTTGTTTCTGAAAAGTTTTAATTAATGGACTTGTGTCCTTTTCGAAATGACAGGTTCATTTATGTTTACGTAAACAAGTCCAAGTCACAACTTCAAAAACAAAATGTTTCGGAAATTCACAAAACATAATGCTTTTAACCGGGCGGAGAATTGTCGTTATTAAAAGTGAACAACGGAATGCAATATTAATATAAGTACGGCATGTAAGTCTAGCGCTGAACGATACGCGGAGGGGATTGCTGCGCATGGGTACTGTCGCGCACGCAATACAATTATTAGCTAAATAACGTTAATGACATTATTTTAATGTAATGTCAAATAGTAGGTCTAGCGCTGAACGAAATGTGGAGGATAGCTCTGCCGCACTCAGGAAGAGTACAATAACTAGATTTTGAACGATTTTGAGTTATATATATATATATATTCGGAATCAGCGAATCGAGATCTATTAATCTCTCTAAGTAACTTTTTATAATTCCTTCAGGAAACCGATTTTTCAGTAAGCAAGAATACAATAACTAAAAATTCATTACAATTGTACTAATCATAAATACAACAATCATTCTTGTGGTCACATCAGGTTTGAACTACGCTTAAATTACTAGTCATAAGTACAATAACTGTTAGTTGTTCCACTTATGTTATGTAGGACTCAGAATTTTAATATTTTGCTTGCTAGTCATAAATACAATAACTTTGAGATATTTTGCTTATTATTAGTACAACTAAACTACACTCTATTGCAAAAAAAACGGGCACCTAAGGAAATTTACGTTCTAAGGTCGATTTGAGTTAATTAAATGAAATTTGAACTATATCTGCTTTTATGGTTTTTAGAAGACGGTTTCTTGTTTTGCAAAAAAAAAATTTTGTTAATTTTTAGTGACATATTTTTAATCATATAAAATTAGGGTAGCGCTAGTAAATATGCTTCTCGTATGAGAAAACGGCGTCGAACTGAAACTGAGAATGAAAAACGATTCTATTTATTTTTATTATTCGTGGTACACCTGGAAAGTGCATACCGTTACAATTCCAACAAGCCCAAACACAGCTAAGATACATTGTCTTGTTAGGGAGTTCCAGTGCCTGTCTCTTGGATTCATCATCAGATCTGATAGTAGAATGGTTTTTATTGAACGCAAATGCTTCACTTGTTTTAGAAAATACCAGAATCGCTTTTCGTTTTCCTATAAAATTTGAAGAGTTCCCTCGATTTCGCCAAGATTCTATCATCAGATCCCGACTTGGTGACTATGGGACCAATTGAAAAGCATAGACTTTGGAACAAATAAAAGAATTTTCCAAATCGGTCCGTAAATGAAGGAGTAAAAACGTAATGCAGAGTAAACGAAAAGATCGTCAATGTAGATTTTTTTAGACCTGTTGGTTTTTCAGAAACGGCGTGTTAGATTTCGATAAAATTTTCATGGAAGCATTTGAAAAGTATACCCTTTCCAACAAAAAAATAATTTTTCAAATCAGTTGGCAAGCGACGGAGTTATGCCCGGACAAACATTAAAAAAAAAAAAAAAATACAAACATCCGAATTGAGAACCTCTTCCTTTTTTTAGAAGTCGGTTAAAAAAACGCTTTGACGCGACTGCAAAACATTAGGGTAATATAAGTTTTTAAGCTAACATGGTCACAAACAGTATCATTAGAACTTAAAACAGTTGGCACTGTTGCAAGCGCCATGATCACGGATGAACATCACCCGTGAACATTATTCTAATGATAATGAGGGTACTGCTACTGCCATCTTGGACCACATCATCACTTACCATCAGGTGAGATGGTGGTCAAACGCGAGTCTATTATCATTAAAAAAAAGTTATTAATTAATTGACAAATCACGCGCACCTTTCTGCAGCTTATGCTTCTTCTTTTCTTCCTCGATAGCCCTCAGTCTCTCCTTCTCCTTCTGCGCCAGAGATTTGAGCGGAGGGAACTGCATCTCCCCGTTAGGTCCCAGAGGGCCGTACAGCTTGGGCGGAGTTCTCTTCTTAGGTGGCATGTTCACCAGACGTATGGCTTTCGTAGTGGCCGTGTAGCAGTTGCCTGCGGATGATACATTCTGATGTATTTAGCAGGTTATATTACTTATTTTGTGTCCATTTTGTTGTAGTTGGATAATTGTGATTATTTATTTTAATACGATTTAAATGGACAAAAGTGGACAGAGAAAAGTGGAAGGAAAGAAGGGAGGCCTTTGCTCTGCAGTGGGACACTACATGCTTATATTAACGAGATAAATATAACGAGCGAGCAATATTGAGAGATTGACTGCTGTGCTGTTTGTACGGCCCATAAATTGTTGTTTCGGATGTGAGTGTTTGTAAAAATGCACTCACGATACTGCAGCGCAAAGTCGAAAAATAGAAAAAACAGCTATTCGTTACTCTCTCTCTCAAACTTGAGAATGGTTGGATCGATTTCAACTATTTATTTTCTAACCCTTCAATTCATAGATTGGTAATCTTTCAAGTCGTACAGGGAAGGTTTAAAGGGAAAAAGTAAAAAAGCTAAAACCCGACTACGACAAAAAAATCGACGCTAAAAAGGATGAAACAAGATTTTCAGGATGCTGAAATAAACAAGGTTAGTGGAAAAACAAGAACAGAACAAAAATAAAAGCCGCAGTCACACGTTATTAATTGTTTTGTTACGTTTGATATCCTTTATAACGTGTGACTACGGCTTTTATTTTTGTTCTGTTCTTGTTTTTCCACTAACCTTGTTTATTTCAGCATCCTGAAAATCTTGTTTCATCCTATTTAGCGTCGATTTTTTTTTTTTTGTCGTAGTCTGTTTTAGTTTTTTTTTTTTTTTTTATTATTTAAACCATTTTGGTGTTAAATCACTGTGCTTCTATACTATTTACTTTATTTTTGTAAGTTCAAGTGAAGCCCTTTCAAATGATACCAAACACGGTGTATCAATCTTACTTTTATTTTTACACATGACTTTTTGACCGCTAGAGGGCGCCACGTTAAATTTAAGCAATATTTTTGATAAGTACAAGTGAAGCCCTTTCAAATGTTACCAAACACGGTGTATCTATCTTATTTTTTTTTGTTTTTACACATGATTTTTTGTCCACTAGAGGGCGCCACTTTAAATTTAAGCAATAATTTGGAAATGTACATGTGACGCTCTTTCAAATGATATCAAACACGATGTGTTTATCTTATTTTTATTTCGTAACACAACACTTTTTGGGCGCTAGAGGGCGCCACATTGAGTTTTGTGACACGTCACGTAGCCTATGTTCAGCGGACGGTCAAGACGGTTCTAAAGATACCTCATTTGTCGAGTTCCGATAAGTAGCTTTGGAGCTATGAGGGAACAGATGAACATACACACATACATACATACATACATAGCCTGTCAAAATCATAACCCTCCTTTGGCTTTGCCGTAGTCGGGTAAAAATATCAATGAGGGGATTTAAAACTAAACCATTGTGTATAATACGTAAGACAAGTAATTACGACGTGTAAAGCGATCGGCTATTAATGATTGTACATATACCAGTGATGTTGGTTCATTTAAAACTTGGTCTTATAAGTTGGTTCTGAGCAAAGCAAATAAGCATAAGTTATACCTACCTAACAATGGAATCACGCGTTACTTTCCATACCAAACTAATACTACAAAAAATATCTAGTGTTTAGAGATGTTTAGGTAGTCAACGAGTTCGGAGGTACTGACCTGTGCAGCTTTTTGGCGGACTTAACACTAGATAATCTTCGGCAGTATTAGATGAGTTATAAGGATGAATGATGAATAATGAAAATGTCATGCTCTCTCCTTAAACACTTACCTATGGAATCTGAAGGCCTGACGTGGTTGTAGCCGTCCCGATGAGGAACCCCCTTCGTCCAAGACTGAGCTTGCATCAACGGCAGGAATTCACCACAGCGCTGTTCGCCTTCACCTGAAAATCAACCGTAATACATTACAACTCATTATTTTTGCCATGTCAGCACAGCGCCATCTGTTGCACTTTATGAAAGAAAGGAAGAAGTTAGAAACATATTATCAACTAATCTTAACTATAGACCATGTACACCCACAAATATAAATTACATAGAAAAGTATTTAGTAATGGCTAAAGACAAGTGGTTTTTTTTTTCGTCGTAAATGTGGTGAACTCATCAAACGTAGTAGTGTCGCATGCATATAGTAGTGTAGTGTTGCATGTATATTTCATATTAGTATATTTATAGCACCTAGACTACAAATGTATAAAAATAGCCCAGATTCTTAGAATAACAACGCACAGAAGAGGCGTCTAGAACAAAACACGAGCGATTTCGTGTGTCCACTTTATTTTCTTTGTGTGCGTGAGCCGAATGTGTCTACGTTCTTCAAACGCACACAAATATAGCTTTCAGTGATACCATTACCAGTACCATTACCACAAAAATGGGAAAACGCACTATTATGTTGCTGGATCAAATCAAGTATTTTATGTTATGAAACTAAATAAGATGATGTTTTTTCATGTAATAGTAATAGTAATAGTAATATTTATTTGCATAAAAACACGGTATAAAAGATGGTACAAAAACTGAATATAGAGCATACATGTTTTGTATTTATGTACATATTTATTGTGTATACATATTTACATATTATATAATTATATATTTTACATATATTATATATTTATATTATATATTATACATTTACATATTACATATTATATATATTTTGTGTACATATTTTGCATACATGTTTATGTAATATGACTTATATGACATATATTTACGGAAGGTAAACGAAATGAGATATCGTTTATTGCGTTTAGAATGTTTGATGTGTAATGTGTTATAATGATATTATAGAAATGTATTAATTGCTTGAAAAATCTCGTTTGATATCAATTAAAAGCATGTGTTGTATTTATGAAATAGAAAAATATTATTGAGAACATTACTTAAATGAAAAAAATCTTAATCAATAAAATTGTCATCTTTATGATGCCACTCTTCGAACTAACAGTAAGTTTTAGTTATAAAACACTGTAGGTAGTAGCTGTAAATAAATATAGTTTAGTTTGACGCATAGATAATTGCCGCCGAAGCTATATTTTTTTAAACAAAAATAAGCACAAAAGAAATCAATATGGGTATTTTTTCCTAACGGATAGCAACATTGAATTGTGATAAGTTAGGTTGGACTTTTTGGCGGGAAGTCAAACGAGGCGGTAATTTTGATTTGCACAAATTTATAATTATTTAAAGTTTTGCTTTCAAAAGTGCGGAATTGCATTAACTTTTCACTGAGCGAACCCATTTTAAACGATGAGTCCTCATAGTCAGGGCGAGGACCCTGGGGGAACAAAGAAAAGAAGGTATGAACAAAGAAATGCAGACGGGAATACAGATTCTAACCCGTTTAAAATTTACACAAAACCAAATTACAAGAGACTGTTTCTGGAAAACGGGAATTCTGAATTTACTGTTTATGTAGAATCTACTGAACAAGAGAAGTTAGGAAATAAGAATCCCGTAACCCTTACAAATTTAATAACAGACAATGTAAAGGGAGTTATAGGAGTGCACAGAATAAATGCATATAAAATGGGCATAACGTTCAGGAAAGCAGCAGCTGCCAATAATTTCCTTAAAATGGAAGACTTCTTGTTGAAAAATAAGATGAAAGCTTTCATCCCATCCTATCTTACGGAAAAAATTGGGGTCTTAAGGTTTGTGCCGAAAGACTTATCGAATGAAGAGATATATAAAAACATAGTGTGTGATGCCGAAGTAATATCAATTAAAAGATTTATGAGAAAAGTTGAAGGAAAATTAGTTCCTCTCACCACTATTGCCGTGACTTTTGCGTCAACATCTCTCCCACAATATGCCTACATCAGACTTTTTCGATATGAAGTCAAAGCTTATATACCTCCACTATTGCAATGTTATAAATGTCTAAAATTCAATCATTCTGCCAAGGTTTGTAGAGGCGAACAAAACTGCTCTTCTTGTGCTGGTCGACACTCATATAGGGAATGTGATGTTGAAGAGACTGTGTGTATCAACTGTTCAGGTAACCACTTTGCCATTTCACGAGATTGTCCTGTTAAAAAACAAAAAATGGAAGAAAAGAAGGCCAAATTTCGTCAACAATCCTATGCCACTGCTGTGAGTTTACCCCCTTCCTTTACACATAAATCTTTTCCTTCTCTACCTAAACAATCAGAAAAAGTTAATAACAATGATACTCTTGACATTAAACAGATAGCTAATAATGACATAATCATTAATGCAATTGTAAAGTCTCTTATCTCATTAGGCAATAAGACTGATGATGATGGTCCAATCACTAATAAGAAAATAAAAGAAATATTTTTATCAAATTTAATTTAATGGACAGTTACTTAAATATTTTGCAGTATAACATACAAAGCTTACAGAGTAAAAAGAGCCTTTTACAAAATTTGTTAATTCAAAAAAATATTGATATTTGCTTACTCAATGAAACATGGTTAAAACCTAAATCCACTATTCCACACTTTCCTTCATACAATTTTATTTACAAAAATTCATGCAATAGTCATAATGGAGTTGCTATTTTGGTGAACCATCATTTAAAATACAAATTAATTAATACAAATTTCTCTGAATCAATACAAAACATATGTATCACTATAGAAACACAATTTGGTAGAATAGCTGTGCTTTGTGTATACAGCCCACCCAGTACTAGATTTGACTCAAGCAAGTTGAAAGCTTTGATCAATAACATACCCAAACCCCATTGATATACTAAAAACCCAAGATGCACAGTCTCGAAGAAAAGTGATGATCGAAACTGTCGCCAAACACTCACCACCTACGTAGTAATAGATATGCTATAAGTACAAAATATGTTTTTGCAAATTCTATCTTATGACAATTGTTTAAGGTTGTTTTTACAAAGAAAATTTTGGCATTTTTGACGCGTTAACCTAGACGCGAGTGACGCGATACTATTTGAAATGAGCGCATAATTTAGAATTAAGCACTCATTTTATGCGGACGGTTTTGAGACGTTGAGTGTGCATCTTGGGTTTTTAGTATATCAATGCCAAACCCTGTATAATCATGGGTGATTTTAATGCTCATAACATAGCCTTTGGTTGCCATAGTGATAACACTAGAGGTAGATGTCTGTATAATATAATTGATGAATTCGACTTGTGCATTTTGAATGATGGATCACCAACAACTGTTCCTTATCCTAATAGACAAGCTTCAGCTATAGATCTTGCCCTTGTTAGCCCTTCAATTGCTCATTTGTGTAACTGGTATGTACATGATGATCCCATGGGTAGCTATCATCTTCCAACTTTACTTGAGATAAACATTCAACCATCTATTTATGACACGTCACCTCCTGTGGATCAAAAGAAATATATTTATAGAAAAGCAGATTGGCACAAGTATTACAGCCTATCAGAAACTAGTTTTTCCTACATAGATTTAATTAATGATACTCCAATCAATTCATATAATAATTTTGTTGACACATTAAATGATTTAAGGAATAAAACAATTCCAGAGCATAAATTAATTTCAAATACTGTTATAAGAAAGCCAGTGCCATGGTGGAACCAAAAATGTAGTGAAGCTGTCAAAAAATCGAAAGATGCACTTAAATATTATTTTTCTCAACCTACAGTAGAAAATTGGATTAAATACAAAAAGTTAGATGCGAAAAAGAAAATAATATTAAAAGAAGAAAGCACTACTTCTTGGCAAAACCTATGTAGTAGCTTTAATAGGTTAACACCTGTTTCACGGATATGGGGATGCATCAAAAAATTTAAAAAAATTGGTACAAATCGTAACAAAAATTTGAATGATGAATGGGTTCCCAATTTTTTAAATAACTTAGCAGATTCTACCCAGATAGATGAGACTAAATTGAAATATTTGTTCGAAAATGCTACAGAAAACAGTTGGAATGTATTTCTCAAGTACAATTTCACTATAGAGGAGTTGAACACTTCTTTAAAGAGTAGGAAAGATACTACACCGGGATTGGATGATATACCCTACTTTTTAATCAAAAACTTACATTTAAATGCCCAAATCATATTACTTGGTATTTATAATAAACTATGGGATCAATTACTTATACCTGAATCTTGGAAAACCCAATGTGTGATTCCAATATTAAAACCTAATAAACCTGTAAATAATGCATCTTCATATAGACCTATCTCATTATCATCTTGTTTGGGTAAACTTTTTGAAAATATGTTAAAGTTAAGATTAGATCATTTTGTTGAATCACATAGTTTAATTCCTTCTGTACAGTTTGGCTTCAGAAAAGGCACAAGTTGTTCTGAAAGCTTTGTATCTCTATTGTCAGATTTAAAACAGGTTAAATTAAGTCACTCTAATGCAATCTGTGTCTTTTTAGATGTAAAAGGTGCTTTTGACAATGTAAATATAGAGGAACTCATTCAAGTATGTCATGATATTGGAATACCTAGTCACATCTTAAAATGGCTTTATCACTTTTTGAGTAACAGAACTGTTTTTGTTAAATATAATAATAAGTTACATGGGCCAATGTCTGTCAACAAAGGCACAATGCAAGGGGCCACTTCATCCCCTTTACTTTATAACATTTATTCTTCTGAAATATTAAAATATGTAGATACACCAGATGTAAATATCTTGCAATTTGCAGATGACTTGCTTTTGTATAGCATAAATCTGAATATAGAAATAGCTATGGCTAATATTAATAAGGCTTTAAATCAGTTGTACATCTATTACCATAAAAAACTTAAATTAGAAATTAATCCAGACAAAAGTTCAGTTTTAATTGTTAATAAAAATTTAAATGCTCATAAAAATGTAAAAATTTTATATAATAATGTTGAAATTCCAATAGTCAAACAACATAAATTCTTAGGGGTTATTATTGATGATAAGTTAAAATTTGATGAACATATTAAGCACATAGCAAAGAAAGCATTAAATGGCATCAATATATTGAGACATTTAGCAGGAACTTTTTGGGGATCCGACCCCAAAATTATGAGTATGCTATACAAAAGTATAGTGAGAAGCCATTTTGATTATAGCAGTTTAGCTTATATGAATGCCAATGACACCTTTACTTAAGAAATTAGATGTCATCCAGAATATGGGAATGAGACTTATTTGTGGGGCTATGCGCTCTACACCTATTAATTCATTAGAAATTGAGACATGTATACCTCCCTTGATATTACGCAGGTTGAAGTTGGCTGAGAGATTTTTCTTAAAAGTCCTATCTTTGAATAATAATCCTTTAGTTAAGAAAATTACAATACATCCTGAAATGTTCCAAGCAATATCATCCAGTACTATCTCTGCTTCTTCTCTGGTTAGTAGAACTTTGCCTGAAATTCCAACAATATTTCAATATGTACAAAATAATTCAAAAAAAGTTATGAAATATGATATTTGGCCTGTATATAAAAATACTTATATTAGCCTTATTAATAGTTCTATAGTCATACATCTAGACACTGTGCATAATAAATTTTAATATCTACAATTTAAAGACAATAAACCAAATCATTACATCATATACACAGATGGGTCTAATACAAATCATTGTGTCAAAGCAGCTTTTTATGATCCACAAATAGATTTGACTAAATGCATTAAATTAAATGCAGCATGTAGCATTTTTACTGCAGAAAGCTATGCAATTTATTGTGCACTTCAGCATGTAAATAGTTTTGTAAATAATGTAAATAATATTCTGATAGTGACTGATTCCAAGAGTGTTTTATCAGCATTACAAAATGTAAATTTATCTTTTAAGTTAAATTATATAGTTTATAATATTAGAAATAAGATTAGGGAATTACATGATAAGATTATTAATGTAGAATTTATATGGGTACCTTCACACAGTGGCATTCCTGGAAATGAAGTAGCTGACAATGCAACTAGGTTAGACCATGATGAAGACCAATCAGAGCTCCTAAAGGTTCCATTTACTGATTACTACAGTCATTTTAATGAGTTGAACAGGCTGTTGTGGAAGGACTACTGGAATATAACCCTGGAAACGAAAGGCAAGTGGTATGCTGATATACAGAAAGAATTGCCAATAAAAGCTTGGTATCATAACCTAAAAAACATCAATAGAAGATTTATCACTACCATAACACGTATGCGACTGGGACATTGTTTGACACCAGCCCACCTGAACAGAATCTATATATATGACAATAGCCGATGTCATCACTGCGGATCTGAAGATGCTGACCTGAACCATATTATTTTACAATGCACAAGTTTTAATATTCAACGGTTGATTCTAGTGAGTGATATTTTTGACAGTAACAATCAATCCAGTGACAGTGAACGTCAACAAAGTGTTCCCCGCTACGTTCAGGACTTATTAATAAATAAGAACTATTTTAGTGCGTTGTATAAATATATTTGTAATACGGTGGAAAAAATTTAAGTTAAACATTGTAGTATGGTTTAGTTTTAGATATAATTGGAAAAAAAAAATCAAATATATGTTTTCTATGAATGTAATATAGATAGACAAAGGTGTAACACCTTGGTGTATTGTTAAAAAATGTGTGAAGTGTATGAAACTAGGCATAAGTTTGTTTGAGTGTTTTGTTTTTGTTTTTTGCAATTAGCCATATTCTAGTTTATTTATGTATGCGACTGAAAGACTCTGTATCTATGGTCATGAATAAAGATTTAAAAAAAAATAAGTTAGGTTATTAGAATTTTTGTTTGATGGTCGAATTACTTAAATATAATGTATAAAATGTAAGTATTTACTCGTGAAATGTAATTTGATTACACGTTTTTTGTTTTCCTGAAGGACTATGACATCCCTTTACGCTACAAACGGTCGTTTTAAATTATTTACTCGCGAGCTCTGTTCGGCAGAATGTGACCTTGAATACTGACGGCTCGTCGAGCAAAGTTAGCCAAAAATGGCTAAGTTTTAGTTGCCTCACTTTTTGCACTCGTACTATCCTTCTATGCGTTGTTATTCTAAGCCCAGATTACCGAAGCAACCAATGTCTACTTAGCATGCGAGTTGGCTTGGAGTAAACAGACAGAGTAAAAACGGTAAAAAGTCAAATTAGTAGCTTTAGTAAGTAGGAATTAGAAAAAATAATAGGGATTTGTATCCAGATATTTGTAATAGCTCTTTAAAGGATATTTTAAAGGAAGTTTTGAAATAAAATAACAATTTATTTTATAAATCTGATTTAATAAATTATGTAGTTAAAACTTCCCGAAAATATATTACCCACCAAATCACCAAAACCTAGTTTAAAAAAATCTTATTATATATTCAAAGATTAAGGAAACATAAAAATGTCTTAGACAATAATGTTAATTATAATAAAAAAACTTTTTTTTTGTTTTGTTCTGCTAGACATAAATATAATTAATCTTTAAATTGTATTTAGTTAACTTCCTATAATATACGATATATAATAATAGGTACAGTAAAATAACATAATGATAAAGTAATAAACAATAATAAATAACAATATTTTAGGTTCAATTGGATTTTCTGAAACCTAACAGGGTCTTATATATTCATTTATTACATGCACAAAAAAATAATCCGTAAATTCTTTTCGTTCCAATTGGAAGCCATAATACAAAAACCCTTACTATTGTAAACAAATCCCTACCTTTTTTTATTTAGTTGTCTTGTCCCTTCTCAGCAACAAGCCCCTTTCTGTCTGTTTACTGTTTTTATTTTTGTTCATGTCTTTATCAATAGATGGCGTTGTACAATTGCGTCACGTGTCTGAGTGGCGGTATTAAGATTCTCCGCCGCTCGGTTTGGTCAGTGTGACTACCTCTGTTAGATATCTCTCGCTTCCCCAAGACGGATCTTTCGCTATGTGCTTAAGATTCCGTGGAGGGGGAGCAATTACATCATCATTTCGTTTTTCGAAATTTTTGAAACGCTTCGCATAGGCGAAGTGTATAATTATGAGCAATTTCAAAAAAAATTGCACCCCCGGATTTTGCCTTGTCCCTCGACTTTAATAATTTATTTTTTTGAGATGAATCACTTCTAGATTATATTGATATAAGTGAAATAAACATATATTTAAATTAGAGTTGCCCAACTATCGAATCTATCGATAGTTTCACTATCGATAGGTGACCTCGAAAACTAGTAACAATATCGATAGTGCTATCGATAGTATCGATACCATCGATGCTATCGATTATCGATATCATAAATTAACTAATACTATTGATTGGAAGCAATAGTATCGATAGGATCGATACTATTACATTATAATACTATCAATAGTATCGATTTTTTTAAAGTAATACTATCGATACTATCGATAGTATCGTTGTATAAAATAATTAATACTATCAATACTATTGATAGTTTATAAAACTATCGATAGTATTACACCATCGATAGTTTAATAACCGCCGATAGTATCGTTTCCCAATTATAGCTTATGTAGCAAGTAGTGTTAAACTATTCTCACTCACTGTGCCTTATGTTGTGTCACCGTTACTAGCAAAATTGGTAGCTGATTGTAATGATGGGTAAGTTAAACATATTTAAAATTAACATCCGTATGATTTTGTCAATTACCTAATAAATGCATTATCATTATCAATGCCTATTTTTAATTTTAATTATTTGACTTAGTTTTCTTAATTTAGTAAGACTATCACTTGAAAATTTTACAATTGGTATAAATTGAGGGCAATTTTTGATCACTTTCATTATTTTTCTAGCTAAGAAGAGATCTCTGGTCATAATTGATACTGAATGTGAAACACAACCCCAATTATCTTATGATATGGGACCACACGGTCAACGCTCAACGCTGGGATTGTGATCAAAAAGATTACTTTGAAGACGAAGATACTAAGAAATCTAAAGATGATGCACTTAAAAAACTAAATGTCGAGGATGCTAGCACCCAAACGCCAGTATATAACAAAGTTATAGATGCTAATATAATAAAATCTGATGAGAGTTTTGGTGTGTTTGTAGCGCAAGAGCTGTTAAACGTACCATTAATCAAAAGGAGACAGATTATGTCTGAAATTATACGCTTGTTCGAACATCGAAGTCAATAATCATAATTAGGAGTACTAAAAATACCAGTGAAATTATTAAGTCTGTTGTTTATTATTAACATAAAAATAACATTGTTTATCTACGTAAATATAATTAAAATATGACCAAATTTGTGCAGCAATTGTTGTATTGATAAACCTAATATTAAGAAATTACAAATTCAAAGAACAAAACAATCAAATAAAGAAAAATAATCTTACAATCAAACTCTTGTTCCTTTGTTCATGATAATTAAAAAATACAGTTTCAGTATATAGGTACAGGTAACAATTTTTTTTATTGAAAATCTTAGTGGATGAACATCAATAATGATTAAAGAAACTGGTACCTACTCAAATATGTTATTCGTTATAAATCGATACAAAATAGCAGTATTATTAATATGTCTTAAAACAGCATTTATTAATTATTAACCTTGTGTAATAATACTTGTGTTTACATGTGTACTCTAGTTTGATTAAAGAAAATCGTACGTTATTCAAATAAAGATGTGTTTTGTTTTGTGTGTTTGATTTATAAATAATAGTTTGTTAAGATGTTTGCTACTAAGGCGACTGCGACGATCGGTCATAATTAGACCAGCTTTGGAAAATATTCTTTCTGACGGAGTTGACGTTGCAGGTATACATAGATATTTTAAGGCTATTTCTTTTAGACCATTCTCACTGTGATTCCAGTATTCTATAGGAAACTCTGTTTTTGGGATGATAGGTTTTTCTACGTACTGCCTGATATCAACGATCGCATCAGCAGTTGAATTTGATCTCTGTGGAGCAATTAAAAAGTAAAGCAACTTATCAACTTTTGATTTTTTCGCTGGTGTGTTTTCCTCTTCTGCATTTGAATTATTTATTTCTGAACTATCGGAGGGAGAGGATTTTCTCACTAAATAACTAGAGTATTCTCTTTGGATACCAGCAATAGCCCTTTCACAATCAGTTTCCGTCTTAAACCCCATTTTTTTTAAATGGGGAATTAACATTGTTGCTATCATGCAAGGAGTTCTAACTTCATATGGTTTTAACCGCCTATTAATAGACTCTTTTATAAGTTGTATGATATTTTTTGAAATATCAGACAAGTTTTCCCTTTCAAGATTGGCAATTTCTAATGATAAACCTTTAATTAACGGAATTATAAGAGACTAGCTGTGCCCGCGACTTCTTTCGCGTGGTTGTCGAGAACAAAACAACGTCGTTTAGATAAGAGTATATAACCTTTTTGATGATTTAGATAAGAGTCCTGACTTTGGTATAGTTGATTACGTTAATGCTTCTCTATATACTATGTTAGCGGTGGATTTACCCGGAGCATATACAAAAAGGTTGTTTGGGTTGCTAACACGTGATAGAGAAACATAGAGTTGGCCGTGTGAAAAACAATCAAAAGTAAGGTCTACAGTACACCCGCAACGGATAACGTCTGGCCTTGGGCTTTATTAATAGTCATAGCGTAACAGAGGCTTACAGGAAATTGCACACGTTTGAAAGTAAACGGAAAATTATTGGGGATAATGGGTATCCTGGGAATAAAAACAACATCACCGGAGCCGCAACCTGTTAAGATTTCGGCTTCGATGACATTTCGTTGGAGATTTGTTACTCTCAACCGAGTTCCATTGCACAGTTTTGGTGGGCTTAAATTTCTGAGTAGAATGATTGGTACTCCGACTTTTAAATAAATTTTGTGTGCTGGAAGACCTGGTGTATTTAGAGAGTCTAAAAACTCTACTGGATAGTGGGTGGCATCTCCTTCTTCCAAAACCGTGTTAATAGATAAATATTCCCTACTTTCTCCAGAAACATGTACCAATATTTGAGAATTTATTGCTGCTGCTTGGTCGTTGCGAGATGCCAAAATAGCTCGTTGGCATAGCCAAGCAGCGTCATGGTTCGAGATCTCTGATGGATCTCCGTATACAGAGGAAATGAGTTCCTGCTGTGAGGCAACAGAAGAACACAGGCTTTCGACTAAAGTTACTTTACCTCCTTCTTGAGTCGGGTATGTGCCGTTACCAATTTGAAGTAGTAAATTTGAGAAAACCTGCGCGTTTGCGTCACCTCCCAAATATGCTCGCATATTAAAGCTCAAATTAGTTAATATGACACTACGCCATAAAATAGAGCTCTTTAAACAGGCACCTATTTCATCGGCCCTCGTTCCTCTGGGTATTATAGGGAGTGTCTGCCTGAAGTCTCCACAGAATAGCACCGTTAAGCCTCCCATCGGTCGGTCATTTTGTCTTATATCTCGCAACGTTCTATCTACAGCTTCCACAGCTTTACGATTTGCCATCGTACACTCGTCCCAAACGATAAGGGCGCAATCGCGTAAAACCCTTGCTTTATCACTATTGCGAGACACGTTGCAAACAGGGTTTTCTGTGCGGCCAAGATAACTTTAGTGAGGAAAGTTTTACCTGTTCCACCAGGTGCATCTAAAAACAGCATTTCTCCTAATGAATTTTCTACACTACAGCATACTCTATCAAAGATTTGACGTTGTTCTGACGTCAAATTTGAACAGCCATTTCGCAATATTTCTGCTAACTCTTCGGGGTTGTAATTTATTTCAGATGTATACTCCCTATTAATTCGTTCCCCACCAACTGTCGGTGTCGGCAAGCCGTATTGACTGAGGGAGTTCCCTCCTATACTTGTAACTATATCTTGTATAGCCAGCAAAGACCTATTATGGCAGCTTTCACGTACTTGGTCAGAAGTTTCACTATTTATATTTTGCTGTCTCAAAAAATCTTCGGCAAACGCGTCTTTATATTTTTGCCACAACTGACCAGCGTCCGATAGGCCACAAAATGGCAAATAAATGGCGCAAACGATGTGGACTATCACTGACGCATGCTTCGCCATCTAATAAATGCCGTGCGCGGCAAGCAGCTTGAAATGTGGGATATTCTATATCGTCCACTTTGCGGAGCTCAGCAAAAGAAGTAGGTCCTCGCTCTGTGTGAAGAAGAAGGCGTAAATAATAACACTCTGCATTATTTGGGTGCACCGTGTATACTCTTCCAATCACGTGTTCTTTAAAAATGCCGGACTCGCCTTCTACAGTAGTTCCACGTCTCCTGCGATTAAAAACACCTTGCTGCTTGTTATAAGTATAATAATGTGGCACTTCATTTTACAACAGAGACTTAGCGAAATTGTCTCTTTCGCAAAGGCGAAAGAATGCGAGCAAGGTAGTTTGTCTTGGGTTGTTCATTCTTTCTGCCACATTTTCTGGCTGAAAGTAAACTCGCTGCCCGCCTTCCAGGTGCACGTCAAGATGGATGACTGGCGGATACCTTTCATGAATAGGGAAACTCAAAATGCGCCAAACTGCCTCCGAAGAGCTTATGTATCGGCCAGATTGATACCTTGTCACTTCATCAAATTGGTTGTCGGAGGAGTATGGCAACGAAAACTGTGACACGAGAATTTTATATATTAGATATTCCTTTTTTATGATATATATAGTTCATCTTTGTTGGTTCTGGCCGGGTCTTGAAGGAAGCCTTGGCATTCTCCTTTGGCATGGGAATAGTTTAGGACCGTGGGAAGGACATAGGATAGTTTTTATCCCGAAATTCCCACGCGATCAGGATTTACGCGGGAAAAGCCTCTACGCGAACGAAGTCGCGGGCAAAAGCTAGTATTTAGAATAGATTAAAATAAACTTTATTGTACACCAAAAGTTAAACACATCTATTTTACAATAATTAATACTAATTTAGTTTTTGGCAAATATGTATACGTTATATAATATACTGAAGGAGAAGAGGTGGTCAATTTTACGGTTTTTTTTATGCTCATAAATAAAATAAATAAATAATTTATTGACCATAAAAATATAACATCTTTCAAGTGAAGCCCCTGACTCCTATGCTAAGTGAGCCTGTGTTACAGGAATCAGTGTCCTACGCTATACATTAAAACACATTTCAATTTTTATGTAATAAATTAGAAACAAAAAGTAACATTAGAAGGTATTGAGAACAAAAGAAATAGAAGCGAAACGTGTATGTGTGTGTAAGTTTGAGTGTATGTGCGTAATTGCGCGCGTGTGTGTGTGGGTGTGTGTGTCTGGAACTCTGGACGCGTGTGCGTTAACATGAGTGTGTTTTGAATAGCTTAATTACAGACGAATTTTTTTTTATATCGTCATAGCTCAGACTGAAGCCATGATTTTAAAATTTGTTTGACCTTATGTCACATAAGCTTCTAAATTGGGATAGTTTTATTTGCTCTATTTTAGATCCTAGAACATAATGCCCAAAAGTATCTAGACGTAAGTTTAGTGTGACATTTGGGAACTTTACAAAACGGGAAACCCAGTGCGTTTGCTTATTAAATCTGGGCTTACTTGTAACAATCTGTGTCTACGTAGTATGGTACGGAGGATATATTATATTGGGAACTGTAAGTACTTAAGCTTCCGAGTATAGCAGTCCAGTGGGATAAATTAGTTTTTTGAACGACATTACTTTAAGTATTGCCCATTGTGCGCCTTCCGCTCTTAGTATTACAATTTTAAACGTCCCTCCTCATAATGGAATAATTTAAATGATTTAATAATAGAATAAAAATATATTTTATGTATATCGATTCATCATGTGATAACTTATGGGTTCACGACATGCGATATGTTAATGATGAAAGTGTGTGTGAGTGTTGCTTTGGCGCAACACCAATCTCATTAAAAACTTCTTATTTTTATACTTTAGTTTTTCTCGTGACCAAGTACGATGCGGAGAACAGATACCAATAGCCAGACAAGTTTAAAAAAAAATTGCTGTTCAGTCCTACAATCAGCGCAACGGTACTGGATGGCTGAACGGTCCACGGTACGTGGAGCTTAACGTTGCTTTCAATGAACAATAAACTTACAAAAGGCTCTTCGGCCTACAACAATACATTCAAATAAATAATCGGTACCACTAACCTTGTGCGCTGGGTTCGCCAACTTCGACCTTCCTAGGTCACGCCCAAGTGGTTTGTATGTAATATGAGGTGAGTGAGTGAAAAGTGTGATGTAAATCACGTGTTGTAGAACGTTCACAAGGCGCCAGTCTCCAGGTGGCGCGGTCCAAACAGCATCACAGCCCAAACTCACACCGGATTGAATTCTATTTATCACTACTTTTCCAACAAATGCGCGTGCCACGCGGGTGACGACAAACCGGCGATAAATCCAAAATATCCCGGGGTTTTCGTCAAATGGGGATTACAACTTCAAACAATAAATATTTCATTTCATTTCATTTCAATAGTTAACTCACGACCTAATTATCGGGTTCAACAGGCGATTCCAAACGATATTTTTCCAATTATAATTAACTCAACAGGGTCCCATGACCGACATTTTCAACAACCAAGCAAAGTCTATCTGTCAAGTCAGAGTAATGTCAAGATCAAATTTCTTTATGTCAAAAGGGTACGTTCGGAAACGTTTGGTACTAAACATCTACCCCCCCCCCCCGGACGGGCCTACCCGTCCGCTAATCAATTGGAAGCCTTGACAAAGTTGCGAATTTAACACAGCTTCAATGCGGCAAAATACCGTAGCTAGTTCCTCAAAGGTGAGAACGGTGTCTCCCAACAATCTCCGCCAGCGTCCCTTTGCCGCTTTCACCGCGGCCTCAAAAATACCCCCCCAATGGGGGGCGGGCTGGCGGGTCAAACAACCAAGTGACCCCTCGACGGGTCAAACTATTACCAATGTCAACCTGGCTCTCATTAAGGAAGGCTTATACCTCCTTCAAATAGTTACTTGTACCCTTGTAATTCGTACCGCAATCAGACCTAATCAAAGAAGGTAACCCACGGCGAGACACAAATCTTTCCAAAGTCGCCTCAAAGGCCTCTGTCGAGAGGGAGGTTACCAGCTCCAAATGTACTGCCTTGGTTGACAGGCAGACAAACACACAAATAAGCCTTAACAATCTTACTATTACGAAGGGTGGACGTCTTCAACAAAAGGGGACCAACAAATCCGTTACGACGCCAGCAAAGGGCCTCGCCTCATTGACGCGATCAGCCGACAAAATCCAAATTTCTCGCTGCAGAATGGCCAACAGCACATTGCAACCGGCATGCGAGTTCTTAACGTGACGATCAGTCACCAACAATTGAACCAAGTGGCCCTCCTTGGGCAACAAAAGGGGGTGACGGGCCCCATAAGGAAGGCTAGAGTGCCTCAACCGTCCTCCAACAGGGTTTCCCGAAGTGGCTCGTCCCAACCAAAATTAGTTATAACAAGGGCAGGAGCACCAATTTTAGGGTAAAGACAACTCACAAGGGTGATTTCAAACCAGGTCCTTCCCTCAACAGTGGTGACAGCCGTTTCGCCAATTCCCCAAATCTTGCCTGAAAGGTCGTTCACCTTCAGGCCAACCTGTCCCGCTAACCAAGACGACAAAAGGCAACCCTGGGCTCCCGTGTCCAAAATGGCACGGATCACAATCGAGCCACCCGAGGGTCCCCAGACCTTGACCGAGGCCGTTGGCAACACAACCGTCTTGATCGGGGGGGTCCTTTAGCGGGGCAGGCGTCAATCTCTTAGTGATGCCTGGGCGGCGACCGATAGCCGCATCCAGGCTGCCTTCGTTCACGACGAGGCCAACAATCAAAATATTCGTCCGCGCGGTGTCCCGAGCCGCTCGCCATCACTGGAGGGGCATATCCCACCGGATGCCCGAATGGCGGAGGGCGCGACTCCAGCCGGGGGCGTTCCGCCAACGGAGGGGAAAGGCAGCGGCGCCGATCCGGCCACTGCTGCCTAGCAGCCAATGCGCGTTCTCCCTGACGAAGGGAGACCAAATGGCGCTCGCGGGGCTCCCGTTCGACTTGCGCGGGGGGTGGAGTGCGGTGTACAGAATTGCGGGTCTCAGCCCGGTGCTCGTCTCCGGGGTACCCCCCCCTGCGCGAACCCCCCTCAGAAGCTGGTCTGCTGGAGCGGTTCGCGTTGGCGCACAAAATCTCAAGGTGGGACCCTTCACAAATTCTACACGGGCGGGGGTCGGGGCAGTCCCGATGAAAGTGGGCCCCCAAGCACGAGAAGCACAAACGGCGTGCGTTGACAATTCGGCGGCGGGCACTTACGTGCAAATTCAAAAAGGCCGGGCAACGCGCCATGACATGCCCCGTTGCCTTACAAAAGTCGCAATCATAAGGACTCCGGGCGCCAGCAAAACGGGGGGAGGGGCGAACATCAACAGGCCCCCTAGCCTGAGGACTCCGGGCACCAGCAAAACGGGGGGCGGGGCGATCATCAACAGGCCCCCTAGCCCGAGGACTCCGGGCGCCAGCAAAACGGGGGGCGGGGCGAACATCAACAGGCCCCCTAGCCCGAGGACTCCGGGCGCCAGCAAAACTGGAGGCGGGGCGATCATCAACAGGCCCCCTAGCCCGAGGACTCCGGGCGCCAGCAAAACGGGGGGCGGGGGGAACATCAACAGGCCCCCGAGCCCTAGTCCGTCCCTGGTCTCTAGGCTGAGAAGGTAGTGGGGGTGACCCCGTGGCGCCACGAGTGTTATCCGAAAGCCGACACTCGTCTTCAGAAAATTTGAGGAGGTCATCAAAGGGGGGAAGATGGGTGGCACTATCCCCACCATACTTTTGCTCAAAACGTGACCTCAGCTCCGCGGGGAGCAACTGCAGCACTATGTGCACCAACAAGTAGGACCAATGTTCTACCGGTAGCTCCAAGCGTCTCAAGGCGTTAGTCGCTGAGACCAACGGGTTCAGCAAGTCAATGCGCAACGTCGACGTGCTGGCAATGGCCGGTAGTCCCAAAATCTGGTCGATGTGCACATCAGCCAGTTAGCGCTTGTTCTGATACCGTCGGGAGAGAAGCTCCAGAGCGGTCGGGTAGGAGGAATCCGTCACCGGCAAGTGCTGCACCAAGGCTCTGGCTTCGCCCTCCAGGACAGACAATAAATAGGCCAGCTTCTGGGCAGGTCCGAGTCCAAAGAGATTTAGGAAGCCCAGCCAGTGGTCCAAGCGACCGTCAAAATGTGGCAGCTCCAGGGTGGGCAGCCTACTCAATAGTCCAGGGCCTGCAACAACGGGAGTCTGCGGCTTGGCCGCATCAGGCACCCGGCTCTTCAAAATTTCCCGAGCTCGTAGACTTATGACATCCCCCAGGTGGAGAATCTGGTCATAGTCACCCAAAATCTTATCGCGGGCTGTCTGACCATCACCCCCAAATCCACGTCCATGATGTACTCGTTGAAGCGTGTGAGCGCAGCATCAGCTGACTTGATCCTCTCAATCACTTGCCCGTACCGAGCAAGGGTGAGCTCTTCCAAATCTACACGCTCAACCGTTGCAGCCGCCGATGTGAACCATCTCAACTGAGAGGTCAATCCGGCAGCAGCCTCCCTGACTGCCCTTAATGAGGCCATTGCAACAATCAAATATTAATACAACAGGCTAAAATTAACTAAACAAACAACAATAACTTGTTAGTCGACCAAATAATTTCACCAAATAAAAACTCAAATTCAATTATTTGAAGTCCAAATCCGACCCTGTACTTATTCCAAGTATGAATCTAGCTTGCTAAGGATGGCTACAGATACAAAATAAATAACAATTGAATGTATAATACAATGCTGGATCAACCTCAAATAAATACAACAATAGGATGTGTAATATTGCTCCGGACAATCTCTAACAACAATCCAATAAACAAATAAATGCAATAAGTCAATCCACACCATTCAATTCTTGTTATGTTAACAAATGTGTGATTACTATTTAGATAACCTTTTAAATTCAGATCAATGACATTCAATTATTAATTGCAACAAATATACCAAATTATGTACCAAATACAACTAATAATTCCTAATTTCACAAACAAATCCACTTGTCAATTCAACAAAAGGGGGCTACAGTACAAATTACAAATACAACTTCAATTGATTCAACTTCAATTAGATAGCCCGGATGACATGGTAATATATTCAAAACTTATTAAGTTATAAGTTGTGTTAAGTAATTAAACTAAAGTTATTTTCAAAACTTCCAATTAAACCAGTGGATCTTATATTATAAGAGCCACGCCTGCTACCAAAATGTTCAGGACTACAATTGGCCAGTGCAACGATAACTGGGGTGTCCGAACGGTCCACGGTACGTGGAGCTTAACGTTGCTTTCAATGAACAATAAACTTACAAAAGGCTCTTCGGCCTACAACAATACATTCAAATAAATAACGGTACCACTAACCTTGTGCGCTGGGTTCGCCAACTTCGACCTTCCTAGGTCACGCCCAAGTGGTTTGTATGTAATATGAGGTGAGTGAGTGAAAAGTGTGATGTAAGTCACGTGTTGTAGAACGTTCACAAGGCGCCAGTCTCCAGGTGGCGCGGTCCTAACAGCATCACAGCCCAAACTCACACCGGATTGAATTCTATTTATCATTACTTTTCCAACAAATGCGCGTGCCACGCGGGTGACGACAAACCGGCGATAAATCCAAAATATCCCGGGGTTTTCGTCAAATGGGGATTACAACTTCAAACAATAGTTAACTCACGACCTAATTATCGGGTTCAACAGGCGATTCCAAACGATATTTTTCCAATTATAATTAACTCAACAGGGTCCCATGACCGACATTTTCAACAACCAAGCAAAGTCTATCTGTCAAGTCAGAGTAATGTCAAGATCAAATTTCTTTATGTCAAAAGGGTACGTTCGGAAACGTTTGGTACTAAACATCTACCCCCCCCCCCCGGACGGGCCTACCCGTCCGCTAATCAATTGGAAGCCTTGACAAAGTTGCGAATTTAACACAGCTTCAATGCGGCAAAATACCGTAGCTAGTTCCTCAAAGGTGAGAACGGTGTCTCCCAACAATCTCCGCCAGCGTCCCTTTGCCGCTTTCACCGCGGCCTCAAAAATACCGGAAACGTTTGGTACTAAACAATTGCCATAAAAAAATCTCGCATTTGCGAGAGATTTTTTTTATGGCAAATTTTTTTGACGAAGATATTATGTATATCACAGCAAAAGGTATAAGCTTTATTGAATTAAAAAAATTATTAAACGATTTTAACAGTTAATATTTGTTTCATTGATATACACATGTTCTACCCAAAAACATTTACGCTATAATTACGTCTTTAGAACACAATTTAATAAACTTATAATAAATACTAACAAAAATGTCTTATAAAAAAAATAGTATAAGGTGTAAGTCTCCACTCAAGACCTTGTCCTATCGAGCAACGTCAGTCGTAAAATTTGATTGTCTTTCGCACACTGCTTTGTAAAAACAACTTTAAACACTTTTCATAAGATGGAATTTGCAAAAACATATTTTATACTTATAGCATTACTATTACTACGTAGGTGGTGAGTGTTTGGCGACAGTTTCGAGCGTCACTTTTCTTCGAGACTGTGCATCTTGGGTTTTTAGTATATCAATGGGTACCACCCAACTATTATTTAGAATTATTTCTTGTCCACGGAATCTGACAGTAGCTGTGAAACCACCTTGTGACGGTGATCTTCGCCGGTATTGCGGATACCCATTTTCCCTAGCCATAGTTAGTTCTTTCAGTGCTCTGGGGTATTTTTTTGAGCATTGACCATCTTTCATGCACGGTGATTCCCTGTTTAAGACGCCACATGGCCCGTGAACCATATGTGTTTTTACTATGTCATGCAAAATCGGATCTGCATTATAGTCCGGAAATTCTGCACTTATGACACTGTCTATAGCATCGGGACGATTTTTTTCTTCCAGCCACAGAAGAATGTGCGCGTGGGGTAAACCACGCTTTTGCCACTCGACGCTATACATAAATCAAAGAGTTGAACCGAAAACTTTCTCCTTTGTAAGTAGATTAATCAAGACTTTGAGTTTTAAATGAAAAATCCTAGCAATAATGTCATGTCTGTCGTATGACGCCTGTCCTGTGAGAAGTGCCTGGCAAATCTCCGTCCACTTTGGATTTGTTGTAAATGTTATAAAAAGGTCCGGCTGGCCGTATTTACGGACGTAACAAAAAGCATCTTGCGTTCGTTCGTGCATATACCGCGAACCGCCTGTGAAACTGGATGGCAAAATAACCAATCGACCCAAGTCTTCGACGTTATTATCTGATTGCATGGCGTCCCGCAAGTGCACGTATTCTTCAGCGCGTAAGCGTCGCTGGTTAGTGCGAATATACACTAAACGTTCAGTTTCTATTTTTGCGTACATGTCCACAATAAATTGGCTGAACAAACCACGAAATCGTTGCAAATATACGAAACTGTTTTGCCTTATTTGTAAAAGGTAGGAATAGTATTGTTGAGCAGATATTTTTTTTGATAATTAGTGACTCTCGTAGTAGGGTTCACTTGGTACAGCCCAAAATTGTACCCATCTTCACCATGACAATAAATTAGTGGATATTGCAGGGCGTCGTAAGCTCGGTGGGTTTCCAAAATGCGTTGAAGGCGATCGTCGCGTGTACGCAACACGATATCACGTCTCTCACACTCCTGGTCGACTAAAACAAATGCAACTTCATCTGCGACGGGTGCATTGTGTCTTCCACGGTGTTCACCCACAGGACGTCTATCGGCACTTATAACAATTTTGAAATCATTGCTGCCTTGTGGAATTGACTCCAATGCAGCTTTGAATTCACGAACGTACTGGTTAACGTGATGCAGCAATTCTTGAAGTTGACCCAAAAGCTCAGCATTGAGCTGGGGAAAATTGTGATTTCTAACATTGAGCTGTTGCGTGTAATCGGATAAAAAATAAATTTGGAGAAATTTGGGTTCATTTTCTGGCAGCAAAGATCCAATAAGGTGATAAACTTGACCTTGTACTTTGAAGGTTGGCATGAACGGTCCTTCCGTTATTTGTTTTGCCCCAAAGGAAGTCATTTGGAAAGCACTGTTATATAAACGAATATTATCCAAAAAATGTTTCGACTGGGGATGATCGCCATTCAGGAGACTTTTAAGTAAGTGTGGTGGATCTTGGAAATTTGGAAGAACATTTTTTCCATTTGAGCAGCACATTGCGTCTGTCTCTTTCCTCCATTTCAAAGCATGACAAAAATTACAAATTTCTCTAATGTCACCCACGGAAGTAAAGCCAGCATAATTAATTCTAGACGAATATGTGAACCCTGATTTTTCTCTATTGTCCCAAGGTAATAAAATATTTGCATCGTCATTTTCCATGGACTCATCAGCTCCGCTATTTGTTTCTCTATTCATATGGTATCGAGCTCGTTCTATTTCTAGGCGAGATTGACGTTGTTCTGCTGTTTCTGCTCGTCTTAGTTCATCTATTCTTTCCCTTTCAGATGCAAGATAACTTTCATTGTTTCTTTGTACACCTACATAGTTATGTCTAGCTATTTGTAATCGTTCTTCTCTTTGGGAGAGAGATTCAGACTCGCGCGAGAGAGCGTGTCGCTCTCGGTCAGATGACAGACGTGCTTGGCGTTCCTCGATACTCTCTTGTGAACGCAAAGTCGCGGTCCGAGTTCTTTGCGAACTTAAGCGCGACTCCCTTTCTGTGAAAGTCTCTGACTCGCGTGAGAGAGACTGGCGCTCCCGATGAGCAGACAGCCGAACTTCGCGTTCCTGGATACTCTCTTGAGAACGCAAAGTCGCGGTCCGAGTTCTTTGCGAACTTAAGCGCGACTCCCTTTCTGTGAATGTCTCTGACTCACGTGAGAGAGAGTGGCGCTCCCGATCAGCAGACAGCCGGACTTCGCGTTCCTGGATACTCTCTTGAGACCGCAAAGTCGCGGTCCGTGTTCTTTGTGAACTTAAACGTGACTCCCTTTCGGTGAACGTTTCCGATTCACGTGAAAGAGCGATGTGCTCTCGGTTAGCAGATAACCGTGCGTCACGATCTTCTTCCGATTCCTGAGACCTACAAAGTCTCATCCTTTTCGCATTTCGGCTACGCAGCGAAAGGTTATTTTTTTTTCTTTGAGGCATTTTCAAGGAAAATTAAAGCAATAAACAAAACCAACAACACTTATGACTGAAAATCCTACAAACTTAAAAGAACGGTGCGTCGAACAGTCTAGTGTGACAACGTATCGTCTCTTCGTGGTCGTGACTCAACGAATTGGCAACACTAACTTACTGTATAACGATTGGCACTATTGGATTCAAACTACGAAGTATATAAAATACAATCTTTACTTCGTACTTCAAATTCAAACCAATGACCAAAGTTGACCAAACGAAACCAATAAGATAAGCCAAGCTTTTTTTCGACCAATTTAGAAAATCGATAAACCAAGCAACCAAAGAACTTTTACGACACGCAAGAACTTTTAGGACACCTAACGAAACCCAATTTGCCTAGTAAACACGGTGGACGTCATTCTCGCGCGGAAAATCTTAACACCGCTATTCAGAAAATGACGTCATTTGCACAACGCCATCTATCGGATTTGGATTTCAACTATCAACATTAGTTCTATCAAGTACTATACTGAATTGCGTATTATCGTAATATTTTACTTCTTGAACTCACTAAATTAATCATATCTTTTGATAGAGTGAACCGATTTCGATGAAACAAAAACTAAGTTAAACCTCAAGTTGCGTATAATTTTTGTATATAAACATTGTCAGCATTGAATTCGTAGATTTTACGTGATGTGCGCACAAACAAACAGACAAACAGACAAAAATTTCAAAAATGATGGAAATGGGTTCTGTTACTTATCTTTTCACACGCTGGCTATTTTTTGTTTCAATTTCTTTAATGTACAAAAATGACTTTTCTACAGATTTATTATATGTATAGATATGGTAGGATACATTTCTCCGGATATGGCAGTTGTACAAGCTTCAAGAGGATCAAGCATTTTTTCTATTTCTTCCAATAACGTGTATTCTTCAGCACTCAAATTTGAAGGAGCTCTCGAATTTTGATTTATTACTAATGTTACTTCTTCTCTCACCTTTCTCAATCTTTCTAGCATATAAAATGAACTGTTCCACCTAGTTTCAACTTCTTGTAATAATTTCAGTTCCGGTTTATTTAGGCGTTTTTGAGCGGCTTTTAATTGGTCTGATGCCAATGTACTATGTTTAAAATACCTTACAATTTGTTTGCATTTGTCCATTAATTCTTTAAAGTCAGGCTGATTACACGTATCTTTATATACTAAGTTCAGTGTATGAGCGAAGCAGGGTAGATGACGCAACTTAACAATTTCGGCGACTTTTAACATCACAGCTGCATTATCTGTTACCATGGCCATTACTTTTTGTCTTATTTTCCATTGATCTAAAACAACAGCAATGACCTGAAAAAAAATTTGCCAATCATTTATATAATTATTTAGAAATATTGTAAGCTGTCAAAACCAAGAAAAAATGTAAAGAGGAAGGGTCACAATCCCTACAAAAAACCGGCGCAAACGAAACGTGTCTTGGTTGTTTCATTTTTTCAAATAACCATATAAAGCCAATTTAACTAAGTTAGACCGTAAAATCAAACAAACGAAATAGGTACATATATGTATATATATTTGATGTACCCAAGACAACGAAATAACCGAGGTATGTTTCGTTTGCGCCGAGCCTGGGTCACAGATAATCCTTCTTCTTTAATATAAAAACTTTTTACCAAAAAATTAAACCGACTCCCAAAAAAACTCTACAAAACTAAAGACACCGACTACCGAAATTAAAGTTATTTTTCACTTTGCAGTGTTTTTTTGGGAGTCGGTTTAATTTATAGGTAAAAAGTTTTTATTTCTTTTTAGTTGGCCGATTTTTAATTCACCTAGTTACAAGAGCCTAAATGTCAACTACTTATAATCATTTACAAAATATTGCTTTTTCCAATGTTGGGCCGTTAATTGTTGAGGAGTTCTCCTGGTACTTCACCATCAGCTTCACTTCACCATATGCATTGTGACCAGCATATTGTGCTTAATAACCACATTCAAGTAATCGAAGCGGAACACATGAAATACTTATATATTGAGTAGTTCCAGTGGCCATCTGTGGTTTTCATCATCAGGTCTACTTCATAAATGGTGCTTTTCGAATGCAACTACACAAGTTACTTTAAAAAATACTCAAATCACTATAGGTAGCCTATAATATTTTTTTTATTGGAACGAAGTTCCTTATCGCGCGTTACGAAAGGGGCCTAGCCGGAAAAAAATCATACGAAAAGTTGTAACGACACTTTAAGGGGTGTGGATATTCGTGAATCAGGCTTCATTTAGGATACATTAGAACCTTTTTTTTCCGTAACCCTTACAAGATTTTTTTTCAAAATAATATATATTAATCTACACAATGTAAAGCGTGTCCTCTTGGCTTCAGAAAAAATAAAAATATATTTGAAATATCATAAATAAATACGCAAAGTGGCCTCTGTTTTTGTGACTTACTACCATTTTTCTCCTAAACTATCAATCACAGGATCTTTTAATTGCCACCAATATATTATATTAAGTAATGCCGATGGGACCATGTGCTTATTTTTGCCAATAACTTTCTTAATTATTTATAAGGATTTTTTTACGTAATCGCTACTCGCAAATCGCGTATCCACCCCTCCGGGCGCCCAGTAAATTAGACATGTGTCGTTATGAGTTTTTCTAATAACGTAACGAAGCCGTTGTCCGTTGTCAAATAACGTTGTGAAAACTATCTATTTTGACAACTATCTATTTCGACAACGTCTCGTGTAGAAGGCGCCTTATAACGTGATATCTGTTGCAGTTACAATTGATACTAAACATACAGTCAACTTTCTTTCGTACTTATCCAGGCTTAGGCTTAGGTTTTTTGCAATAAGAAAGTAAGTACTTGATATTGTCAAAAGAGTTAGATTTATTTACAATTATTAACACTATAGATGAAAATTACTTATTGTTAAATTCAACACATATACAAAATTTAACGACTAGAAAAAAAAAATTGGCCAAGTGTGAGTCAGACTCACCCATGAAGGGTTCCGTAGTAACTATAATAATATAATATAATATGTCTATTTATTTGACGAATAAAAAAAATCTTAAAGACTTCTTAAAACTAGCTTATTTACATTTTTACAACTACGCTAAATAACTTTGTTTTTCATAGTGATTGTATGAATTACAAAGTTATATTTGCGGTTTTAGAAAATATGCTGTATCTCAAAAACTGCTGACCCGATTTCGTTCAAACTAATTTTGGTTGATAGTTTACATTAAGATCTACAGACGTATAATTTTTTTAGATTTTTCACTCCATTATTATAGAAGTTAGAGGGGGGACAAACACATATTACTACTTTGGAAGCTTATTAATCTTTTAAACGATTGACTTTATGAAAAAGTGGTTTTAGAAACCCTTATATCATTTTTAAAGACCTGTCTATAGATACCACACACGCATAGGTTACATGAAAAAAAAAATTTCAGTTCTAGTTCCATGTATGGGGACTCCCCTTTATTTTAATTTTTTTTTTTTTTTTCTTAAAATCGGGATGCTTTTCACAGAATACATCTACCTACTAAGTTTCACATGTATAGTTTTAATAGTTTCGGAATATAATGGCTGTAACATACGGACGGACGGACAGACAGACAGACAGACAGACGGACAGACATCTTAACTATAAGGGTTCCTTTTTTTGCCATCCGGCTACGGAACCCTAAAAACAATCGTGGAGAAATGGGACATGGAACACTTGCTGGTATCAAGGTCAACACCAAACTCAATTCTCAAATAATATTTTTTAAGTGGCGAAAGTTACTCATTCAATTATCGACGTTCGTGTTTATAAGATTCGTCACATTATGCAATAAATCATAACCATCCATCTTTGCTTTTGTGCGAACGAGACGCGCTACCTTTCCTATATTTTTCTCGCTCTAACCGTTGCGATACCGCTACGTAGCGAACTTCAACTACGATATCTATTGCGTGATTTCTAGAGCGTTGTGAGATAGCTACGGTTATTATGCGCTACAAAACAACCGATGGTTGTTACAGCTGCAGTTATTGTCATAACGTACGTTGTGAAAATAGATAGTTATGCTTGGTTAGAAAACGAGTGATGGTTGTAAACTCAAATAGATAGTTGTACAACTATTGATGTTACAAAACGGCCATCGCTACAGTAAATCAGTGCGGGACGAGACGCAGTGCTGGACGGACCTGTGACACTTTTCTCCGCAAACAAAATTAATGTCGATAGCCCAACCAATTAGATTTTTCTTTGTTTTATGTATAGTGTGTGTAAATATTAGGTTATTTTAGTGTGTAATTAGGTATAACGTTGTAAATAATAATTACTACTTGTCGTAAATTATACTATATAAAGCTAAATTACCACTCACTGACTCACTGACATAATTGTTCTCCCAGATGGTGGATGGGGAGGTGGGTATATTTTGACAGATTCGTAAACAAGTAACTCTGAAACCTACGGGAAAAGTGCCAAACCTCCCCTTTTCCCCCCCCTTCTCCCCCCTCCCTATCGTATCTCGGAAACTACGAGACCCGTATTTTTTTTTTTTACGGATTCGTATAGAGGAGGCTCGGTAAAGTAAAAACCATTTTTCAAAGTCCCCCCCCGCCCCCCTTCTCCCCTCCCTTTAGGCGGATCTCGGAATCTAAGAGACTTGGAACATTTTTTTTTTCAGATTCATTTAGAGGGGCAATGCTTTAGTCGAAATACTTCTGAAACCCCCCCCATCATCCCCCCCCCTCTTTTTTTTTTTTTTTCACAAGCACGCGAGGTGCTTGCACCTCGCGCAACACGCAAATACTTGATTTAGAGGGGCAATGCTTTAGTATTTTTCACAAGCACGCGAGGTGCTTGCACCTCGCGCAACACGCAAATACTAGTTCTTATTATAATATTAAAATGGGTGACGAAAAAAGACGCAAGAAGCGTAATTTTAAAATAGCATACAAGAGGAAATTCCAAAGAATAAAACTGTAAGTACCTACTTAATATTTTATGTACTTGTTAGGTAATGAAAAAAAATGGCCAAGTGCGAGTCAGACTCGCCCATGAAGGGTTCCGCAGTAACTATAATAATATAATATAATATATATAATAATGTGACAAAAAAAATCTTACAAATTTCTTAAAACTAGCTTATTTACATTTTTTTACAACTACGCCCAATAACTTTGTTTTTCATAGTGTTTCTATGAATTACAAAGTTATATTTGCGGTTTTAGGAAATATGCTGTATCTCAAAAACTGCTGACTCGATCTCGTTCAAACCGAGTCTTGGTTGAAAGATTACATTAAGCCTGCGCCGAGTAAAATAACTCAAAACGGTCTTCACAACTAAAGGAATATAACCTATAATAGTACTTTAATTACCATACAAAAATATGTAATGAACACTAGAATAAATGTGTTAGCAAACATAGTTGGCAAAATTTAAAAATATTTTATAGTTTATTAAACAAAAATACATAAAGTTGGACAAAAATCCTTACAAAACATGCTCGTGCGTCGCTGAATTTTGATAGTAAACTGTTGAATTTTTTCATAAACTTCAATTCATATTATTCTCTAATTATCATACTATCATTTACAGCTTTAACATTTCAAAAATGTCGCTTGGTTGTTTTAATTTTAATTTTTTCTTCTAATTTGCGCGCTATTTTGAACCATACGCAACGTACACCGGTCGAAAATTCAGTCGTCCACGGGAGCTCAGAGAGGGGTCACGTCTCATCGTGGAGCGTTTCGCCGGTAACGATAATTCGCGATCTATTGTGTACGTATGTATTGCAGCAATCCGTTGAATAACATAAGTCATATTTTTTGTTTTTTGAGTACGATTTATTATGCATACCCAACAATTACTTTTTATTGTTCAATATATATTTCTTTAACATTTTTTTTTTAAATATTTGTTTTATTATGGGAAAATGTAAAAAAAAATATTATTAGAAGAAAGTTGGCGCAAATTTTCGAAAAAAAAGCCATTCTCATAAAAAGTACGTATTTCTATTTTGTGATGGTATTATTGCTTTTTAACCGACTTCAAAAAAAAAGGAGAAGGTTCTCAGTTCGTCTTAAACTTTTTTTTATGTATGTAACCTCAAACTCGAAGACAGCAGGACCAATTTGGAATTTTTTTTCGTTTGAAAGGGTATACTTTCTAGTTGGTTCCATTGTTATGAAATCAGGATCTGATGATGGGATCCTGGAGAAAGCGAGGGAACTCTTTAAATATTATAGGCACACCTATAGCGTTTTGGGTATTTCTAATAGTACCTTGTGCAGTTGCTCCCGAAAAGCACCATTTGAGGAAGTGAAAGTGATGATGAAGACTTTTTTCAAACATTCGATATGGGTATCGTGTAATGGGTTTTTGGGGGTGGTGATTGCAAATCTGGAATTTATTTTTAAATTCAAGATGGCGTATGCAACTTTTTCTCACAAATTCGATATGGGTACCGTGTAATGGGTTTTTGGGGGTGGTGATTGCAAATCTGACATTCATTTTAAAATCCAAGATGGCGGATCCAACTTTTTCTCAAACATTCGATATGGGTATCGTGTAATGGGTTTTTGGGGGTGGTGATTGCAAATCTGGCATTCATTTTAAAATCCAAGATGGCGGATGCAACTTTTTCTCAAACATTCGATATAGGTATCGTGTAATGGGTTTTTGGGGGTGGTGATTGCAAATCTGGCATTCATTTTAAAATCCAAGATGGCGGATGCAACTTTTTCTCAAACATTCGATATGGGTATCGTGTAATGGGTTTTTGGGGGTGGTGATTGCAAATCTGGCATTCATTTTAAAATCCAAGATGGCGGATGCAACTTTTTCTCAAACATTTGATATGGGTACCGTGTAATGGGTTTTTGGGGGTGGTGATTGCAAATCTGACATTCATTTTAAAATCCAAGATGGCGGATGCAACTTTTTCTCAAACATTCGATATGGGTATCGTGTAATGGGTTTTTGGGGGTGGTGATTGCAAATCTGGCATTCATTTTAAAATCCAAGATGGCGGATGCAACTTTTTCTCAAATATTCGATATAAGTATCGTGTAATGGGTTTTTGGGGGTGGTGATTGCAAATCTGGCATTAATTTTAAAATCCAAGATGGCGGATGCAACTTTTTCTCAAACATTCGATATGGGTATCGTGTAATGGGTTTTTGGGGGTGGTGATTGCAAATCTGGCATTCATTTTAAAATCCAAGATGGTGGATGCAACTTTTTCTCAAACATTCGATATGGGTATCGTGTAATGGGTTTTTGGGGGTGGTGATTGCAAATCTGGCATTCATTTTAAAATCCAAGATGGCGGATGCAACTTTTTCTCAAACATTTGATATGGGTACCGTGTAATGGGTTTTTGGGGGTGGTGATTGCAAATCTGGCATTCATTTTAAAATCCAAGATGGCGGATGCAACTTTTTCTCACACATTCGATATGGGTATCGTGTAATGGGTTTTTGGGGGTGGTGATTGCAAATCTGGCTTTCATTTAAAAATCCAATTTAAAACACATTGTTTAAACCCTTAGATGTGACAAAGGAGAGGTATAATAACACAATTTTACTATATCATCAGAATATAAATCGTTTCTCCGGCAAAATATTAGATGAGGAAATGTTAATAGATAAATATGATATAGATATCTTATGTTTTTGTGAAACCTGGCTAAAACCAGATAGAATGTTGTTTAAAATTAATATTTTTCTGTTACTAGTGCATACAACAGGTCCTCAGTAGGAGGTGGTACTTTAATATTACGTAGATATAAGGAACAAATCTCTTAGATATAAGGAACAAAAATATATCACCGCTTGCTCTGTTGATTGCTTGTGTGAGGTAGCATGTACAGAAGTTGAAGGCCAAACTTTCTTAAGTGTTTATAGACCACCAGCATCAAACTTGTCATCATTCTTAATGATAATGGGAGAAATTTTAAGTACCTAAGCTTATAAGAGATAATAAATTAGTTTTCGTTTGTGGTCACCTAAATATTGATTTGTTAGTAAATTCACCTGAACACTGCAAGCTTACTTCATTGTTTGGTTCATTTAACTTAAAATGCACATACAAGGAAGCAACAAGAATAACAGCAACATCAGCTCAATGCATAGATAATATTTATACTAATTGTGCCATAAAATACTCGTCTCAAATTAGTGGAGTTAGGTCTGACCATACAGGTTAACTAGTATCCTTTGAGTTGGTTAAAAAGCGGCAATTAAATAAGACTATTAAATTTAGGCCGCTAACTAAAAAGAAATTAATGTTTTTAATGATAACATGTTAAGTAATCTTTCAATGGCCAATTTTGACTCCCATGACCCCAATGAAAATTACAGGATATTATTTTCTTCACTATGCCACGAATTTAGTAAGACATGTCCAGTTAAAAAATTTCAAATGAGTAATAAATCTAAATTTAATGAATGGGCCACTGCTGGAATAAGAATAAGCTGAGACAATGTATACAACTTATACCATGAAAAATCATTGACTTCCGATGAAGCCTTCCATAATTATGTAAGAAACTACTCAAATATATTTAAAAGAGTATGCGCCCTAAGCTAAATCTAAATCAGAAAGTAATAAAATTAGCATTTCTAACAATAAAATAAAAACTGTGTTGAAGGTGATAAACAAAGAAACTGGAAACACAAACCAAAATAGGGTTAGAATGATTTGACTTTGAACATCGATGATCAGGTCATCTCAGATAAGTCAAAAGTGGCTGAGAAGTTGGAAAATTACTTTACCAATATTCCAGTAGAGGTTACTAAATCTCTAAATTCTTCGCCATTATTAGCAGAATCTTTTTTAAAGGAAAACTTCAATAAGGATATACCAACATTTTCATTTAAGCCCATTTCTATTGATGTAATTAAAAAGCATTCCAAAGTCTTAACATAACAAACACTGATGACTTATGGAGTGCATCTGTTAGGATTCTTGGTAATATTATTGACTCAATTGCTGCTATCCTAACAGGCACATTTAATTAATGTATAGACAGCGGTAATTTTCCCGATTTAATGAAACATAGTAAAGTAGTACTAATTTTTAAGTTGGGTTGTAAGAGTGATCCCTCTAACTATAGACCGATATATGTGCTTCCAGCATTAAGCAAAATATACGAAAAAATCATGCTGGACCAGATGCTATCATATTTTAACTCAAATGGAATTCTGCATAGTCGGCAGTTTGGTTTCACGAAAGGTAGGTCAACAACAGACGCAGGAGTAGCGCTCATCCGTCACATTCTGGAATCTTGGGAGAAATCTCAGGATGCAATTGGCATATTTTGTGACCTCTCCAAAGCTTTTGATTGCGTTGACCACAAAACACTGATCTGTAAATTACACCATTACGGAGTTCGTGGATTCGTGTTCTGCTGACCTTGTTCTTTCATATTTATCAAACAGGCAACAAAAAGTTATTGTTAATGGAGCGACATCTGCAGGATCCCTAGCCAAGATGAGTGCTCCGCAAGGTTCAATTCTTGTTTCCTTTTTATAGTGTATATCAATGACATACATGATGACCAACTTATCGGATATTTTTTATTTGTAACTCCATTGTGCTGTATTAATTGGTCTATACGACAGTATAGACCAAAGTTTTAAATATAATTAAGCATATCTTAGAACTGGAAACATATCTTACAACTATATAATAATATAGGTTAACCATCAGAATTGAAGAAAAGCTGAAAAAAAAGAGCTGTCACTTCTTTTGGACTGTAAAACCAGGTGGAATAGTCTTTTAACAATGCTGGAGCGATTTTATCTTTTAAAAACCTTCATTCAAAAAGCTCTTATAGATCTCAATCATCCAATTCGTTTGGAAGAAGTTGATTTTGAATTGGTAAATAAAATTGTTGATGTGCTGACACCCAATTAAATTGACAGTAGAAGCAATCTGTCGGCGAGATGCTAATTTATGCACAGCTGATTCCGCTTTGAAATTTCTTATAAAACATCCTTAGTGGAACGTATGAAGCAACGACGAAGTGATGATTTGACTGGTGTGTTGAATTAATTACAAAATCCATGAAAAGATGATGAAAATCAGTTATTATCGGATTTGGAATGGCATGACTTATTTCCAGTTTCTATACAGGCTTTAGTTTGGAAGCAAATAAAGTGTATTGTTAAAAAACTTAAAAGTCGAGATGACACGGAAGAAGAAGAAGGAAGATCAAGATCACAAACAGATGATGAGTTAAGGCCACAAACCTCCCAATCCCAACCCCAATTGACACTAAAGGAAAAGTTATAGCTGGAAATTGATAAGAGTATGAAATCCCCAGATCGTGAAGTACAAATACAAAATTAATCGGGGTTGGCAAAATATAGTATTAGACGTGAAATAAGCCTGTTTGAAAATGGAGGAATTAGTGGATATCACTTAGAAACAGCATATAAGTATCTATTGTCTATTCCTCCAACCAGTGTAAAACCTAAACGAGCGTTTTCAGCTGCTGCTTATGTTGGTAATAAACGAAGCAGGCTTGGAAGTCAAACCTTGGATGCATTGATATTTCTACGATTGTATTTTCAAAATTCGAAATAAGTTTTATTGTCTTTTTATTTCTTACAAAGTATAGTATCTTTTTGTCATTTTTTCTTTTCTTACTATACTGTGGTATGTGAAGTGTACCAAAATTAAAAATATATATATTTTAAGAAATTACTCGTTTTTTAGAGTTCAGTTGCCGAATGGCAAAAAACGGAACCCTTATAGTTTCGTCATGTCTGTTCGTCTGTCTGTCTGTCTGTCTGTCCGTCCGTCCGTATGTCACAGCTATTTTATTCCAAAACTATTAAGACTATACATGTGAAACTTGGTAAGTAGATGTATTCTATGAAACGCTTTCCGATATTGAGAAAAAAATTAAAAATCATTTAAAATAAAGGAACATACTACTACCCCATACATGGAACTAAAACTGATAATATATATATTTTTTTCTTGAAACCTATGCGTGTGTGGTATTTATAGACAGGTCTTTAAAAATGACATAGGGGTTTCTGAAACCACTTTTTCATAAAGTCAATCGTTTAAAAGATATAAGCTTCCAAAGTGGTCAAATGTGTATCCCTCCCTCTAACTTCTATAATAGTGGAGTGAAAAATCTAAAAAAATATGTATCTGTAGATCGTAATGTAAACTTTCAACCAAAATTGGTTTGAATGATATCGAGTTAACCATTTTTGAGATACGGCATATTTTCTAAAACCGCAAATATAACTTTGTAATTCATACAAACACTATGAAAAACAAAGTTATCTAGCGTAGTTGTAAAAAATGTAAATAAGCTAGTTTTAAGAAATTTGTAAGGTTTTTTTCGTCAAATAAATATAAATATTATATTATATTATTATAGTTACACACGGAACCCTTCATGCGCGTGTCTGACTCGCACTTGGCCAATTTTTTACATTTGAGACCAATTAGAAACCACATAGTCTAATCCGGGGATTGCCCCAGGGTCCCAGGATTCAGCATCAAGAATCACGTAATCCCGGGATTGAAAAACATGCTCGGGATTGTATTCTCTAGTTGCAACTAAGAAAGGATTTCTATCGAAATTCTATTTTAGTTGCCAAATGTGTCGAAAAAAAATAGAATTATAAATTGTAAAGAATCAGATAGATAGCCCTACAGACCTCAATCTGAACGATAATTCTGTAAGCAGTTTTATGTCGATAGGAGCCGGGTTTTCTGGTTTAGAACAAGTTTCAGCTTCCTTTGACATTCCCTCTATGTCCGACAAATTATACGCCAAGTGCCATAACAAGGTCTGTCTACTACGGGAATTAGCCAAAGAAAAATTGGCTAAGTGCGAGTCAGACTTGCCCATGAAGGGTTCCGTAGTAACTATAATAATATAATATGTATAACTACTACAACTACTAGTCTGTCTGTCTGTCCATCCGTCCGTCCGTATGTTACAGCCTTTTTATTCCGAAACTATCAGGACTATACATATAAAACTTGGTAGATTGATGTATTCTGTGAACCGCTTTCCGATTTTAAGAAAAAATTAAAATATATTTAAATTAAATTAAAAAATATTTTCAGTTTTAGTTCCATGTATGGGGAGCCCCCCCATACATGGAACTAAAACTGAAAATATTTTTTTTTCATGAAACCTATGCATGTGTGGTATCTATATACAGGTCTTTAAAATGAGATTGAGGTTTCTAAAACCACTTTTTCATAAAATTAATCGTTTAAAAGATATACGCTTCCAAAGTGGTAAAATGTGTGCCCCCCTCTAATTTCTATAATAATGGAGTGAAAAATATGAATATATATATATATACAACGTGTAACGGAAACCCCATATCTAACCAAAAGGGCTGAAGACAACATTTGGTATGAAGTCTCTATGCACAGTTTCAGCACAAAATAACTGACTTAAAGAATTGATACCAAATTATTGGTTTCACATATTTTTTGAATACCAATCATAACAAACGTGTCACAGCACTACGAGGGTCAATAACTTTCCACGTCACTTGCCAATAACACGATAATTCTTTTCGTTCTTCTTAATTTGAAAAATTCGGTCTCTGGTATCAGTGTACTGGAATTTGTAATAAGTTCTACACATGTAGACTTAGGATTACAAAACCCTTGCCATATCGTTTGTTATCATCCAAAGAAGCCATGCACTTGGTATGTATATACCCTTTAAATTACACGTTGTATATATATATATATATATATATATATATAGATCTTAATGTAAACTTTCAATCAAAATTGGTTTTAAAGAGATTGAGTCAGCAGTTTTTGAGATACAGCATATTTTCTAAAACCGCAAATATAACTTTGTAATTCATACAAATACTATGAAAAACAAAGTTATTTGGCGTAGTTGCAAAAAATGTAAATAAGCTAGTTTTAAGAAATTTGTAAGTTTTAGTTTTTTGTCAAGTAAATATACATATTATATTATATTATTATAGTTACTACGGAACCCTTCATGGGCGAGTCTGACTCGCACTTGGCCAATTTTTGTAAAATGTTATAATAAGCAATATAACATTAGATTTATAGATTTCTTTTATTATTTTTTTCTTTTAAATTAAGTTACACTTGTTACATATATTGTTATGAAATAAATTACGCTTATATTTTCTGCGAAGTAAGTTCGCTAGACAGCATTAATGAAAAAATGTTTTTTTTGGTATGGCCCCACGTATATATAATAAAGTACCGAATGTTATTAAAAATATGACAGTACATCTTAATTTAAACGAGCACTAAATGAAATTTTAATAAACAAAACTTATTTTAGTCTGGTTTTATTATGACATTACATAATTCTATTTTTTTTTATTTCATACTGGTTTTATTATTCAAATAAGTACTGCATACCCATCTACCCTAACTTGCTACGTACCCAGTTTCGAAGCGTCAATAGCCTAATGGATAAGGTGTCGGACTTGTGATCGAGAGGTCGCAGGTCCGAACCCCACCCATTACACTATTGACGTGAACCCACTCCAGACACAAGCATATTTAGCTTAGTTGGAGGGGTTAACAAGATTGCTAGTAATGTGAAATGTACCCACATTGCTAGTATTCTTTAAAAAAAAATCTGAGGAGTTTAATATATAAAATCAAAGTTTTATTGCAATAGGATGAATAGTGAGGGAACGGATAATGTATTACTACAGTAAAAACAAACGTTAATTTTTATATAATAGGTATAATTTATTAAATTTATTTTTGTGATTTATTTACGTACCTACTTGCTTCATTTAGATCCATCCAGCCGTTTGAGCGTGAAGAAGTAACAAACATGCAAACAGACACATTCATTCACAAACTTTCGCCTTTATAATATTAGTGTGATAAATAAAACCATCTAAATAATTAATATTCGTTTTTCAAGTTTATTCAACATAACGACAAAAAATTAAAAAATGCAAAGTTAGCAAACTTCGTCGTGCAACGGCAAGCGGGCCTCGAGCGAACTTGTCATTGTGTGTGTGACAACGCACACGACTAGCCCGCTGCAGTAAATACCTATTTACCGCGCGTCTCGTAGGCTCGACACCCTCTTAAGATCTATAGACATATATTTTTGGAACGAAGTTCCTTATCGCGCGTTACGAAAGGGGGCTAGACGGAAAAAAATCATACGAAAAGTTGTAACGACACTTTTTAACCGACTTCAAAAAAAAGGAGATTCTCAATTCGTCTTGATATTTGAAGTGAAAACTTTAGGGGAGTTGAGGGGGGAGTTGAGGGGGAGTTGAGGGGGGAGTTGAGGGGGGAGTTGAGGGGGGAGTTGAGGGGGAGTTGAGGGGGGAATTGACGGGGGAGTTGGAGTGGGAGTTAGGGGGGAATTGAGGGGGAGTTGAGGGGGGAGTTGAGGGGAGAGTTGAGGGGAGAGTTGAGGGGAGAGTTCAGGGATGAGTTCAGGGATGAGTTCAGGGATGAGTTCAGGGATGAGTTCAGGGATGAGTTCAGGGATGAGTTCAGGGATGAGTTCAGGGATGAGTTGAGGCATGAGTTGAGGGGGGTCTCGTGGGGAGTTGAGGTAAAGAGAGAGAGAGAGAGTGTTTCTTATGTCGTGGACATTTTATATGCCCAAACGTGTACTTTTGAAATTTCGTAAATTTTTGAAGGTTTCACTTCTACCACGTGTGAATTGCACACATGTTTTTTTTTACAATTCCTTCACTAATTAATCGAAAGGAAATTCGTTCCATCCGGGTGTCCCTTGACACCTCTCAAGTTTTTTTTATTTAATATAGGTTCGCGTTTGACCACCATCTCACCTGATGGTAAGTGATGATGTGGTCGAAGATGGAGCACGCTTACCTAAAAGTAACCTATTCACTCTTGACTTAAAGATCCCTAGGTTATAGCTATCGGGAAACACAGACTCCGGCAGGGAATTCCACTCCTTAGCCGTACGCATAATATACATATTTGAAGAGTTCCCTCGATTTCTCCAGGATTCCATCATCAGATCCTGACTTGGTGACAATGGTTCAGCTGTCTTCGAGTAATCGGTGATCAAGTGATCATACATAAAAAAAAGAAATATATATATATATATACGCGTCGAATTGACAACCTCCTCTTTTTCTCGTCAGTTGAAAAAGTATACCTACCATGTAGAACTGAGTCATATATTCCCACATCCCCCAAGTCTAGAACAAAACACGAGCGATTTCGTGTGTCCACTTTATTTTCTTTGTGTGCGTGAGCCGAATGTGCACAGAACATAGTGTCTACGTTTTTCAAACGCACACAAATATAGCTTTCAGTGATACCATTACCAGACCATTACCCACAAAAATTGGAAAACGCACTATTATGTTGCTGGATCAAATCAAGTATTTTATGCTATGAAACTAGATAAGATGATGTTTTTTCATATAATATGACTTATATGACATATATTTACGGAAGGTAAACGATATGAGATATCGTTCATTGCGTTTAGAATGTTTGATGTGTAATGATATTAAAGAAATGTATTAATTGCTTGAAAAATCTCGTTTGATATCAATTAAAAGTATGTGTTGTATTAATGAAATAGAAAAATATTATTGAGAACATTACTTAAATGAAAAAAATCTTAAAAAAAGCAGAACGAAGCTGATTGCTTAATATAAAATGACATGTTATGGCACATATACCCTGGTTGCTTGAAGAAGTCCACATATCAGTAGTGATAGCAACATTTTGAACTTTAGCCAAAAGTTCCATCAGTTCACCTTTCATTCTATTGTACATTCTGGGCAATAGTTTATCACTCAGTATATTTCTCGATGGCATTTCATAACGAGAATCTAATCCCCTTACGAATTCTTTTAATCCTTGGCGCTCTGATAGACGAAGCGGTTCCATGTCTTTGGCTACCATTTTAACAAATAAACAGTCAAGCATTTTTTTGGAACGAAGTTCCTTATCGCGCGTTACGAAAGGGGGCTAGCCGGAAAAAAATCATACGAAAAGTTGTAACGACACTTTAAGGGGTGTGGATATTCGTGAATCAGGCTTCATTTAGGATACATTAGAACCTTTTTTTTCCGTAACCCTTACAAGATTTTTTTTCAAAATAATATATATTAATCTACACAATGTAAAGCGTGTCCTCTTGGCTTCAGAAAAAATAAAAATATATTTGAAATATCATAAATAAATACGCAAAGTGGCCTCTGTTTTTGTGACTTACTACCATTTTTCTCCTAAACTATCAATCACAGGATCTTTTAATTGCCACCAATATATTATATTAAGTAATGCCGATGGGACCATGTGCTTATTTTTGCCAATAACTTTCTTAATTATTTATAAGGATTTTTTTACGTAATCGCTACTCGCAAATCGCGTATCCACCCCTCCGGGCGCCCAGTAAATCAGTGCGGGACGAGACGCAGTGCTGGACGGACCTGTGACACTTTTCTCCGCAAACAAAATTATTGTCGATAGCCCAACCAATTAGATTTTTCTTTGTTTTATGTATAGTGTGTGTAAATATTAGGTTATTTTAGTGTGTAATTAGGTATAACGTTGTAAATAATAATTACTACTTGTCGTAAATTCTTATTATAATATTAAAATGGGTGACAAAAAAAGACGCAAGAAGCGTAATTTTAAAATAGCATACAAGAGGAAATTCCAAAGAATAAAACTGTAAGTACCTACTTAATATTTTATGTACTTGTTAGGTAATGAAAAAAAATGGCCAAGTGCGAGTCAGACTCGCCCATGAAGGGTTCCGCAGTAACTATAATAATATAATATAATATATATAATAATGTGACAAAAAAAATCTTACAAATTTCTTAAAACTAGCTTATTTACATTTTTTTACAACTACGCCCAATAACTTTGTTTTTCATAGTGTTTCTATGAATTACAAAGTTATATTTGCGGTTTTAGGAAATATGCTGTATCTCAAAAACTGCTGACTCGATCTCGTTCAAACCGAGTCTTGGTTGAAAGATTACATTAAGATCTATAGACATATATTTTTGGAACGAAGTTCCTTATCGCGCGTTACGAAAGGGGGCTAGACGGAAAAAATTCATACGAAAAGTTGTAACGACACTTTTTAACCGACTTCAAAAAAAAGGAGATTCTCAATTCGTCTTGATATTTGAAGTGAAAACTTTAGGGGAGTTGAGGGGGGACTTGAGGGGGAGTTGAGGGGGGAGTTGAGGGGGGAGTTGAGGGGGGAGTTGAGGGGGAGTTGAGGGGGGAATTGACGGGGGAGTTGGAGTGGGAGTTAGGGGGGGAATTGAGGGGGAGTTGAGGGGGGAGTTGAGGGGAGAGTTGAGGGGAGAGTTGAGGGGAGAGTTCAGGGATGAGTTCAGGGATGAGTTCAGGGATGAGTTCAGGGATGAGTTCAGGGATGAGTTCAGGGATGAGTTCAGGGATGAGTTCTAGGATGAGTTCAGGGATGAGTTCAGGGATGAGTTCAGGGATGAGTTCAGGGATGAGTTCAGGGATGAGTTCAGGGATGAGTTCAGGGATGAGTTCAGGGATGAGTTCAGGGATGAGTTCAGGGATGAGTTCAGGGATGAGTTCAGGGATGAGTTCAGGGATGAGTTGAGGCATGAGTTGAGGGGGGTCTCGTGGGGAGTTGAGGTAAAGAGAGAGAGAGTGTTTCTTATGTCGTGGACATTTTATATGCCCAAACGTTTACTTTTGAAATTTCGTAAATTTTTGAAGGTTTCACTTCTACCACGTGTGAATTGCACACATGTTTTTTTTTTACAATTCCTTCACTAATTAATCGAAAGGAACTTCGTTCCATCCGGGTGTCCCTTGACACCTCTCAAGTTTTTTTCTTGATGAATTGTCACCGTACCGGTCTGATTTATTTATGTCTCGAGTACTGTGAGTGTGACTGCAATCAACTGTTATTTCGTTACTATCGTCGTGTTCTGCAATCAACTGTTATTTCGTTACTATCGTCGTGTGATGAACTTAATGGGGGTACTAACTGTTCAGGATGTTTTCGTTTCAGGTGATCCTTTAAATTCGATGTATTGTTGCTGTATTTGAACTCTCGATTACAAATTTTACATATTACTCGCCTATCACCTTCCTTTCGAAAATGTATCCACATCACAGATTTTCTTCTCTCCATTTTAAATTCACCAAACTTTTTTAAAGTACAAGTAGGTATTTACCCACTCGCAATTCACTGTAGTTTAAAAAGTACAACAAAAAATTTAAATGTGACAGGGAAGTGTTGCCCTGTGTCAATTTTTGATTGTATTCGGGGATACTCTTTAGGATTAATACGTTTTCCTTACTTAATATTTTTATGAGATATATACTAGCTATGTAACTGAATATTGGAAGGCAATACTATTGACGTTTATAAAACTATCGATAGTGTGAGCTATCGATACTATCGATACTATCGATAGTGTTGTTCCTAGACATGTGCTGGTCTTCGATAGTATCGATACTATCGATACTATTTTAGTATAACAATACTATTGCCTGTATCATACTATCGATAGTATCGATTCTATCGATAATATCGATACTATCGATAGACTATCGATACTATTGATATGACGTCATCTATCGATAGACTATCGACAGTTTAGCGATAGTCGACTATCGATAGGCAACACTAATTTAAACATACAAATAAACTGTCGTTTAGTCGTTAATTAAATAAATATAAAACTCAAGAAGATTTTAAAATACTGAAGAACATTGAAATTACCTGTCCTCTTCCCAACTAGGGTCACACAACCTTTAATTTAAAAAAAAATCCGTGTATTGAGAGTGATTTATAAATATACTAGCTTTTGCCCGCGACTTCGTCCGCGTGGAATAGTTACTTTGGGCTAACGTTAAATTTAACCCCGATTTTGAAGCATTCTTCATTGGCGCTCCGCTCCTATTGGCCTTAGCGTAATGATACAATATAGCTGTGCCCGCGACTCCGTCAGCGTAAGTTAATGTATTGGTAATATTGTTTAGATCACGTTCACATGAGGCTTAAGTACCTAGAGAACGCTTCGACCGCGAGACGCGTCGAGCGCGGCGACCGATTCTCAAAAATAATCCTTATAGCATGATTCAGTATTCACGCGCGATGGCTTATTATTATAAGCGTATTTCATGTATAACTTTGGTGTTTCTATACCGATTTATATGATTCTTTTTACGGTTTCGTAGCCGAATGGCAAAAAACGGAATCTTTATAGATTCGACATGTCTGTCCGTCCGTCCGTCTGTCACAGCAATTTTATTCCGAAACTATTAGGACTATACATGTGAAACTTGATAGGTAGATGTATTCTGTGAACCGCTTTCCGATTTTGAGAAAAATATTTAAAATAAAGGGGGGCTCCCCATACATGGAACTAAACCTGAAAATATTTTTTTTCATGAAATCGATGCATGTGTGGTATCTATAGACAGTTCTTTAAAAACGACATCGGGGTTTCTAAAACCACTTTTCCATAAAGTCAATCGTTTCAAAGATATAAGCTTCCAAAGTGGTAAAATGTGTGTGTGGCGGACACAACCTCTAACTTCTATAATAATGGAGTGAAAAATCTAAAAAAAATATATGTCTGTAGATCTTAATATAAACTTTCAACCAACATTAGTTTGAACGAAATCAGTTCAGCAGTTTTTGAGATACAGCATATTTTCTAAAACCGCAAATATAACTTTGTAATTCATACAAACACTATGAAAAACAAATTTATTCGGCGCAGTTGTAAAAAATGTAAAAAAGTCAGTTTTAAGAAATTTGTAAGGTTTTTTTTTTGCAAAACAAATTTATTTGGCGCAGTTGTAAAAAATGTAAATAAGCTAGTTTTAAGAAATTTGTAAGGTTTTTTTTTCGTCAAATAAATTTTCATATTATATTATAGTTACTACGGAACCCTTCATGGGCGAGTCTGACTCGCACTTGGCCAATTTTTTTATGGAATAGTTAATAATGTTAACTTTTTCAATTAGGGGTGACTGAGAGTGTTATAAACGTAAGAGTAGACAAATATTATAATCAGAAAGCTTCGAACTGCTAAGCTATCGGGAGTTACACGTGTTATTGTGAGTCAACCATAAAAGTTAGACATATGCTGTCGTGGGATATTTTTTATATAATTTTAAGGAGAACATTTCCGTCATGAAATGATTTGTGTAGCTTTAACCATTAAGGTTGCACACGCGACGGAAGCTTAAAAAATGGAGTAACTTCTCCCGTTTTCCCAACATTTCCCTTCACTTCTCTGCTCCTATTGATTGTAGCGTGATGAAAAGTATACTATAACCCGCTCAGGAGTATGAAAAATAATTGTACCAAGTTTCGTTAAAATCCGTCGAGTAGTTTTTGTTTCTATAACGGTTATACAGACAGACAGACAGACAGACAGACAGACAGACAAAAATTTAACTGATTGCATTTTTGGCATGAGTATCGATCCTTAATCACCCCCTGATAGTTATTTTGGAAATATATTTCATGTACAGAATTGACCTCTCTACAGATTTATTATAAGTATAGATTTGAATTCTCAAAAGTTGAATTTATCAGTTACAAGTATAAATAATATATTTTCTTACATATTTTCTATAAAAAATAAGTTTAAATTAAAATCGTAAATTTTGGCCAACCGGAACATTCAGTTTTGTGACCGCTCGTTTTCAAAAAAATTCTTCCTAACCGTGGAAAGTAAAGTATTTGGCACAATAGCAGCACAACATATTGTGCTTCATCGAGAGATGCTATTTTGCTTTCATTGTAAAAAGAATTAGCTAGCAGTGCGGACTTATTGTTGAAGTGTTCCGTGTTTCAATTTCTTGACTCGGGTATGTGACCAAGTTTTACTATTATAAATCACTTTTCTATAAACATTGTTATTGTTGACACATTGCAAAAGTTGTATAGTATTTGATTCCGAAAAGTTAATACTGCTAAGTACGATGAGTAATTAAAAAAAAAATTAAAACAACCAGAAGGTTGTATTATGTGACCTCCGTTTTGTGACTTATTCTACGGTCACATATAACGGAACGGCAAGTCACAACAGGTCGGAATGCATAAAGCTTAGTTTACATTGCTATCCTTGCTGACCGAATTAGTGTGATTTTAAAGTTTTAAATTAAATAAGTTCTTTTTTTAATTTATATTTCAAATTTATAGATCATTGAAGTTTGCTGACATTTAAATGTTTGGTAAGCTTTTCTTAATTTTGGTGGATATTGCAATGCCGCTTACTGGCGCGGAGAAAACTAGAAGATACAGAGAGAGATTAAAAAATTAACACCCGGATGCTGCCCAATGCAAAAAGAAATTTAGATCGACTGAAATCAAAAAGGAAGAAAATTACGGAGATGTCACCAGAAGAAGCCTAAAAACCAAGATTAAAATGGCGGGAAGAATAAACTAAAGTTGTCCTAAGAGAAAGCAGAAGAAAAGTATTACCTTGTCTACAAATAATCCGGAAAACCCCATTTTAGATTCCCCAGATTCCGGAGCAAGTGTCGGTTTTTAGTAAAAAAGTGCCAATACCTCCAACAAAGTGCTGAAAAATAGACAACACAAAAAGAAAAAACACAAGAAACGTCAGCATCACCTCAAAATTAAGGACATGATATAAATCGGATGAATATCGATGAAATAACACAACAATAACAACAACTAACAATTTAATTGAAGCGGGGGCGGTAGATCTGCTCAATTATAGCCTTAATTTTATATTGCAGAGTGATCTCAAATGTTAGGTGGTTATTAACTACGAAGTTCCTGTGATTAATAGGAACTTCGTAGTTAATAATCACCTAACATTATCCAGCTAAAATAAGACTTATGTTAACAAGTAAAGGTTAGGATCGTTATAAATTGTACAGATGCCAGCACATAAAACCCAATTCGAATTTGTTGTCCAACTTTATAACAAAAATTTAAGGTTCATGTTCAATGAGGAAAATTTGATAGTTTGAGATAGCTCGATCTGCTGGCGTCTATACAATTTATAACAAACCTAACCCAACCGTGTATAACCTCAAACACAATTACGAGTATTTTATTGTATGTAAGTACACCAGTCTACATTATAATAATTGGGTTCGAGGTTTCTTTTGTGATTTCACTCATTATAGCAAGGTAAAAATATAAGAATACTTAAAATTATTGTTTTATTTCTTACCTACTCGATTCTTCAAAATTTTCAGTTATTATTGACTTTTACTTAACAGAAATATATATGTATATAGTTAATATATAGTTAAGTTAATATATAGTTAGTAGGTACTGAGTCGACTGTGAACGGAATGAAAGACGTATGGATAGCACAGCATATATTTGCGGACTGGCGCGGCGGTGGTGACAATATCGCATGAACCAATAGATATAAAACTACCCTCATAATCTAAATATTATTAGATACATCACACCTCCCTTCTTAAATTACAATATATGCATGAAAACAACTTTAAATACACTGAAATCGTATGACCGGTTTTCGGGTTCGCTTTGGGTACTCATTTGGCTGCTGCGGTGATAACCCAGGTGCTTTATCAGAAAGCAGATCGTGCTCAACACCACTCACCTCACTGCTTACAGACTGTTTCGACTTATTTTCTTCACACACACTCTCACCACTGCATTCATCCTCATTCTTTCCCGACTTTATCATGCTGTCCCCAGCATGCACAACGGAGCTCTCACCCTCTATAGCCCCTTCTTCCACCGTGCTTGGACCACCCACCGATACGCGGGATCTGCGCCGTATCTGATCCACGTGTCTCTTAACCAATTGACCGTTATCCCTTGCTATCACGTATCGTCGAGCACTATCAACGGCTGAAACCGAACCTTTAATCCATTTGTCTGTAGAACCGTAATTCCTCATCCAAATGGTATCCCCTTCGTTAAAAGTACGTGCTACCCCTCCTGCCGAATCAATTTGTCTCTGCTGCGCATCCTGTAATCTAGCTCCTACTGATCGTTCCGTGGGTAACAAATCCAGTCTGGAGCGTAAAGTTCTTTTCTGTAATAACATAGCAGGCGTCTCACCCGTAGTGCTATGCACTGTGTTTCTGTATGCTAGCAGGAATGTTTGTAAAGCTGTGTCTACATCCACGCGATCCCTAATAGCTTTTTTTATTGTACGTTTACAAATGTTCACTGCATTTTCTGCCGCTCCATTTGAGGCCGGGTGATACGCGGGAGAAAAATGTTGTCTGATTCCATTATTGACGACAAAATTTTTGAATTCAGTACTGGTGAAAGGTGGTCCTTGATCTGATACTAGCTGTTCCGGCAAACCGAACCTCGCAAAAATCGACCGCAATACTCTAATAACACTAGACGCGTTAGTTCGTGACATTTCAAATATTTCTAACCATTTTGATGACGCATCTATCAATACTAAAAATGTCATACCTCGGTAAGGGCCCAAAAAATCAATATGAAGTCTAGTCCACGGTTGAGTATAGTATGGCCACGGTTGTATGGTTGTCCGCGGGGGCGCATTCGCTTCCGCCGCACACGTTTCACAACTTTTACCTAATTCCTCAATATCCTTATCGATGTTAGGCCACCACACGTAACTCCTAGCTAAAGTTTTCATCTTTACATACCCATATGGCTGCTATGCAACTGATTTAATATTTGCCCTTGCAATGTTTCAGGGATCACCATGCGATAGCCCCACATTATACACCCACATTCTACGTATAATTCATTTCGCCTAGCAAAGAACGGCTTAATCTCATCACTATTAGGACAAACTGCCGGCCAACCTGACTGTATATATAACATGACTCTGCCTAATACCTTATCCTTGGATACCATTCTTTTGATATCATTGCTAGTGACAGGTAAAAAATTTTCTACAAAATTAACATATGTACTTTCTGTTTTCGACTTATCAAAGTAACTATTCCTACATGGTAAGCGTGATAAAGCGTCTGCGCTGTTCTTGCTAGACGCGATATACTCAATATTATAATTGTAACCCCATAACAGAACCGCCCATCGTTGTAGCCGTGAAGCTGCCATTACTGGGATACCCGTTTTATCACCAAATATATATGTTAAGGGTTTATGATCAGTTCGTAGTATAAAGTGACGACCATACAAATATTGGTGAAACTTACGAACCTCGAATACAATCCCAAGTGCCTCCCTGTCTATCTGCGCATAAGCTCGTTCGGTCGGAGTGAGCGATCGCGCCGCATACGCCACCGGCCGCTCACCACCCGCCGTAACTTGCGATATCACCGCGCCAACGCCCACGCTACTCGCATCTGTAGTTAAAATCAGTGGCAGCTCCGGATTATAGTGAATTAATACTTCCCCTTCCACCAAAAGGCGTTTCACTCTCAAGAAAGCTCTCTGACAATCTTCACTCCAATTGAACTTAGCCCCTGACTTAAGAAGGTTATATAATGGAGCAAGAACAGTACTAATATTTTTAATAAATTTTGCATAATACATTACTAGACCTATAAACGCTCTTAACTCGGTGATATTAACAGGTGCCGGCGTCTGCATCACTGCTTTAACCTTATCTGGGCACCTGTGCACCCCCTCTTTACTTATCATGTGGCCTAAGTAAGAAACAGACTTTGAAAAGAAAACGCATTTCTCCTTTTTTACTCTAAGTCACTCTTGCAACCGCTGGAAGACTTTATGTAAATTTTTAATATGGTCTGACTTCGTACTACCTGTCACGATTATGTCATCGAGAAAAACACCTACATGTGGCATGTCAGCGAATAACTGTTCAATTCGCCTCTGAAAAATGCCCGGACTAGACGATAAACCATACACTAATCTATTGTACATATACAATCCCTTATGCGTATTTATCACCGTGTATTTTTTGTATCATCGATCTCAAATTGTGCGTACGCTTGCGACAAATCGATTTTACTGCAGTGATCACCCCCTCGAAGACGAAATAATAATTCTTCTACCCTCGGCAACGGATAACGGTCAATTTCAATAATTTTATTTAAGGTTAATTTATAATCGGCACAGATACGAATGCTACCATCCTTCTTTACGACTGGCACTATCGGCGTAGCCCAGTCGGAACGCTCGACCGGGGTGAGAACTCCGTCGCGCACGAGCTGGCCCAGCGCGCGCTCCACCGGCTCGCGCGCATGAACACCGGCCGCGCGCCCGGCCGCACGTGAATGCCCGTAAAGCGCCCGAGACCCTCGGCGAACACGTTACAATATTTGGAACTGAAAAAAGATACATCACAATCATCATTTTCCCTTATATTATTAACATCATAATTAAAATCGGGAAGTTGGATTCTTAATGCCGCTATCCAATGTCGCCCTAAAAGAATAGTTTTTCCTTTCTCGATAACCAGTAATTCCAAAAATTCACTTCTATTCTTATAACGAACTTGCGGTCTTATTATACCCAATGGTTTTACAATTTCACCAGTATAATATCTTAAAGTTAATTTACAAGGTTGCAGAGGAAGATTGTTAAACAGCCTATTGTAAGCAATTATTAAATAAATTCAATATTTAAACGTGAATGAAGGTAAAAACATGAATTTAGAGTTTGCAACTTGACTCTTATTATCCAAAATTTGGTACTATTAAATCTTGATAATTTGTTAAAATATGATTTCAAAATAATACTCTAACATTTATTTAAAATGTTAACAAAATGTTTGTGGCTACATATTTGTGGTCACATTTTTATAATCTGTGAGTGACACTGACATTAGAATAGTTAATCTATCTCTTCTGGCTGCCGAGTAGGATTAAGCTAAATAAATCTGTACAAATGAGTCTAACTGAAGCTAAAATATACTATTTCACAATGGTTATACTGTAGTTTTCTTTTAGTTCAGAAGTGGGATAATTTCACGTAAGTATTATTTTGTTACGTTGCTTATAAAACATACATAGTGGTTTAACTTCATGTTATGCATTTTAAAAAAATGTTTGTTTAACTTCTGTCTTATCTACACATAACAATCATGACGATTTAGTCGACAATTTAAGGTGCTTGTTAAAACTAGCAATTGAACGGGTTATGGTTCCATTTACGACTATGAATCCATAATAAAATAAAAATGGATGTACCTAGTGTATAGCGGCCGTTAAGATAGAAATCATTTACAATAGCATAACGTCGTATCTACGACTATGATCAAGATAATAGCCCAGTGCGTCGATTGAAGCGCGAATAATATAGGTTATATATTATGTGTAAAAGAATAGCTGTGTCCGTATTCTTTTTTAATTTCCAGTTTTACAAATGGATGGCGATGGTGATGGCCCACACGGCCATCATCGACCGAGTTGGGCCTTTGCAGACTTCGTCGTCTGTGTTGGACAGGCAGAGCCGAAGTGGTGATCGCCAGGGCGGCCGCAGCCAGGCCAGTAGGCGCAGCCGCGGCCACAGACGTGCTCGCGTGTGGAGTCCTGGTCGCCGGATACGTTGACCTCGGATGCCACCGCCAGCTGCCGCTCTTCGGGGTCGCAGCCCAGCCAAAAGATCACGGGGAGATGCACCGAGACAAATCATCGCGTGCTGTGGTCGAGGCGCAGCAGGAGTAGGAGCAAGGGAGTTGAGATTTCGCGTCGGTGCAGCACCCGTTTGCCAAGTGCAAGCGGACGTGAGTCATTTCCTGTAACTGATATGCTATCAAGACTGATTTCTTCTAGACAACATTTTGAGTAGGGGCGTGGGTGAATTAGTAAATTTAATGTTGTTCCTCAGTTTGACCCATCCTCTAAAAATCAGAATAAAAAAAAAAAAAACAATTCATAAGGTTAATGAAATATTTATAGTTGGGCACATCAACAAATTATAGCTTCATAACACAATACCTAAACTAATTAGTAATGCAAAATGTTGGTACAAAGACAAAGACGCTATTGACAATAATTATAGCTGGGACCAGTGGCAAGAGAAGCTCGAAGGAGCTTTTCCACCTGACAAAAATTAAGGCCTAATGGTTCTGGATATAAGTAGTAATCTTTATTCAATAGTCATAATAGGAAAATTACATAATTAATCTTATGAAACAATAAAAAAGAAGTATATGGTATTACTTGAAAATGTAAATAATATTCTCATTAAAAAAACAAATCTTAATAAAACTATGTAAGTCTCACAATGTTAATGTCGGTACTAGGGTTAATCCTGTATGACAGGCGGAAAGTGCTCCAAAAAACATTATAATTTAAAGAGAATATAAAGTTTAAACAATGTGTAAAATAATGAGAGTAAGTACTAAGGTGAATATAATATAAATTAAATTTATACATAATTAAATTAAAATAAATACATGATTTAATGCTGATGATGGTAAAAATAAATGAAAATACCTGACATTTAATTTACTTATACAAAGACATTACATAAATAAATTAATTTCAATAATAACATAATTTAATAATAATGATGATGATAAACTTATACATATACATCTATTAGATCTACCTATAATAATAATTAATTCCATGAATTGTTACTTAGCCTTCATCCTCTCTCCTAACTTTGCTATGCCCAACAGGGTCCATATTGATCTTGACAATATTTTATACCATCTATATATAATCTATGTATATCATAATATGGAAGGCAATTAAGTATTGAGTACAATATTTTACAAATTCATAATGGTAAAAACAAATCTATATTTTGTTTTAATAAACTTAAATAGCTTACATACTGTCACTTAAAACTGCAAATAAACGAATGCAATGCAAAAAAAGCAAATGACATATAAAAAAAATATATACAAGTAAAATAAAAATAACAACAACAAGCACACACGAACAGTGGAGCTGGCCTTTATATAAATCAGGACAGAATGTATGCATCAACAGACCACATTAAAAAAAAAGCAGGTAGAACTATTTCTTATTTAAATATTTATAGCTAATGTATTAGACAGCAACGCTAATAGATTTAGGTTAATACAGTTAGGTACATGAAAGTTATGAAACTGTCATATTACTTTTAGAAGTGCAACAATTAATTATAGGTTAACACCACATGCCCTACTTAAGGTTACAACCCAATATGATTAACATAAATAATTCTTAACATAAAGGATTCATGTAAGGTTAAAGATACACAGATAATTGGGTTTATTTAATAATAAAATTTGTTACTAAAATAAAACATTGAATTTAAAAAAAAGACACTGCTAAACCTAACTATGTACACAAAAAAAAAAAGCAAGCTTAGGTGTCAAAGTACTTCTCCTCATCACTGTTGTCCGGAAACGTACCCAGAAGACTGGCAGAAATGCCACATTGTATGGCAATGTTTATTCTTTGGGCAAAGAACGAACCAGCTCTTTCAAACAACAATTATTTGAAAGATAACATTCATCAATATAAATTAATCGGAATAAAATTCAACATCGAATTGAATTTATACAAGATAATACATTTAAATTTAATTACATTCAACAAATACATAAATATAGAATAATTTGTGTAAATTCGTCCCTTATAGGTGTGCACAGCACTTGTATTGACAAAGAGTAAAACAATTACATTGAAACGAAAAAAAAAGATTGGAATTTCAGGGAGTAAAAATATAATAGATATAAATGACATAGAACTATGAAATGCCACATCATTAAAATTGGATTGAATCAATTATCACTTTGAAAAAAAAAAAACAAAATTAGAATATCCAATAAATTGTATATTGTTACATTTATAACAATTTGAATAATTAAGTTAAAAAAAAATATATATTAAACAAATAACAATTTAACTATAGATAAATTCTGATCCTGTAGTTACAATACAGTTTGAATAAATAGATTTAGTTAAACTAAAACTATAATATTATTAAATTTCACTAGTATGACTTGTTACTCGTGCACATGTTACGTTTGCACGCCATGTTATGGCAGGATATGCTGAACCTAATTTACTGTAACACCTTATGTATCATATTCTAGCAAATAAATATTTTGATTGATCGATTGATTGATACTCGACCATGGTCTAAACCAGAATCAGAAACCGCAACTGTTTGATGTTATAAATCGGTATCATATTTTATTATATATGCGCTCTTATTTCGCTACTAAATTCACCAAGTTAGGTTGTACCAACGCCGTGACGATGGAGAATGGTTTGTCAGACACAGACCCCATCCAGCTGTTTACAGGCATTTTAGGTTGTCTTGTAAAGAAAAGCAGGAAGTTAGTTAGAGTAGAAAGAGAAGAGAATTGGTTTTAAAATATGTGGTCCCATACCATTATTTTAGTCATATACACATGAAATTACTACATAGTAATACATTTTACTTTAAATATATTACCTACTTAGTTTATTTCTTTGATGCACCTACCATGATAACTCTCCACCATGGTTGACTGATAGAGAATGCTTATAGCATTAAGTCCACGTTTGTACCATTTATTTATTTATAGCTAGTAATATATATTTTATTTATTACTAGCTTTTGCCTGCGACTTCGTTCGCGTGGGAGATTTTCCCCACGTAATTCCCGATCCCACGGGAATTCCGGGATAAAAACTATCCTATGTCCTTCCCAGGGTTCTAAACTATTCCCATGGCAAATTTCATCTAAATCGGTTTAGCGGTTTAGGCGTGAAAAGGTAACATACAGAAAGACAGAGTTATTTTCGCATTTATAATATTAGTATGGATTGTACACCTCACAATATTTCTATGGATACAGAAATTTAAACTAGTGTGCAATGGGCGGTCGTATCGCATAGGGCGATCTCTTACAGACAACCTTTGGATGGACAAAAATTAAAGGGGACAGATTAAGGGCTGTTAGTGTACAAACAACATAAATAATATGAATTGAACATACTAACATAAAATACATACATACAATACAAAAATCATGTACTAATAAATATTACATGTATCTATGTATAATTGAGAAAGAAGGGGAAAGCTTATAGGGGGAGGTAATGCTCCTTCACTATTCTTTTGAACGCTGGTAGCGTTTGAGCACGCCTCACTTCTATGGGTAATGCATTCCACAAACGATCTGCTTGAATAGTGAAAGATTTGTCAAAGAAAGAAGTGGAATGCATACCAATACTTAACTCTTAATTTTCCGATGATCTCAGGGATCTAGAAAGTGTGTCACAGAGGAACTGAAAGTGTTCCTTAAGATAAAAAGTAGTCAAAGTATTGTTGCATAAAGTGGCAATAAATAAATAATCAACAGAAGATACACTTCTCACCAAACAAAAAGGGATAAACTATGGGTGTTTCCCCAGTAAATAAAATCTAACCCTGCCTGGTGTATCAGTCAGTATCAGATGTTAATAAATATATAATAATAAAATAAATATATGATAATAACTCGGATATGGATTTAGGTCCGGAAATATATTGATGTTGTGTTACTGGGAACACAAGATGAGCCAAGTGGTTTAATAACAATGACTTGATTTAGAAATGATAATAATAACTCTGATATGGATGTAGGTCCGGAAATACGTTGATGTAATTGTGTTACTGGGAACACATATTGAGCCTAAGTGGGTTAATAACAGTGATTTGATTTGGAAATGATAATAATAACTCGGATATGGATGTAGGTCTGGAAATACATTGATGTACTTAATTGTGTTACTGGGAACACATATTGAGCCTAAGTGGGTTAATAACAGTGATTTGATTTGAAAATGATTATGGTCAGTATCAGGCCAGATTCGATTTAGCCAGTATGGTTAGTATATGACAAAGACAAAGCCTATAGCAGGCCAGATTCGATTTAACTAGTATGGTTAGTATGTGACAACGCCTCATTGATGTAATTGTGTTACTGGGAACACATATTGAGCCTAAGTGGTTTAATAACAGTGATTTGATTTGAAAATGATTATGGTCAGTATCAGGCCAGATTCGATTTAGCTAGTATGGTTAGTATATGACAAATCCTATAGCAGGCTAGATTCAATTTAGCTAGTATGGTCAGTATGGTTAGTATATGACAAAGCCTATAGCAGGCTAGATTCAATTTAGCTAGTATGGTTAGTATGTGACAAAGCCTATAGCAGGCTAGATTCGATTTAGCTAATATGGTTAGTGTGTGACAACGCCTATAGCAGGCCAAATTCGATGTAAATAGTATGGTTAGTATGTGACAACGCCTATAGCAGGCCAGATTTGATTTAGCTAGTATGGTTACTATATGACAAAGCCTATAGCAGGCCAGATTCGAATTAGCTAGTATGGTTAGTATATGACAAAGCCTATAGCAGGCCAGATTCGATTTAGCTAGTATGGGTAGTATGTGATAACGCCTATAGCAGGCTAGAAAGTGAAAATGCCTCTTGTGTTATCGTGCAGTGAAAAAGTGGCGTAGTGGTATAATAAAGCAAAAGTGTAAAGTGAATTAAAATATGAAAAAATGTTTCTACCTAATTGCAGGAAGTGATTAAGTACACATAGCACTAATTAATATAAATGATTATAAATAGTATTGTTGGTACTTTGAGGTTATAAAGAAATTGTTATCCTTATATAGATAAATAATTAATTATGTATAGTAAATTAAGAGATACAGAAAAAAAATATTTCTACCTAAATGGAGGAAGTGAATAATTATTATTGTTATTTTTGGAACTTTGATAATGTATATTGCAACATGTTCTTGTCAATAAATATTATTTGAATTGTCTATAAATGAATTAAAACTATATAATTATGTTGATTTTGTTGTTAACGACTCAACTACGATAATCCATCTGATTTGACAGATTTTCTTTTTGTTTAATTTTTATTATTAGTTTATCCTTCATTATTGAAGCCTAATGTTGTCGCTTCTCAAGTTTACTTTAATATAACATAAAGCTTTTTTTTGAGAATGGCAGAACACTGTAGTCTCTTGGATTTGTTTAACAATTTTTTATTTGTAATTACATTGTGCTGTATTAAATTGATCTATACTGTCCTCTCATAGCTTATTAACCTGTATTATGGATACATTGTAAGAATGATATTTTGATTTGAAAAGAGTATCTGTGGAGTTTCTTTCCGGTTCTTCTCCACAGAAAACGACTAATTTCGAACCGTGCCCTGTGAAATAAAACATTTTGGCTTCGAGTTAATAGGGATAAAATAAATTACACTATATACTCATGTATAAAAATTACTAATAATTTAATGTCATATTGTTTGAATATAAGTATGTTTACTAATTCGCGAGGACGCGAATAGTTAGTCAGGATGGACGAATGTAAGCAATTATTAAATAAATTCAATATTTAAACGTGAATGAAGGTAAAAACATGAATTTAGAGTTTGCAACTTGACTCTTATTATCCAAAATTTGGTACTATTAAATCTTGATAATTTGTTAAAATATGATTTCAAAATAATACTCTAACATTTATTTAAAATGTTAACAAAATGTTTGTGGCTACATATTTGTGGTCACATTTTTATAATCTGTGAGTGACACTGACATTAGAATAGTTAATCTATCTCTTCTGGCTGCCGAGTAGGATTAAGCTAAATAAATCTGTACAAATGAGTCTAACTGAAGCTAAAATATACTATTTCACAATGGTTATACTGTAGTTTTCTTTTACTATTGTAACACTCGCGACTAATACAAGACACCGCGCTTCCGGTATCACATTCCATCGCTATTTCTTTGTTATGCACATTTATTTATTTATTTATTTATTTATATATATACATTTATTTATTTATATATATACATTTATATATATACATTCAATGTTATATAGATTGGTTTGCAACTGGAAATCGACAATTTACAGACATCAACAAAAATTACCTCGTCACTGTCCGCGTCCTTATCACTGCCCGTGGTTTGCACGTCAACCTGATGTTGCTGCACTAGATTGGAGCACATACGTCGCAGGTGCCCTTGCTGGTTGCACACCCTGCACACGTAACGTGCGAACTTGCACATTGATTCATCGTGACTAGCGCCACACACACGACCCTGCCGCTGCGACCGAGCTCGCTCCCCAAGCCGAGCCCGCTCACCCGGCACCGACATCGCTGACCCGTGGCCCGTGCGCCGTTCACGCATCTCTTGTCCCAAACGCGCGTCGCCCCGCGTTCCGCCCTGCTGCCGCTGCTCGCCTGCTACTTGTCTTCTCACCGTCACCGCCTGGCACGTCACCGTCGCCGCGTCCGTAGCAGCTGACGACTTACGACCTTCAACTATGGCGGCGTCCTTCTCTGCCGATTCCATGCTGGCGGCCAGTTTATAAGCCTTAGACTAATCCAGGTTTGATTCCGCAAATAACCGTTGCCTAATATTCTAGCTTGCTATTCCGCATACCAATTGATCTCTCAAACTTTCCTCGAGCCAACTGCCAAATTCACAGGTCTTCGACATTTTCTTAAGTACCGCCACGTATTCGGATATGGACTCGCCCTCTTTCTGTTTCCTATGCCTGAACTTGTACCTCTCGGCGAGTTCACTTGGTTTAGGTTGTAAATGTTTACCCATTATTTCCGATAACTGCTCAAAAGTTTTTATTTTAGGTTTATTCGGTGTACATAGATTGACAAGCAACTCGTAGCTCTCTGCACCCATAACGGTTATTAACGTCGGCACATGTAACTCTTTCCGTATATCGTTCACCACGAAGTATTGTTCTAAGCGTTCAATATATAGGTTCCAATCGTCTTTATGCAAGTTAAACTCACTAATTTTCCCGACCGACATGGTAAACACTTTAAATTACACGCGAATTGTTCAATTCTCGTCGCCACTGAGAAATATATAGTTAGTAGGTACTGAGTCGACTGTGAACGGAATGAAAGACGTATGGATAGCACAGCATATATTTGCGGACTGGCGCGGCGCGGCGGTGGTGACAATATCGCATGAACCAATAGATATAAAACTACCCTCATAATCTAAATATTATTACATACATCACAGTAACTAGTTCCACTTTGAAAAGTAGAGCTGATAATGTTTAAATCATCATTTTATATCAAAATGTATTAATTTGTTTAATATTCTACTAACTATGTAGGTCCGTATTATTTTGGTAATTAATAAATCATGTGAGCACAGCCTTATGATTTTAAGACTTCCATTTTGTCACTGTCCCTTCAAATTGTTGGAGTTAAATCTATAAATCTGATGAATTTTCACCTTTTATTTCTATGCAATCACAAATATGTATAGCGTCATTATCTATTGCTTTTAGAAAATGTACGCATATTGAGTAAAATATTATTTTTTTGGAGTTAAATTAAAAAAATGCCAAGTAAAAAGCGACATTGTCACAAAACAGAATAAAAAACAATATTTTTGTGTTAATCCTTAAAGCTGAGGCTATTTTCTTTGATTTACCAATTAAGTGCATGTATTAGTTGTTTAAATAAATATGAAAATGGCTTATTTATTTCATACTTTCCTTAAATTTTGCTTTTAAATCTAGTCACACAATGGAACCAGTTCCGCCACCAAGTCAGTTTTGTTTCGATATTATAGGATAAATGCCTCGAATTCAGCGTTCCCTTTTGTTTTCCTGCATATTTAACTATATTACCTATTACATTTTGGTCAAATAAAAAAGAAAAAAAATATTAAAAATATAATCGAATTTTAGAGCAGGGTACACTTTATTTTGAAATTGCTCATATATAGCAATACTGAGGGTTGAGATAGATATACCCGCTAATCTCCATACCCGGCCTTCAAGGTATGTGTATCGCTAATTACCTGATATGAAAACCGGGTTTCAAAATACTTCCGAGTATTTGGGTGTGTTATGATTTCTATAAGTAAACGTATGCGACAAGTATGGGTACCTATGCCACCATTACAATGAAGGTACGACGTTTCAAGTATACATACGTACGCGTTATGAGATATGAAATCTTTCCTTCCTATTTTACCAGGCTTAGGACTCGGCTAAGAGTACGATGATGTTTAATGGTTGGTTATTTATTTAGGTATAATTATGCAACATTAATTATATTTCAACGGACTAAGTAGCCGGCGTAGTTAAAAGATTTCAAATCACTTTATTTACAATTATATTTTTTATGTGTAATATTTTTTTTTGCTTTATATTTTAATTTGTTTTAGTTTTTTTGTGCATTTTTTTTGGATGGATGTGTTCTTACAATTCTCGACGTTGGCACGTATCACACCGTTTGTGACATTGATGGGGCATTCATCTGTAGGTACTTCTTGAATAGGTTGATTTCGAATTCGGTTTTTAGCGGCGAAATATTGCTTTTAGTGGCTGGTGGTTTTTTCTAGTGGTCAAGTAGAATTCAGTTTCAATTACTGAAAGTGCTATTGGGGAGATTCAAAATTTATTACAACGGATGAAAATATGACTCAATTTTTTTTTGGCACCCTCGGTTATTTAGGGTTCCGTAGCCGAATGGCAAAAAACGGAACCCATTTAGTACAACGGATGAAAATATGACTCTTTTTTTTTGGCACCCTAGGTTTTTTAGAGTTCCGTAGCCGAATGGCAAAAAACGGAACCCTTATAGTTTCGATATGTCTGTCCGTCTGTCTGTCTGTCCGTCCGTCCGTATGTCACAGCCATTTTATTCCGAAACTATTAAGACTATACATGTGAAACTTAGTAGGTAGATGTATTCTGTAAACCGCTTTCCGATTTTAAGAAAAAAATTAAAAAATATTTAAAATAAAGGGGGGTCCCCATACATGGAACTTGAACTGAAAATATTGTTTTTCATGAAACCTATGCGTGTGTGGTATCTATAGACAGGTCTTTAAAAATGATATAAGGGTTTCTAAAACCACTTTTTCATAAAGTCAATCGTTTAAAATATATAAGCTTCCAAAGTGGTAAAATGTCCCCCCCCCCCCCCCCCCCGCTAACTTCTATAATAATAGAGTGAAAAATCTAAAAAAGATATACGTCTGTAGATCTTAATGTAAACTTTCAACCAAAATTAGTTTGAACGAAATCGGGTCAGCAGTGTTTGAGATACAGCATATTTTCTAAATCCGCAAATATAACTTTGTAATTCATACAAACACTATGAAAAATAAAGTTATTTAGCGTAGTTATAAGAATGTAAATAAATTAGTTTTAAGAAATTTTTAAGGTTTTTATTATTCGTCATATAAATATACATATTATATTATTAGAGTGACTACGGAACCCTTCATGGGCGAGTCTGACTCGCACTTGGCCAATTTTTTAATATCTGAAATAACATACCTATTTTCTTTAGTTTTCAAAAAATCATATACTTTTTCGTAGAAATAGTATTTATTTGTTAAATTGCAAAAATGTGACGGCTTAGTATGAATTTATGTCAGTTTTGTTATTAAACATCGAGTTGAATAATAAATAAAACTATGCAGGATTCTACCACTTTAATAATTATATTTATTTGAAAAGATCAGTCTTTCTTTATTACTTAACAAATCAACAAGTTAAAAATATTTTAAAAATCACTTAAAAATACAATTATGTATCGACTTTGTTACCACAGTCTCCATGTCAACACTTGTTTTTCATGCCTACAATGTAAAACGAATAATATCATATTATAAACATGTTCAAAAGTTGTTAAGTAAGTAAAATTTATAACCAAAACCAAATATACTTCTAAAAGTAACAAATTCTACGATAAATCTTATAATAACCTCGAGAACAAAACAGGGACAGTAACAAAACCGACAGTAACAAAATTCTTAGGCTCAGTTTACATTACCTTAAAGCAACACTTAAACTTAAAACATGCACTCATTAAATATATAGCTTAAATCTCATTTTTTTATTAAGATCCATAAACTGTAGGAACACGGTAAGTAGGTATTTACGTATTAATCTATTTATTACACATTATTCAAAGTCTTAATCTATTTTTATAGGTACATATTAGACCCTCTTGCACGAAAACTAATTCTCGAAATAAATTGTTAGCACGGAGTTAAATTGATAATATTGTAAGTTAAACTGCCAATTTAACCTAGTGTTAGCAACTCGTTCTGAGTTTAGTTTAACATTTAATTGGGCCTCAATGGTATAAGCCATGTCATTAATACTTAGGTAAATAACTATATAAAAATACTTTTTAGCATGCTTTGCTTCTTACACAATAATCAACTTAAATTTTCCATAAGTCTTTTTATAATTATAGTTTTATAAGCAATCAACATTTCCAAGCAATATAATTATTATTCTTCAGTAACAAAACAGTTTAATACAGCTAAGATTCCCCAGTTTCTAAGAACATAATGTGCATTCGTCTTTTAGGAAATGATCGTAAATCAACGCATTACAGGAGTCACACCAAAATTGTAAACGATTTAACAACATTTCTATATCATTTTTATTCATGAATAAGGTCAAGTGAAGTGGTCGGATTCCCGTAGCGCTTGTATGTGTTACATGTTCATGGCATTTCCCACACTTAGAGGAAAGTATGAAATGTGTCTCAGCCCATGGCCACTTTAAAATGTAGTGGTAATATTGCAGCAAATCATATTTTGTTAACACTTTATCGATGTCCACAAAAATCACCATTTTTATTAATTGAAGAAAATCAATCCGTAAAAAAATATAATTATAATATTACTAAAATAAAATAACAATGAAATAATTTAGTAAGTTTAGGCCAACCTGGAAGCGAAACGGTAGGCAAGCGTAAGAAAAAAAGTTATAGAAATAAAACCACTATGTAAACTTAGCTTTATGCTGTCGGTTTTGTTACTTTTTGGGTCCAACTATATGTTACCGTAACAGCAGTAACAAAACCGAAGTAACATAATGTGTTAACCTAACTTTCAAAAAAATATATTAGCGGTCTAGTTTCTCGCTAAGGTAAACTACATAATACAAGTTGTACAAGTTGTTCAGTATAAAACCATGCATTTCGTAATTAATTTAATTATAAGGAACGTAAGGATAAGTAATTAATTGTGGTAGTACAAACCTGACGACGAATTTCTTCTCAGTTCAATCGGTAACAAAACACATCCTCACTGAGGACGAAATGACACTGGCGTTCAATTTTTCAAAAAAAAGCCAAAAAATAATCATTTGGTAGGATATTTTAAAAGAACTTGACGTAACAAACCTGACTTGTCCGGAAGTAACGAATTTCGGGGACACTAATTGTTTTTAAGTTTTATATAGATAAAAGTAATTAAAACTTTAATAATTATTAACAGTATACTTAATATCAGTTTATCTTTTATAAAAACAACACATGTCCAGGTGTTCCAGAAAAGATTGAAAAAAATTAACTTAAAGTTTACATTTTTACTGCGGACATGCCAAAATGAATAGGTGTATTTGATTAAAATAATTTACAAATATTTAGTTTTATCTAGATTTAATTGGGATTTAGTTGAAAACGTAGTATAAAAGGTACATTTTCGACTGAGAGACTATTTTAACTTAAATAAGTAAAGAAATTCCTACGACAATAAAAAAAGTTGAGGGACATGAGAAAATGAGAGTTGTACTAAATTTTTGAATCTCCCTATTACTCAATTACTACTAAGCCACTAAAACTTTACGAAATATATTATTTTTACTTCATTAATGTACTTAATTTACTTTTACTGCGTAGGCACAATAAAAGTGCAGAACTTATAGCAAGAGTTGATGATCTATGGCGACAAATTCATTTGCAGAAATGGAACGAGATCAAAGATACAAAAAAAAATTGAAATGAAGTATTGCATTTCATAGATGCTCAAGGGGAATCTAGATTTGAGGAATTAGCGACTTTTGCAATTACTCTCTTAATACTACCTAACTCTAATGCCGATGTTGAGAGACTATTTAGCAGTATGAATGTTATAAAAAACAAGCAGAGGAACAGAATGAAGTTGAATATTTTAATTTCAATATTAAAAACACGCTGTGGTTTAAGATGATATTATGAAATGCCAATAAAAGTTATAAAACAAATTGGTAGCAAAGCATCATATAAATGTGAAACCGACGATGATGGTGCAGACAAAAGTTCTTGTATGTTGATTTACTGACTTAAAATATTTTATTACGTCATATTAAAGAACATTTTTTACTAATACAAGTAATAATAAATAAATACTGTTTTCTTTCGTAAAAACTAAAAAAAATATGTAAATTTTAGCGATTTTTAGAGTAGGGTCGATTTTTGTTAGTGGTTTTCTGGTGGTTTTAGAAGTTGGATCTGGTGGAGAGCAAATTAAACTGTTGGCAACACTGAACTTTTTATAACAGTACAATACATAATAATTTATATCTAAAAACTTTTTAACAAAAAATAAAACCGACTTCCATTAGGGATGATGAGACATACTTACATAACAAGCTCGCACCCACTCAAACCACAACTGATGAAAGAAAAATAAAAAACTTAAACATAACAAAACATTTTCTAAAATCAACAGTCATTAGGGTGAATGGCGCTGCAAACGAGTCAAAAGAAATCATAAAGTTCCCAGATGCACACCCCTACACAGATTTCGGTTTATGCACTCGGACAACTTTGGAATATTTCGAGAATTACTGACCCCCAATCCTGGATTTGCTTCGCCTTCGGCCCCCGAGTTAGCCATACTTTCATAGGAAATTAATCCGTGATGTTATAAAAATAAGGAGCACAATCGCATTTGCAAATGAAAAATACTTGGAACCTCGCAAATATTTTTTTTTTCTGATACGATTATGCTCCTTTTTACTGAGGCAAAACGAATCAATTTCCTATGCAAGTATTTTCACATCAGACGCTCAAGGTGCGGCCGCGTGCAGCGAAGGGCTCACGGCGCGGGGGCGGGTGGTGGCGTTAGCAGCAACGCCAAAATACCTGCTACAGGAAATTCATTCGTGTAGATATGAAAATTAGGATAATAATCGCATCATCGAAAACTAGACTTGGATATTCAAAACTTTTTTATTTGCAAATGCGATTGTGCTCCTTATAATCAAGAGGAACATGGATAAATTTCCTATGAAAGTATTTTCCGGCTCTGCCAGTGTGTGCCCGATAGTATAGCAAATACTTCCATACTTGCAAGTTTTTCTGCCTCGTACCAGGGCGCCGTACTTTGAAGCAAAGCCCTGGTGTAAAAACCTGGTATGGTAAATACATCTCATCCCTAACTTCCATATCAAAACACTACAAAGGCAAAAATAACTTTAATTTCGGTAGTGGGTGTTATTGGTTTTGTATTTTTTTTGACACCGCCTTCCAAGTTATTTTTGCCTTTGTAGTAGTGTTTTGATATGGAAGTCGGTTTTATTTTTTGTTAAAAAGAATATTTTCACGCTTTATAGTGGGTCGGTTCGTAATTTATCTAGTTACAAAAGCCAAAATGTCAACTACTTATCACCTTTTACAAAATATTGCTTTTCCCGATGCAGAGCTGTTAATTTTTGAGGAGTTCTCCAGGTAATTCACAGCTCTATATGCATTGTGACGAGCATAAAGTGCTTAAGAGCGTTATCGATTAATTGTAATGAAATGTAACAGCACATCTTTTTACGATGAATATACGAAGTGAAGGAAAGGGATAGAAGCATTAGAATTGTGTTTTAAATTGTCATATCATTTATCTCACTCACTACTCAGTACTCACACACACATGAGTTCATCGAACGCGTCTTGCAAAGCTGCGAGTTGTGTGACTCCGATAAACTAGTATGTTGGTGTGCTTGCATTTTGAAGTCTACAAGTCTACGCGTTGGGACTGGTCAATAGTTCTAAATACTTGATACGCCTTTTTTATACAAAGTAAATCTTAGTGTGTGAAACCTCGTCTTAAAACGTCTTCGTCACTTACCTGTTCCAGTATATACGTCTCACCTTTACTTGAAATATCGTATGAAGCAGTTCCTATAAGTATGGTTCTCGTCTTAATACAATAAAACTCCCTCGATGAGAACGTCTTATGCTGAGACCCGTACCCCACAGGGAGTGCCCTTAGCGTGCGGTCGTTTAAATGTAAATATTAGTTTGTAAGCCCTGGCGGCGGGGGCCTTAATTTAGAGGTCACCGCAGGATCTTCCGGTTAAGTAGTAACCGGCCTAGTGTGCGGAGCTACGAGTGGCCTGTGGGAATATGTGGCCCTTCTGTACTATGTAGAATTCGGAAAATGTTGAATCGCAAAATAGTGAGTCCTGAGGTGCACGAGTCCGGTCGGTTATTATTAATAATTATATTTATAGTGTATAAAGTTTATACACTGACAACCAAAAAAAATTGTGTGTTGTAATAAGTTGGCAGGGAACGCAGGGCGTTGACAACACGCTTGCTCGCAGGTTTGCACACTGTACTACAAAAGTTAAACTGACCCTGATCGGGGCATGTTGCCATTCATTTAACTCGTGCAGCCCGTGGGTTACGTATATATGCAGAAGGCTTACAAAGCAACGCAGGTACAGTAGTGTGTGGAGAATGGTGTTGGTGGTGCCTAGATTTTGAACGCAAAAGGCACCTATGTTTGCTGAACCGCGACTGAGTGACTTCTATGCCATCATGCGCAAGCGATGTGCCCCGATGCTGCAGTGATTTAGAGTCAGCACTAACAGTATTCTCATCACCTTGTATCACCTTAAAACATAACCCGCAGAACTTCCTCAAGCTTCAAGTTACTTCGATACCAAACCAGCTCAATTTACGACCAATGTCTTCAACAGTCTCTGTTCTACGGAGGGTGGTGTTACGCAAGCATATCTAAGGCAAATCGTTATAACAAACATCAACCCAAGTTCCCACGATAATACAATGCAAAGTAGGTACCAAGTGCTGACGCCGCGCTTCAAGTGCTTTCAAGTGAAGACCACACCGCCCGCATCGCGCGATCGGTGGGAAAAGAATCGAACAGAATGGAGTCAGTCGCTGACACATAAAATTGTAATTCATAAATATAATTTGTATTAAATAAATTGGTTTCTTTTGCATCCTTCGCTGCCACCAAACATAATTTTATCCAACTAGTAATTTTTAAGATTAGCGCGTTAAAACAAACAAACGAACTTTTCCGCTCTGTAATACTAGTATTAATAAATAAATACCTTCTGGATACATGTTCATAACGGCCTTCACGAGCGGGCTATCTTCATGCATCTCGTGGTCGTACCCGGCGCGGGGGGCCCATGGAAGAACTTTCCCGAGCACAGGCGGCGGTATGAACCGGGACGGACACGGTTTGGCGTCCGGCGGGGCACGTTTCTTTTTCTTATGGCTACTTTCCCCGCTGGCCATTGTTACTTGGTATTATGTATATCTATACATACAAAAAAAATTATTGTGAATGAAATTAAATAGGTATTTATTTTGTAAATTGGTTATGAATAACACTTACACGTCACGTTTTTTGCGTGTTATGTTTAGCTAGATGAGGCCGGTGTTTCCTAACTGACTACTCTGAGAAGAAACGCCGAAACAAACTCAGAGGTCAATTCAGAGGTGATTTCAAAATTATAGTATTTATTTAAGGTTTACATTTATTTCAGAATGACAGGTTTAACAGCGGATTTCAAACTAAGCACAGCCAGTAGCTTGGTGTCCCATACAATACTCATTACACTAGGTTTTTATCTTTCAGTGTCTAATTTGTGATGGATTTGTATTTAAGGTTTGTAGAGATTTTTAAAACATTTTATTATTACTACTACCAAATGGGAGAGGATAAATAGCACAGGTGTAAAGTATATAAGCCTATTTCCTCAATCCACATAGGTTTTTTTCCATAAACTAAAATTAAAAGAACACTAATAAAAGCCTCTACATACACAAGAAATCATATCTTACCTCTAAACTCAAATACAACACTATAATACAAGAACTAAATAAATATTTGATAACACAAAGAATATATAATATTATTAGTTAAAATAATAATAGGTTTGTATTTTGTACTAATAAACGTTTCTATGGACGCGTTGCCATAGCAACATGACTTGTTTAAGACGTATGTTTATGTTTTCAGGTCATTCAACCAGTATTATTCGCGTTTTTCTTCCGTTTTTATTCATTCCTTTTATTCCTCCTTTCCAAAATTGAATAAAAAGTACGAATAACACGAGGTTAGGTCATCGACCTATCAAGATTATTCTAGGATTGCCGAAGTTCCGGGAATATTCTAACGAGCTACCGTGGCAGAGAACGAGGCTTCTTTTAACATTGAATTCCACCAATTTTTGGGTAAAATCTTTTTGGATACAGTCCTTGCAAGTAGAACGGAGGGTTCTGCCGGACTCATACCGACTAACCTCACACCGATTATCGGTTCCTTGAGGTAGGGCCCGAGATATAAATTGGAGCGTCAATAGCTAAGGTCAATACCCTACTCATTACACTATTGGCGTCTCTCCACTCCAGACACAAAAATATTTTGCTTAGTTGGAGGGGTTGCAACTAATGTGAATTACGCCCATATTGCTAGTTCTCTTTAAAAAGTCTCTCCGTGAGGACATGGTTGGGCGCTTGAACTTGTCCTTGAAGGCTGTCTCCGAATGGGGCGATGCCAACTTGGTCAAGTTTAATGCAGCTAAGACCGAGGCGTGTCTCTTCTCCGCAAAAAGGAGTCAATTCGAACCGGCTCCAACTTTCCGAGGTGTAACCGTGCCGATAACCGATCGTATCGAGCTTCTGGGGGTAACACTAACTTCTACCCTCAATATTGGCCCGTATGTCGAGGCTAAGGCTCATTTAATCATCAAAAACGTTGGGAATCCTAGCAAAGGTGAGACGGTACTTCACACCCGAACAGCTGCTCAATCTCTATCAAGCCCAGGTTCGGTCGTGTATGGAGTTCTGCTCTCATCTTTGGGATGGATCTGCCAAGTACCAGCTGGACGCGCTTGAGTCTATTGAGAAACGGGCCAAAAGACTCATTGGCAACGATACACTAGTCGAATCAAAGCTCCAGAGCCTTGACAGAAAAGACACAAACTTGCATTGATCACATCACAACCAACATAGAAAAAGGATGTGCAAAAGTACATCATCTGGGTTTATCAGATCACTCAGCCCAATCATATTCTTGGGCTGTTACAAAAAAACATCAACCATTTTTGAAATGGTGGTATGAATTTAAACGAGACTATAGTAATGACAATAAAAAAAAGTTTTTAAAAGCAATCTCTCATTTGTCTTTTAGTGACGTATTTGAAGAAAACTCGACAAACGAAGCATTTCACAAATTTTTCGATACATATCTGCTATTTTATAATCTATGTTTTCCTCTCATTCGCGTAAAAGTTACAAATAAAGCCTTAAATAAATCAAACTGGCTTTCGAAAGGTATAAAAATAAGCTGTAAGAATAAAAGTATACTACACTATAAATTAAAGTATAAAAGTAATGAATCGCATAAAAACAAGTTACAACAAAAAGCTATTGCAATTTATTGAAAAAATGTATTTTAACGTCTCGGAAAAATAATAATACCAAATATATAAATAAAGCTCAAAATAAGTGTAAGGCAGCGTGGAATGTAATAAAAAAGCATACTGGAACAGACTTAAAACGCTCCTGTATTTCAAAAATTAATGTGGACAACAATGACTGTATAAATCCCGAATCTATAGCAAATTATTTCAATAATTATTTCATTAACACGGGTACCAATAATAGCCTTGATAATAAAGAAGATTCAAGATTTAAAAAAATGGATCATATTGAATCAATCGGTAATTCAATGTTTTTGTATCCACTGGATGGTTGCGACCTTAAAAACATTGTGATGTCTCTTAAGGATTCCAAAGCAAGTGGTTATGACAATATTCGCACTGATATCATAAAACTGTCGGTCAATATAATTCTAGAGCCACTTCTACATGTTGTTAACCTCTCTCTAGAACAAGGAATTTTTCCCGATTTATTAAAGAGATCAGTGGTAAAACCAATATTTAAAAAAGGGGATAGCACTCAAATGGACAATTACAGGCCTGTAACTTTGATACCAATTTTTTCTAAAATTTTTGAAAAAGCCTTTCATAACAAATTAGAAAACTTCATTGAAAAGCACAAGATTATTAAAGACGAACAAAATGGGTTTCGTAAAAATAGAAGTACATCGTTAGCAGCCTTTCAATTAATAAAAGAAATAACAGACTGTATTGATAAGAAAATACCTGTTACAGTTTTATTCATGGATATGAGCAAAGCTTTTGATCATGTCTCTCATGAACGATTATTAGAAAAGGTTTCGAGATACGGAATCAGAGGAACTGCATATAAATGGCTGGAATCTTACTTGTCCGACAGAGTACAATCAGTGGAGGTAACGAATTATAATGAACAAACAAAAACGTTAGAATCATCCCAATCTTCCTTTATGATTAATAGAAACGGCGTACCACAGGGCAGCATTTTAGGGCCGCCAATGTTTTTGCTTTACATAAATGATTTCCCAGAAGTTATAAATCATAAATGTGTACTCTTTGCCGATGATACCACAATTATAATTAAGGGACAAGATAAGAATTCGTACGAACAAGAAATAAACACTGCTCTTCAAACAACTATAGAGTGGCTAGAGGCTAAAAATTTAAAAGTTAATATTAATAAAACAAAATTTATGCAATTTCATACCTGTCGTTCAAAACCACTGGCCCTAAATATATCGTATAATGGGGTCGCCCTGACAGAAACTGACTCTGTTAAGTTTCTTGGAATCAATTTAGATAAATATTGCTCATGGAAAAATCATATAAATGACATTTGCATTAAATTAAATAATTTTATATACCCTTTAAGACGTATTAGCTACGAGGTATCAAGAAATGCCGCATTAACGGCCTTCCATGGTTACATAACCTCCACTATAAGGTATGGTATTATCCTGTGGGGTCGTTGTGTGGAGATTGAACAAGTATTTGTAATGCAAAAAAAGTGTCTAAGAGCTATATTTGGGTTGATGCAAAAATAGAGTCATGTCGTCCATTCTTTAGGAAATATAAAATACTAACTCTACCATCTATTTATATATTAGAATCCTGTATATTTGTTTTCAAACACAAGAGACTTTTCCAGCAAGCGACTAGCTACTATGCCCCACGATCTATGTATACTAATAAGTTACTTCAACCGAGGACGAATCTCACACTGACTGGCAAAAACAGCTATATAATGTGCATAAAATTGTATAACAAAATAAAAAATTGCATAAAAACGCTACCATTTTCTAGATTTAAAAATAACTTGAGGAGGTTTTTAATTGAAAAATGCTTTTATAGTGTACATGAATTTTAAGATTATAAATTATAAGTTTTAATAAATTGCACGGTCATTTTTAATTATTATTGTATGGCAAATCGTCCCATTATTGACATAATTGTTTTTAACATTCAGGATTATTATTGACTAATATTTTGACATTTATATAATTGAATACTGTAATTTTAATCGGATTATTTGTTTAATGACTGTATGGGTAAGACCAAGAATTATTCTTTTATATTATTATCTAAATGATCTAGTGTTTTTTTTTTAGTGTTTTTTTATTGTGTGACAAATCTCTACCATTATTGACGTGATTATTATTGAAACTTAGGATTAACTGATTACTTTTCATTATTATAGGGACATTTATTTCATTCAATGATACATTTCTAATTAGATTCTTTCTTATGTATTTTTATATTTGCACGCCGAAATTAAAGGCAGAATAAGAGATCAATATTGTACGTTTTACCAACCTTCTGTACCTTATTTAAGCAAATAAATGAATTTGAATTGAATTTGAATTTGAATTGAATTGAACATCGACGACGAGATGCTAGTCTATCGGTTACATTTCGGGGAGTGTGCGATGGAATTACACAATCTAATTTCGCCAAGCCCCGTTCCATCATCGGATTACAAGACAAATGACGATGCGCCATCGTTACATGGTGGACATCCCACCTATACGCACTAAATTTTTTGGGAATACCTTCAATATGCATACAGCTAAGGAGTGGAATTCCCTGCCGGAGTCTGTTTCCCGATAGCTATAACCTAGGGGTCTTTAAGTCCAGAGTGAATAGGTTACTTCTAGGTAAGCGTGCTCCATCTTCGACCACATCATCACTTACCATCAGGTGAGATGGTGGTCAAACGCGTGCCTATTATCAATAAAAAAAATTCAGACGTACCATCCCATCCAAATTAGTGAGGTCGACTGACAAATGCTCACATAAAAGCGTGTATGGAATAAGTACGCACACGCATTGGCCATTCCAAGTGAGTGGTATTTGTGGCATGCAATATACAGATGTTAACGTTAACTAAAGGAAATTTGTTTGAATAAAACAACGATTAAGAATTCATTTTATTATATCACATATATCATTTCAGACTGTACAATTCGTTTTTGTTGTTATAAAAATCTTATATAAAACATAAATGCATGATAAAATTATCTTATGTAGTAGGTATAATACAAATTGACTTGGATATTCTCGTTAAATTGCGCGAAATTCATAATTTTAATATTGTTACATCTACAACAATCTCATTTTTTATTGTATATACTTACTCTTATTCTCCTGTCTATAAAATTGACCAAATTGACCATTGATTTAGTCATACAAAAAATATTTTCTGACAACTCATAATACTACTCTATAAATTCATAAAAGTTAGGTCAAATTTCAAAATTACTCAAGCAATATTTCACAGTTAACGCACAATTATATAGCACTTTGTACCAAAATACATTCGTTTGTGAACTCACTGAAGAAAATCGAAAAAACTCATTTAAATATCTACATATCGGTGTGTTTCTTGTCTCTAGGGAGTACCACAAACACAAATCATATTAAAAATACTATCGCACTTTTTAAACACCCTGATCAATACAAAATGCAAATTAGAAATAAGACATTGTAATCTCTGGCATGGATTTAATAGTTGGGAACTAAAAACAATCTCCACTAAAATGGAACACACAAGTCTTCCGGAATCAATATAAGACAAGATACAATTATAGATTTAACTTACGTTTAAATTTGGCAACATTACTGGAATTTTAATATAAAAAGGAAGCACTGGTAGCCCGCCCTAACATAGTTAGGAACAAACTGTACTTATATACACTAAGTAATCTTTTTTAGCACATAGTATCGGGCATAATTTGGCACCCGGACCTTAATTCTTTATTATCTCTAAAGATTACACAACACATATTTAATAAGTCCTCTATTATTATCACAAACTATAAATGCAATGTAGCACCAGTTTAATAATTTCATATAAAACTTACCCTAATCCATTTATAAGGATATTAGTATTTATGTTATGCAATACAACAGTTATTATTATTTTTATACTATCGCGATATTTTTATATCACAACCCTATGATAGAGATTGTTGACGAAAAGTGTATGCCGCTTATAAGTTTGATTACTATTAAAATAAATGATATAGGTGAACCTATATAATTTATTTTTTACATTTCTACTGAGCCTTGGGACCAGTTTTTTTATAGGGAAAGCACCCCGTTACCTCTTAAAAGATCACTCCGTAACTCTCTCTGTGCAAGGCTTACTAGGGCACTTAGCTAATTTAAGTAGCCATCTTTGTTTCATTCGTTAGATTTCTGATTATTTCTGACCATATTTTAATTTAATTTTTAAATAAAGGTTATTATAGGTTATTTACCTATGAAATTGCCGTTTTGCCGTACTGGCCATTTCAAATCAAAATATTATATTTTTCGATAAGTCTAATTTCAAATCCTCCCAGGCATTATTCGGGGTTATATAACGGGTCAGGCCGTTGCGCCCTTATTCCGGGGAGCCCTCCGTCCGGGATGCTCTCACATTGAAACATTTGTTATTCCGGCACGCCCTCGGCCGATACGCGCCCGTTTTTATTTTGTTTTCAAGAAATATCAGTAAGTAATGTTACGAACAAAAATGTTTATGTCATTTTTGTTTAGTTAAATTAAAACATCGAAATTCAGGGATGTGTGACTGTAGGTAATAATAGGTAAGAGTTATACTAAAAAAGTAAAAAATAATAATAATAATGAATACTGAGCAACTTGCTCTTAAATACAATCTTGTGGAATCAGAAGTACCATACTATAGGTATGTGCCCGACCCAGTTCTCGATAATGGCAATATTACACTATACTGGGATCGGTCTATCATTACTGACAGGACTATTGTTGCCAATAAGCCTGACATAGTGGTGATAGACCGATTAGAGCGTCGCACAATGATTGTTGATATAGCAGTTCCCCATGACGAGAACCTCGTGAAAGCCGAGATAGATAAAAAAAATAAGTATCTTGACCTGGCGCGCGAGGTTGTCGATATGTGGGATGTGGAGACAGCAATCATTGTGCCGATAGTCGTCACAGCCAATGGTATAATAGCCAAGAGCCTCGACCAACATCTAAGGAGGCTCTCGTTGGGCAGCTGGATCAAGGGCTTGATCCAGAAAGTAGTACTCCTGGAAACGGCGCGTATTGTGAGGAGGTTCCTCTCTATGGAGCCCTGACCACCGGTAGCTTGGACCCTGTTCCCGATACCGGTGGGCTACTATTTTTTATATTTTTAAATGTTTTTATTTTTTTATATTAATATTTAAAAATGTAATTTATATGTACATAGATTAAATAAATGAAATAATAATGAATACTGAAAATAACAGTTTTTGCTTGCATGAACACAACAAATACGTGGATCATTTCTACATACATCATTAAAAAAAAATCGTATTCTTCCATCAGTCTAGTCAGGCTTTTGCAACTTTATGATTTTTTTACTGTTCATGCTCTTCTTGGTTATAGATCTTTCTATGAGTCTAAATCTATTGTAAAAACAAAATATACCTACTTACATAACGTAAAATAAATATCTCAAATAAATAATGGACATAATGCATACCTTAAGTAATTTTGTTTCTGTCCTGTCAAAAAAGAATAAAAGCCGACCGAGAGCGTGCCGGAATAACATTTTTGTTAATGTGGGGGCGTCTCAGACGAGGGCTCCCCGAAATAAGGGCGCAACGGCCTGACCCGATATAACATCTAGAATAAGGTATATTTAATATCATTATTTGTGCCCTCTGTCTGTGTACCAAATAAACGATATTTCTTTCCAATACTTCAATCGATAGAATCGTTCAAGGCCACTGTCTATCTTCCTCATTCTTATTCAAATAGTTATTAGACCCTTGCCAACTGAACGAGCTATCCGTGTCCCCATCTTCGGGCTTCCTCTCATTGTAATGCGAAGCCCTGTTCTCTTTGACAAAGGACCGCGGTCTCCCCTCGATCAAGGAGTGGCTGAGGCGGGAGGCATCGAAATGGAAACCAGAGTTTGAAGGTTTCCTCACTTCACGGAGGTACTTCCACGTGTGACTGTCTGGTCCCTCGTCTGTAGGCTTGGGACTGTACAACCATTCTGGAAGGAGAAATTTAATATGATTTACTATGTGCTGGACAAACTGTTTAGTTTAAAAGCTTACTCTACTAGTCTACTGCTACTTTTTATAGGTGATAAGCTCGCGTTTGACAACCACCTCACTTGATAGTAAGCGATATGTGGGTGAAAATGAAGCACGCACTACTAAATACCTACAAAATGACTAGTAATACTAGTAACATATACATACGTGTAAACTAAGCAGCAAATTAAACATGGGATGATAAAATGACATACCAAGAATTTGATTCAAAAATATTTCAGTGCTTGATGATCTCGATAACAGTGAGAGATGGCCGAAGTGCAGATGACACTAAGGAGTTTCTTACAAGCTTTTATTTAACTTGAAATGTATGCACGAATGTGTTCGGGTCAAATCTTGCAAATGAATTTGAATCCAGTTATCCTCAACCGATAAAGATAAAATTTTGCATACACGTTTATTTTGGAGGACAATGTGTAAGTGACGTCATTTGAAATCCAATGTCAGATAACCAATAGTTATGTTAGTATAATATAATGCACCGTCATAATATGGGTATCAAATGAAATGGTTTGCTGAGAAGAACAAAAAAATCTTATTAAGAAAAATGGCTAAATTTTTCAATGTGTAACAAAACATTTATGCAGGTCTTAAGGACGCATTTACATTTATCACTCGCTCAATTTTAGGTATCCTAGTAGCAACACAATAACATTGCGCACACACACACTTACAAACCATTGTTCGCCCGATTTTATACATTACTTAACTAATCTTGATACTGGAAGGTAATATTATATTTTCTTTAATATTGTTTGACCATAATAAGTTGTAACTTATTGTTTACAAAGGGTTACATGCTTATTGATTAGATGTTAGTTTCAATTTTGTATTAATGTTGTTGACGCCCGATTAGGAGTACTAGGGGACTTTGGAAATAAAATACTCATATGTGATAAAAAAAATATTAAGAAATAAAGAAAAGTTTCGTCATGCCTGTCTGTCTGTTTGTCCATCCGTCCGTATGTCACAGCCATTTTCAACCGACGAAAAAAACGGAGGAGGTTTGATAACCTACGCGTAAAAAATAAAATACGCGTAAAATTATTTTTTTTTAATGTTTGATCACCGATTACTCGAAGACGGCTGAACCGATTTGGAAAATTCTTTTTATATTTGAAAATACTTCGAAATTGGTCGCATTGTCACCAAACCAGGGGCTAATAATAGGATCTTGGAGTAATCGAGGGAACTCTTCAAATATTATAGGCACACCTACAGTGATTTGAGTATTTTTTTATAGTAACTTGTGTAGTTGCATTCGAAAAGCACCATTTGTGAAGTGGATCTGATGATGAAGACCACAGATGGCCATTGGAACTACTCAATATATAAGTAGGAATAAGAAGTATTTCATGAGTTCCGCTTTGATTACTTGAATATGGATATTAAGCACAATATGCTCGTCACAATGCATATGATGAAGTGAAGCTGATGGTGAAGTACTAGGAGAACTCTTCAACAATTAACGGCCCAGCGCTGGGAAAAGCAATATTTTGTCTATTTTCTAAGTAATTTTGGAAGTCGGACACCGCCTACGGAAATTAAAGTTATTTTTCACTTTGCAGTGTTTTTTGGAAGTCGGTTTAATTTTTTTGGTAAAAAGTTTTTATATTCCGAAACTATTAGGACTATACATGTGAAACTTGGTAGGTAGATGTATTCTGTGAACCGCTTTCCAATTTTATGAAAAAAATTGAAAAATTATTAAAAAAAAAAATATTAACTGAAACTGATTTTTTTTTTTTCATGAAACTTATGCGTATGTGGTATTAATAGACATGTCTTTAAAAATGACATTGAAGTTTCTAAAACCACTTACTTCTATAATAACGGAGTGAAAAATTATACATAAAATATATGCTATGGTCCCTAATGTAAACTTTCAACCAAAACTGGTTTGAACGAGATCGGGTTGGCAGTTTTTGAGATACAGCATATTTTCTAAAACCGCAAATAAATCTTTGTAGTTCATACAAACACTATGAAAAACAAAGTTATTTGGCGTAATTACTACGGAACGCTTCATGAGCGAGTCTGACTCGCACTTGGCCTTTTTTAGTTTTTGTATAAACTGAAAATTTTGGCATATTGAACCGTATGAAGTAAGCCCAACAAAAGGTAACTATTGTATATCGTTGAGGAATTCCCTCGACTGTGTATGGTCTCCATCATCAGACCAGTAATGGCATTTATAATCCATATTGGTGCAAAGTTCTCATCAATATAAATGAATTAAGTCCAAACACAAGGTAGCTACTGTAAACCGTTGAGGAGTTCCCTTAACTGTCCTTCGTCTTCATCATCAGGCCTCTAATGACAGTCACAAACAATCTAGGTGTAATGTTCTGGTCAATTCAAATTAATCAAGCCCAAACAAAAGGTTACTGCTGTAAATCGTTGAGGAGTTCCCTCGACTGTCAGGAGTCAATCTGATGAAAGGCTCCATCATCAGATCAACTCTAGACCTTCCTTAATTTGTAGTACTTTAAGATACTTAATGAAAAAAAAAAACATTTATACGGTCGAATTAAGAAACCTCCTTATTTGAAGTCGGTTAAAAAAAATTGTTGTTTCATGCTAGGTTCAGTAACCAATATCCATCCAATTCTAAAAATAATCATGATTCTCGTTCTTACTTTTGTTTCGGTACGAAAAAGTATCAACGTATTCTAGTCACAGTATACAAGACGCCACACTCTTTATTATAGGTTTCGACGTATTTATTTTTTCGAGGAAAGCGATACACCCCTGCGTTCACGAACGCGTCTGAGCGCAGAATGACGGTCGGAGCCGTGCGTTCGGTAGAAAAATGTATGAAGAAATTTGAGACCGATTTTATTATTCTCATATATCATAAAGTTTTTTATGTATGTTCAAAATAATTAGCTTAACGTATAGATAAATACATAGGCTATAATTTCTTGTTATTTTGAAGTTAAGAATATGCTCCAGATTTGGCTTAGAGGTACGTATTCAGACCCCATTTTTTGTAATTTTCTACGATTATTGCGGCGATAAAAACGTATTTGTGTGAAAAATATGTATAGGACTGTGTAATTATAATGCATTCAATGTGGAGATGAATAAATTATCTTGAAATGAATACCATAACATTGTCAAAATTTTAACTCCTTATGTATCAAAATGGTACCAGAAAAACATTGATATTTGCGAGAAAACGTAAATGCGTCCTTAATGTCTGTTTACATTAGAAAAGATAGATTTCTCAATCTATACTAATATTATAAGGAGGTAAAATTTGATTGTAAGTTTGTATGTAGGGAATAATCTCTGGAAGTAATGATCCAAACCATTTTTGGCCGTAGTTATGCAAAAAGGATCCAATCCAAACTTTTACCGCCCATAAGAGCGCCCATTGTAACACCCTTTGTAGTTTTTTAAGTCATTATTTAATTCTGTTATGGTGTACAACAAAGAGTATATCTATCTATCTATTTTTTCCGAAATTGAGTTATTTATACCAAACACATCTTCAGGGTGATATATTAAAGATATCAATATAACTCAATTTCGGAAAAAGTGTGGAATGGATCCTTTTTGCATAACTACGTCCTTTTGGGAGTGGGTAGTAAGGTGCGCTATAGGCAATAAATTATTTCGAAATCCATGCGGGCAAAGTCGCGGGCGAAGTGCTAGTATATTATAAAGTTATGGCACAAACAAAAAACGTACAATCACACAAGAGCATACTCAAAAGCCGTCATGTAGTTCAACTATTGCATTAGTACATATACATCGACGAATCAGGCGATCGGCACTGTCTCACCTTAAGGCGATACCAAAATAAATTAGGGGTTTTTTCGTCAACATTTATTTCACTATTCCAGCAAGTATGGATTTAATTTTTGGTAATATGTTTATTGACTATTTCATTAATACTTTGACCGAAGGAAAACGCAATTGGGTTAAATTTGCTCCGTCGAATTTGATTCCGAAAAGACCTCTATTCTTTTTTATTGTTCACTATAATTCTAAAATCCAAAGGAATTTCATTTCAAAATTGCATTCAAAATGTGCATAATAGGTAATTGAAAACTCTGTCTGAAAATATTTTTTGATACATAGCTTAATTTATTTTTAAACAATTTTTATTTGGTTTGGCGCTTACGTTGTTTTATTTTGGTTCCAGCGTATTGTTGCGCTCTCTTTTTTTCGCACGTGGAAGTAATAGACTCTGTCACTTTCTTATGCCCGCCCAGTTCGCCTGCGGCCTTTGTCAGTGATAGACCTGTGTCGATTCCTCCCGCAACCGTGATTATAATTTTTTATCGAAATAGTTATTGTTTAGTCTTGTTTTCTGATTTTATTTAACTATATTTGACAAGTGAACAATGTTTATATATAACATTAGTTTACCGATATGGGGAATAAGTATAAAAGACAACGAAAGGTGAAAAAATTGGCCAAGTGCGAGTTGGACTCGCCCATGAAGGGTTCCGTAGTAACTATAATAAATATAATATAATTAATATATTTATTTGAAAAAAAAAAAAAAAACCAAAAACCTTACAAATTTCTTAAAAGTAGCTTATTTACAATTTTTACAACTACGCCAAATAACTTTGTTTTTCATAGTGTTTGTATGAATTACAAAGTTATATTTGCGGTTTTAGAAAATATACTGTATCTCAAAAAATGTTGACTCGATCTCGTTCAAACTAATTTTGGTTGAAAGTTTACATTAAGATCTACAACATATGGTTTTTTTAGATTTTTCACTTCATTATTATAGAAGTTAGAGGGGGGACACACATTTTACCACTTTGGAAGCGTATATCTTTTAAACGAATAACTTTATGAAAAAGTAATTTTAGAAACCTTAATGTCATTTTTAAAGACCTGTCTATAGCTACCACACACGTATAGGTTTCATGAAAAAAAATATTTTCAGTTTCAGTTCCATGTATGAGGAGCCCCCTTTATTTTAAATATTTTTTAAATTTTCTCTTAAAATCGGAAAGCGGTTCACAGAATACATCTATCTATCAAGTTTTACATGTATAGTCTTAATAGTTTCGGAATAAAATGGCTGTGACATACGGACGGACGGACAGACAGACAGACGGACAGACATGTCGAAACTATAAGGGTTCCGTTTTTTGCCATTCGGCTACGGAACCCTAAAAACCGACATTTGGAACGCCTGAGGGATCATGCTCGTAAAATGACGGAAAATAATTGGCCAAGTGCGAGTCAGACTCGCCCATGAAGGGTTTCGTAGTAACTATTATAATATAATATGTATATTTATTTGACGAAAAACAAAACCTTACAAATTTCTTAAAACTAAGTTATTTACATTTTTTACAACTACGCCAAATAACTTTGTTTTTCATAGTGTTTGTATGAATTACAAAGTTATATTTGCGGTTTTAGAAAATATGTTGTATCACAAAAAATGCTGACCCGATCTCGTTCAAACCAATTTTGGTTGAAAGTATACATTAAGATCTACAGACATATATTTTTTTAGATTTTCATTCCATTATTACAGAAGTTAGAGGGGGGGGGGGAGGTACACATTTTACCACTTTGGGAGCGTATATCTTTTAAACGATTGACTTTATAAAAAGTAGTTTCAGAAACCCCTATGTCATTTTTATAGACCTGTCTATAGATACCACACACAGATAGGTTTCATGAAAAAAAAATTTTTTCAGTTTCAGTTCCATGTATGGTGAGCCCCCCTTTATTTTAAATATTTTTTTTTATAAAATCTGAAAGCGGTTTACAGAATACATCTACCTACCAAGTTTCACATGTATAGTCCTAATAGCTTCGGAATAAAATGGCTGTGACATACGAACGGACACACGGACAGACATGACGAACTATGAGGGTTCCCTATTTTTTAATATTTACATACCAGTTTTATTTTACAGAGACAAAATCACAGCGCCGGAGCAGACCTCGGATATTACATGTGATTCGGAAAACAGAAGATTAGAGTCGCCATTATAAATTTTTAAATTTGGATGATCAACAGTGTCTAACTACTAACTTCTTGGAAAAAAATTAGTCAGTAAACTGTTTATTTCCTATTAAGATAAAAAGAAATACATTGGCGCGGATTGTCTTGTTCACAAACTAAACTAAAGTTCAGTGCATCTTTTTCTTACTATTTCATTATAAAAGGACAGAAAATATTAGTTTATTTCTGTCAAATTAGTCAGCGTCTGACGTAAATTGACGTATTTTTAGTAACCAATTTTTTAATCGAGTCTAAAATTGTGTATGGAATATCTTAATTTGACAGGACTAAACTAATATTTTTCTTCTGCTTTTTTCTTAATGAAATAGAAAGAAAGTGCGTTGCCAGGGCCAAAATTCGTGGTGGCAAGGCATCTGCCGGAGATTTTTCACTCTTACTTTAAAGATGGCAGACGGGTCATATGTGGAAAAGAACACAGAAGCCGACAGAGAGCTCCAAACCGATTCGAAGACCGGTCGAAGTCCGACCGAAGTCCGACCGAAGTCCGACCGACAAAGTGCGCACAATAAATGTAGAGGAGAATTACATAGTATGACAAAGTGGTACATTGACCAAGTGAGGATGGTGCCCTGTAGTACGTCTGGTATATTAATACTGAAAGCCATTACCAATGATATTGCCGTTATTCATGAAATCAGTCATCGTGTTTTTTTCTATATATTTTATTTCTATTTATCAAAGTAATCACCCATGCAATCGATGCATCTTTTCCAACGCACTGGTAGCTTATTGATACCCTTCTTGAAGAAATCAGTTGGACGGGAGGCAACAAATTCTGCAAAGGCATTTTTACTGCCTCTATGATGTTGATTTTTTTCCGAGAAGTTTAGAATTCAGGAAAAAGTAGAAGTCTGTAGGTGCAAGGTCTAGTGAGTACGACAGATGGCGGAGAACTTCCAACACCAGCTCTTGTAACTTGTAGACCGTCTGCTGTGTAGTATGAGGACGCGCGTTGTCGTGCAAGAGCAGCGGAGCCGAGCGATTGACCAAAGCTGGTTGGAGATGTGCGAGCTTCTCCATAATTGTGTTCAGTTCTGCAGTAATGCTCATCCTGTTTGGTAGATAACTCATTACACCAGGGTTAGACCACCAAACAGGGACCAACACTTTTCTAGGGGTCAGTTTTCGTTTAGGAAAACGTTTAGATGCTAATCCAGGATCTAATCAATTTCGCTTACGATTGTCGAACAGGATCCATTTTTCACCGCAGGCAACAAGATTATTTCGTTTGTGTGCCTGTTAAGCAGTGCAAGGTACGTCTCGATGCGTTCTTCGCGGTGATGATCACTGAATTCGTGGGGCAGACGTCAAGCTTTTTTACCTTGCCAATTTGACGCAAGTAAACCAATATTGTTTTGATACTAGCGTTGAAAGCTGCTTCTAATTCAGCCGCAGATTGGGTGTCATCAGCTCCCACAATCGCCTTTAATTCGTCATCAACAACCAAAGGGTTCATTTTTCAAGTCGAAATTTCCAGATCGGACACGAGCAAACTAATAACGGGTGGTGCATTCATTTTTAGAGTTCGTTTTGTAAACGTCGTTGAGGTTGTGGGCCGTAGGTACAAGGGGCACGGTTATGCCAAACTTTGAAACAAGAATTCCAAATTATAAAATAAAATTAATTTGAAATTATAATTATTAGCCAAAACAATATGATTATCGAACTCAAACTCAACATATTTATTTCAGATAGGCCCACATGGGCACTTACAATACGTCAGAAGTTAGTGCATGGTTTGAAATTGGTCGTTTTCTAGGGAGAAAAACCGGCAAAAAAACTCCACAGTATCCATGATACAGATTAAGAGGACAGTATATGATTTAATATTATAATTTGAAATTGCCAGTACGGCAAAACAGCGAATTCATAGGTAAAGCCCTGTTATTAAATATCAAATATTTATAAATTATTTAAAAATTAAACATAACTGACAACGAGCAGTACTGAAAGTGATGCTCTTTAAACCAAGAGACTTCTCTACTGACCATGGGACCGCCGGAGCCCTGCAGCACCGGAGCCGTGACAGAAACTAGAGGCATAGTTTCTGTCACGGCTCCGGTGCTGCAGGGCTCCGGCGGTCCCATGCAAGCTTATCCTCGCAGATGTGTTTCACGCTCACCACCGCGGCTGCGGCTTGCTGGCTGGCTTCGCCGACTAGCCTCAGCCGCGGCGGCGAGTGTTAAAACCACCTGCTCCTCACCTCGCGGGCCGCCTCGCCCCTCCGCGCCTACGCGTTTTTAAATAACACTCTAGGGGTAGGACAGACATGGAACAGACGTGGAATCGGTTTCGCAGCAATTCGTTTCTGTCACGCCGCTTCCGCAGCACGCTCAATCAAATTACTCGCAATATTATATATTTTAAACGATAGGCTTAATGATTTTCGATTAAATAAACGTTATATCCAATAACGTTATACGAAATAAGTTTTAGAGTATATAAATGTTATGTCTAAAGAAATTACATCAACAGTTGGTATAACTCACTATCTTGTGAACGTTATTGAAATGAAAATATACCAAATAACTTTTTATGATATGAGACGCACCCCGCTAAATCAGTACGGATTTGTTTCGAACAGACCAGTTAAAAAACCGTGTTCAATTCAATTGCACACTATTTTGTAAAACCTCTTTTAACGTTGCTTGACCGCAAAAACGTACTCATTTGACGCGAGTTGAGCACGGGTTGGTTGAATTGTGTAGTAATACAAAAGCGTGTGTATTTCGCGAGACCGATGTCGCCAGTTGGACACGGAAAGGGAAATACGCGACGATGATTTAGTGCATTCACTAGAGGTCAGTGAAGATGATGAGCCTCTACCATATGAAATAGAGATTGAAAATAATGATATGACTGGTAGATCCTCGGTACATGAGAGATCCGTGATCCAGAATATGTAATTAATAAAAATAGGGGCAAGGATACAAACAAAGAAAATAAAACACGCGGGGGAAATGTCTCTGATGAAATATTAAATGAAGGCGACAGACATGTATTCCAAGAAAATAGTGTAGTTATAGATTTTAGTAATTTTTAATTAAATCTCTGACTTTTATTCGTGAGAAAATATCCATCAAAAAATTTAATTGGATGAATAATCTTTAATTAATTAATAATAAATTAATAGTTTAAAAATCACTAGAAAAACACGCTTTTATAAGTGCACGTAAAAACAAAAAATTTGTTCGCGCTTTTCCTTTTTTTTTTGTAGCCTCCGTTTTCTTTGTGTTGCTGTTTCTGTTTTTATATTATTCCCACGAGTAGTGAACAATTAAACGGTCAATCACCCCAGAGGATTTGAAAGTGACATCACAAAAAGTTGACAAAAAGGTTAAGAAAACCGATAACGGATTTTCTTTAGGTTTGTTATCCTCAAACCTGATCCTGTTTGAAACCTGATCGTGTTCAAAGTCCATTACGTGGCTTTTCTCACAAGTACAAACACGACAATGATACGATATTCCATCATGGAATGCCACTGCCTATCTTCCGGCTTCATCATCAGACCTTGAAACCTAATCGTGGTCAAAGTTCATTACAAGACTTTTCTAAGAAATCCAAAACAGCTATGATACGATTTTCCATCATGAAGTTCCAGTTCATATCTTCCGGCTTCATCATCAGATCAGTTCGACAGTACCATATTATTGTATTGTCATCAGAACTACATACAGTTGCTAATTTTCATTACGCTACGACCCTTGGAAGATGGTTAAAGTAGTTGCCTTAGATTCCATTACATAGTTAGTTACATACAGGTCGACCTAATAAAAGCGTGTTAAAAAGCGTAGTTTCGAAGCAACTTTTTGTTACTACTCATTTTAAGTAAATTAATTAAATAAAATCATAGTAAGAATTTGTTTACTACACTAGTAGTTCTTTTTCTTAGGTCAATATGATCATTTACTGTTACGGTCTGTGCATTTACACACGTTATATTATTTTTTGTCATTCTTAAATAAAGTAAAACACTAAATACCTAACAATATAATGAATAAGTTAGTTTAATTCAGATTAAAAAGAAATGTATTTGATTTTGGCGACTCCGTGCCTTCTCTATTCTAAAACATCAAAACACACAAACTACATCGCAAACTCACCGCGAGCGTGCGCTCGAGTTTGCAATGTATTCTAGCGGGGGTGCTCCCCGCGTCTTCCGTTAAGCTACGCCCCTCGAGCTATGTCTTATTTTTTACGTATCACCTTAACACAGGCCGACTAATGGCCTAGCTATGACAACAGTATCTCACCTGTTTTGTATTGCATTATATAATACTAGCTTTTGCCCGCGGCTTCACCCGCGTGCAATTCGAATACTATCCCACGAGAAGCTTTTTTTTTACGTGGTAAAATCATCAAATAAGTCCTCCCACCCCGGGCAGGGCCGGAGGGACTGTCAGACTTGAACTGACTAAAATCCACGGTATTCCTTCAATAGCCCTTTACGTTGCGGGGTCACGGTAATGGGATAAGTCCCGCGACCCCGGCAGGCTTCGGCACTCTACAGGGGGGGCCCCGTCATCTTGCTGACGCTCTTTGAGGCGCGCGTGGAACACAACGCGCCGTCGACCCGGGCACGGTCCATGGTCGGACAGCGAGTTGCCCTTTACTCGCTGTCCGCATGCCCGCGCCTACGGTGGCCGGAGATCGTCGGCCGACGTCCGACGCCGTGGGCGTCTACCACTGCGGCTGGGCTGGAGGGAGGACGCCATCCTCTCCCTCACGCGGCCCGCCTCCTCCTTCGGAAGCATGACTGCTTCGCAGAAGGAGGTGACCGCTTCCCACTCCGTCTCGCCCCGCAGCATGGCCTCGACCAATGCCGGGCGCGAGAGGTCTCCGCCTATCGCCGCCGTGAGGACACGTCGGTGCTCTGCCCAAGCGGGGCAGTCTTGCACCGTATGCTCTACTGTGTCCTCAGGGCGATCCTCGCAGTGGTGACACCCAGGCGCTTCTTCCTTCCTCATCAGACACAGGTACTTCCCGAAACTTCCGTGTCCGGTGAGGACCTGCGTCATGCGGTAGGTCAGGACGCCGTGACGCCGATCTAGCCACTCCTCAAAGAGGGGTCTTACCGCCGCAATTGCGGCATGCCCGATCCCACGAGAAGCTTGTATCGGGATAAAAACTATCCTATGTGAAGGACATAAACTATTCTCATGCTAAATTTCATCTAAATCGGTTCAGCGGTTTAGACGTGTAAAGGTAACAGACAGACAGAGTTACTTTCATATTTATAATATTAGTATGGATATGGAAGTATGGATTATAGAACCTAAAATTACAGAATTCTAACAGTTGTGAACATTGCAATCCCATTATGAAATAAATACTGTTCGATTCCCACCCAGGACGAATGTTTGTGTGATGAGCATGATCGTTTGTTCTTTTTCTGGGTGTAATTTATATATTTAGAAATATATATGTATGTTTATCAGTTGTCTAGTACTCATAGCACAAGCTCTGCTTAGTTTGGGACTAGATGGCGTTGTGTGAAAGTTGTGGAGTATTATATTATATTATTATTACGTACCTCCGTTGGACACGTTGGCGATGGCGGTGAGCAGGAAGTCCTTGTCCTTGGCCTGCAGCACCAGCATGTGGCGCAGGATGTCCACCATGGAGCGCTGCGCCAGCGCCTTGGCCCGCATGTAGTACACGGCCACGCTGAAACCATACGCCGCAACAATTACACCCGAATCTCATTATTCCAGCATTGTTAAAACTAGTGGCTGGCAGATTATTGGAATATTCGAATTACTGAAATGTTTTGAAATATGTATAATATATCAAGGACTAGCAGTTGCTCCCGACTTCGTTCGCGTGGGAAGTTTTTCCCGTGTAAAACCCGATCCCGTGGAAAATTTGCAAAAACCCGTCTCGAGCATCTACGACTCTACGTACTAAAAGGAACCCCCATGCAAAATTTGAAAGCCCTACTACTTGTAGTTTCCGAGATTTCATGATTAATCAGTGAATGGTATTTCGCTTTCATATATTACTAGCGACCCGGCCCGGCTTCGCTCGGGTAATAAAGTATATATTTGCTTATATATGATTTTGCTTAATCAATTTCTCGTCCGGTAATTTGCCACACTCATATATCGGCGATAACTCATAAGATATTCATTTTATTGCTATAGTGTAAAAAGCAATTTTGATCTACATTAAATCCTCAACATATCTGACGTATTTAATTGGATAAGGAATAATACTGTACTGTTAAAAAAAGATTCGTAAATAACCCATCATTCTAATGTAATTTGTAAAAGAAAAAAATTGTTATTGTGGGTTATTCTTGGGAGATAGACATATGCCATCGCGGTCTTTTTTGTAGATCTATAAAAGAGAAACAATCCCGCCATACATTGTATTTTTATAACTCAAAATGTTTTGGCAGTGTTTACGATTAAAGCTCCCGATAGGCTTCATTCTTTCCGACATGTTGAAGTAATATCGTCGTATTTCATTCAATCTACACAAAACTTTAACTTATTATACACTAAAAACCTTCTTCAGGAATCACTCTATCTATTTAAAAAACCCGCATCATCCGTTGCGGAGTTTTTAAGATCTAAGCATACATAGGGACAGACAGACAGGGAAGCGACTTTGTTTTATACTACATAGTGATATAGATTTCGAAAAGGGGAAAAAACGAGTTTTTGTACGTCTGCTACTGCTGCTTGTGTTTACTCTTTCGCGTGGGACGGTTTTCTCACGTAAATCTCGAGCCTGTGGGAATTCCGGGATAAAAGTAGCCATGTGTTATTCCAGGATGTCAATGATCTACTTACCAAATTTCATTCAGATCCGTCAGTAGTTTTTGCGCGAAAGAATAACAAACATTCATACAATGTATACCATCCTCACAAACTTTCGCGTTTGTAACACGAGTAAAAAGATTAATCAATCACATGTTTTGTATAGCATAAGCGCGGGCAGAGGGCTGCTCGTTTATTGGACGTATCGGAATAGTGAAGTGATGGATTATTGTGATTTTACTGTATTTATTTCAAGAGACCATTATTTTGACAGACGATGCAATTCCTTATAAATAATGCTCTTTATGGTTATGTATTATTTGCCGAGTTGGGTGCGTGGGTAAATAACAAACTATTGAGACTATCTGGGAATCCTCAGTGCCTCGAAGCAGCCTTTAAATTGTATGCCTCTCGTTAAATCAGAAAATTCGACATTAGTCTTACGAAAAATTATCATGTGACTGAGTTGTGGAGGTGAGATAGGTAGTCACGCCATGCAAAATATGCTTAATTGAATTCATAACCTTCTAGTTATGATTTTATTAAGTGAAGAAGAACAAGCTTATATGTCCATTGTCGTGCCATGGCACTTTCTATCACAGTTCTTTATAAGATTTAAAGTAGAATACAACCATTTGATTAGTTTACAACACTGCTCATCACTGTACCAGTAGCGTAAGGCCCTAAGTTCTTATACAAACCTACCATCAAAGGAGCACATGTAAAATGTCCCTACCCCTATTGTTATCAATGTGTATATAGCCTTTTTTAAGATCCTAATAAATAAATAATAATCAAAATGTTCACGTGAATCACTGTGACGATGTACAATTAAGTTTTTACTATACCACTTTGTCGCTAACTGTGCTGGTTGCGTTATTACCTGAATGTTTTTCAATCTGTCTGTAGCAGTGTTAAGCATTTTTACGCAATTGTTTGCTATCCTAATTAAATAAAATAGAAAATAATAATTACCCCAGGAACAGCATGAGGAAGCCGATGACTCCGGGCCTCACGATGAACGTGAGTACAATGCGCGCAGTGTGTCGGTGCTCCAGCTGCAGCACGCCCTCGCTCATCACGCCGTATACATACTCGTAGCCGCGGAACGGCCCGCAAGTGTGAGACGATGTCCTGGAAGAATACGAGTATGAAAAACATTGTACACCTTTTTCAGAGCACTGCGCGGTCTGAGGACCATGAAATTTGGCACAGTTGAAGTTTTTATGGTGAGAAAGTTTGGGTTGAATACATTTACTAACTACATTACAAATTACATTTACAAATACTAATAGAGGCGCGGAGCTTTGCCTCCATTTCTTATTTCACAGCCCGGTAAAAAGCCTATAACCTTCCTCAAGCTACTTTCACACTAAATTCATTGAAATCCGCAAAGTACTTTAGAATATTAGCGCGTTTAAACAAACAAATCCTGTTTTATAATCATATAAAACCAACTTTTCCGCTTTATAATATTAAAAGTATAGTTATTTAACGAAAATAATCATCTTCTTTTTTGATCCTCCGAGTGTCCTTTTTCCCAGGTGATTGTCGTTTGAGGATTCCTATGAGGTTGTCGGCTGCTTTACTAGACGTGCCTGTGGCGGCTTTAATAATACTCATCAAAGTTTTTTTTGTGTGGCATCTTGCAGGTCTACCTCTGAGCTTGTCGGCTGCTTAACAGGGCTTGCCTGTGGTTGCCTTAATTAATAAATTAATTAAAGCCTTCAATACTCAATCCTTTATTGCATTCCATATGTGTTACATGGGTGGTTTAATACAATTTAGATCAATATGGACCCTGTCGGGCACAGCAAAAATTTGAAGAGATGAAGAGCGCTAATTATATTATTAACAATTTTTTAAGTGTTCAACTTTAAGATAAATTATATTACAATATTTATGAATTTCAATTATTATTAACTATTTATGTATAAGTATATATTATTTTATTGGTCTTTATCATCTATACTAATATTATAAAGCGGAAAAGTTTGTTAGTTTGTTTGTTTGTTTGTTTGTTTGTTTGCTTGAACGCGCTAATCTTCGAAAGTACTGGGTGGATTTGGATGAAATTTGGTATGGAAGTAGCTTGAAGCTTGAGGAAGGTTATAGACTACTTTTTACCCGACTGCAAAAAAGGAGAGTTATGTTTTTACCGTGATCGAATCCACGGGAGCGAAGCCCCGCGAGAGTACTAGTTAGCTATATATTAAAAATTATAAATAAACAAAAATATAATTCGTTTCATTCAGGTCTGAAAACCCATATAAAAAAGAAAATAGAAAAGTTACACATGAGCCATTGGTCGGCTTACATATAGAAATACATGCAAAAAAAAAGAAGAAAACAATAATTATGAAATTGGAATTAAATTTAGTATTATACAAAATAAATATACAAAAATGTCAATACTTAAAATAAAATGAAAAATGTCAGAAACTAAATAAAAACTAATTAAAAAACAATGTCAGATTACAAATGTCACAAAACAAAAATATGTATATTGTATATTTGTGCCAGGGCTTATTAAAAAACTTACAAACTAGGCGACTACACGCTAAGGGCACTCCCTGTGGGGTACGGACCTCGGCTTAGGGCGTCGCAGGTACCATGTGATAAACAACTAAAAACTTTTAACGAACTTATTCGTTTATTTTGTATCAAAATTCACTTACATTAATTGCTTATCTGCTTATTTACTTGCTTGCATTAAAAATAACGAAATTATGCTATTGGCTTTTTAGTTAGTATATTTAAGTATTGGTTTTCAAACGACATCAATGAAGTTTCCTTCGTACTTGGTAGATCAGTTTTATTAGATCACCGACACCGACAGAAAAAAATTGTCAAAATTAACACAATTACCTATTAAACACATTTGGACTATACAATATAGTCCAAAAGTCACAGAAATATTTCCTTGGTACACTATTTATGTTTACGTAAACAAGTCCAAGTCACAACTTCAAAAACAAATTGTTTCGGAAATTCACAAAACATAATGCTTTTAACCGGGCGGAGAAAACGCTACTAAAAGTAAAAAGCAAAATAAGCAATTAAGCAGGTAAAGAAAACCCATTTCAATTAAATTGTCGTTATTAAAAGTGAACAATAGAATGCAATATTAATACCTTTAAAGCTTATTTAATTTGTTAGGTTTACCAATTTCGAATAAGTCAACGCGACTCAGCACATTAACAAAAGATGTAAATATTTTAAACCTTAAAATTATTATGTTAAGGTCGATTTTCACATAATAATTGTTAAGCTATCGATTAAAATTGAATCAGGCGCCATCTATCAGTTGTTGCGTAACGCGGTTGCGTTTTAATTTTAACAAAAAGCAGAATAAGCAGATAACGTTAAATGCTTTTATAAACTAATATGTTTATTTGCTTATTTTAGATAACATGTTATATTTAGAGATGAGTCGTATTCACTAGAACAGATCCGAAGAATAGGTAAATTTCGATACTAGGCGGCACCTATTCTCACTTTGACAATACCTAGTATCATGAAGTATTGCAAAATCCAACTACTCTTAGGCCTCATAGCAGTCACTAACACGTAATTGCATTCCATTCACTCAACACGTTGTAAATCTGCTTTACCGCTCATTCATGTTTGTCAAAATCATTCGTTTGTCAGTCACTTGAATTTAAACCCTAATTCAAAGTACATAAAAGTAACGCGATGCGCACGCATGTTGTGCAAGAATATATATCTGTCCTTTTTTAACTACGCTATTCCGTAGTCTTCCCATCTTTATCTTTCAATACTCGAGACTAGTCAGTAATCATTCGATCCGAATGAGTACCAACTAGTCTCGACAAGACTAAGTATTACGAAGTATCTATCGGATCGAGTATTCTCGGATCGAATGATTACTGACTAGTCTCGAGTACAAAGTCCAAATACTAGGTACCTACCTAGTCTTATCACTGATTGCTGGTGCTAACACACTAAGTTCAATAGAAATATCAAGTACAGGAGAAGTGGCAACGAGGAGTCCGTGAAGCTTAAAGACCGTCACGTCATCGTAAAATTTAATCAAAATACGGTGTTCATTTGTTGTTTAGCAGTTTCCTGCAAAATTAGTAGCCACAATAAAAACTTAACTTGGACTAAGTACGTGCATCATGACCACATTCGATAAGTAATAATTGATACTAGGTGGAATAGGTGGACTAGGTGGAACAGGTATCTGGATCACGTATTTTTAAATACTAAGAATAGGTGCACCTAGGAGTGAGGCATATTTATCGTAACAGATAGAACTAACAGATATTTACAAATAACAAATAACAATTGTTCCCAACAACTTATTTTATCTGTTACTTTAATAACAGACTGTTATGTGTTAAGAACAGTCAAACACTGTTGTCTGTTATCACGGCTGTTAGTTGTTACTGACTGACAACTGTTATTAAGTATACCTTGAAAATAAATAATAGGTGTGTCTCTTTTCTTCATTACAGAATGACATTTGCTAAAAAGAGACACACCTATTATTTAAAATAATAGGTTTGTCTCTTTTCCTTATTACAGAATGACATTTGCTAAAAAGAGACACACCTATTATTTATTTCTACATATTTTTACTTCTCACTCTTACTAAAGCGGTTAAACTACGCTAAAAAGAGAAGCAGCTAGTATTTATTAACCCTAAAATATAGTTGGTGGTCTTACAAGAACATTAAGGTACGAAAAAGTGACTCCTAAATTTAGCCGTACTGACGACTGTTATTAAGTGTACCTTGAAAATAAATAATAGGTGTGTCTCTTTTCTTCATTACAGAATGACATATGCTAAAAAGAGACACAGCTATTATTTATATTTTTACTTCTCACTCTTACTAAGGCGGCTTAACTACGCTAAAAAGAGAAGCAGCCAGTATTTATTACCCCTAAAATATAGTTGGTGGTCTTACAAGAACAATAAGTTACGTAAACGTGACTCCTAAATTTAGCCGTATATGGCCTGTTACTGACCAGTGACCATTGTAAAAAAACTTATAATTTATTTTCTTCATGGCAATTTGAGATTCAGTTTTAAAAAAATGGGTCCATATTATAGTAAATAGTTTTAAGCCTGCCAACGAAAACGCAACGCGATCGCAATAAAGAATTGAATTGAAATAGCTTTAAATAAGTGAAATGTTGATCATGTAATCGTATCTATCTTTAATAGTATGTAATTGATTATCTTTGGTTTAACGGAATTAATAAAATTTTCCAGGGATTCACGATTTTTGTGACCAACCAGTATATTAAATAAGTATATTGAGAGTAATTCATAGTTGGTATGTTTTGATAGAAATAGTATTATTTATTTAATAATATTTTTTATTTGCGAGGCAACCAAAAACAATTTTATTGATTGTCTCAGGACTCCTTATTGTCTTTGGTTTGACATTTGATGGGATTAGTTGCAAAATTTTTCATGTATTTACGACTTTATCAAAGTATAAATAAAGATGACATTCCATTGAAAGTTTCTTTGGCTGATTTCTTTGTTGATATTTTTAAAAATTCGAAAATATAAATTTTTAATTTTTCTTCTTTCTTTCATTTATCATCTATGATTAGAACGAAAGTGGTGAGCAGTACAGGTGGTGAGTTCTGTGATCATTTTCGTAAAGATTTCTCTGTTTCTTAGTTTTTGTTTGCGGCTTATTAGTGTTTAGTGTTAATTTCATATTTGGTTTATGTATAAGTTTAGTTGTTTTTAGTTTAGGTTCGTTTTATAGTTTGGTAGGTACTTAGTGTAGGTTGTAAAAAGGTATATTTTTGTATTTAAAATAAGCGTAGTTTTTTAGTTTAGTTTACTCTTTTCATAATTTAGATAGGTACTTAGTGTAGGTTGTAGCGAATAAGTTTTTTTTTTTATTTAGGTTGATTTTTCACAACAATGTCCAATATAAATAGAAAAGTGAGTGTTGTGTGGGACCATTTTGTAGATATAGGTGGTCACTACGCGACTTGCAAAATATGCAAAGCAAAATTATCTTTTAAAGCCTCTGTGACTAATTTAAATTTAATTTACGTTTTTAATTTTCTTTTAAATGATGTTAGGGTTGGGGTGACAAAAATAAAAATTCATTTATTCAAATTAGACAGTGACAGCACTTTTCTAGTATTTTAGCAGTAACTGGGCGACAAAAATATAAATAAATATTCTTCTATACCTATTTTCTATACGATTTTCGACGTTAAAGAGGAATAAACAAAGAAGATTTTCAATTGATATTTAAATTCGTATTTATCGTCCGTATAAAAATAACAGCCTGTTATTTATTAACAGATATTTGGAACTGTTATTTTTATGTAATAGTAACAGTGGTAACAGATATCGAGTTTAACCTGTTACAACCCACCTCTAGGTGCACCTAGTCCCAAATTTACCTAGTACAACCCATCTCTAGTTATATTATATGCTATTCGTTTAAACGCCCATCTACTAAAGGTACATTTCATTCATAATATAATAAACTTCGCCGAAGCGAAGCTTTACAAAAATGCATAAGACTCATTTGAGTGTTCCCCCTCCACGGAAATCTTTAGTAAAAGGCGAAAGATTTATGCGTTTTGAAGGGAAACCAGAGAGATAACTACATCTAGATGTCCACGACACCCAACCGAGCGGCGGAGAATCTTAACACCGCCATTCAGAAACGCGACGTAAGAGTACAACGCCATCTACTGAGCCTAACTCTGAATGCGTCAAGAAGTCAATGTTTTTTTGTACTGGGCTATTTGAACATGTAATTTAATGTTATTATTGTTGTTTTGTTATCAGAACAACTCACGGGAAAACCCCTCTTTTCCAATGTGCCCAAGTCCCCGCGGTTGATACACTGCCCCCGAGTTTTTGCCTGACCACCAAATGATAGCCGGTATTCCCTACCGAAAAAATACTTATTTCGAAATTGAGCGATTATGGGTGATTACAATACCTACTCGCTTGGGTTTTAAGATATTTCTATTCTCAAAACAAAAACACATTACAATTCACTAATAGATTTAGATAAGTAAAGGATCTTACTTACTAATATTATAAATGCGAAAGTTTGTGAGGATGGATGAATGTTTGAAACTCTTCCACGCAAAAACTACTGAATGGATCTGAATTAAATTTGGTAAATAGATAAGTTGACATCCTGGAATAACAAATAGTCTACTTTTTATCCCGGAATCCCGATTTACGCGGAAAAACCCTCCCACACGAACGAATTCGCAGGCAGAAACAAGTTTAATATATAACATCTCGTGTCACTGTGTCTGTTATCGAACTTCTCCGAAACGACTTGAACGATTTTTATGACATTTTGTGTATATTTCGTAGTGTTTTTTAATTTTATTATATAAAAAGTAAGTGACCATAGAGAAGAAATTATACAGAGTTGATACGACAGAGGGGCATTAAATTACACTACGTATACTATACGTGTTTAGTGTTAATTTGATACAGTTAAAAAACAAAAAGAACCAAAAAAAATTTTTTTTCAAACAAACTTAGCTTACAAATCAGAGTAAAACGCAACCACCGTTTGTAAATAAATGTGATTGACCTTAAATACCTAGGTAACAAAGTGGCAACGTAGCGCGGCGTGTGTTATCTCTTGTCTTGGTCAGATTTATCGCTTTAAGGTGCATCTCATCAAAATCAGTTGCGACTAAACTACTTCCTAAATTTAACCAACTCCTAAATTTGTACCAATCCGGGTTTCGTTCAGGACATAGCACTACCACAGCTCTTGTTAAAATTACTGATGATATCAGATCAGGTATGGATAATGGGAAGTTGACGGTCCTTTCGTTACTGGATTTCAGCAACGCTTTTAATACTGTCGATTTCGATGTCCTGCTCGGTATACTCCGCACTCTTAACATATCTCCAACAGCAATTGATTGGTTTCGAAGTTACCTGTGTGGCCGCCGACAACGTATTCGCATTGAAGATTCATCATCTTCTTGGTGCAATACCATTGCCGGCGTTCCACAGGGGGGCGTTCTCTCTCCTCTTCTTTTCGCTGTATTTATAAATTCTATTTCTAATGAACTTCTCTCATCCTACCACCTTTATGCTGACGATTTGCAAATTTATTCGCAAGCTCCCGTCGATGAACTGTCTGAGGCGGTGATCATTGTGAATAATGACTTAGCACGTATTTCTCAATGGAGCTTGGATCATGGTTTGAAGGTTAATCCTGCGAAGACCCAAGTCATTGTGGTTGGCAGCTCTAGAATGCGATCCAAGGTTGACTGGGTGAACCTTCCCCAAATTGTTTTTGATGGTGCAGTAATACCTTATAGTGATGTAGTAAAAGACTTGGGTATTTACATAGATAAGGACTTGTCTTGGGGTCCTCAGTTACAAGAAGTGAGTCGTAAACTGTTTGCATCTGCGGGGTCTTTGCGTAGACTGCGCAATTTCCTGCCAACTGCCACTAAAACTGCGCTCGCCCAATCTTTCCTTCTTCCTATTCTTGACTATGCTGATGCAAGATTTCCAGACCTCACTGAAGTGCAGCTAGATAAGCTTGAGCGACTCCAAAATTTCTGTATCAGATTCATATTTGGTTTGCGCAAATATGATCATGTTTCTGAGTTTCGTATTAAGCTCAAGTGGCTGCCTATCCGTCTTCGCCGGAATGCGCATATTTTATCATTACTTTACAATATTCTGTTCAACCAAGAATTACCTTTTACCTCAAAGAACGTTTTAAGTTCCTTCATGACACACATACTAGAGATTTGAGATCATCGGTAAATTTGACACTTTCAATGCCTGCACATTCCACAAAATTTTATGATTCATCGTATACGGTGCAAGCTACTCGTCTGTGGAACGCATTGCCGTTGTCAGTTAGACAAGCGCAGTCACTTCCTGCTTTTAAAAGCTCTGTTGTCAATCATTTTTATGATTTCTATGATTTTACCTTGTATTTCTCTCCTTATGACATATTTATATATACAAAACATATATATTTATTTATGTATTGTATTGTATTATATATATATATATATACTTATATTAACTAGTTACTTTTGTGTATGTCATATATTTGAAGTAAGTACACTGACTTTCCCCTCCCCTCTTTGTTTTATGTTCTTAAAGTCCATCTAAAGGTTGTCTGGAAGATATCGCTATCAGCGATAAGACCGCCATTGTAACCATATTTTGCATTATTGTCATTCAAGTGTTTGTTTAAATTATTGGTGTACAATAAAGAGTATTCTATCTATCTATCTATCTACTTCTCCCATTTAATTGATTTTTGGTACAAAGCTTGAAAATGGTACCCATCGGTCGTATCAACTCTGTATAACTTATAAAACAAAGGTGACATAGGGCTTAATTAATAGCTTTTACTTCCACGAAACTACTCTAGTCTCGCCAGAAAGGGGCAACAAAGTTTTTCAATTTCAATATGATTATTTATTCCGTTATCAAAGTGACCAAATCTCCATTATTCCAATATTGCCCAGAGCTTCCAACAGGTTGCAAACTGCTCTGCTCACGGATGATACAAAATTAGTATTATTATAGTTGTATCAAACTGCTAACTATGATAAATATGTTAACTGATAACTATTATATATGATAGAACTGATTGACATCCGTACACTCACCATTAGGTCTAGTTGAAAACCAGCGTCGGGCACTAGTTGTCCGCAATTTTGCAGAACTGGGCCTATTTGGCGCAGTCATGAGTCACACAGTATTATTAACACTTTCACTGCCACCGTAGTTTTTACCTTGTTCTTAGCGATGCCGCCTACAAACGCTGGTGAACACGCAACGCGTGTGACTGGCACTACAAGATGAAATTAATGGTCACGCTAAGCGTGCCCACCGGCACTGTACATAGGGTAAATTGAAAATATGGTAATTAGTGTATTTTACTGTTGATTGCGACATTTTTCAGTTGTATAGTGCATCTAAAAAGTGAATATTCAGGGATCTGTGCACATAAATTGATGAATATGTCTGAAAATAAGATTAAAGGTTAGCAAGTTTCGTAATCTTAGCAGAAATTATCAACATTTTGTACTATTTATATTGATTTTAAACATTGTGTTTTAATAACTTCGCAGTCCCAAAAAAACTTTGTAGTTAATGAGTCATCCGAGGAAGATGATTCGAATATGGAAGAATCTACTCACAGTTCTTCACCAGTTATATAACGTCGTTATGAAATAGATCCTGATGGCACCACACCTGACTTAAATTCATCAAATTCACCAGAGTTATTTGATCTCGATGAAGTAAAGTTCAAAAGTTAAGAAGGGGGGGACACCCGCCTCTAACTTTTGAACCATAAGTTTAGAAAATATGAAAAAATCTCAAAGTAGAGCTTTATAAAGACTTTCTAGGAAAATTATTTTGAACTTGTGTGTGGTATAAGATACCTGGGTATTCAGGTGGATGACACTCTGAGCTGGAAAGATCATATTGCAAATGTGTGCTCCCGAGTCAGAAAACTCATTTATATATTTAAGCAACTTAGAGCAGTGGCTCGCAGGGAGACTCTTATAGAAACCTACAAAGCACTTTGTCAGAGTGTCGTTCGCTACTGTATATCGTCATGGGGTGGTGCACCAAAAACTAAAATGTTACAAGTTGAACGAGCTCAAAGAACGGTTCTGAAAGTTCTAATGTCTCGACCATATAGGCACCCTACCAGCGAAATTTATAAAGAAAGCCAAGTACTCTCAGTACGCAAACTCTTTATCTTTGAAGCTCTGCAAAGATACCATCGAGAAACAGCAATTTCACTGCCGCAAACTAATAAAAGACGTTTCCGATGTAACGTACCCAGAACAAAAACCAAATTTGCCCAACGTCATTATAATAGCATTGCTCCACGTATTTATAATATAATTCCAACAGACAATATATACAAATTAATAGCTCTCAACACTCATCGCTTCAAAAAACATGTACTGCAATGGCTAGCAGAATTAGACTATGTCCAAACCGAGAACCTGTTCACGATACAAAAATAACAAAAATACATCATTATTCCCAAACCACACACTCACACTCATATGTACACACACACACATACATTACAAACATACCTAAACTCACATACTGACATCATAATATTACATAGTTTGTTCCCATACATCCTAAAAAAAAAAACTACTTACCTAATGATTACTTAGTTACTTACCTTTTTTAGGGTTCCGTAGTCAACAAGGAACCCTTATAGTTTCGCCATGTCCGTCTGTCTGTCCGTCTGTCCGCGGTTTAGCCCAAAAACCATTGGTACTAGAAAGTTGTAATTTGGCATGAGTATACACGTTAATGATGCCGAAATAGTCGTAAAATAAAATTTTGAAAAAAAACAATTATTTAGGGTACCTCCCCTACATGTAAAGTGGGATGATAATTTTTTTTGTCGTCCTTCCCATAGTGTGGGATATCGTTGGATAGGTCTTTCAAAAATATTAGGGGTTAGGGAAGACCGTTTTTTGATTAAGCAAACCGTTAGTGACTTATCAAGCTTTAAAGTACCAATTTTCGTTAGAGTCAAGTGTCCCCCCCCTGTATCAACTAAACGATTGTAGTTAGAAATTCAAATGACACGGCAGTAGTACCTATATATAACGAAGTTTAAAGGAAAACTATCACACATAAGTGGGCTTTACAAGTTTACGAGTAATAGTCGACCAAATGTATTTGACTCGAAAATTTCGAACAACTCCATAGAAATGTCGATAGATGGCGCTAAGCGTCAGTTGTATCGCACTAGTTTCTTATTTAAATAAGTTTTATAAAAAAAAAACTTTTTAACAATAAATAAAAACCGACTTCCAAAAAACCACTAGGTACAATGTGAAAAATAACTTTAATTTCAGAAGATGGTGTCTTTGGATCTGTATTTTCGCTAGCTCTACTTCACCAAGTTTAAAGGAAAACTATCACACATAAGTGGGCTTTACAAGTTTACGAGTAATAGTCGACCAATTGTATTTGACTCGAAAAGGACATGGCCAATTTTACTATGGACGTCGGCATAGTTATCGAATTTAGTGTACACCAATGATTTTTGATGTTTTATATTCGTGAATATTGACTCATTAAATTGCTATAAATAAAAAACTCAGAAATCTTGTCATTATACCAGACTAGACAAAAACAGTTACAGTAAACCTTTTAATCAGATCGCTAGCAATAAGGTGTTTCGATTATAATTTCGTTATTAAAACTTAAAGGTGCTTTAAAATAGTGAACAGTTGTGAATTATTAAGTATAACTGATATAGTTTTAGTATTATACCAATAAACAAAGTAATGGCCACATAAAATATGAAGGATTTTAAACTGAATATTGACTAACATTTATTAAACTGGGTAATAGTCTCAAAAAATGTGACAATAATAACAAACATTAACATAACATCGCGCCTGTATTCCCCGAAGGGTTGGGCAGAGGTGTGTGTACCTATAGTACACCCAGATTTCACCAGTTATTTTGAGTACCATTTAATAGGGGGCGAGTCTGTTTCTATCAGCCAGGCACAAATCTAGACTCCGGGCTGCTACTGAGAAATTCCTGATGAATAAACCCAATATCACTTTGCTCGACCTGGGAATCGAACTCAGGACGTCATGCTCAGCAGTAGCGCTTGCGACCATTAGACCAACGAGGGAAACATAGAATAAAACAAAGGAGTAAAAATTATTATTTATTTACTTATTCGAGAAAATAAATAAAAATATTTTGACATATTATAATTATTATATCTTAAATGCTTACGAAGATAATATACATTAGAGCAATGCAGCGATAGTGTTAATAAAGAGACCTAGGGAGGTCAATCAACCAGCTTGGATAGAAGAGAGCATTTTTATTTCACCAATACACTAACCTGGATTAAGTGTAAATATAGGGGTTCAATAATTACATAAATAACTGCATTAAACATAACCAGATTTCTTAAAAAAAATACAATCATAGATTTATTTATTATTATTTTACAATTGTGATTAATGATCCGTGAGAGAATTTCTGAGACATTTTCAAAGTTCAAAATATTAGCTTTTGACTTCATAATATTAATTATGTCTTCTATATGGATAGCACTAAATGTAGAATGTGTCTCATTCATTTGAGGTAATAAATGCCATTGATCGCTGTACAAATGTGTTTCACACTCTCTACAGCTGCGAGGAACATAGAAACTATGTTCTTGCAAAAGCAGTCTTTTAAGAAATTGCGGGATCAAATGTACATGCATTGTTGAAATATACTGTGAACAGATGTGATCGAAGCTCGCTTGTAATTAGGTAATGATATGGTATTACTTTCCCATGGCCCTCTTTGAACAGGCGGCAACGGTGGTGGCTCTGGTGGGCTAACAACTTGGCTAACATTAGGGGCTGCTGCATCATTATCCAAAGCCAATTCTTGCATGTCTCGTGATGAGTCATGCACTGCCTGTCTATTTGCTCGCATCCAACACACATGGCAAACACAGTTGTTTCTTGAAGGCTGAAAATAAACCACAGTTAGAATAAACACAATAATAAATTAATTCAATCATTAGATAATTCTTATGTTTATATAATTTTTAGTAACAAGGGTATCTTTTTAAATATCGCTTTATGTTTTCAAGTACTATGTTATAGTAAGATGAGCAGTACTATGTTACACATGCCTACTTTAGGCAAGTATATTATGTTAAAATACATAAAACACAGATATAACAATCATACATACATAGTATGAAAGCTCATTTTTTATAGATTAATACAACTAGGTATTTATCATTATGAAAAACATAATGCTTACCACATAATTAGTATTTTGTGATAATAGAACAGCCAGCAACGGACACTCCATACTGACATTATGGTGTCTTATTTTCCTCACTGATTTGCCACAACCGCAGCACAAGCCGTTTGTTATGCCCCAGTAGTCTCTCTTGTTCACCAGCTTCGGTGTTTAATAATAATAAGCATGGATGACAAATAAATGTATCAAGAGGCAACTGAAAATAAGATGCACTGTAAGATTTAACATACCAGAACTATATAAAAATAAATCAGGTTAAGTTTTTTCTAGTTCAACTTCTTACCTAGGTTTGGGAACGCGAAAGTCTTGTTTGATTGTGTGCAGAAAGCGAGGATATGAGATGCCTCTGCAACCTTTGCATGGCTATTCCGCAGTTGATGCACCTCATATTGATCCACAAAACAAAACCACAACGCGATGTAAATCAGAGTCCAGTATTAATAGCAAGGTAATCGGGTGGTAGAAGGTATCAGTACGTTGAAATAAGCAGGGGTAAAAAATATTAGAAAATAATCGCAAAAACAAACAGGACGCAATGTAGAATCTGCAATAACATAACATTGACATTTGACATAGACAATGACACATTGTCAAGCAAGTAACGCGTTCCGTTTTCCGATTTTTTTTGTGTGAAATATAAAAAAAAACTATCTTACGCATCAACATTATGAAAAGATAATTTTATTAAATGCCAAAAATACCAACGAAAACAGTTTCGTATAAATAAAATGTTTTAATAATAGCGTTTTGTCGTCCATATCAAACGTCTATGTGATATACGCAAGTAGTGTGCTTGATGTGGAACACCCATTATTATATTTATCTTACTCTATGGTCCATTATGGCGGACGTTGACAAATGGTACTTTGAATTCATCTTGATTACTAATTATTTCGAAATAAACACTGACGAGATCAGAGAGGTTAAAAACTACGCATTAAATGATTTTTCTATTTTTAATATACAATATTATTTACTATGTATGTGTACATGGAATGTACTTTTTTGTCCATGTCATTTCGAACAACTCCATAGAATTGTCGATAGATGGCGCTAAGCGTCAGTTGTATCGCGCTAGTTTCTTATTTAAATAAGTTTTATAAAAAAAAAAAACTTTTTAACAAAAAAAAAAAAACCGACTTCCAAAAAACCACTAGGTACAATGTGAAAAATAACTTTAATTTCAGAAGATGGTGTCTTTGGATCTGTATTTTCGCTAGCTCTACTTCACCAATTATGTATTGTGACGACCATAAATTGCTTTGCAACCATTGTAAAGTAATCGAATTGCAACCCGTGAAATACTTATTATTGAGTAGTTCCGGTGGCCATCTGTGATCTTCTTCATCAGTTCCGCTTCACCAAATGGTGCTTTCTGAGAGCAAATGCACAAGTTACTATAAAAAATACCAAAATTGCTATACTATTGCCTTTAAAATTTGAGGGCTTCCCTCGATTTCCATGGGATCCCTTCATCAAATTCTAATTTGGTGACAATGGTACTCAAGTACCTCAAGAGCATACCATTTCAAACGAACAAATAATTTTCAAAATCGATCCACAATTGACGGAGAACTTTCCGTGCAAAATTGTCGAATCAGGTGAGGATTTGTATAGGAAGTAAATTAGTTAGGTAGTCTAGTTTGGCTTTTAGTTAGAGCATGGTACGAAATGATCAGTCAGCGAATACGACACGCACTTGGCTGTTATAAAAACTACGGAACCCTACACTGCGCGTGGCCCGACACGCACTTGACCGGTTTTTTTTTTAAATAATTTTTCCACTATTTTGTTTTTTTTTTTTCTTAAATTCAACATTAAATATTTTTTTGTTATATAAGAACTAGAATATAAGACTTGGGAAGTCACTGTGTTCCTGAGATACAGGCTAGGCCTAGTTCAGGAAACAGAGCTTCATTATCACTACATAGTATAAAACAAAGTCGCTTTCTCTGTCCCTGCACATGTATGTATGCTTAAATCTTTAAAACTACGCAACGGATTTTGATGCGGTTTCTTTCAATAGAAAGAGTGATTCAATAGGAAGGTTTTTAAGTATATAACATGCATAATATAGTAGAGGAACACTGATAATTTTTGAGGTTTCTAATGTGATGTCGCAAATAAACACATTTTTTTGCGCTTGCTTTGCAAGCACTGGTTGAACCCTACGAGATAGATCAAAATAATGTACTACAGTATTGTACACCTTAAAAAGGTCAACAAAAATGTCCTCAATGGCATCTGTCTATCTCTTATAGATAACCCACAACAACCATTTTTTATCCTTTACTTTTTACGAGAAATACGAGCATATTTTACGAAGCGATTTTAAGCAATACAGCATTAATCCTTATCCAATTAAGTACCATAAATACATTGTGCATTTAATATAAATCAATATTGCCCTTTACATAATATAATTTAAATAAATAGTTTCGAAGATATTACATATTTAAAATGCAAGGACATAGCGGTTGCGGCGCGGTGCCGCCCGGGGCGGAGGCACGGCGCGCGTGCCTATGTTGCTTAGATTTGAGCGTTGAATGTTTTTCCCATGGTAAATTATGTGTCGCACTTTCAAGAGTAATTACTAAAGAGAACATGTATGTCAAATGACAAAAAGGCTGTCAACGATGTATATAAAGACATTCTATAGTATATTTAATATAAACATTGCACCCGTGCGAAGCCGGGGCGGGTCGCTAGTATGTAATATTTTTATTGCTAATAAATATATTTGATTTGATTGATTGATTGATTGAACCGTGGAGTAACCGTGGAGTTTCTTGCCGGTTCTTCTCCATAGGAAACGACCAATTTCGAACCGTGCTAACTTCTGACGTTTTATGAGTGCCCATTTAGGCCTATGTAAAATAAAACAATTTTGATTTTGATTTTGATTTTGAACTTGATAGGAAGAACATTTTTTGAAACGCTGTACAAAATATTTTCTGAACTAAGTTTGCAATTTTGCCGTATATGCAAGCATTTTTTAACTTAGTTTACATATTTTATTATCCTGAACGTATCTTCTTTCATACAAAAAAAAAGAATTATTAAAATCGGTTCACGCAATCCAAAATTAGCCTACCTACCCACACGCCCATAGTTGACGATCTATGTCTACATCCGATAATTGACACGCCTAGCGTGTTAACAGCATAGCATAGCGATGTATTTTTTTATAAAATATTAAAACAGTCTCAATACCTACTCGAACCATTTCAAACGTTATAAATATATGAAATATAAAACTATGCTATCATTTTCAGTAAAAAATACAGCAAAATGACTGAAATATCGATAAAATATTAAATACACGCCAGGCGTGTTGCCGGCACCTCGAAAAAATTAACGAGAACACGACAGGCGTGCCAGTGGCAGTGAAAGTGTTAATAGTCCTAGATCTGTTCAATTCTATTATTTTTAATGTATATTTTCTTTTAATAATAATATGATGTTGTTCGTTATTTTTTTACTGTGTGTATACTTGTTGCATTTTGTCAATAAACGTTTTTTCTTTCTTTCTATCGCGCAATATGATTGGCTAATTACAACATCACCAATAGTGATTTATGCCACTTCTACACTTATATTTAAAAAAATGCAAGTACCTATATTTAATTGTATCGAATGGGCTCCAAACTACCGGCCCGATATCGGTATTTTATTTGTTAAACATTCATGTAGGATTCCTACGGAAACCTGATATTCCCACGGGATCGTGATTTACACGGGAAATAACCCCCATGCGAACGAAGTCGCGGGAAACAGCTAGTACATAAATAAATATACTTGATGAAATAAAATATTGTTATTGTAATTGAAAATCAAGATACACATTAAGTTGTAAACCTAACTTCTGAGCTAGGCAAATCGTGTGTTAGAGGAGTCAGAAGGATAACAGCAATGAAATCCATCTATTCCGTCCGTCCTTCAGTAATCCTTACCCTATTGCTAATGGATATAGAAGTTTAACATATACAATAAATAGTAGTCGTGGGCGTTTTGACAACGAACCGTTGTCAAAGACCGTTTTACGTTCTGCGACGACAAAACCGTTTTACTTCGTGGGTCCAACCAGTCTTCGTTGCAGAAACCAGTTTTCTCGTCGTTCCGTTTCGCACAAACAGTTGTTTCAATGAAAAGTGAACTTTTTACCAATGTAATACAGTCGTTATTTCATTACCACTCGTCAGCACTATCGTTCCTGACGCAACGGATAAACACGTAAAGCATATTTATGGTATTTAAGGTACAAATTCGCCTTGCATAATGAATTAGAATAATTCCTGGAATTCGAACCAGTGAGCGCGCGTGTTTGTTTACAATTTTTGGTCAGTTGTAATCTTGCACTCGCAAACTGAGACCCTAATTCATATAATTAGGGGTCTCAGTTTGCGAGTTTTGGTTTTTTTAATTGATGCGCATACGAGTGAATTGTAAATATTCAAGTGTACATAATATTTCATAACCTAATTATATTAAAACAATTTAAAACCCATCGCAATGTCGCAATCGAAAATACACCAGAGTTTTTGCTCGCATTTCGATGAAGACAGTAAATATAAAAAAGCTAAATGCCATTTATGCCACAAAAATTAAGCTAAAAATAATAATTTCGTCCGATAAAACGTATTATTCACTAAACCGTATCATACATTTGTAACTTGAAACCTTTTGTACTTTGTACGTTGAAAGAAACTGCAACTACTTCGCGCTACGATTCTTTCGTCTAAAAAGCCGTCTTCAAACCAACAACGATCGTTTTCTGCAACCGTTTTCGTCGTTGGAAGAACGGTTGCGTTTCGTCCGCCAAAAATTCGACAACGACCCACCACTAAATTAGTGGTGGGTCGTTGATCGTTCAATCGTTGTCGAATTTACTAATAAATAGCAGCACTACGATGTAACAATACAATCCTTTATAGAGGTGGGCGTTGAATCAATAAACTGTTTTTTTAACGACTTTTCATTCGTCAACAGCTTAACTGTTATTCATCAATGAAAAAACAGGTAAAAAATATTAACTGTTAATTTTCATCAACGCACTCAACATCTTAACACATTATTCATTTCTGAAGATAAGTTAAAAATATTACCTGTTAATTTTCGTCAACGTACTCAACGTCTTTAAACATTATTCATTTCCGTAAACAGGTTAAAAATAACAGTAACAGAGTAGGTACATTTTGAGCTTGAATTGATATAGGCATAGTAAAGGCCAACCAAATGAATTAATTTAATTGAGACTCTTGAAGACTCTTGCGAGACTCTCATTTGGGCAACACTAATCCCGAACCCCAGCTCGTAACAATATATATACCTATCATTCGGCAACGGTCTCCTTACCGTTATTACCGACAGGTTAGACGAGCCATTTTTAGGGCATTGGCAAGCCCTACATGTCCCCATGCCTAATACAGACCCCCTCTGTATAAGGCATGGAGCATATAGGGCAGTATTTAATGTTAATTGTATCATGTAATTAATATTTGTTTGTAATTTATATACCTTAAATCTACTTAAGGGATCATTTGTGACTGCAACAAATATTACTAATTTTACATTATAAATGGATGTATAGATGAATGAATTTGGTAATTTAGATAGTTGACATCCTGGAATAACACATAATAATATGCTACTTTTTATACCGGAATTTTCATGGGATCGGGATTTAGGCGAAAAACCCTCTCACGCGACCTTAGTCGCGAGCGTGGCACAGTGTTTGTTATCCAACTTCTCCGAAACGTTTGACTAATTTTTATAAAATTTTGTATTCAATGAATATTTGCTAGGTCTGAGAATAGTTTGTAGGCTATTTTATTTACTAGAAATAATGTATATTGTAACACAACGTTTGCCGGGTTATATGAAAGTTTATTTTACAAAAAATTTAAACAACTTCAAAACTTACAAAAGACTTGCACTACAAAGAGAGAAATAACCTTAAATATTGTTTTATTGCATGTCTAATTCCGTTAAAAATAAGCGCTAGGTATCTACTCACATGGCTGAAGTCGGTGCCATATGTCGGTGTCTGTGAAAAAGCGATCGAAATCGGATCGGTAGTTTCTGAGAAAATCGCGGATATACAAACATACATACATATATACATACTGATCGAATACAGAACCTCCTTTTTTAAAGTCGGTTAATAAAAGCCAGTTGACACTACAACATACCTAAAGAATAGTGATCCAAGACCGAAAAGCGTAGTGAACAGCGACAGCGTGACGAACATGTACAGAACAGTTTGTGTCTGAGCAGCGCGCCACACCTGCAAGTATAGGTACAACATTTTAATATCACAACATACACTTACAGCCTATAATAGTGACCTTATGAACTGTTTGAGCATAAAGAACTCTCTCTACACTCTCTCTTGTCCTCCACATTTATTGTGCGCACAACCAAGCTGTGGAATTCTCTGCCGGCTTCTGTGTTCCCTGCCACTTATGACCTTTCAACCTTTAAATTTAAAGCACGAGTAAATAGGCATCTTCTGGGCTCGCTCGTCACATCTTAGACCTCATCTATCGCTTACCATCAGGCGATACCGAGGTCAAGAGTGGGCTCATCAGTAATAAAAAAAAATCACCATACATTTTAATCTATTTAATGCATAATCATAGTGATTTTCAGGAAATCGCTTAATTTTTGTATCCACAGAAATATTGTAAGATGTACAATAAAGTACCTATATAATAAATTAATTAATTAAATTATCATTTATATGTAAATAGTTGTAGCTTAGCGACATATATTGTGCTTGGATGCACAAAAAAAGCCCGGAGCTTATTGTACTTGCTTATTTGTTTACATTCCGCATTACTTAGAGGATAGATAAAGGTGCAGATTACAAGCTCAAGGGATTGCTATTTTGAGGCGCAGATTAGCCAGATGGCTCCTACAGTAAAAAAACAATGGTACCCGCAAAATCGGATTTTTTCAAAATTTTGCGAGACAAATCCAGAATATTATCTCGGCTGAAGAATGGAATTAGGCGTTACTTTGCGAAATCCATACCAAACTTATACTTCAGAAAAAATATCTAGTATTAGTAGTAGTAGGCGACTAAAACTGTTAGTAAAATTCCGAAACATTAGAATATAGACCACTAGCTGTTGCCGTGCGTAAAGACGGACAGACTTTGGCATTTATAATATTAGTATGGATGGAATTCAATATTTAAAACAAGAATATTTTCCTCTTTTCGTTGTAGAGTGTTACCTTTCTAGCCGGCTGGCAGGCTCTGAGGGCACATTCCTTCTTGATGTAGAACAGAAGCAGCAGCTTCAGGGTGACGGCCACCACCAGCAGCGGACAGAACAGCATCCCGAACCAGAGCACCGCTTGGTTGTAGATGAGGCTCAGCGAGTTGTACGCTATGTTGAACTCTGGGGCGCTTTCCGATTTGCTCCAGCTGCGGATGTCATATTGTTGTTTTAATTATTTTTAGTTTGGGCATCATGAGGAGTATCATTGGAATCCTTAAACGAAATACCACTACTGTACATAAAGTTTAAATCCTACTAATATTATAAATGCGAAAGTTTGTGAGGATGGATGGATGTTTGTTACTCTTTCACGCAAAAACTACTGAACGGATCTGAATGAAATTTGGTAAGTAAATAGTTGACTTTCTGGAATAACACATAGGCTACTTTTTATCCCGAAATTCCCACGGGATCGGGAATTGCGCGGGAAAACCTTCACACGCGTACGAAGTCGCGGGCAGAAGCTAGTAAACAATATTTTCAAATTTTCGATATTTCGCCTTATCCTGTTTTAAGTTCTAATTATACTATTAGTAACCATGTCAGTTTAAAAGCTTATATCATTTATTATGTGTTGCACATTGGAGAAATGGCAATACTAAACATTATTGAAGATTTTAAGGTATTTTCTTTACAATATTAGTTTATTTCTCACCACAAGCCAAACAAAAACAGGTAATATAACACACATAATTAATGCTGGGTTCAAAAATAAACTTCATCTAGTGCTCCTTCAATAGCCGCCAATTTTAAACATATTCAAACAGCATTCAACACAAAAAACTTATCAATAACAAAATATGTACAAAATAATAATAAAAACTCACTTATAAATTAAGCCCCTAGTGAACTCAAAGAGTGGCAACACAAGCAAAGATATGGCGGAGTCTAGCAACACCAGCCGGTACGCCTCCTGACCGAACGCCGTTTCCCAGCACTGGAATAATAATGTCACAACATGGAAAAAGCGAAATAAAATATCGTGAAAGCTTTTAGCTACAAATTGAATTGTGGGCGAAACAATAAATTAGAAAAAGGAGATGTTCCAGAAATATATGGAGCCTGGGCTAGCACTATGTACACCACATATAAATATAGCTGTATAATGTAGTAACCGTCTTTTAATGTTAATTAACTATAATTTCACTTTATTTTAGTGTGATTTTCAAACTAACTTGGTCAAGGAGGACAACACAAAAAATATGGTGGATCGGCCATGTTGCTGTTGAACAGTGATGCGCATGTCATTTTGACATGTCGGCTTGACGAATCGATATATCAAAATATTTTTCATAAAATAATCTATAAATATTGGCGATATTTTAAATCTCAATAAATCGATAATCGAAATCTTTTATTCATTTTAGAATAGGTCTAATGTATACTAATCTTGTCATATTCGGGGAATAGTTCAAATATTGATCACCAGATCGTCAGCACGTTTGCACCATAAGAATATGCATATACCTTCAGGTTAGTTTAATTTTTTTGTGACTACGAGATTGCGTAGTTCCAAAAACCACGTAATGTAATGCACTTATTGTTACCTACGTGCGTTACCTTTACGAAAAATACATCGGTTTATCGTTATTTTATATATATATAGATAATAATCGATATAGCTTAGAAATATCGATTATATATTTATCAATATGGTTTTTCTACTTGCCCATCCCTAAGACTCACAGAAAGACGTCACGAAACTCAAATCTGTTAAACGTCATGTCAAACACGACTGTCATGGCTGCTCTAAAACAAGGGTTATCATAATAAAAATCTGCCCTAATAATAATTTATCACTGCTATACCCGTCTCCAAATATTTTTTTGGGTATTTTTATGATAATCCCTATTGTTTTTTCGATTTATCTACATGGTGTACATAGAGGTAGCCCAAAATGAAACATCTCCTTTGGTTGTTTTTCGGGGGATAATCTTATAAATCACTCTTCCTGCTCTGGGTAGAGCGTAGGGGAGTGTCAGACTTCAACTGACTCAAAACCCCACCCTGTCACTTCAGTTGAGTAAGCGTTTTGGAGCCGCGGTATCTCGTTAGTACAACCGCAACCTGGCAGGGTGGTGAAGTCAATTGACTTTGTGCTTTGATATCTTATCGTGAATCATAAGTACAAGTTTTCTAAAAATAAAATATTACACCATAGCACGAAGTTAGACCTCCTTTTGGGTGTACTTACAGTACATATAGAATAGTGCGATTGAGACGCATTTAGCAACTTTTTCTTATTAAAAATATCGTGTGCACTATGAAAAGCATAAAGCTACAGGATTACTGGTTTCTATTTATATATTTTTGTACAAAGCTCTTTTTTTAAAGATAACTAGTAATGTGGGCAGAATTCACATTACTAAAGTCAGAATTTTAATTCGATTCCAGATTTGACATTAGCTAATGTCATTTTGTGAAATAACGATACCACATATAATAGTGTAGTGATGAACACAAAAATCGATAAACAATCAGTGTGTGTGCCATCAGTGTGCCTATTAAAGACTAAATTATTGATTTTTATTTAAATAAATACATAATTATTCATAATAATTATTTATTAATTAGTAATCGCTGCTCTATTTTATAAAAAGTTAATATTTTTGTTTTTATATTAAAAACAAAACTTATAATAAAAGAGCCTAGATAGTTTTCAGTATTGGCAACCCGTGCGCGCTCGTGCAGCTATCGCCATTTTGTTTATCGTGTCATTCGGCTTCATTCTCCCAGTCTGACTGCACGAATATCTTATTTCATTGCGAATCGATATTTTGTTATTTTGTTGGGTTTTTGTTAAAGTGTTGTTACGTTGTGTTTGTTGTTACGTTTATAGTTTTTTGTGAACTTTGAGTGAATCTATTTGTTTTGGTCTTCCATCAAAATGGATCCTCAGCCAAGTACATCACAAAAAGACGTGGATGTTTTCTTGTCCCCAAGAAAAAAACGTCCACGAAAAGCTTTCACTGTTACTGAAAAAGTAATGATCCGCAACGCCTACAAATACGTGAAAAATGAAATTTCTGCGCAATTGGAGGCCTTTGAAGTTGTGGAAGAAAATGAATGTATGAGCAAAGTTGCTGACATATTGGGAATAACCTCACGCTTTGTTTGTAACGTTTTGAAGGAAGTAAATAAAGGTGCGCCGCCAACTCCTCCTAAAAAAACTGGACCAAAGCGAAGTTTCAAAGATAAAATTGATGAATTTACATTCTCTGCAATACGAAGAATTGTTCATCAGTTCTTTTACCGAAATGAACCTCCAACCATTGCAAAGGTTAGTCAATCAGTCAGACAGTATTATTTTATACCTACATCTTTTATATATAAGTAATGATTCCAAGCTATTATAAAATTTACTATTTTAGATTTTACAAGTGATGAACGATGATTCAGAAATGCCCAAGATTTCCAAAGACACCCTCAGAAAATTTTTGAAGCATCTTAATTTTAAAAGAGAATGCCAAGTTTCGGCTCACAAATTATGTAGCGTCCGACAGACTTTCTAAATTAATGATAATTCTTTATATAAAATAGTAAGAATTATAGAGTATAAATAAAATCTGTAGAAGTACACCGTTTAAAAGTAACTTTAAATAGTTATTCAATTTATCAACACGTTTTCCATCTACAATTTTAATTAGAAATGTTGCCAATACCAAAATAAAATAATATCGATACGAAATTGCACTTGCAAATCGATTACATTAATATAATTATGAACCTACGTAAGTTAATTGATTACTTACAAAAGTCCTCTTAATTCTTATAATAATGAATAATGTTTAGTTATATTTTTGACTATTTTATAATAATTTAATTCAATTATTGATACAGTTTAGAATAGTTATATAGTGCTGGTAACACTTAATCTTGTAGTTGTCACTGACAATTGTCAAAAGTTTTATTTCTCCCGCGTTTTATGACGAGCGACGAAGTGTCTTGCGTGTTTTTTAAGTTTTGTGTTGTTTATTGCTGTGTTACCGGACCCCGATTTCTGTATTACTAACGACTACCGTGGCTGTTGAAACTGAATTCAGTATTAATTATTCAATCATTTAATAGTTTATTTCATGTTATCGTTAAAATTAGAAGTATGAGGTGGTCAATTTCAAAGAACTATAACTTTTTTTGGTGTACTTCTTATAGAAAACAAATTATATAGTGAAATTCTATAATTATTTTCCTTTTTTATGATATATAGTTCATCTTTGTCGGTTCTGGCCGAGTGTTGAAGGAAGCCTCGGCATTCTCCTTTGTTGCACGGTCACGCAAGAGCACACTTATTGATCGAAATGATATAATAACATGGCGCCAGCGTTACTTGCGATCTATATGTCAGTTTCGACGAGAAGGGAGACATATATATTATCAAGATGAAACTTGGGTTAACGCAGGTAAGGCTAACATTTATACACAAAATGAATTTATATACATTTTACATTAAATTTAGTAGTAATATTGAATGTTCATGTAAGTACTATATTTATTTTAAGGTCATACTGTAAAAAGAACTTGGGTGGACAAGAAAGTCACATCATCTCGACAAGCGTTTTTGGAGGGACTGACCACTGGATTAAAAAATCCATCTGGAAAAGGCAAACGTCTCATAATTAGCCATATAGGTAGTGAAGAAGGCTTCCTGGAAGAGGGGCTCATGATTTTTGAAGCAAAGAAAAATTGTGAGGATTACTGATAGCGACGATTCTTTAGGAAATAAGTCTTCATAATTAATGAATCATTACAATAAGTTCCTAATTAATGTTTAGTAGCATATTAGGAGTTACAATTAGTCTAAAGCTGTATAAAAGTGTATAATAAGCCTAAATTATCATAGGATTTGCATATAAATATAAAAATAAGAGTTAAATGTACCTTATAATTATGTAAGCGTCAAATGGTACCCTAAACGAAACTTTACCTTAACAACGAAGCGGCTTTATTCTATGGTTTGTGTCAAATTAGGTCCTAAGTGAAACTTTACCGTAACGAGGACCGTTTGCGAATTTTGTAATTTTAAGGTGTAAATATGGTTTTATTGATAAGATTTTTTGTATAATGGTAAAGGAAACCAAGATTTATCGTATAAAATAAGTTGTAACATTGTAAAGACTGCCTATTTTCGAGAAACTGCTAAAATAAGATTCCCATACATTAGGCGTGGGAAAGTCAGAAAGGATTTGATTGGTTGCATTAGTGCCGTGTGCAAACTTGACAAAATCTGATTGGTAACGTTAGTGCCGTGTGCAAACTAATTTGAATATGATTGGTTAGGGATTCCTATAAAAGAGGAGTAGTTTTTCGGGATCGGCAGTTCAGTTCCAGCAGTATTCCTATTAAGAAGAAAGGAAAATAAAAGTGAAGAAACCTTCAGAAGTAAATAAGTGTTTTGATATAAGTCGCCGACTTGTTCCTTGTGTTATACGTCACACTAGTTCCCACCAGCAAGAATTTATGCAAGAAATTAAGTTCAAAATCACACTACATACAGTCCACTCTCAACAATTACCATGATGAGATGAATGCAGTTTGTTTTGAGGAGTGGTTCGCTGGAGTCTTAAAATTAAGACCAAACTCAATTGTGGTGATGGATAATGCACCTTACCACTCCCGAAAATTGGAAACGGCACCTAAAATGAGCTGGAAAAAAGCTGCCATTCAAGATTGGCTTTTAAATAAAAATATTCATTACGAACCAGATATGGTTAAAGCTACGCTTTTAGAACTGATTCCACATAACGAGTCTTTTAATAAGTACGCTGTAGACGAAATGGCAGCACAACATGGGATCACGGGTTTAAGACTGCCCCCTTACCATTCCCAGCTAAATCCTATCGAATTGATATGGGCGCAGGTAAAGGGGCATGTAGCTCAAAATAATAAAACCTTCAAATGGACAGACGTGAGAAATTTATTTCAGGAAGGCATTCAAAAAATTACGGCTACCGAATGGTCTAAATGCGTATCCCATGTTGTCAAAGAAGAGGAAAAAATGAGTAGGCTAGATATGTTAATTGACAATATTACCGACACATTTATAATAAATGTTACAGAAAGTGACAGCGATAGCGATAGCGATGACGGCGACAATTTATAAAATAAATTATTACCATAATACATCTATCTGTTTTATTTGTCATGTTCCTTCATGATCACATTTTTTTATTTATTTCACACACAATTTTAAAAGAAAAGTCTCAGATCGTTAATTAATCGTCAAAACTAAATTATCGGTTCAGAAATATTTAATTTCCTGATATACTTAGTTTACTAGAGTAAAATTATAAACGAGAAGAATCGATCCGGAAATATTCCATTTCCTTATCGAATAATTTCGCAACGTCACTATTTAGTACTTGTCATAACGTTGCAACACTGAAATTGTCAAATCTGGAATCGAATTAAAATTCTGAGTATAGCTATCTTGTTAACCCCTCAAACTAAGCTAAATATGCTTGTGTCTGGAGTGGGTTCACGGCAATACTGTAATGGGTAGGGTTCGAACCCACAAGGCCGACACCTTAGTTATTAGGCTATTGAAGCTTAAACAAGTCAACAGAAGCTATCAAGGAATATATTCAGTAATCTCCGTACCTCATCAGCATGGTTCTGCGACCAGAAGACGAGTAGCAGCATCATAGTGCCGACGTCCAGTAGCCAAGTCCGTGCCAACGTTACGTACAACGCTGTGCGAGGGTTGTAGAACTCTAACCTGGAATTATATTCATGAAGTGCTATATTCGTAGGCAGAATGTGTAATTGCTACAAAGAAAAAATATCCCTTTCATGAAATAAGATTTTGCCGCTGCAATGTTCAGGTAAGTACTAACTCAACAAGTATGTAGGAATAATTATATATATACATATTATTTTATTTTTATTAATAATGATGATGTATCACTAAAATCTAAGCTCACCAAGCTTTTACGTTTAAAACAAATTATTGTGTCTTTGAATTTCTAGACAATAGTGTTTTTTTTACTGATTCATTTAATTACTTAGTCTTTTTCCTGACACTAATTTTGTTTTATTGTTAATATATATACTGTTGAATATTAATTTATTTCTATTTAATATGGAATTTTGACATTAATATTAAATTATATTTGACTCTAATACTCAATGTATATATTACATTATTTCATATACAATTTATTTATTTACAATACAATTTACATACAGTAATAAATTCATATTTATAAAACTTTTCAACTATAGTCCTTATTTTGGTTAACCTTTGGATTATATTTGTAATTGCTTTCATCACCCATGTGAAACATTTGTACGCCGATACTAACGGCTAAACATGATTGGACTCAAACAATATATCTTGCATGCTCTTGTTCGTAAATAGTGTTTGAACAAATAAAGAAATCTCTTTCTCACTCTCTCATATGATTTGCATGCATGCATATACATGTATACTTCTTTCCTACGTTTCCTATAATCTCTCATTTTTAGGATGGATCTGCCAAATACCAACTGGACGCGCTTGAGTCTATCGAGACGAGAATTGACTTTTTGGCTTTGGTAACTAGATAAATTACAAACCGACCCACTAAAAAGCGTGATTTAAAATTTTTAGCAAAAAATAGCAACCATCCACACCACTACTACTACTAGTAGACTTCCATATCAAAACACTACAAAGCCTAAAAAAAAACTTTAATTTCGGAAGACGGTGTCAAAAAAAAATACAAAACAAATGACCATTTATAACTCAAGAACGGCTAGACCGATTTTTGTCATATTTTATTTGTTGCATTTGTCTTCTCGAACAGCAGAAAAAAAATCTGAGGCGGTATGATGTTCGCCGAGTCAGCTAGTTAGTTATACTTAAATACAGAAATCTCTTTTGTTATATTTCAGACACAAGAAATATTACCTATGGTGGCAGCGCCGGCAGTTGAGATGACTCCTCGTAAAAAGAAGTTAATTGGGAAATTGGAAAAGAAGACAATATTAAGTGATAATAGAAGGAAGAAATTAGCTGCTTTAAGATCTAAGACCTGGCGTTTGCAAAAGAAAACTGCCGAACAATCTACTGTAATTGAGGAATTAAAAACTCGTTCAATAATCAACCAAGAAACGGCTGACTTGCTGTCTTCGATTGATGCAACCAATCGAGATTTCTTAAAAAGTTTTTGTGTGAAAATATAACTGAACGGACGTACTCGCCTGAACTGCGGAAATTTGCTTTAAGTCTCCACTACATCAGTCCCAAAGCTTACACCTTTGTTAGGAAACAATTTAACACTTGCTTACCCCATCCGCGTACGCTATCGCGATGGTACCAATGTATCGATGGAAATCCTGGTTTTTCCACAGAATCTATCAAAGCTATCAAATTATTACATGAAAAAAATATTAAAAAAAAAACATTACACAAAACAATATGCGCCCTAAGTTTTGATGAAATGGCAATTAGAAAAGGTTTGGATTTTGATGGCAAAGATTGCATAGGATTTGTTAATTTTGGCAATAACGTTAATAACGACCAATTAGCTAAAGATGCGTTAATTTTTATGCTGACATGTGCAAATGGATCCTGGAAAATGCCTTTAGGATATTTTTTAATCGATGGGATAAGCGCTGAACAAAAGGCCAGTTTAGTAACAAATTGTATCGAAATATTAACCCAGGATTGTGGTATTGAAATTATCGCACTAACTATCGATGGATCCCCGACAAATTTTTCTATTTATCAAAGTTTTAGGTTGTAAATTAGATGATGACATTGATCCTTCCTTCACCGTCGGCAGTAATAAAATTGTTATATTTCCAGACCCTTCACACATGCTGAAGTTAGTTAGGAATACCTTAGGAGAAAGGGGGCCAATAACAGATCCACAAGGCCGTGTTGTATCATGGGAATACGTAAAATTACTGGTAGAGCTCCAAGACAACGAAGGATTGCATTTAGGGAACAAATTAAATAAATCACACATACATTTTTACAAACAAATCATGAAAGTCAAGTTGGCAGCCCAAGTAATGAGTGAATCCGTTGCAAATGCTATTGAATTTTGTAATACAGAACTCAATATTGACGAATTTAAGAACTCTGCCGGTACTGTTGATTTTATTCGAAAAATTAATAATCTATTTGATGTAATGAATTCAAGGAATCTGAAAGCATATACATACAAAAAACCACTATCTGTCGGAAATTTCTCACACATCAAAACATTTTTAGATAAAATGATTTTATACCTGAACAAATTAAAAATAGGAGACAGAAATATAATGTCATCAAATAGAAAAACCGGATTTTTAGGCTTCCTAATTTGTATTAAAAGTGTAATTTTTTGTACGAAACTTAAGTGATAAATAATAACCTTCCATTTTTAAGGACTTACAAACTAAGTCAAGATCACTTGGAGTATTTTTTTAGTGCCATTAGAGCCAAAGGAGGGTTTAACAACAACCCTTCTGCTAGACAATTAAAATAGCATTTAAAAGAATGTTAGTTCATGGTGAAATGAAACACATTACGTCAGGAAATTGTATTCCACTACAACATATAAATATTTTAACATTGACCAAACCAGAAATAGCAATTAACAAAACATCAGAAAAAAATAGATTAATTTATAATATCGCTGAAAGTAGTAATTCAGAATATTTTGATGAAGTTTTAATGAAGGATCACGATTACTTAACTGATCCAAGTCTATTAACCGAATTTTCTAAACATGTAATAGTATATATTGCTGGATTTGTTGTAAGCAAACTGAAAAAAGAGCTTCAGGGCGAGGAATGCGTGTCTGCTATTATATCAGATATTAAATTCGCCAGTCTACAGTTACAAAAAGACAAAGGTGGACTATTTTACCCCTCAAAAGATGTTGTGAAAATTTGTGAAATTTGTGAGATAATATTTCGTAAAAATCGAGTTCTTAATAAAAAAAATATTCTTCTTGTGCTCATGCAGGAAAGTCTTAAACGATGTTTGGGTTTAACATTATTTTTTCACCTATCACATTTTAATACCCAAACTTTCCTTGACTGTCATTATTCTCTCTTAATTAAGGCTATAAGTTTGAAATATCTCAAAGTTCGTATTCATTACGCAACTAAAAAGCTTTCAGAAAAAACTGATAAGGTCAGAAATTTTTATAATAAATTAGTTTTATTTAAAGGTTAGTAGTATACAATTAACTTGTTTCGTTTTTCAGTACACAGATCAAAAGGAATGATTAGTTTGCCCTTTAGTCCTAAGTACCATTTTATGATGTACTAGCTTTTGCCCACGACTTCGTCCGCGTGGAATAGTTACTTTGGGCTAACGTTAAATTTAACCCCGATTTTGAAGCATTCTTCATTGGTGCTCCGCTCCTATTGGGCCTTAGCGTAATGATATATAGCTTATAGCCTTTCTCTATAAATTTACTATTTAATTAAAAATATTTTTTTAATTCGAACCAGTAGTTCCTGAGATTATCGCGTTCAAACAAACAAACAAACTCTTCAGCCTTATATTATTAGCATAGATAGCTGTTGCCCGCGACTTCGTCCACGTTTCCGTCGTTTTTCGTAAAAAAAGTAGCATATGTCCTTCCTCACGGTTCAGTGATTTTGATGTAACACACAGATTAACTTTCGTAATTTAGTAGGGAAATATAATATGTCAATCTATAATACTGTTGAAAAATATCGCAATACCGAACCGCACAATATTATTGTTAATAGCTGTGCCCGCGACTCCGTCAGCGTGTAACTCCTTGTGTGTTATTAAGTTAATGTATTGGTAATATTGTTTAGATTACGTTCACATGAGGCTTAAGTACCTATAGAACGACAATACTTCAGCGCAAAGCTTCCAGGTAAACTATGTTGAAAGTTGACCCGTGCGGCACGTGAACATAAAGATTTCTAGAACTGCTAACCCGGGAAAGAGCGACGTACAACTGACCATGCGAGAAACAACTGACACCGAGATCTACTTCAGCAACACGAAAAGTCTGCCCTTGAGCCTTATTAATTGTCATTGCATAACACGCCGATACTGGGAATCGCGTTCTTTTAAATTGGAATGGAAAATTATTTGGTCTTATGGGAATTCTGAGAATAAAGACGGTTTCTCCTGCACCGCAACCTGTTAAAATTTGAGCCTCGATTATATTTTGCTGCAACTGGGTTACTTTAAGCCGAGTTCCATTGCAAAGTTGTGGTGGTTTTAAATTTCGGAGCAGAATAATAATCAGAAAGCTTCGAACTGCTAAGCTATCGGGAGTTACACGTGTTATTGTGAGTCAACCATAAAAGATAGATGCTGTCGTGGGATATTTTTTATATAATTTTAAGGAGAACATTTCCGTCATAAGTGATTTCTGTGTAGCTTTAACCATTAAGGTTGCACACGCGACGTTAGCTTAAAAAATGGAGTAACTTCTCCCGTTTTCCCAACATTTCCCTTCACTGCTCTGCTCCTATTGATTGTAGCGTGATGAAAAGTATACTATAACCAGCTCAGGAGTATGAAAAATAATTGTACCAAGTTTCGTTAAAATCCGTCGAGTAGTTTTTGTTTCTATAACGGTTATACAGACAGACAGACAGACCGACAGACAGACAGACAGACAGACAGACAGACAGACAGACAATAATTTTACTGATTGCATTTTTGGCATCAGTATCGATCCCTAATCACCCCCTGATAGTTATTTTGTAAATATATTTCATGTACAGAATTGACCTCTCTACAGATTTATTATAAGTATAGATAGATAATTTCGTCATTCAAGGTTTTAATTAAACTATACTTGATCTACACTGTTGTTTTTATTGCATCTAAAATTATAGGTCTATGCTACGCGCGCGAATTGAATTCTTTTTGGGCCTGTGCCTAGTGTGCTAGGCCTACATCTTGAGGTGAATATAAATTTATATCGTAGTTTAAATTGTAATAAAATAACATTTACAACTCATATATTTTCGCGCTTTACCATCGCCCCGGTCGCATTCAGGTGGCGCGCGTAGCATAGACCTATAATTTTAGATGCACACTGCCACACTTATGTTAACTAATAATCTTACAGCACTTGATTATAAAGTTTTGCTATGAGACTAACTCTGACATATATATAAAAAAAAACACAAAGTAAAAATCTGTTTTTATTTGCTATTAAGAGCATTTACGACGTACGGCATTTCATACAAACTTTCAAGCTCTTGTTTTTCGAAACGAATGAACCAATTTTCATGAAACTTCGTACGCATAAGCAGGATACCAAGGTCTAAAAAGTTAGTAAAGAACATTTTCGAAACGTCCTATTTAAAAAAGATAACTGATAGAAATGTCTGTATTTATGGAAAATTTAAAATCGGTCTAATTTGGCTGTTAAACTATTTTTCGAAAATGTTATAAACTAGCTTTTAAGACCTTTGTACCCTGCTTATGCGTACGAAGTTCCATTAAAATCAGTTCATTCATTTCGAAAAACGAAGGCTTGAAAGATTGTATGAAATGCCGTACGTCGTAAACGCTCTTAAATACCTATCAAAAAGTTACAAATACGCCACACCGTGAAAGTCTAATGACAATATTAATTGAATGACTCATAGACACTCCTAGTAGACAGTACAATCAAAATATTCAATAAGTACCAGATTACCCACACAATGGGGGTAAAAGTCTAAGTATGACAATATTAATTGCACGTAGCTGTAGCAATATACTTATGTCGAAATATCGCTATCTCATACTGCATACGCTGAGGACTTGTCTACCTCCATTCTCTGTCTACGGACTAGGTGGACTAGGTGGAATAGGTATCTGGATCACGTATTTTTTAATACTAAGAATAGGTGCACCTAGTCCCAAATTTACCTAGTACAACCCATCTCTAGTTCAAGCAGTGAGGAAAGTGATGTGCGTGGCGATTAGGGATGGTACGTATTTACGCGACCAGGTTTTTACACCAGGTATTTACTTCCAAGTACGTACACCAGGTACCGATCCGAAATACTTGCAAGACTTCAAAGTATTTTATACGGCTACTCGGAGTCGGACTCGCTCCGGTCGGGGCTTGACGATCGCCCGACTATGCGATTATGCTCCTTATCTGTAAGAGACTACGTAACAATTTCGTATGCAAGTCTATTCTAGTATATGGATTGTCTTTGCAAGTATTTATATGTAAACGCGATTGTGCTTCTTATTTATAAGAACTCACGGGTCAATTTCCTATGCAAGTATTTTTTCTTTCAACAGGGCTTGGATTGAATAAAAGTAGAAACTTTCGTCTCTATGCAGGTATTTATTTGTAAACGCGATTGTGCTCCTTATTCTTAGGAAGTCACGGTTCAATTTCCTATACAGATAGAAAATACTTTCAATTTCGTATGCAAGTCTATTCTAGTATACGGTTTGTCTTTGCAAGTATTTATATGTAAACGCGATTGTGCTTCTTATTTATAAGAAATCACGGGTCAATTTCCTATGCAAGTATTTTTTCTTCCAACAGGGCTTGGATTGATGTGAAAATACTTGCATAGGAAATTGATTCGTTTTGCCTCAGCAAAAAGGAGCATAATCGTATCAGAAAAAAAATACTTGCAAGGTTCAAAGTATTTTTCATTTGCAAATGCGATTGTGTAGTAGTTCTCTAAATATTCCAAAGTTGTCTGAGTACATAAACCGAAATCTGTGTAGGTGTGTGCATCAGGGAACTTTTTCTTTTCTTTTGAGTAGTTTGCGGCGCCATTCACCCTAATGACCATTAATAAAAGACACATTATTGCGTGAACGAAAGTATTTTAGAAAATATTTTGTTATGTTTACGTTTTTTATTTTTCTTTCGTCAGTTGTCGTTTGAGTGAGTGCATAGATGATACATATAAATACTGAGAAGTGAGTGCGAGCTTGTTATGCAATTTACCAACTGACCGTGACTTTCTTATTTCGCGAGTTTATTGAATTTAAACTATTAACAGTTAGTGTGTAAATAAACAAAACTGCTTTTTTATGTGTACGTGACTTTGTTTATTAGTTAGGAATGTAAATATTTAAATAGGTAAAAGACGATTTTTGAACTGTAGTTAAGTGTTTTCTTTTAAAATTGATAAGACTTACTAGTTGTAAATAAAAATACAGTTACAAACCATGGCTCCTAAGAAAAGTTTGGCTAAAATAAAGCTGAATGTAAAATGTGCAAAGCATTAATATCATACAAATCGGGAGTGTCAAACCTTATACCTTATGCTTGCATGTGCAAAGAAAACATATTTCCGTGAATTTAATTAAGTGAATTATTAATTTCTGTAAATTAAGTAGGAAGGAAAGATTTCATCTACAAAAGCCGTACTAGATTGTGGCATGGTACGACCTGGACTAGTAGACTGAAATCCGAAGTGGCTCAAAATACTTTCTAGTATTTTAATACCTGGTTTCCAACCCTGGTATTTTTACAGACTCGTACTTGCAAGCCCTGGTATTGATATTTGCAAGTATATCTCATCTCTAGTGGCGATGTTGGTCCCTCAAGTGCTAAAAAGGAATATTGCCAACAATTCTGAAAAACAAGTAAGTAAATAATTAATGTTATTTTTTTAATGTAAATATTTATGTTTTTATTTATTTAATATCATATAGCAATTAATATTGACGAACAAAGTCATAAAGCAGTTTATTTTTCTATCAATATTTAAACAAAGTTTGTCTGTAATTTTACTGTAATCGATTTCTAAATCTACTGTATTGTTTTCAGAAACTCCTGTATTTTTTAGCTGGCAACACTGTAATTTTACTTTTGAAATCTGGAAGCACTGGTACAATCCATCTCTAATAGTAATTCATTCACAATATTATAAACTCCGCCGAAGCGAAGTATTACAAAAATGCTCAAGACTCATTTGAGTGTTCCCCTCCACGGAAATCTTTAGTAAAAGGCGAAAGATTTATGCGTTTTGAAGGGAAACCAGAGATACCAGACGCGGGCTGACCGCGAGACCCAACCGAGCGGCGGAGAATCTTAACACCGACATTCAGAAACGTGACGTAAGGGTACAACGCCATCTATTGAGCCAGAACGAACTACACATACTATAACAAAAAAAATAGTGAGCCGAAAAGAAGTGTATTGTACTAGGGTGACGTAACAATAGGTAGCGTAGAGAATAAGGACAATATTGTATAGATAGTGCAATCCACGAAAACGCGCCCCACCAATTTTAGGCTGAGGGGATCGCGGGGTGCGGGGGGTTTGTCTCGATCGTCAGTCCGTCAGTCGCGAACCGTCCGCGGTTCGCAAAGAGTAAAGTAACTATAGAGAGAGCGAGGCGGTTCGTTGCGCATGAGTAGCATAGTGTATGTTGCAAAAATCTAGACACGGCACGAAAGTTGCTCTACTTTACATTTATTTAAAACTAGCTGTTGCCCGCGACTTCGTTCGCGTGGGAGGGTTTTCCAACGTAAATTCTGATCCTGTGGGAATACCAGGATAAAAAATGTATATACAAATGTCGAGAAAATCTCAGCGTGTTGTACTTAAAAGCCAGGTATGTAATTGTTTAGAAGTTTGTATGTATTTTACATGAAATAAGCAGAGGAAAGTAATTTAATTTTGAGAATAGCAAATTTTACTGAAATAAGACTTCATTTCATGTGTAAATGAAGAAAAATAAGTATAATAAAAATTTAATATTCTTTTTTAAAAGGCACGAGAAATTATTTCAAAAGTTTACGATTTTATGAAAAAAGAAGCAAATAATAATTATGCAGAAAAACTCACTGATGCGCGATTGAGAACCGCACAGGCTGTTGGAGTATCTGAAAGCACAATGACTAGAATTCTACGTGAAAGAAAGGAATATACTAATACAGGGTGGGCCATGAATTAGTTAACATTTAAATGTAACTTACCGCGCAAACAATTGCCGCGCGGGGCGCGGGCGCGGGCGGGGGCATTAGCTCGCTTCTTGGAAATTTAGTCGCAATGGATCGCTTCACGGGGCCGCAACGCGCTTACTGCGTGAAACAGTTTTATTTAAACAACTTTTCGCTCATTACTGTGAGACGCTTATTTCGCGTTGAATATGGTTTACACGACTTAAGTCAGTGTCCAAGTGCTCCTTTAATAAAGAAATGGGCGAAGAAGTTCGAAGAGACGGGATCTACACTAAATGTGAAACAAACCGGCGGCCCGCGGACTTCTCGGAGCGAAGAGAACGTGCAGCAAGTTTCCGCTTTTGTTCGACGTGATCCAGATTTATCGACACGCAAACGTTCGGCTGAATTAGGATTATCCCGCACATCATTACGCCGTATTTTGAAATTAGATTTGAAATTACATCCATATAAGATCCAGCTAGTGCAAGAACTAAACCCTAATGATTTAAATTTGCGTAAGTCATATGCCGAAACAATGTTAACTCGATTCAGTAATTTTCACAACATCTTATTCTCTGACGAAGCCCATTTCCACCTAAATGGACATGTAAACAAACAGAATTGCAGGTATTGGAGCAGCGAAAATCCTAAAGCTAAACATGAGAGGCCACTTCACTCTCCTAAGGTAACTGCTGTATGGGCTGCAATTTCAGCAAAAGGAATCATCGGACCTTACTTTTTTGAAGATTCTCGAGGCCGTTCAGTTACTGTTAATTCTGCCGAGTATGTGAAAATGTTACGGGAGTTCTTAGCACCGATGCTACTGGAATTTGCTGGCTATAATCGTAAGACATGGTTTCAACAAGATGGAGCCACGTGTCACACATCGAACGAGTCCTTGCCGGTGGTCAAAGACATGTTTCCGGAAAAGCTGATATCCAGACGGGGTGACATCCCATGGCCACCCAGAAGTCCAGATCTATCACCAGCAGACTTCTTTTTATGGGGTTATTTAAAGAGTCGTGTCTACATTGATAAACCGAATACACTGCGTCAACTTAAATAAAAAATCATCGAAGAGATGTCGGCGATCTCGCTGTCTCTTTGCAGAAGAGTATTCGAAAACTTTAGGACTCGCTTAGATGAGTGCAAAAACCGAAACGGTGGTCATTTAGACGAAATAATTTTTAAAAAATAAATTACAACTAATTAGCTTTCTCGTAAATAAACGATTTCTAAAATATGTTAAATGGTTTTTTTTTATACGATTTTTTCAAATGTTAACTAATTCATGGCCCACCCTGTACAATGAAGCAAACTACAGTACCTGGTATGGAATCAAATATAACCATGGAGACGGATGCGACAGTCCCAAGTACGGAATCTGAAAATGAAGCGAGTACGTCGCATTCGAATTCAGTAGGCAGAAGTGCTCCTATTTTTACATCACCTATGAAGAAGAGAAGGGTAAGACCACGAAAAATTAATACAGACGAATTTGATATTGGTGTAGTCCGAAGAACTATCCAACATTTTCATTTTCCAATATATCAGTACTTAATATTGTTTTGAAAGACCGTATAAAATTTGATGGATGTATGACCCTAAGAACATTGTTACGTAAACTTGGTTATAAATGGAGAAGAACTGAGAATAACCGGAAAGTGCTGCTAACCAAAAAATATTTAAAAACTTTTTTGCAAAAAATAAAACCGACTTCCATATCAAAACACTACAAAGCCAAAAATAATTTTAATTTCGGTAGTCGGTGTTATTGGTTTTATATTTTCTTTTTTTTTTCACACCGCCTTCCGAAATTAAAATTATTTTTGGCTTTGTAGTGTTTTGATATGAAAGTCGGTTTTATTTTTTGCAAAAACGTTTTTATTTTCGCGCTTTTTAGTGGATCAGTTTTAAATAATCTAGTTACAAAAGCCAAAATGTCGACTACTTATCACCTTCACCAGCAGAGTAAACGAAAAGATCGTCTATGTAAATATTTTTTTCAGACTTTTGTCTATTTTTCAGAAACGGCTTGTTCGATTTCGATAAAATTTTCATGGGACCATTTGGAAAGTATACCCTTTCCAACGAAAAAAGAATTTTTCAAATCCGTTGGCAAGCGACGGAGATATGCCCGAATAAACATAAAAAAAAAACAAACAATAATAATCCGCGAGTTGACAACTTTGTAAAAATTGTTTGAAACGCTTCAAAGCGCTTCATGTGTACTCGTAAAATAATATTTTATTCATCACTTAACCTTCCAATTAAAATATAAGTAATTTTTTAATTTATTAAAAATCTAGGGCCTTAATCGTGGCATTGTGGTCACGTGACTACGTATGACGTCATCGTTCAAAAAACAACTTTCCTGGCATTTGGCACATGAATGAACTTCGGGTATTTTATGATATTTTACTCTATTATGAACGTGAAAAATGATTATCAGTGCTGTGACTGCACAGAAGGTACTGACCTTGTTGTGGGAATACTACTATAAAAACGCCAACGAAACTATTTATTAATGTCCCTTTAAAAAGAGATTTTTGCAAGAAGTGGTTAGAACTTCTGTGTCAAATCCATCCAAAGGTTGTTTGTAAAAGATCGCTTTTAGCGATAAGACCGCCCATTGTATCACCCTTTTTAGTTGTTAAGTCCATATTTGTTTACTGTTATGGTGTACAATAAAGAATATATCTATCTATCTGCTTTTTTGAAAAGACAAAAAAAAAGAAACTCATCGAACAACTATTACAGGACGATAAGTCAAATGAACCAGAAGAAAGTCAGAAGAAGTCAGTTATGAAATGTAATGAAATATTTATTTGTAAATTGGTTATAAATAATACTTTTACACGTCATGTTTTTTTGCGTGTTTAGTTTAGCTAGATGAGGCCGATATTTGTTAACTGACTACTCTGAGAAGAAACACCGAAACAAACTCCCTCTGAGTTTGTCGTCAACGTCTCTTTTAAAGTCCAGACAATTTGTGTTTGTATATGAGAAGCATGTAGGTTCATGTCTTTGGTATTCTTTTGAGGAAATAACCACGCAAATTTGAGCGGACCTGTCCAGACAGTGCAAGCAGTTAGTTAGTTATTCTTTTCTTATTTTGTCTTACGCACCAACCAAAGATAACCAGTCAGCTGTCAAAATATTGAACGATGACGTCTCGTTTTCTGATTGGTGTTTCTAATCACGTGACTCACAGATAAAAAGTCTCATTTTTCTCAAGGGAAAATAAAATAAATAATTAATAATCTTTTCTTCATTTGTACTATTTTGTGCTTCATATCAATAGATTTACATAATTAAATAGTTATTTTAAATTTTAAAACATACTGTCAACTCGCGGATTATATAATAATAACCTCCTTTTTTAGAAGTCGGTTAAAAACAGGTAAAGTATTTTCGTAATGCAAGTAGACCTACAGTGTACACAGATGAATCATATATTCATACTAACCATATGCAAAAAAAATCTTGGGCCGAAACGGTTCTAAAACAGCAATAAAACAAAATTTAACAAAAGGAGTACGCATAATTATAGTACATGGCGGAAGTGCAGAGGGTTTTGTACCAAATACATTGTTGACATACAGAGCAGAGATCAAATCCGGAGATTACCACGACAACATGAACACAAGAAGCTACTTAAAGTGACTAAAGGAGAAAGTAATACCAAATCTCCCAAATGATACCGTGGTAGTCTAGGATAATGCAGCCTATCACAACACTATTTCGGAAAAAATACCAACATCCAACTCCAACAAATTAGCCATGCAGACTTGGCTGAATGCAAAACATATCCATTTCGAACCAAGCTTCGAAAAACCTGAACTTTATGACCTAATACTGAAAAACAAAGAAAACTTCCCCAAGTACAAAGTTGACGAATTATTGAAAGAACATGGATTCACAGTGCCTCGGTTGCCTCCTTATAATCCAGATTTGAACCCAATCGAAAACATTTGGGGTATTGTAAAAAACGACGTTGCTAGCTTCAAAATAATGTCCTCACATTAAACGCGGACAAAACCAAATATATTACCTTTTCCTTAAAAAATCTCACGCAAGCGGATTCAATGACAGCGATGTATTCCATTGTAGCTCACTTATGTCTAAACCCAAACATCAACACGTGCGCTTGTTCCCATATTAAGAAAGAAAACAGTGTAAAGTACTTAGGCATAATTCTAGATAACACCTTAAGATTCCAGGAGCACATTAACAACCTTAGTAATAGACTGCGCAAAGTAATATATGTCTTTAAAACACTGAGACATGTTGCAGATGAAAGAATGAAAAAAATTGTATATTTTGCTCTCGTTCAATCACTACTAACATATTGCATAACATCATGGGGTGGTGCCCCAAAATGCACAATCTTGATATTGGAAAGAGCACAGAGAGCTATTCTAAAGGTTTCTTCATACCTACCTTTTCGATATCCCACTGAACTACTATACAAAGAGACCAAAGTTCTGACTGTACGTCAGCTTTTTGTTTTTCATGCGGTTCTAAAACAGCATGGACTTCTAACCTATAACCCCACACTGCTACGTGGTGGAAGACGGTTTGAACCCGTAGGCCGTTGTCAAAATAGGCTCTACTCGATGTTCTCGAAGCGCTTCTTTTGCTATTTAGGACGATATCTATATAATAAAATCAACAAGTCACTTTTTGTTTATAATCTCACCAATACCAAGTGCAAAACCAAGTTGAAGGGTTGGCTCCTGGAATTGAACTACGATGATACAGAGAAACTACTTGCTGCCCCAGTTTAACTAGCTTATAAATTAACACCGGTACTACATATTCCCTGCTACACTTATATCAGTTTATACCAAGTTTATACACACACTATTACTTACATACACACAACACACTCTACTATACACACATACATATTCATATACATGCACACACAATTACTAATTATACTAACACTAGAATAATTTATGTTAAATGATATTGTAAATTGTAAACTTATTTTTGTTTTTTTTTTGTTTTTGTTTTTTGGTTTCTTATTGTGTATTTACTACTTTTAACATACTGTACTGACCATGTTACAGATTTTTTCACCTGCATATTTATATAAATGTAACTGTTACCTTAGGGGTGGAGACCTGGTGTCCTGAAACACAGACCTTCCGTCTAGCTTAGGCACCAGTCTCCCACAATATTTTGTAAAATAAATTTGTTGTTTAATGTACCGTTTTATATTGTGGTGAGAAAATAAATTATTTTGATTGATTGATTGATTGATTAATATCAATCAAAATTACACTTCAATTATGCCTTTTTTAAATGAAGCATTTGATCGTGTAAATAAAGATATAGGTTCAAAACTTGTCAGCACGTGGATAAAACAGAAGACGAATACATGAGATGTTGTTTTTTTTTTATGGATAATAGGCTCGCGTTTGACCACCATCTCACTTGATGGTAAGTGATGATGTGGTCGAAGATGGAGCACGCTTGCCTAGAAGTAACCTATTCACTCTTGACTTAGAGACTCCCAGGTTATAGCGATCAGGAAACACAGACTCCGGCAGAGAATTCCACTCTTTTACTTACTTTATTATAAATGTCAGTGATACATCAGACTCTGAATCAGATATTTCTGGAACGAGTGATTGACGATTTTGATTTCTCTTTAAAGTTCAATAAAACATTTTCAAGTATTTTATGTATGTCTACAATTACCACAACCTATTATATAAATATTATCGTATATTATCTAATACTCACATAAAATATCCACACCAAAAATTAAAAATATGTAAAATTGAAGTAGAGCATCTTTTCCTTTGACCGTGACGCTTTCACCTGATTAGTTTAATTATTGTAGTGTGCGCGTGCATTCATAGGTAATTAGTGTGTACCGATAACACTCACATTGTCCGATGCTTGCACACATATACTATAAACGGTTAAGAGGAATAGTGGGGCGCGTCTTCGTGGATAGAGGAATAGTGGGGCGCGTCTTCGTGGATTGCACTATCTTGTAATGCTTCACATTTTAAAACAAGAATCTCATAGGTATTATGTGTAAAAAGTTTCACTCTAAAATCTCACACCATGAAGGTTTTGTTTTTTTTTATTTACTTTTTATGTCAATTCAAAGTACCTATTACTACGAAACGTCAATTTCATGCTTTAACTCCTATAATGTTCCACGATAACTCATAAAAAGGATGAGCATCTCCACTCTATGACTCTACACACAATAAATGCAGTACGACTGCGGAACTCACTTCCACATAAAATTCGCGATGCTAAATCGATTCATATTTTCAAAATCCACTACTCTCTACCATCCCGTAGTTTTATAGTTACTAGCTGACCCGGCGAACTTCGCACCGCAATATTTTTGTTTTCGATATTTTCTCACCTTTTAAACCTTCCCTGTATGAGAGGGAACATAACATAGAAATAATTAATGAAATCAGTCCAGCCCTTCTCGAGTTTTAGCGAGACTAACGAACAGCAACTGATTATTATATATAAAATAGGTATATATTTTTACAGCATAATATAAATATGTAGTTTACTTCGATGTCTGTATATATTTGTTTATTCTATTTTATATATTTCATACATAAAATAGAATTTTCATATATAAAATAGACAATTTTACATATATCATTTATTTTATTAATTGAATATGTTTTAATTTATGTATGTAGTTTCATTTATGTAGACGTATACACACTGTGTCTAACATCTCTTCTTCAACCGGCATCATCGAGTTTAAATTTACGATAAAATGAAGTGTAAAAGAGTTATTTAATAAAAAAAAATTAAAATAAAGATCATTTATCAACTCTCCGGTCTGCTAGAAGAAATTTCTTATGTAATAAGCAGCACCTTTGAGTTCTTTTATCTGTATTTGTTTAATTTTTCTCTTCAAGTGGCATGTGTGTACATAAACAATACAAGACTCACGCGACCACGACGTGGAACATGAGAGGACAGACGGTGACGCAGGCTGTAACCACCACGGAGACACAGAGGTGCCAGTGCGCCAGGCCAGGCCTCCAGGCCAGCAGGAGCCACAGGCCGCACTCGATGCCCACTATCAGTGCCACCACGAACAGGCTGATCATGATGTTGGTGCCATACTGGGCGCACTTCGTGAGGCAAGACATGGCTGTGTTCTTGCGGTTCTGCTCGTTTAGGAGCTCCTGAAGATGGAGATAGAAGAGCTGGTTAACTTATGGCCTTTTTTACCCGAATGCGCGACGCAAAAGGCGGTAATGGGGGTTACCAGTATATGTTTTTATGAGGTTTGTTTTGTTATTTATTATTATTGTAAGGGATGTTTTCTCCATGACAAAGTCCTTAATTGGAACTTCAACAATATAAAGTATCTCTGTGGGTTTCTTAAAGTTTAGAATCACATAACATATAGAAAATAAAAATATAATTAAATATACTCGTATAAACCTTCAAAAGGCGTCTGGACGGAATTATATTTTTGTAATTTGTGAGTGTTTATAATTTAGTCAGCCTTCCTTGTCTGAAATAAAAGATATTGTATTTATATATATTTACCTCACTAAAACCACCAAACACCACCTGATGATCACAAACAGCACACAGAACCCGACCTAAGAGGCGACAGAGGCCCTGTTACCACTTAAAAGACCATTCCGGAACCCTCTTTCTGCAACGCCTACTAGGGTACAACACGACCCTAGAGAGGCTATCTTAGATATACCTAGGCTTCTGATATTTTTCCTGTACTACCTTTTGTTAAATGCTTCGTCATTAGACAAGGACTATTATTGTTAAATATCTCTTTAATATAGTAAATCTCAACCAAGTGAATTGCACATTGTTCTTATAAGAAATCATAATTAATTCTTTAAAGCTAATATTCTTTCAAGATTCTTCATTGTTACCTTAAACTCGTTGTAAAGACTGTTGGCATTAAGTTTGGCTGCTTCCTGGGTGACCACTCCGAAGTCCCAGCCGCAGAACACCTTGTTAGCGAACACGTGGCTCAGACCGCCTGAAGTCTCTATGAAGTTCAGGCGATATGAGTATGCGGTCCTGGAAACACCAGGGTATAGATGTTAATAGTGAACTAGCTTCTGACGTTTTGTAAGTACTCATGTAGGCCTTTGTGAACTAAAATATGTTTTATTTAATTTGAATACAACGATTTTCACTGTCCATCTTATAGGCATTTGCCCCACCGCCGACGATGATGAACGAGTAGCGAGCACGTAATTCCGATAGTTTTGGCGCTAGGCTATATGCGAATGTGCGAGTGTGACGGGCGATTACTCGCTAGTTGGTCCGCTGGAGCGCTATTTGGTCTCTGGGCGTGAGTTCTGATCGCCAAGCGAGCATCGCTGAGCGAGTATTATCTTTGACAACTCTTGTCGCTCAGCGACAAAACTAGTGTGAACAGTCAACAGTCTAGTGTGAGAGCAACTATTAATATATGCAATATCTTTTGTTTACACGGAATGTAAACTCTTTTGCAAAAAAACGGGCACTTAAGATTTTTTTTCTATACTTCAATGAAGAAGAACAAGAAATAGGTTTTATTAATTTGACGATGTATTGGCATGTTATTTGAAGCATCCTGGCATGATTCTTTACGTTCCAAATTTAAAATAAGAAATTAATAAAAGAAAAATAATGATTATTGTGGATTATTCTAAAATTGCTTTACTAATGGCGCGAATTGCTGAAACGATTTTTAACTGATTACGATATTTTAAAACTTTTTGAATATTTTCTGCAAATTAAACAATTTAATCTTTCTTTTTACATTAAATACCACTTTTTGATATGAGTGATAAAGCGATAAGGGCCGGTAAAATTATAGCCCTACTTGAAGAAGGTTGTTCGCAAACTTACGTGTCTCAGCGGCTAAATGTGAGTCGTTCACCTGTCCAGAGGACTTGGCAACGGTATCAAGAGACCGGTTCGGTCAAAAGAAGACCCAGTTCGGGAAGAAAACGATGCACAGAACCAAGAGATGACCGCTTTTTGGTGAGTCAGGCGTTGCGGAATCGTAAAGCGTCAAGTGTGGACCTGAAGAAAAGCCTTGAAGAAATAAGAGGAGTAGAAGTTAGCTTGTGGACGGTCAAGAGGAGGCTTTTGGCTGCCAATATCAGGAGTTACCGCCCAGCTCGGGGCCCTAAATTACTCCGTGAGCACCGTGTTGCTCGACTTCAGTTTGCTCGGAACTGTGCTTCATGGACTCTGGAGGACTGGAATAAAGTATTGTTTTCTGATGTAGCTAGAATCTCTTTGTGTGGAGAGGACCGACGCCGGCGAGTGCTGCGAAGACCACGGGAACGCTATGCGGAAGTGTGTTTCGAAGAAATCACTCCTTATGGTGGAGGATCCGTTATGTTTTGGGCAGCAATTAATTCGACGGAGCGTACGGAGTTAGTTTTCATAGAAAATGGAACATTAAATGCACACCGGTACATAATGGAAGTCCTAATTCCATATGCACAACCCACATTGACTGCACTTGGGGAAGATTCCATTTTTATGGATGACAATGCTCGCCCGCACCGTTCTGGCGACGTGGTAGCGTACATGCAAGAAGTTGGGATCCGTCGTTTAGATTGGCCAACTCGAAGTCCTGACCTCAATCCAATTGAGCATGTCTGGGATGTTCTAAAGAGACGGGTAAGATCAGTGCAACCTGCTCCACAAAACATCAGGGAGCTAAAAAGAGTCATTGCAGAAGAGTGGGAACGTATTCCTCAAAACGTTATCAAAAACATCGTGGAAAGCATGCCCAGAAGGATTCAAGCTGTGATTTTGGCAAGAGGAGGTCACACTCGTTATTAGGTTTTTACATTAGTAACTTTATTTAATTAAAAAAAGTAAAAAAAATTCTTGGTCTTTATTGCCGACCACTTCTTATTGTTTGGGCGTGTACATCGGTTTTAAAGAATCCGTCGTTTTTTTTCTTTTTATTGCCCGAATTCACTTCACGCGCATTAATTTACACGATTATAAGTATACAGACTACGTCAAAGCAAGAAATTTCATTTAATTAACTCAAATCGACCTTAGAACGTAAATTTCCTTAGGTGCCCGTTTTTTTTGCAAAAGAGTGTATATTTCACTATGCGTTTCTTGAGCGAGTAAATCACCGATAGTTAGTCGTTTTCCCGCCGGCAGTCGGACAATTGGCCTACTAAAATATTCAGATATTTATAAATAAATATTACTATTATGACATGGCTTAATAATAATAATCTTTTCAAAACAGTCTTAAGCCTAATACAATAGGAGGGTAACATAACATCTGTATTTAAACTACACTATAGAATTAGGCTACGTATAGGCATATTTTTGTAGAAACTTCTAGCACCCAAACTAGGATATGGTGTGTTTTTCTCTCAAGCTATAAACGCCAGGCGAGGCCAGGCTATGGCCAGGCCATGGCCTGACTGGTCTTATCTGTCTGTTGCCTCCCCAATGGATTTCTATCGTGACTAATCCAATACCACCTTCATCCAATGACTCTACTACTAGCTACAGGCTTGACGAAGTCGTCGGTTCGTCTGGCAAGTGGCCGTCACACACTATGCTTTCCAGTACATGGTCTCCACTTCAGGCTCTCGCCCCATCGGCCGTCTGGTCTTCTAACTATGTAGCTAGCCCATTCACGCGTCTCGTAGCCCGTCTACGATCTCTTCGCGAATTAACATAGAAATAAAGATTTAAAAAAGACTCACCGATAACACAGCACTCCAAAGAACATTAAATACAGACAGACCATGGTGAAGAAGTAAGCGAACGCCATATTGTATGTTAGCGTCGTTGGTGTAGCTATGGTGCCCTCGTGGTAATGGCCGTAGAAGAGAAGAGAGTCTGTCAGACCGCCCTGAAACCACAGTCACAAATTTTTTGTTTCCGAGATTTCGGCACTGTTGCAAGCGTCATGATCACGGATGAACTGAAGTAATTGATTAAATATCCTGTTTTAAGTTCTAATAATACCGCTAGTGACCAAACTTATACAGTCACAGATATTTCAAATATTTTCTTTATTTATTTGTTTCACCAACAATTGATTATACTGATACAAATACCTATATGAGATATAGATTTATGGACAAGCGAAACAATTTCTTACAGGTAAGCACATCAGGCATTATTATGAGTTTTATGAGTGCCTACTTCAAATTTGATGCCTACTTAAATACTCTGAGCATTATGGAGTATTATGCAATGTGGAGTAATATACAACGTGTAACGGAAACCCCATATCTATCCAAAAGGACTGAAGACAACATCTGGTATGGAGTCTCTATGCAAAGTTTCAGCTCAAAATAAGTGACTCACAGAATTGAAACCAAATTGTTGGTTTCGTATGTTTCTTGAATACCAATAATAACAAACGTGTCACAGCACTATGAGCGTCACCACTTTCCACGTCACTTGCCAATAAACCGATAATTCTCTTCATTCTTCTTAATTTGAAAAATTCGGTCTCTGGTATCAATGTATTGAAAATTCTAATAAGTTCTACACACGTAGACTTAAGATTACAAAACCCTTGCCATATCGTTTGTTATCATCCAAAGAAGCCGTGCCCTTGGTATGTATACTTGTATACTTCATACCATATGGCTTAATTTAACAAAAGCAATTAAAAAGGAGCTCGTGACTATATAATAAGAGCCGCACGGGTCGATCTTCAACGTTAAGCATTGCTTGCCGGGGTCGGTCCGTGGGTGGGATATTCTCATCTTAACATATTGAGATTCATTCCTAGCTCTGAAACCACGTCAAGCCGTTGGTCTCGGTTATCATTGTACATCTTAACAGTCGTTACGAGTAGTTAGAAGCCAGAAAATCTGACAGCAATTTTGCCAAAAAAATAAATTAAAAAAAACACAGTTGGGAAAAGGCTACGTACATTTATGTACAGTAGTTTGTCCTCGGGTTCGTCGCCCGCGTCTCGTCCTAGACGAACCCGATGATCCCACCTCAATCCGACAAGAGAGCAGTAGGGAAACTAGCACTCTTAGAAAACACATGAACAAAACGAGTTCCGTATTCCGGCCTCGCCGACGAGGCCCATCGCGACGTCCGTGTACTTGTAACGAAATCCCTCCCCGACCTTTGCCAAAAGAGCCAGCCCGCGATGCTGAGCCAGTAGCAATAAATAAACCCTTAAATAATAATATGACCCAGCCTGACTCCTTGCTGCCCTCTACCAACGACCCCGCTTTGCCGATGCCCGTACTCCACAGGGAGTGCCATTAGCGAGCGGTCGTTTAAATGTAAATATTAGTATGTAAGCCCTGGCTGGGGGTCTTTAAATTTAGAGGTCACCACAGGATCGTCCGGTTAAGTAGTAACCAGTCTTAGTGTGCTGAACGACGAGAGGCCCTAACTAAAAAAAAAATAGTTTGTCAGTTTATCCAATAGAAACAAACAAAAAATCGAAACATTTCCACAAGCAGTGTTACAAGCATGTTTAAAGGACCATCTTTTTGTATTTTTTACATCCAAAGAGTGCCAATTCTCAGCTTAATATCAATTTTTATTAACAGAAAAACACTGTCCCCACTCTACTTCTGTATCGTGAGTGCATTTTTACAAACACCCAGACCCGGAACATGTATTTTGTTCCAGTACGGGAATCGAACACCCGACACAGCGCAACAGCCAATCGATAAACTACTACGCCAACTGTGTCGTCTATGTATATTATGATGTCTTTTTTAAAACAAAATTCCAACTTTATTGGCAGAGAAAAGAACACAGATCGGTAGGAGAAAATATTCATACCGTCAAAATGTCTACAGTTTTGTGGGACATCGCTGTACATTATCAGAACTACATTGTACAGACGCCAGCACATGAAGCTACCCGAAACTGTCAAATTTTCCCAATCAACCTTGAACCTAATTTCTTTAACGATAAAGTTGAAAATCTATTAAAGAAATTTGACAGATTGTTGTAGGTTGATGTGCTGGCGTCTGTACCTTATAAACAATACTAAATAATAATTTGTCATCATCTTACCCCTCCCGTAATAAAATCCAGCACACCCAACTGAACCCTGTCAGCCTTCTCCTCATCATGCAGGGCTTGCGGAACGACTATGAAGGCGACAACCAGAATCGCCAGTAACAGGTCGATGGCGAACAGCCAGCGCAGGAAGTAGAAGTACGAGCCCACCGCCGAGCCGAAGTGGCCCTCGATCTGGCGGATGGGCTCGTACCAGAACTCGAACGAAAATACCACATCACGGCAGCGGTCGCGGACCTGACGAAATTCATTATAACTAGTAAACCTTTTTTTTCTGTATTTCTCCTTGCAAGCAATTTATTAGCTGTATTTACATAATCTTAGTTAGTTACTAATTTAATCTAATTTTGTAAACCAGAAACCGGGGCGACAAACTGTTTCTCCTTAATACAGGTTTCCCAGCAACCTAGCTAGGAGAACAGCAGCTCACCCAAAAAATTTTCGATTTGTAATGCATAAAACATAACTTTTTAGAACATTATTATGTACAAATTCCCTTTGAAGAAATAAACGATTTATTATTTAAAGTTGTGTCGGTGGTATGATGATATTGTGGCCGTGGCCGGCCCCACCTAGACTAGGATAGCCTCAAACAAAGGAATGACATAAGATGGAGGCCTTCGCCCTTAAATGAGCACCCAATTAGTACCTAAACAATTTTGATATTGTTCCGTCCGATGTGTTTCCGAACGTACCTTTTTTTGACATAAAGAAATTTGATCTTGACATGACTTGACAGATAGACTTTGCTTCCGTTGTTGAAAAATGTCCGCCTTGGGACTTTGATTTTATTGTAATAGGGAAGATGCAATATTTTTATTTTTGTTTTCATTTTAAAGAATTCGATGTAGAATAGACCACAAATATATTAAAAAATTAAATCTTTGTAATTTATCGGAAAAAATGCGGTTTTAAATAGACAGTTTAAATTTTCGCGCGAAAACGGACCGATAGTTCCGATGACGTCATTCCTGTCTGTCACTGGTACTTGTTCGTCGTTGGCTCATACTTATACATATTTTTTCGACTTTCAAGATTTTTTTTGTGAAATTTTAAATGGACTATCCATCAATCATCAGGTGATCATAACAATACCACTAATATTCCGAAAAAAAGCCGTGTTGACTCTAAATTTCGTTTAACTACTTCAACAAAGTTTCCAAATAAATTGTTTGTGACTGGGCCTCTTCTGACCCAAAACTGAGAAAAAAGTGGTTTCAAGCTGCATAGAGAAATGACAATTATTCTCCAAAGACCATTATTCGATGCTGTGAAGATCACTTTAACGTAAGTCGGCGAATATACCTACTTGTTATATTTTGTAGTTAATCTGCTTTGTACGCAAAAATACGTTGGTTACCTACCTAATACTTACAAAACTTGTCTATAACGTCATTTTAATTTTGCAGTTGGAGAACGACGTTGAAAATTGGATAAAGATTAAAATGTGTGGATGAAAACTTTTCTTGAAAAAGGTGTGGTACCTCATATTTTAGAAAGCCAAAACAGAATGATGCCACTGAAACCTAGATCAGTAATAATGAAAAGGAATAAACGTGAAATTCTTGAAAATATTGAAAATACGCCGGGTATAATTTTGATTTATTCTTTCAGATTTATTCTTATACTAGAGACAAATAAACATTCAAACTTTCAAATTTATAATAATATAAGGATAATGCTTTCTAATGAGGAACTATATTATATTTACTTGTATACCTTTATACTATATTCTTGCATTATTGTAAATCAAGTGTGTGTTTAAATTATTGGTGTAAAATAAAGAGTATTCTAACTATCTATATTATTATGTCTTTCATGTTTCAGATCCATCTTCAGTGTTCATTAATCACAGAAACACATGGTTCTCAAAATATTAAAATATCCAATGATACAGGTGTACAGGTGTCTATATATCCTTATAAACGAACGATCGAAATAACTGATATATGTAGAAGCCGCTGAATAAAATACAAAGTTAAACAACTATGATTTATACATACCGTAGTAATTTAGTCCCTTTCATTTCTACACTTGAAAACTCTGCACTTTCGAGAAAAAGTTACAACCATGTCAACACTAACTCTTGGTGAATTCCTGGAGTCTGCCTTGAAAAACCCAACTTCCATTTTTATTAAAAAAAACCGCAATTAATATTGCCGTAAAATGATAATATATTCACTTTTACAATCATAACCTCAAATAAGTTTTTATAACAGGAGTGACGTCACTAAACGCTCATTGGTGTTTTGAAATACGTTTCGTTTCAAGTCATTTTTAATTCGTAATTATTGTTAAAAATCAACATTATGTATAATAAAAATGGTGCAGTGGCCCTTCTTCTTTTATATTTTTTTAACATTTCAATCATAAAATTTTCATAAATATTATATTTGCATCTTCCCTATTGGAAATATCGTGTCCAATCGCCCGTTGTAACCGATATTTGGGTCGCGATTGGCGATGAGTTGAAGTTGTAATCCCGAATTGACTAAAACCCTGGGATATTTTGGAACATAACGCCGTATTGTCGCCAGACCGTATGGCCCGCGAGTTTGCTTAAAAGTAATGGTGACTTAGTGATAAATAGCTGCTTCAATCTGGTGCGAAGTTTGTGCTGACCCCCGGCCTGGACCACATATTGAAGCTTGCGTCCCTTGTGATCGCCGTGACTCCACTCAACACCATTACACATTCAAATATACTTACATACACACACACACGGACGTGATCAGAACAGATCCTCGCTTGGCGTCTAGAACTGGTAAGTCAAATTGTGTAAAGTTAACTATTTATTGGTAAGGCCTAAGAGCCTATAGTTTGTTTGCAAGCAACGGCAAAGCTCCACGTACCGTGGACAGTTCAGCATACCAGTATCGTTGCGCTGGCTTGGTACTGAACAGATATTATGTACCAAATCTACTTTATTCCAATTTATTCAATGAAATCAATTAAATTTATTTAAAAATGTAATTTATTTGATGTAATTATTGTTAATGCATGTTATTACGACTGAATTTACAAATTTTAATATATTATGAAATGAATTACATATTTATTTTTGGGAAATAAAAATATTATTAAATTGAAAATAGGTATTCGGATCCTATGTAAAAGGTGCAGATTTCAGAAAACAAAACAATTAATCTAAGACTTCACGAAAATATATAGTGTAGACATGTGTAACTCACCCTTTTCCATGCAAATCCAATTCGGTACTTAATTCGCTTCCACAGTGAGATGGGCCGGCGTTTAGACCGGAGGCTGACTGACGCAGACAGCTTAGCTCGCACGTTCCTCTTCATCGTCAAACCTTGAGGGAGATCCCTTAGTGCTTCTCTGTAAAATAAAACTATTTCTGTGAATTGGTGACCATCGTTGGTCTCGGCTGACATTTGAACATCTTTGACGATCGTTTCTCTAATCTGTACCGGTAATCGGTACCAATCTTGCTACAGAGTATGCTGTGGTTGAACGTAAGACAGTTGCTAAACGTAAAACTCTAATACTCAGCTGTAATCGGATAGAGCGAAACTGTTGCAATTAGATATGTGTATTTTTTTTTTTCTTTTTTAGTGTTTTCTTTTTAAAAAGGGGGGAATAGTTAAAAGTAACATGAGCATATTACTGATCTTGATCTCACCGGATGATACGCAATGGAAGTCTTCGATGAAACAAGTGAACACAGATAGCAGAAGAAACAGGTCACTCTTGCTTGTTCGGGTAACACTCATTTTGCGTACTATTGCCTCAATCGGAGATCACCACGTAAAATCGAAAGTCAACTAATTTTAATAGTACTTTTGTGTGACGGTGCCGAAAAAAATATTTTTTCTTTCTTCTTCTTTCTTTACAGGAAGATAGAGGAGGTTGTAGGGCAATATTTGGGATTTAAACGAGAATAATCTCGAGAGTAAACTGGAATAGGAATAGAAAACGTGCACACGCTTCTAACATTTTATAAGTGCCCATGTCGCAGGCCCCCAGTCCAGGCCTATGTGAAATAAAATATTTTTTATTTTGATTCAGCCTAAGTCACAGGCAAAACTCATCATCAAAAAGATGTAGAATTCTATGCCTGGTGATTATATTATTATTCGTGGTGGAGTATGGGCCTGTGTGCCAGCAATGTGATCATAGGCTGAATTCTATCTCTGCTTGTTTTTTATCATATTAAAGATTAACTATCTCTACTAAACCAACCTCCGTAACTCCTCCGCCTCAGGATCGTCTTCCATCAGACGCTTGTGCTGTTCCATCTCCCGCACGATGATGTCCGCCTGCTTGTCCGCCGAGTCTGGCGTGTCCACTTCGGCGGCGTCTATTTCTTCCAACAACGCATTGTGCTCCGAGTTGTTGCGACGGAGTCTTAGTGTGTCTATAGAATAACAATTTGATGTTTCATACATTTTTAATAACCTATAGAATATTGGTATCTAGCAGTTGAGCGGGGCTTCACTTCCATGGACGTTATCATAATAAAAACATTATTTTCGGTCCTTTCTCAAGCTTCAAGCTACTTCAATACCAAATTCCATCCAAATCCACCCAAGGAACTTTGGAAGATTAGCACATTGAAACAAACTTTTCCACTGTATAATATAGTAGGTATAGATTTCAGAGGTGGCCATATTTATGGGTAACGTTTAAATTAAAATATACAGTGCTAATTACAATAGCTTTATTTATTTACACTTCATGCACATAGGTATAAAGGCTGACTTGGCGTAGGTATTCTCTACCAGTCAACCATGACTGGTGAAGAGATTGCGTGGTAGGTGTAATAGTTGAACGTGAGAAGCGATATTTTTTCAATAGTGTGATGGGTGGGGCTCGAACCCGCGAACTCTCGATCACATGTCCGACACTTTAACTATTAGGCTATTGACGCTTCATTTTCATTCAAAAATTACTTTAAAAAATCCAGAAAGTAGTAATTTTTTTTTTTTTTTATTGAAAATAGGTTCGCGTTTGACCACTATCTCACCTGATGGTAAGTGATGATGTGATCGAAGATGGAGCACGCTTACCTAAAAGTAACCTATTCACTCTGGACTTAAAGACTCCTAGGTTATAGCTATCGGGAAACACAGACTCCGGCAGGGAATTCCACTCCTTAGCCGTACGCACAATGAAGGTATTCCCAAAACGTTTTGTGCGTATGGGTGGGATTTCCACCATGTAACGATGGCGCTTCGCCGTTTGTCTCGTAGTTCGATGATGGAACGGGCTTGGCGGAATTAGATTGTGTAATTCCATCGCACACTCCCCGAAATGTAACCGATAGAAAACCGATAGACTTGCAACTCGTCGTCGGTGTTCAAGGCTCTGGAGCTTTGACTCGACCAGTGCATCGTTGCCAATGAGTCTCTTGGCCCGCTTCTCGATAGACTCAAGCGCGTCCAGTTGGTATTTCGCAGATCCATCCCAAAGATGAGATCAGTATTCCATACACGACCGAACCTGGGCTTGATACAATTTGAGCAGCTGTTCCGGTGTGAAGTACCGTCTCACCTTGGCTAGGATTCCCAATTTTTTTGATGCTAACTGAGCCTTAGCCTCGATATACGGGCCAAAATTGAGTGTGGATGTTAAAGTCACCCCAAGAAGCTCAATATGATCGGTTATCGGCACGGTTACACCACGGAAAGTAGGAGCCGGTTCGAATTGGCTCCTTTTTGCGGAGAAGAGACACGCCTGGGTCTTAGCTGCATTAAACTTGACCAGGTTGGCGTCGCCCCATTCGGAGACAGCCTTCAAGGTCAAGTTCAAGCGCCCAACCATGTCCTCACGTAGAGACTGGATCTGTGAACCACCAGCTCGCGCGCTGGACACATATCTCTCAGAAACTGTGCTGTCGTCTGCATACCCAAAGGTACCGGGCATTAGCAGATCGTTAATGTGCAGCAAGAATAAAGTTGCTGAGAGAACAGACCCCTGAGGGACCCCGGCATTAACTGCCAATTGGCCAGACGAGCAGCCATCAATGACTACTCGAATGGACCGATCCCTCAGGAAGTCTTCAATCCAAACGCAAAGTTGAGTGGGTAAACCGAAAGAAGGAAGCTTAGCAATAAGGTTATCATGCCAGACCCTGTCAAAAGCCTTGGAGATGTCAAGGGAAACAGCAAGTGCTTCCCCTTGCCTCTCCATGGCCTCACTCCAGATATGAATGGCATGCGCTAGAAGATCCCCAGTTGACCGGTTTTTGCGAAAGCCGTATTGCCGATCACTGAGGATGTCGTTGGCTTCTAGGTATGCCAGGAGCTTACTATTAAGTACACGCTCCATACTCTTACAGAGTATGGACGTGACTGAAATAGGCCTGTAGTTGGCCGGGTCAGCACGACTGCCCTTTTTGGGTACAGGCTGTACGTTAGCCAGCTTCCATGCTTTCGGCACCTTTCCAGTCTCCAGCGAAAGGCGAAACAGGCGTGTCAAGATTGGAGACAATTCAGGTGCACAAGTTCTAAGAACAATTGCTGGTATCCCGTCGGGGCCACTAGCTTTGTTCACGTCAAGATTACGCAGCACTCTACGGACGTCCTTATGATGGATGCGAATGTCCGACATACACGTCTCGCATCCAATAGGAGCATCAGGGGGGTGAACGCCACTACTATCCAGACGCGAAGACTCCGCGAAGAGAGCGGCAAACAAGTTTGCTTTTTCCTCAGCGGAGTGAGCCAGAGACCCGTCAGGTTTGAGCAGTGGTGGTAGTGAGGGGCGACAGAAGTTCGATTCGACCGACTTTGCCAGGGACCAAAACGCTTTGCTTCCAGCAGGGTATGAAGCGAGTTTATTCCCAATTCGGCTAACGTGGTCAAACCGAGCCCTCCGCAAAACCTTCTTGCTGGACTTGGCAGCCCTGTTAAAGGCTCTCTTCTTCTGATCCACGTCATTTGGTTTGCAGTTTCGAGCATCGACCCATGCTAGGCACGCCGCGTGTTTAAGCGCTTCAGCGCGATCACATTCGGCGCCAAACCAAGGTCGAGCTTTGCCGGACATTGTTAGGACAGAGAACGGAATGTAGTACTCCATCCCCTGTCACAAAACATCTGCCACGGCGTCTGCGCACGACGATGGATCATTTGAAGAAAAGCAAGTAGGCTGCCAAGGATAGCATGCAAAGAAAGATCGCATGCCATCCCAATCCGCTGACTTGTATCGCCAAACCCGCCGAGTGCCTTTAAGGCTGAGATCGGGCGGAGAGTAGACGGATACAGACTTCACCAGACAGTGGTCGGAACTACCTAACGGTGAAGATATCGTTACCGAGTAGCGGTCTGGATCTGTAGTCAGCAGAAGGTCCAAGCAATTGGCTGTGTGCGACTCAACATCCGGCACCCTCGTTGCTCCCTGGACCAGCTGAGTGAGATTTAATGCAAGTGCAAGATTGTGCATTTCTCGCCCAGCATGGTCCGTGCACTGGTATGGGAAGAGCCACTCCTGGTGATGGGCATTAAAGTCCCCCAGTAACACGAGCTGAGCTGAAGGGTACCGCTGCTGGGCCGCATCTGCCGCCTCACTGATGTACTGTGTGAGCCTGGTTGTCTCATGATCTCCGCTGTGCGAGCGGTAGACACAGGCATAAATAATTTTGTCTATGCCCGTGTCCACCAGAACCCAAAGCGTAGAGAACCTGGAGTCCTTAAGATTCCGGAGACGCCGATAGCAGATGTCGTCGCGGGCGTACATATACACACCCGCACGTGGTTTAAAGTTGTGCTCCAAGGTAAACCCTGGGTATAAAAGATACGACACGTCTGACGGACATCTGATCTGCGTCTCCGAAAGAAACAGCAGAGCAGGTTTATCAGTCTCGAGGTGGTGGTGGACTGCGACGAGATTTGAGTGCAGACCTCGGATGTTACTGAGATGCACTTTGAGAGAGAGGGAGTGCAGCCGCTGTTTAACTCTGCTCTGTTTTTTCCGTTTCATACATTTTTGAGAGTGAAGAGGAGAGGAGAAGGAAGTGAAGTGAGGCTCCACGCTGTTAACCCCCAGACCCGCACTAGACGGATGGTATCGATTGGGGGACTAGTCTGGAGACTGCGGGGACGCCCGAGCCCCCCCGGGAATGTCCATCGGGCCCTCTCATCTGGTCGCCAACCAGCACGATGGTGCATTCCGGGATTTTTCGACAGTTGGCGGGGTAGCCTTTCATGCGTGGCTGGCACACTACTTGGGCCCCCAACTACCTGCGGTCGGCCAGCGGTGCACCGTGCCTCGGATCCCGCTACCCTCCGCGACTAGTCTCCCGATACGTCCGCACCAGTGCGAGCCAGATTGGTCTTTCAGCAGTGAAGCAACTACTTCGACCCAACTCCTTGAAAGGCTACACAGGGCATCATACCGGAACACAGCTAGACCCTTTGGCGGTACGTCTTTGCCCTGTGGGTGGTCACAAGCCTGCGGTTTTAACCTACCACCAGTTTAATGTCACCTGATTAGCTCCACCCGGGGACCACGTGTAGGGATTCTCAAAGGGGTATTCTCCTACGGACGCGGGTGACTCGGCCCCCACAAAAATTAAAACAGAAAAATACATAAATAAAATCAATAATGTAAATATAGCTTACAATTTGTCATTTTTTTTTTAATTCACATCCGTACTAGAAAGGATCAAACCTACAAACATAACAACTTTTTCACTATAGGTTATTTATACCAACCAAGATATAAATAGTAAACAGTATTGTAAAAATACATTTTTTAACATGTTTTCCTTGTTCAAGATTCGAGAGCATCGCTGATATTGAGTTTAATAATATTGTTTAGTTTTAAATAACTGTTTTATTAATTACTAGCAGTCGCGCGGCTTCGCTCCAGTGACTTTATAACGATATAAAAACATAACCCTCTTTCTTTTGTAGTCGGATAAAAATATGCCCATAACCATCCTCGGTCGAGAGGCGAGGATCGAGGGCGGCCACGGCGCCTGAACCTGAGCATGTTCGAGCCGTTCCAGCCCGGACACGACAGACAAATAACAAATATATATAAATAATGAACACTACCTCGTTTTCTGACAGCATTGAGATCGAATATTTCAATATCATCAGCTATCACAGACATGATGATAACATTTACTTGCAGCACATTGAAGCAAAAAAAATGACGTATTAAAGTGTTATTTATAACCAATTTACAAAAATAAATATTTCATTACTAAACAACACTACACCTCACTACAACGATGTAAATAATTTACATTAAATAATATTATTTTCAATGTAAACTAGTGTATATATTGAATGTATAATGTGGCAGAACATATAAGGTAACACTGACTGCACTCTGTTTAAAAACTGTATGAAATTGAGCTAATTATTTCGTCCTGTAAAGGTGTTTGTGCACTGCAGTGTAACAAGTTTCTAAGTACACTATGTTCTTTCAAGTGCTCGTCGGTTGTCTGGCCGCTTGTTTACACCAGAAGTGTATCGCGTTTACTGAATGAGATACCAGGAAAATTACGCACAGCTATTGTGCAAATTATAGGAAGACTATAATGTTTACAAATTAGAATCAAGTTCGTTACCAGGTGCGCAAACGCATGTAAAAAATGGTATATACACAGTACAATTATTCCCTGAGTATTACTCGCCTACACGTTTGTTACATATAAAGAATAAATTGTAAATCCGTAATTGGCTATAAAATTAAATATAAGATACTATAACAAACATTGTTTAAGAGCTGTGAATTTTGTTATAAATAAATAGGATGCTAAAAATATTTAATTAGATAGTATCCAATGTAAAAGTAGTATCGTCGTTTGAGAGCTGAAATACAGGTTTATTTATAGTTCAGCCTAAATTGCTAATTTAGTGTACTCGTATGTTCTAAGAAACCGCTGTATTTCGCAAAGAATTTTTTTTTTTTTGGAGGAATAAATAAATACATTTTAATATACTTGATGTTTGTGTATCACATGTATGAGCCTTTAAGTTTAGTTACACTGCAGTCGAGAGCGACGTTTATGATAATAATTAGCGGTGGTTAGCTATTATGATCGTTTGTAACACTTATCTGAGTAATGAACCCTTATTAAACTATAATTGAGTAAACGCCCATCGTGCTCTCCACTTGCAATGCTGTTTTTAATAATTGTTTGTCTCTCTGATCTGTCCTTGTGAAAAACAAAGGCGTGAAGATAATTTAAGTGTATAGGGAAAATAGTAGGATACTACGTAAAATTTTGTTGCCGCGGTGGAAATACTCATGGATGTCCGCCTCCGTGGCATTGGCAGAGAGGTCTACCAGACTGACGTACTGATTTAAACCACCCCAATATTCCCTCGTTCATTTGTGTCCGAGGCTGTGCATGCTGATGTGACTTTCACTGCCCCAACTGGGGTCCCTAGTCTACCGGCATCAGGCCTCGTTCCAAAAGTAGGGACAGGACCCACATCTCCATATCCATATGTTAGGCGTCTCACAACTAGTGATGTGCCGGATCGTTAAAAATGTACATCCGCGGATACGGATCCGAATACCGGCATTTGGTGTCAAGTTCCGCAGATACGGATACGTATCTTTATTTTCTTAGTCAATCCGTGATGGCGCGCGAGACCTTGAGACGATAGTTGAAGCCACGCTCGCCGCAACGACAGGCAGGCCATGTTTCGTCTTGCATTACGCGGGTATTACTTTTGTTTTATTTACTGTTTAGTGTGACACTGGGCAGTGTCGGTAACGTTTGTGTATGGTTATGGTACAGTCGGCCAAGAAAGTGGTGTACCACCCTAAGGTTGAATATCGCTTGCAGATTCATAGGTGATAAAGATTAGTTTCGCTTGCAGATCGATCTGACAACTTCTATTGCTGTCTTTATCTGATTATTGATAACGACTATTACTGTTTGTAACGTGACAGCTGTTCTTAGTTTGAACTTGATGGAACCAATGACGTCGTAAAATCAACGGCGGGGGCTGTAGATTTTGATGACAAAATTGTATCTACAAATTCAGAATTGTAATCAACAAGTTACATAAAATTGTAAAGGCACAAGGCGAGTCCACAAACCTACAATTTCTGTAAACTTGTAATTACAATATCAATAAAAAACAAGCTAAAAATAGATTTATCCTTTTATTAAATTTCTACAATCAATTTTAAAATACTTATAACAAACAAAAACATAGCATATATAGTAATATTTAGAAGATATTGAAATTTTTAAAAATTAGAAACGGATGTAACCGCCGTTGGCCTCTATAACCTCTAAAAGACGAGACCTCATTGAACCAACAAGCCGTGAGCAAATATCGGTTCCCCGCATTTCCTCCCAGATATAATTACAGTGACTAATAAGAGCTTGTTTGGTTCTTTCATTTTGATGCGACCATCGTTGGACCATAAGGCCCCAAAGATTTTCTATCGGGTTGAGGTCCGGCGATCTTGAGGGCCACTGAATTACCCTTACGTCAGTGTGTGAACGAAACCAGGCTCTTACGATCCTCGCATTATGAATTGAACAATTATCTTGAACAAAATCAAATTGTGGCACTTCGTTCTCCGGGTAAACATTACGGACTGTCGGTAGCATTGCATTCTGAAGCACGTCGATATAATTTACAGCCGTCGCTCGAGGAGGTAGAGAACACAATTCTCCTACACCATCCGTACTCATCCAGCCCCAAATATTTACGGAAATTCGACCTGATTCTCTATTTGGGATTACATGATCATCTTTATACCGTGTTGAATTATATCGCCAAAGGTGAAGACGTCCATGCTGACTGGATTTAAACGTTTTTTCATCACAAAACACTGTATTAGACCAATCAAACTCTAAGTGCTCTCTGGCGAAGTTCAGACGAGCAAGTCTGTGAGCATCCGTCAAATATATTTTCTTGGCGTAATGCCTGTGGTGCAACCCCATGTAATGTAGATGATTCCTTATTGTTTGGGCACTCACATCGAACATCTCCGCAAAATGTTTTGTGGGCTTAAAACCATTGATTTAATATTCCCGTCTCATGAATTCTCTATCGTTATTGGAGAGTGCAGGCCGGCGACCACTTCTTCTGTGATCCAACAAACTTCCCTCCTCTCCTTCACGACGAATCCAAAAGCGGACAGAACGCCTCGATATATTCAAATTCCGGGATATCGCACTGATACTGCTTCCCTCATTAAATTGGGCAATTATTTGTGCTCTTTCGGCAATGGTCAAGTTGGCAGGCATTGAGATGATTTTATATGCAGTTGATTGAAAAATAACACGGAAAATCTATCGATTTTTTGCATATATTTGACAAAATGTCAATTGTCAGTTTTCTTTTTCAAATGGAATTCGGTTGTCTAAATAGTTTTTATTACTTTTGTTTGGAAACATTTCAATTGCTTTGTAGAAACTAATGTCCTTTTCATTTATACTAAAGGTTAAAATGTCATGTACTTATATGTGACATATGACGTATGAATACTAAATACATAGGTTTACGTCATGATAATGTTGTCTCTTTCAGTAATATCTTTTTATAACGAACCTTGTTGTAATTTTCGATGACCGGGAAACTAAATCAAAACTGGTACACCACTTTCTTGGCCGACCGTACAAAAGTGAAAACAATGTCTACTAAGAAGTTTTCTAGTTTAATTTGCAATATTTTTTTTCAAATTAATACGGTAAGAGACCCATAAAAGATCCGCGAGAAAAGTAATGGATACGGATCTTTCTTTTTCCTCGGATATCCGCGGATACATATACGGATACAGATATCCGGAGCATCACTACTCACAACATGATGAACACTGACTAACGACATGACAATCATGATGAACAGGATTCAGGATTCATTCCCACTCGGAATAAAAGAGGCGTGTGCCAAAGTAGTGAGGACATTAAACGTTGATTATGCTATTGCATTCACTTACTGTAGGGCAGCTGTCGTGACGGCATGAAGTTGACGGCCACCTGCCTCGCCGCATTGGTCCTCAGCGTCAAGTTACGCCGCGAACTTGTTGGCCTGCTCTCAACCTCAACTTCTTCTATTTCTTCTTCCATATTGATAATCTTCTGCAAGAGTAGGGTAGGACACAATTCTTTAAATATAATAGAATGGACTTTATTGTACACTGAAAATAGTTAGACTAAACTTAACTCTATGGGCACAATGTTTATTTTATTGTTGACAGTGCTATGTAGCAGTGGACTGTAAGAACATAAAATGAAAATAAAATAATTTTAAAAAACTAATAGGTCTACTGCAGGAAAAACTACAATTCAAAATTTAGTTTTTAGATTATTCCATTCCATATTTGAATCACAATGAAATAATTTTATCTTTTATTTATTTTTTATTTCTTTAAATATTTAGAGACTTTTATAACGCACAGCGTATGTCAGTCATCTTTTATTTATGTAAATACTAATTGCAAACTAATCAATAGATAGGTATATGTATAATCTAATCAATAACAGATATTTTTATAGTTAAGACTATCTTTGTTTTGTAAATTTGGCAAATTCCTTTTTATATAAATTTAAAAAGCTTTTTCTTTCGTTTAACTGTGATAGACATTGGATAGACAGTTAAAAATGTGGTTAAACGATGAATCACCACACAGACTAAACCACTGATATGGATGTATACGTATACCGGATGAATTTTTTTATCATCTCGAAAATAATATGGTGTATTGTGTAAGTGTAACAGAAGCCATAAACGAGAATATTAAATATGAATATTAATGATGCGCGAGCGGCTCGTGCAAGTGCAAAAGCATATCAAAGAGGCCGATGGCACATGCGGCGAGTATGCTGTAGTTATAATTATTTATCAGCCGGCTTCAAGGAAAAGGATCGCGCTACAAATTTATACCAAAAATTTATACAAATTTATATCTGCGCATTTAATAGGGTGCATATTATTTGAATTTCAAAATTTTTCATTGATTTATACAGGGTTAATTGCAAAACACCGAAAACCTCTCGGGACTATGTTACTAACATAATCAACAACTTTTGTTCTATGACTTTTAAAAATTCGTCATATTTTAGTTCACCAGATTTTCATACAAAAATAAAAATATTTAAATTGAACGCCCTAAATGTTAAATTGTTAATTTTATTTCTAACGACTTATACTACCACTTTCTTTTGTTTCGCATAGACTCCGTAACATTTAGGGCGTTCAATTTAAATATTTTTATTTTTGTATGAAAATCTGGTGAACTAAAATATGACGAATTTTTAAAAGTCATAGAACAAAAGTTGTTTATTATGATGTTAATAACATAGTCCCGGGAGGCTTTCGGTGTTTTACAATTAACCCTGTATATACACTTCTCATCGAAGAAAGAAAGATCGAAACACTTATGTCTGGGAGCAGACCACGCCGATTGACATCTTAGTTATAATATGTAGATGGCGTTAGTGTGTTTTGTAGAGCGACCGCGTTCGTCAAATATTCTGACGACCGTGTCTTTACTATTTAAATCAATGGTTTGTAGAGTCTACAAACGCTATCGGGAGACTGGTTTGTTCACGCGCCGTTCAGGATCTGGCAGGAATCGAGTCACTTCTGAGCGAGATGATCGATTTATTGTAACAACTTCTTTACGAAATCGACGCCTTAATGCTTTTCAACTGCAGCAGCAGCTTCATGTTGTACGTAGGGTGGCTGTAAGTGACTCTACAATTAGACGAAGGTTGAAGGTAGCGCACAAGTCAGCAAATGGACCGAAATTAACTGCAGCCCATCGAAAAGCGCGCCTTAACTTTGCACGTGAGCACCTAAATTCATACCTCCAGTGAAACAAAGTCCTCTTTTCTGATGAGTAAAATTATGCTGTATTGGTAACAACGGAAGGAACAAAGTCTACAGAAGAGAAGGAAAACGCTTTGCACAATGCTGCATTGAAGAAAACGTCAGCTATGGTGGCGGTTCGTGGAGGAATCAGCACCGACGGTAAGACAGAGCTTTGTGCCTGGGCCACGTCTGCCTGCACTAAACAGTCATTGGTACATCGAACAGTGTCTTGAGCCTCACGTGATGCCCTATGCACATTTTATTGGCAACGGTTTCATATTCATGGACGACAATGCTAGGGCTCATGGGCGTGCGCTCCTTGAAGGCATAAATGCAGTGCTTTACTTGCCATTCACAGATATTTTAATAAAACGTTCGTACGTTTTAGATGACTTTAATTAATACTAAATAAACAAAATATAATAACTTAAAAACGCCTAATAGTTTATAAATAGCACCTATTTGCAAGCACACAAACATTGTTTGCCAGGCGCTGCAAATTAACGTACCTATTCTCAAGTCCTGCCGCCCTCTACCGCAGGATTTTTTTTCGCATGTGTGCAGTACTTTTGCTATTTGTGCACAATTCGCCTACGCACACACCCATGAATGTCTAAAGCTGGGTGTCCTGCAGGGTTGCCAAATGTACAAGGTTCCTCGTACAAATACGAGATTTGTGGTCGTCCGTACGAGGTACGAGGACACTATCAACCTCGTACAATTATGTACGAGATTTTGATAATATGGCCATACGAACATTTTGCATCACCATTTTACAATAGTAAAGTCATTTTTAATAAAGACAGAGATAAGAAACCGGCTAACTGTGGAAACAGTGAACGGCACAATTCTTGCTGCAGAGAGTGCAAAAAGTTCAACTCGTACTGGAAACTGCGTCATTTTTGAACCCACAAAAGGAATGTATAGGCGCATGACAATAGATAGAATATACGGCAGAAAAAACGATGACAGTGAGGATGTTCCTGACTAATATTTGGAGAGGAGATGTAAACTAAGTTACAAACCTTGCAAATTTTCATAATAATATAGACACATTTGGTTTTTTTGTGATTTTACTTGATTGAGTAATAATAAAGATTTTTTGAAATACAACACAAAGTGATGATTTATTTATTAGGAAACTTGCAATAGTTTATTTCGAGTAAAAAGTCCTAAATCCAGTAGTTCAATATGCCTTAATTTTGGTTATAGCACGTTTTGCATGCATAATACCTAAATGTACGAGGTTTGAAAGTCAAAATACGAGATTTTTAGCTGCATATGTAAGAGGGATTTTCTTTTGCTGTTGGCAACCCTGGTGTCCTGCGACTCCTGCCGCATGATACCACAGACTCCACAGACATACAAACGTTCAGAAATGTTGTTCGTTGCCGTTCCGAGTAAAAATAATAGACAGAATAGGCTATTTGACTGGTTTCTAAAAACTGTCTCATATTATTTATTGGTGTATAAGGACCCTACAAATAATATTTATTTTCATATTTTATAAATATTTCGTTTAAAAAAAAGCATTACAACATATAGTGATTATATAAGCTGTCAAAACGCTTGGACCAACAATATGACGGAGTGATGTCACACGTTTCACGTTTGTATATAAACATTAGAGAGCAAGTCAAATTGAGAGTTTAATAAAGTTTCTGGCTGTAATTTACTGGAAAAAATGAGTTATAATTGGTGTGCAGTACCACGGTGCACAAATACAACGATAAAGATGCCGGAGAAACTATTTATAACCGTTCCAAAAAATGTTAAAGTTCTAATAAGTATTTACAACTTGTGAATAACATACGTCTTGATGGGCTCAAACGTATTGGCAGAAATCGCGTATCGGTTGAGTTTAAAACAGTTTTCTCAACAACAAAATACTTACCCAACATACATTGCAACAATTCCACAATACAATATCTCTAGAATGGGTATTGTTAGAGATATTCCAGTAGAATGGTCTGATGAAGACATAATTAAAAACATCCAGGTCCCAGAAGGGTGTGGGGCTGTCATAAAGACCAGAAGGATGAGCCGTAGGGTGTCCTCTTCTGGTGTGACGGAATGGAAGCCTACACAAACCGTTGTACTCACATTTGACGGACAAGTGCTTCCTAAACGTGTTTACAGCTTCTTCTCTGCTCTACCAGTTGAGAGATACACCTACCCTACTATTATGTGTTTCCACTGTTGTCGATATGGCCATACCCGCACTCTCTGTCGCTCGAAACCGAGATGCTATAAGTGTGGTGCAGATCATCCAGGCGATAGATGTGAAGTCACCCAGGAATTGAGCTTTTGTGTTTCGTGTACTGGAAACCATTTTGCAAATGATAGTTCTTGTCCTGAATTGAGCCGACAAAAGAGCATCAAAGCTCTTATGGCGGAGAAGTCAATCTCATATGTGGAGGCAAGCTGTGTTTTCCCACCTGTTTCCAGATCATATGCAGATGTTTCCAAGTCTTCTACTCATAAATATGTAAGAACCAGTAATTCCCTATCCCAGTCATCAAGCCCAATACATCCTACTCAAAAATCATACCGTCAAACGGTCTTCCAAAAGCCTAAACCCCGCACCCTCACCCTTCACCTGGCTATAATAAGCAAGCCCACCAAGAACTTACCCGAAACTATTCCTTCTCCCCAATTGGCAACGGCTGTGCCTATCCAGCAGATATTGCACAACCAATGCCAGTCTATGGCCACTCTGACAACTCCAAAAATATTTTAGAGTTAATCCTACTAATATCCTACTCCTACTAATATTATAAATGCGAAAGTTTGTGAGGATGGATGGATGTTTGTTACTCTTTCACGCAAAAACTACTGAACGGATCTGAATGAAATTTGGTAAGTATATAGTTGGCAGCCTGGAATAACACATAGGCTACTTTTTATCCCGAAATTCCCACGGGATCGGGATTTGCGCGGGAAAACCTTCCCACGCGTACGAAGTCGCGGGTAGAAGCTAGTAACTAATATGTTAATGTCAATACTAGCCAGTCCAACTCAAACAATACCTGACCACGTTGCCTTGAAGCTGACATCGATTTTAAATTATATTCAGGATGTTCCATCCCCTGACATTCCTTCAATGGAACATCAGAAGCATTAATACCAAAAAGTCTGACCTCTCTTTTTTAATAAATAAGTTCAAACCATCAGTCTGCGGCATAGCTGAGACATGGCTCCTGCCTGGAAGTAATTTCAGGCTACCATGTTTCAGCTGTGTACGTAATGATAGACCTGATGGATATGGAGGATGTGCCTTGCTCATCAATAGCAAGGTTTTATTCTCCCAGATTCCTCTAACCTTTGTTGGTGATAACCTAAATGTTGTTGCTGTTAAGGCTGAGGATATAAATATTTTTTCTTTTTATATTACCCACCCAAAAATTGAATATCTTCCTGTTATAAAAAATTTGTTATGCAGTGTAAGCGGGCCAATATTGGTTATGGGGGATTTTAATTGTCACCACTACCGTTGGGGTTCAGATACTTGTGATAACTTTGGCATAGGCTTACTTGATATACTGGATGATGACCTGAATCTCTGTGTCATTAACAATGGTAGTCCTACACGCAGATCTGCTCCTGGGCAGAATAATAGCTGTGTTGACTTGATATTCTGTTCACCCAATATATCTAGTCTTTTCATTTGGCGTCGCTTGGATATGACCTATGGAAGTGATCACTATCCTATCATAATTGAGTTCCCTTCCAAAAATACTCCCATCAAAATTCCCCTCCTCTTTTAAAACACCAACTCAATGTAGCGGATTGGGATCTGTATTCCAAAATTTTGGATTTAAGGATATCAGCCCTGCCAAAAGTGAATGAGAATAATGCCCATGAGTGTTTTTTATCCTTTTCTTCCACTGTCTCCTCCACAGCAGATGATTGCCTCCCTTCCAAAAAACCCCACTCCGGTAGACTTCCTTCCCCCCCATGGTGGGATAGAGAATGCACTAACATGGTCAGGGCCAGGAATGAGGCTGAAAAGACAGTTAATAGCGATATGAACCTGGACAACCTCATTGCTTTCAAGCAGATATTAGCTAAGTCCAGAAAATTCTTAAAAGGAAAAAACGCGAAGGTTGGGCAAAATTTTTTAGTTCGCTGAGTCCATCCACTCCGGTTTCGGTAGTTTGGCGTAAAGTTAACACTTTAGGAGCAGTTTAGCACCCATCTCTTCGAATAATATCACGGAGGAACTGGGATACCGGTTTTTCTCTAAAATCGCTCCAGCTTATGTTCCAACTAAGGAAGACGCCAGTGTTGGCATTGAAGATGTAGACAACACTGACGACCCTATGAACAAACCATTTAGCTTGGACGAACTAAAAACCGTGTTATCCCATGTAAGAGACTCTGCCCCAGGAGTGGATGGATTCACTTACTCCTTTATTTCTAAAGCGGGTCCAAAAACTCACGAATATTACCTGGATTTGGCTATTTTCTGCTTTACATCCGTCTTCATTCCCACAGAGTGGAAGGTTCAAGTTGTTATTCCATTAATAAAACCAGGCAAAGATCCTAATGATCATTGCTCATACAGACCCATCGCCTTATCATCCATACTCTTAAAACTTTTAGAACATTTAATTAAAAATCGGTTAGTGTGGTTGGTTGAAAACAGGAGACTGCTCCCAGCGACTCAGTTCGGCTTTAGGAAAGGTCTGGGCACGGCTGACAGTGTAGGTATCCTCACGTCAGAGGTCCGACTGGCCCTCAGCAGGAATGAGTCTGTGGTTGCTGTCTTCCTGGATATATCAGCTGCCCATAGGCAGATGATATATAATCAGCTGAATCATAATTCAGTCCTCCTCCCCAATCTCAGGCACAAGCTGCACGAGCTGAGAATCCCGGGTAGGATTTCTCGCATTATTGGTAGCATATTTTCCAACCGCACAATTAAATTAAGATTGCCTGGGGCTGACTCCGATCAAAGAACTGTCTGGAGAGGATTACCTCAAGGATCTGTTCTTAGTCCCCCATTATACAATATTTATACAGCTACCTTGCCCTCATCTCTTAACTTCAACTGCAAAATCCTTCAGTATGCTGACGATATTGCTTTGTTGGTCTGTGGCAGTTCCATTCAGGATGCCGCTCTTTCAATGAATATCTCTCTGTCCTCACTAAACCAATGGCTTCTTGATCACGGTCTGTCATTAAGTGTGCCAAAGAGTACAGCGGTCATCTTTACCCGCAAGTGTTCTGTACCCCCATTTGATATAAATATTGATGGACAAACCATCCCAGTTAAGAATAGTGCCAAGTTCCTGGGAGTAACTTTAGACTCAAGGTTGACTGGAGTTGATCACATTAACAGCGTGGTTAAAAAATGTGAAAAATCTGTATCAGTTCTCAAGGCCTTGGCTGGGGTTTGGTGGGGAGCTCACCCCTACACCCTTAAACTGATCTACAATGCATTGACCAGAAGTGCTTTAGATTATTGCAGCTTTTTGTTAGAGCCCTGCAACAAAGAAGCTCTTAAAAAATTGATTAGCATCCAGTCAAAATGTTTAAGAATTGTCATTGGGGCCATGAAATCCACTCCCATAAATGCACTTCAAGTTGAATGCGCAGAACCTCCTCTTCACCTTAGGAGACAATACCTGGCAGATCGCTTTCTGACTAAAGTTTTTTCGCTTTCATCCCATCCTTTGCTCCCAATTTTACAACAGATTGACCTCTCAATTAATAACTCTTCCTATTGGAATAATAAAACAGTTCCTCTATTGATAAATAGGTACAGAGAGCTTAAACACCTCTCCGTGCCAGTTTCTCAATACTCAACTCTCCCGGTCTTCACCACCACATACGAAACGATTCATTTCGAACCCAAAGCCGTTTTGGGACTGGGCATATCAAAGAATTCCCAAAACCCTAGAGATGACTTTGAGTCAGCTGTTAAGCGGTATTGGGAAGGATGGAATTTATTTTTCACTGATGCTTCAAAACTATCTGATACCGAATCCACAGGGCTGCTTATTTTCAAAATTCAAAAATTGCTTTATTATTTAAATGTCCACCAGAAGCATCAGTATTTACAGGGGAGTGTATTGGTATTTTAGAAGCCATACACTATATAAAATCCCATCAAATAACAAGATCAGTAATTTTTTCAGATTCGCGTAGTAGTATCAAACAAAATCAACTTTACAGCAAAATTAATATTCAAATCATTATAGATATTAAGAACTTGTTATTTGATTGCTCCCAAAGCGGCTTAGACATCGAGATAGCCTGGATCCCCGGCCACTCGGGTATTGTTGGCAATGAGTGCGCTGATTCATTAGCAAAATATTCCACATCGAATCCGGCTGATCGAAAGCACTACGTAGCACAGAACTATAATTTGCAGAATCGTGCCAGACCCAAGTTATTTAACTTGTGGGCTGAAACATGGAAGTCGACCTCAAAAACCAAAGGTAAGTACTATGCCGCTATACAACCTGAAATTCAGAAGAAACCCTGGTTTTTTAAATTCTCTAAATTGTCCAAGAAGACTGTTTCGTCACTCTGCAGACTTAGACTCGGACATTGTTGTAGTCCAGTATTCTTGCATAAAATACATGTCCGTAGAAGAAAAAAAAAAAAACTTGCACGCAGAAATACTAAGGAAATAAAGGATAGTTCGGTAATTTTTTTCTGTCAGGATCATTTTGATGTAAGTAAACATGTTATTATTACTAACTTAAAACATTTTTACAATATAGTTATTCTACTGTTTTAAGGTTAGATAATTGAGATGTTTTTTTGTATTATACCTGAATAGCCACAAATATTTCAATATTCAATGATATTTGTTACCACTAAATACATCAACATTTATGGCTTTAAAATAACATTTAAAAATATTTCAGATTGAGAAAAATATGGCTATCAATATAATATGGGATTAAGCAAGAGGATAATCATGGTAGATGGAGTTGTGCTTACAAAATTTTATTGCCAGGAAGACCGCAGAAAAAGGATGAGTGATACTAGTACTTCTAGACATGTATTTGTTAAAAAACAAAGAACCCAACTCATTCAAGATTGCCAAGACACACTGATGCAGGAAGTGTTAAGTGAACCCGGCCCATCTAGCACCCAACCGACTACAACACCTGTGCAAGAAGAACAATATTAAACTCTAATAATCAGCCATTAAAAAAAAATGTATATACTACAAACCGCATGTATGTAACTAACTATTACTAACTTCTATGTTATGTGTTTGTTTCAGGGCAATAAGGATTGCCAAAAAAAAAAAATTCATAATATTCCCACTGCAAATATTTATTTATTAAAATACCCATGTATAGTCACTACGCGACACTGGCAGAAATTGCCGAAGTTTTCGGCAGATTGCCATAACAAAAAAAAAAAAAAAAAAAAAAAAGAAGTAGTTTTAATGACAACAGGTATGTAGACGTACATCTTATTTGTCAAAAAAAGTTGGCCATCCTAGCCGAATTACCAGTGTCATAATCCTGTGCTCGCCCATGCTAGGGCTCACACCGCGAGCGTCGTACGAGATTATGTTACCGAAGTCGGTATCTCCATTATGGAATAGCCAGCAAGAAGCCTGAACATGAATTCGATTGAACATCTATGGGATGAATTAAAGAGACGAATTCGGGCAAGAGATCCTGCTCCAGAAACACTTAGCCAGCTGCAAAATGAAATCCAAGAGGAATGGAATGCCACAACATTTGATTGTGACTCTCATCCGATCGATGAAGAACCATATGGAAGCAGTAATAAGAGCTCTGGGAGGGAATACAAGTTATTAAATAAACATTACTTTCTTTTTTTTCATTTACTGTGTTGTTTTATCAATTTTCTTCATACTCCATACAGGGTAAAAATGACTTGTTAAACAAAATACGAAACCTATGAAAATTTAATTTGAATTTAGCACATTAACATTAGAATTTGAAAACCTGTATTCACTATTAATCTTTACAAAACATAAATATGCACGGTGTTTCGATTTTTCTGATTATAAATGTATTTTCTGATTAGATTTCTGTTCTCTGACTAATTTGAAGTAAACTTAAGAATAGAACAATAAATGTTCTATAATTAAAAGTTTACTTCAACTGTGTAGTAACTATTTATTGATAGATCATTACCGTTTTAAAAAAAAAGAAAACAATCTTGGTGTGGCGATTATCACCCCCTCAATTTTTAGTTGGTTGGTGGGTAGTACGTAGCACGGAGTGTGCGTGTGCCTGGCTATAGGCATGTATTGATATAGCGTATGAGACCGCCATTTCTGGAAGAATCGATGGCCATGTTGAACTAGATGTCATAGTGCGCTCGCGCCGTTCGCACGTCTCACCGCGCGTCATAAATCTTAAGACGTCATCCACCCGCAAGACTTTAAAATCCTGAGTATTATCCCGTAAGCATTGGGGATTTACCGAGATTTAATAATAATCCCATTTTACCGCGTCTGTGTAATTTGTGATCAAGCAAACGAAGATGATCGACACGCAAGACCTGGCAGAGAGACAGATGGTACTACCTGCGAAGACCTTCGAGGCTGAACAAGGAAGAAACAGGTACCGCTTTCATTTACATGCTAGAGTTAGGCCACCATACGAAGTCTACTGCCGCCACCCCCAACTTGAAAATTATACAGACAAATATAGGCATTTTGAATCAGCACGCAATCCAGGTGTTAGATTGTAACAAGTCCTCAAACCGCAGAGATACATGGCTATTTACACGCCTGTCCCTCTAAATCTATACCATAGGCTTCTACTCTGTCCACCTATTATACCCTATTTTTACAAAACTAAAAATTTCATCTGATATATTATCATATTAAACACTTACACACTTCATTTTTTGTGTTTTAAGTTAAGCTAGACATGAGGCCGGAATTCTTATTCCAGGCCAATTTAAAATTGGCCAAGTGCGAGTCAGACTCGCCCATGAAAGGTTCCTTAGTATATACGCCAAACAACTTTGTTTTAAATAGTATTTGTATGAATTACAAAGTTAACCTTGAGGTTTCATCAAGTAATGTCCATCCTATCACTTCAGGAATGCATTATAATGACTATTGAGTTTGGTAAGCTTTGTTACTTAATTTATGTTAAATTTTAGTTTAAAAGAAAATGTTATTTATATTTAATTTTCGAGTGTTATTTTATAAATTAAAACATTTTACTTTAGGTTTCCACTAGTAGTATAATAAACTTACTGTGTATTACTGTAGCTGTACGACTCTGTACATAAATATTTGCACACCAATTCTAAATGGCAGAATGTGTCATGCACTGAATTTCATGTAGCATCTCTCCCTACCACATTTTATGCAAATAAATGATTTATGATCATTATGATTATAAATGGGTACTTACTAATGTAAGGAATGATTTTATGACTCATGGTAATTGGATGAAGAACATAGCAAATACTACATATTTGAAAGCAGAACTAACTATAGTTAGTAGTAACAAAAAAAAGGCATACCTGTTGATGTGTATTATTTCCGTTCGAAGCTTTCTGCTTATCAAAGAAACAAACATAAAGCAAAACAAAAACAGATCTTGAATTAGAGATATCTTCAGGTTAGGTTTTGACAAATTATTTAATTACTCAACACGATATAGAAGAGTGGATTTTATAAGCATTCACATAAATACTTATTAGAATTAATAGTCATTATAGTAAATACGTTTATTAAATTAAAAAGTAAACGATGGAAATTAAAACTTTGAGGTATGAACTGTCGTGCTTAGTGATGTGTCAACTCAGGTTACTAACTCGAGTTAACTCGAGTTGGGCTTAACTCGAATCAACTCGATTTAAATTCTCTTTTTAACTTGATTCAGTCGATTTGAATTCTCCCGCCCTAGCGCGTCAGCCGCAGTGATGCCAATTTAGCATAATTTATGCTAGATTTAGCATACTTTTATATAGTTTGGCATTTTTATTTGTTGTTTAGCATATAGCATATTTTTTGGCATAAAATATAGTTATTTAATAAACGTTAAACCATGACACAAACTACCGTTTTACTATCTTGCGTTCGACATTTTATGAGACATAAGGTGGCAACACTGCTTGCCAACATAACGACAAAGGATTCATTACCTTTGTCGTTATATTGGCAACCAGTGTGGGCCCGCCTTTACATCAAACGCTCTCTACCGTAATTTGGGGATTCCCATACAAATTTAAGTTCATATACCATAGATAATCATTATTCATTGTCTTCCTTTTTCTTGTAAGAAAAGTGAAATTACTACTTTATAAATAAAAGATCTTACCGTTTATGCAGTGCAGTTGTCAGTTTTACGTGCATTATCAATTAATTGGTAATTAATATGCCGCCTAAATACAGTCAGCATTACCAGGCAGAGTGGGAGCAAATGCTGGATTTCAAGGAATTGTTACAGCCTGTCGAAAATTATACAATGAAAGCCTATTGTAATTACTGTAAGTGCGAAATAATTGCTAATATCTGTTGTTTGAAGTTACATATTTTATCAGCAAAGCATAAAAAGCTATAGAACCAGTGAAAAGTAAAAAAAAAAAAATGTTCCCAACGTAAAACAAAATCTGAATACACAGACAGCAGCTATGTTTGTGTGCTCACATTGTTCGGTTATGGTTGTCGATCAACCAAGATATTCATATTTTATTTGATAGCATACTGTAACTCGATTAAAACATAACATATATATATTTGTTGATGTGGATTTAATAATATTTAAATTTACAATGACGTTTTATTTGACATCGAAAATTTTTAGCATAATTTTTAGCTAAATTATACTGCCTTTAGCATAATTTTAACAGCCGTTTAGCAAGTTTTATGTAAGTCTTGTTGGCAACACTGGTCAGCCGAATGACAGACAGTAGACACTGAGATGGCGTGAAGTTTGCCGATCATTTACATTTAATTCGCTACAAATGTCAATTATGTCAATGTCACAACAACACATCATTGCATTGTTGCAGATTTGGGGTTATCTTGGATCATCTATCTCATCAACCCCTGCTACATCCACCAGATTTTCAATAAAAGAAAAAAAATTGTTAAAAACCATGCAACATTTAATAGTATATTAAATAACCATAATGCATTATTATGAAGGTGTTTAACATACTATAAAATGAATGTGAATCAAAATAGATAAATATGTTTCCTTGCTAAAAGATAAATATAAATTATGAATAACGACAAAGTATCAAGTTAGTAGCGTCATACTAACTTATGAAATCGAACACCATACGTAAACAATCTTGTTTTTGTTTGAATTCGGCGTCTTTCTTCTGTTTTTTTTTTTCTTGATATTTAGACATCATGCGAAACAACATCTCCAGTACACCACTTTTAATAGTTTTGTTCATTTTTGGCTGAATAAACGCTATTTACAAGATAAAAAAAAAATCACCAACAACACGCCATCTTGTTTTGGAAAATTGAGTTGTATAGACATTTGTATAGCATTGCCATATAAAAAGTTTGCAAATAATTCGAATGTCTACTTTCGTTTGCCAGACTCTATCTACTTTAATTATAATGGTCCCCATACATATTTATGCTGAACCTGTTCAATTTTTTTAAATATTGTTACGAAAACAAATCATTTACTCAGTTTCATTTCACCCAGTTAACTCGAGTTACTTAACTCGAGTTGAACTCGAGTTACGTGAATTTCAACTCGAGTTAACTGAGTTGTGTTTATTCCGAGTTGGCACATCACTAGTCGTGCTGTCGTCTGTCACTCACACCCATATTCAAAGTCGTGGCCAAAGAGTATGTAAAACCTAACGGTAGTCGTGGCCTCGAAAGCTGATCGACTCACACCTCATTCGAGGAAGCCTCAAGGAGAGCCTCGAAAGACCCTCAAAATCGGTATTCAAAGTCGACCCATTGAGGAAATTATGAGGATCCTCGAATGAGTGTGAGGTGAGGTAATACGTCATCATTTTGGAGGAATATCTTCGAGTTTGTTTACTTTGAGAGCAGTTAGCGTGCGCGTTATCTGTGGTAACTTCCAACTTGAAGTGTCAACACTTGTTAAATGAACGCATAACATAAATAAACAAACTCTTTGTCCGTTGGGATTTTTAATTGGAATATGAGTACAATCAATGCATCCTATAGCTCCAGGAAATCCAGCAATACGGTGAAATTTGATCTTCACATCAGCTCGCTCAGCAACGTCAGGTTTAATAAAGCGTCTTTATTTTCAATGCTAATATTATTTTTAGAAACTTTGGCTACAATTCTTGAAACTATTGACTGACTGATTTTGTGCAAATGGGGATTTGCACAAAATCAGTCAGTCAATAATCAGTCAGTCAGGCAAACAATCTGAAAATACATAATACCAATTAAGTAAGTATGTATGTACTGTAATAAATACTAATTTTAACTGATATGTTTTTGTTTGTGTGAAAAAGAACAACTTACTTGAAAGTTTCCTGTTGCATAAAATCGTAAAGCGGCTAACACTTGGATTATGGGTGGAATTGGCAATCCACGTCTGTTACCAGTAGTACCACCAATACTTTGAAATAATAGCGGCAGCAAGAAGTTCTGAGTTCATCACAGTATCTTTATTGAAGCGAAATCTAATTTTAAATTCATTTTCATCATAAAACTCAAATGGATTATCTGCATCTCGTAATTAATAGCGTCGCGATATGTAATCGTAAGGGTTATCGTACACATATTCAATAAATTCTTCAAAATAAATTATCGAAATCGGATAAAATACGCGTGTTTTGGTTGAAAGTTCGTTGTTATCTTCCTTAAGGAAGCTTCAAGGTAGATGCCGACGTACCTTAAATTTGACAGTTGGTTCCTCACCTCTCTCCTTACCTCGACTGAGGAAACTTTTTGAGGTGAGGAGAAAAATTGCAACTATGAATATCAAACCACCTAAGTTCGGTTGAGTCGAGTCGAGGAAATCATTAGATTTCCACTATGAATATCGGCTGTCCAATTTCAAAACCTAGTATCTGACAAATTAAAAAAAAGTGTATTTTTGCATTTTTCGACCTTGTAGACCACTCTCCACATACTAGAATAGCAAAAACTCCCAAAAATTAGTAAAAAACGAAGTTACACAAAGTCGGAAACCTAGTATCTACAGTAAACGTTTTTAAAATGCAAAAATTACAAGATTAAAACATAGTATCTAACATCAACCATTTTAAAAACCGAGTAAGTGCTTGTAGTTACTTGGATTTAAAATGGTTCATGTAGATACTAAGTCAATGAAATGGTTGAAATAAACGTCTTAACTCCCGTGCAACTTTAGTAAGTGAGAAGAAGTCGTTGTACGTGCGTGTTTTTGTCTATAAAAATGAGTAAAAATCAGTTTTATAGGTCTTGAGTGCTTTAAAAGAACAACATGGTGAAATATAAGTATGTTTCAGTGTATAATATTGTCAAGGTTTTTTGTTTTCCAAGGTTTACAACGAACGTTCTGTAAAGTTATCTCTATTTTCTTTGCTTTTTGTTTCCTACACACCAGCAACGTTTTGGTGATGTCATGGCTTTATAAAACATTTTTTATTTTAGATTAAATGAAAACACCTCAAGTTTGCTTTCATTTGTTAGCAGTAATCAAATACAAGAAAAAAAACTATGCTTACAACCCTCAGACCCTAACAACACCATCTTCAAATGCATTGCATAGCAATTTTTCACTCACTGATATACCCTGCAACAACCTTTCGCTTACTAACTCAACTGATAACACTGCTTTAGTAACTGAAGAGTCTCCATTCAACATTTACGACAATCCGATACCATGTTCTTCTCAGCAAAGTGATGGGAGCATGAAAAAGTTTATTGAAAATCTTTCGCAAATTTCAAATTTTTTGGACAGTGATGATTCGGTTCTCAATCCAAGTTTCTCAATTCAAAAGTATCTAAATATTAAAATATACCTACGCTACATGGAAGAAACTAGTGAATCTGGTGATGATACTAATTGCAACCCTTTAATTTCGAATAACATTCCGGTTCTTCCATGTAACGTACCACAACATTCAGTATTCATAGCAACTTACCCGAATTCACTTATATTTACTAATCAGGAACCTGCTGCATCGCATATATAAGGAACGTACACAAAAACAGTAAATATTGTTAATTATCCAGAACCCATTTATATAAACACAGCTTTAAATTGCAATAACAACAATTCTAGAGTTATAAATAATGATAGCGATGGAAACGATCAACAAGAAGCGTCCGTAAGTCCTGCTCGTGCAAATATTGATAAAAAAAATAAACCGTAATAAAGCTAAATACTCTTTCATACAAAATGGTTGTAGCGAAAAATTCAATGCACCTAACATAAGATAAGATATCTCCCTAGGACATTGACTGTTGATAAAATGTTTAGCGACTTTAAAACCGAATATCTTAATTTCAAATTGTGTAAAGAAATATAAAGACAGACATTGAAGACTATAAATATATCATTCAAATATCCAAAAGGCGATAAATGTGTCGATTGTGGGCTGTATGAAGAAAGACTTAAAGTAAATGAAGGTGCAGATATTCCAGAGGATGTTAAAACTCCATACGAGGATCACAAAGCTAAAGCAAGTAAAGCAACACAAAAATATCAAGAAGATGCCTAGAAAATACTTTCTCTTTGAGATACTATTCGATGGATTTACAAAAAGCTATGTTGTTACCCGACATGCCTAAAGTTAAAGAATCCTTTTTGCCAATGCCAAAAAACTTTATTACAGCTTATGCCAATGAACAGAAGGGAGTTTTGGCAAACTTTACCAATTAATAATTGATTTAGTTTCTGGTGGACAATTATTAATATGCGAATAATTAATTTTTATTTGACTGTTTTCAAATATTTTGAGTGTTTTTTTGATTTTTTACTGTGAACAAATAGTGTTTGGTTTCCAATTAACTGTTTTATTTTTTAACTTTTACATTAAACTGCTTATTACTGGCCATATTTATGTTGTTTTATTCTGTTGTATCTTACTAGGTTTATAAAATTACATTAAGCTCCTACTCAGTAAATTCAGACCTAAATGAAAACAAAGCAAGTGATCTTACTAAGTCTATTAATTTGCGTTTAGTCCCCACTCAGTATGTTTTAGAACTAGATGAAAACAAAGCAAGTGATCTTACTAGGTTTTGAAATTGTCACACTCAAAAAGTTTGGTCTAAGGAAACAATATTTTTATTAGTAACTGCTTCTCTACGTACATCTTTTATGATAGACGCATTAAAATGACTTTTTTATAAAGCCTGTTATGTACCTCAAATTTTGCAATCACTCCCAAGATGGTACGACTAATATTATTGAAACGGCACGCTGTCAAAGATATGAAATCGTTTTTCGGCTCTCCTGTAAAATTTAGTTTTATGCAGATACTGGGTTTTGATATTTCACAGCCGATATGGGTGTCAGTCACCAACAGTGTGACCAGATTAAATTTTACAAAAAAACCGAAGCTCGTTAAAAAAATCCTGAAATATACCAACTTGCACAGGGAAAATATACCAATAAAAATACTGATTATAAAACATATATTTATTTATTAATCATCATCATCATCATCGCAATAAATATTAGAATTATAATTTAACATTCTGTTTGATGGGTTAAAATTCACCCAGCCTCCTTCATCTTTTATACCTTGTTTGGTTTTTAAAATTGCAGATACATTTTTGTTTATGAATCTCTTTCTTTGTTCCGTTCGAAAATATGCGCTCGCATGCAGCATTCGACACTAGTATACATCACAGAGATTTACTGAAACTAGTTATATTCTTGTATTTTAATGTACCATCACTGTTAGAAATTTTCCCAACTTCCAACCAAAATTGTTCACAAGAAAGGGGTGAGCCAGTACTCGAAGATTGTAATAAATTACTTACTTCGCGATCAAGTTTGCGTGTTCTATATTCTTCGTCAATTATCTGCATTTGTTCTGGCTGTACTTCGTATGGGAAAGTTTCCATAACATTTCTTAAACTACTAAATTCTTTATTCACGGCAGTATGTGGGTCAAGAAATTTCAGTTCTCGGAAAATTTGATCTTCAAAAGGCAAACGTGATTTCAATTGCGTAATCAATTCAATTAAAAAAGATTGGCACTTTCTGAAAAAATCAGCAATTTGTTATTTCATGTTTATGTTTCGCCTATGTTTAATTAATTCTTGACCCACTTGAATCCCTAAGTACATATTATTCAATGGCAAATAATTCACACTAGATTTTGGGTCTAATGTAAATACGTTGTCCGTGCTTTTTTAACCGACTTCTAAAAAAGGAGGAGGTTCTCAATTCTGATGTTTGTATTTTTCTTTTTTTTTGTTTGTCCGCGCATAACTCCGTCGCTTGCCAACCGATTTGAAAAATTCTTATCTTGTTAGAAAGGGTATACTTTCCTAATGGTCCCATGAAAATTTTATCGAAATCGGACAAGCCGTTTCTGAAAAATCAACAAGTCTAAAAAAAATTTTTACGTTGATGATCTTTTCGTTTACTCTGTATTGCGTTTTTTGTTCGCGCATAACTCTGTCATTTACGAACCGATTTGGAAAATTCACTGACCCACTAAAAAGCACGAAAATAAAAACTTTTTTGCAAAAAATCAAACCGACTTCCATATCAAAACACTACAAAGCCAAAAATAATTTTAATTTCGAAAGGCGGTGTGAAAAAAAAAAGAAATTACAAAACCAATAACACCGACTACCGAAATTAAAATTATTTTTGGCTTTGTAGTGTTTTGATATGGAAGTCGGTTTTATTTTTTGCAAAAAAGTTTTTATTTTTATATAATTAGTTTTCATATAGCAACCCAAAATCGACAAGTACCAAAGGTAGAAGATCCTTGACAAGTACATACTAGAGGCATCATCATATAATCACGGCACGTAAACTTAGAACAAAAAATTTCAACCGTATACTCTATGGTTGGAAGAATCGAACATGACAGGTTTCCTCGCCCCCTTCTGTCTTTTTTTTTTTTTCTTTTGGTGTGGCACTAGTTAAACTTTGTGCCATTTTCAGGTAAAAAATTTGGGAAACAGGGAAATAAAGAACGGAACGCAAACAATTACAAAGATAGAAAAATAGCGATCAGGTAAGTCATTAATAAATATAGGAACAATATAATAAATAAACTAAAGTTTAATATCATTTTTATACAGAAAAGAGGCAATTACATCATAATAAATTATTGGATTATGTAATAAACAAATCATACGAGTGGGAAAAGAGGTTTTTAAACTAATAAGTGAATCAAGGAAATCAGAACGGTCATGACGAGAACATGAAAAAAATATATGATCCAAAGTACCAACATCTTCCCCACATTCACACATGCTATCCTCCACAATACGGAGCTTTGCCAGATGGTAAGGAGTACATACATGACCCAGACGCATACGAATGATTTGACTAGCAATCAATTTGGAACACTTAACCTTGAAAAACAACGGTTTAATAGGAACATGAGGTTGTATGAAGTAATAATATTTTCCTTTTGTTTGTGCACTATCTACCCATGAAATACTCCAATCAACACGAAGGTATGACTTGGGTAAATTCATAATATCATGTGAAAAATTTATATAAGGGAAAGTGTCTCCATCATTGACAGCCTCTTTGGCCAAGCCATCCGCTTTATCATTTCCCTTTATGCCACAGTGGCTAGGAACCCAAACAAAATGAACAGATTGCCCCCTCAACTTTAGTTCATATAGTAAATTTTTAATATCAAATACAACAGGATAAAAAGCCTTCATTTTAAATGGGAACTTCTCAATAGCCTGCAACGCACTCTTTGAGTCGGAAAATATAACAGTATTTTTTAACTTAGCTATCAAAACATATTCCAATGCCTTAAATAGGCCAAAGCACTCCCCTGTAAAAACAGAAGACTCAGGAGGAAGTTTAATTTTTTGAATGAGTTTATTCTGTGCATGATAAACTCCTACACCTACACAACTATCCAGAGTTTTAGAAGAATCTGTAAATATTAGGTGCCAGTCTTTCCATTTATCATCAATATTACTGTTAAATTTAGAATTCGCTCCAGAATCAGTTTTGGCGATACCCATGTCGTATGTTATTTCAGGCGCTAAAAGTAAAGAGTCAAAAGTGTTATCATTAAATATTGCTAGCTTTGGTGCATTATGTACAGGTGATTCAAGTAACTTAAACTTCCTGTAACTAGTAATTAAACAAGGAACAGATTTGCATCTCCAATAGTTGGAGCTTTCAATCAAAGAATTTAGATTATCTAGCTTAGTGATCAATGGATGATTGGAGAATTGCATGATTTTAAATACAAACCTATCAGTTAAGAATTGTCTTCTTAAATATAAAGGGGGTTCACCACACTCTACTTGTAACGCATTTAAAGGACTCGAACGCATTGCACCCGAAATGATTCTGAGAGCTTTAGATTGAATATTATCTAACTTTTTGAATCCTTTTTTACTACCACCTACTAATAAAAAGGTACCACAATCCAAAATACTACGAATTACAGTATTGTATAACAATTTTTGGTTAAAAGGATGAGCACCCCACCACACACCCGAGAGGCATCTCATAATGTTCAACTGCTTTTCACATCTATCCACTACATAACTTAAATGGGATTTACCTGTCATTTTCTTATCCAAAATTAAACCCAAGAATTTAGCTTCCTCCCCAACAGTTAAAGTATGATTGTCATAGTAAACTTTAGGTGGCGGGAAATCCCGTTTTCTAGAGAAAACTACTACAGAACTTTTGTTAGCTGATAAATCCAGCCCATTATTATCAAGCCAAACCTTTAATAACGTGAGGGATTCTGTTAATGAATTACATGCAGTTGGGATAGACTTGTTTATTGAATAGATAAGTAGGTCGTCAGCGTATTGTAAGACACTAACGGTACCATTTAATAACGCTTCAAGATCATGTGTATAAATATTGTAAAGTAACAGGCTAAGTACAGACCCCTGAGGCAATCCCTTATATACAGTTCGTGAAAGTCTTGACTCTTGAACCTTGATTTGTTACTACAAATATAAAGCGAACAGATAAGATATTAATAATAAAATTAACTAAATTTGACGGCACCTGCAATTTCATCAGTTTATTTTTGAGTACTTCTATGATTACATTGTCATAAGCTGCGGAAACATCTAAAAATGCAGCAACTACTGATAAATTATTAGAAAAGGCCAAATTGATATCTGTGGTAAAGATACTTAAACTGTCTATGGTACTTTTAGATTTACGAAAGCCATATTGAGAAATCGAAAGCAAATTATTTCTTTCAATATACCATTCAAAACGATTCTTAACCAGGTGTTCTGCAATTTTAGCAATAACCAAAGACAAGGCTATGGGACGGTAAGCTGCAGGATCATCTGGAGATTTTTTAGACTTTAGTATAGGGACTATTTCTTGAGTTCGCCAAGAAGTAGGAATGTTCCCAGAAATCATTATGGAATTAATTATTTCTAAATAATATACCAGTGAGGAATCGCCCATATTTGAAAAAAAAGCGTAAGGTATTCCATCTTCTCCAGGACTAGAATCTTTAACACTAGACAGTACCCCTTTAAGCTCGTATAAAGAAAAAGGAAAACTTAAACTATTCGATTCTTTTATTCCTGGATATAATGCGTAACAAGGCATCAAAGAATTTTTTTCAGGAGCCGTTGCAGGCGCCAATCTATCAACAAAAACATCAGCTAAAGCAGGAGACAACTGAACACCACTACGGTATTGATGAAAAGCATTCCTATATTACTCCAGATCTCTGAAGGGCAAGTTCTAGGACAAAGGGAGGCACAAAATGATCTTCATCCCTCAAATTTCCTTTCTTTCAAAAATTCTCTAGTCTCATTAATTATAACAGTAAGTTTATTTAAATTTCCTTCCGACATGTCCTCACCATACTCTCTTTCCGCTTCCTTTCTTCTTCGTACTGCATCTGAACATTCAGTATTCCACCAAGGTGGCATAGGTAAATAGTTTGTGCGGGAACAAAAGTTCAGTTAAAAAACAGGGAAAATCTCATCCGCTACTTCAAGCATGCAAAGAGCTAAGGCTCGAGAGCAATCATCTTCTCCTCCATGAAGTATTTCGGGTAACTGTGACACTTTTACATCAAGGGTCTGTTTAAATTTTTCCCAATCAGCTCTACCTAATCTGTACATTAATCGAGGGGGACGCTTTTCACTGATGGGATATTTGTCAGGGAATGTTATTAATAGGGGAAAATGATCACTGCCTAGTGTAGAAGAAGAAAAGACGGACCAATTGAGTGATAAGGCCAAGCTAGGGGAACAAACCGACAAGTCCACAGCACTGGGCAATTCATTGGGCTTGGTACGTCTAGTCGGTGTCCCAGTATTTAATACACATAAATTATTGTCATCTAATATTTGCATCAAACGTACACCATCACTTTTATTTTCACCGCATCCCCCTATGACTAAGGAAAAAAGAAGGACATGGCATAAACATTCTATACGAACAGTAGTTATAGGAATATGATGCATTTCGACGGCATAGTTACTGATATATCGGCATCTCTTTTTAACTTGTGAGAGTAATCATATGTAAAAAAGGACAACATTAGTTTTATCATTGCCAAAAATGGCAACATAACTTTGGTGACGTCCCAAAATACCTCCCTGCGGCCGGTCGCCATGTTTTGTCATAGCCAACAACAAGTACATCAGTTGTCATCGCGACTCGCTTGTTTCAGTGTTTTGAAGAAAATTTAGTGATAATAGGCGAAAATTGTGCTTGTTTACAGTGTAAGAACTTGCATAATACTGCATTTATCATGGGTAGGTGCAGTGTGTTAGGCTGCCGCATGGAAAGCAACAAAAACATCCCAATAAAACGTTGCACAGGTTAGTAACCGAATTCATTCAAAATATCTTGTTTTTTCTATTATTTTGAAAGATTTTGCTATTTTTGGGAAAGTTTATAAAGATAAACTTGCTTTTCTGTAATCATTTACTGTTTTACTGTTGATATTATGTGATTTTTAAGCAAATCATTTGTTAGTAAACAGAGAGTTAGAGTTACGGTTCGGAATTTTCAATTTATCGATAAAACATATCGACAGGTGAATATTATTTAAACTCGATTTCTTTTTATGATTTTAGATTGCCAACATGTAAAGAAAGAAAAGAACAGTGGCTGTATATACTTGGGATTGAAAATTTGAATACTACAACCAAGCATATTTTTATTTGTTCCCCGCATTATGAAGATAAATGTTTTAACCTAACTTTAAATATAACAAGACTGCGCGATGATGCTTTGCCTTCAAGTGAATTACTGGTAAGTTTTGAAAATAAACAAGTTCATTGTGTTTACCTACTTACTGACAAGTAACCAATCCAAACCAGTTGATGGAGAGAGAGGAGGGACGAGAAGCATGTCAGCAACAGCAGTTCTATATTGCTGAAATACTGGTATAAAGTTTCAGGTTTAAATTCACATCAGTCAGAATAAATAGATAACTCTTTTTCTGAAAATTATAAAACATCCTTAAAATTCTCGTACAGACTGAATCAAAACCTAATATAAGTTATATGATTTTAATTATCCACCTCCTCACACAGATTAAGACACATATACCTGCACTGTTTTTACTCCTGATATAGTCATAGCAAAAGGAGATGGATAATGATTAATTTTTGAAAATGATACATACATATCCATACTAATATTATAAAGCTGAAGAGTTTGTTTGTTTGTTTGTTTGTTTGCTTGAACGCGCTAATCTCAGGAACTACCGTTCTGATTTGAAAAATTCTTTCAGTGTTAGATAGCCCATTTATCGAGGAAGGCTATAGGCTATATATCATCACGCTAACACCAATAGGAGCGGAGCAGTAATGAAGAATGTTTCAAAATCGGGGGATTTTTTTTCCACGGGGACGAAGTCGCGGGCGGAAGCTAGTCAGGTTATAAAATGTTGTGTCTATGTTAAAATGCAAGCTAAACAAATGTGAGCGTGAGTTAGTGATTAAATTCGAAATGTAAATATTATTAAACATTTATGGTTATTCTTTGTATAGTTACCAGCACAATTTGACGAGTGTGAAGAACAACAATCTGTTCCTCGTAGGGTGTTGGAAGAGAAACCTGTTTGCAGCACTTCTAACAATGCAGATGTAAGTGTAATATTTCATAACTAATAATTATGTTCCTTATGGTAATTACCATGCAATCTTGACTTTTAAATTTTAAACAAACTCACTCAATGTTAAAAATTGTTGTTATTTCTTTACAGTTACCAGCCCAATTTAATGAATGTGAGGCACAACAATTTTTTTCTCACAAAACACTGGAAGAGGAGCCTGTCTGCAGCACTTCTAGCTATGCAGATGTAAGTGTTCTATTTTATAATATGTTACTGCATGTACTGTGGGCAGCGTAACTGGTAATTTCAAATTAATTTACGGCAAAAACTTGAACGAAGTTGCAGAAAACTAGAAGTTAATGCGTTTTTTTTTTTGTTTCAGGATGAAGCGCTTGAAATTATTCAAAAATTAAAATCAAAATGTGAACATCAGAAGAAAAAAATTAAAACATTAAATGAAAAAGTGATAAGACAGAGTAAGAAAATCCAGACTATAATCTACATCTGTGCCAAATTTCATAAAAATCCGTTCAGCTGTGATTGAGTTACAAACATCCATCCATACAAACAAACTTTCGCACTTATAATAATATTAATAAGTAAGGATTGTGTAGTTTGTATTTTTTTTTGTTTGTTCAACATGCTCATGTTTTATTAATGTGTATATTTGTATAAAATTTGCGCAACGTGCTCTTATTTGATTATTGTGTATACATATTTGTATTTTAGAACTTGAGTATGACTGGGATCAACGGCTTTTATAGTTTTCAATAAATCTGTGTAAAATGATAATTTTTGTTTTATTATGAATGATCGAGCCAAGTAGTACTTAAATAAAAAAAATAATGTTAAGTTATATTATTAGTTAATAAAAATAAGTATAGTCTGACAAACGAGGAAAACAAACCGTATTTTGTATTTATTTATTCTTTTCATTGGTAATTATGGACCTTAAGTACAGGTACTGCAGTCGTGGTATGCTAATCAGTAATAGTGATACTCTAATAAGGCTCCTACACATATGCCCCGGCACAAGTCGCAGAAACTAGAAGTCCGCATGAAACTCAATCTTAATTTCAAGCGCTAAGTAACCCTGAGCCACGCGCTGCATCCTCCCCAGCCGGCGGAACTGTGTGTAGAAGGTTTTTTACTCGCACCCACTATGTTGAGCGTGGTCGCCACAGTTGTTCTGGCCGCAATTTCGGTCGCATACTACGCTCATAGGAAAAAGCGAGCAATGAACACAGCGATCATAAGGCTACAGTTTTTTATTCGTGATCGCCGCGGTGGCAACTGGGAATAAATGGGATAGACATACCACACCATAGTAAAATTTGTTTATGGTGAACGCAGACCTAGCCGCACCGCACGCGCCGCAGTCTTTGCATTCGAATTCTTTATATGGATTTCTATGCAACCTCGCACACCTACCCGCGCCGCAGTCGCCGCAGTCCCTGAAACGACCGAACTCCCCTAGCCGCAGCTGATGACGTCACCCGCACGCAGCGCGGATGACGTCATTCGCATCCACGGCGCGCAGTGTTGCCAGTATTATAAAGTAGACAGAATCTCTGTCAACGGTTTATAATAAAATTACTTATTCTCGTATAAATAATTACTTGCTTATTCCCTATTATAGCACCTACAGATAAAATTACACAAAAGAGCAAAATACCAATACCAAATAAAGATTTTATACAGATTTTTTAAATCTTCGGTACAGATAATGCTTTCAAAAATCTGGCTTTACCTTGGCTTTAAGCTGACGGGAACGACTGCGGCGCGAATAGATGTGCGAGGCCATTAACAAAAAGCGATGACTGCGGGGACTGTAGAGACTGCGGTGCGGCTAGGTCTGCGTTCACCTTTATGAACATACCTGTACAAGTACAGAATATAGATAGTTAATTTAATTGCAGTACCATCTATTCAGTATCCACGTGCCCTGCCTGCCATGTAAAATGACACTCTGAGCGTGTGCGTTTTTATAGCTCGCATTACCACGTAAATAAAACTGAAGAAAACTAAAAGAAACGTGTGCATCTGGATTGGGGGCCTATTTTTTTTTTAATACTTGCGAAACGAAATAAGACTTATAGGGAAATTAGTTAAAATAGTAAAAACTTAAAGCAAAGGGCCATGAATTTCTTAAACGTAAAACTCTTTTTCGACAATTTTGAATTCTGTAAGCACCGTGCAATTCAACTATCGATATTATAATGCGCGCAGCTCTACGGCAAGCCGCCATCTTTGTGCCCGACTCGCAATAGGTCTTACACCCATATTCATAGTCGAAACCTCATGATTTCCTCGACTCGACTCAACCGAACTTAGGTGGTTTGATATTCATAGTTGCAATTTTTCTCCTCACCTCAAAGAGTTTCCTCAGTCGAGGTAAGGTGAGAGGTGAGGAACCAACTGTCAAATTTAAGGTACGTCGGCATCTACCTTGAAGCTTCCTTGAGGAAGATAACAACGAACTTTCAACCAAAATACGCGTATTTTATCCGATTTCCATAACTTCTTTAAAAGAATTTATTGAATATGTGTACGATAACCCTGACGATTACATATTGCGACGCTATTTACGAGATGCAGATAATCCATTTGAGTTTTATGTTGAAAATAAATTTAAAATTAGATTTCGCTTCAATAAAGATGCTGTAATGAACTTCTTGCTGTCGCTATTATTTCAAAGTATTGGTGGTACTACTGGTAACAGATGTGGATTGCCAATTCCACCCATAATCCAAGTGTTAGCCGCTTTACGATTTTATGCAACAGGAAACTTTCAAGTAAGTTGTTCTTTTTCACACAAGCAAAAACTTATCAGTTAAAATTAGTATTTATTACAGTACATACATACTTACTTAATTAGTATGATGTATTTTCAGATTATTTGCCTGACTGACTGATTACTGACTGAAACTATTGACTGACTGATTTTGTGCAAATTCCCATTTGCACAAAATCAGTCAGTCAATAGTTTCAAGAATTGTAGCCAAAATTTCTAAAAATAATATTAGCATTGAAAATAAGACGCTTTATTAAACCTGACGTTGCTGAGCGAGCTGATGTGAAGACCAAATTTCACCGTATTGCTGGATTTCCTGGAGCTATAGGATGCATTGATTGTACTCATATTCCAATTAAAAATCCCAACAGACAAAGGGTTTGTTTATTTATGTTATGCGTTCATTTAACAAGTGTTGACACTTCACACAGATAACGCGCACGCTAACTGCTCTCAAAGTAAACAAACTCAAAGATATTCCTCCAAAATGATGACGTATTAGTGTCGTATTACCTCACCTCACACTCATTCGAGGATCCTCATAATTTCCTCAATGAGTCGACTTTGAATACCGATTTTGAGGGTCTTTCGAGGCTCTCCTTGAGGCTTCCTCGAATGAGGTTTGAGTCGATCAGCTTTCGAGGCCACGACTTTGAATATGGGTGTTAGAGTATAGAAATAATATAGAGACGCTGTAATTGTCTATATCTTACTTGCTTATACAAATAACTATTTAATCGATACAGAAATATGAAACTACACTTTGTCTCTTTTTAACCATTGAGTAATCTCATTTGAAGAAAGAGACGTCATGCTATTTGTTTATTCTCTGCCTGGCAACATTTTAACATTTCCGTCAAAGTACCTACCTCGCGTGCCATCCGCCATCTTTTGGACGCGTGGTTTTGTGGTACATCAGCTGTCAAATGAACAACAACATTGGATTTGGATTGCGATTTTAAGGAATAAAAACGCTCCCAACTAAATTGTTTTGTGCTGTGAGTGTCTAGTGGTGCAAATTGAATATGCCTACTTGTTCAATAATTCTGTGTGGTGCAAGGAAAAACCACAATCAACCTCATTTGACCATGCACAGGTTAGTAGCCGTATTTTAAGAAAAACTTTATCATGCTGTTATTTTTTTTGTATAAGTATCCTTGTTTTATTTATAGAATAAAAGCTCCCAAATGTACATACCAATTATATCTGATATTTAACTCTATTTGCTAAATTTATATAATGTTTTGTTTACAATACAAATGACAATTCAAAATAGTGATGTCTTTTATTTAATAAGCTATCGATAAAAACTAACATTTTTTTTAGTTTGTACATTGTAGAGATCAGTAGAGTAGGGTTTCAAAATGAAGAACTTGAAGAGATGGTTTTGAAAATAAAACTAACAATAGAAATAAAAATAGCGATAGTACTAAAACACAACAATGTCACTTCGTCATGCAGTAGTTGGTGGTTATTTAGTTCAGTCTCTGATATGTTCCATGAACTGCATCAAACTGAAATCATTTTGTATGTTTTTTATTTGCACAGGTTCCCTAAAAATGAAGTGCTGCGCCAGAAGTGGCTTGAAGCCATTGGGATGGAAAATATCAAACCTGGACTTAAAGTACCACGTGTCTGTTCATTACACTGCAGAATCAACCTTCAATAAAACCCTTGATGTAATAAGGCTGCGTAACAGCGTGATGATGCAGTACCGTCAATCCACCCTGTAGTAAGTTAAAACAAATAATTAACTTCATATTGTTTAAATTTCCCTACGAACCTGTCGGTTCATCTAATACTTTAGTATTAATGTTTCTCAATGTTAATATTATTAAATACCTGTTCATACTGTTATGTTTAGCGCTAGTGATAAAAAAGATGAGATTATTCAAGATATAAAAAATACTTTCAGTGTTAAAAAAAAAACACACGGGCTGGTTCTGCGTGAAATCATAAATGTCGAACAGGCGTTCTCCATGATGACTCAACCACCCTTACCAGTGAAACACCTAGATCAGATATATAAAAAGTAAATAAAATAAACTTTAATTTGTCGTTTGAAAAGTGTTGTTACATACAACTAACATTTGCATATATCTTTAACTTTAACTTCTCTTTTAATTTGCTTTTTCAGATTTAACCCGAATCGTTTACTTCTGAGAATGCGTTACCGAGCACATCTGGGTCATAAATAAATTTCAAGGCTTTTACTATAAAATTAAGCTCAATTTGAATGGGCGGTTTACAGTGATTAGTAACGGTTTTGACTTTCAAAAGTGCCTAATAAGTATCTAAATAAAATTGAGCATTTTACTTTGACCTGGTGATTTATTATGGTATGGTTTAAAGGTACATTTTTCAAAATACTTTGTTGTTTTATTTCTTGTAATAACCTCAGATTTAATATTTATCTACAATATTTATTATTGTTGTAAACAAATATCTCTATGGGCCGAAACTACGTAAAGCGATCGCCCACGCGGTCCCATACAAAAGTGCTCCGTTGCGGGAACCCGCACGTCGCGGCGAATCAGACCCCGCGCCCCCTTTTTGCTACGTAATAAATATTAAGTTTTCGTTCGACTCGACGACATGTACACCGTTAAAGTTGAACTAGTGACACTTTGCAGGTAATAATCCGGTTTCCAAAACACACGACATACGCTCTTTACGCAGTTTCGGCCCTATAATATCATTATTTGCCTAACCTTTTTCAAACTATATATTAGGGTAAGATTCCAGTCTATCAACTGATGCAGCTGAATACCAGTATTTTAAATGCCTGAGACTGCCTATCTGACCTCCATAGTACTGGGTAATACGATACCCTTGGTAGGGCAACCAGTTACCAAGGGTATCGTATTAATCAGACTCGGGCCACTGACTAAAAACGACTGTCAAAGATTTACAAATGACAGTTAGTTCGATACTAAGCCAAAAGCGGGTCAGAGTGATCTTTATGAACAACTTTAAATGTGGAACAAACCCTGAAATCGCAAAAATCCTCAGTAGTCCTCATTGATTTATATAATAGTACGCAGTAATATATATGTCAATGGTTGTCCTTCAAGAAAGTCACTCACAAGAAAAAAACAAAGTCAGTCAGTCACTCATAAAATGTAGCCCAACCAACAGTGCTTCTAACCCCTTGTATGTTAATATGAATGTAATACACTATAATTTTAAAAATTCAGGAAAAGAACTAAAGGACTTGTTACAGTTATTCCAAAAGTATAATCTAATTATCCAAAGTTTAAAAGTATTGTTACATAAGTAACCAATGAACCCGAAGAAATGTTAGAAACTCTGGTATCGATATCGATACTTTTTGGTTTTGATTACTTATGTGCTTCCCTAGCAATGGCAGCCATCTTTTGGCCGCAGTTGGTATGCACGCGTATTTTGTAGGTATTTCTCGTCCATATTATAAAAGGTCATTGCAATAGGTATGCACGCTTTTTTCGTAGGTATTTCATGTCTATTCTTTTTTCCTTAGTCTGAGGCATCCCCAAGTCTGATGATGACAATTAAAATCTCCCATTACCAAGACAGGGCTTTGCAATGAACAAAAAATATCACTCATCTCTTGTAGAGCAGCGGAGGAAGGCTTTGGAATATATACAGAGGCATAAGATACATTATTTATACGTACAGCAACGAAATCAACTAAAGAATACTGATTGGGTAATATAATTTGGGAAAAAGCGACATTATTTTTGACTAGAATGGCAACACCACCATAGCCATCAGTTCTGTCATTACTAAAGATGTGATAAACGACTTAAAACTTTTAACGAACTTATTCGTTTATTTTTTATCAAAAGTCACTTACGGAAACTGCTTAATACGCTTATTTACTTTCTTACATTAAAAATAATGAAATTATGTTGTTTGCTTTTTAGTTGGTTAAGTTTAAGTGTTGGTTTTTAAACGAAATCAATGAATTTTCTTTCGTACTTGGCAGGCTTAGGACTGACTGAATGAATAATATTATATAATTATGAAACGTTACTAAGTAGGTTAGTATTATTCTAAGATCTGTATTTATTAATAACTTGTCAAATAATAAACTACATTTTATTAAATTCAGGCGTACTTAAAAGTTCATTGATCTATTATATGTACATTTTAATTATTTACAAAATTTCCATTATTTCCTCAAACCATCAAGTCATTTATTCACATTCAGAAACATAATTTTTTCTAGGTACTTTGCTCGTCAACAACCGGGTCCTCCATTCCGATATTATGTTAAAATCGGAATACGATAAAGTTTTATTACAAAAATTACACACAGCTGTTTTAGTCGCATGATTTCTCAAAAAAAAAGTTCCAAATTATGTTATTCGAACTTCTACTCGTCATTTCGATACAGTAGTTATTCGAATTTACAGTTTAATTAGCTCACCAATTTGTTTTTGTAGAAAAAGTAGTCAAAATTAACACAATTACTTACACTATAAACTATTTACACTATTATTAACACAATTACCTATTAAACACAATTAACTACACCTAAAAACTATATTATATACAAGTCCAAAACTCACAGAATTATTTCCTTGGTAAGAAACAATTCACCACATGAAATAATGTTTTACACTATTTATGTTTACGTAAACAATTCCGAGTCACAACTTTTAATCAAATTGTTTCGGAAATTCACAAAACATGACGCTTTTCACCGGGCGGAGGAAACGCTACTAAACGTAAAAAGCAAAATAAGTGATAAGCAACCCGTTTAAATTAAATTGGCGCTTTTAAAAGTGAACAACGGAAAGCATATTTAATTTGCTAGGTTTACCAATTTTGAGTAAGTCAACGCGATTCAGCACATAAACAAAAGATGTAAATATTTTAAACCTTAAAGTATTGGAATTAAGGTCGATTTTCGCATAATCATTGTTTACTATCGATTAAAATTGAATCAGGCGCCATCTATCAGTTGTTACATAATTCATTTGAGCACGTTCTTACTTACGTGGTTATGAAAAGAAATTATCAAAACGCGGTTGCGTTTTAATTTTAACAAAAAGCGGAATAAACAGATAACTTTAAATGCTTTTATAAACAAGTCTGCTTATTCGTTTATTTTAAATAATATGTTATATTATATGCTTTTCGTTTAAACGCCCACCTCTGGTCATTACGAATGCAAACATAACCAGAAATACCAAATATTCGACCGTGTTTAAGCCAAGTTTCACTCAATGAAACAATAAGTGGTTTATATTTGTTAACTAAATAGAAAAGATCAGTTTTTTTATTAGTCACTGACCTGACATTCCATTGAATAATCAAATCCATAATTGTTTTTGTCTGTCAATAATTTACAAATTAGATCAGCGTTGTTCGGTTTTAAGTATTTTTTATTTTGTAGCAGCTTAATAAGACTATTAATTAGATCCATAATCTGTTCATGATCTTCTTTTTGTTCAGATTTATTCTGTAATGCACACCCATTGCTGGGACTTGGTGGACTGAACTCATTTATTATTGCATTGTGTGCTGCTCTGTCATATCCAGACGCAGATTTAGGAGGCGAACGTGGTTTTTTAAATATTGTTTTTTGTATGAAGTTGTCCTAGGACTATTATTGACATTATCATTAGTGTGGAAGTATGCAGATTTGTAATCTGATTGAGAAATTTTACTACCTGAAACAACTTTGTCTGCATATGACATAGAGGAAGATGGATGCAACTTACTAGCCTCCAAATAAGAAATACATGAATGAGCCATAGTGTTTTTGATGTCTCTTTGCCTCTTAAACTCAGGGCATGCTTTATTTATAGCATAGTGAAAACCAGAACAATTTATACAAGATGCACAGTTCTCCTCAATGCTACAAGATTCAGCTGAATGATTTTGTCCACATTTAAAACATCTCGGTTCTGCAGCCCTACATTGTAATTTTGTATGTCCGTACCTACAGCATCTGAAACACTGAATGGTGGGGTACACATATGTGTCAACATTTAATGCATTATAGCACATGAATATTCTCTTTGGTAGAATTTGTCCATCAAAAGTTATTACAATGGACTCTGAAGGTTTCCAAACTGGACTACCGTTACTTTGCACTTTATAATTTAACCTCCGAAGTTTAATGACCTTTCCACACCCAACTGGTGTAGAAATATTTGCTTCAATTTCTTCCAGTGACCATTCTGAAGGAACACCACGCACAATACCCATTCTAGTGACATTGAATGTCTGAATAAAGGCTTTAAACCTGTTACTACTTAATAAGTTAGAATTTAGAAAATCATTAGCATCAGTGAATGTAGAGAAAGCAACTGTACACTTGTTACGGCCAATCCTTTTAATGCTTCCTGTAATTATATTTTTAAATCCAACCCGTTTCATGAAATTACCGAACGAAATGGGATGCAATACAGTTCCATTATTTTGAGAGTCAGTAATACGTTGTACATGAATTATATATGGAGATACATCAGTATGTATGTACTCCTTCCTACCAACCGGTTCAAAAGTTGGTTGACTAGGCTTTGACTGTGTCATCTGTGAATCAGACTGAAGAAGGGATGTTTCTTGGCGATCATGAATGTGAATATTTTCAAGTACAGTCTCTTGGGGATTACAATTACAATCTATAATACTGGATTCATTCTGGGCATGACCTTTTTTGCTTCTCTTACGAATTCTGCAGCTTCTACAAATTCTCCTGCGTTTGCGAGAAGATTTTTCGCTGCTATCAGTGGCAACTGAGCCGTCAGTGTCCATACCACTTCTATCTAGAACATTCTCATTTCGTGACATTACAGTCACATAATTAGCGACATCCTCGGGGGGATTTAGGCCACCGCCTAAATCCCCCTGCAAGATATTAGGGGGGTCGTTCATGCGACCCGGACTTAGGGACTAAGCATAGAAAATATATACAGAACTTACCAAAAAATCAGCTACAAACACTACAATACAAATATATACAATTATTATACAAAATTATATACAAAGATAAGACTCAACTGATCAGTTTTACAATAAAAATTAAATTTCAAAAATTTTAAACACCCGCGCGCAACCGAAGTTTCCCGCCTTTTTCCCCCTTCTGTCTTTCTTCACCCTTCTTACGCCAGTTGCCAAAACCATAGACAATTTACAAATGTTTTTTATGTATCATCTATGACTTTAATTTTTACGCCGCCCACCATTACAGCATAGTGTATTACATACTCTTTGCATTACAGTTTTAGTGTTTTACACAAAGAGTAAAGTAATATACAGTTTACATGGATTTTGGAAATCTGTCTGCGTTGATTAATTTCCGTACTGTCTTATCCTCTCAGTGATTAAACTGTAATATTTTGCATTGATACTGCAAGATGTACAACAAGTGTTGTATCGAACATTGTGGTACTAAACGAAAGGACGTTTTAGTGCATTCATTTCCAGTTTGTGAGTTAAGACTCAAAAAGTGGCTTCTGTGCCATAATAGTGACTATTTGCGCAGCTTAAGCCCGCAAGAACTTCGAAAATTATGTGTGTGCCATAAACACTGAAAAAAGGTTCATCAGTGAGAAGTATCGGCTCAATCTTGGTTGTTATCCATCATTGTTTTCGGCCGATGAAATTACTTCTGGAATACCCAAAAAAGTTCACAAAGGTTCGTACGTACCTAATTAATAAATATCTGCTAATCTCGTAAAACCAAAAGTTTTCGTAACCAGCTTGCTTTTTATATTGCCTTCGAACAGGCTGGCCAACTTTATATGAGGTACTATTTGCAAATTAATTAGGCTGACTGCAACCTGCAAAACTAATGCGTTTAAAGCTAAAGTAAAATCCAATCTTTGTTCAAAGGCATACTATTCTCGAAACAATTACTTAAACAATAAGAATAGTTAGTTGCTGTAACTCAAAACAATGTTTATGTTCTTTCTCCAGAATCACCTTACCTACTGACAGGTTACACGAGGTCAAATAATTGTTTATTTTATTTGACTATACATATATAAATAACTAGTACTCACGCGGGGCTTCGCTCCCGTGGATTCTATCACGGTAAAAACATAACTCTCCTTTTTTGCAGTCGGGTAAAAAGTAGCCTATAACCTTCCTCAAGCTTCAAGCTACTTCCATACCAAATTTCATCCAAATCCACCCAGTACTTTCGAAGATTAGCGCGTTCAAGCAAACAAACAAACAAACAAACTAACAAACTTTTCCGCTTTATAATATTAATATAGATAATAATAATAATATTCCACAACTTTTTCACACAACGCCATCTAGTCCCAAACTAAGCAGAGCTTGTGGTATGGGTACTAGACAACTGATAAACATACATATATATTTCTAAATACATACATATTATAGATAAATTACACCCAGACAAAGAACAAATGACCGTGCTCATCACACAAACATTTGTCCTAGGTGGGAATCGAACCCACGACCTTGCGCATAGCAGTCAGGGCCACTGACCACTATACCAACGGGCCTGTCTGTCTATATGTAAATTTATTTAATTTTAATTTGACTTAATCTACTCATTACAATGTTCTTTTAATGAGTTGTATTGCAATATGTGGATAGCTAGCGACCTCGACAATTTTGTCATATTTGCGCCAGTTTAATATAATAAAATCAAGCAATTTTTGTTTTGATATATACCAGTCATTAATCTCATCATCGTGAATTTTAATATTTCTGATAATTATATTTTTCTATAACTCGAACTTTAACTTATTTCAATATACACACATCAAAAGTGTCTAGGGATCAACATATATTTTTGCAATAACTTTTCTCCTGATTGATATTAATTAAAATTTTCTTTAAGGATTCATCAAATAAAGTGTTTTCGTTTGTCACAGTAACGATAAACCAAGTCACCTTTGCATTAATAAAGAAATTTGCCATTTTCCTAATAAAGGGATTTTTGACATTTGAACCACTAACATTAAAGTTCGAAAAAAAGACTGAAATAACAGTTTTCTTTAAAATTTTATTGGGTAACTTAAACAATTAATAATCCGTGTTTCTACCGCGAACACTAACAACACAAGAACATCGGTTTGGCATACTCAAAATGAGTTCATCCAAATCACGCTGTGGAATGGCCGCCCATGTTCGTTGCAACAACAAAAAAAGGTCTTCTTGCGACTGGATACCCTCCATATTCGGCAGAGCTCTTCTCTGTAGCATATCCCATGCATGCTCAATCGGGTTCAAGTCTGGCGACTGAGCAGGCCAGAGCAGGACATTGATGTTAGCTGCGGCGAGAGTCTGTCTTACAACTCTTGCGGTGTGCGGTCGTGCATTATCATGCATTAACTGAAATAAGGGACCGATTTGCACTTGTAGAGGAACGATGACGTCAGATACAATCGTCTCAGCATAAATTTGAGCGTTGAGGTTGCCTCTGATCCAAATCAACTCAGTTCTTCCGCCGATCCAAATACCCGCCCATACCATGATGGTTCCACCACTATAAGGATGGACTTCCTGGCAGGATTTTAATCGCTGTTGGCGTCCAGGGGTTCTCCAGTGTCGTATCCGTCTTGTATCCGGTCTCATACCAAAACGAGACTCATCAGAAAAGCACACGAAACGCCATTGTTCTTCTGCCCAATTTCTGTGTTCAAGAGCCCATTGATATCGAATCCTACGATTGTGCATTGCTATAGGTGGTACCCGTAGCGGTCTTCGGGAATGAAGGTTCACTTCATGCAAGCGGTTTCTGACTGTTTGGTCGCTAATTAACTTCCCTGAAGAGTGATGAAGCCTCACGGCTAACATCATGGCGGTTATTGTTGGAGCTCTTCGAGTTAAGATTTGAATGTATCGGTCTTGTCTCCATGTGGTGCAGCGATACCGTCCTCCATGGCGCTCAGCCACGGTACCAGTGCTTCGGTAACGTGTCCAAAGTCGACTGATAACACTCTGACTTGTATTCAGAGCTAAAGCCACAGTACGTTGCCGGGAACCAGCTTCTATCATTCCCACGGCTCTGAGCATTTCTTCCCTGCTTAAATGACGTCGCCGCTCCATAATAACGTTGGTTTTAATCAGTAGTAGGGAAACAGTAGCACTAATAATGTCTTCAATGCGTTGTATGTTTTTATAGGGAAAATATTGACAGCTGATTTTCATCTTTTACTCGAATTTGATTAACAGTTCCTGTTTCAAATTATGAAATGCACCAAAAAGGATCCATATAAATTTATAAAATCATAAATTTATTACAAAGCCACATCTCAATCTCAAGAAATCCGCATAAAAATGCTTGATCCCTAGACACTTTTGATGTGTGTACTTACCATATTATACCAAGTTTAATAAAAGTGTAATTTGTTTCAGCTCAATATGCTGAGGAAGAAGTGTTAGCACCACCCTTGAAAATACTGCTGAAACAGTTTAATTATTTGACTATCTGTTCGACTCAGTCAATGGTGCGACAACACGAGGGAAACCTTTACGCGCAGCCTGTACATCAGGATCACCACACCAACGATTTTGGCAAGAAGCCATACAAAAATTAAAAGAAATATGTAGGCAGGGAGACAACTGTGCCTTCATAAAAAAATTGGATTGTAAGTCTTCAAAGTTATTTAAGGCTGTGGCTATTCTTCCAAAAGAAAAATGTGAAAATAATGCGCCCATGCTATTTTTTGGACTAGGGCGGGCATATAATTTTAGAAATAATAACCTGAATTGCCACACCTTCGTCAACACCTATAGATTCTTACTAATAACCAGATTTATAAAATTTCACTCGGAAAAGTAAAAGTATTTAATCCGCGAGTTGACAACTTTGTAAAAATTGTTTGAAACGCTTCGAAGCGCTTCATGTGTACTCGTAAAATAATATTTTATTCATCACTTAACCTTTCAATTAAAATATAAGTAATTTTTTAATTTATTAAAAAAACTATGGCCTAAATCGTGGCATTGTGGTCACGTGACTACCTATGACGTCATCGTTCAAAAAACAACTTTCCTGGCATTTGGCACATAAATGTACTTCGGGTATTTTATGATATTTTACTCTATTATGAACGTGAATAATTATTATCAGTGCTTTATTGCCTTGTTGTGGGAATACTACTATAAAAACGCCAACGAAACTATTTATTCATGTCCCTTTAAAAAGAGATATTCGCGAGAAGTGGTTAGAACTTCTGTGTCAAATCCATCCAAAGGTTGTCTGTAAAAGATCGCTTTTAGCGATAAGACCGCCCATAGTATCACCCTTTTTAGTTGTTAAGTCCATGTTTGTTTTACTGTTATGGTGTACAATAAAGAATATATCTATCTATCAGCTTTTTTAAAAACACAAATAAGGAACTCATCGAACAACTATTACAGGACGATAAGACAAATGAACCAGAAGAGAGAGAGAGAGAGTTAGTTATGAAATGAAATGAAATATTTATTTGTAAATTGGTTATAAATAACACTTTTACACGTCATGTTTTTTTGCGTGTTTAGTTTAGCTAGATGAGGCCGGTATTTCCTAACTGACTACTCTGAGAAGAAACACCGAAACAAACTCCCTCTGAGTTTGTCGTCAACGTCTTTTTTAAAGTCCAGACAATTTGTGTTTGTATATGAGAAGCATGTAGGTTCATGTCTTTGGTATTCTTTTGAGGAAATAACCACGCAAATTTGAGCGGACCTGTCCAGACAGTGCAAGCAGTTAGTTAGTTATTCTTTTCTTATTTTGTCTTACGCACCAACCAAAGATAACCAGTCAGCTGTCAAAATATTGAACGATGACGTCTCGTTTTCTGATTGGTGTTTCTAATCACGTGACTCACTGATAAAAAGTCTCATTTTCTCAAGGGAAAATAAAATAAATAATTAATAATCTTTTCTTCATTTGTACTATTTTGTGCTTCATATCAATAGATTTACATAATTAAATAGTAATTTTAAATTTTTAAACATACTGTCAACTCGCGGATTGTGAAAATGATTCAGCAGACCAACTGGTTAAACTGAAACAGCTATTTATACCTTCCGAAAAAGATGATGTTCAGTATTTGGGTGAAATTAATGTGGGACCCCATATGTCAGTTGTGGTGCTATGATCTACTGCTCAGGAATGCCTCAATGTAACATGCAAGAGCGTATACAGCAGGGTGGGTAACAAGAAATAAAAATTAAAAAATAATATGTGTCGATTGCATTGCCGATTTGACAATGGGTAAAGTTAGTGCTATACACAATTAGGTGCAAAAAAAAAACAAAACTATGAAGAAAATTAAATTTACCTACCCTTCTGAAAATGCAGTGAGAGCGTTCGGAGTAGTCACAGAGGAAGCAAATGAGTACTTAGAACATTCTCCAGCAAAAAACAACATTTTGAAAATAATAAAAAGCCAAATTATATGTCTAAGTACTCATTTGACTTCCTGTCTTGTGATACACAAAAAAGATATTGAAAAGGCCTTCCTTGACCATGGGTTAAAGTTTAATTGGTGTTGTTTAATAAATAAAATATTGAAAGGCACATAAATGTATCCCGATTAATTGAAATATCTCTTCCCAGAACGCAACATAAGGCTTATAATATAAAATGAAATGAAGAAATAAAAACTCGAATAAGTATTTGTTGTTTCATTTACATATTTCTCAGTAGTTCCCTGTAATTATTTTTACCGCCAAGTTCTTTCATAGGAGCTCATTGGAATTTTGCTGCAAACAGCAAAAAGAATATTGAGGTCTGAATACAGTGCAATGGGGTAATTGAGGCTTTATGTGTCTGCCTTTGCTCAAAACTCAACACCTAAATTAAAAAAAAAGAACTGTAACATGACATGACAGTTCTTTTTTTTCTTCGATTCTTCCAACTTTTGACAATCTATAACGACCATTTTCTTTCTATGGGAGTGGGTCGTCTGATCTATGTAGTCTGTGCATATAATCTTTCAATGCACGGGTAGTCGCCTTGAAAAATTATAAAAAATTATATTTGTTTACAATCGGAAAAATGTAGTCTAAAAAGTAAAAGTATAATTTGTTTCTATCATTATTAAAAGAATGATACAAAAATTCTGATGACATAATGCGATCACTCAAATATTGGTCTTGAAAAAACAACTGCAGTGCCCTCCATTGCTCAATTATTCTATTAACACAAGCATGAAGCGATAGCCATCTTATATCATAATGACGCAGTAGTCTATGTTTTTCGGTGTCAGTGAAATTTTGGAACTCGACAAATTCTCTTTGACGCTTGCTGCTTTGAGAAAAATATCCATATACTTCTTTTACTATCTGTTCTAAATTTCTAGTTAGTATTTTGCAAGCATGACTAATTGACTAACACTTAATGCTGCAGAATGACAAACACAATTTATGAATAAGCACTTTTGGTTTTGGTTCGCTTCTTTAATTTTTGTAACAATGCCAGAGTGTTGACCAAACATCACATTCGTATTATCAGCAGCGAACCCCATCACGTCTTTTATATCTAAACCTAACTCGGATAACTTTGATGACAAAGCATCAAATAAATGATCTGCAGTCTCACCACAGTCACCACTTAAATCAACTAAATCAAGGAATTTGGTTTGTACTTTACATTTGGTTTCAGAGAAGTATTTGATTACTATCGTGGTGACATCTGTACTTTCAAGTGTATTACATACTCTTTGCTTTCATCGATTACAATTGAATATACTGGTTAACCTGACGGAGATAGAGTACGAACGTAACGTAACGAAACGTATATCTTCAATCATAACAAATTCGGGTCCTAAAACGTTATAGGTAATAGCTGCTGCTTTTGTTCTCTTGCAGAAAAAATCTTTTGCAATTTCGGAGTCGGAAAACATTTCACTAGAACATCACTAAGATTGTCCATAGCTCTAAAAGAGATGTGTTCTGAAAGAAAACCGCAAAAACGCAGCTCCGCTTTCTTGACTTTGTCTTTCAGTGGTGCCTTTTTGAAAAATGTGTCAACCTGGAAACAAGTAAATATATAAATTATACATTTATACATTATGATCATACACTAAATAAAGTACCTCCGAACTTCTCGACTTTAGGTACAGTAATTCTAATTTTACTAAAAACAAGTTAAGCTTATCTTTGACTGTCCTTTATATTTGTTCAAGTTCGATTCATGCTTTTCAGTAGTTGCATGTTGTTTTATAGATGCTAATGTACTTTGGAGTTTCGCACTTCACGCTTTACAAAACGCAGCATACTCGTCATCTTTATAACGTGAAAGCCACGAAGAAAACTCCGGAATTAGACTATTTCCAAGACTACAATTCTACTTAAGTAAATTCTGTCTACTAGATACCATTATGATCAATGACGTATTATAATAGACGCGTCATCAAAGAAAATAATACTCTCTACATATTCCCACAAAACACCTCTCAAAAACGGCACGAAACACACACATAGAGAATTACTATCAGGGTTGGATTTATGTGTGTTGAAAAAGATAGTACAGAAACGTGAAAAGGTTAGTATTTATAAAAAAAATATAGTACACATTCATTATTTTTAATTTAACATATAATAGTCATTAAAATCAACACCTGTTAAGGCAAAATTTACTCCTTTTCTAAGTTTATCAGTTCTTGAATATTACTATTAGGTAGTTTTATCTTCATCCTTGGCATTTAATCTCATCAACATAATATGTAGGTACAAAATCAGTAATAAAATCACAAATCAGTAATAAAAGTACAGTAGGAATAAAATCAGTAAAATTCCCACTTTTGCTACCGCTTTTGATAGCGTCACAAGAAAATAAAATGGCATTTTCAATACAAATGATTAAAGTACAAAACCCAACCCTGGGAAAGAGAGAAATGTACTTCGCAGGATAATAGGGGAATCCCCGGTCATCAACACAGAAAACATCAAAAGATCGGAATTCGGTCGGAATATTCATAATATGACGTAAAACTAAGCATTCGGGAGCAAACTTTAAATTATAGTATTTTAGCGTACTATCCTTAGATGTGGATAGTATATAGTACAAAGAGCGAAATTATAGTATAAATACTATAATTATAGTACAAAATCCAACCCTGATTACTATCTAATACGTGTAAAGAAAGGGACAGAAAATAAATGCCATCTTTAGGTACACCTGATGTTAGAGAGAGATGAATATACATCTTTAGTTAACCACCTCCCCTAACGTCACGTGACTGACTTCATTCATACGCTAGCCGCCATTAGCAGTGTAGAAAAATTAAAATAAAAAATATATTTCTGTTGATATTTACCTATGAAATGACACATTTTGACCTCTCACGGAAGCAGTATAATTAGTGCAACGTCTGAAAACACACAAAGGCATGCTTTTTTCCTAATTTTAAACACATTTTTTCTTAAAATGTGTAGTTTAGCGATCCCGACACAGGTTCGTGCGTAACTTTACCAGTATACTATAGTAGTCTGCTTAAAGCCGGCTCTACACGTTGGCCAACACAGTGGCGAATGTAGTGGCCAGCATATTGGCCAAAGAAAATAATACTCTCTAACGAGAGAAGAATACCGTCTTCATATAAAAAATATGTAACCATAGATTTACACACCGATGTACACTTGAGAATCGAAATCGAACCAAGCAAGATTTTGACAGAAATACCTATAGCTTTTTCATCATTATACTTTGTCATTATCATCAAAAGTGGTTTCATTTATTTACGCATAATTATGTAATTATATTACCACCCGTAATATAAAAGAAGCACTAAATGGAATGTCAAACAGGTTGCTCTCCTAGTATAAGAATAAATGACAATTTAATACAAAATAATTGATGGAATTTTTAAAAATCGTATCAATTCTGTATCATAGTCACAACTATGCGGTTTAAGTTTATAACGTATTCGTCAATAATGGGTCGTATTGTATTGTATTATACAAGCACATCCTGAAATTAGTTTGTTCAGAATCGTTTACTGAATCGATTTTTATCGTTTTTAATATCGCGAATTTTATCCCCAAAGCAACAAAATCTTCGTAAATTACAAATTACACTTTCGCTGTTAGTAAAAACAAACTAACTATGGACCGTAAATTAAAGTAGTAACTTTTTAAATGCAGATTTATATAAATTCCGTCATTCAGTACACATTACAGACATATGAAAGTCATTTAAAGGAAGTTAAAGTATTAAAATAAACTGTTTACAAGTAAAACTAAAAATTCAGAATATGTATTATGATAATAACTTAGTTTTCTAATTGGGGTGTTTGAAGGTGTGCGTTAATTACGATACATGTTGTATATATAGATGACAAAAATAACGCTCTAGAAAGAAAAAGTGACTAAGTATAGATTATTTATTTTTTATAATGCTCATTTTGCTTTCTAAAGATTTATTTTTTTCATCTTCTTCCATATCCGTATTTCTTATTATAATCTATCTTTTAATACATATTGCTAATGTACTAATTTTAATATGGTCTATATTTAGGTCTAAATGTGTTTGACATTGATTTAAAAAATTAAAATATACATTACTTAATAATAACATTATTTTAGATTTCAAATTTGCTTCCCATCCATGATTTTTTAAATACTTATTTATTATATGAGCACACTGCTCAACCGATATAACAACATATTTACTAATATAATACAAAGCACCTTTTTCACTATACTCCCTCAAGCTCGTGAATACGTGAATGGCTTCTTGTCCGTCACTTAAAAACGCCTTTTGGCAATCTAGACATTCATTATGTCTAAGTTTTTTAAATAGGAAGCCACTCACGTATGCACAAGCCTGACTCTCCGGCGTCGCCTCCTCTATAGTCTCGGTTGCATCAGACAACATTTTTTCGAAATCATCGACAGAAAAAGTACGTTCTATCAGATTTGGCTCTTGCCGCTGCTCCTCTTCTGAATTTTTAATTAAGAATATTTTTAAATTATTATTTAAAATTGAGTCATCCTCCTCACAATTTTTTTTGGCCTGAACGCCTTAAGTTCGTTATAATGGCGATTTTAATTCCCGCCACAAACTGTTGAATTGTGGGATCTAAATTGGATCCACAACTGTATCTGATGCAACCGAAACAATTTTCCAATGCGTCTTGATTAAGTCGTCGCGTTGAAATTGTTTTTATATTTTTGTTTAGTAAAATTTTCCACAATCTCTCTATCGCATTAAGAGTGCGAATCCACCCATTTTGCGAAGGAGGTTTGCTCTTGGCGCCTAAATATTTCATATGTGAAATGAATTGGCTCATTTGTGAATATTTTTTTCCTCTTCGTAGATCCGATCCGATATTGGCCAAGAGTTCGTGATAGCGTCCACACGTTGGAAGGTCGTTCAGTTTGTTACGGTACAGGCCAATGTGCGGACGTATTTATTAAAATGGATATTGAGACGCTAACTTCTGCTTCTTGGGTTCTACAAACAATTTACGGCTTGGTAGAGCTCTATAAACTGAAAAGTTTCTTCGTTATTAGTCATACTGACTTTTGTTTACACTAGTTGTTACCGACTAGTGAATAGTCCCGGGAAATCCCGGAACCGAAAGTACCGGGAAATCCCGGAAATTTGCGTCGTTTTAGGAACCGGAATTTCCAAAACCAAATCCCGGTTCTTTCGGTACTTTCGGCAAAAGATACTTCGCGTTTAAAATTTTTCTAATTCTATTGCCTAAAATCCGCTCGCTGCATTGTTACTATACTACCTAGCTACCACCGTTGCTACCTAGTTTTTTCTTCCGCTGGGTACCTTTGTAATAAAATAAGATCACGTTTAAGTGATAAGAGTTTGGACGCTCTTATATTTTAAGATCATTATATAGGCAGCTCTCCTGCCTATATAATGATCTTAATACTCAAAAAAATAAATAAACAGGAACCTAGGTTATTGAGTGCCCCCATTGTAACTATAAGAATCAGACCAATATTATATTGGTCTGAGCAAGTATTCCAAATTTTTATAATTTTATAGGTTGGGTATTTTTATTTATAGTATTGTAAGGATTTTAAGTTTTTCAAAAATATTTAAGATTATCGTTATATTTTTATTTTATTTTTTTAAATGTAAAATTAGAGTCAATTTGATTTAAAGAATTTGTCGATTGAAGTTGTTCCAAACTATTGTTGAATTATCCTTCCTACTAATCCTACTTCCTACTTCCTACTAATATTATAAATGCGAAAGTTTGTGAGGATGGATGGATGTTTGTTACTCTTTCACGCAAAAACTACTAAACGGATCTGAATGAAATTTGGTAAGTATATAGTTGGCAGCCTGGAATAACACATAGGCTACTTTTTATCCCGAAATTCCCACGGGATCGGGATTTGCGCGGGAAAACCTTCCCATGCGTACGAAGTCGCGGGTAGAAGCTAGTACTATATAAAGCTAAATTACCACTGACTGACTGACTGACTCACTCACTCACTCACTCATTGACATAATTGTTCTCCCAGATGGTGGATGGGGAGGTGGGTATATTTTGACAGATTCGTAAACAAGTAACTCTCAAACCTACGGGAAAAGTGCCAAACCTCCCCTTTCCCCCCCCCCCCCCTTCTCCCCCCTCCCTATCGTATCTCGGAAACTACGAGACCCGTATTTTTTTTTACGGATTCGTATAGAGGAGGCTCGGTAAAGTAAAAACCATTTATTAAAGTCGCCCCCCCACCCCCCTTCTCACCCCCTTTAGGCGGATCTCGGAAATTAAGAGACTTGGAATATTTTTTTTTTCAGATTCATTTAGAGGGGCAATGCTTTAGTCAAAATACTTCTGCAACCCCCCCTCCCCATCACCCCCCCCTTTTTTTTTTCTTTTTCACAAGCACGCGAGGTGCTTGCACCTCGCGCAACACGCAAATACTTTTGACAGATTCGTAAACAAGTAACTCTCAAACCTACGAGAAAAGTGCCAAACCTCCCCTTTTCACCCCCTCCCTATCGTATCTCGGAAACTACGAGATCCGTATTTTTTTTTTAATACGGATTCGTATAGAGGAGGCTCGGTAAAGTAAAAACCATTTTTCAAAGTCGCCCCCCTTCTCACCCCCTTTAGGCGGATCTCGGAAATTAAGAGACTTGGAACATTTTTTTTTTTTCAGATGCATTTAGAGGGGCAATGCTTTAGTCGAAATAATTGTGCAAGCCCCCCCATCACCACCCATTTTCTTTTTTTTTTTCACAAGCACGCGACGTGCTTGCACCTCGCGCAACACGCAAATACTAGTTATTATATAAGATTAAAATTTAAATTATTGTATAAGATTAAAATTTAAAAAATGTTTGTTAAGATTATCTAATAAATAAATATTGAGACTGATTAATGCTACGCTAAAACTCCAGTTCTTTTTTTTGTAGATGTTACGTAAGTTTTAAATTATAATTTGGTTATGCAGAATTGCAATAAGAGTCATGTTAATTTGTTTGGTAAAGTGAAGATGTTTAATAAATGTTTCTGTTATATATTATGTAGGTTTAGGTTTGAAAATCATTTAATGAAAATGTTGCTGGCATAATATGCGTAATTACCAGTAAAATTATACTAAATAAGACTGATTTAGTGTCTATAAAACAAGAAATAAAACGTTTTCTTTGATTTGATTATAATGTTTTTACTTTGCCCTGTCATTTCGTCTTTTTTGTACTTTCTCCGTTTCAACACTTTCAACTCTCTTACAAAGACTTATTAAAGTATCAAAAGTATCGATAGTAGCGGGAATCCCGGTTCTTAAGCCAGAAGGTCCCAAAAATCCCGGTTCTTTAAAACAGCACCGGTTCTGCATTCCCTATTACCGACGCGTGACTGTAAAAACTTTTTAACAAAAAATAAAAAGGTTTTGTATTTTCTTTTTTTGGCACCGCCTTCCGAAATTAAAGTTATTTTTGCCTTTGTAGTAGGTATTTTGATATGAAAGTCGGTTTTATTTTTTGTTAAAAAGTTTTTTTCACGGTTTTTAGTGGGTCGGTTTGTAATTTATCTAGTTACAAATGCCAAAATGTCAACTACTTATCACCTTTTACAAAATATTGCTTTCTCGATGCAGAGCCGTTAATTTTTGAGGAGTTCTCCTGGTACTTCACCATCAGCTCTACATCACCATATGCATTGTGACGAACATATAGCGCTTAACATCCATATTCAAGTAATCGAATCGCAATCCACGAAATACTTATTATTGAGTAGTTTCTGTGGTCATCTGTAGTCTTCATCATTCATCAGTTCCACTTCCCCAAATGTTGCTTTTCGAGAGCAACTGCACAAGATACTATAAGATATAACCAAAACGCTATAGATGTGCCTATAATATTTGAAGAGTTCCCTCGATTACTCCAGGATCCCACCATCAGATCCTGATTTCATAACAATGGGACCAACTAGAAAGTATACCATTTCAAATGAAAAGAGAATTATCTAAATCGGTCGAGCTGACTTCGAGTTATGAGGTAACATACGTTAAAAAAAAAGTTCAAGACGAACTGAGAACCTCCTTCTTTTTTTTTGAAGTTCGTTTAAATGTTTAATCAGGTGCGTGCGATCGTTCTGGGAGCTCGTAGCATACTAAACGCGCGGCCAACGTGTGGACGCGGTAGCCAATACTCGGCCAACAACCCTTTGATCTCTTGCAAAAAACCGACACCACACGGATCTCGCGCCAACTCGTCGGCCATCATTCCAATACAACCCAAGATGCACAAACACCCCCTCTACACGTTGGCGAATAGGCACTGGCCACTACATTCGCCACTGTGTTGGCCAACGTGTAGAGCCGGCTTAACAGACACGAGGCACTTACCTTGATTTCAACTTGCCATTTTAGAGCGCGGACAACGTATCTATAGTTTATTATTATATCTTTGATTATGATTGTTTTATAATTTCTATGTTCCAAAAATCTAAATGAATACAAGTTATATATTTTAAGTGCTTACTGTAGTGAGATAAATTATTACGATGAAGATACACAATCAGTCAAAAACTTTCCAAAAACGAATAATCGCGTAATGTGTCCACACTATTACAATTTTGATTATGATGAGACTTCTCCAGTACCAATCCAGTACCTGTGTATTTAGGTTTGCTGAAGGGTATCGATTACATTAGAAAGTATCGATTCCTGGTGTAGTATCGCAAGCAAAGTAATCAACAAGGATCTTCTACCTTTTTTTTTTTTTTTTCTTTCTTTAGGTACAAGTTCCTTGGTAATCAATTACAAAAATTCTCAGTATCGAAAGAAAAGAATCGATTCCAATGAGTAATCTATTCTTTTTTCGTATCCCTAGTTGAGCCGTTCAGCCCAGTGTTGCCAATTTAGCGACTTTGTCGCTAGAAATTACGACTTTTGCTTAAGGCCGTGCTCGCACTGCGTTGCGTTTTGGAAACGCAAAATCTGTGAAGTATGGAGTGTCATAGAAGTGCGCGCACTGCGGTGGAATAAACGCGAGCGGTAGAGTCACCGGTGGCCCCGGTCATTCTACCGGTGCGGTAGAACTACCGCAATTGCGGCCACCGCAAGGCAGTACGCGCACGGCCTAAGCCTTAGCGACAAGTAAAAAGGTTTGACGACAAAAATGATCTAGCGACTTAGCTGACTACTTTTCAAACTACAAGAAAACAAAACATATATATGCACAACACTTTTTTTTAAAGTGCTCACTCGCAATTCAATTATCTTTACCAGTCATTGATGTATTAAAAAGAGGAAGATACGGTACTAGACACAGCGTTTGGTCCTACTAAACTAAGTCATTGCCCGTAGTTGGCGCTCAGTCGCGCACGGAACGTTGTTGATCACACAGCTCAAGAAATTCTCGTCTCTTCAGGTTTTAAGACTTTTTTGGAATAAATACGTATCAAAATGACATCTTGTGTAGCTAAGCAGTGTTTTAATTACACCAGGAAAAAAAATAAGAGACATGGGTCATGGGATCGCTTACTACTTACTTACCTAATACATGCAATCTCATTTCATTCATAATCGCGAACATTCGGCAGCTAAGGCGATTTCGCTCGCGCTACACTGCCGTCTCCTATCTCTGTCCTTGTCTATCGGCAACTGTAATTTTGGGGCTGATGATGACACTGAACACAGATGTGTGAGTTTCCGTGCATGTATTCGTGCACCGAGCCCAGGTTTACTTGATTGTGATGTTAGCGCGTAACATAATATCTTCCTCCTTTTAATACATCAATGTTCATCAACATCAATGTTCGGGGAATCCCCGTATTTTATTGTGTTCCCTAGTTTTCGTACTTTTCCTACCTACGTACTTACGCAAGTCATTACTAGTTTGAGTGAAGTTCTATTCGGACTCTAAATTTACCTCAGAAAAAGAAGCAGTACATTCAAAAATATCGAGAAACATGAGACCGAGCCCGAATTCAAGGGATGGCTGAAACAAGTCTTTCGAGATTCGTCTAAGGCAATCATTTTGATGCTGGCTGTACATAAGGCGTGTGTGTTGATGTGTTGATTTTTTTTTTAATTATAAAGATTATATTGCTTTTGTAGTACATTCTTCTTCAATTGCCTCCCCCATCTCCTTTCCAGGCTGCTAATGGCCTCCAGTAACCGGAAAGTAAGTAAATTCGGGATCCGTCTCTAGTTGAATCAGTTTTAGTGACTTCTAGCGACTTTAGATAATTTTTGCTGGAGTTGGCAACTAAAACATAGTGTATTACATTCTCTTTGTTGGCAACACTGGTTCAGCCTTCAGCGAGGCGTTGTTCAGGAAATTTGTAGAGGTGTAAAAGTAACGAAAAAAAGCGTACCCGTATGTATTCGTTACTATAGCCATTAGTACTCGTTACTATCGTATCGTTACTAGTTACTTTGATACGTCATATAATCAACGCATATAATACAGAATTATAGACCGTCGAGTCGTATTGCGTATTCGTACGGTATGACATCACGGCGTCGCATCATTCCTAATTTGTAGAAAACATATCTATACGTTACATTTTAAATCTAAATTTAGTTTATAAAGGTTGGAATTACAAGTAAACTGCGACGAAATCAACTGAATTAACAATGGATATTATATAATTTAAAAAAATATATATTTGGGATTTTTTTTTAAATATTATTTGAGAATGATATATCACACTAATATATCGCAATCATTGCAGTAAAAACACAGTGAATAATTTGGATAAGATTTTTCAAAAATCTCCGTTTTTAAGTAAATAAACATCGTTATTTGTAACGTATGTTTTAAGTACACAGAATGCTCGCGCATGCGTAAAACACGAAAAGGAAACCGCATTCAACACTCGTATTATCAACGATACTTGCGCGAGTTGCGCGATCAGAAACATTTGTAACGAAACGTGCGAGTAACGAATTGCATTCGTGAGTAACGTTTCGTTACTCGGTACTTGATGGCGCACCCGTATTTCAGTACCGATCTACCGAATACTAGGTTTGCTACACATAGTGTATTACATACTCTTTGGTTTGCTACAGCTTCAGAAATTTGCAAGCTGCAGTGAGTCCCAGGCAAGGATCTTCTACTGTATTACATACTCTTTGGTGAGTCCAGCCCATAAGTTATCTTAGTGCATATCAAAGAGTATGTCATAGAGTACTATAATACTACGGATAGAGTATGTAATACACTATGTTTAAGAGACGGGACTTAGTACTAAAAAAATAAAAACAGGTAAAAGTTCACTTCAATACCAACTGAACGAACATACACGGGGAACAAGACGTCATACAACAGTACTACCCACCTATCAGACTAAATAGTGCTGAGCGATGGCAGCAGCCTCTTTATCGATATCGATAAAGTATACAGGTCGAAAAACGGGCTTACTTTTAATTTTTTTTTTATTTAAGTGCGGATTTGTGTTGAAATAAAGCAAGGATTGTAGTTTTTAAGAAAAAAGTAGTATATTGTTAATTATTAAAACTAGTACAGATCATTAGACTTAATAATATATGTCAAGGATTGAGTTAATTTATTCCCAACGTTCTTCTGGACGCAAACCCATAGCAGTCATAAACATTTCATGTTTCATTCGATGGAGTCCCGTCGTCAGAACGTCAGTGACCGTGTCTTCTGTATTCTTGTATTTGATAAGTATTTCATTGACTGCAACCTTCTCTGATGTAATGATATCGGACATCTATGTGCTTACTTCAGGCGTGGTAATTTTGAATACCTGAAAGATTAATGTCAGTGTGAATTGGCTTAAACAGGCTTTGTGCACGAAAGCTACTACTTGGGAAAGGTTGTCTAAAGCCACCTAACTTCTTTAATTTCTTGTCATATTATTGAAAAAACTAGATATTATATAACAATTTCATGACTCAATTGCAAACCCATAGCTGTCATAAACATTTCATATTTCATTCGATGGAGCCCCATCGTCAGAACGTCAGTGACCGTGTCTTCTGTATTCTTGTATTTGATAAGTATTTTATTGACTGCAACCTGCTCTGATGTAATGATATCGGACATCTATGTGCTTACTTCGGGCGAACTGTGAACTACTACTGTGAACATATTATGTGGTTTTTAGTTCCCTGTAAAAAACATGCAAACAAGCATACACCATGCATCCAGCAGTCATGCAAACAAGCACACACCATACATACAGCACATCATTATTTCCTGAAATATTGATGTTTATTATTAATATGATTTGCAAATAGGTTATAAATAACACTTTCACGTGATATTTTTCATGCAAGCAAGCATGCAGCATATAATGTAGCAAGCATGGTTTCTGTCACGGATCCAGCGCTGCAGGGCTGACAGCAGATGATGACAGCACCATTAACGGAGCCCCACAAGGCCACTGCCTGCCGGGGTTACGGGAATGTTCTAACGAGATACCGCGGCCCCGAAACGTAAGGGCAGTGAAGGAACAGGGTGGGTTTTTAGTCAGTAGAAGTCTGACACTCCCTTCTGCTCTACCCACAGCAGGAGGGGTCATTTGAAGATTTTCCCAATCAGAAAAAAAGTGGTCTGATTTTTGATGTAGAGCCTGAAAATTATACATAAAGTAAACGCGGTTTCATTTAATGCCTCTCGCTTTAATCAACGTTGTTTATAAACAATTAAAAACAGACACACCATTTATCGATAATTGATAAGAGCCGTTGCGTTATAGCACATCACTAAACAACAAAATAAAATTGAAAATTAAAAGATCGATTAAAGCTTTTAGTACTATGTTTTAATTAAAATATATAATCAAATATCTAATTTAATACTTACCGAGCCTCATCTAATGGAAATTTTGCCATAAACTTCCTTTTTTCATTACCTATACGACTTGCACGATCTCCACATATTTCCCAAGTTATAAATCGGTTTTTAGGTGGCATTATGGTACAATCACTGAACAATAACCGATATTTTTTACAAATTACGATGTAAAATGAACCGTAAATTAATTTAATTACTGCCAGAAAATAATAAGCACAAACTTAAAATATACAAGACGACAGGACAAGTAAACATATATGGCCCAATATATATTGTACTCTTTGATATGGCCGACCATAGATTAAAAAGTGGCTGACTGTCATGAAAGAAAGAGAAAGCGCACGGAACAGGTGAGACAGCAAAATGTACCATTATTTCCCCTCAAAGTTAGACATGTGTCGTTATGAGTTTTTCTAATAACGTAACGAAGCCGTTGTCCGTTGTCAAATAACGTTGTGAAAACTATCTATTTTGACAACTATCTATTTCGACAACGTCTCGTATAGAAGGCGCCTTATAACGTGATATCTGTTGCAGTTACAATTGATACTAAACATACAGTCAACTTTCTTTCGTACTTATCCAGGCTTAGGCTTAGGTTTTTTGCAATAATAAAGTAAGTACTTGATATTGTCAAAAAAATTAGATTTATTTACAATTATTAACACTATAGATGAAAATTACTTATTGTTCAATTCAACACACATACAAAATTTAACGACTTTAGAAAAAAAAATTGGCCAAGTGTGAGTCAGACTCACCCATGAAGGGTTCCGTAGTAACTATAATAATGTAATACAATATGTCTATTTATTTGACGAATAAAAAAAAATCTTAAAACTAGCTTATTTACATTTTTACAACTACGCTAAATAACTTTGTTTTTCATAGTGTTTGTATGAATTACAAAGTTATATTTGCGGTTTTAGAAAATATGCTGTATCGCAAAAACAGCTGACCCGATTTCGTTCAAACCAATTTTGGTTGAAAGTTTACATTAAGATCTACAGACATGTATTTTTTTTAGATTTTTCACTCCTTTATTATAGAAGTTAGAGGGGGGACAAACACATTTTACTACTTTGGAAGCTCATAAATCTTTTAAACGATTGACTTTATGAAAAAGTGGTTTTAGAAACCCTTATATCATTTTTAAAGACCTGTCTATAGATACCACACACGCATAGGTTTCATGAAAAAAAATATATTTTCAGTTCTAGTTCCATGTATGGGGACTCCCCTTTATTTTTATTTTTTTTTTCTTAATATCGGGAAGCTTTTCACAGAATACATCTACCTACTAAGTTTCACATGTATAGTTTTAATAGTTTCGGAATATAATGGCTGTGACATACGGACGGACGGACAGACAGACAGACAGACGGACAGACATATCTAAACTATAAGGGTTCCTTTTTTTGCCATTCGGCTACGGAACCCTAAAAACAATAGTGGAGAAATGGGAAATGGAACACTTGCGGGTATCAAGGTCAACACCAAACTAAATTTTCAAATAATATTTTTCAGTGGCGAAAGTTAGTCATTCAATTATCGACGTTCGTGTTTATAAGATTCGTCACATTATGCAATAAATCATAACCATCCATCTTTGCTTTTGTGCGAACGAGACGCGCTACCTATCCTATATTTTTCTCGCTCTAACCGTTGCGATACCGCTACGTAGCCAACCTCAACTACGATATCTATTGCGTGATTTCTAGAGCGTTGTGAGATAGCTACGGTTATTATGCGCTACAAAACAACCGATGGTTGTTACAGCTGCAGTTATTGTCATAACGTACGTTGTGAAAATAGATAGTTATGCTTGGTTAGAAAACGAGTGATGGTTGTAAACTCAAATAGATAGTTGTACAACTATTGATGTTACAAAACGGCCATCGCTACTCAAAGTCCATACAATTTTTTTCGCCTTGAAGTTGCAGTAGCCTGGTGCATATTTCGTTTATTTTATTTTACGTGAGTGCTTTTGCCTTTATATAATATTAAAAGTGAAATAAAAACCAGTTGAAATGAAAATAGCGTGTACGATAAGGTAAGAAACGTTCTTGACGAGTTTCTAGAGATACCTACTTTTAAGATTTAATTTTAAAAATAAAGTCACCCTCTTGTTTAGCCCTTTCTAGAGAATGAGTCATGTACTCTTATAAAGTCCTCTCCTTTTAAGTACTCCTTTAGGCTTACGATGCAAGTATAAAACCCCTTTGTGGATCACGAGTTTTTCAAATGCATAGCAAATTTTAGCTAGTTTTGTACATGTGATTTCTCAATAAAACTAGTTATAAGGACATACCTAGTTGAGTGTGGTGGTAGTAGCATCAGGCACTTCACATTTGGCTAGCATTTTGCTGAACTAGGCTCATTTGGCACAGCCAGCACAGCAAAGAGGCCAGCCACAATACTGTTTTCTTAAAGTTCTTGTTTTTATTTATTGTGTTTAGTGCAACTGGGCCTAATTATTTAGTTTCTTTAGTTTTACTAACTTCCACTAAATACCTATTTGAATATTTACCAGCCATACCTTCAAACATTTAAACATTCCCTATAACTGTATTAATCAAGGTGAGGTCAAAGTTATTGTGTGTACTAAACAATATAATTGCTTGTTAGCACTTAAATTGGCTGCATTGGTATTGTTGTCAGTATTTCGTTGTTTTAAATGAGGATGTAGTAATAATCACAGTTTGACAGGCCTGTTGGTCTAGTGGTCAGTGGCCCTGACTGCTATGCCCAAGGTCGTAGGTTCGATTCCCACCCAGGACAAATGTTTGTGTAATGAGCATGATCATTTGTCCTTTGTCTGGGTGTAATTTATCTATAACATGTATGTATTTAGAAATATATATGTATGTTTATCAGTTGTCTAGTACTCTTAGCACAAGCTCTGCTTTGTTTGGGACTAGATGGCATTGTGTGAAAGTTGCGGAATAAAAAAAAAATCTTAAGAAATAGAATTTTGTTGATAAGTGTGGCTTATAAGGCTGTTTAGTTATGCCTATAATAGGCAATGAGCTTTGTTGTGCTTTATTTCCATTTTCAGATCCATACTAATATCATAAATATGAAAGTAACTCTGTTTGTCTGTGTGTTCCTTTCACGCCTAAACCGGTGAACCAATTTAGATGAAATTTGGCATGGGAATAGTTTAGCACCCTGGGAAGGATATAGGATAGTTTTTATCTCGAAATTCCCACGGGATTGGGATTTACGTGGGGAACCCCCTCTCACCTGAATGATGTTGCGGGCAGAAGCTAACATAAAATAAATCTTACGAATGAAATAATGATGTTAAGGATAGACACTCAGAGAGCAACATCTCTTTTGAAGTCCATCAATCCGTAATGATTTAATCATATGAGACCCATGTAGGTTTATGTCTGTGGTGCTCTTTTGAGGATAAAAGCACACAGATTTGAACAGGCCTGTCCATTCAGTGCATGCATTTGTCAGTTATTGCATAGCTCTACTGAGAACTTTAAGAAGCTCAAACAATTTGATGAGCAATACCAAAGTAAGGACATTTGAGTAGGACATAAGAAGAACTCAAACTGCCAGACAGTGTGGTTATCTATTCATAATATTAGTTGTTTTCCCACATTGCTCTCAGATTCACAATACTTTTTTTAGCTTTTAATAACCATGTAAATTGTGTCTTAGACTGTCTTTTAAAGAAAGAACCACATAGATTGGAGGGGACACAGTTTTTATTAGCAACTGTACCTATTGACCAGGATTCAGTCTTTTTACTTTTGAACATTTGTTTTTTTACATCAATTAACTAGAAAGCTGACCAATAGTGTTTCAATTTTGTATTTTTCTTTTATATGGGTCATGGACCTGACATAAACTAATTAACACGCTTTTATTAGGTCGACCTGTATATAACTAACTATGTAATGGAATCTAAGGTAACTAATTTAACCATCTTCCAAGGGTTGTAGCGTAATGAAAATTGGCAGCTGTATGTAGTTCTGATGATAATACAATAATATGGCACTGTCGAAATGATCTGATGATGGAGCCGGAAGATATGAACTGGTGCTTCATGATGGAAAATCATATCATAGCTGTTTTGGATTTCTTAGAAAAGTCTTGTAATGAACTTTGACCACGATTAGGTTTCAAGGATGATGAAGCCGGAAGATAGGCACTGGCATTCCATGATGGAATATCGTATCATAGTCGTGTTTGCACTTGTGAGAAAGGCTACGTAATTGACTTTGAACATGATCTGGTTTCAAGGTTATAACAAACCCAAAGAAAATCCGTTATCGGTTTTCTTAACCTTTTTGAATTACCGCATAATCCATAGATTTATTTTTTTTATAGAGATGTCACTTTCAAATCCTCTGGGGGGATCAACCGTTTAATTGTTCACTTTTTTTGTTTTTACGTGCATTTATGAAAGCGTGTTTTTCTAGTGTTTTTGGATAAAGCAATAATTATTTTATTTAGAATAATATTAACTTTTATAACAAATTTTATTAATACTCTACACGATAACTGACAAATGCTTGCACTGTCTGGACAGGTCCACTCAAATCTGTATGGTTATTTCCTCAAAGAGCACCAAAGACATGTTTGTCATATGATTGGACCTACACAAATTGTATGGACTTTAAAAGAGACGTTGACCTCTGAGTTTGTTTCGGTGTTTCTTCTCAGAGTAGTCAGTTAGGAAACACTGGCCTCATCTAGCTAAACTAAACTTAACACGCAAAAAACATGACGTGTAAAAGCGTTATTTATAACCAATTTACAAAATAAATATTTCATTTCATTTCAATAAAATGTTCATTTTTTCTTCCATAGGTACATAAGATTTTTTTTTAATGTTTTTAAATCATTAAAAATTAAATTATCTCCTCACTCACTCCTCCTTTTTTTGATGTCAGTTAAAAATAGACCAAGTTCGCAGTACTACACCTGTGATAGCCTGAAATATTGTATTGATTGCATTTATTAAATACTTGAGAGATACAGCACACCCCTCTTTGTGATATTATATCCATGAAAACAAGAAGTGACAAACAAATATTTGGGATACTCAGTACCCTGATTCCTGTGAGGCCGGCCCAGTATATAATTAATTGTAAAATGGAAATGGAAATTTTGTTTGAGTTGGTGAGACACAAAATTATTTTGTCTCTGTCTTTTCCATCTTTTACAGATTCTAAATGCTTGATAAATCAGGATGGCATCACCACAGAACATCTCAGTGGACCAGATGAGGCTGATATTAACTGAAGTCATAGATGCTCTGGAGTCTCCTGACTATGCCTCCAAGCTGGACGAGGCCAAGGAAGCAGCTGGCAATGAGATGCTGAAGATGATGCAGATTGTCTTCCCAATGGTTGTTCAGATTGAGATGGAAACTATTAAACGTCATGGGTTTACTAATTCTAGAGAAGGTAATATTCTATGATTTATCACTTTTTCTGGTACTTTTTATTTTATATTTTTGTGATAAGTAATTATAAAAAAAATACCATTAAATATCCTTTTAGAGGGCAAAAGTTAAATTACCAATGTCAATTAGCATGCATAAATCAACTGAAAGATTTGATTTTTGTTTGTTTGTAATAAATGAACTCAAAAACAACTTTACCGATTTTAAAATCATTCTAAAATGTAAAGCAGTGAGGCTTCTTTAATTATGCTGCAAAAAATTTACGCAAGTGAAGCTGTGTTATGAAGCTAGTTTAACCATATAAACATTTTACTTAACATTTTAATTAACATACACAACTATTTTTTTATGTCTTTAAACTTAGTGTTTTGTCAATTAAATTAGTAGTTATTTAATGACAATGAATAATGGTAGAGATAAGTATGGGGAATTAGAGAAAGATTTCAATAAAACAAGGCCAAAGATTGTTTAGCTTCTGCAGAGAATATGTTAGCTATATTAACTAATGTAGAATTGTAGAGACAGAAACTGCTACAGCTACAGTAAACTAAAAAAAAAAACTGCAATTTTTTTTTAACTCTTAATCAAACAATGCTGTTACTGTTTTGTTCTAATGTAAACTGATAACATAACATCATTAGCCAATAATATTACCACACCTGGGACACTGGCCCCTTCTATGAGAGGGAACAGGCTGTAATCCACCACAAGAACCAAATGCTCGGTTTGGTGTAAACCTGATGCAAGTCCTATCTGTTTGTGTTGGTTATTCCAATTCTCCTATTCAACGTGTAACTGATGTTTCCAGGTATAGTGCAGTTCACGCAGTTGGTCCGCGAGATGGAGACTCTGGACGGCGAGGTGGCGCGCCTGCACACTCAGATCAGAAGCCATTACCTGCCCCCTGTGTCCATCAGCTCTACTGTCGACACTTCTCTGTGAACCGGTGAGGACATCTATACTTATAATAAATCTGTAGAGAGGTCAATTCTGTACATGAAATATATTTACAAAATAACTATCAGGGGGTGATTAGGGATCGATACTGATGCCAAAAATGCAATCAGTAAAATTTTTGTCTGTCTGTCTGTCTGTCTGTCTGTCTGTATAACCGTTATAGAAACAAAAACTACTCGACGGATTTTAACGAAACTTGGTACAATTATTTGTCATACTCCTGAGCTGGTTATAGTATACTTTTCATCACGCTACAATCAATAGGAGCAGAGCAGTGAAGGGAAATGTTGGGAAAACGGGAGAAGTTACTCCATTTTTTAAGCTTCCGTCGCGTGTGCAACCTTAATGGTTAAAGCTACACAGAAATCATTTATGACGGAAATGTTCTCCTTAAAATTATATAAAAAATATCCCACGACAGCATATATCTATCTTTTATGGTTGACTCACAATAACACGTGTAACTCCCGATAGCGTTAGCAGTTCGAAGCTTTCTGATTATTATTCTGCTCCGAAATTTAAAACCACCACAACTTTGCAATGGAACTCGGCTAAAAGTAACCCAGTTGCAACAAAATATAATCGAGGCTCAAATTTTAACAGGTTCCGGTGCAGGAGAAACCATCTTTATTCCCAGAATTCCCATAATACCAAATAATTTTCCATTCCAATTTAAAAGAACGCAATTCCCAGTATCGGTGTGTTATGCAATGACAATTAATAAGGCTCAAGGGCAGACTTTTCGTGTTGCTGGAGTAGATCTCGGTGTCAGTTGTTTCTCGCATGGTCAGTTGTACGTCGCTCTTTCCCGGATTAGCAGTTCTAGACTTTATGTTCACGTGCCGGACGGGTCAACTTTCAACATAGTTTACCCGGAAGCTTTGCGCTGAAGTATTTTCGTTCTATAGGTACTTAAGCCTCATGTGAACGTGATCTAAACAATATTACCAATACATTAACTTAATAACACACAAGGAGTTACACGCTGACGGAGTCGCGGGCACAGCTATTAACAATAATATTGTGCGATTCGGTATTGCGATATTTTTCAACAGTATTATAGATTGACATATTATATTTCCCTACTAAATTACGAAAGGGGTAATCTGTCTGTTACATCAAAATCACTGAACCGTGAGGAAGGACATAGGCTACTTTTTTTACGAAAAACGACGGAAACGTGGACGAAGTCGCGGGCAACAGCTATCTATACTAATAATATAAGGCTGAAGAGTTTGTTTGTTTGTTAGAACGCGATAATCTCAGGAACTACTGGTTCGAATTGAAAAATTAATTTTTAATTAAATAGTCAATTTATAGAGAAAGGCTATAGGCTATATATCATTACGCTAAGGCCAATAGGAGCGGAGCGCCAATGAAGAATGCTTCAAAATCGGGGTTAAATTTAACGTTAGCCCAAAGTAACTATTCCACGCGGACGAAGTCGCGGGCAAAAGCTAGTTAGTAAATAAAAGTCGTCCTAAAGCTTTGTTTCCCTAGGATAACGGTGCCGTCATATAGCGGCCGTAATACAGCGATGAATGACGTCACTAGAACGTTGTCTATGTAAACAAAATGGCGCGGTTTCCTAGAGAGCGGTAACTGACACCGTAACGTCAAAAAACGGTGCCGCCATTTGCATGACGGCCGTCTTGTCGGTGACAGATGGTTTCGTGAACGTTTCATTGATAGCGATGAAGCAGACTGTGTTAAAACGGCCGTGGAACTTTCCACATGTCGTCACCGTAAAGACGGCCGCCTTTTTGCGTCCGTAATATTACGGCCGCTATATGACGGCACCGCTTTCCTAGGAAACCAAAGCTTAACCGATTTCGGCCACAGCGGCCAATCTCATAATTGATTAGCTATCTGCATAGGAGATATAACTATTTAAAAAAAAAACTAGCTATGTGGATAGAATTCACATTACTAGAAATCCCGTAAAGCAACTAAGCTAAATATGCTTGGGTATGGTAGCAAAAGTACTTGCTCAGGTAATGGTGCACTCTGTTCCTTTGACTCGTAGTCCGATGAGACGGCAATCGGGAGAGAGATCAGGCGCAGGCCCAACGGCCTAACGTGCTTTATGAGGCGGGGTTATCACAACTATATATAATATAACTTCCAAACTCCGGGCTACTAATGACAAATTTCTAACAGAAAAACTGAATAGCACTTTGTGCCCGACCCGGGAATTGACCCCGAGATATCTTGTTCAGCAGTCGCGGCCACTAGGCCACAGAGGCAGTTATTAGTTGAGGACATTAGTAGTGCATGCACCAAAATGTCCGGAACTTCCTCTCGTACTGAACAATATTACTATTCCAACGACAAGCCATCAGGGGCTTAGTATAAGTTTGAAATATTATCTTCGTTTTCGAAAACTATCGCTTTGTACTTTCACACTCATCTACAAGCTGCATGCATGCGGTGCATGTGAAAATAACAAAGCGATAGTTTTTTTAAAACGAAAAAATATATTTTAACATCATACTAAGCCCGCAGTAGGGTAAAAATAATCTGTCTTAACACAGTCTAAATCCAGCTTTCGTCACCCGTAAGTATGTCGAATACAGCATTTGAGTCAGCTCCGTTAAATCTTTGAACCATTTCACGACACCAATCAACACGACAGAGTTTTTGGGCCTCTGTCAAATCATGAGGTATCCACCGGGCGCAAAGCTTCCTGACTGATTTTGTGCACTTGACTCATACCGATGCCTAAGCTTGTCCAAATCTGCTGATAAGTCACTCTTTTGTCAGTCTCTATCATACGCCGCACAACACCGATGTTATCTTCAGTCGTCGCCGTAGAAGGCCGTCCCTCACGCAGATCATTGGTGAGATTAGTGCGACCACGTTTAAATTCATTAAAGCAGTTGCAAACAGTGGCACGAGATGGGGCTTCCTCGTGAAAGGCCAATCGAAGGCTATCATAACTTTCTTGTTGACTTAAATGACATCGAAAGTCATATAAATCATTGTACGAAAATTTTCTCGCGTTAAATTCATGCTGACGTGACACAGACAATTATTATCAATTTGCCGCCAAATCGTAAACAAATGACAAATGAACAAAATAGTACACAATAATATTGGCAAAGAAAACAGTTCCATTTTCAAAATTTAAACTTATTTTTTTATTATATCGTTTACAAGTGGCCAGTTCTAAAAACTTTCAGTGTCGCCCTCGTATAACAAAATTGTTCCTTGGACGTCCAAAAAACTTTGAAGGTTTTCATCGCGCTGGATTCTAATCAATCCGGATAGACACAGATACGATTTCTACTCTCTTGTGAATTTTATTCTTTAATTTTATAATGTAAAAATCAATAATGATTTTATTGAGAGCTATATATGTATATAGCTAATTACTTCGTAATATATTACGGCTATGAATATTCCTGCTATAAATAGCCAATTTAATTGATTTCTCATTCAGTTTCTGATTTTAATTTTATATATTTCTTTAAAAAAAAAAAAACTCAAATGCGAACAGACGTCAATAATTAAACTGTGAACTACATAGCTGAGTAATAAACTGGTGATAACATCAACGATTTACTGCATAAAGGACCAAAAAATGGTGAGTAGTCTATTTACCTACCCTATTCCGGATTGGAAATCGAATACGTAATTATCTGTCACTTATTATCGTGACCAGAGCAAACGCCTACAACATTGCTTATAGCAACAAGTTTCACTGCCTCGATTCTAATTATCGCATAGTAAGACCGCGAAAGGCGCACGTATACAAAATGCCGCGAGTACAAAGATCACCTCCTCAGACTCCAGACTGCAATACAGCCCATGCGCAGCACGGACCAGACTTATCAACCCCAGTAACACCGAAGAAATTAGAAACTAGTAACGTGTCGTCTGGCCGATCGACAAAGCGTCCCCGTGTTGAAGGCTCGCCCTGTAATGACTTCAAAACATTTCAACAAGAGATAATTGATCTTCTAACTGAATGGAGGCAAGATCAGGATCAGAAATTGTCAAAAAACGCCGCGGATACGTCTAAACTCAAGCAGCAAAATGATGAAATTAAGAAAGTATATGAAGAGATTGAAAAATCAATGAACTTTTTGAGTTCAAAGTATGACGATGTAAAGCTAAAACTAGATTTGATGGATAAGGAAAGAAAAGAGCAGAACGACTACATCATGTCTCTTGAGAGAAAAGTTCAAGACTACGAACAGAGGTCCCGCACAGCATGTATTGAGATCAGAAATGTACCTGTTTCTGGAAAAGAAGAAAGGGCCAGTATCACTGGGACTTTTACTAATATTGCCAAAACCATTGGCATGAATATTCAGACATCAGACCTAAGGGACATATACCGAATTCCCGGAAAACCGGGTGCATCCGGGCCTATTATTGCGGAGTTTACATCAGTGAACACAAAGTTTGATTTCCTCGCAAGTGTTCGGTCATTTAACAAAGATAAACCTACTATGGAGAAATTGAACTCACAAGCACTAGGTATACCAGGACAACGCACGCCTATTTATATAACTGAATACCTGAATCAATCACTGAAAACCCTATTTTATCACGCAAGAGTTTTCGCAAAAAAGAACTCGTTTAAATACTGCTGGACAACAAATGAAAAAATCTATCTGCGCAAAGAAGCTGGTGCCAAACAACTTCGTATTTGCTCAGTAGAATGTCTTGCAAAAATAATGCAGGAACAATGACTGCATAATATAAGTACCACCTTTATAACTTTTTTGAGTTGTTATCGCTGTCAGTTTTGTGTAATTTCGTACAGAAATACAGGCGATAAAACAATTATTATTACAAATATAAAATATCTGCATGTTATTCTATTTTCATATCTACTACTTTAGTTCTTTTAGTATTTTTTTAATCCAAATAAAAGCCCACTTAATACTCATATCACACTAATCTCACAAAATCAACTAAACAATTACCCTAAACAAAACAACAAAGTAGAAACCGGCGGATTCCTGCAAATAGCTTTGCTGATGTTCTTATATATCACATTTAATAATGTACTTATATATTTATACTTTCATACGCAAAATATCGCGGTCACATAAACCATCTTTCGCAGTGTAATACTCACCAAGGTTTATTTTTGTTACACATGGCTAACATAAACAATATTATTACGGAACTTGATTCTTTACAAGTATCGAAGTCATATGCTTGCCTACCAGAGCAATGTTATAAAATGGTCACTGATACTGGGAAAATTAAGGTTTTTCCAAATTCTTCACATAAATATTAGAAGTCTAAAAAAGAATTTTGATGAATTACAAGCTTTTTTAGCGATAATAAATCTCACATGTGACATTATTATACTATCAGAATGCTGGCTCAGAACCCTATCAGTTGTTCCTAATTTAGAAGGTTATTCATCATTTCAGTCGACCAATCCTTGCAATCAAAATGATGGGGTAATCATCTACGCTAAATCAGGCTTAAAGTGTTCAGTTACTGAACCACTTCTTGAAGAAGCGAGTAGTTTACTCTGCACTATTGACAACACCGTAGCTATACTTGGTCTCTACAGGTCTCCGTCATTCATCAGGTTTATAAATACCCTAGATAAAGTGTTATTACAGCTATCCTCATTTAATAAAATTGCCTTGATTGGGGATATAAATATTGACATCAAACCAGACAATATAGATCGTTTTTCTAACTCGTACCTAACCCTTACATCATCTCATAGCCTACTTCCTGCTCACCGCATACCCACGCGTCTTAATAACTGCTTAGATCACTTCATCATGAAGTCCAATCAAATAGCTACAACCTTAGTCGTTGAAAAGTCGGTTTATTTTTTGTTGCCATTTTAGAGTGCGTGTGTTGGAAAAACATAAAAAAGTTTAAATTATAACTACCTAGTTTCTACTCACAACTTTGTGTACGTTCTTACAATTTTTTTTAACATTTTCTTGAAATGTCAAACCTTGTTCTGACGAAGTTATTATGCGTATATACATTTTATTTATTCACCGACTTCAAAAAAAGGAGGTTCTCAGTTCGTCTTGAATTTTTTTTTATGTATGTTCCCCGATTACACGACAACGGCTGGACCGATTTGGAAAATCTTTTTTTGTTTGAGTTACTAGTTGGTCCCATTGTCAAGAAATCAAGATCTGATAATGGAAACCTTGAGAACTTGAGGGAACTCTTCAAATATTATAGGTACACGGTGAAGTGGAACTGATGATGAAGACCACAGATGGCTACTGGAACTACTCAATAATAAGTATTTCATTGGTTGCGATTCGATTACTTGGATATGGTTGTTAAGCACTTTATGCTCGTCACAATGTATATGGTGATGTGGAGCTGGATGGTGAAGTAACAGGAGAACTCCTCAACAATTAACAGCTCGGTATTGGGAAAATAAATATTTTGCAAAAGGTGATAAAAAGGTGACATTTAGGATTTTGTAACTAGGTAAATAACAAACCGACCCACTAAAAACTTTTTAACAATAAATAAAACCGACTTCCCAAAAAAAACACTGCAAAGTGAAAAATAACTTTCATTTCGGAAGGCGGTGTCGAAAAAGAAAATATGTACAAAACTAAAGACACCGACTACCAAAATTAAAGTTATTTTTTACTTTACAGTGTTTTTTTTTAGAAGTCGGTTTTATTTTTTGTTAAAAATGATTTTATAGAATGGATAAATTTATTCTACAGTTTCACTTATGAATAATTACCATTAGTTGCTAAAACGAAAAACTGAAAAACGGATTTGGCTAGAAGTTTAATTTTCATGCTATATAAGCTGTCCCCGGGACTTCGTTCTTGTCTCGGGTTTATTTATATAATTATGTTGCTATGTAACCTCCTCTATTTTCAAGCGAAAGTTCTAATAAGATCGGTTCAGCCGTCTCAGATTAACCCGGACAAACAACCGACAAATATTTTTGCGATTTAGGATCGTTTAAATAAGCACTTAAGAAATCACAATTATTTTGAAATCTAAGATTTCAAAATAATTGTGATTTGTGAATAATTGTGTGATAGGCACTTCAATTTTACTTGTACAGACGCCAGCACATGAAGCTACCCGAAACTGTCAAATTTTCCCAACCAACCTTGAACCTAATTTCATTAACAATAAAGTTGAAAATCTATTAAAGAATTTTGACAGATTGTTGTAGCTTGATGTGCTGGCGTCTGTACATACTGTGTACATAGATGTGCTTCTGATTTAAATAATCTTCGGTAATAGTTTAGGCAAAAACGTTTGTTGTGTTTATTTTGTTCTCAACATCATCATCAGGATAAGGGCAGGAATAGCCCAGTTACTTGGGGTCGGCGTAATACGTTTTCTTCTTCCATTCTCACCTGTCAGATGTCGCAGTATCATTCACTCCTTTTTCTTTCATATCATTCCTCACACAATCCATCCATATTTTCTTTTACCGTCTTCTACCTCTCCATCCATCAACAATAAGAATGTATTTACACTACATTTACACTCTTCACCACTAATTTTATAAATAATGTTTTAGTTATTTTTATTTCTTGTAATTTTGTATTTTGTCTTTTCTATTACATTTTTTGTTCTTACTTATTGCATCTCTCACCGTTTGCTTTGTGTTTTAACGTCCTAATGGAGCATAAACCTTTTGCTATTATACTTTTTGAGGAATCACTGACTCCTAAGCAGAGAGTATATAACCACTAGAGAGCGTATAGGCCTATTTCTTTGAAGAACACGACTCACTACTACGGGCGACGACAGAGAAATGCAGAGCTCCAATTGGTCAGTTCAAGATGAAGTTGCGTAGATATGCTTGGTTAGGGATTGGTCTACTTGATTAAGGGAAAGTAGTCGATATCGATAAAATTGATTATTACATTGTAAAAATGCTGAGTAAAAATTCCATGATAAAAATATTTTCATTAAAATCAGTTGTGTATCAACAACTGTAGCTTCAGCAGGCATTCTGAAATTATTATTTTTTCGGTGGTGAGTCATTAGATGATTTATCTAATGACTCCTCCCTCTTGCATACACTTAACCCGTGGACTCGACATCGAAACAAAGTAACGTTTTTTTTCTGGGTGGGAAAATCATCGAATGGCTTCTCCCGCTCTGGGTAAAGCGGAAGGGAGCGTAACGGCCTGGCCACAGCCTCCGGCGGTTCGAATTGCGGCGCGGCGAGCGGCGCGGCGGGCTGCGCGAGTTGCGTTGGTATGCCACAGCTCGGCTATCTGCGACCGCGGCGGCTTCAGCGCGGACGTATTTAGAGAACGGCTAAACTGTTAAAATAGCCCTAACAAAAGTGGCACGGTATTGCCTTGAAACAAATGCGTTCTTAGTTCAAGATTCATTAAATCAAGAATAAGAGCGCACCCAGTTAACCAGAAAAGGAGAGAACTTGGCGAATTTCACATTGTTTATTATGAAATAGGAAATATCCCGATAAATTGATTGATACTAGCTTTTGCCTGCGACTTCGTTCGCGTGGGAGGTTTTCCCGCGTTAATCCCGATCCCGAGGAAATTAAGGGATAAAAACTATCCTATATTCTTCACAGGTACCTACACCATTCCCATGCCAAACATGTAAATCGATTCAGCGGTTAAGGTGTGAAAAGGTAACAGACAGACAGATAGACAGACAGAAAGACAGACAGACAGACGGACAGAGTTACTTTCGCGTTTATAATATTAAGTATGGAGTATGGATTTTTTATTTCGTTGGGAAAATCATCGAATGACTTCTCCCGCTCTGGGTGGAGCGGAAGGGAGTGTCAGACTTCTACTGACTAAAAACCCACCCTGTTCCTTCAGCTGCCCTTAAGTTCCGGGGCCACGGTATCTCGTTAGAATATTCCCGCAACCCCGGATGGATAGCTTCTGCTCGCAATTTCGTTCGGGTGGAAGGTTTTCCCGCGTAAATCCTGATTCCGTGGGAATTAAGGGATAAAAATAACATATATTATGTCCTTCCCTGGGTCCTAAGCTATTCCCATGCCAAATTTCATCTCAATCGGTTTAGCGGTTTAGGTGTGAAAAGTTAACAGAAAGACAGACAGACAGACATAGTTAGTTTCGCATTTATAATATTAGTACGAATGGAGTATGAAATATTAGCATTATTTTCTTTAGATTGATATTTTAAAATTCATTATATCTTTTGAATGGAATGTCCGATTTTAATAATTTAAAAAGTATTTTACAGGTATTGAAACAGTATTTAATAAAATATCATTTACTGGGATAAGGATTAATACAGAGGTATAAATAATATGGTTTGATTATTGTCGGCACTTTTATCACCTTTTAAAATGTAAAAGTAATTATAGTGGCATAACTACAGCAGTTGGAAATGTGATACAGGTAGTCCTCGTACTTACGGCATGTTAGGTTCTCGAAATACGCGGCGTAAAACGAAACGACGTAAGTCGAGACATATTTTTTCATATGTTTACATGTAAAACTCAGGGGTTAGGATCCACACGGACTCGAAATTAAAAAAAAAACTGCATTTATAACAAAGGATATACATACTTTATTATCAAAAGTAAGTTCTTAAAATAATTATATATGCACTTATGAAATTGCTAGTTATTTTTGGTATTTGTGTGTTATTACTTATTACAGTGTAAACTCTATATAGCGACACTGAAGGGACTGTGCATTTTATGGCGTTATAGAGAGTTGTCGTTAAATGGAGAGAAGAAACATCAGAATTAGAAAAAGAAATAGTTTATTTCCGACTATTGTTAGTAGTTATGTGCATAAAAAAGAATGTTATTTGAACGCTATTGCGTATAGTCTGTTATTTTTGTCTGACGTCTTATGCTGCACCAGTAATTTTGTTGTATTTTTTTACTTATTTTATTCATATCTAGCAATATTGAGGCATCTTGGTTATAAAGGAAGTATTTTTCCAATAATTTAGCTGCTTCCAGAGCTTCTTTAATGCTCGGCGGAGGCTCAGGATCATCCGTCTCATCTTCTTCATCGCCTTGTTCTTGATCCTCAGTTTTTCTCACTGAATCCAAAATTTCTTCGTCTGTGAGTGAAGTCGTTGTAAGCAGGCGGTCGTCTACTTCGATGTAGGTTTGAAGATTTACCGTATTTCCTGCCATGTTGAACTGTTGAATCCACTCAGTTAATGGAAGGTCGTCGTCGCTTTCAAACTCAGGTTCTGTTTCCACCTCATCACTCGTAGAATTGGTACAAAGTCCAGCATGTCGAAAAGAGTGCTGTATAGTTGTGGGTGTCACTTCTTCCCAGGCTTTAGATAAAAAAATTACTGCATGCAGCATATTAACAGAAGTTGATATGATGACGCTGCATGAATTTTCCGAGCCATCCTTCTGATGCTTTGAAAGAAGTTAAACCAAGTTCTTCAGCAAAATTCTCTGCCTTAGCTTTCATGAGCGGCCCCGAGATAGGCATATTATTCTGGCGCTGTCGGTGAAACCATGATAGTACAGCTTGATCCAAATCTTCGTATATAGGTTTCTTTAATTTTTTGGAAGATTTTCCCTCGCCCTCAGCGTGGAGGATTTTTTCTTTGTTTTTCTATATTGTGGACACGGTAGAGCGACTAAATCCAAAGCGTTTGCCAACATCACTTATCTTCTCTCCCGTTTCTATTGCGCGTATCAGTAAAACTTTTTCGTCAATACACAGTGATTTTCTTTTATTAGCCATGTTTACACTTTGAAAGTTTGTGAGCAACTAAGAATATGATAAGGTATAGATAATCCATGACTCCTACTTATGAGTCATGGTCAACAACAGTCTACACGTACAAGCAATTCCAATTTGTAAACAAAAGAACGAGTTTCTTAGAAAGTTCGGTATGCATGATGCCGACAGTCGAGTTTATTGCGGGCTAGGATAATAAAGCGACAATAGATCGTACACAGCTGCGCAGTTTTTACTAATTTTAGCAACTTAAGAGCGCGCCTAAAGCCAGCAAAATTTTAGAATTCACCCGCACTGTCCTACCCGCTCCTCACATCGAATACGATCGCGCGTGTACCTACGCGCTCGCTCGACGCGTATCTTCTGTAGTAAGTATACGTATAATATTCAGATGAAACAACTGTATTCAAAGTATGACTGCGTTATACAATATTACGAAATGTTATTATGTGTACGCGAATAATACGTAAATAGTAAGTTAGTAGGAGGTGACTATACCACTGATACTGAACACGAATCAATATAAAATCAATACCAAAAGGTAATATTATATTATGTATAATATAATATTATTTTGGCGCGTGATTTTGGTGTGGCGTAAATAATGGATAACTCTGAAACTGTCGATTGGCCAGATAATATCTATCATTTACCCCACTTATATCGTCATATGCCCATGGATGACCAAATTATTGATATTTTTAATATTTTAAATAAAAATCGTACTTACTCTTACAAAATTAGGTACCATTTCTAAAATTGGTGATAATTTTTTCATTTTGTTTTTTTTTTTTATATCAGTCCTGAATATTTGTATTATCAGATCAGTATCAAGATTTTTTATTACATTCTAAATCAATATTGCAAAAAATAGTTATTCTTAAATTTTAACATTTTTTTCTACGGAATTACGCAATTTTGGGCCCCTGTATTTATAGTTGCAAAACTTCTGAAAAATTCGGAATAATTCCGGAATACTTCTGGGAAAGTTTCTTTAAATCAGAATTATTCAAAATGAATTTAAATAAAGCCTTCTGTGCGCCGGCCGCTGCCGCCGCGCTGCGATGGCGGTGAGGGGTGCGGTAAGAGGGGAGATGCTCCCCGGAGAAGTTTTCCCCCCGCGAGAAAGATTCGTACCCCGCAATCGAATGTTTCCGAATATTTCGCCCGAATAATTCAATCGAAATTAACGTGTTTGTTTGTTGTGTGGTGGGTGGGTTAATTATTGTTCAGTGCGAGACTACGTACGATACAAGAGTAAAATATAAATGTTTATCTATACTAATATTATAAAGCGGAAAAGTTTGTTTGTTTGTTTGCTTGAACGCGCTAATCTTCGAAAGTACTGGGTGGATTTGGATGAAATTTGGTATGGAAATAGCTTGAAGCTTGAGGAAGGTTATAGGCTACTTTTTACGCGACTGCAAAAAAGGAGAGTTATATTTTTACCGTGATAGAATCCACGGGAGCGAAGCCCCGCGTGAGTACTAGTTTTATTATAAATGGGATTGATTAAGTATATGTTGATATTTTTATAGGTAGATATGTTAGCCTGCGATTAACAGGATTTTTATTCTTTTGTTTCTAGGTAAGTACTCTACTTATTTCGAAATTGAATGCTATTTTTATAAATGTCAGTAGTTGAATAAAAAACCAGGCCTAGCATATTTTATTTGTTTTTTGAAAAAGGGTTACCTATGTTTTTGGTTAGTTTGTATGTAGCTCTGTACGCATCGCGAGTATTCGCGAGTCGCATAGGTAGGTATTAATCATTACCTACCTACTTAACGCGTTTAATAGCCCAGCCAATAAAAACAATTAAAGGCAAATCTTGCAAGCAAACACGTTTTGATGCGGTTTTCAGAAAAGTATTTGTTATACTTAGGTAGGAGCAGGTTTTGGTATTTTAACCGACTTCAAAGGTCGATTTTCCTGGTTTCTTTTGGCAGTTGAAATATTCCCAAAGTTTCGGAATATTTCGGAATACTTCCGAAGTATACGACGGGAATGATTCGGAATTATTCCCGCCAGACTATATCGAAAAAAAATGTACTACACTGCAGTGGCTCATTATTTTAGACTAGCTTTTGCCCGCGACTTCGTCCGCGTGGAATAGTTACTTTGGGCTAACGTTAAATTTAAGCCCGATTTTGAAGCATTCTTCATTGGTGCTCCGCTCCTATTGGCCTTAGCGTAATGATATATATAGCCTATAGCCTTTCTCTATAAATTGAGTATTTAATTAAAAATATTTTTTTCAATTCGAACCAGTAAGAGAGATTTTATATTTCCTGAGATTATCGCGTTCAAACAAACAAACAAACTCTTCAGCCTTATATATTAGCATAGATAGCTGTTGCCCGCGACTTCGTCCACGTTTCCGTCGTTTTTCGTAAAAAAAGTAGCCTATGTCCTTCCTCACGGTTCAGTGATTTAGATGTAACACACAGATTAACTTTCGTAATTTAGTAGGGAAATATAATATGTCAATCTATAATACTGTTGAAAAATATATTTCATGTACAGAATTGACCTCTCTACAGATTTATTATAAGTATAGATAATTGCCTATTTAATGCAAATTCTAAAATGGTATAATAATAACCAGTATCTTGATAAAGTACAAAGTTATTGCTGTTCGAATCTTAAAGGAGAATTTTTATACAAATTTGATTTCAAAATTAAATTACTTTAACACTGCTGTAACTAATTTTAGACTCAAAGAGAATGAGAATTTCCATAAAATTTGATCACTATGGGTTTGTTGACACCATAAAAGACATTAGTAATTAAACAAATTTATTGAAAAAGAAAATATACAAGATGTTCGAAGTGGGCTCCTTCAGCTGCTATACACGCTCTACACCTTCTTATGAAGGACCGTCTCAATCGGCGCGCAAATCCTGCCGACGATATTTCGTCAGCAGCCGAACGTATGCGTTGTCGCAGCTGTTCAACTGAAGTGATTTCTTCTTTATAAACTACCTCCTTTAAACAGCCCCAGTAAAAAAGTCCAATGGGTTTAAATCTGGCGAGCGAGGTGGCCACATTCTGAAAATAAAATATTATTTCAAAACAAATTCCTTGTTATACAATCACGTCCACAATAAATTGATCTACAAAAATAGGGTTTAAATACCTAATGGGCATACTTAAATAGGTTCGTAATCGATATAAATATATTTCATCGAACAAACACGGATACCAACTAAAAGCTTGTGTTTATTTTGCATATACTATTCTGCCCGCGTTACCTACGACTACGAGTGACCATAGAAATATTAAATAAGAAGTGGTATAGGTATATATTTTTTTTTTATATAGGATACTTGCAAGATCATTATTGTTGTCCATCCGTGTATCTAGATTTTTAGAAGATCTCATAACTACCTACATTATGGGAAAATGATCATAAAATTGTATCGTGAAGAATAACATAACAAAATAGCAAAAGTAAATAGCAAAATTATGAATTAATTATGAATGTAATTTATTACCTATTATCCTAATAATCTAATAAAGTACCTACCACGAATTTTTGATATCGTCGTGTCTGGGTGTTGTTTATCTATATATGTATGTATTTAAAAATATATTTGTCTATGTATATCAGCTGTCTGACACCCATAGTACAGGGTCTTCCTAGTTTGTATTCCTAGTATATTATTATGTCTAGTTACCTACTCGGCCCACGAAAGTGCGTAGGTAAACGAATTTAGATCTTGTGTCTCTCAAAATAAAATCTAAAATCACCTGCATAAACTTTCTCGAAAGTATAAAATGTATTTTTATTTTTTCAGTATATAACAAACAAGTAACTCACAAACTTACCTTCGACAATTAGCCATCCTGTCAATTTGTAACTTTTTTAGTTCTCTTTCAATGTATTTTTTGGTTTCCCATTTCACTATTTAGTTCGAACAACAACAACAATTACGATTGAAATGATTATAACTCGGCGCAGCTAAAACACTTGAGCGTAGTCCTCTCGTCTCAACAGAGCGGTAGCGACTGATGTGCAGAGGTGGGCGTTTAAACGAAAAGCATATAATATAACATATTATTTAAAATAAACGAATAAGCAGACTTGTTTATAAAAGCATTTAAAGTTATCTGTTTATTCCGCTTTTTGTTAAAATTAAAACGCAACCGCGTTTTGATAATTTCTTTTCATAACCACGTAAGTAAGAACGTGCTCAAATGAATTATGTAACAACTGATAGATGGCGCCTGATTCAATTTTAATCGATAGTAAACAATGATTATGCGAAAATCGACCTTAATTCAAAAACTTTAAGGTTTAAAATATTTACATCTTTTGTTTATGTGCTGAATCGCGTTGACTTACTCAAAATTGGTAAACCTAGCAAATTAAATATGCTTTCCGTTGTTCACTTTTAAAAGCGCCAATTTAATTTAAACGGGTTGCTTATCACTTATTTTGCTTTTTACGTTTAGTAGCGTTTCCTCCGCCCGGTGAAAAGCGTCATGTTTTGTGAATTTCCGAAACAATTTGATTAAAAGTTGTGACTCGGAATTGTTTACGTAAACATAAATAGTGTAAAACATTATTTCATGTGGTGAATTGTTTCTTACCAAGGAAATAATTCTGTGAGTTTTGGACTTGTATATAATATAGTTTTTAGGTGTAGTTACTTGTGTTTAATAGGTAATTGTGTTAATAATAGTGTAAATAGTTTATAGTGTAAGTAATTGTGTTAATTTTGACTACTTTTTCTACAAAAACAAATTGGTGAGCTAATTAAACTGTAAATTCGAATAACTACTGTATCAAAATGACGAGTAGAAGTTCGAATAACATAATTTGGAACTTTTTTTTGAGAAATCATGCGACTAAAACAGCTGTGTGTAATTTTTGTAATAAAACTTTATCGTATTCCGATTTTAACATAATATCGGAATGGAGGACCCGGTTGTTGACGAGCAAAGTAGAAAAAATTATGTTTCTGAATGTGAATAAATGACTTGATGGTTTGAGGAAATAATGGAAATTTTGTAAATAATTAAAATGTACATATAATAGATCAATGAACTTTTAAGTACGCCTGAATTTAATAAAATGTAGTTTATTATTTGACAAGTTATTAATAAATACAGATCTTAGAATAATACTAACCTACTTAGTAAAGTTTCATAATTATATAATATTATTCATTCAGTCAGTCCTAAGCCTGCCAAGTACGAAAGAAAATTCATTGATTTCGTTTAAAAACCAATACTTAAACTTAACCAACTAAAAAAGCAAACAACATAATTTCATTATTTTTAATGTAAGAAAGTAAATAAGCGTATTAAGCAGTTTACGTAAGTGACTTTTAATAAAAAATAAACGAATAAGTTCGTTAAAAGTTTTAAGTCGTTTATCACATCTTTACTGATGTGTGAAATAGAAATATGCTTGAAGCTCCCGCAACGAGCGACGGAAGATGACTTCTTGCGCGGAATAAAAACGTAGTATGCGCCAAAAGTGTTTTATCGTAATAAATCCAAAACTAAAAGGAATTACATAAAATGCCTAAGCAAAGCCTTTACTCTTGTTTAAATATAATTATTTATCAAATTTTTGTCGCAATAGGCATTACCATATCGAGTACAAAACGGAAAAACATGAGAATTAGAGGTTATTTCGTGATTTTTTTCTACCAAGGAAATGTTATTATTTTATGTTTTTGATCAGAGAGAGCCCTTGAAAATATGATGTAGTTATTCATATATTTTTATTTTAAGATTTGGTCTGGAATTTTTCATGTAAAATCAAATAGAAAATTGGTAATTTTGCTTTATACGCGCTCTTAAAAGGTACTTTTTATTACTCAATTGTTGTCGTTATTGAGAGTGGGTGTAATGCTATGTAGAGTGAAACATTGTATGAAAGACAAGCTAAACCAACCAAAGCCAATTGATTTCGACGCTTAAGGGAGTTTGTCGTTAAATAGAGTGACGTTACATGGAGTTTACACTGTAATTATAATAATAATTATAAAACTTTAATATGTACCTAATCAAAATATGTAATGAGAAATAATCAATTGAACTTTTGGCATTGTAAGTGTCTTTCTTACTCTCTTCTTCACTTTACTATTACTGTCTTGTTTAGGTGGCATAGTTTAAAATTCACTTAAATATGTAGGTATGTAAAAACAAAAACTGTCAAAGATGAAAAAAAAAACTACCCATTGTATTACGTCTTGATTGTCCGTTGTTCCTGAAGTACCTAACTAAACAAAATCAGCAGCTTGTGCGGGGTAATCTCCGTACGCCGACACCGCGCCCCGCCGGCCCCACGGTCATTGAGTATTGATTTTTCTCACCTTGGGTTACATTATTGCATTTTTATTAGGGATCCCTATTTTTTTTTTTGAAAATGTAATTTAGCCTATGTCACTCAATGAAGATGCAGCTTTCTAATGATGAAAGAATTTTGAAATCGATCCAGTAGTGTTTGTGTGAAAACGTTACACACATACATAAATACATACATACAAAAACATAAATGTTTCCTCTTTATAATATTAGTTTAGATATTATATACTCGGCCACATATCAACATGAAGACTTGATAGATTTGACATCCATATAACCTCAGTATTTCACTAATAAATGATTCAGTATCCATTATTTTTATAAGCTCAATGCGTGTTTAAAACAAAATTATTTGTTTCGGTCGCGCGAGGCTTGAATGCGTCCACCGCTGACGCCATATATTAGTGTATTATCTATGGCTGACGCCGCGCGCGCCGCTCTGAGCTGTGGCCACCTCGATACTCGCTAGTACATTTGTTTCATTCGCGCACCGCGCAGCCCGTCGCCGGCGCGATTCGCTCGACTCGCCGCCACGCAAGACGCGCCGCCAGACGCGCCGCAAGACGCGTCGCCGGTAGCTGTGGCATACTTCATAGGTTGCCTACCATTTGTTTTCGCCGCTCACCGCTAGACGCGCCGCAAGACGCTCCGCAATTCGCACCGCGCTTAGCTGTGGCCAGGGGGTAAGACTTCTACTGACTAAAAATCCACCCTGTTACTTTAGCTGCCCTTAAGTTCCGGGGCCGCGGTAACTCGTTGGAACATTACCGCAAACGGCCCGAAAACAAAGTAACTTACGAGGGCGATATTGTAATGCGAAGGCCCAAGCTAATTAGTATTCGAGTCCGTCATAATATTCGAAGCCTAGAAAGATTGAATAACTTATATTCACGATTTGACTTTTCTCAACATTATATCAATAAAAACAAAACTGGAAACCAATATTCCCTAGTAACCTTATTTATCCACTTTTCTTTTTGTTCTGGAATCTTCGGAAATCTAAAATGAAAACATGCATGTCACACAGAAGAAAAAATATTAGAACTTTCTCCTTTTTTTAAAGTTGGTTAATGTAGATAGATATTTTATGACAACTATCTGAATTGAATTAAAAAAAAAAAAAAAGTTTTTATTTTATAATTATCGATATCGTATTCAGCCGTTAAAGGTAACTTAACGTAAGCACAGATTTTTACAATAAAAATACAAAGGGAAAGAACCATTTAGTATCAAGATGACTGGGAATGTTTTCCACACCACTTCAACGCGCATGAAGCCATTTTTTGCGTTATAAATTGCATATGGTTTAGCATGCACACAGGTCTAACACTTGGTCACAACTAAAATGGTTACTCATATAGGCGCAAAAACACAAATAGTATTCGTGCGTCGCGCGTCGGGGCACTGTATGCGCGGTCAAGTGGTTTTATAGTATTTGCTCCTAAGTCACAGGAACTTACACCTAGTTTAGGAGTCAGGGTTTTCCCATTTCCTTAGACCTCGTAGAATAAGCCTTTTATGGTAGGTTATTAATGTAAATTTTTATGGTTGTTTATTATTGTAATAGCTTTGGTGAAATAAAGGATAAACTTAAACTTATTTATTTATTTTTAGAATGATGTTAATTATGTTCTAGATGACTCGGCGATCATCATGCGGCAGGCGCTATGAGTCACATCAAAAGCACATTAGAATTTATTAAGTCCAAGATCTACTTCTTAAATCTTTGAACTGTTTAACGATAAATTAATTCTTTTAAAGACTTAGTTATAAATTTCTATCGAGTCTACAATGAGGGTTTTCTGAAATAAAGTACAACAGGTGGCAGCACTGATGTCAAGTCCGGACACCTGTCAAACATGTTTTTGACATCTGTCAAATTGATGTCGATGTCATGCATAGCTTTTTAAAAAAGACCTCTCGCCTCGCCGCTATGTGGTGGTTTGTATGTTACTGGAAACCCTCATTGCTTTTTGTCTAAAGAGTAAATGGTTGGTCAGATTTTGTGTACAAAATAAAGTCAATCGCCATATTTGTTCTTCTCACATTGAAAATTTAGCCTTACTGGATTGGTATTAATTACTTACAATATTATTAAATACTATAATCACAAATTGTATTATTAGATTAATTATAATTTATGCATTTATATTTTAAATAAATTCCATTTATGTATTCAAATATATTTTTATTTTCGTCCACACAACACTTTGATTTCACATAAATTAAAAAAAAAATACTGAATAATAGGTTGATTTACACTTAAGAGCAAGAAATAAACACCTAATGAGTTTTGTTTTTTTTTTTTTTTAGTTAGTAGTAGTTAGTAGTTCTATACCATTGTTTACATATTTAACATTCTGACTAAATAAATTAATAGAAGGGACAACTCTAATTGTACACATTACTCAGCATATTTATTATATACTTTATTATTGTACACCTCACAATATTTCTATGGATACAAAAATATAAACTAGTGTACAATGGGCGGTCTTATCGCACAGGGCGATCTCTTACAGACAACCTTTGGATGAACAAAATCGGGGCGATTTTAAAAGTTCCTCTGATATAATCATTTCTAATTTTGTCCATTCTTGTTACTCCTCCCGACCAGCGCAGAATTTTAATCTCAGGGTATGCACCTGTTTTCCCTCTGTTTTTCTCATCGCCCAGCACACAGATCCATAGAAAAGACTGGGTCTTACTGCTCTTTTGTATACGTAAGTCCCGCTCTTTATATCCATTTTCAATAAGCTGCAATAAAAATAACAAAAATTCTATTAATCCTGACAAACTTCCATTTTATAATATTAGTAGGATTCATCCACACTGTGGAATATTATTATTATATTCCCTAGCATATATGACCTCATCTATAGCTTACCATCAGGCGTGATCAAGGGTAAAAGCGGACTTATTCAAATAATAAAAAACAAGAATAATCATGCAGCAATCTTAATCATAGTAGGTATATTATGCATATTCATCTGAAAATAGCTCATCACTACCTAGCTATTCGCATCATTTTTAGGGTTCCGTAGTCAACAAGGAACCCTTATAGTTTCGCCATGTCCGTCTGTCTGTCCGTCTGTCTGCGGTTTAGCTCAAAAACTATTGGTACTAGAAAGTTGTACTTTGGCATGAGTATACACATTAATGACGCCGAAAAAGTGGTAAAATAAAATTTGAAAAAAAAACAATTATTTAGGGTACCTCCCATACATGTAAAGTGGGACGATAATTTTTTTTTCTTCGTTCTTCCCATAGTGTGGGATATCGTTGGATAGGTCTTTTAAAAATATTAGGGGTTTGTTAAGACCGTTTTTTGATTAAGTAAACCGTTCGTGACTTATCAAGCTTTAAAGTACCAATTTTCGTTAGAGTCAAGTGTCCGCCCCCTCTATCAACTAAACGGTTGTAGTTAGAAATTCAAATGTCACGGCAGTAGTACCTATATATAACGAAATTTAAAGGAAAACTATCACACATAAGTGGGCTTTACAAGTTTACGAGTAATAGTCGACCAATTGTATTTGACTCGAAAATTTCGAACAACTCTATAGAAATGTCGATAGATGGCGCTAAGCGCTAGTTGTATCGTGCTAGCTTCTTGTGACGATTGAGTAGTGTAGCTCTGTGTCCGTATTTAAATTCAAAACACCGGCTATGACAAGTTTTATACAAATCTCTAAAAAAAAAAAAACTATCCGTGCAAAATTGTCGGATCAGGTGAGGATTTGTATAGGAAGTCAAACTAGTTAGGTAGTCATGTTTGGCTTTTAGTTAGATTATGGTACGAAACGATCAGTTAGCGAATACGACACGCACTTGGCTGTTATAAAAACTACGGGACCCTACACTGCGCGTGGCCCGACACGCACTTGACCGGTTTTTATTACAGTAATATAGTATTCTCCATATTGTTTAATTTACTTACACGCAGCAGTACCGGCTCACTGGTAATAGATCTCAGTTACATGACTCAGTCTGAGATAATGATAAGTACACACTGAGGTAATTGCTGATAAGACGCTTAATCAAGACTATATTACATTATAAGAATATTTACGTTAATTCATCTATTATTAACCTGTAAAGACTCAATTTGTCATTACACATTCTCTCTCTCACAATTTGATGTAAAAATAGTAATAATATTCGAATTCATAATTCAATAATAATTAAGCCAAAATAATTTGTTTTCAGGTGGTTCCAGCCATAATGAATCTCTTAAAAATCTCAAAACAAACAATGATGAAACGAAGACACTTAAAATATATTGTGTGTGCGTGTGTGCTTGTGTACATATACAATTTCTTTGGTGTTAGTGACTATCTACACGCCAAAAGTTTCGAAGACGACTTCGACTATCCTCTGAACGTGGACATCAGAAGCATTGTGAGCGATGTGCTCGAACACAAGAAGGTCACAGTGTCGCCTATTAACTACTACCCCTACAGGTTCCTAACTAACTCCGGGAAATGTTCCACCACGGACCAGCTAGACCTGTTCATTGTGGTCAAGTCCGCGATGGACCACTTCGGGCACAGGGACGCCATCCGGAAGACTTTCGGCCAGGAGAACGTGCCGGGCCGCACTGTCAGAACATTGTTCTTCTTAGGCATAGCTAGCAAGCCTAAGTCGGAGTTGCAGAAGCAAATAGACCGCGAGATGGCTGAGTTCAAGGACATAATACAGATGGACTTCGTGGACAACTACTACAACAACACCATCAAGACGATGATGTCGTTCCGCTGGCTGTTCGAGCACTGCGCCTCGGCCGACTACTACCTGTTCTCCGACGACGACATGTACGTGTCCGTGAACAACCTGCTGGCGTACATCCACGACCGCGAGGCCACGCGCCTGCCCGCCAGCCCGGCCGCGCCCCGCGACCTCGGCGCCGACTGCTTGTTCACCGGCTATGTGTTCAAGTCGGCGCCGCAGAGGTTCAAGATGAGCAAGTGGCGGGTGTCCTTCGAGGAGTACCGGTGGGACAAGTGGCCCGCCTACGTCACGGCGGGCGCCTATGTCGTGTCCAACAGGGCCATGAAGGTCATGTACGTGGCCAGCCTGTTCGTCAAACACTTCCGGTTCGATGACATCTACTTGGGCATAGTGGCGAAGAAGGTAGGCATCACGCCGCGACATTGTCCAGACTTCCATTTCTACAAGAAGGAGTTCACTTACGCGGGCTATTTGAACGTCATAGCATCGCACGGTTACGAAAACCACGAGGAACTGCTCAGAGTTTGGAATGAGATGAACAGTAGAATGAATGATTAGTGATTCCAATTATCCTCTTGTGTGTTGTGTACCAGACATTGTTTATAATAGATACAAGATTGTGCTAGAATGTGCGACTATAAAACCTTTTTTGAGAACATAATTATGTGTATAATAAGTATAACTTAATTCCAGTATGAAGCCCTATCAACTCAGTTTCTGGTGAAATCTGAAATCTTCATGTAAAGCATTATAATCTGTACTGTCGGTCTAGAAAACCTCTGACCCAGGTTTTTGTTTACATTTATACACTACAATGCCATTCACTGATAAGTTTAACTTATAATAATAGTTACTAACTGCTCAAAAGCTATTTCTATAACAATGCTTGGTGTTGGAAGACTGACTATGATCTTGATATTTACTCCATAAGTACTAATGTTAAAAGTAATTAGTTATGCTGTCTGCCTGAACTTTTTTGGCTCTTAAGCGTCAAGAAAAGCTGTCACGGATGTGGTGGCATTCAAAATGCAGGATCATACAATAATAAGAAACTGCATGTTTTATATGATGTCTCTTTTTATGGCATGTTTAACCAAAAAATATATTTTTAGTTAATTTAATTTAGTTGTCAACTTAAAGTTGGTCGTATTCCTATCTGTCGCGCCTTCAACGGATTTCTTTATACAATATTCGTTATTATCTCGAGTAGGTTTTAGTTTTGTTAAGGGTAAAGTGTTTACCTCAAATGTGCAATTAGATTGATATCTGAGCAAGTGATTCGTTTAATCGCGTTGATCGCATCTCATCTTATCGTTATTTTAGCATGTGGTACAGTCGGCCAAGAAAGTGGTGTACCACCCTAAGGTTGAATATCGCTTGCAGATTCATAGGTGATAAAGATTAGTTTCGCTTGCAGATCGATCTGACAACTTCTATTGCTGTCTTTATCTGATTATTGATAACGACTATTACTGTTTGTAACGTGACAGCTGTTCTTAGTTTGAACTTGATGGAACCAATGACGTCGTAAAATCAACGGCGGGGGGCTGTAGATTTTGATGACAAAATTGTATCTACAAATTCAGAATTGTAATCAACAAGTTACATAAAATTGTAAAGGCACAAGGCGAGTCCACAAACCTACAATTTCTGTAAACTTGTAATTACAATATCAATAAAAAACAAGCTAAAAATAGATTTATCCTTTTATTAAATTTCTACAATCAATTTTAAAATACTTATAACAAACAAAAACATAGCATATATAGTAATATTTAGAAGATATTGAAAATTTTTAAAAATTAGAAACGTATATAACATATATTTGACAAAAGTTTGTCAGAATAAAAACTTAATTTTGATTTTTAAAGTTTTTTAACGCAAAAAATGCCGAAAAGGAAGTGTGAGTGTAGAGAAGAAAGGTACCAAAGGATGATTAAGAAGTTGAAAAAGAAATTGAAGAAAAATAAGAACATGTTGAGTGAAAATCGTTCACCATCACCAGGGTGTTCATCGCCAACACCGGTATCGTCGTGCAAGGCAGAAAGAGATGCCGGTTATAATGAAATACCCGTCACAGATCTTATAGGCAAGTTTTTACTACAAGTAATAACCTATCTAGTGATCGTCCCTGTTTTCTATGATACGTGGAACGTGTCATTACAGGCACTCCGGTGGAGTGAGATCACCGCAGGGATGTCCCGCGCGCCGTGTACATTGTTGTTACAATAGAACGGTGTTCTTGCATGACTCACTGCCGCTGGCTGTTCTGAGCTGCTTGAAACGTATAAAAAACGCTAACAAAAGCGCTCACGATGTGTCAATATAATTATCACAATTACATTTCGGTAAAGGAAAGTTTTCTTTACTGAACTGCCACGGGGTGGCATTATGTATTACTCGTAGTACCTTAGTACATACAGCTGGTAGCTGTGTAATTAAATCAAACATGGTTTGGCACTCTTCTAGGTGCTGAGTGTGTAGATAACACAAGATTTAGACCCTTTGACTGAAGTGTTGGATGATTCCATAATCAGGGCTCTAGGCCAGACCTTATCCACAAAAAGGGAATATGGGCCAAAAATTCATATGGAACTGGTAAAAAGGGTTGAAAGTATTATTACTCAAGGCCTTAAACAGGATATCAAAGATGAACTCGTAAAGAAATATTTGATACCCACTAACATCAAGCTTCTAGATGCACCAAAGCTTAAAAAGAGCTGGAAGGATTAATAAATAATGTAATGAAGGCCAAGTTGTAGAACACCAACAACAGATTGGTGTTACAATAGCAGCCTTGTTGTCTGCTACATACATACATACAAGGTGATGTTGACATAATAAATCTAATTTCAACAATCAGTGATGTCACGCCTATTGACAGACCTCCATCACCAAGACACGGTCACCAGAAAGAAGCTAGTAATTCCGATTCTTGAAGAAAATATAGGAAAAACAGTTTAACACCAAGAATGTGATGAATTCCTTTTTTGGAGATAAATTCAATAACAATGTCAAATCTACCACAGCGATTAAAAAATCAGCTGGAACCATCTTAAAGCAAAACAACCCTTAACCGGTAAAAATACTTCATCTTAGCAACCAACTCAGTCTCAAAATTATCGGAAAACTTCAGAGGCCCTCCTATTATTATGACTCACTTCAAACAGGAAGGAAGGGGGGGGGGGCAAATATCATATATCACCAACAGACACAACACTGCAAACCAAGACCCACACAATGTCTGCCAGCCAAGGTGCCTGTTCGACAATCTTAGAGGTAAATACTTTTTCTGATAGGCTTAAGTCTTTTTATTCTTGCTGGTTAAAGATAACACAAGACAAAGTTGTCTTATCTTGGCTCAAGGGTATCCCCTTTTTAGAGGTTACTCACCAAGTATATGTTCCTGAAAATTCTAAGTTTTCTGTATCAGACAATTCTGTAATATTGAAAGAAATAAATAGACTTACAACTTGGAGTACTTACAAAATGTGTGGCAGTCAAAGGACAATACTTTTTAAAGATTTTTACTGTACCTAAATCAAAAAGAAAAGTTAGATTTATTTTAATTTTAAAATGTTTGAATAGATTTATATCACCAGAACATTTTAAAATTGAAGATATGAGAACACTTTGTAAATAAATTTCAAAAAATAATTGAATGTGTACCATTGACCTAAAAGAATTATATTTCTTGGTCACAATGGGTGAAGATAAAAAATATCTAAGGTTTTAGTTTCAGAATATAATGTATAAGTTCCAATGCTTGCCATTTGGTCTAAGTACTGCTCCTTTCACATTCACTAAGTTACTGAAGCCAGTAATAAATTTCTTTTAAAGAAAAGGTTATAAATTGGTTGCTTACCTCAATGAAATTATATGTATTGATAATTCTTACCAGGAGTGTTTAGAAAACTGTTAGATGACCTTAAGTTTATTGGAATGCCTAGGTTTTATTATAAATAAGGAAAACAATATCACCAACCAAGATTGCAGAACTTTTAGGTTTCATAGTAAATACAAACGAAATGTCATTGTCAGTGACTTCCAAGAAAAGGGAAGCAATTTCTTTATTGATTAGGAAATATGCAAAAATGGATCATTGCCCAATAAGAATTTACAAAACTTATTGGCACCCTTGTAGCATGTTGACCAGCTGTCTTATGGTTTTTTATACACTAAAACATTTCAACAACAAAAATATCATGCTTTGCATGCAACAAACAATGACTGATGCAATTATGAATATCAATGATGATTGTAAAAATGATTTAAAATGGTGGTCTAACCAAATTACAATTTCAAAAAATCTAATACGGCAGTACATTTTTCTTTGAGATAAATTCAGATGCATCAAGGGCTGGGGAGCACACTATAATGGTAAAGTTGAAAATGGTTTTTGGACTTTAAAAGATAAGGAAAACCATATTAACTTCCTGGAACTCTTAGCTTCTTTTTGGGTTTGCAATGTTTCACGAGATTTACACTTGTCAGATATTGTTAAGGATAGATAATACCACCGTAATTGCATACATAAATAGAATGGGGGGTATACAATTTCCAAAACTTAATTCTCTAGCTAGGAGCATATGGCAGTAGTGTGAGATCCGTAGAATATGGTTATTCTCCTCTTATATTAAGTCAAAAGTAAATAAAGAAGCTGACCAAGACTCCAGAATAAAAAATAGATTCAGGATGGGAATTGTGTAATAAACCTTTTCTAAAGATTACCAATTCATTTGGGGAACCGGACATGGATTTGTTTGCAACTAGAGCAAATAAAAAATGTCATACATATAATATCATGGTATAGAGATCCATATGCAGAGAATATTGATGCTTTTACTGTACACTGGTCAACATTCAACTTATTTTATGCTTTTCCTCCATTTTCATTAATTGCTAAATGTGTACAAAAAAAAAAAAAAAAAAAAAAGTTATAAGGCAACAGATATCACAGTTTTCCCTTTATGGACCTCACAACCTTGGTATCCCTTTATAGCCGAATTGGCAAGTGTTATAGTTCAAAACTTCAAACACCCCCTTTATAACAGCCTTTCCCTGAGAGCCTGCATTTTATCAGAGAAGCATTCTGGGATAAAACTAACCCCTGATGAAACATTAGAAGTCATGGTAGCTTTCTTATCACAAAACACTATTAAAGAATATATAACAGCACTTAAAAATGGTGGTCATTTTGTAACGAAAAAAAAATATATTTGAGTTGTCAATACCTAAAGTTTTAAATTTTTTCACAGAAATGTTATCATAAGGCGCTTTGTAAGCTACTCTTAATACACGCTGTTCAGCATTGTCTCTAATTATAGATAGGTACAAGTTTAGGAACCGATATACAAATAAAGATATTTTTAAGGGAGTTTTCAAATCAAAACCCTTTGGACCTAAGTATAACGACACATGGGACCCATCTGTTGTGCTGAGTCATATTCAAAATTGGTCACCGAACAGTAGCCTTAACTTTGAAAAACTATCCAAGAAATTGGTAATTTTGTTAGCTCTCACAACTGCTCAATGTGTTCAAACATTGTCAGTTATACAATGGAGAAATATAGAGTTCACAGACAACAGTGTAAAAATAACGATTACCGACATTTTCAACAACGAATCCATGTAAGGATCAAGTTGTAATAAAGCTTCCTTCCTTGGATTCGAATCTGCAAGTTTGCCCCGTATCGACACTTAGACATTATATAGACCAGACTAAGGCACTCAGAAAAGTAGACACAATTAACTCGGATAAGTTACTTATTTGTTATAAAAACCATATAACTGTGCCAGTAACCAAACAATTAGTCGCTGGATAAGGCAAGTTATGGCTGAGTGTGGTATTGATGTAAAGAAGTTTACCCCTCACTCCACGCTCCATGCGTCCACATCTCTGGCGTGTAGAGAAGGCGTAACATTATATATATCGTATAGTTAAATATAGAGAATGATAGCTATACCTTTACAAAAGCCACTTGTAACATTAAGATTTAAGTTTTTAATTAGTATGTACCTAAGTACCTCGAAATTAGATACCTATTGTGAAATGGATGTGAAAAATCACATTAAAATAATTATACTTAAATCCTGTTTTGATTGTATACTATATAATATTAATTGTGATTTCCAACAATTCTCTAAACATCTACACAGTGAATATAGAAGATATCTCGGACTAAGCTTGAGTATAATTACATAATTAAACGAACTTACCTGAAGTGAAGTTCTATTGTAATTATACGAAGGGCTTAGTCCGAGATATTAATCTCCCACCCACCCTTTTCATAATCATAGATTATAATGTCCCTAGAGTCAGGTTGGAAATCATAATCCTATATAATAACGCTCTGAAAAGAATGAGTTACAGATATAATGTTGCCAGCAGACTGCTTTATTTCCGTCTTGGACACGAAGCTTTTAGCTTCCTCTAAATATTCGCGGCACACACAATGCGAGGATTGTGAAACTACACAGTGAATATAGAAGATATCTCGGACTAAGCCCTTCGTATAATTACAATAGAACTTCACTTCAGGTAAGTTCGTTTAATTATGTAATTGTTTATAATACTGAGTATCTTGGTTGTGACTGAATTCTGAAAATGTCGACAGCTATCATAATATAATTATTTTTAAAGTGATATTATTCGATATATTAATTTGTAAACCCAGCTTTGGAATATTTGAATTGACTATTTTTTTCCGTTAGATCTCTCGAAACGTGGCGTCACAAGACAAGCGCCACTGGTGCGTTCAAACGACGATTGTGTAGTGTGACAAGGATAGAAGAAGTAACTTCAAAATTGTGCAACTATTATTTTCCTCGCAATGTATTATTAATTTATTATATTTTTCTCATTTTCTGTAGTGATACCTTTAGGATAAGAATCCTTTGTTTTTACACCTTTAATGTTTTTTTTTCGAAATAGTTTGTAAGATCAAACAATAAGAATGTACAACAGATTTGAGATTTATTGCCAATGGAGAAGTACAAGTAATATTATGTACTCTAGCATATTAAGTTTTGTACTTCCTTTAATATCTAACGAATACATCCTGGATAGTCTTATACACTCGCGAGCAACCAAATCGAGTCAGCCTAAATTGGCACCATAATAAAATTAACAATAATCGTTCATTATGTTTAAAATTAATGCTAACCGAATTGTTGATGATGAACTGTTGTCAATGATGTTTATAAATGCATATAGGTTGAGTCCATTTGGATGCTCGAGAGTATATCACTGTAAATAAGTTAGCTTTTCCACTAAACTACTACTAAATAGGTATATGCATTTATTTAAAACTGTCGCAAATTCTTAGTATTCCTCATAAAGTTCCCCAAATGTTTATAAATAGGGCTATATTAGGAAATAGTTTCTTGATCACGAAAGTCTGCAATTAATATTTGCAGCTCACTTAGTCCTGTCATTGATCTGAAGAAGACTATGAATAAATTAAATGGAACTAGAATAGTTGTTATTATTTGTATTTAATTCACCTACAGGGAAGCCGAAAATATTAGCTTTGATTTGGTAACCACAAGAACAATTCTATCCCTGTTTAACAACTCGCATGGAGCAGTTATCTTTTGCTTTCATGTCAACGTTAAAATGATTAGTTGAAGTGAAGTTAATTATGATTAGATTATCAATAATTGATAGTTTGTGGAATATGATTTTCTCATAAATACTCACAATTTATATCGGACCAATAGTTCACGTAAACACGGCATCCGTGGTGGAAGTCATGTTCATGGAACATGGAATTTGAATCTCAAAACTTAATACAATGAAACGAATACACTTAAAATATATCGCATGTGCGTGTGTGTTTGTGTACATATACGATTTCTTTGGTGTTAGTGACTATCTACACGCTAAAAGTTTCGAAGGCGACTTCGACTACCCTCTGAGCGTGGACATTAGAGGCATTGTGAGAGATGTGCTCGAACACAAGAAGGTCACAGTGTCGCCTATTAACTACTACCCCTACAGGTTTCTAACTAACTCCGGGAAATGTTCCACCACGGACCAGCTAGACCTGTTCATTGTGGTCAAGTCCGCGATGGACCACTTCGGGCACAGGGACGCCATCCGGAAGACTTTCGGCCAGGAGAACGTGCCGGGCCGCACTGTCAGAACATTGTTCTTCTTAGGCATAGCTAGCAAGCCTAAGTCAGAGCTGCAGAAGCAAATAGACCGTGAGATGGCAGAGTTCAAGGACATAATACAGATGGACTTCGTGGACAACTACTACAACAACACCATCAAGACGATGATGTCGTTCCGCTGGCTGTTCGAGCACTGCGCCTCGGCCGACTACTACCTGTTCTCCGACGACGACATGTACGTGTCCGTGAACAACCTGCTGGCGTACATCCACGACCGCGAGGCCACGCGCCTGCCCGCCAGCCCGGCCGCGCCCCGCGACCTCGGCGCCGACTGCTTGTTCACCGGCTATGTGTTCAAGTCGGCGCCGCAGAGGTTCAAGATGAGCAAGTGGCGGGTGTCCTTCGAGGAGTACCGGTGGGACAAGTGGCCCGCCTACGTCACGGCGGGCGCCTATGTCGTGTCCAACAGGGCCATGAAGGTCATGTACGTGGCCAGCCTGTTCGTCAAACACTTCCGCTTCGATGACATCTACTTGGGCATAGTGGCGAAGAAGGTAGGCATCACGCCGCGACATTGTCCAGACTTCCACTTCTACAAGAAGGAGTTCACTTACGCGGGCTATTTGAACGTCATAGCGTCGCACGGTTACGAAAACCACGAGGAACTGCTCAGAGTTTGGAACGAGATGAACAGTAGAATGAATGATTAGTGATTCCAATTATCCTCTTGTGTGTTGTGTACCGGACATTGTTTATAATAGATACAAGATTGTGCTAGAATGTGTACAACTTAACATCAGTCTGAAGCTCTATCCACACAGTTTCTAGTGAGGGTCTACTGGGCTCATGTATCTAACACAAAAATGCTAGTCGGTTGTTCACTTATGGCGGAGTATTTAAACTTCATAGCGTCGCTCGGTTTCGAAAACCACGAGAAATTAGGTACTCAGAGTTTGGAATCAGATCAAAGGTGATGATTCGTACGGAGTATCGTGTACCACCATTTTATTAATTTCAGGGACATTTTTCATGTTAAATCAAACTAATCGAATACAGACATTAATTATTTATTTATTTATATATATTCATCTTTTCAAAGGACACAACACTTACAAATATATCAATAACAAGAGATAGAAAATAATGCGACGACCTTCGGTCGCGCTGAATGTCAGTAGTACATGTGTGTTTATAGTGGCATAATTCATTAATGACAGCAAACAGCATTATAACATTAGTAAATAAAATAATACATTTAAATGTACGTATAACTCATAATTGTTTCTCAATATAATAACAGTTTAACGATTTAACTCTGTAAATAAAATAATGTGGTTTTTTAAAGTCTAGTTTATCTTGGTCTGTAACTCATTAAAGGAAGAAATGCCTTTAATTATTATTTTTATGTTGTTATGACTTCAAAAGTGAATCCATTTTTATGGCTATTCTATAAACATTTCAGAAGAAATCAATTGTTTAAATAAACAGGAATCTTAGAAACTAAATATTTTACCTGAAAATGTTATCAATACCTATATATGCATTTTTTAATATTTCAGTTGCTCAAATAAGATATACAACCGCTTATAGTAATCAGTGTTTTTCGGCAGTGCGTCTTCAAAAGTAGTGGGTTTGAAATGTATTTATTATTTACGTTTCTTTACAAGAACTATAGTTATCATAATTCGAACCGGGCCGTTTAATAAACGGTCATCAGTCAAGATATCATAATAACCTACATTTCATTAATTAACATTATTATAAGTAAGTACGGTAGTACTCATAATATTGCACAAAATACATTGAGCAAATTTTCTAAAAATAGATTCAAAGACACATCATGATGACTATCTATCTATACTTATAATAAATCTGTAGAGAGGTCAATTCTGTACATGAAATATATTTCCAAAATAACTATCAGGGGGTGATTAAGGATCGATACTCATGCCAAAAATGCAATCAGTTAAATTTTTGTCTGTCTGTCTGTCTGTCTGTCTATCTGTCTGTCTGTCTGTCTGTCTGTATAACCGTTATAGAAACAAAAACTACTCGACGGATTTTAACGAAACTTGGTACAATTATTTTTCATACTCCTGAGCGGGTTATAGTATACTTTTCATCACGCTACAATCAATAGGAGCAGAGCAGTGAAGGGAAATGTTGGGAAAACGGGAGAAGTTCCTCCATTTTTTAAGCTTCCGTCGCGTGTGCAACCTTAATGGTTAAAGCTACACAAATCATTTCATGACGGAAATGTTCTCCTTAAAATTATATAAAAAATATCCCACGACAGCATATGTCTAACTTTTATGGTTGACTCACAATAACACGTGTAACTCCCGATAGCTTAGCAGTTCGCAGGGGCGGATCCAGCCCTCAAAAAAGGTTGTGGGCACAACCACCCGAAAAGCGGCCAAGTGCGAGTTGGAGTACAAACTCGCTCGACTCGACTTTTGAATTTGTTATTTCCTTTTTTACGCGCATCAGGACTTTGGCCTTAGGAATGGAAGTAATCATTTTCGTTAAACATGCTCTCTATATAATATCAGCCTATACACTTCACTTCACAAAGGCACAATTCTGGGAAGACATGTACGGCCTCATCCAGAGCATTCCAGCAAATGAATACAAGATTATTTATAGGGGGGGGGGGGGGGGAGGGACCGAATGGATACGTGGGCATACCAGGGATATCACAGGAGATAATGTACATGGTGGGTTTGGGATGGGCGAGTTAAACAAACAACGAGAAGAAATACCTACTAGAATTTGCAGAAAGACGCACTTACACTAATAAACACGAATTTCAAAAGAAACCAGACCACTTAATCACTTATTAATGTGGGGGTAGAGCGTCACAATCAAGTCGTAATATAAGATAGACTTTATCATGTCTGACAAGACCGTCAAACGAAAGTTTAAAGACTGTAAAATAATACCTGGTGATGAACTTACATCACACCTTCGCATACTCGTGTCTGTGTACGAGCTGCCAAAACCTACAAAAAATATGGTAGATAGAACACCAAAAACGAAGTGGAGATAGCTGGATGGTCCAGGGGAGACACTAATGAGCGTGATAAAAGATTATCTGGAGACCGATTTGGAAGTAAGTTATGACAACACAAATGATATCTGGTCTAAGTTTGAAACCTGGTACAAGACAAAAGCGGTAGTAGAGTCTCCAAATGTCAGAATCAAAGAGACCCCTGTGAATAAAAAGTAATTTTTAAGAACAGCAGCAGAGTTCTAAATTAGAGGAAGATAAGGACCGATATAAAGTGGCTAAGCAGGATACAAAAGATGTATAGCACAAGAGGTCACCAAAAGCAATCAAACGATCTACGAAAGTGAAGAGTGCTAAAAATGCGGACGAAATACTGAAATTAACAAAACGCAAACATAGAGCATTCATGAACATAAAAGTAAATAAATAAATGAAATTTAAGGACCACAAGTAATTACTAACAAAAAACACAGAAATTAACGAGAAATGGTTCGAATACTAAAGCTATTGAAGGAAGAATTTCCAAACGAAGATTCACCGCCATGTGCACCCACACATGGTCCAATACCAACTATAAATGAGGACGAGATGAGTAAAATGAAAAGCCGCAAAGCCATAGGTCCAGACGGGAAAGACTAGACCCAGTAACTGAAGCTTGGTTAGCAAAGCTATGAAATATCCTCATGATTACAAATCATATTCTAGAATCTTGGCGCCCGAGCTATCTACTGCCTTTCTACAAAAACAAGGGCGATGCTGCGCAGTGCGAAAACTATAAAAGTATAAAATGGACCGCTTACACACTCAAAATATGAGAACGAATCATAAACAACCGTCTCAACAAGATCTGTGTAATATCCCCAAACCAGTTTGACAGCATCCAAGTCAACCACGGATGCTATACAGGTAGTTAGAATCAAGACGGAAAATATAGAATTAACCACAAGGACCTACATCTGCAGGAACGACGAACATATGGAAGCAAACCCTGGAAAAGTACAGCCTGAGACTTATCAGGAGTAAAACTGAGTATCTAAAATATCCTTTCAGCGCAAACACTACTCCAGAGACTATTTACATTTGGTACGACACCCATACCCACAGTAAACCAATTTAAAAGTCTAGGCTCCTATGTTAACAAGAGATGCAAAAGTAGACGCTGACGTCACTCACAGAGTCAGCGCCGCATAGCTGAAGTGGCTCACTAACCTTTGTTTTGTTATCCCCGTATCCCAATAAAAACCAAGGGGAAAGTATACATAACGGCAGTGCGCCCGGCGTTACTCTACGGTACCGAATGCTAGACAGTCAAGAAGACGCATAAATAAAAAGTACATACCAACGAAATGAAGATGCTTAGGTGGGCGGGAGGTGTAACTCGTCACGTTAAAATACGAAACGAGTATATATACGAGACAGTTTCAAAGTCGCACCATCGCTGACAAAATAACGGAGAATCGACTACGCTGGTATGGTCATTTCAAAAGACGCCAGAGGAAGACGTTGGAAATATTGCCCTAAAACTCCCGGAACAAAAACGTGGCAGGGGAGGCCGCCCACCGTTGACCTGGTGGTCACAGATAAACAGAGACCTCGAGAAATCCCAATTGCCTGAAACAACAACCTAAGACAGACTGTTCTGGCGCAGGAAAGTGAGGAGACCCAACCCCAAATGATCTGGAAATAGGGACGAAAATAGGTATTGTTTTTTCTTCGTTTCTAGTAGCCAGTAAGACAATATAGGCACACTAGACTAGTAAATAGATACCTATCTTGATACTGTCTCAGGAGTCGTAAGTAACGATGACCAGCTAGTGAGAAGCACCAGGAGAGACTTAATTCGCTAATAGACTCGTACTTGGCGTTGTAGTAAACTACGGAACTTTACACTGCGCGTGAGCCGATACGTGCATGGCCGGTTTTTTTAAGGCTTATCATCAGCCTTTCGATCTCAATAGACTGTGAAAGTGTGACGTCACAAGTCTATTAGGGTTGTGGGCATGCCCATCATGCCCACAACGGTGGATCCGCGCTTGGCAGTTCGAAGCTTTCTGATTATAATATTTGTCTACTCTTACGTTTATAACACTCTCAGTCACCCCTAATTGAAAAAGTTAACATTATTAACTATTCCATAAAAAAATTGGCCAAGTGCGAGTCAGACTCGCCCATGAAGGGTTCCGTAGTAACTATAATATAATATGCAAATTTATTTGACGAAAAAAAAAACCTTACAAATTTCTTAAAACTAGCTTATTTACATTTTTTACAACTGCGCCAAATAAATTTGTTTTGAAAAAAAAACCTTACAAATTTCTTAAAACTGGCTTTTTTACATTTTTTACAACTGCGCCGAATAAATTTGTTTTTCATAGTGTTTGTATGAATTACAAAGTCATATTTGCGGTTTTAGAAAATATGCTGTATCTAAAAAACTGCTGAACTGATTTCGTTCAAACTAATTTTGGTTGAAAGTTTATATTAAGATCTACAGACATATATTTTTTTTAGATTTTTCACTCCATTATTATAGAAGTTAGAGGTTGTGTCCGCCACACACACATTTTACCACTTTGGAAGCTTATATCTTTTAAACGATTGACTTTATGGAAAAGTGGTTTTAGAAACCCCGATGTCGTTTTTAAAGAACTGTCTATAGATACCACACATGCATCGATTTCATGAAAAAAAATATTTTCAGGTTTAGTTCCATGTATGGGGAGCCCCCCTTTATTTTAAATATTTTTTATTTTTTTTCTCAAAATCGGAAAGCGGTTCACAGAATTCATCTACCTATCAAGTTTCACATGTATAGTCCTAATAGTTTCGGAATAAAATTGCTGTGACAGACGGACGGACGGACAGACAGACAGACAGACATACAGACGGACAGACATGTCGAAACTATAAAGATTCCGTTTTTTGCCATTCGGCTACGAAACCGTAAAAAGAATCATATAAATCGGTATAGAAACACCAAAGTTATACATGAAATACGCTTATAATAATAAGCCATCGCGCGTGAATACTGAATCATGCTATAAGGATTATTTTTGAGAATCGCTCGCCGCGCTCGACGCGTCTCGCGGTCGAAGCGTTCTCTAGGTACTTAAGCCTCATGTGAACGTGATCTAAACAATATTACCAATACATTAACTTACGCTGACGGAGTCGCGGGCACAGCTATATTGTATCATTACGCTAAGGCCAATAGGAGCGGAGCGCCAATGAAGAATGCTTCAAAATCGGGGTTAAATTTAACGTTAGCCCAAAGTAACTATTCCACGCGGACGAAGTCGCGGGCAAAAGCTAGTCAAAAATAAATGTTAAATTCGTTTTTTCACATTTTTTGCACATTAATTAAATATTTTCAATGTAACACAAATCAGGATTCATTCGGTACCTATATTTTACTTTGATCCAGCAAAATGGCGAAGCACTCAAACCTAGTGCAAGCTCCTTAAGATCCAGCTTTATTGTAACGAGAGTACAGATGATATTTAGAACTTACAACGGGATATTTACCATGAATATGTATTTTGTCGAGTGTCCGATATTTCGGAACTGTTGTTTATTTATTTAGAAAACCAACACCGATATACAGTATGTTAACTAACAGAGGGCGTTGCCGTTAACCCGCAATAGTATAGCATCCATACATGCTAAAAAAATATTACCATTAGAAAACAAAATGATTTTTTTTTTAATATTAAAATGTTCACTAAAAATGTTAAATTGATACGTAAAAGAAACACTCTGTACATGCGTACTTGAAGGACGGCAACGTCACAATTTATTTATGAATGACGGGCCGCGTGTGCGGCGATCTAATTGATGTGCTTATACTATTAAGTTTTATATAAGTAGTACTTTGAATAGTAAGCGACATTATCACGGATGAACTGAATATCCCGTGTTTTAAGTTCGAATGACACTGTTAGTGACGATGTCGTTTCAGAAACTTAAAGAATATGTAATTAGGTTGGCAGTGAAAGGATTGCTTAATTTCACAAGCTCGACTCCCACACAGACACTATATACAAATTTTTAAGGTCGGTACATCTATACTAATATTATAAAGAGGTAAAGTTTGTTTGAACGCGCTAATCTTTGAAAGTACTGGGTGGATTTGGATGTCATATGGTATGGAAGTAGCTTAAAGCTAGAGGAAGATTATAGGCTACTTTTTACCCGACTGCAAAAAAGGAGATTTATGTTTTTATCATAGTAAAGTCCACGGGAGCGAAGCCCCTACTGCCAGTACTCCTATATTTCTAGATCTTATGCGTTCGCAGCAGCGTCCAACTCCTTGAAGACGTAGGTGATCTTCATGTTGGCCAGCCACAGGTCCTCGTCGGAGATCTCGCGGTGGATGGTGAAGCGCACTGTCTTGCTGTTGAAGTATATCGCTTTCAGTATCACGCCTTCATCGTTGGGAGTTTTGCAGTCACCCTGAGGAGAAAAAGCAAAATGTGATTTTATAAAAATTAGGGTGTTTCCCTTTTCAAAAAAAATTCATCAGACCTATATATTTATTGGGGGTATAATACGTTGCTACAAAAATTTCATGGTAGTAAAGATATTCTTTCTAGTGTTCACGTTTAGAACTGTTCCATGAGTTTATATGCATGCCGAATTATTTGCAATTATATGTTGATTTATTTAGTAAACGGAATATGTAGAACTATTGTGTATCTGTAATAATTTCTGGCAAATAAATGAATCTATCTATATAAATCTATTCATGAACTATTTAAACCCGAGGAAAATGCTTTTAGGGTTCCATAGTCAGTCAGTTTCCATCCGTACGCGGTCAATCAATCAATATTTATTAGTGAAAACAGGTAAATAATTCGTCTTATAAATCAATTGTACAGCTTAGGCGAGATCTGTGTTCTACCAATGAAATGGGTGTACAAAATAGTTATTTAGATATTTGTCTATAGAAAGTCAAAATTCAATGAAAATGTCTGAGTAAAACCGGTTTAATTCAGATTGTACCTATTGCTAATGCATGCATGTGATTTGTCATATTGATTAAATATTTTTTTTTTATAAATTTAATAAAAAAAAAAAAAGTAAAAACTACATCTATACTAATATGCAGTACCTACTAGTTCTTCGTTCGCGTGGGAGGGTTTTCCCGCGTAAATCCCGATCCCGTGGGAATTCCGGGATAAAAAGTAGCCTATGTGTTATTCCAGGATGTCAACTATTTACTTACCAAATTTCGTTCAGATCCGTTCAGTAGTTTTTGCTTTCGCATTTATAATAATAAAGAAGTAAGATTAAAGCGGAAAAGCTTGCATGTTTGTTTATACGCGTTAATCTTCGAAAGTGCTGTGTGGATTTGGATGAAATTTGGTATGGAAGTAGCTTGAACTTTTGACCCGACTGCAAAAGAAGGAGGATTATGTTTTTATCGTGATTCAACGGAAGTGAAGACGCTACTGCTAGTTAAAAATAAAATTTTATTTTATTTGTGATGAAAACGACGTAAGCTTTACGTTGTCCTTGGCAGAGAGAACCTACCAAAGGATAGCTGATGTTCTCAGGAATGTTTTGTCATTCTTGGAATGAGATGGGTGTAATTTTCATGGTCTAATGTTTATTTGTAACCGCTATTGTTTTATTATTGTCGTGTGTGATTCGACTTCTCAAATTTAGTTGTACCGAGCATATCTCGGCACTAAGTGGAACGTGTCATGGGTGGGTTAAATATTTTACTTCTTTTAGTTTTAATTCTTACGTTATCTTTTTTTTATTGACTATAGGTTCGCGTTTGACCACCATCCCACCTGATGGTAAGTGATGATGACGCTTCCCTAAAAGTAAACTATTCACTCTTGACTTAAAGACCCCTAGGTTATAGCTATCGGGAAACACAGACTCCGGCAGGGAATTCCTCTCCTTAGCCGTACGAATAGTTACTTAATCATGCTGTAAGTGGCAGGCATAGTCGTGTAAGCAACTTAGTAGGTAACTAACTGCCATACCTGTATCTCAGCCGGGCAGACCTGTGCAAGTCTTGCGACCACCTTCTGTGCTGTCACAGGACTGTGCTCTGGTATCCTCACGAGGATGATGTTGCTGTGCTGGCCTTCCACGTCCACTATGAATGTCTTCAGGAACAGGCCTTTGATCACTGAAACGTACAAATACAAATCAGATTTATTTTATAACTTCAGAAAATTTACAGATACAGATAGTTTTAAAATATTGATTGGCCTTCCGCCAATTAAGATTTCACAGATATTATTAGGATAGAACAAATTAATGACGGTAAACAGGTCAAAGAAGTTATAAATAGAATGCCTAATATACAACGCTATTTTGAAATACTGCCTTTTAACAGAGCCTCTTCAGAATGGAAAATATTAATTTATACTTATATTATTATTTGTTAATTTATTGACAGACAAAGAATACTGAAAGACCACACACTTTTTTCTTGGTGGGAAAATCATCAAATGACTTTTCCCGCTCTGGGTGGAGTGGAAAGGGCTAAGGGAGTATCAGAATCTTTATTTATTTATTTTATTTATTTATTCATAGGAAACTCAACAGCTTTTTTTACAATTCTCATTATACAATAATAATGTCACATGGGGTTCTGAAGACTATTATAGAGTTTCACAACATGCATGTTAAACTAGACAGTATAGTAGTTCTAAAATTTTAACTATACAACCAAAGTAAAAATAAAAGGAAATATAACAACTGGTAATATAACAACTGGTAAATAATAATAATAATATACGAATATTTTTTACTTACTGGTGAGTATTTTTACAACTGATTTACGAAAAGATACCTTAGATAGCTGGAATATATCCAGATTTTCAAATTTGTCTATGTATAAGCGAGGCAGTCGAGTCATAACAGCATTTTGTCCATAATTGGACCGGTGTAAAGGTACACTAAATAAGTGAGTGTGTCTTGTGCGAGACCTTTGCGTGCAAAATTCTATGCATGACAAAAGGTCACCGCTGTCGATCTCACCACGAAGGATATCAAATAATAGTAGCATATCCAACATTTTACGTCTATCATTGAGGGGCAGCAAGTTATAGTGACTAGAGTCTGCGAGATAAGAAGCATGTACGCTTGTTACCTTTAAAGTTTAAAAATTTTACAAACCGTTTTTGGAGATTTTCTATTCTAGAAATATACACATTATATTGAGGCGACCAGATTGGACTACAATACTCTAGAATGCTTCGGACATAGGCACAGTATACAATCTTAAGACTATGAATGTTTCTGAATGGTTTACAGGTGCGCATTACAAAGCCAAGATTACGAGAAGCTTTACTAACTATGTTGTCAATATGTTCAGAAAACAGTAATTTGGAGTCGAGCATTACACCAAGATCTCTGACTACATTGACTCTTTCAATAATTTTATCATCAAAACTATACATAAAGTTGATTGGTTTTTTGCAACGGGTAAAACTAATACACTGACATTTCGAGATATTAACACTGATGTTATTTAATAAGTAGTATTGGTATAATGAATTAAGATCACGTTGTATGAGCTCACAATCTAGGCTTGATCGGACACGTAGATATATCTTCATATCATCAGCGTATAGAAGATGCTTAGCATATTTAAAACATGAATTAATATCGTGTAAGTACGCACAATAAAAAAGAGGTCCAAGTAAGGATCCCTGAGGCACACCGGACGGTATGCTAACGAAATCTGATCTATAACCCCCCACAACAACGGCCTGAGAACGCCTGGATAAATAAGAGCTAATCCATCTGAGTAAGTCACCATGGATGCCAAGGTATTGTAGTTTTGAAAGCAGGATAACATGATCCACACGATCGAAAGCTTTTTCGAAGTCCGTATAGATCACGTCAACCTGCCCATGGTTTCCATATTACCGATAACATAGTTACTAAAGGTAGCTAAGTTAGATGTGGTCGAGCGTCGCTTGATAAAACCATGTTGATAAGGACCTATGCCATTGGCTATCGTCGAGTAAATATTGGTATGAATAATTTTCTCAAATCTCTCTCAATCTGTCTGACTAAAAAACCCATCCCGTTTTCTTTAGTTTCCGGTTACGGTCCGGGCCGCGATATCACACCGCGATAGAACATTCCCACAACCCTGGCAGGAAATACCACACCCTAGGGACCACACCACACACACACACACAGGGGACATAGACTCTACCAGTATTTAACACTTTAGCTACTGCACAGTAGTAAGTGTACGGGAGTAAGTTGGTTTTTCAATGAACCAACCTTTAGCCATAATGTTGGCCCGCTTATGGTCGAGCTTGAGCAGCGGCACCACTTCGTCCAGCGCCACGATGGCGGCTGCGGCCAGCACGCCCGCCTGCCGCATGCCGCCGCCCAGCAGCTTGCGCATGCGACGACCTCTGGAATCACGTGATGGCTAGGTTACTTCTTAGCGTGTCGATGGCAAATAGTCGGGCCACGCGCAGTGTAGGGTTCCGTAGTTTTTATAACAGCCAAGTGCGTGTCGTATTCGCTGACTGATCGTTTCATACCATGCTCTAACTAAAAGCCAAACATAACTACCTAACTAATTTGACTTCCTATACAAATCCTCACGTGATCCGACAATTTTGCACGGAAAGATTTAATTTTTTTAGAGATTTGTATAAAACTTGTCATAGCCGGTGTTTTGAATTTAAATACGGACACAGAGCTACACTACTCAATCGTCACAAGAAGCTAGCACGATACAACTGTCGCTTAGCGCCATCTATCGACATTTCTATAGAGTTGTTCGAAATTTTCGAGTCAAATACAATTGGTCGACTATTACTCGTAAACCTGTAAAGCCCACTTATGTGTGATAGTTTTCCTTTAAATTTCGTTATATATAGGTACTACTGCCGTGACATTTGAATTTCTAACTACAACCGTTTAGTTGATAGAGGGGGACACTTGACTATAACGAAAATTGGTACCTTAAAGCTTTATAAGTCACGAACGGTTTACTTAATCAAAAAACGGTCTTACCAAACCCCTAATATTTTTGAAAGACCTATCCAACGATATACCACACTATAGGAAGACCGAAAAAAAAAATTATCATCCCACTTTACATGTATGGGAGGTACCGTAAATAATTGTTTTTTTCAAAATTTTATTTTACCACTTTTTTGGCGTCATTAACGTGTATACTCATGCCAAAGTACAACTTTCTAGTACCAATTGTTTTTGAGCTAAACCGCGGACAGACGGACAGACAGACGGACATGGCGAAACTATAAGGGTTCCTTGTTGACTACGGAACCCTAAAAAAAAGGAAGAAAGAAAATAAAATTTGAGATGTCACATGACGCTTAGGAAATTTGACCACCATTTCACCTGATGGTAAGCGATGACAAGACTACAACTTCATACAACCAGCGGGTTGTTTGTAAAAACATTTATTCCAAGTGGTTTTTGCCAAGATGGATATATCAGTCCTGTGATGACACACCAATTAACAAGAATGCAGTCACCAACCAATGTCAATCTCATCTTTGGGATGCATCTGCTAAATACCATCTGGACGCACTTGAGTCTATCGAGAAGCGGGCCAAGAGACTCATTGGCAACGATGCACTGGTCGAATCAAAGCTCCAGAGCCTTGAACATCGACGACGAGTTGCAAGTCTATCGGTTTTCTATCGGTTACATTTCGGGCAGTGTGCGATGGAATTACACAGTCTAATTCCGCCAAGCCCGTTCCATCATCTGACTACGAGACAAACGACAAAGCGCCATCGTTACATGGTGGACATCCCACCCATACGCACAAAACGTTTTGGGAATACCTTCATTGTACGTACGGCTAAGGAGTGGAATTCCCTGCCGGAGTCTGTGTTTCCCGATAGCTATAACCTAGGAGTCTTTAAGTCTGCGGGAAAGTTCTACCGAGTTACCGCGGCCCCGGAAATTTAGGGCAGCCGAAGGAACAGGGTGGGTTTTTAGTCAGTAGAAATCTGACACACCCTTCCGCTTGACCCAGAGCGGAAGAAGTCATTCGATGATTTTCCCACCCAAAAAAAAAAAAAAAAAAGGAGTCTTTAAGTCAAGAGTGAATAGGTTACTTTTAGGTAAGCGTGCTCCATCTTCGACCACGTCATCACTTACCATGGTGGTCAAAAGCGAACCTATTTTTTCATTAAAAAAAAACATACATTTTAAAGGCACAATATTAAAACAAAAACTTGATTTGATAGAACTGCATTGTGTGTGCCTCACGGGCTGTGCCAAATAGGCCCAGTTAAGCAAAATGCCTGACAACAGCAAATTGCGTGACGCTGGTTTTCAACTGGACCTTATAAGGTTATCCCAGATTTCCACGAGACCGGGATTGACACGGATCACCCTCCAACGCAAACATAGTCAAGGGCGTAACTAGTTTTTAGGGTTCCGTACCCAAAGGGTGAAAACGGGACCCTATTACTAAGGCTCCGCTGTCTGTCTGTCACTAGGCTGTATCTCATAAACATGATGTATTTCTGTTGACGCTATAACAAAAAATATTGAAAAATTCATAAAATAAATATTTAAGGGTTCCTTCCCATACAAGCTACAACAAACGTGTTTTTCCCCTTTTTTATAGATAACTAGCTGCTGCCCGCAACTTCGTTTGCGTGGGAGGATCTCCCGCGTAAATCCTGATCCCACGGGAATTCCGGGATAAAAGTAGTTTATGTGTTATTTCAGGATGTCACCTATACCTACTTATCAAATTTCATTAAAATCCATCCAGTAGGTACGGAGATTAGCGTGTACAAACAGACAGACGTTTTTTTAATTTTTTTTTGCCCTGTTACCGTTTCTTAACCCACCTCAATTATTATTTTTCTATAAAATATAAAGCTAAATTACCACTCACTCACTCACTGACTGACTGACTGACTCATTGACATAATTGTTCTCCCAGATGGTGGATGGGGAGGTGGGTATATTTTGACAGATTCGTAAACAAGTAACTCTCAAACCTACGGGAAAAGTGCCAAACCTCCCCTTTTCCCCCCCTTCTCCCCCCCCCCCCCCCCCCTATCGTATCTCGGAAACTACGAGACCCGTTTTTTTTTTCTTTTTACGGATTCGTATAGAGGAGGCTCGGTAAAGTAAAAACCATTTTTCAAAGTCCCCCCCCCCGCCCCCCTTCTCCCCCCCTTTAGGCGGATCTCGGAATCTAAGAGACTTGTAACATTATTTTTTTCTGATTCATTTAGAGGGGCAATGCTTTAGTCAAAATACTTCTGCGACCCCCCCCCATCACCCCCCGCCCCCTTTTTTTTTTTTTCTCAAGCACGCGAGGAGCTTGCACCTCGCACAACACGCAAATACTAAACCCCCCCATCTCCCCCCATCACCCCCCCCACTTTTTTTTTTCACAAGCACGCGAGGTGCTTGCACCTCGCGCAACACGCAAATGCTAAACCCCCCCCCATCCCCCCCATCACCCCCCCCTTTTTTTTTCACAAGCACGCGAGGTGCTTGCACCTCGCGCAACACGCAAATACTAGTTTTTCTATAAATTTTAAATGTAGTGTACAGACACTTTTTTTACTGTTTTATTATATGTATAGATGGTACGGAACTCTTCGTACGCGAGTTCGACTCGCACTTGGCCGGTTTTTATAATAAATTCAAACACGTGACGTGACGCGTGCATAAAAACGTCTTTAAAAGAACGCGACCTAATTTCGAAAAACACCAGGAAAACTAGAAAGCGGAATTGTAGGCCTTTGTCCTGTATTGAGACAGTAAAGTCTCGTCTATACTAATATTATAAAGCGGAAAAAGTCTTTTTCAATACACTTCCTCGAAATCGCATTACGATAAGGTTCAAAATGCAATGTATTTCACACTCGTGGATTTTTTAATTTTTCACACACGAGGGTTTACAATTCCAGATTTTGCCACACATTTAACAACGGCGGTAATTGTTTTTGTTTTTCACAGCAAAGAGGCGCATATTTTTAAGGCCTTATATTTAATAAAAAAATAAATTGTGTTTATGAACAGAATATCAGAAATAAACATTATTATTTTTATAATAATTTTGCTTTTATCAACAAATTAACATTTATTTGTGTTTTAAATAAAAAAAAATATATTTTAATGTCTTATTACTTACTGGTCAATAAAATGGTAAGAGCCCACGAGCGCCGAGCCCACGGGAGCCGACAATCCTTTGCTGAAGCACACGGAGACGCTGTCACAATCCCTGACAACCCTGCTAGGTTCCTCCTTCAGGTATTCACAGGCATTGAACAGCCTGGCACCGTCCATGTGGATGGGTAAGTTGTGACGCTTGCAGACGACCGATAAGTCATCCAGGAATTTCAGTGGAAGGGCCTGAAATTACGAATTTATTGATGTTTATTGTGATGGTAACGGGCACTTGAAAGTGATGAAATGGTGTTAGAATACACTTATTAACAACGTTTATTAGTATGGAGTTAAGTGCTTCTTGAACATGGTGATGACTAAGGTGAAAACTGTTAGCTTATATAATTGGATGGGTGGTACCGAGATTCCTCCTTGTCTCGGGGAACTCTTACTTTGGTTCCAGCTGTCATTTGTACATCTTTGACAGTCGTTACGGGAAATCTACCAGTCTTGTCAAGGGTATCTTGTTATCCAGCTACAGAGTCGTGGACGTGGACAGAGAAACCTAGTGAAGGTCAGATACACAGTAACTCCATACAAAACACCAGTACTCAATACAGGAAAGAGCCAAGCTGATGATGAATTATTCGATTCTTCAAAACAAAATTTATACAATGTTTTGAAAGCCATTACTTTTGTACCGGCAAGTTAATTCAGTATAATTTCTCAATACCTGAATGTTTCATTAATAACTAGGTGCTTTACATATTAATCCATTGATTAACTTTAATTACCCTGCAAGCTCGTGGTTTCGAAATCATTGATCACATGGAGACATTTTCTCATGAATATGCTATAAGGTTCCCACAGCTGAGACATTGGCTTCCTCTCTGTGAGAGACAACGGGCCGTAATCCGTTCTCCTTCATCGTTTTGGAAGCAGCGATGTTGACGAAAGTTTTATTATTAAATTAAATGATTAATTTTCCAAGTTTACAATTCAGCAGAATAGCACTATGTATAACAGACTATATAAACCTCAAAATTTTAAGAATAACACTGAGTTTAAGCCTCTGGCACCCAAGCTAAGATTAAACTTGTGTTATGGGTGTCAGGGCTCTCTTTAAACAAGATAATGAAACCAAGTTGGGAGTTACATAGTGATTGCCAAAGCAAGCATCATTGTTAAAAACAAAAAAAAAAATTAGCAAAATATAGAACCGACTTCCATATCGAAACACTACAAATCCAAAAATAACTTAATTTCGGAAGTCGGTGTTATTGGTTTTGGATTTTCTTTTTCTTTTTCACACCGCCTTCCGAAATTAAGTTATTTTTGGCTTTGTAGTGTTTCGATATGGAAGTCGATTCTATTTTTTGCAAAAATTTTTTTTTCATGCTTTTTAGTGGGTCGGTTTGTAATTTATCTAGTTACAAAAGGCATAATATCAACAACTTATCACCTTTTACAAAATATTGCTTTTCCCGATGCATAGCTGTTAATTTTTGAGGAGTTCTCCTGGTACTTGACCATCAGCTCTACATCATTATGTATTGTGACGAGCATAAAGTGTTTAACATCCGTACTCAAGTAATCGAATCGCAATCCACGAAATACTTATTATTGAGGAGTTTCAGTGGCCATCTGTGGTCTTCATCATCAGTTCAACTTCCCCAAATGGTACTTTTCGGAAGCAACTGCTCAAGGTACTATAAGAAATACCCAAAACGCATGCGCGTGCACAGGATTATGACAGGGTATGCGGCGGAGTAATCGGTCACAAAAACTTTTTCTTTTATAGATTTTTAGCATAGCCACAGCCACGCATCGCCACCATGCTACGATGCGTGGCTGTGGCTATGCTAAAAATCTATAAAAGGCAAAGTTTTTGTGACCGATTACTCCGCCGCATACCCTGTCATAATCCTGTGCACGCCCCTGCCAAAACGCTATAGGTATGCCTATAATATTTGAAGAGTTCCCTCGATTTCTCCAGGATACCATCATCAGATCCTGATTTCGTAACAATGGGACCAACTAGAAAGTATACCCATTCAAACGCAAAAAGAATTTTTCGAATCGGTCCAGCCGTCTCCGAGTTATGAGGTAACAAACATAAAAAAAAAAAGTTCAAGACGAATTGTAAACCTCCTTTTTTTTAAGTCGGTTAAAAAGAATAGAACTTTCATTAAAAAAACTATAAACTGTAGGCATTCTCTGAGTGTGTATGTGTGTGTGAGGGTGTGTTACACACATTAATGTGCCTGTCTAGGTTGGAACCCACGACCTACAACTCGTAAGGCATGCGTGTAACCACGGGGCCGCCATGTACATGATTGTGTTTATGAAGTGTGTATAAGTATTTGGTATAATTAGAAAATGATGCATAGTTACATATTTAGTTATTCATTGTGTGCCGCTACGCTCGGTCTTATAGATTATTAGGTTGCATTCGTGCAATGATTATCAGAAATATAAATTGTGATATTTATCTTTTTACGGGAACAGAACTCTTTGGGATCACTCATGCGTCTGTCTATTACAACTAATTTTCTCCTTATCTACAGAACTGATCCAGCTTAGCTATAGTGTTAAAAAACATATCGCATTGTTAGATTTAAGCTCCGTCAACTGAATTATAGATTTTTTTGTAACATACATTTAGCTGAATAAAAAAAAAAAAAAACTGTTTTGCATGAATCCCTCACACTATCAATCTTCAAGTGTAATTGTTATGTTGGTTAGGTGCGTAGAGTCACAGAGCATTAAAATGTAAGAATAACGAAACCCCCATAATTTCAAAAGAAAAAAAACTTTTTTAATTTTGAAATTATATCTATTATTGTCAGGATATTTTTATTCCAAACTTTAATTTATCAATTTGAAGAAATTTCACAAAATATTAGACTAATAATTGACAACTTTGCCCCTCCGAATTATCTCCGAAGCAAGGATCTTCTACCTACTCTCCGAAGCTAGATGACAGATTTTTCACTAGGTACTTGTAGTTTCAGAAAACCTTTGTGTTGTTTGTGATCGAAGGTTAGATGATAGGTATTTTCTGTTTTTAAATTAAAAACTTTTTCTTTTAAAATATGAAAAAAGAACATAAGTGACCCTCGCAGGTATTTTTTATAGCTTTTTAATTTTTCTCTGAATGGTGATATAAATATTTATAATACTAATGGGAAGCTATAATAAAATCGCCAGTCGCACCAGCAGCATCGACATCTACTCCAACTCTTTCCGTCAGTTTCGTTCGATACTTTTGACTAACTTTGAGTCCCAGGACTGATTAGAATAAGCAATTGTAGTACTCACTCAATCATTGTAGCTTTAATAATTTTATATTTTAATAATTGTTTAGTTTAATAATTGTATGTCTTAATAATTGTTTACTTTAATAATTGTATATTTTTATAATAATTGTTTACCTTAATAACTCTATATTTTATAATTGTGCATTTTGGCGATATAATTGTTGTTTAATAATTGATTTTGTAATTTTGATAACTTTCATGTAATTATTTACTTACCATTGATTGCTATTAATTTTGTTTTGACTTTTTTTTTATCGTATCTGGCAGTGCTGTGCACTTCTGTAAGGGACTTATTCACAATGTATAATAATCTATTCTTTTGTTTTTTTTTTAATGCTGTAGTGAACACGTCGTTGAAGTGCCATAAATAAATAAATAAATAAATAAATATTTTTATTATATTTTTTAATAGTTTATACATATTTGGGCCACGTTCGGAAAGCATGTTAAGTTGGTGTTCCCGACTGTCATTTGGTACGTCTTTGGCAGGCTACGGTTAGACAGAAGTCAGAAAAACTGACAGGCAGTCACTCCATTTACTCAGCTGGATCCGGTTAGACTCGAAGCCAAACCCAATATACTTAGCTTGAAAAACGTTAAGCAGACGTGTGAGAGTATATTTGTACCAAAAAAGCGTATATGATTACCGAATTCGAACTTACTCAATCTAGTGGATTTGCAGCAAATTGGTTGTAACAGACAGGTATTCCGATACACGAGTGATCGCAAAAGTGTTCCATTTTATTATTAGGACTTATGGAATTTTTTAAAATGTGTTTCTAGTAAACATCCAATCTAGTATGTTTTAAAGCTAACAGGGTCACTAACAGTATCATTAGAATTTAAAACAGGATATTTACCATGTGAAAGTAGATATTTATTGTTTCGATTTTCGGATATTTCAAAACTGTTCCAAGCGCCATGATCATGGATAAACTGGAGTTATTGCGAGTGGACGTTAATGAGCAGACGAATCGGTCTATCTTCTTCCTCGTACGTCTTTAGTTCATCCGTGATCATGGCGCTTGCAACAGTGCTGAAATATCAGAAACTCGAAACAATAAATACTCATGGTAATTATCTCGTTTTAAGTTCTAATGTTCTAACAAACATCCATCCATACATCTAAACTTTCGCATTTATACTAGTAAGTATCGATAGAGCTCCACTCAAGCAAGTAATACCTACATCCTTACTTATCCATGCACTAATATTATAAATGCAATACTCACTCCGTCTGCCCGAATGTCTTTTCAGTCTTAACGGCTGTACCGATTTCAAAATATTCACCATTTTTTAAATTTATACGTAAAAGTACACGCGTAGGTACTTGAAGGACGGCAACGTCGCAATTTATTTATGAATGCGTCCGCGTGTACAGAGAGTTTCTTTTACGTATCAATTTAACATTTTCAGGGTATATTTTAATATTAAAAAAATAAAAACATTTTGTTTTCGAATAGTAATATTTTTTAGCATGTATGGATGCTATACTATTGCGGGTTAACGGAAACTCCCTCTGTTAGCTAACATAGACAGCTACAAAACATAGTACCTAAAGACAATCAAGGAGAGAGGTAGAGACTAGAGACGTGTTATGAAAAAAAAATACAAGGGTTTACTGACCTTTCCACCGCAGACATTGTGCGTATTTTCCACAGCTACCATAGAGGTGATGGGTTCAAGGACATTAGTGCCGCGGATCAGACTCTCCAGCTCAGCCAGGTCGAAGGTGCCGTCAGGTTTGTTGGCGATAGTCGACAAGAGGACCCCGGCCGCGTGGGAAGCACCACCTGAGTTTAGAGACAGGAGTAGTGGCAATGTGACAGCTGTCATTTTATCTATATGATACGAATATGTAAAGCGGAAAAGTTTATTTGTTTCAACGCGCTAATCTTAGAAAGTACTGGGTGGATTTGGATGAAATTTGGTATGGAAGTAGCTTGAAGCTTGAGGAAGGTTAAACGCTTTACCTGACTGCAAAGAAGTAGGTTATGTTCTTAACGAGATAAAGTCTCGCGAAGCCTCGCGCGACTGCTAGTGTCATTATAAAGGCGGTTGGTCAACAAACACACACAGGGTGTGTGTGGTTAGTTTATGCACCGCTACAGGACCGAGGTGGAGTGGCGGTTTGTTTGCATAGAGGTATTATAAATAGAACTGGGCAGCCAGGCCTCCTGTGTACATCGGATAAAAAGAGAGAGAAGATCGCGGTATAGGGTACCGCAATCTTCTCTCTCTATCAATAGAAGTATTATAGATTGAGTATCCACGGGTCCATCCGTTAGGCCCCTTTTCCGCTACGGGCCGGTATGCACCCGGCCATGATTACACACTAAGAATAACAGATTCTTTCTCATTACTTTAATAATAAAATTTGTTTCCTGCCTCATGGCCGGACTCAATTTGGGTGCACATTGAATTTTTGTATAAGTACTGTGTTCATTGTGTTTTAACTTGTCAAGTTCCCACTGTAGTGAGTATTTGCACATAGTACGGATGCCAGCTCATCAAGCTGCAACAATCTGTCAAATTTCTATAATAGATTTTCAACTTTATTGTTAGAGAAATTAGGTTCACGGTTGATTGGAAATATTTGACAATTTCGGGTAGCTTCATGTGCTGGCGTCTGTACATAGATTACCTTGTTCGTATTTGTAGATATGTGATAGGTTGCCGACGAACGCTTCTGAGCCTCGCTTGTTACAATACACCATTACTGTAAAGACATTCAAATAAACATGAAACATCTTATTTCTTACTAATATTATAAATGCGAAAGTTTGTGAGGATGGATGTATGGATTTATGGATAAAGTTTGTTACTCTTTCACGCAAAAAATCCTGCACAGATCGGAATGAAATTGGTAGATAATAGTAAGTAGACAGTTGACATCCTGGATGTCCCAAGAAATCGGGATTTACGCGGGGAAACCCTCACGCGATCGAAGTTCCGGGCAGAAGCTAAGCTTGTCATTGTTTGTTGGTGGGAGGTAATATCTCGGAGTCCCAGAATCCGCACGATTAAGTCTAAACAAATAAATATTTTTTTTTACAAAGAAACAAAATTGAAGAGATTGTCTGTTGTTTTCCTTTTCAATTTCTTCCTAGCTTGGGTAAGTCAATTGTATTAAGTATTAAAGGAAAAGAAAATTCATCTAGGTATTTGTACTTCGAAGTTACTGGAAAAATAAGCGATGTGGTCATTGACATAAATATATTACTGCGTAAGGACTGGGCGGACCGCGTGTTATAATGACGCCTCGAACTTGGTCCCAAAGTGGTCTTCCCTTCATCGAAGAGAACTAGAACGCGATCGGCTATCTTTGGGAGCGGTCGTAAGTTTTACAAGCAAAAATTGTGTCGAGAAGGGTTGCGTGAAATACATAAAAACAACAAATACGACAAAAAGCACAATAAAAAATGATAATATTTCATAGCACCGGTAAGTTTAAAAATGACATTAAATCAACTTCTAACATTATTTAAAACAATTTTCTTTCTCATTTGTCTCAACCTTTAGCCAAGACGACGCGAAGCCGCATAAAAGTGCGAAATAACTTTGCAGCGGCGCGCGTTATAGCCGATGAAATGAAAAGATTTAATAATATTAGTACTATAAGATTAAATTATGTACAAAATTAATTTTTATTGTTTGTTAAAAGCAAATTAAAATGTATTTTTATGTACAACAAATATAAATTTCGAAAATTTCCCCGCTCTTACAAGGTTACGTCTAGGAGCAGACCACGCCAATTGACACCTTAGTTATAATAGATGGCGTTAGTGTGTTTTGCGCGCCCGTCCAATGTTCTGACATTCGTATCTTTACTATTTAAATCAATGGATGTGGTAAATAGTGAGTACGTTATCGGCCGCCCAATACGAACCCTCGCGTATCTCTAAGATTCGCCGACCAAGGCATACCCTAGTCACTCCCGATGACGCACTCACCCTGCTCCAAGAGAGCGGTAAGGAAACCAACACACTTTACAAAAACAAAAATCGACCGTCTTTCCGTCCTCGCCGCCGAGGCCCGCCGCGACGTCCCCGTAATAGTCCGCCCCGACCCTTGCCAGAGCCAGCCCGCGACGCTGAGCCAGTAGCTTTAAATTCCCTTATTAATAATAATAATGATATGATCCAGCCTGTCCCTAGCTGCCCTCCCCCTGCGACGCCCTAAGCCGAGGTCCGTACCCCACAGGGGGTGCCCTTAGCGTGTAGTCGCCTAGTTTGTAAGTTTTTAATAAGCCCTGGCTGGAGGCTTTAATTAATTTATTAATTAAGGCAACCACAGGCAAGCCCGGTTAAGCAGCCGACAACCTCAGAGGTTGACCTGCGAGATGCCACTCACAAAAAAAAAAAAAAATAGTGAGTATACCGCGCGGCTTGCTCAGAGCGGTTTCAAGAGATGGTGGACAACTCCGGATTAAGACTTTGTAATGTTTCCTTTTATAGGGCTTTGATTCTTACGTTATACCATCATTGTTAGTTTAGAATTTCCTAATAATATTAAGCTATTTTTTCTGCAATATTTTGTTTGTTTACGTTTCTGTAGTCATTAGTGACAGGATTAGTTTTTCTTCTTAATTCATTGCTGGAGCTAGGAGGTTAAGTCGCATAGGTAACTGATATTGTACCTCGTGATAAATTACATTTATTTCTCTTTTCATTCTAGAACCTCATATCAATGCTTAAAACTCGATTTAGCTAGAGAGATGACGGGGGAGCGGGCAGTCTATGCCTAGAGCTCGAACAGAGAAGAAGTCTGGAAGAATACTGATGATAGCCATCGGAGTGAGATGGTCATCTTTTAATATACGATCCATGTCCCGGACCATGTACGATCCGTGGCCCGGACCTCCAGACATGCTGAATGCTGACATCCTCCGAATTCTCTACCATCACCATCGACTGCTGCATCGACGAAGCCTGACTTTTCCTCCGTCCCACTACTACGGCCAGAGGGAAGGAAGACGAGGCCAGACGTTCTTCGAGCTCTACTACCGAAGGAAGACTGAGGCCAGCCGTCCTGCAGCCACCTCTACGTGACCTCTTCATTTTACTTGAACCATCAACTTCGTTTAGCATCAACTCCGATCTCCGTCAACTCCAGTTCTGTTAGGGCTACGTGACTCCAGCAAAATTTTATATAAATAATTATTTCTTTTATAAGTTCTGTTCATCTTTTTTCTCATTTGATTTCTTTCCCTTGCTATATTCCTTTTAAAAGCGTGCTTCCTCCTAAATAGGCAAGCAACTTATTGCAACCTTACATTTCACTGTCTACCCAGGAAAATGTAACGTTACAACTTTGCCTAGTGAGAGAATTCTTGACAACAATAAAATTAAACATTTTAAGTAACTACTTACGGTAGTAAGTTAGCGTGAGTTCTTATAAATTGCGACTTTAGAATCTATGTAATAATCTTTAAATCTTTCTCTCTTTCTGATTCTGGTATGTGATTTCAAAATAAATGTGTTTTCTCAAGTGCTTATAGTTATGCAGAATTTTTGTCTGTCTGTTCTTCTGTTACGTCACTGATGCACCAACCATTATTGGGCCAACATGGTGGATTCTGGCGCATTGCCTCACATAGAGAGGTTTGTGTCCCCGCAGTGGAAACTTCATAGGCTGACTATATTTTGTATGCTATTGTACAGTCCGTATCGTATGTACAGTCGGCCAAGAAAGTGGTGTACCACCCTAAGGTTGAATATCGCTTGCAGATTCATAGGTGATAAAGATTAGTTTCGCTTGCAGATCGATCTGACAACTTCTATTGCTGTCTTTATCTGATTATTGATAACGACTAGGTTATTGTTCTGAGTAACGACTATTACTGTTTGTAACGTGACAGCTGTTCTTAGTTTGAACTTGATGGAACCAATGACGTCGTAAAATCAACGGCGGGGGGCTGTAGATTTTGATGACAAAATTGTATCTACAAATTCAGAATTGTAATCAACAAGTTACATAAAATTGTAAAGGCACAAGGCGAGTCCACAAACCTACAATTTCTGTAAACTTGTAATTACAATATCAATAAAAAACAAGCTAAAAATAGATTTATCCTTTTATTAAATTTCTACAATCAATTTTAAAATACTTATAACAAACAAAAACATAGCATATATAGTAATATTTAGAAGATATTGAAAATTTTTAAAAATTAGAAACGGGTGTAACCGCCGTTGGCCTCTATAACCTCTAAAAGACGAGACCTCATTGAACCAACAAGCCGTGAGCAAATATCGGTTCCCCGCATTTCCTCCCAGATATAATTACAGTGACTAATAAGAGCTTGTTTGGTTCTTTCATTTTGATGCGACCATCGTTGGACCATAAGGCCCCAAAGATTTTCTATCGGGTTGAGGTCCGGCGATCTTGAGGGCCACTGAATTACCCTTACGTCAGTGTGTGAACGAAACCAGGCTCTTTACGATCCTCGCATTATGAATTGAACAATTATCTTGAACAAAATCAAATTGTGGCACTTCGTTCTCCGGGTAAACATTACGGACTGTCGGTAGCATTGCATTCTGAAGCACGTCGATATAATTTACAGCCGTCGCTCGAGGAGGTAGAGAACACAATTCTCCTACACCATCCGTACTCATCCAGCCCCAAATATTTACGGAAATTCGACCTGATTCTCTATTTGGGATTACATGATCATCTTTATACCGTGTTGAATTATATCGCCAAAGGTGAAGACGTCCATGCTGACTGGATTTAAACGTTTTTTCATCACAAAACACTGTATTAGACCAATCAAACTCTAAGTGCTCTCTGGCGAAGTTCAGACGAGCAAGTCTGTGAGCATCCGTCAAATATATTTTCTTGGCGTAATGCCTGTGGTGCAACCCCATGTAATGTAGATGATTCCTTATTGTTTGGGCACTCACATCGAACATCTCCGCAAAATGTTTTGTGGGCTTAAAACCATTGATTTCATATTCCCGTCTCATGAATTCTCTATCGTTATTGGAGAGTGCAGGCCGGCGACCACTTCTTCTGTGATCCAACAAACTTCCCTCCTCTCCTTCACGACGAATCCAAAAGCGGACAGAACGCCTCGATATATTCAAATTCCGGGATATCGCACTGATACTGCTTCCCTCATTAAATTGGGCAATTATTTGTGCTCTTTCGGCAATGGTCAAGTTGGCAGGCATTGAGATGATTTTATATGCAGTTGATTGAAAAATAACACGGAAAATATATCGATTTTTTGCATATATTTGACAAAATGTCAATTGTCAGTTTTCTTTTTCAAATGGAATTCGGTTGTCTAAATAGTTTTTATTACTTTTGTTTGGAAACATTTCAATTGCTTTGTAGAAACTAATGTCCTTTTCATTTACACTAAAGGTTAAAATGTCATGTACTTATATGTGACATATGACGTATGAATACTAAATACATAGGTTTACGTCATGATAATGTTGTCTCTTTCAGTAATATCTTTTTATAACGAACCTTGTTGTAATTTTCGATGACCGGGAAACTAAATCAAAAGTGGTACACCACTTTCTTGGCCGACCGTACCTAGCTACATGGTGCTGTATTTATTAATTAGGTGCGTGACATAATCCGTCAAGGGTAGCCATCATTTTAATTGTTACATTCATGCTAATTACTCGTGTCATTCACTTGCATAAATAAATGAAAAGGCTTAACAGGGTAAACGTCGAACTGCGCAGTGAAAAGAATACTTAGTAAGGTCATTGATTCATATGACTTCAGAGATTGGGGTGCCGTAATAATAATATAATAATATATATATCATAATATTTTAGCGCTAATCTAAATTTTCACGGCTTGTTTATTATCGAGTGGCTGACTACTCAGTCCTACAAATTTTGGAAACGTGTTATAAAGAAGCCCGCGTTGCTACACGCTACTTTAAATCTTTTCTCATCCTTTTCCTACTAAACTTTCCGGTTTTGATTATATGACTTTTTTACTAAGATTACAAGCACCGGTATCGTCTTAAATTATAAATTCGATTATTACATTTTGATTATCATAATTCTACTAATATGCGTTATAACTGTAAATAAAGATATATTTACATTTACAAGATTGTTGAGATTGATTGATTTTTGTCATTATAACCCGATCTTCTGTCTGTATTTATATTTTTCTCTTAAAAGTGTCATGTATGTACATAAATAAATAAATAAAATCTTGTTTTAGTAATAAAATATAATTGATTAAACATCTTATTTACTTGAAGAGTATGATATTCTTAATTCAAACCCAGATGAGCAGATCACATCCTAGATTAGGAAATTCTTACCACATTAAAATGCTTAACATGATTTAAATATAAAGTTTGCTTAAAAAACGACCAAAATAAATCACTTGAATTTTAAATTTCAGTTTGGAATTCTAACTTAAACCCAGGATATCAAAAGTCTGCCCTGGAGTTGCATAAGGGAAGCACTCCGGTATCACCGGATGCCGACCTACCTCTGTCGTGTGGTTGAGGCCTACCTGACGTACAGAGCCGTTATTTACCCTGGTCACCAGGGAGAGTGGAATCGGCGAGAGATGTCGTGCGGTGTCCCACAGGGATCAGTTCTGGGACCACCCCTGTGGAACATCGGTTACGACTGGGTGTTGCGCGCCGACCTCCCTACAGGCGTCAGCGTAGTCTGCTACGCTGACGACACGCTGGTCTTGGCGCATGGGAGGTCGCACCAGGCGGCGGCCGAACTGGCGATGCGAGGGGTTGCGACAGTCGTAGAAAGGATCCGGCAACTGGGACTCGAGGTGGCTTTGCACAAGTCCGAGGCCATGTGTTTTCATGGCCGTCGGAACGCGCCACCTTCGGGTTCCCAAGTAACGGTGGGAGGGGTTCACATCGGCGTCGAGACGACGATGAAGTACCTGGGACTTGTTCTCGACAGCCGGTGGAACTTCGTCGAACATTTCCGACGTTTGGCTCCAAGACTGGACCGGGCGGGGGCTGCACTCAAGCGGCTCCTACCAAATCTAGGGGGGCCAAACGCCTCCTGCCGGAGGCTATACGCGGAGATTGTGCGGTCCATGGCCCTCTATGGGGCCCCTGTGTGGGCGCTGAATCTACAGCGGCGACCAGCTCGCCAGCTGGTCGCGTCTCAGAGGGTCATGGCTATCCGGATGATCCGAGGATACCGCACGATCTCTGGGGAGGCGGCGAACCTCCTTGCCGGATTGCTGCCGTGGGATCTGGAGGCGGTAGCCCTCGCGTGCGTGCACAATTGGCGCGCGGAGGTGCTAAACCGGGGTGAAACTCCACTACCGCGGCAAGTCGCGGCTCAGCGGATAGAACTCCGGCGCGATCTCACGGCAGTATGGAAAGAGCGGCTGTCGCAACCGAAGGCTGGGCACGCCGCAATCGCGGCGATAAGTCCCCTCTTTGAGGAGTGGCTGGAGAGAGGCCACGGCGTCCTCACCTTCCGCCTGACGCAGGTGCTGACCGGACATGGTTGTTTTGGTAGGTACCTATTTCGGATTCAGCGGGAGGACACGCCCGGGTGTCGTCATTGTGAGGACCGCCTGGAGGACACGGTGGAGCATACGGTCGAGGTATGCCCTGCTTGGGCGGAGCACCGCCGTGTCCTCGTAGAGGCGGTCGGCGGCGGCGACCTCTCGCGCCCTGCTCTGGTTCAGACCATGGTGCGGAGCGAGAGGGAATGGGATGCGGTCGCCTCCTTCTGCGAAGCAGTCATGCTAGCGAAGGAGGAGGCCGAACGCGCAAGGGAGAGGCAACTCTCTTCCTCGCGCCCCAGCCGTCGTGGTAGACGCCCCGGGCGTCGGGGATCGCGAGCCGATTTCCGGCCACCGTAGGCGCGGGCTTGCGGACGGCGAGCAGGGGTAGCTCACCGTCCGGCAAAGACCAGGCCCGGGTCGGCGTCGCGTCGTGTTCCACGTGCGCCTCAAGGAGCCGTCAGCATTGGTGACGGGGCCTCATAAAGCCATAGCCTGCCGGGGTCGCGGAAATATAGTAAAAAGATACCGCGGCTCCGGAACTTACGGGCAGCTGAAGGGACAGGGTGGGTTTTTAGTCAGTAGAAGTCTGACACTCCCTCACGCTTAACCCAGAGCGGGAGAAGTTATTAGATGATTTACCCAACCAGAAAAAAAAAAAAAAAAAAAAAAAGGATATCAAAAGTCATAGTCTCAAAGAGGTACAAAAAACCAACTCTTCAGTCCCGGGCCTGCTAGGAGAGATTTTGTATGAAATAAACAATTCAATAGAAATAAAAAATGGAAATTTCGTAAATAAAGAAAATACCCAGGGAAAATGCCTATGCCTTTGCTTTTATTGATTTTTTTATGCGCTACTATTTTTATGTTTTAACTTAACACGGGCTGGTGCAAGTTTAATAAAACTGACAAATAAGTCAAAAAATTATTACCTAGAATAAATAATTTAAAAAATTGTTTAACTGCTTAGTGTCAACACTATAAAGCTGTACCTATTCATACAATAGTCGTTCCCATTCACCTCAATCTCATCCCGATTAACCGCGCTTTCGTTGTGATTCATACCTGAGAGGTCCCCATTCACCCCAAAAAAACAGATTTTTCACGTTTCGGATTCAAGGTTCGGTTATTAATCAATATAAATATTATTTTAATTTTAAAAGAAAGTTTTAAAATTAAAATAATATTTATATTGATTAATAACCGAACCTTATGTTTAATTTATATGACGGCCCAAACATTAAATGACCTATTAAATAAACACGCGTATTATTTTTCTACAAAATAAACCTTATAGGGCAAAGTTTCAAATACTGTATTAATCGGAGTCTTGTTTAGGCTATTTTTAAATGAAAATTTTGGCAGCTTGCTGCTAATTTTACGCAACTTCAATGTTGTCATAAAAAGTTCAAAATGGTAAAAGTTGTAACGATTTGGTAACTAATATTGGGCGTCAAAAGTGATTCCTGGTTTTATCCCTATTCACCCCTGGATCCCTATTCCCCCCATTTTATGGTAACTCGATGCAAATAAATAAAAAATAAAGTTGTTTTTATTTCTTCATTTGTTTTTAATAAATCTTAGTGATTATAAGTTTTTTTGAAGTTTTTTTTTTTTGAAATTTTTTTGTTTATATTATTATTATACTTACATATTTTATTACACACATAAAACCTATTAAAAATAAAGTAGGTCAAGATACATAAAAACCAATTTAAAAAAGAAAATTGTAGGTATCACTTCCTATCAGATTTTAACTGAATGTTCTTCTTGACAAATTTTGTTGCTAAATGTAGGTAATTTTCTTAGTCGGAAATGAGTTATCAATATTTTGATAAACAATGATTATTAAAGGCTGTTAAAATGATTTGGGTAAAAAACCAATGTGTCAATTTAGGTTCTTGGCGGGAGTAACAAAAACTTTATTTTTGGAAGAGGAATTAGAATAGCAAAGAGGGCCTAAAGATTGATCCATATTTGGCTATGGAAATTGCAATTCTCCCTAAGAGCCTATAATTAACTTATGGATACATAAAATAAAAAGTCGACTCACTTGCTATAAGATTGGCCATCGTACCAGACGGTACGAACAAGGCTGCCTGCTTCCCCAGCATAGCTGCTAACTTGCTTTCCAAAGCATTCACCGTAGGATCATCTCCGTATACGTCGTCACCTAAAGCTGAATTAACCATGGCATGTTTCATAGCCTCCGTAGGCTTGGTCACTGTGTCCGATCGTAAATCAACTATGTATTCCATGGTTAAAAACTTTAAAAAAGTATTTATATAAGCTGCAAAGTAACCTAACAAATTACCGTCAAATCTGACTGAAAGCCAGCAGCCGAATGTCGAAAAATCAACAATGTGCATTGATTTAAATAGTAAAGATACGTTCGTCCGAACGTTTGACGGACGAGGTCGCTCTACAAAAATACTAACGCCATCTATTACAACTAGTCAGCCCCGGATCTAGGGAAGGGGGGGGCAAGCCGGGGCCTATGCCCCGGGCGGCAAGTTCAGAGGGCGGTCAAATTCAAATTTTACACACGTATGGACAACTCATCATATACTTAACTTTGACCACAGAATAAATAAAAGTACAAGTACAGAAATTTCACTCTTGTTTCACTGTGGCTCTATCAACTCGACCGATACCTAGGAGGTCATGGTTTTATAGTCTTTGGGTACAGCACATGGACCACGTGACCGGGTGCAGCGAGAGCGCGGGATGGGACGCGCTGCATGAACATTATTATTCGCGAGGTGCGTAGGAGCAATATCAAAATAAAGTGTACCCTGCTGTAAAATTCGATTATATTTTATTTTATTTTTTTTCTATTTTATTTGACCAAAATGTAATAGGAAATATAGTTTATTATACAGGAAAACAAAAAGGAACGCGGAAGTCGAAGCATTTTTCCTATGATACCGAAACAAAACTAACTTTGTGGCGGAACTGGTTCTGTTGTGTGACTAGATTTAAAAGCAAAATTTACGGAAAATATGAAATCAATAATCCATTTTCATATTTTTCATATTTATTTAAACAATTAATTGATAAATCAAATAAAATAGCCTCAGCTTCAAGGATTAACACAAAAATATTGTTTTTTTATTCTGTTTCGTGTCACTGTCGCTTTTTACTTGTCATTTTTTTAATTTTACTCCAAAAACATAATATTTTACTCAATATGCGTACCTTTTCGAAAAGTAATACATAATTGCGCTATAGATATTTGTGGTTGCAAAGAAATAAAAGGAAAAAAAATCATCCGATTTTATAGATTTAACTTCATCAATTTGAAGGGACAGTGACAAAATGGAAGTCTTAAAATCATAACGTGACTCAGGCTGGCTTAAACGCTAGCTGAAAACGTGTCACGTGTCACAGCCAGCTTGAAAAACCACTTTTCGCTGGTCTCTCAATCTCGGTAACGAAAGTGATTATCATGACTTTTTCCATATCAACGGGCGTCACATAAATTTCTGACAGGCATCGAGCTAAAAGTTTTGTCATACGTACAGCGGTTTAGTAGAAAAATGCAAAAATTCGTGTCCAGCCAGCTTGAATAATATCGTATCGTATAAAATTTCTGGCTGGCACTTCCGAATCTCAATAACTGGATCGTTTTCGAATATGGTTCCTTTATTAGCATTTAGTGACGCAATGTGTGACAATAATAACTTTTGATTTTTGGCATCACATGTAAGTGTTTACGAGAAATCAATAAAAACTTAATGTCCAGACAGCCTGAGTTCAAGCTGGCTGGACAAAAGTATGTCCGTTGCCTGATGCTCTACGGTCTTCGCAATATGTTCAAATTTTTGTGACGGGAACGATAATGATAAGGAACCTGAATTTGTGATGGAGTAACTTTGAGTAGTTCAAAGATATTGATCATTTAAATTTTCGTTTACACAATACAAGATATTATTCTTGCCGGTTCAGTTGCACTACTTAATGGATAGTTTACTGAAAACTTTGCAAAAATTGAGACTAAATCCAATGGAATATTGGATAAAAGAGGCTGAAAAGGTTGCTTAAAAAGCGGTGTTGACCCTATTTTGCACAACAAACGAATCCCGAAACGAAAAAAAACATTTTGATGAGATGTGTGAAGACGAATTACAAACACTCCAACCTGTTCAACTATTTTCTAAAGAAATAATGATGGTATTTGATCGAATCATATCAGAAATTAAAAAGTTTGATTGTGCTACCATGCTGAATTTGAACTTTGCGTTTCTTAATGGTAGGTATTGGGTAGGTACTAATATTTTTAATGACAATTGAAGAACTGCAAAAGTATGGAACAGATCGGGCTCGAAAATATAAGCGAGATTTAAGCGCCGTTGAATTCTGCCAGGAATTCTACGTTTTTAATTAAAGAGCAAGCTCCGCTTTTATTTGGTGATATAGAAAAAGCTAACGGTTTCTATCTCTTGTAACAGATCTATACTCATGATTTGCAGGATACTTTTCCGAATACTCGTATTTGTATTGCCTTGCGAATTTACTGTACGCTTCCTACTACATCCGCAAGCTGTGAGCGAAATTTTAGCAAACTAAAACTAATTAAAAATTATTTGCGATCTTCTACGAGCCAGGTATGCCTATTGAGTCTTGCAATCTTAGCGATAGAAAATCGAATGGCACGCGAGTTAAATTATTTATTTATTTATTTAATTACAACGGTTATGTTTACAACCAATGACAGTAACTAAAATTAAAAGAGACAATTATAACACATACTAAAATATACAAAATAAACAAGGTAGGTATAGTAAAATTTTAAGTGAAAACATAAATAAAAGAAGGTTAACATTTTAACAACACTTTCATGAATTCTTCTCACATTACATCTGACATACCAATAAAATCTTCATCCATCCATCCGCAAACAGATCGCTTGTTGGATTATAATCCAAGAGATCATTAAGCGCGGCTAGAGTGCGAGGAATTGGCGACTCAGCACGTGCAACGGTACGACATGGAGGCACGACAAACACCCTGTGCTTTTTGCCCCGGTAGTAATTGTCTGGGACAAAGAAGCGCGCCAGCACATGTAACAGATCAGGAGCGTCAATAGCGCCACGAAGCATCTTACAGGCTATTATGAGCTGATCTCGAGCTCGCCTTACCTCTAGGGAGTTGTATCCGAGGCAACCCAGTAAGAACTTTGTCGGATAGAGGTAAGGATAGTAGCCGTGTTTCTGCTTATATAGGTATCTAGGAACGCTTTTTGAACCTTTTCTAATAAAAGTGCGTAGGTACTTTCATGTGGATTCCACACGCAAGAGCTGGTTACCAGCTTGGTACGTACGAGCGCATTAAATATTATTTTGACGGCATGAGCGGTGCGAAAATCGCGGCAATAGGGTAGTTTTCTAAAATATTTTATTTAGTCCGTCACGTAGTTAACAAAAAACATTGGACACGTATTTTTTATTTTTTCACGTAATTGAAAAATTAAGACGATACAGTGAGTGGAAATTGCGCGTGACGTCACACCTCGGTATAAGTCTTAGCAATGTGTGACGTCAGCAGCCCCCACTCCTGTACTTTGAAGCTTTCCATCTTTGTGAATTTTTCTTGACTTGAAAAAGCAAAAAATACGTGACCAATATTTTTTGAAAATCTACCTAATGAACCAAATAAAATAATTATTTTGTAACTCAGGAAACTACCCTATTACGCAGAACAAAACCTAACCTTTGGTAGGATTGGTGAGCTACCATGGCCATATGGTCGTGGAAGGTAAGCTTTCGGTCGAATGTGTCTCCCAGGTCTTTCATATCTGTTGACTTCGTGATGGTATTATTATTTAAATTATATTCAAAATTAACTGATGCCGCATATGATCGAATGTCATAGCGAAGCATTTGGACGAATTAAACTCCATCTTGTTGTCTACACTCTACTTGTATATCGCGTCTATATCTTGCTGCAGTGCCAAACTGTCACGCTCGGAGTTTATTTCCAGGTACAGTTTCAAGTCGTCAGCATACAAGAGACATCTAGCATGAAGCAGAACTTGAGGAAGATCATTGACCATGATGAGAAATAATAAAGGCCACAAAATTGAGCCTTAACTCACGCCGGAACGCGTGTGATAGGTACCCAACACGTACATACCAAGCCTAACAAACTGCTGTCGATCACGTAGGTAGTCTGCAAAGAAACGGAGGAGAGATGGTGTGAACCATCTCTCCTCCGTTTGTCCAAATTATGACAAGGCCATAGATTTATTTGCTGAACAAAAAGCTCGACGAGTAAAATTGTAATTTTAATTCACTAATGCCATATATTTGATTTTTATTATGACATATTTTTATTTTAAATCCGATCATGTGCTGTTTAAAATATAATATTCTACACGTTCAGGTCCTTACATGTGTAAATAAATAGGTTGAACTCAGATCAATCAATTAGCGGACATCTGATAGCTGGTATTATAAATATGATAAAGGTGAACATAAATATAAAGGGGCGGGAGCGGCATTTTCCAGTTTTTGCCCCGCCTAAAAAAAAAATTAAAGATCCGGGGCTGCAACTAGTATGAACTACGATGTCTATCGGCGTGGTCTGCTCCTAGACGTAACCTCGTAAGAGCGGGGTGTGGCATTTTTCGAGGTACAAAGAAATAAAAAAAAAAACGTTTATTTTTTGAAATTCATATTTTTGTGGTACGTAAAAATACATTTTAATCTGCTTTTAACAAAAAATAAAATATATTTTTGTCCATATAGTAATATTATTAAATCTTTTCATTTCATCGACTACAACGCACTTTTATGCGGCTTCGCGTCGCCTTGGCCAAAGGTTGAGACAAATAAGCAAGAAAATTGTTTTAAATAATATTAGAAGTAGATTTCATGACATATTTTTAACTTACCGGTGATAAGAAATGTTATAATTTTTTTTATTATGCTTTTTGTAGTAGTTCATGCAACCCCTTACGGCACAACTTGGCATTTGTGCTTGTATTTACGACCGCTCCCGAAGATACAAGATAGCCGATCGCGTTCTAGTTCACTTCGAAAAATAAGCAATGTGGTAAATAGTGAGTATACCGCGCGGCTTGCTCACAGCGGTTTCAAGGGATGGTGGACAACTCCGGGTTAAGACTTTGCCTAGTGAGAGAATTCTTGACAACAATAAAATTAAAAATATTAAGTAACCCCCGCACTCCATCATCGAAGTTAAACATGCTAGGTACCAGCAAACATGGGTGTTTCAAATGTTAGGTCAAAACTATTTATGTTTGAAAGTAAAGTAAATACCCATAAAGAAGAAGAACCTTACCACAGCTAAGAGCTGATGATCTTAAAATGCTTAAACAGATCTTAATAACTTGTAGCCAATAACTATTTCGATCAGCTCTCAAATAAAACCAACCGCATCATAATCGGTCGATTCATTTATTAGCTACAATGCCACAGACAGACACACGTACACTAAAAACTTATAAAAGCCCTCTTTTAAAGACCTACATACATAGTTTAATTAAGATTAATTTTGTAATTTACTTATTATGGCTATTGAATAAAGATTAATACATTAATTCAAAAAATAATTGCATCGGGGGTTAAAAAACAGCGCGCATATTCAAACACACCTCTGTATCACTATATCAACAAATAATACAAAATATTGTGAAGATTATTTGATTATTATCGCGTGCTATATTTGGCATCATTATACCAGCGTAATGGCACAGTATAAAAATATTTTTTATTATGTGGTAATGGTCCTATCATCCGTTAGTCTAAACACGTATCATCTATATATCTTGTACGTACGTACGATGATATGTACCTATTCATGATGTTTAGACAATTTCAATTCCTGGTTGCTAAAAAAATAATAATTTGTAAATAAAATGAGCAAAAGCGAACCGGTTACATGGAGACGTATGTGGGAATCGATTTGCGCAGTGGCTTAGTAGCAGAGTGGAGTACTTGATATTTACATGTAGGTAGAAGATTTAGATGCCGAAGGAACAAATAAAGATGTATCAAGTCACCAGTTAGTAATTTTGAGCTCAGGCTCAAGGTCTAGTCTAGGCTCCGGTTTTAGTTTATTTCAATTACTAAATAAGGCATGTTGAAAGCTTTCACGTTAAAACTGAGGCATCCTATTCACGTTATATATTTTGCTTTTATTTTTAACTAGTTGTTGCCCGCGACTTCTTTCGCGTAAATTTAATACAATGTGGTGCAACAATAGTGAAGAACTCTTGAGAGAGGAACCTCCTCACAATAAGCGCCGTTTCCAGGAACATGCTTATTGGCAACAATAGTCCTGTCTGTCAGTAGTATAGTACTTCTGATTCCACAGGATTGTATTTAATAGCGAGTTCGAGTCTGTGTAAATAGTCTCCGTTAACTAGACGAGAAGAATCAGAGATAATGTGTCGAATGGATTCTCCCGGTTTGTGACATGCCCGATGTATGTCTACCGTACCATCCTTAATAAAATTTTCCGATAGTTATTCGTCATCATAACTTCGTCTATTAATATTATAATAAATAAATTATTTATTATTATTTTTATTCCAAACTAGCTTTCGCCAGCGACTTCGTCCGCGTGGAAAAAAATTCCCCCGATTTTGAAACATTCTTCATTAGTGCTCCGCTCCTATTGGTCTTAGCGTGATGATATATAGCCTATAGCCTTCCTCGATAAATGGGCTATCTAACACTGAAAGAATTTTTGAAATCAGACCCGTAGTTCCTGAGATTAGCGCGTTCAAGCAAACAAACAAACAAACAAACAAACAAACAAACTCTTCAGCTTTATAATATTAGTATAGATTTAATCCAAATCGGTGCTGTGTTTTAGCTGTGAAAGCGGAACAGACAGATAGACAGATGCCTAGGATGAACGCCTCAACAAAAGTTTATACATTTTTCGGTTCATTGGTTTAAGAGCTACGATGCCACATACAGACACGGACATGACAAACCTATAACACCCTTCTTATTGCGTCGGAGGTTTAAAAAACCCGCATATTCAATCACACCCTCTGTGTGACTATATCAATAAATCTTTTAGCAAAGTATTGTGTAGATTGACTAATATATATTTAAATCACCATTGTGTAAGGTAAGTTACCCAATTCACAAGACGATTGCAAATAATAGTAGACATCCCATCATCCGTTAGCCTACACACGTATAGTCATCAAGTATTCTAGTAAGTACATTAGGTACAATCAGTATATTTTGAGAATTTCAATTCCTTGTTGGTTAAAAAAAGAGTTCCAAATAAAATAAGCAAAAGCGAACCGGTGATCTTGGGTGATATAGAGACGTATGTGGGAACCGATTTGCGCAGTGGCTTAGTGACAGAGTGGAGTACTTGATTTTTACATGCAGGTAGACGGTTTAAGTACCGAAGGAACAAATAAAGATGTATCAAAAGTCACGAGTTAGTAATTTTGAGCTCAGGCTCAAGGTCTAGTCTAGACTAGTCTAGTCAGTTTTAGTTTTCTCAATTAGTAAGGCATCTTGAAAGCTTTCATGTCAAAACTGAGGCAACTTGTTCAATATTTATTTTTGCTTTTATTTTTAACTTGCTGTTGCCCGCGACGTCGTTGGGTCTCCTTTTTTGCAGTCGCGTAAAAAGTAGCCTATAACCTTCCTCAAGCTTCAAGCTACTTCCATACCAAATTGCATCCAAATCCATCCAGTACTTTCAAAGATTAGCGCGTTCAAGCAAACAAACAAACTTTTCCGCTTTATAATATTAGTATAGATTTAAACCTATACTATTTCATTACTTCAGGGGTGAATTTTGAAATAAAGTTGCCCTGGTTATTAACTATTTTCATTCGAAATTTCATCCAATACGGCGTGAAAGCGTTAACAGACAAACAGACAGGCGACTTACGCATTAAGAATATTTGTATGGATTAACTACATAATTATTATTTATTAGAACAGTGGCCCAGTGGTTACAGGCACGACTTACGAGTTGTAGGTGGTGGGTTCGAACCCAGTCAGGAACATTACATTGCCTTAAATAAAATGTTAATTTCAAGAATCAGAATTATTTATTTGTTTAACATAGGTGAATACATATAGGTCTTATAATAATAAAAAAAAGTCCGCTATATTTTGTTAATAAGACATACAAATATTACAATTAACATTTTAAGGTCACAGTATTAAATTACATATTAGAGAAAATACAAAAAAAATATTACGAATTTAGTAGAATCACAAAAAAACATTATTTTCAAGTAACTACTTGCGGTAGTAAGTGAGCGTGAGTTCTTATAAATTGCGACTTTAGAATCTATGTGATAATCTTTAAATCTCTCTCTCTTTCTGATTCTGGTATGTGATTTCAAAATAAATGTTTTTTTCAAGTGCTTACAGTTATGCAGAATTTTTGTCTGTCTGTTACGTCACTGATGCACCAACCGTTATTGGGCCAGCATGGTGGATTCTGGTCATTGCCTCTAATAGAGAGGTCTATAGCATCATGGTTTATTCGGGAGGTAAAGTGGCGTATATTTCGCACCTGTTTGGAGTTAGCTATAAACAAAAGGGTGGGTCTATGGTCGGTAATGTGGGTGTCGAGCACAAGTGTGCATATGGGTAGGTTGGTTTTAATGAACGAGTGATCTAGACATCTGTCAAGACGGGTAGGGAATAAGTGGGTGGGGAGAACTCCATGGGAGGCATTAAGAAATAACTATTCAATACTTCGCTCGTTTCTATGATCTTGTCTTATATGTATATTAAGATCACCAACAAGAGCGATATTTGGAAACGAGGACAAATTGTTGTAGATGTTATTCAGATTTGTTTGAAAGTTATCATAGTTTGCTTTTGAACTGTATGATGGCGAGCGATAGACTGCCACTACTGCTAGTTTGTTGTCCAATTGGCATACCAGGCAATTCCCACACTCAAAGTCCGGTTCCCACACGGAACATTGTAAGCCCTCTCTTATATAAATAACTACTCCTTCATTTTGATTAGAATTAGTTTTTGTACATACAGTGCGAGTGAAAACCATCTAAGTAGTATAGGTAAATTATTAATTTTACTGAGCCAGCTCTCAGTCAGAACTATAATGTCATGATTTACATTAGTTTGGCACAATAGTACTTGTAGTGAATCAAAGTTTTTGTTTATACTACGTATGTTAATGTGTAAGATGTTAATATTGCTTGTACATAAAAGTTTTACATATTTTAGGCAATTATCAGGGCTGCAGGTAAATGTATTTCCTACGCTAAGTTGGTCGAGGTCATTGTTTATGTTACTGATGTTAGCCATTAATAAATATTAGTAATACTAAAATAATGTGTAACACAGGATGACTGAATGTACGAGAGAGAGTAATATGTTGTGCAGTAGTTAATTGGTTGGTTCGGTATTGTATTGTTATATTGTAATTGTGTGTGGAGTAATAAGGAAAATTGTTGTTGTACACTGTGTTGTAAGAATATTTTGATTTGTGTTTGAATGTGATAGGTTGAGTAAAATGTAATTGGTTTTTATACAATAAGAGTAACAATCTAAAATTTTTACATAATTAAATACTAGAAAAAGGGCATGCAATGAAGAACAATTTTTAAAATCAGAGAAATATGTTGGGTAGTTTAGCATAGTTAGTCACAATTTATTACAGTCGGACCCTTGGAGACATTTTTCAGATTTTATTAATAACTAGCTTTTGCCCGCGACTGTGTTCGCCCGGGAGGCTTTTCCCGCGTAAATCCCGATGCCGTTGGAATTCCGGGATAAAAATATCCTATGTCCGTCTCCTGGTTCTAAGCTACCTACCTCCCTACCAATTTTTAGCCAAATCGGTTCAGACGTTCTTGAGTTATAAATAATGTAACTAACACGACTTTCTTTTTACCCGACTGCAAAGGAAGGGTTACGTTTTTCGCGTGTATCTTGTATGTATGTATGTATGTAATATTCGTTATTACCTCATAATTCATATCTCCAGAACCACTGAACGGATGCACACAATTGAGGTATCGTTAGATTTGTCTTAATAGCCCGAGTGTTCTTAGATAGGTGATATTAAAAAAAATTAAACATGACGGTTGTGCGAAGCATCTTAAAGGGTGAAAAATTTTTTTTTTTTAAATACTACAATATGGGTATCAAATTAAAGGGCTTAACATAAGGATTTCAAAAAGGTATATCATGTTTATCATTAGTGTAATACTAGCAAAACAACACAATGAGAAAGTTTAAAAATATAATAATATCTAATAATAATATACGTTTATTTGGACTCAAAAAGCATACACGGACAAACATTTACACACAATTACAATTAGGTGTACACACAATAAAAACCTTAACATAAAACTAATTAATGACATTCATTGAAATGTTTGAGTGAACTCTGGTACCCAAGAAAAGATTTAACTTGTGTTATGGACTAATATGGACTCACTTTCTGAATCCGGTGGAGTGCCAATGTGACACCACCGGGAAAACTAAAAAAATGTTAATTAATATTTCAACTAAAAAGTTGAAAAAAAAAACTTATTTCAAAAATCTAAAAAACCCGACTGCTCAACTGAATTGTAAGAAACAAGTACATTTTTTTTTTTTCAAAGTGACAAGCAGGCGGACCCATCCCATTTTAAAAAAATATGTTCAATTGGGCCCGCCTGCTTGTCACTTTTAAAAATAAAAATGTGCTTGTTTCTTACACTTCAGTTGAGCAGTCGGGTTTTTTAGATTTTTTATATAAGTTTTTTTTATATATATAGATTGTTTGTCACCTTCAGTTTTACGTATAAAAATGTTTCCGTTTGAAGTCCAGCAGTATTTATTTATAAGAATTTTGCTTGGCGAATTCTCGAGTTTGATGGAATAGTTTCTTGCGGGCTCTTCAATGTATACTGGCCTCCGTTCTCCTGTCATGCCAAGAAGTTGCGTGTTTAGCTTATTTTCTTTCCCCCTTCCTTTGTTATACGTGCGGACGGCTGATATAAGCGCTTGCTTGTTTTTTACAGCGGAGAATTCGGCTATTATAGGGCGTAGGGTGTTTGAGATGGTTGGCTTTCCTGGTAGACGGTGTATGTCGCGGAAGTCAGATTCCACTAAGCGTTTAAGTTCGCCAATGTTACAAACCGTTTTTGGGAGACTCTCAGTATTTTCCGAACTTCTCAGCGGTATATTACGAAGTTCAATACATGATCCTCGAGACATACGCTGAAGATCTGAAATCTTTTGTTCTAAACTTTGAATGTAGTTATGTTGTTGCTGGCGTTCTTTTCTTAAGTCTTCCACCTCTTCTTTCATATCTTCAAATTTCTTGTTCATAAAGGTGATGGACTTTATCATTTTTTCATTCGATTTGCGAATTTCGGCATTAGATGACTGTATCTGGACATTCTGAGTCTTAATTTCACTAATATCGGAAGCTAATTTTGACATAATAGAAGTCTGCTCTGCCAGAAATTTGGACATACAGCTGCCTTGCTCATTTTTCCAATTTGCTACGTTTTCTTGGAGATTTATCGAGGTTAATCGTTTCCCACTCTGAGGTGAGTTATCCTCACGTGGGCGTTTATTCCGATTCGTATTCACATAATCACTTTGTAGAACAGCTGTGGCTATGTCAGATTCCGATTTAGCTTGCGGAGTTTTTGGCGGAGTTCGCTTTACTAAAGACATTATTTTATATTATTTATCTTTTGTGGGAGTATAAGAAACCGACAGGAAACAATATTTGGCAAAGAAATATAGCACTTAATACCGGGTAAACCGCGTAGGCGATGAGTCGACTCGTAGCTAGAGCGCTCGTAGCACACAATTTGGTCGTAGTCGTAGCTGTCGTTCGTAGTACTCGTAGCACTCATTAGTAGGATGAGGTCAGTGTTCGTCGCATTGGTGTTGCTATTAATGTCTCAATGATTTCGAAACCACCAGTTTGCAAGTAGGTAGGTACACGTGCCGTAGTGTAGAGCCTGTTCAGATTAAAGTTAATCAATGGATTAATATGTAAAGTACCTAGTTATTAATGAAACATTCAGGTATTGAGAAATTATACTGAGTTAATTTGCCAGTACAAAATTAATGGCTTTCAAAATATCATATTTAGTTTTAAAGAATCGAATCATTCATCATCTGCTTAAATAAAAATCGGATCCAGCTGAGCACTGGTTTTACAGGGAGTTACTGCCTATGTAACCTCCACGACCCTGTAGCTGGATAACAAGATACCCTGACAAGACTGCTAGATTTCCCGTAACGACTGTCAAAGGTTACGAATGCTTCTATACTATCTGGAATGAACGTCTCATCGTACTCGGTATATTAAAATGGTCTCCCATCCGCGGGCCTACCTTGCCAACCTGCGCCCTATTTATTAAATTATTAAAAATTTACAAACATGTCGGAAAATCGCGACAATCTGACATCTTGCCGTTTAATAAAACTTTTTAAGTGACAGGTGACAATTTGTCGTAAAAAACTTGTCAAATCTGCTTCGCTGACAATTGTCAGAAATATTTTGATGTGGTTTTGTAACACATGTCGAGTTTATTTAACGCGTTTTTACTTGATAAATATGTCACGATTTTGCCTGTCATTTTTTGACTTATTTGTCAGTTTTATTAAACAGCCTAAGCGCGACAATTCTACAATTTTGTCACTTTCTGACATAATGTCGTATTGCCAGCTTTATTAAATAGGGCCTGGCAGTCCTAGTCCAGGCTAACAAATTTTCTAAATCCGTCAGGCATGCACAAGCCCGTGTTTGGTTAAAACATAAAAATAGAAGCGCATAAAAAAAATCAATAAAAGCAAAGGCATAGACATTTTCACTGGGTATTTTATTTATTTACGAAATTGCCATTTTTTTATTTCTGTTGAAGAACAAATACCGACACCACAGCACAAAGGCCCTGTTTATTTCATACAAAATCTCTCCTAGCAGGCCCGGGACTGAAGAGTTAGTTTTTTGTACCTCTTTAAGACTGTGACTTTTGATATCTTGGGTTTAAGTTAGAATTCCAAACTGAAAGAGGAATGCCCATCAGCCACACAAAAAGTGCTTGAAATGAACAACAATGAAATATACGCCAAATTGCACTAAAAATCGTAGGGAACGCATAACAATTTCAATAATTATCAAAAAACTAGATAGAAACCAGTTTCAACCATTTTTCTAAAATATAGGTTAGGTCAAGGTTAAGAATTAATATGCAATAAATAAACAACAAAACAGCATTTAAATGTTATAATCATCATTAAAAACCACTAATATGTCATCAAGAAACTGTGCAGGAGGATAGATATTGGATTGGTACCGGGCCCATGCTAAGTACCATATTATTGACATAGTATGGGCACAGGTACCATCTGTTCGCCGTCCCACTAGGCAGTTACAATAACGATACTGTAGAGTTCTACTTCCAGACAAAGAATTGTTAACTATTATGTAAACAAAATATATTTTTTGAGAAATGTGGCTACTTTGTATTTTTCCTTGTAGTTAAAAACAATTACCCGGAAGAGCTAAATCCTCAACCAGGGCATTATCCATTTCTCTGCTTATCTCAATCTTATACACCATTAGCTCGTGTATGCTCGCCATAGTATGAACGAGCCTGTTTAATTTGGTAAGTTCCACATGTCAACAAAACCATGTCCGGAAAAGCTGAGTCGTCGTTTAGGCGGGTGCAAAAGCCCGTGTTGAAAAATGGATAACGTGTGCAGAATCAAATCAAAATCCTTAAAAAATGGCCACAGTAGTCGTTAAATATCCTTAAAAGCAATCTGTTTAAAACTCAAGTCGCAATCAATCAAGTAATCAATCGAAAAAATGAAATGCAGTAATGTCAAATTGTCAGACGTCAGTAAGGCAAAGGACATAATTATGATTCATACAGCCTACGATACGTTTTCTATTTTGAAAATAACTTGATTATAATTAATATTGACATGCATATATTATTTCAATTGCATTTACGTTATAACTAGGTCGAATTATATTATATTTTTTATTCATGATTTCTGTGCAATAACTTTAAAATAGTTCGATAACGATTATTTGACGATTCTTGTTCGGCTGAATGTCGATTACTCACGTCAAATAAACACTGACCGCCTAAAACAAATAAGAATGCGTTAGACGGTTATCAAGTTAAATATTTTTATGATCGTGATATTTTCTCCCTAGGTTTACAAACTTGAGAATTATTTCATTATCCATATTTTATTCTCAATAGAATTAAAGACCATTAGTAGTTTCTGCCCATTTCAAGCATATTTTAGGCGTTCCCCTTTAAAATTCAAGTGATTGTTTTGGTCGTTTTTTAAGCAAACTTTATATTTAAATCTTGTTGAGCATTTTAATGTGGCAAGAATTTCCTAATCTAGGATGTTATCTGCTCATCTGGGTTTGAATTAAAAATATCATACTCTTCAAGTAAATAAGATGTTTAATCAATTATATTTTATTTATTTATTGATGTACACACATGACACTTACAAGAGAAAAATATAAATACAGACAAAAGAATACAAAGATGTTGCTTATTTCTTAAGAAATTTCTTCCAGCAGACCTGCGCGACAGGAGAGTTGAAAAAGAGATGATAAGCACAGGTATTCAATATTCGAGGTTAAGCAACGTTAGGCCAGGCCGGACTGTGTAGAGTGAGCATCTTCTCTTAAGATATCGAAATTTCTCTGTGCCTCGGGAGGCACGTTAAGCCTTTGGTCCTGCCTGTCATTTAAATATCTTTAAATAATAATAAAAATTGTTTATTTCATCAAAGGGTATTTTTACATGATGTTAGCAAAATTTATGTTGTATGTATTACAAATCGACAAATTTTTTCGATGACCAGCTGTTCTCCTAGCTAGGTTGCTGGGCAACCTGTATTAAGGAGAGAGAGTTTGCCTCCCCGGTTGGTGTTTTACAAAATTAAATTAAATTATTTACTAACTAAGATTATGTTATACATTATTAATTAATACACTCTTTTGCAAAAAAAAACGGGCACCTAAGGAAATTTACGTTCTAAGGTCAATTTGAGTTAATTAAATGAAATTTATTGCTTTGACGTAGTCTGTATACTTATAATCGTGTAAATTAATGCACGTGAAGTGAATTCGGGCAATTAAAAGAAAAAAAACGACGGATTCTTTAAAACCGATGTACACGACCAAACAATAAGAAGTGGTTGGCAATAAAGACAAGATTTTTTTTTTACTTTTTTTTTAATTAAATAAAGTTACAAATGTAAAAACCTAATAACGAGTGTGACCTTCTCTTGCCAAAATCACAGCTTGAATCCTTCTGGGCATGCTTTCCACGATGTTTTTAATAACGTTTTGAGGAATACGTTCCCACTCTTCTGCAATGACTCTTTATAGCTCCCTGATGTTTTGTGGAGCATGTTGCACTGATCTTACCCGTCTCTTTAGAACATCCCAGACATGCTCAATTGGATTGAGGTCAGGACTTCGAGCTGGCCAATCTAAACGACGGATCCCAATTTCTTGCATGTACGCTTCCACGTCGCCAGAACGGTGCGGGCGAGCATTGTCGTCCATAAAAATGGAATCTTCCCCAAGTGCAGTCAATGTGGGTTGTGCATATGGAATTAGGACTTCCATTATGTACCGGTGTGCATTTAATGTTCCATTTTCTATGAAAACTAACTCCGTACGCTCCGTCGAATTAATTGCTGCCCAAAACATAACGGAGCCTCCGCCATAAGGAGTGATTTCTTCGAAACACACTTCCGCATAGCGTTCCCGTGGTCTTCGCAGCACTCGCCGGCGTCGGTCCTCTCCACACAAAGAGATTCTAGCTTCATCAGAAAACAATACTTTATTCCAGTCCTCCAGAGTCCATGAAGCACAGTTCCGAGCAAACTGAAGTCGAGCAACACGGTGTTCACGGAGTAATTTAGGGCCCCGAGCTGGGCGGTAACTACTGATATTGGCAGCCAAAAGCCTCCTCCTGACCGTCCACAAGCTAACTTCTACTCCTCTTACTTCTTCAAGGCTCTTCTTCAGGTCCACACTTGACGCTTTACGATTCCGCAACGCCTGTCTCACCAAAAGCGGTCATCTCTTGGTTCTGTGCATCGTTTTCTTCCCGAACCGGGTCTTCTTTTGACCGAATCGGTCTCTTGATACCGTTGCCAAGTCCTCTGGACAGTTGAACGACTCACATTTAGCCGCTGAGACACGTAACTTTGCGAACAACCTTCTTCAAGTAGGGCTATAATTTTACCGGCCCTTATCGCTTTATCACTCATATCAAAAGTGGTATTTAATGTAAAAAGAAAGATTAAATTGTTTAATTTGCAGAAAATATCCAAAAAGTTTTAAAATATCGTAATCATTAGTAAAGCAATTTTAGAATAATCCACAATAATCATTATTTTTCTTTTATTAATTTCAAATTTAAAATTTGGAACGTAAAGAATCATGCCAGGATGCTTCAAATAACATGCCAATACATCGTCAAATTAATAAAACCTATTTCTTGTTCTTCTTCATTGAGGTAGAGAAAAAAATCTAAAGTGCCCGTTTTTTTTGCAAAAGAGTTTAGATTGTGAGCAAAGATGAAGTTTATAAAAGAAAATAAACACGTTTTTTTTTATGTATTGTAAGTGAGTCATGTGAGTGTGAAAGTGAGGAGGGATGTGTGAGTCGGATTTGTGTGCGTGTATGTTAGTGTGTATATATGCGTGTTTATGTGTGTGGGTGTGTTGGTGTCATCGAATAATTCGTTTTGCAGTGGATTAGGAATAGAGAACTTTTCAAGACAGTGTTAGTAAGATTTGTTCAGCCTCACTATATGTTTTGGAGAGAAGAAACGAACGAACAGTTGTTTTGCCTTTGGAATATGGCAAGGCATGGATTGGTAAACTTGCATTAAGCTTATTGTACAGATATGGACCAACGTAATAATAGAATCTTTTGGTGAAGCTGTATTTCGGTGGTGGAGTGGTTACATATAATGTCCTGTCGTCGTTTCAAGATTGTAGTATAAGGGGTCTGTCGATGTTGTAAAAGAATGGTCTGCAAAACAAAGTGTTGTCTGACGTTAAGCACATTCCATTCCTTATAGAGAGTTGTTGTAGGGTAAAGTATATGTTTAAATGTGGATACTTTCTATATTGCTCTATGAGCTATTTCTAATGGCTTCATCGTGGTTTTTGCAGCGCCACCCCAACATGTAATACAGTAAGTTACAATAGATTGACAAAGGGCATGATAGACTCGGCGTATTACAGTTAACTTGGCCACATATCGTAGATTTAAAACTATATAGACAAGTTTCCTAACCCGGCTTGTAAGAAGATTAATATGCGTTTTAAAGTTAAGAAACTTATCCAGAGTTATGCCTAGATATTTTATATTATCAACGGGAGTTATAAGAGGACACTGACAGGGTAATGATATCTGAGAATGTGTGTGACAGGAGTGAGCTTTTATTGTAATTGGAGTTTTCGGTTGTGATCGTGACGATATGGAAAAGGTTATAAGCTTTGTCTTGGAAGTATTTAATGTAAGAGTATGAGAAATGAGCCAGTCGAACGCGGAATTAAAGCCATCTTGCGCTACCTTCTGCAGTTTCAACCAAGAATTTGCAGAAAAAGTAAGGGCAGTATCATCTGCGAAGGACACGATTATAGCATTGGAGATAGGTAAGTTGCAAAGGTCGTTAATAAAAGCGAGAAACAAGGTAGGCCCAAGAATACTGCCTTGTGGCACGCCGTAACAAATTGGAAGCTCGCTGCTTGTGTGCTCACCCACCTTGACCGTTTGTTTCCGATTTGTAAGATAGCTTCTAAAAACCTGTAACTGTGTGCCTCTAACACCTAATTTTTCGAGTTTGTTTAGAAGTGCTGAAACCGGGATTGTTTCGAAGGCTTTAGCGAGGTCAAGGAATATGGTGAGCACCCAGGGGCAGATCGTGAATGTGTGGGGCCCTGGGCTGAAACTGCTCGGGGGCCCCTTAATTATCCAAATAATTGTAATTTTGTCAAGAAACTGTTTTCTATTTAAGGAAAATACGGTCAAGACTAAAATGGATTAAATTGACTTTATTTAATAAGAGTTCGTATTTATATATTATTTTATTACTGATGAGCCCGCTCTTGACCTCGATCACGCCTGATGGTAAACGACATATTATGAGGTCTACTATAGGGTGACAGAGAACAGAAGTTGCCTGTTCACTCTTACTTTAAAGTCGGCAGACGGGTCATATGTAAAAAGGAACACAGAAACCGACAGAGAGTTCCAAACTTTGGCCGTGCGCACAATAGATGTAGAGGAGAATCGCTTCGTATGACAAAATGGTATATTGACCAAGTGAGGATGATACCCTACAGTAGGTACGTCTGGTAGATCAGTAGTGAAAGGGAGATGGAACAATCAGGCCTCTATTAAGTACTAGTATAGTAATTTATATAAGTACAAACAGTTATTTGCTCATCACTAATCGTTTTTAAATCATAATATATGGAAAGAATTGACTAATGATTTAGACAGTCACTCGTTTGACTGTTTCTGTCGTAATTTTGTTTCGATATATGACATCTTGGCGAAAAAGCGCTCCGCTTCACAGCTAGAGATTGTTAATGTCAAAATAATTTATATTTAAGATGGTACAGCAATTAGTGAAAGAAAAAATTAACAACTTTATTTTCAAAAAATAAGAATACTTCTTCTTTATGTCATCTGTTCATCTGAATATATTAGATCTTTACTAATGAAATTGCCGTTTTTCATTAAATAAGTTTACGTATTTTTTTCTACATATTTATTTCAATTAACCAAAGTAAACACCCATTTTTTCCAACGCAGTGGTAGCTTATTGATACCCTTCTTGAAGAAATCAGTTGGACGGGAGGCAACGAATTCTGCAAAGGCATTTTTAACTGCCTCTGGGACATTTTTTATTCCATCTGGCGTCGAACTTGTTAACTAGTCGTCGTTTTATATTATTTGTATCGCATTTACAGTGTATCGTTATGCCATTAAATGCCACTTTTTTAACAAGTGTTTAATTAAAGAACCACAACGCTACAGCACAAGGTCTAGTGAGTACAACGAATGGCGGAGGACTTCCAACCCCAGCTCTTGTAACTTGTAGACCGTCTGCTGTGTAGTATGAGGTCGCGCGTTGTCTTTCAGGAGCAACGGAGCCGAGCGATTGACAAAAGCTGGTTGAAGATGTGCGAGCTTCTCCATAATTGTGTTCAGTTCTCCAGTAATGCTCATCCTGTTTGGTAGGAAGCTGTGATGAGTTACACCAGGGTTAGACCACCAAACAGGGACCATCACTTTTCTAGGGGTCAGTTTTCATTTAGGAAAACGTTTAGATGCTAATCCAGGATCCAACCAATTTGCTGAGCGCTTACGATTGTCTAACAGGATCAATTTTTCGCCGCAGGCAACAAAATTCTTTCGTTTGTGTGCCTGTTGAGCAGTGCCTCGATGCGTCCTTCGCGGTGATGATCTTTGATTTCGTGGGGCAGACGTCCAGCTTTTTCAAGTGGCACGGTTATGCCAAACTATAAAACAAGAATTCCATGTTTTAAAATAAGATTAATTTGAAATTAGAATTCTTAGCCAAATAATATGATTATAGAACTCAAAATCAACATATTTATTTCACATAGGCTTATATGGGCACTTACAAAAGGTCAGAAGTTAGTGCACGGTTTGAAATTGGTCGTTTTCTGCAGATAAAACCGGCAACAAAACTCTACAGTTACTCATTTAAAAATATATTTTTTACAATGTATCATATATGTTACAGGTTAAGAGGACAGTATATGATTTGATACCCATTATAATTTGAAATTGCCAGTACGGCAAAACAGTGATTTCATAGGTAAAGCCCTGTTATTAATATCAAATATTTAAAAACTATTCATAACTAGCAGTCGGGTAAAAAGAACCCTATATCCTCAAGCTTCAACCTACTTCAACACCAAATTTTATCTTAATCCACCCAGTACTTTCGAAGATTAGCGCGTTCAAAGAAACAAACTTTACTGCTTTATAATATTAGTATAGATTTCTTAAATTAGGAGCATTGTAGGATCTTTTCATAATCAGCAGATTACTTTCAATTATTATAAGTACGATAATTCTCTTATCTTCAAGGCTCAAGTCTGATATTTATAAATGAAATGAAATAAAATATGTATTTGTAAATTGGTTATAAATAACACTTTTACATGTCATTTTTAGGGTTCCGTAGCCGAATGGCAAAAACCCGGAACGCTTATAGTTTCATCATGTCTGTCTGTCTGTCCGTCCGTATGTCACAGATTTCCGATTTAAAGAAAAAAATAAAAAATAGTTTAAATAAAGGTGGGCTCTGAAACTGAAAATATTTTTTTTTTCATCAGACCTATGCGTGTGTGGTATTTATAGGCAGGTCTTTAAAAATTATATTGATGTTTCTAAAACCACTTTTTTATGAAGTTAATCGTTTAAAAGATATACGCTTCCAAAATGGTCATATGTCCTTCCCTCTAACTTCCATAATACTGGAGTAAAAAACGTAAAAAAAATATATGCTGTAGATCTTAACTTAAACTTTCAACTAAAACTGGTTTCAACGAGATCGGGTCAGCAGTTTTTGTGATACAGCATATTTTCTAAAACCGCAAATATAGCTTTGTAATTCATACAAATACTATGAAAAACAAAGTTATTTTTCCCTTTATTTCAAATATTTGACAGGCCCGTTGGTATAGTGGTCAGTGGCCCTGACTGCTATGCGCAAGGTCGTGGGTTCGATTCCCACCTAGGACAAATGTTTGTGTGATGAGCACGATCATTTGTTCTTTGTCTGGGTGTAATTTACCTATAATATGTATGTATTTAGAAATATATATGTATGTTTATCAGTTGTCTAGTACCCATACCACAAGCTCTGCTTAGTTTGGGACTAGATGGCGTTGTGTGAAAAGTTGTGGAATATTATTATATTATTATTATATTATTTTTTCTTAATATCTGAAAGCGGTCCACAGAATATGTATATATACCTACCAAGTTTCACATGTATAGTCCTAATAGTTTCAGAATAAAATGGCTGTGACATACGGATGGACGGACGGACGGACAGACAGATAGCGAAACTATAAGGGTTTCGTTTTTTGACATTCGGCTACGGAACCCTAAAAAGCACACATAAGTAGGTATATCATTGGAGCAACTCATTCCTAAGCCTTTTAGTCCTCAATATAATCTTTGACTGTGTAAAAAGCTTTCTGACATAGCTTACGTTTTATAAATAATTTGAATTTAATCTCTTCTCCGCAAAAAGGAGCCAATTCGAACCGGTTCCTACTTTCCGAGGTGTAACCGTGCCGATAACCGATCGTATCGAGCTTCTGGGGGTAACACTAACTTCTCCTCAATTTTGGCCCGTATATCAAGGCTAAGGCTCAGTTAGCATCAAAAAAGTTGGGAATCCTAGCCAAGGTGAGACGGTCCTTCACACCGGAACAGCTGCTCAATTTGTATCAAGCCCAGGTTCGGTCGTGTATGGAATAATGCTGTCATCTTTGGGATGGATCTGCGAAATACCAACTGGACGTGCTTGAGTCTATCGAGAAGCGGGCCAAAAGACTCATTGGCAACGATGCACTGGTCGAGTCAAAGCTCCAGAGCCTTGAACACCGACGACGAGTTGCAAGTCTATCGGTTTTCTATCGGTTACATTTCGGGGAGTGTGCGATGGAATTACACAATCTAATTCCGCCAAGCCCGTTCCATCAACGGACTACGAGATAAACGGCGAAGTGCCATCGTTACATGGTGGACATCCCACCCATACGCACAAAACGTTTTGGGAATAGCTTCATTGGGCGGATGGCTAAGGAGTGGAATTCCCTGCCGGAGTCTGTGTTTCCCGACAGCTACAACCTAGGAGTCTTTAAGTCCAGAGTGAATAGGTTATTTTTAGGTAAGCGTGCTCCATCTTCGATCACATCATCACTTACCATGGTGGTCAAACGCGAACCTATTTTCAATAAAAAAAAAAATAGAATTAGTTACTTATCACTTAATAGCACACTAAATACCCATACTCACACACAGTTGTGACAATTAAACATTGAGTTTGTATTTAGATGACAATAACAAAATTGTGGCGTTAACACCCGATGCAATTGCGCTGCGGGTAGTTCCTTGTAACAGAACGCCCTTCCTAGGGATATTCAGTATATTTTTATACTCAATACCCGATCATTATAAGCGACAAGGGAATTCCCTGCTTCGTTCTCGATAGTCGCACATACGGATTGGTCGATTATGGCGCTGCCAATATTATGTTTTAATTTTACATATTTCCGATTTATTATGTATGTACGATACTTATTAATATATATAGATTGAATGGTATCGTCTATTTTATTAATGAGACCTTGCAGGGGGCCCCTTATATCGACGGGGCCCTGGGCTGCAGCCTAAATAGCCCATAGGTAGATCCGCCCCTGTGAGCACCTTTTTGTGAGAGTTCAGATTACTCACAATAAATCCCGTTAGCTCTTGAACCGCATCGATATTCGATTGTACTTTTGTTTCTCCTATATCTTTGACAGTAGCTACAGGTAGTCAGAAGCCAGAATGTGTGACACTGCTCTTGTCAAGGGATATAGACAATCGTATCATGTAAAACACTATTACTCAGATGAATCCTGTTAGACCGCAAGCCGACCGCAACAAAATGATCCAATATCATTCAGATAAGTTGCATGTGAACGTGAACACAAAGCTTAGCCAGGGAAGTTAAAGCTCTCCAGGCTCCAGGGTTTCGCATTTTTCGTTGATAAATGGCTCAGAATTAATTTAATATGTTCATTAATACGATGATATTTATAACCTACGAGAATTAGCTTATTTATGTGCCAAGATACAAGTTTATGAACTCATGAAAATGAAATATGAGGTTTTTTTTTCAATTTTTTGTTGTCATCATCGTCTGCTTAGCCTTTTCAAACAATCTTGGAGTCGGCTTCCAGTCTTCCCTGATGCAGGAGTACTAGTGTTTCACATGGAGTGATACGATGCCCCTTGGCCAGACCACTGATAGATTTTCTGGCTTCTGTCTACCTACCACCGACTTAACGTGCTGCTCACCCATTAATGTTATGTCCACAGATCAAGTTTACAGCATATTAACTCAAAGAATTACATTTTCCGTATAAAGGCTCACTCCCTTATTTTTTTTTAACGTGGTAAAATTATCAAATAAGTCCTCCCACCCCGGGCAGGGCCGGAGAGGGACTGTCAGACTTTTACTGACTAAAATCCACGGTGTTCCTTCAATAACCCTTTACGTACCGGGGTCACGGTAATGGGATAAGTCCCACGACCCCGGCAGGCTTCGGCCCTCTACAGGAGGGGCCTCGTCATATTGCTGACGCTCTTTGAGGCGCGCGTGGAACACAACGCGCCGTCGACCCGGGAAGGCTCACTCCCTAAGCAGGTAAATTCTATAATTCTTTGTATTGGATGCCTATATCATATAAAGAATATTCCATCCGAAGTTCACGTGTCTACGAACAGTGGTCTAGGCTGTGTGTTGACCTATCAGACTGACAGGACTAAGCATTTTATGGGTATAGGTACACGCGTGACTAGATTAATATTGTAGTGTAATATGTTCATGTCAAATTATGTGAATTTATCACTTTGAGATGTTGCACGACTTGGTAATAAAACAATCGAATTTATAATAGCTTTAATTTTTAGATAATTTGAGTGTTTTTTGTTGTGTTTGTTAAATGTTAAACGCAAATAGAATTAAGTAGGTATCTGAATATCATACACGTGGAAGCTTGTAATTAGCATTTATCAATGTTCCCTATCCACAAATGTTTTTTTTTTGTTTTGCCATTAGTCTGTAAGCTTTCTGTAAAATAAAATAAATAAATAGTATGTTTTGGGCTGTAGCAAAACCAAATCTGATCTCCATACTATATGAACTGTATTACGGTGGAACAATTTTCCTAATTTTTATGTAAGTAGGAGGGTAATATTAGTAAAGAATCAGATTGATATATACTTAGATCGGGTTATAATGACAAAAATCAATTAGTCTCAACAAATGTATATTTACATTTATAACGCATAAACGCGTAGGATTATGATAATGAAAATAACCGAATTTATAATTTAAGACGATACCGGTGCTTATAATCTTAGTAAAAAAGTTATTATCAAGACCGGAAAGTTTAGTAGGAAAAGGATGAGAAAAGATTTAAGGTAGCGTGTAGCAACGCGGGCTTCTTTATAACACGTTTCCAATTTGTAGGACTGAGTAGTCAGCCACTCGATAATAAAGAAGCCGTGAAAATTGAGATTAGCGCTAAAAATATTATGATGTAAGGGTGCTACGGCACCCCAATCTCTGAAGTCATATGAATCAATGACCTCACTACGTATTCTTTTCGCTGCGCAGCTGCAGTTCAACGTTTACCTTATTAAGGCTTTTCATTTATTTATGCAAGTGAATGACATGAGTAAATAGCATGAATGTAACAATTAAAATGATGGCTACCCTTGACGGATTATGTCACGCACCTAATTAATAAATACAGCCCATGTAGCTAGGTACATTCGATAAGGACTGTACAATAGCATACAAAACATAGTCAGCCTATGAAGTTTTCACTGTGGGGACACAGACCTCTCTATGAGAGGCAATGGGCTAGAATCCACCATGCTGGCCCAATAACGGTTGGTGCATCAGTGACGTAACAGAAGAACAGACAGACAAAAATTCTGCATAACTGTAAGCACTTGAGAAAACACATTTATTTTGAAATCACATACCAGAATCAGAAAGAGAGAGAGCTTTAAAGATTATCACATAGATTCTTAAGTCGCAATTTATAAGATTTCACGCTCACTTACTACCGTAAGTAGTTACTTGAAAATAATGTTTCTTTTGTGATTCTACTAAATTTGTAATATTTTTTTGTCTTTTCTCTAATATGTAAATTAATACTGTGACATAATTTACTACCTTAAAATGTCAATTGTAATATTTGTATGTCTTATTGACAAAACATAGCGGACTTTTTCTTACACAGACACAACCTCGTAGCCAGGATTAATCACCAGCAACTCGCTATTAAATACAATCCTGTGGAATCAGAAGTACCATACTATTCACAGACAGGACTATTGTTGCCAATAAGCCTGATATAGTGGTGATAGATCGATCTGAGCATCGCACAATGATTGTAGATATAGCCTCATGACGAGAACCTCGTTAAAGCTGAGAAAGATAAAAAATAACTAAGTATCTTGACATGGAATGCGAGGTTGTCGACATGCGGGATGTGAATACAGCAATTATTCTGGCCATAGTCATCACAGCCAATGGTATAATAGCCAAGAGCCTCGACCAACATCTAAGGAGGCTCTTGTTGGGCACCTAGATCAAGGGCTTGATCCAGAAAGCAGTGTTCTTGGAAACGGCATGTATTGTGAGGAGGTTCCTCTCTCAAGAGTTCTTCACTATTGTTGCACCACATTGTATTAAATTTACGCGAAAGAAGTCGCGGGCAACAACTAGTTAAAAATAAAAGCAAAATATATAACGTGAATAGGATGCCTCAGTTTTAACGTGAAAGCTTTCAACATGCCTTATTTAGTAATTGAAATAAACTAAAACCGGAGTCTAGAATAGACCTTGAGCCTGAGCTCAAAATTAGTAACTGATGACTTGATACATCTTTATTTGTTCCTTCGGCATTTAAACCTTCTACCTACATGTAAATATCTAGTACTCCACTCTGCTACTAAGCCACTGCTCAAATCGTTTCCCACATACGTCTCGATGTAACCGGTTCGCTTTTGCTCATTTTATTTACAAATTATTATATTTTAGCAACCAGGAATTGAAATTGTCTAAACATCATGAATAGGTATGTACGTAAAAGATATATAGATGATACGTGTTTAGACTAACGGATGATAGGACCATTACCACATATTAAAAATTATTTTTATACTGTACCATTACGCTGGTATAATGATGTCAAATATAGCACGCGATAATAATCAAACAATTTTCACAATATTTTGTATTATTTGTTGATATAGTGATACAGAGGTGTGTTTGAATATGCGCGCTCTTTTTTAACCCCCGATGCAATTATTTTTTAAATTAATGTAACTATTAATCTTTAGTCAATAACCATAATAAGTAAATTACGAAATTAATCTTAATTAAACTATGTAGGTCTTTAAAAGAGGGCTTTTATAAGTTTTTAGTGTATGTGTGTCTGTCTGTGGCATTATCTTAACATAGTATAAAGCAAAGTCGCTTCCCTATGTCTGTCCCTATGTATGCTTAAATCTTTAAAACTACGCAACGGATTTTGATGCAGTTTCTTTCAATAGGAAGAGTGATTCCATAGGAAGATTTTTAAGTATATAACGTGCATAATATAGTAGAGGAACACTGATAATTTTTGAGGTTTCTAATGTGATGTCGCAAATAAACACATTTTTTTGCGCTTGCTTTGCAAACGCTGGCTGAACCCTACGAAATAGATCAAAATAATGTACTACAGTATTGTACACCTTAAAAAGGTTAACAAAAATGTCCTCAATGGCATCTGTCTATCTCTTATAGATAACCCACAACAACCATTTTTTATCCTTTATTTTTTCCGAGAAATACGAGCATATTTTACGAAGCGATTTTAAGCAATACAGCATTAATCCTTATCCAATTAAGTACCATAAATACATTGTGCATTTAATATAAATCAATATTGCCTTTTACAGAATATAATTTAAATAAATGGTTTCGAAGATATTACAGATTTAAAATGCAAGAACATAGCGGTTGCGGCGCGGTGCCGGCGGAGGCACGGCACGCGTGCCTATGTTGCTTAGATTTGAGCGTTGAATGTTTTTCCCAAGATAAATTATGTGTCGCACTTTCAAGAGTAATTACTAAAGAGGACATGTATGTCGGATGACAAAAAGGCTGTCAACGATGTACCTATATAAAGATATTCTATAGTATATTTAATATAAACATTGCACCCGTGCGAAGCCGGGGCGGGTCGCTAGTAGCAAATAAATGAATCAACCGATTATGATGCGGTTGGTTTTATTTGAGAGCTGATCGAAATAGTTATTGGCGACAAGTTATTAAGATCTGTTTAGGCCTTTCAAGGTCATCAGCTCTTAGCTGTGGTAAGGTTCTTCTTCTTTATGGGTATTTACTTTACTTTCAAACATAAATAGTTTTGACCTAACATTTGAAACACCCATGTTTGCTGGTAGCATGTTTAACTTCGATGATGGAGTACGGGGGGGGGGGTTACTTAAAATGTTTAATTTTATTGTTGTCAAGAATTCTCTCACTAGACAAAGTCTTAACCCGGAGTTGTCCACCATCCCTTGAAACCGCTGTGAGCAAGCCGCGCGGTATACTCACTATTTACCACATCGCTTATTTTTCGAAGTGAACTAGAACGCCATCTTCGGTAGCGGTCATAAATTTTACAAGCACAAAATAATGCCAAGTTGTGCCGTGAAGGGTTGCATGAACTACGAAAAGTAAAATAAAAAAAATATTACATTTCATATCACCGATAAGTTAAAAATATGTCATGAAATCTACTTCTAACATTATTTATAACAATTTTCTTGCTTATTTACCTTTGGTCAAGGCGACGCAAAGCCGCATAAAAGTGCAACATAAGTTTGCAGCGGCGCGCTTTGTAGCCGATGAAATGAAAAGATTTAATAATATTACTATAAGATTAAATTTGTACAAAATTATTTTTTATTGTTTGTTAAAAGCAAAAAAGCAAATGTATTTTTATATACTACAAAAATATGAATTTCAAAAATAAAAGGTTTTTTTATATCTTTGTACCTCGAAAAATACCACACCCCGCTCTTACAAGGTTACGTCTAGGAGCAGACCACGCCGATTGACATCGTAGTTCATACTAGTTGTAATAGATGGCGTTAGTGTTTTTGTAGAGCGACCCCGTCCGTCAAATCTTCGGACGAACGTATCTTTAGTATTTAAATCAATGTACATTGTTGATTTTTCGACATTCGCATAGATGATACATATAAATACTGAGAGACATTCGGCTGCTGGCTTTCAGTCAGATTTGACGGTAACTTGTTAGGTTACTTTGCAGCTTATATAAATACTTTTTTAAAGTTTTTAACCATGGAATACATAGTTGATTTACGATCGGACACAGTGACCAAGCCTACGGAGGCTATGAAATATGCCATGGTTAATTCAGCTTTAGGTGACGACGTATACGGAGATGATCCTACGGTGAATGCTTTGGAAAGCAAGTTAGCAGCTATGCTGGGGAAGCAGGCAGCCTTGTTCGTACCGTCTGGTACGATGGCCAATCTTATAGCAAGTGAGTCGACTTTTTATTTTATGTATCCATAAGTTAATTATAGGCTCTTAGGGAGAATTGCAATTTCCATAGCCAAATATGGATCAATATTTAGGCCCTCTTTGCTATTCTAATTCCTCTTCCAAAAACAAAGTTTTTGTGACTCCCGCCAAGAACCTGAATTGACACATTGGTTTTTTACCCAAATCATTTTAACAGCGTTTAATAATCATTGTTTATCAAAATATTGATAAATACCTACAGTTAGCAACAAAATTTGTCGCGAAGAATATTCAGTTAAAATCTGATAGGAAGTGATACCTACAATATTTTTTTAATAGGTTTTTTATGTATGTTTACCTAGGTACTTTATTTTTTAGTAGGTTTATATGTATAATATAATATGTTAGTATGCATAATAATAATATAAACAAAAAAAAATTACATCAAAAAAATTTATAATCACTAAGATTTATTAAAAACAAATGAACAAATAAAAAACAACTTAGTTTAGGTTAAATTCTTACATTTAGACATAGCTAGAATTAGTCTAGATCTATGTGTGTGACTGTCCGTCAAAGGCATCGAGTTACATCACGATGGTGATTGCTGAAACTTACATGACAATGGGTCATTAAATGTAGGTAGTATTTTCTTGCGAATGAGCAACCAACTCTCCACTCAACAAAATCTTTGATATTACGCATAAAGAAACGTAAATAGCTAATTTTTAGTTTTTATGTAGATACCTTTTTCTATAGACAAAAAACACGCGTCGCTGCATTGAACAAAGTTGGAACAAAATATGACTAAAGTTCCTAATTTCGTCGCTATACCTTCTACACTATGTACTACAGTCAATGCTCCGCTTACGGAAATTAACTTCAAAGTAATATTTTCGATAACGTAGTTTCAACTAGTTTTTCTCCAGTCTTCGCCCGCGTAAATGTCGAAAATTAATACCTCTACACCCCTTGCAACAGTTATGCGTTTTAACGGCACGAGCACAGCGAATTTTCAAGAAAATAATGGTTATAAAAGTTATAAAATTATAAGGGTTTGAACCATTCAAAGGGTGGCCACGCCATTGAAACACGGAGAACCGGTCAGCCACGGTGATTTTTAGGGTTCCTTACCCAAAGGGTAAAACGGGACCCTAAATTACTAAGACTCCGCTGTCCGTCCGTCTGTCCGCCTGTCTGTCCCTCTGTCACCAGGCTGTATCTTTATTGAAATATATTGAAATTTTCATAGATGATGTATTTCTGTTACCGCTATAACAACAAATACGAAAAATCAGAATAAAATAAATATTTGAGGGGACTCCCGTAAACCATAAACGTGATTATTTTGCTCAATATTAAAAACGGCAACAGGTAGACGCTTGAAATATACATAGAATATTTAGTTATAGGTATAATCACTTTAAAAATAAATAATTAAAATAAAATAAATATTTAAGGGGGCTACCATACAAACAGACATGATTTTTTGCCGTTTTTATAGATATTGGTACGGAACCCTTCGTGCGCGAGTCCGACTCACGCTTGGCCGGTTTTAAATCACCGTAACTGCCACAAAATCGCCTGTTACTCAAATAACAGGATGGCTGAAAATTTGTAAAACATGTGTCAGAACATAGAAAAAACTTTCAGGTTTATTGTTTCAAGAGCTATAACAATAGGAGTAAAACCTCATGACCGAGTCATTCAAACGGAGGAAATTACGATATCGCCGTTATCTCGCTGAAAAAGCATCACTAAGGTCTGAAGTTTTTTGTAAAACCCAGACTTGAATTTGTCAAAACTAATAAAAATACAATAAAAAAACCCTAGGTTTATATTTCAGGGACTGTAGAACGGTATCGGTCCGTGGTACCTACGGTAGCTTTCGTTAGGGTGACGATGGCTTATTGTTTACAGAAAACTTTCCACTTATTGTATCAGAAATGTTATCTCAAGGCGCCGAGTTTCAATGGCACTTTGGCTTCAATGGAAATTGGGCTTTATTTCGCCGTGCGCGCCATTGAACCGCACGTAAGCAACAGTGGTCAGATCTCTGGCTTTTGAGTACCCGTAACGACTGTCAAAGGTTACGAACACATACTATCTGGAATGAACGTCTCATCGTACTCGGTATATTAACATGGTCTCCCATCCGCGGAGCTACCTTGACAACCTGCGCCCTATTTATTAAATTATTAAAAATTTACAAACATGTCGGAAAATCGCGACAATCTGACATCTTGCCGTTTAACTAAATAACTAAATAACATATTTTGAATTTCGAAGGTCTAAAAAAGTTATTTATTTATAATCATAATGGTTTACTGGCTGGTAAGTGGAGACTGCCGGCATTGCCTCGTTGTTTGGCAATGCTTAGCCTTTGGCCAAAGAAATAGCCAGCCCTTGAGTCAAGGGAAACGTCAACGAGCCTTTACGATATTTCTATAAAAAGGCTGTGAGCACACGGGCCCTACGGTCCAAGAGTTTCGACCCCAATCGGCTCGAAAATATAGTTATCACCGAGATATATTTACGTCGCTTGAGGTATTCCGCACCCTCAACAGTAGCCAGCACAACATTATGAACTGGGAAGATGGGATGGCGCGATACAATTTGCCATACTAAAGGACCAAATTCCAAGGAAACAATGCCATGCCGTCCGGTCATTTGCCATCGTCACGCATCAAGCCATCGGGTTTCAATATGGTTGGAACGCCAACGGTGACAAGGGCTCGTCGGATGATGTCTTATAAAAATCTTAAAACAAACAATCGTAGTTGCACTAGTGATTGATTCATCCTGTTACTATTTTTAGGGTTCCGTTGTCAACAAGGAACCCTTATAGTTTCGCCATGTCCGTCTGTCTGTCCGTCTGTCCGCGGTTTAGCTCAAAAACTATTGGTACTAGAAAGTTGTACCTTGGCATGAGTATACACGTTAATGACGCCGAAAAAGTGGCAAATAAAATTTTGAAAAAAAAAACAATTATTTAGGGTACCTCCCATACATGTAAAGTGGGATGATAATTTTTTTGCGATCTTCCCATAGTGTAGGATATCGTTGGATAGGTCTTTCAAAAATATTAGGGGTTTGGTAAGATCGTGTTTTGATTAAGTAAACCGTTCGTGACTTATCAAGCTTTAAAGTACCAATTTTCGTTAGAGTCAAGTGTCCCCCTCTCTATCAACTAAACGGTTGTAGTTAGAAATTCAAATGTCACGGCAGTAGTACCTATATATAACGAAATTTAAAGGAAAACTATCACACATAAGTGGGCTTTACAAGTTTACGAGTAATAGTCGACCAATTGTATTTGACTCGAAAATTTCGAACAACTCTATAGAAATGTCGATAGATGGCGCTAAGCGCTAGTTGTATCGTGCTAGTTTCTTGTGACGATTGAGTAGTGTAGCTCTGTGTCCGTATTTAAATTCAAAACACCGGCTATGACAAGTTTTATACAAATCTCTAAAAAATATTAAAACTTCCGTGCAAAATTGTCGGATCAGGTGAGGATTTGTATAGGCAGTCAAATTAGTTAGGTAGTCATGTTTGGCTTTTAGTTAGAGCATGGTACGAAACGATCAGTCAGCGAATACGACACGCACTTGGCTGTTATAAAAACTACGGAACCCTACACTGCGCGTGGCCCGACACGCACTTGACCGGTTTTTTTTTCTATTTTTCCTTATTTATCTTCATAAAACATTTTTTTTTACAAATATGTCAAAATTCGACATACTTGTCTCCACAATCCGACAATTGTCATCGCCAGTTGTCGCTGACAATTGTCAGAAATATTTTGATGTGGTTTTGTGACACATGTCGAATTTATTTAACGCGTTTTTACTTCATAAACATGTCACGATTTTGCCTGTTATTTTTTGATTTGTTTGTCAGTTTTATTAAACAGCCTAAGCGCGACAATTCTACAATTTTGTCACTTTCTGACATAATGTCGAATTGCCAGTGTTCAGGACTACAATTGGCCAGTGCAACGATACTGGTGTCTGAAACTGTCCACGGTACGTGGAGCTATAAACGTTGCTTACAATAAACAAGGTTACACAATAATCTACAGGCTCTGAGGCTTTATGAATACAAATAACAGGTCTAACCACTAACCTTCTGTGCTGGGTTCGCCAACTTCGACCTTCCCAAGGCCACGCCCCAAGTGTGGTATGTATGTAATATGAGGTGAGTAAGTGAAAGTGTGATGTAAGTCAAGTGTGTGGACGTTCACAAGGCGCCAGTCTCCAGATGGCGCGGTTCCAACAGCAATCACAGTACAACTCGTTTCCAGCAAAAGCGCGTGCCACGCGATGGCCACAACCGGCGTTAGATCCAAAAATATCCCGGGTTTTTCATCAAATGGGGATTACAACTTCAAACAATTGATAATTCGCGACCCAATTATCGGTTTCAAAACGCGATTCCAAACGATATTTCAATTACAATTACAATTACAAGAGGGTCCCTACGACCGGCATTTTCAACGGGGAAGCAAAATCTATCTGTCAAGTCAAAGTAATGTCAAGATCAAATTTCCCTATGTCAAAAGGGTGCGTTCGGAAACGCTCGGTACTAAACATCTACCCCCCCCGGACGGGCCTACCCGTCCGCTAATCAATTGGAAGTCTTGACAAGGTTGCAAATTTAATACAGCTTCAATGCGGCCAAATACCGTAGCTTGTTCCTCAAAGGTGAGAACGGTGTCTCCCAACAATCTCCGCCAGCGTCCCTTTGCCGCTTTCACCGCGGCCCCAAAAACACCCCCCCAATGGGGGGCAGGCTGGCGGGTCAAACAACCAAGTGACCCCTCGGCGGGCCAAACTATTACCAATGTCAACCTGGCTCTCATTAGGAAGGCGTGTACCTCCTTCAAATAGTTACTTGTACCCTTGTAATTCGTACCGCAATCAGAACTAATCAAAGGTAACCCACGGCGAGACACAAATCTTTCCAAAGTCGCCTCAAAGGCCTCTGTCGAGAGGGAGGTTACCAGCTCCAAATGCACTGCCTTGGTTGACAGGCAGACAAACACACAAATAAGCCTTACTATTACGAAGGGTGGACGTCTTCAACAAAAGGGGACCAACAAGTCCGTTACGACGCCAGCAAAGGGCCTCGCCTCATTGACGCGATCAGCCGACAAAATCCAAATTTCTCGCTGCAGAATGGCCAACAGCGCATTGCAACCGGCATGCGAGTTCTTAGTGTGACGATCAGTCACCAACAATTGAACCAAGTGGCCCTTCTTGGGCAACAAAAGGGGGTGACGGGCCCCATAAGGAAGGCTAGAGTGCCTCAACCGTCCTCCAACAGGGTTTCCCGAAGTGGCTCGTCCCTACCAAGTTCAGTTATAACAAGGGCAGGAGCACCAATTTTAGGGTACGGACAACTCACAAGGGTGATTTCAAACCAGGTCCTTCCCTCAACAGTGGTGTCAGCCGGTTCGCCAATTCCCCAAATCTTGCCTGAAAGGTCGTTCACCTTCAGGCCAACCTGTCCCGCTAACCAAGACGACAAAAGGCAACCCTGGACTCCCGTGTCCAAAATGACACAGACCACAATCGAGTCACCCAAGGGTCCCCAGACCTTAACCGAGGCCGTTGGCAACAAAACCGTCTTGATCGGGGGGTCCTTTAGCGGGCAGGCGTCAATCTCTTAGTGATGCCTGGGCGGCGACCGATCGCCGCTTCCAGGCTGCCTTCGTTCACGACGAGGCCAACAATCAAAATATTCGTCTGCGCGGTGTCCCGAGCCGCTCGCCATCACTGGAGGGGCATATCCCACCGGATGCCCGAATGGCGGAGGGCGCGACTCCAGCCGGGGACGTTCCGCCAACGGAGGGGAAAGGCAGCGGCGCCGACCCGGCCACTGCTGCCTAGCAGCCAATGCGCGTTCTCCCTGACGAGGGAAGACCAAATGGCGCTCGTGGGGCTCCCGTTCAACTTGCGCGGGGGGTGGAGTGCGGCGTACAGAATCGCGGGTCTCAGCCCGGTGCTCGTCTCCGGGGTACCCCTCCCTGCGCGAACCCTCCTCAGAAGATGGTCTGCTGGAGCGGTTCGCGTTGGCGCACAAAATCTCCAAGTGGGACCCCTTACAAATTCTACACGGGCGGGGGTCGGGGCAGTCCCGATGAAAGTGGGCCCCCAAGCACGAGAAGCACAAACGGCGTGCGTTGACAATGCGGCGGCGGGCACTTACGTGCAAATTCAAAAAGGCCGGGCAACGCGCCATGGCATGCCCTGTTGCCTTACAAAAGTCACAATGATGCGGACTCCGGGCGCCAGCAAAACGGGGGGCGGGGCGAACATCAACAGGCCCCCTAGCCCGAGGACTCCGGGCGCCAGCAAAACGGGGGGCGGGGCGATCATCAACAGGCCCCCTAGCCCGAGGACTCCGGGCGCCAGCAAAACGGGGGGCGGGGCGAACATCAACAGGCCCCATAGCCCGAGGACTCCGGGCGCCAGCAAAACGGGGGGCGGGGGGAACATCAACAGGCCCCCGAGCCCTAGTCCGTCCCTGGTCTCTGGGCTGAGAAGGTAGTGGGGGCGACCCCGTGGCGCCACGAGTGTTATCCGAAAACCGACACTCGTCTTCCAAAAATTTAAGGAGGTCGTCAAAGGGGGGAAGATGGGTGGCACTATCCCCACCATACTTCTGCTCAAAACGTGAGCAACTGCAGCACTATGTGCACCAACAAGTAGGACCAATGTTCTACCGGTAACTCCAGGCGTCTCAAAGCGTTGGTCGCTGAGACCAACGGGTTCAGCAAGTCAGTGCGCAACGTCGACGTGCTGTCAATGGTCGGTAGTCCCAAAATCTGGTCGATGTGCACATCAGCCAGGCAGCGCTTGTTCTGATACCGTCGGGAGAGAAGCTCCAGAGCGGTCGGGTAAGAGGAATCCGTCACCGGCAAGTGCTGCACCAAGGCTCTGGCTTCGCCCTCCAGGACAGACAATAAATAGGCCAGCTTCTGGGCAGGTCCGAGGTCCGAGCGTGCATCCACAAGACTTTTAAAAAGATTTAGGAAGCCCAGCCAGTGGTCCAAGCGACCGTCAAAATGTGGCAGCTCCAGGGTGGGCAGCCTACTCAATAGTCCAGGGCCTGCAACAACAGGGGTCTGCAGCTTGGCCGCATCAGGCACCCGACTCTTCAAAATTTCCCGCGCTCGTAGACATATGACATCCCCCAGGTGGACAATCTGGTCATAGTCACCCAAATCCTATCGCGGGCTGTCTGATCCATCACCCCCAAATCCACGTCCATGATGTACTCGTTGAAGCGTGTGAGCGCAGCATCAGCTAACTTGATCCTCTCAATCACTTGCCCATACCGAGCAAGGGTGAGCTCATCCAATTCTACACGCTCAACCGTTGCAGCTGCCGATGTGAACCATCTCAACTGTGAGGTCAATCCGGCAGCAGCCTCCCTGACTGCCCTTAATGAGGCCATTGCAACAACCAAATATTAATACAACAGGCTAAAATTAACTAAACAAACAACAATGACTTGTTAGCCGACCAAATAATTTCACCAAAATAAAACTCAAATTCAATTATTTCAAGTCCAAATCCGACCCTGTACTTATTCCAAGTATGAATCTAGCTTGCTAAGGATGGCTAGTTACAAAATAAATAACAATTGAATGTATAATACAATGCTGGATCAACCTCAAATAAATATCAATAAACACAACAATTGACTGTATAATATTGAGCCGAACAATCTCTATCAACACAGTCCAATAAGTACCACAAATGCAATACCCAATACACACAATTCAAGTCCTATTATGCTAGACTATGTGTAATTATTATTTAGATAACCTTTCAAACTCAGATCAATGACATTCAATTATTAATTGCAACAAATACCAAATTATGTACCAAAATACAACCTAATAATTCCCAATTTCACAAATAAATCTTACCTGTCAATGCAATAAAAGGGGCTACAGTACAAATTACAAATACAACTTCAATTGATTCAACTTCAATTAGATAGCCCGGATGACATGGTAATATATTCAAAACTTATTAAGTTATAAGTTGTGTTAAGTAATTGAACCAAAGCTACTTTCAACAATAGTCAAAACTTCCAATGTACTATGTGGATTTTATTATTAAAACCCACGCTCTGCTACCACTTTGTTCAGGACTACAATTGGCCAGTGCAACGATACTGGTGTCTGAAACTGTCCACGGTACGTGGAGCTATAAACGTTGCTTACAATAAACAAGGTTACACAATAATCTACAGGCTCTGAGGCTTTATGAATACAAATAACAGGTCTAACCACTAACCTTCTGTGCTGGGTTCGCCAACTTCGACCTTCCCAAGGCCACGCCCCAAGTGTGGTATGTATGTAATATGAGGTGAGTAAGTGAAAGTGTGATGTAAGTCAAGTGTGTGGACGTTCACAAGGCGCCAGTCTCCAGATGGCGCGGTTCCAACAGCAATCACAGTACAACTCGTTTCCAGCAAAAGCGCGTGCCACGCGATGGCCACAACCGGCGTTAGATCCAAAAATATCCCGGGTTTTTCATCAAATGGGGATTACAACTTCAAACAATTGATAATTCGCGACCCAATTATCGGTTTCAAAACGCGATTCCAAACGATATTTCAATTACAATTACAATTACAAGAGGGTCCCTACGACCGGCATTTTCAACGGGGAAGCAAAATCTATCTGTCAAGTCAAAGTAATGTCAAGATCAAATTTCCCTATGTCAAAAGGGTGCGTTCGGAAACGCTCGGTACTAAACAGCCAGCTTTATTAAATAGGGCCCAGCAGTCATAGTCCAGGCTAACAATTTTTCTAAATCCGTCAGGCATGTACAAGCCCGTGTTTGGTTAAAACATAAAAATAGTAGCACACAAAAAAAATCAATAAAAGCAAAGGCATAGACATTTTCTCTGGGTATTTTCTTTATTTACGAAATTTAATTTTTTTCGAAAAAGTCATAATCAAAACCGGAAAGTTTAGTAGGAAAAGGATGAGAAAAGATTTAAAGTAGCGTGTAGCAACGCGGGCTTCTTTATAACACGTTTCCAATTTGTAGGACTGAGTAGTCAGCCACTCGATAATAAACAAGCCGTGAAAATTTAGATTAGCCCTAAAAATATTATGATGTAAGAGTATTACGGCACCCCAATCTCTGAAGTCATATGAATCAATGACCTTGCTAAGTATTCCTTTCCAGCCTATAGCCTTTTCATTTATTTATGCAAGTGAATGACACGAGTAATTACCATGAATGCAACAATTAAAATTATGGCTACCCTTGACGGATTATGTCACGCACCTAATTAATAAATACAGCACCATGTAGCTAGGTACATACGATACGGACTGTACAATAGCATACAAAACATATCCAGCCTATGAAGTTTCCACTACGGGGACACAGACCTCTCTATGAGAGGCAATGGGCCAGAATCCACCATGCTGGCCCAATAACGGTTGGTGCATCAGTGACGTAACAGAAGAACAGACAGACAAAAATTCTGCATAACTGTAAGCACTTGAGAAAACACATTTATTTTGAAATCACATACCAGAATCAGAAAGAGAGAGAGATTTAAAGATTATCACATAGATTCTAAAGTCGCAATTTATAAGAACTCACGCTCACTTACTACCGTAAGTAGTTACTTAAAAATAATTAATCTATACTAATATTATAAAGCTGAAGAGTTTGTTTGTTTGTTTGTTTGCTTGAACGCGCTAATCTTCGAAATTACTGGGTGGATTTGGATGAAATTTGGTATGGAAATAGCTTGAAGCTTGAGGAAGGTTATAGGCTACTTTTTACCCGACTGCAAAAAAGGAGAGTTATGTTTTTACCGTGATAGAATCCACGGGAGCGAAGCCCCGCGTGGGTACTAGTTAATAATAATTACTTAAAATGTTTAATTTTATTGTTGTCAAGATTTCTCTCACTAGGCAAAGTTGTAACGTTACATTTTCCTGGGTAGACAGGGAAATGTAAGGTCGCAATAAGTTGCTTGCCTATTTAGGAGGAAGCACGCTTTTAAAAGGAATATACCTAGCAAGGGAAAGAAATCAAAGGGGAAAAAATATGAACAGGACTTATAAAAGAATTAATTAATTATATAAAATTTTGCTGAAGTCATGGAGCCCTAACAGAACTAGAGATGACGGATATCGGAGTTGATGCTAAACGAAGTTGATGGTTGAAGTAAAATGAAGAGGTCACGTCGAGGTGGCTGCAGGACAGCTGGCCTCAGTGTTCCTTCGGCAGTAGAGCTCGAAGAACGTCTGGCCTCGTCTTCCTTCCCTCTGGCCGTAGTAGTGGGACGGAAGAAAAGTCAGGCTTCGTTGATGCAGCAGTCGATGGTGATGGTGGAGAATTCGGAGGATGTCAGCATGTCTGGAGATCCGGGCCACGGATCGTATATTAAAAGATGACGATGACTTAATGGTGCGGATTCTGGGACTCCGAGATATTACCTCCCACCAACAAACAATGATTAGCTTAGCTTCTGCCCGGAACTTCGATCGCGTGAGGGTTTCGCCGCTTAAATCCCGATTTCTTGGGACATCCAGGATGTCAACTATCTACTTACTATTATCTACCAATTTCATTCTGATCTGTGCAGTATTTTTTGCGTGAAAGAGTAACAAACGTCCTTATCCATACATCTATAAATCCATCCTCACCAATTTTCGCATTTATAATATTAGTAAGAAATGTTTCATGTTTATTTGAATGTCTTTACAGTAATGGTACATTCTAACAAGCGAGGCTCAGAGGCATTCGTCGGCAACCTATCACATATCTACAAATACGAACAAGGTAATCTATGTACTATGTGCACATGCTCACCAAGTCACCACAGCGGGAACTTGACAAGTAAAAACACAATTAACACAGTACTTATACAAAAATTCAATGTGCTGCCAAATTGGGTCCGGCCATGAGGCAGGAAATATTTTTTTATTAAATTTATGTAATGAGAAAAAATATGTTTTCTTAGTGTGTAATCATGGCCGGGTACATACCGGCCCGTGGCGGAAAGGGGGCCTGACGAATGGACCCGTGGATACTCAATCTATAATACTTCTATTGATAGAGAGAGAAGATTTCGGTACCCTATACTGTGATCTTCTCTCTCTTTTTATCCGATGTACACAGGAGGCCTGGCTGCCCAGTTCTATTTATAATACCTCTATGCAAACAAAACGCCACCTTGGGTTCTGTGGCGGTGCATACACCAACCATACACACCCTGAGTGTGTTTGTTGACCAACCGCCTTTATAATGACACTAGCAGTCGCGCGAGGCTTCGCGAGATTTTATCTCGTTAAAAACAAAACCTACTTCTTTGCAGTTGGGTAAAATGCCTATGGCCTTCTTCAAGCTTCAAGCTACTTCCATACCAAATTTCATCCAAATCCACCCAGTACTTTCTAAGATTAGCGAGTTGAAACAAAGAGACTTTTCCACTTTATATATTCGTATCGTATAGATGAAATGACAGCTGTCACATTGCCACTACTCCTGTCTCTAAACTCAGGTGGTGCTTCCCACGCGGCTGGGGTCCTCTTGTCAACTATCTCCAACAAACCTGACGGCACCTTCGACCTGGCTGAGTTGGAGAGTCGGATCCGCGGCACTAATGTCCTTGAACCCATCACCTCTATGGTAGCTGTGGAAAATACGCACAATATCTGCGGTGGAAAGGTCAGTAAACCCTTGTATTTTTTTTCATAAAACGTCTCTACCTCTCTCCTTGATTGTCTTTACTTAAGTGTTTTAATATGTTTTGTAGCTGTTATACAGTATGTTAACTAACAGAGGGGGTTTCCGTTAACCCGCAATAGTATAGCATCCATACATGCCAAAAAAAATATTACCATTCGAAAACAAAATGTTTTTATTTTTTTAATATTAAAATATTCCCTGAAAATGTTAAATTGATACGTAAAAGAAACTCTCTGTACACGCGTACGCATTCATAAATAAATTGCGACGTTGCCGTCCTTCAAGTACGCGGGTACTTTTACGTATAAATTTAAAAAAAAATTGTGAATATTTTGAAATCGGTACAGCCGTTAAGACTGAAAAGACAATCGGGCAGACGGAGTGACTATTGCATTTATAATATTAGTGCATGGATAAGTAAGGATGTAGGTATTACTTGCTTGAGTGGAGCTCTATCGATACTTACTAGTATAAATGCGAAAGTTTAGATGTATGGATGGATGTTTGTTAGAACATTAGAACTTAAAACGGGATATTTACCATGAGTATTTATTGTTTCGAGTTTCTGATATTTCAGCACTGTTGCAAGCGCCATGATCACGGATGAACTGAAGACGTACGAGGGAGAAGATAGACCGATTCGTCTGCTCATTAACGTCCACTCGCAATAACTCCAGTTTATCCATGATCATGGCGCTTGGAACAGTGTTGAAATATCCGAAAATCGAAACAATAAATACTTAGGTACACATGGTAAATATCCTGTCTTATGTTCTAATGATACTATTAGTGACCCTGTTAGCTTTAAAACATACTAGATTGGATGTTTACTAGAAACACATATTTAAAAAATCCAGAAGTCCTAATAATAAAATAGAACACTTTTGCGATCACTCGTGTATCGGAATACCTGTCTGTTACAACCAATTTGCTGCAAATCCACTAGATTGAGTAAGTTCGAATTCGGTAATCATATAAGTTTTTTTGGTACAAATATACTCTCACACGTCTGCTAAACATTTTTCAAGCTAAGTATATTGGGGCTGGCTTCTAGTCTAACTGGATCCAGCTGAGTAAAGGAGTGACTGCCCAATGACTGCCTATCAGTTTTTCTGACTTCTGACTAACCGTAACGTCTGCCAAAGACGTACCAAATGACAGTCGGGAACCACAGCTTAACATGCTTTCCGAACGTGGCCCAAATATGGATAAACTATTAAAAAATATAATAAAAATATGTATTATAAATATTTATTTCACCATTCAGAGAAAAATTAGAAAGCTATAAAAATACCTGCGAGGGTCACTTATGTTCCTTTTTCATATTTTAAAAGAAAAAGTTTTTAATTTAAAAACAGAAAATACCTATCATCTAACCTTCGATCACAAACAACAGTACCTAGTGAAAAAATCTGTCATCTAGCTTCGGAGATAATTCGGAGGGGCAAAGTTGTCAATTATTAGTCTAATATTTTGTGAAATTACTTCAAATTGATAAATTAAAGTTTGGAATAAAAATATCCTGACAATAATAGATATAGTTTCAATATTAAAAAAAGTATTTTTTACTTTTGAAATTATAGGGGTTTCGTTATTCTTACATTTTAATGCTCTGTGACTCTACGCACCTAACCAACATAACAACTTGAAGATTGATAGTGTGAGGGATTCATGCAAAAAAGTTTTTTTTTTTTTTTAATTCAGCTAAATGTATGTTACAAATACCTGAAAAAAATTACTACTAACTGGTAACTAATTCAGTTGACTGAGTTTAAATCTAACAGCGCGGTATGTTTTTTAACACTATAGCTTAGCTGGATCAGTTCTGTAGATAAGGAGAAAATTAGTTGTGATAGACAGACGCATGAGTGATCCCAAAGAGTTCTGTTCCCGTAAAAAGATAAATATTACAATTTATATTTATGATAGTCATTAGGATGCATTCGTGCAGTGATTTGGTATAATTAGAAAATGATGCATACATATTTAGTTATTAATTGTGTGCCGCTACGCTCGGGCTTATGACCGAGCGTAGCGGCACACAATTAACCAGAAGAAACCAAAAGAACCAAAAGAACCAACGGCTAAGAGTTCCCCGAGACATGGAGGAATCTCGGTACCACCCATCCAATTATATAAGCTAACAGTTTTCACCTTAGTCATCACCATGTTCAAGAAGCACTTAACTCCATACTAATAAATGTTGTTAATAGGTGTATTCTAACACCATTTCATCACTTTCAAGTGCCCGTTACCATCACAATAAACATCAATAAATTCGTAATTTCAGGCCCTTCCACTGAAATTCCTGGATGACTTATCAGTCATCTGTAAGCGTCACAACTTACCCATCCACATGGACGGTGCCAGGCTGTTCAATGCCTGTGAATACCTGAAGGAGGAACCTAGCAGGGTTGTCAGGGATTGTGACAGCGTCTGCGTCTGCTTCAGCAAAGGATTGTCGGCTCCTGTGGGCTCGGCGCTCGTCGGCTCTTACCATTTTATTGACCAGTAAGTAATAAGGATTTTATATTACTAGTAGTTGCACCTGGGCTTCGCTCCCTTGGACCTTATCACGATAAAAACATAACCCTCCTTCTTATGCAGTCGGATAAAACCTAGTCTATAACCTTCAAGGCTTCAAGCTACTTCCATACCAAAGTTCATCCAAATCCACCTAGTAGTTTTGAAAATTAGCGCGTTTAAACAAACTATTGCCTAACGTTATTTTTCAACTTTAGTCTCATTCTTTTAAAGAGGTTTTTAGGCACGCGTCACGTATTTAGAATTATTATTAAAACTAGCTATGCCTGCGACTTTTTTTGCGTTGGAGGCAATGATATACTTTATAATATCATTGGTTGGAGGGTGTTCCCTGTAAATCCCGGTTTCGGGGAATTCTAGGATTACCTTATAAGGTCCAGTTGAAAACCAGCGTCACGCAATTTGCTGTTGTCAGGCATTTTGCTTAACTGGGCGTATTTGGCACTGGCGTGAGGCTTTTTGTGCCTTCAAAATGTATGTTCTTTCTTTTCTTATCTATCTTCCTGTGAAAGTTCCATTAAATCGGTTAATCTGTTTCTAGGATTAGCCTGGATAAACAGACTTACAAAAACTTTATAAAGGTTTGTTTGTGCTTTAGTATCGTGTAAATATTATTATTTATAAGCGCGTGGGAAACCTATTCACAGACAGACACTAATTACTTAATCTGCAATCGGTGGATCGAAAAAAGAACAAAGCGATTTTAAATTAATTTAATTAAAGAAAAAATACAAATAAAATATGTGAATCCAATTCGATGTCAGAATTTAGAATGCATCACTGATATACAAAAAACCCAAGATGCACACTCAACGTCTCAAAACCGTTCGCATAAAATGAGTGCTTAATTCAAAATTATGCGCTCATTTCAAACCATGGCACACTTAATTTCCTGTCCTGCGTGCCCTGTCAACTGCTCCCTGCAGGACTTGATGGAAGCTACCGACGCGCGACGGTGCCAAACATGTTGCCCAGTTCTGGGCTGACTCCATATTGCTATTTGCCATCAGACGCTAAGAAGAAGTAACCTACCCATCACGTGATTCCAGAGGTCGTCGCATGCGCAAGCTGCTGGGCGGCGGCATGCGGCAGGCGGGCGTGCTGGCCGCAGCCGCCATCGTGGCGCTGGACGAAGTGCTGCCGCTGCTCAAGCTCGACCATAAGCGGGCCAACATTATGGCTAAAGGTTGGTTCATTGAAATGAAATGAAATATTTATTTTGTAAAATGGTTATAAATAACACTTTTACACATCATGTTTTTTTGCGTGTTAAGTTTAGCTAGATGAGGCCGGTATTTCCTAACTGACTACTCTGAGAAGAAACACCGAAACAAACTCAGAGGTCATAGTCTCTTTTAAAGTCCAGACAATTTGTATTTTTATATGAGAAGCATGTAGGTTTATGTCTATGGTATTCTTTTGAGGAAATAACCACGCAAATTCGAGCGGACCTGACCAGACAGTGCAAGCATTTGTCAGTTATCGTGTAGCTCAACTTAAAACTTAAGGAGCTCAACAATTTGACAAAAAATACCAACGGACATTTGGGTAGGCCACACAAGTACTCAAACTGCTTGACATCATTAAATAAATTATAGTGAAAGTAAAAACAACGAAGAAAGAATAACCTACATCAGGGGTGTCAAACTCAATTTTGCAGAGGGCCAATATATTAGATTTAGAATGTGTAGGCGGGCCAGGTTCAAATGAATAAACTAAAACATACTTAATTATTTTAACATCTTTATTATTTAGCGTCGAGTGCAGTCTAAAATCTCTAAAAAACAAGATTCATTTATCTGTGATATATTGTGATCGCGGACCGTATAAAAATGGCCCGAAGGCCGGATACGGCCCACGGGCCGTATCTTTGACATGACTGACCTACATTGTCCTCACATTAACAATAATGAAATAGTTATATATAAAAAAAAAAACAAAAACAAAATAAATAGGTATATACAATACTAAAAGATTCAGAGAGGTGTCCCGGAATCCGTAGTGGTGCAGTTTCCTGATTAATGTCTCATGGGTAACACAGTCAAATGCCTTAGACAAATCGCAAAAAATGCCCATCGCATCGCACTTATCTTCCCATGCATTATCAAAGTGTCCTAAAAGTTCATCAGTTGTTGAACGACCCTATGTAAAACCAAATTGTTTATCATGTAGCAATTTGTGTTTATTAAAATATCTTTGCATCTGCATTAAAATAATTCTCTCAAAAATTTTACTGAAAGTGGGCAGTACAGAAATAGGTCTATAATTAGTAGGGTCAGATGTACTACCCGATTTAAATAGTGGGATTATTTTACTATATTTCATTAGATCAGGAAACTCACCGCAATCAATACAATTATTAAATACTAGTATTCTCGCGGGGCTTCGCTCCCGTGGATTCTATCACGGTAAAAACATAACTCTCCATTTTTGCAGTCGGGTAAAAAGTAGCCTATAACCTTCCTCAAGCTTCAAGCTACTTCCATACCAAATTTCATCCAAATCCACCCAGTACTTTCGAAGATTAGCGCGTTCAAGCAAACAAACAAACAAACTAACAAACTTTTCCGCTTTATAATATTAGTATAGATAACAGCTAATGTAGGAGCAATAATGTGTATAATTGTCTTAGTAACTTCAACAGAATTACTCCACAGGTCTGCAGGCTTTTTAATATTCAAAGAATTAAAAGTTTTAATGATGTCATTAGAAGTAACATATTGGAATTTTAACTCTGAACTACAAACTGGAACATTTTTTTAAAGTAATGTTTCTGTAGCAATGGGAGATGATTTTAGCGACTTGGTTGTCGATACGGGAATGTCAGTGAAAAAATTTTCAAATTCTGTGGCGACTTGCGAATCTAATGTTATTATATTATCGCCGTCCCCGGAGAACAAAATGATAACTACAAAAATGCAACTTTTCAGGAAAAATAAAAAACTTGTTTTCGTTGATTGCTCCTTAAATACTGGACGTAGACAGATGATTGACAGCTATAAAGAAGGTTATTTTTTGTTTGTTCTAAATATTTTAGTGAATTACGCCTAAGTATCAAAATAGAGATATTATTTCAAAAATAAGAAGTTAGTCTAAATTAATCATCATCTAAGTTGTATAAAGTCGAATATCATTTTATTCTCCGTACAGCCTGACCAGAATCAAATATTGTACTCTTCACTTATCATTTTATTCTACGGGTTTTTTGGAGCAAGTATAATATCGTCTTATTCTCGTAAATATTGTAAAAATGAAACTGATAAGAACTTTGAATTTGGCTTTCTAATTAAAAAATGACATGGTAAACACATATTATACGAAGCGACTGGGTGGTTTTGAACGAGAATAAAATGATAACTGCATTTATCATTACCTAGTCGAATATTTTTTCATAAGAATATAATTCTATGACTATTTGTCATACTTATAACAACTGGGAATAAATTTTGATAATATTATATTAACACTTTATTCTCGTAATTTAAGACTTGTTTTAAATCTTTGAATACTATTATAATATTTTGTAACTTCGTAAATACTTACCTGTATAAAAATTAGGAAAAAAATTGAGCTGATGTATTAGCACCCACAGATCCCAAAAATGACATACCACTAAAATTAAGATAATGGCTGTTATCATTTTATTCTCCGGGGACGGCGTTATAGTGAGGGTGTGATCACTATTTCGGTTGCAAGACCTTCCCGTTTCGCTTTTTATAATATCCCAAGTCGTTTTAATTACATTACTACTATTTTTAATTTAAATTTAATTTTAGAACTCAAGTAGCGAGACTGCAATATAACAGACTTTTTTAAATAATTTAGAGTAGTTCTTAACATATAAATTAAATTCTACCGAGTTAGTGTAAGTCCGCTCCTCATAGAGTTCATAAAGCCGATTTCTACTTTTATAAATACCAGTGGTGGCCCAATATCTGAAAGAAGTGTTACTATTTACTGAAGCAATTTTGGGAATAAATGTGTTATCGAATTGTTGGCAATATATTTTGAAAAATCATTATAATGTTTATTAGGGTCCTCATTAGTTAACAAACAGGGCATTTTATTTAAGAGTTTAGTTTTGAATGCTTCCAGGCGATATTTAGTTTTTGGATTTACAGTGATATTCTTTTTTTACATTTTATTGACTTTTTTTTGGTAAAGTATTTAATTGCCCACAATGATCATAGTCTATTACTTAAATGAATTATTTTTTTGTGAGTCGGTACAACATCAGTAAAAATATTATCTAAGCAAGTGGCACTAGTAGGAGTTATTCTAGTGGGCTCCATAAATAGGTTTACAAGATTGTATGATTGGAATAAACTAATAATGTTAGAGCTCAAACCAGAATTTTCTAATAAATTAACATTAAAATCACTACAAACAATGACATATTTACTCGAGTTACAGATTTTATGCAAAACATCATCCATTACTTTTTCAAAGCAATCGTATAATCCTGAAGGTGGTCTGTACACACTTAATATAATAAACTGCTCCAATTCAATACAGGCTATTTCAATAGATCGTTCAACAGAGAGGCTCACAATATCCATTCAGTTCTTGAATTTAAGATTATTACTTATTAAAATTAAAGAGCTACCATGTACCTAAGCATTTACTCTGTTGAAAGAACTACCAACCTGGTAATTATTATAATTGAAAATAAATTGATGGCTTTGAAGCCAATGTTCAGTTAGGCAAAGAATATCAATATTGTTAAAATTAAAAAAAAAAACTCTACTTCTTAATCTTTGTTTAAAAATCCTTGAATATTTTGATGTACCAGGTTAATAGTATTTATTGATTTTAAAACTATATTTGTGTCCTCTTTGCAGTTTAAAACTTCATTACTGCTAGAGATTCCCTCTGTTGTCAAAATTTCTAATTTAAATTCTCAGTAGTAAAATTTGAAAATGCAATGATTAATTTCAGTATTATTAGATACCCTAGATAGTACTGAATATTCACTTAACCTAGGATCAGTAAAATTATCAATAAATGAGTGTATATTGTATGCTAACAAAGTAGCCAATAAATATCGACTTTTTTGGGAAGATACATATATTCCCGAATCAAAAAAAAAATCTCTAACAAAATTGTTAGTATCAAAATACAATAAATGGTCACTATGACGGCATACTAACATATGCATCAAATTATTAAGGCTAATAATATATTCATTTGCTATATAAGTCAAATTATTAGAATAAGGCAATGCACATAAAATTAATTTGCCTAATTTTAATTTAAACAGGGTGCCAATACCATTAACAATGTCTTTTTTTGTCACATTAAGGCTATTTTCAAATAAAAGAATGACTGTGGTCTGCTCATTCTCATTCATTGAAAAACCAACTTACTCCCCTATACTTACTAAGTGTGCAGTAGCTAAGTGTTAAATACTGGTGGAGTCCATGTCCCCTGTGTGTGTGTGTGTGTAGTGTGGTCCCTAGGATGTGGTATTTCTTGCCAGGGTTGAGGGAATGTTCTAACGCGGTGTGATATCGCGGCCCCGGACCGCAACCGGAAACTGAAGAAAACGGGATGGGATTTTTTTTTATTCAGTAAGATTCTGATACTCCCTTACTCCCTTCCACTCCAACCAGAGCGGGAACAGTCATTTGATGATTTTCCCACCAAGAAAAAAGTGTGTGGACTTTCAGTATTCTTTGTCTGTTAATAAATTAACAAATAATAATATAAGTATCAATAAATATTTTCCATTCTGAAGAGGTTCTATTTATAACTTCTTTGACCTGTTTACCGTCATTTGTTCTATCCTAATAATGTCTGTGAAATCTTAATTGGCCTTCCTTCAATATTTTAAAACTATCTGTATCTGTAAATTTTCTGAAGTTACAAAATAAATCTGATTTGTGTTTGTACGTTTCAGTGATCGAAGGCCTGTTCCTGAAGACATTCACAGTGGACGTGGAAGGCCAGCACAGCAACATTATCCTCGTGAAGATACCAGAGCACAGTCCTGTGACAGCACAGAAGGTGGTCGCAAGACTTGCACAGGTCTGCCCGGCTGAGATACAGGTATGGCAGTTAGTTACCTACTAAGTTGCTTACACGACTATGCCTGCTACTTACAGCATGATTAAGTAACTTCGTACCGCTAAGGAGTGGAATTCCCTGCCGGAGTCTGTGTTTCCCGATAGCTATAACCTGGGGGTCTTTAAAGCCCGATTTACACTTCAACAAGTACAGTAGCGAGTTAACTTGCGTCATCGGCGAGTTAAGTTGTTATTGTAGTTTGAACGGCAAAAGCGAGTTAAGTAGTAGTACATTAACAACTTAATTCGCCAATGACGCAAGTTAACTCGCTACTGTACTTGTTGAAGTGTAAATCGGGCTTTAGTCGAGAGTGAATAGGTTACTTTTAGGTAAGCGTGTTCCATCTTCGACCACGTCATCACTTACCATCAGGTGAGATGGTGGTCAAACGCGAACCTATTGTCAATTAAAAATAGCGTCAATATCCTGTTATGGTGTCGGACTTGTGTTCGAGAGGTCGCAGTTTCGAACCCCAGCCATTACAAAGTTGTGTGTGTGGAATATTATTAGACACAAGCATAATTAACTTAGTTGGAGGGGTCAACAAGATTGCTAGTAATGTGAATTCTATCCACATTGCTAGTTCCATTAAAAAAAATGTGGTTGAAATAACATTTTCATTTGGTTTGGTGACTTTCAAAAGATTTTGCACCATTTGACCACCATCTGACCTGATACTAAGTGATGATGTGGTCGAAGATGGAACACGCTTCCCTAAAAGTAACCCATTCACTCTTGACTTAAAGATCCCTAGGTTATAGCTAAGAAAAGTACCTAATTACGACGCTTGTTAGAAAAATAACATAAGAAGTAAAATATTTAACCCACCCATGACACGTTCCACTTAGTGCCTAGATATGCTCGGTATAACTAAATTTGAGAAGTCGAGTCACACACGACAATATTAAAAATTACCCGTTCCAAAAACAATCATTAGACCATGAAAATTACGTCCATCTCATTCCAGGAATGACGAAACTTTGGTAGGTACTCTTTGCGCAAAGGACAACGTAAATCTTACGTCGATTTCATCTATACTTATAATAAATCTGTAGAGAGGTCAATTCTGTACATGAAATATATTTACAAAATAACTATCGGGGGGTGATTAGGGATCGATACTGATACCAAAAATGCAATCAGTAAAATTTTTGTCTGTCTGTCTGTCTGTCTGTATAACCGTTATAGAAACAAAAACTACTCGACGGATTTTAACGAAACTTGGTACAATTAATATTCATACTCCTGAGCAGGTTATAGTATACTTTTCATCACGCTACAATCAATAGGAGCAGAGCAGTGAAGGGAAATGTTGGGAAAACGGGAGAAGTTACTCCATTTTTTAAGCTTTCGTCGCGTGTGCAACCTTAATGGTTAAAGCTACACAGAAATCATTTATGACGGAAATGTTTTCCTTAAAATTATATAAAAAATATCCCACGACAGCATATATCTATCTTTTATGGTTGACTCACAATAACACGTGTAACTCCCGATAGCTTAGCAGTTCGAAGCTTTCTGATTATTATTCTGCTCCGAAATTTAAAACCACCACAACTTTGCAATGTAACTCGGCTAAAAGTAACCCAGTTGCAACAAAATATACTCGAGGCTCAAATTTTAACAGGTTGCGGTGCAGGAGAAACCGTCTTTATTCCCAGAATTCCCATAATACCAAATAATTTTCCATTCCAATTTAAAAGAACGCAATTCCCAGTATCGGTGTGTTATGCAATGACAATTAATAAGGCTCAAGGGCAGACTTTTCGTGTTGCTGGAGTAGATCTCGGTGTCAGTTGTTTCTCGCATGGTCAGTTGAACGTCGCTCTTTCCTGGGTTAGCATTTCTAGAAATCTTTATGTTCACGTGCCGGACGGGTCAACTTTCAACATAGTTTACCCGGAAGCTTTGCGCTGAAGTATTTTCGTTCTATAGGTACTTAAGCCTCATGTGAACGTGATCTAAACAATATTACCTGTATATTAACTTAATTACACACAAGGAGTTACACGCTGACGGAGTCGCGGGCATATCTATTAAGCGGTTCGGTATTGCGATATTTTTCAACAGTATTATAGATTGACATATTATATTTCCCTACTAAATTACGAAAGTTAATCTGTGTGTTACATCAAAATCACTGAACCGTGAGGAAGGACATAGGCTACTTTTTTTTTACGAAAAACGACGGAAACGTGGACGAAGTCGCGGGCAACAGCTATCTATGCTAATAATATAAGGCTGAAGAGTTGTTTGTTTGTTTGAACGCGATAATCTCAGGAACTACTGGTTCGAATTGAAAAAATATTTTTAATTAAATAGTCAATTTATAGAGAAAGGCTATAGACTATATATCATTACGCTAAGGCCAATAGGAGCGGAGCACCAATGAAGAATGCTTCAAAATCGGGGTTAAATTTAACGTTAGCCCAAAGTAACTATTCCACGCGGACGAAGTCGCGGGCAAAAGCTAGTCACAAATAAAATAAAATTTTATTTTTAACTAGCAGTCGCGTCTTCACTTCCGTTGAATCACGATAAAAACATAATCCTTCTTCTTTTGCAGTCAGGTAAAAAGTTCAAGCTACTTCCATACCAAATTTCATCCAAATCCACACAGCACTTTCGAAGATTAACGCGTTTAAACAAACATGCAAGCTTTTCCGCTTTATATATAATGTTACTTCTTATCTTACTAATTATTATAAATGCAAAAGCAAAAATTACTGAACGGATCTGAACGAAATTTGGTAAGTAAATAGTTGACATCCTGGAATAACATATAGGCTTACTTTTTATCCCGGAATTCCCACGGGATCGGCATTTACGCGGGAAAACACTCCCACGCGAACGAAGTCGCGGACAGTAGCTAGTACTGCATATTAGTATAGATGTAGTTTTAACTAAATTTTTATTTAATCAATATGAAAAATCCCATGCATGCATTATCAATAGGTACAGGCTGAATTAAACCGGTTTTACTGACATTTTTATTGAATTTTTACTTTCTATAGACAAATATCTAAATAACTATTTTGTACACCCATTTCATTGGTAGAACACAGATCTCGCCTAAACTGTACAATTGTTTTATAAGACGCATTATTTACCTGTTTTCACTAATAAATATTGATTGATTGACCGCGTACGGATAGAAACTGACTGACTATGCAACCCTAAAACCATTTTCCTCGGGTTTAAATCTATACTAATATTATAAAGCGGAATTTGTTTGTTTGTTTGTATGTTTTGCTTGAACGCGCTAATCTTCGAAAGTACTGGGTGGATTTGGATGAAATTTGGTATGGAAGTAGCTTGAAGCTTGAGGAAGGTTATAGGCTTTTTACGCGACTGCAAAAAAGGAAAGTTATGTTTTTACTGTGATAGAATACTGGGAGCGAAGCCCCGCGTGAGTACCTACTAGTAGTTCATAAATAGATAACCGAAAACTTCTTCACATTATTGATTCCATTAGTCTTCATGTTCTTCCACTGCAGCCCACTCATTTTAATGTGTCAGGTGTTGATACGTGGCTCGACTTGATTCTAACATCCACTCCTTCTTTGATTGCATCTCATGGCCAATGTCCTGCGCCTGGCTTTTCCCATCATGATCTCATTGTCCTCTCCTATATCTTAAAGCCACCAAAACCTCTCCCTAAAGTTCTGCACATGCGTTGTTATGCGCGCATGGATGTTGAGAAGCTGCTTAAGGATGCGTCAGAAATTGATTGGGGCCACCTTGCAGCAGCAAAGACCAATGACGACAAACTTGGTATCTTCAATCAGGCTGTCCTTGCCCTCTACGATGAACATGCTCCTGTTAGGAAGGATAAACTAAGGCGACTACCAGCTCCTTGGATGTCACCAGGGGTTCGTTTAGCGATGAGGTGCAGGGATCGGGCCTTTCGGAAGTATAAAAAGGATCGCAGTGAAGATAAAAAGAATGCCTACAAAGCTGCGAGGAATCGGTGTAATCAGGTGATACGCAACGCTAAACGCCGCCATATTCTTGAAAACATTTCAACTTCCTCACCTGCCGATATCTGGAAATTCCTTGGAACTCTCGGTATTGGTAGTTCATGTCATGTATATTTTCCTAAAGCGATCGTTTTGGATGATATCAACCGTCATTTTACTACAATTTGGCATTTGGACCCCCTTGTTTTGTCTCAGACGATTGATTTCATCACTTGTTTACCTGGTCCAATCATTGAACCATTTCAGTTTTCACCACCGACCTTGGATGAAATTAGAAAGAATATATTATCCATCAAATCCAAGGCTGTGGGTCACGATGAAATCAGTCGGGGTATGATTACCTTGATCCTAGACTGTCTTCTCCCACCAATTACCCACATCATCAATTATTCCCTGGATTCCGGAAAATTCCCATCCTTGTGGCGTATGGCCTATGTCCGTCCACTTCCTAAAATATCAAATCCTTCGCTACCTAACCATTTTCGACCTATATCCATCCTCCCTTTCCTGTCAAAAGTGCTCGAAGCCTGTGTTCACAAACAGTTTTCTGAGTTTGTTTACTGGAATAATCTTGTAAGCTCATTCCAGTCTGGATTTAGGCCCGGGCACAGTACATCCTCTGCTCTTCTTAAAGTGACTGGCGGCATTACAGAAGCTATGGAGGATACTAAAGTTATAGTATTCATTGATTTCTCCAATGCCTTTAACGCCGTCAGTCACGATATACTCCTAGCTATCCTCTCCCATCTTATGGTTTCTCCCGAGGCGCTGGAATGGTTCTCTTTTTATCTTCGGGGACGTCAGCAGTCGGTCCGCGTTGATGAGAGATCTTGAAATTGGCGTGGTCTGGATGCTAGTTGTTCCACAAGGCGGTATTCTTTCTCCATTATTATTCTCTGTCTTCATTAACTTTATAACTCACTGCCTTCGGTGTTCGTATCATCTTTACGCCGATGATCTACAATTATATACTGCTGTGCGGGTTGAAGGTTTGTCGGATGCTATAAGGGATGTAAACCGAGATTTGGATTCTATCAATGAATAGCTGGTCTGACAAATTTGGGGTGTCAGTAAACCCCTCAAAATGTCAGGCTATCATTATTGGTAGCTCACGCATGATGGGTAGAGTGGTGGCTAACTCTCTTCCACCTATTATTTTTAATGGTGCCGTCATTCCCATCAGCCCTAGTGTAAAAGATCTCGGTTTGTATCTTGACGAGACACGTGGTTGGCAAAATCAAGTTTCTAGTGTCAGCCAAAGGGCTAATAGCACTTAGCGTTCCTTCTATCGTCTGAGAAACATTTTGCCTATTAAGACGAAGACTAAGCTTGTGCAGACTTTAATTTTCCTATTATTCGACTTTGGTGACGTGTGCTACTTTGACCTGAATGCGGTCTTGCTCGATAAGCTTGATCGTATCCTCAATAACTGCATTCGGTTCATATTTAATTTAAGGAAATATGACCATGTCTCAAGTTTCAGATCTGAGCTTAAATGGATGACCATTCGCCAGAGGAGAACTTTGCGCGCTTTGACAACGCTTTTCTCTTTACTCAACTCTCCCAGCCCTCCTTCTTATCTAATGCCTCGCTTTCAATTTCTATGTTCTTCACACAATAAGAATCTACGTTCATCCAATAATCTTCTCTTACTCTGTCCTCCTCATACTTCTGACTTTGTTCATTCTTCTTTTCATATCCAGTCGATTCTCCTCTGGAATGCATTTTCTCTCGAGATCAGAACGGCTGACAGTCGCTATGCATTTAAAAAGAAATTGCGGATCTATTTTCTACACCAATAAGCAGAATTTCAACATTTGGTTTTGATTTACTTCTTCATTTTCATATATTTGTATGTATTTATATAAGGTTTTATTCATATATATTATTTATGTAGATTTCTATTTTTTATGATACTAGGGTTTTTGTGTTATTACTATTATTATACATATATTTATTCTAATTTTACTTTTCACGTTCATATTGCACCTCCCACTCTATCTCTTCACCACTCATGGTTGACTGGTAGAGAATGCCTACGGCATAAAGTCCGCCTTTGGACCTATGTGCATAAAGTGTAAATAAATAAATAAATAGATAGATTCATTTATTTGCTAGAAATATGGTACTTTACAGAAATTATAACAGATACACAATAGTTCTACATATTCCGTCTACTAAATAAATCAGCATATAATTGCAAATAATTCGGCATGCATATAAACTTATGGAACAGTTCTAAACGTGAACACTGGAAAGAATATCTTTACTGCCATGAAATTTTTGTAGCAACGTGTAGATACCCCCACACGTATATAGGTCTGATGATTTTTTTTTCCATGTGTGTAAAAGGGAATCACCCTAATTTTTATAAAACCACATTTTGCATTTTCTCCTCAGGGTGACTGCAAAACTCCCAACGATGAAGGCGTAATACTGAAAGCGATATACTTCAACAGCAAGACAGTGCGCTTCACCGTCCACCGTGAGATCTCCGACGAGGACCTGTGGCTGGCCATCATGAAGATCACCTACGTTTTCAAGGAGTTGGACGCTGCTGCGAACGCATAAGATCTAGAAATATAGGAGTACCAGCAGTCGGGGCTTCGCTCTCGTGGACTTTAGCATGATAAAAACATAAATCTCCTTTTTTGCAGTCGGGTAAAAAGTAGCCTATAATCTTCCTCAAGCTTTAATCTACTTCCATACCAAATTTCACCCAAATCCACCCAGCACTTTCGAAAATTAGCGCGTTCAAACAAACTTTACCGTTTTATAATATTAGTATAGATGTACCGACTTCCTTTAATGAGTTACAGACCAAGATAAACTAGACTTTAAAAAACCACATTATTTTATTTACAGAGTTAAATCGTTAAACTGTTATTATATTGAGGAACAAATATGAGATATACGTACATTTAAATGTATTATTTTATTTACTAATGTTATAATGCTGTTTGCTGTCATTAATGAATATTATGCCACTATAGACAGAGATGGACTACTGACATTCAGCGCGACCAAAGGTCGTCGCATTATTTTCTATCTCTTATTATTGATATATTTGTAAGTGTTGTGTCCTATGACAAAATGAATATATATAAATAAATAAATAATTAATGTTTGTATTCGATTGGTTTGATTTAACATGAACAATGTCCCTGAAATTAATAAAATGGTGGTACACGATACTCCGTACGAATCATCACCATTGATTTGATTCCAAACTCTGAGTACCTAATTCCTCGTGGTTTTCGAAACCAAGCGACGCTATGAAGTTTAAATACTCCGCCATAAGTGAACAACCGACTAGAATTTTTGTATCAGATACACGGAGCCCAGTAGACCCTCACCAGAAACTGTGTGGATAGAGCTTCAGACTGATGTTAAGTTGTACACATTCTAGCACATTCTTGTATCTATTATAAACAATGTCTGGTACACAACACACAAGAGGATAATTCTACTGTTCGTCTCGTTCCAAACTCTGAGCAGTTCCTCGTGGTTTTCGTAACCGTGCGACGCTATGGCGTCGCACGGTTACGAAAACCACGAGTTCACTTACGCGGGCTATTTGAACGTCATAACGTTCAAATAGCCCGCGTAAGTGAACTCCTTGTAGAAGCGGAAGTCTGGACAATGTCGCGGCGTGATGTCTACCTTCTTCGCCACTATGCCCAAGTAGATGTCATCGAACCGGAAGTGTTTGACGAATAAATGATGGTTGGCAATATATAAAATCGAATGAAATATCTTCTGATGATACAAAAAAACTAAATTTATAAAATGTTTTGAAGTCTTGGATGAGGCCGGACTTTATTAATGTATGGTCAGTCTTTTCCAAACGCCATCGGAAAACATATATTGTGGAAGGTTGGAATTTCCAAATAAATGGGCTAATTAAAAAAATCCAACCTTGCTACAAATTTTACACATTTTGAAAGATGATGATCATCTTGCAAAAAAGTCGCTCGTTTTACGTTTTAAAAATAAAATTAAGATATAGTTTGTTTACATTATATGCCTAGTTTATTTGCCGAACTAAATGGGTACATAATATTTAAGTTTCAGTAGTTCGGTCTACCGGACAAACAACCGAACTACTGCTACTAGAGGAAAAAAACAGTCAATTCAAATATTCCGAATAATATCACTTTAAAAATAATTATATTATGATAGCTGTCGACATTTTCAGAATTCAGTCACAACCAGTCACTCAGTATTATAAAAAATTGAGACCAGAGTCTGTATAAGAAAATGTAAATTTTTAAGTTATATTGCTGTACTTTCGTAGCGTGAATCTGGCATTCACATAGTAATAGGCCTTCTGACTGGGTCGAGATGCACCACAACAACACAGTGAGGGTAAATAGATACAGGATGCCTCGAGTTTTTATTCTAGGAAAAGACTATGTTCCTTTAGGTACTTACCCTTTTTAGACAAAAAATTGAAAGTATCATTAGAACTTAAAACGAGAGAAAATCGGAAACTCAAAACAAAAAATACACATGGTATAAATATCCCGTTTTAAGATCTAATGATGCTGTTAGTGACCATGTTAGCTTAAAAACTTATAAAAAATTGAAATAATTTAAAAACATAATTTGCCAGTCTGAATTTGATCTCACTCGTAAGTCTAGGCTGTTAACACTGGGCTACAACTACTCTTGTTGTAGGTATTTTTATACATGTTTTCGATGTCATTATGACTGACAGATTAGTAACTATATATTTATAAACAAAAAAAGGAAAATTGACAGATCCTTAACTTAAAGATGAATCGCAACTAAGTACAACACACATAGTAAACAAATGAAGAGTTTAACTCTAGTATCCAAAAATAATAATTAGAAGTAATTTGCTAATCACTGTACCACGTCCTAAAATAACGATAAGATTAGAAGCGATCAACGCGATTAGACGAATCACAGGCGACACTGTGACCTTCTTGTGTTCGAGCACATCACTCACAATGCTTCTAATGTCCACGTTCAGAGGGTAGTCGAAGTAGCCTTCGAAACTTTTGGTGTGTAGATAGTCACTAACACCAAAGAAATCGTATATGTACACAAACACACACGCTCTTGCGATATATTTTAAGTGTATTCATTTCATTGTATAGATTCAAATGCCATGTTCCATGAACATGATTTCCACCACGGATGCCGTGTTTACGTTAACTATTGGTCCGATATTAATTGTGAATATTTACGAGAAAATCATATTCAACAAACTATCAATTATTGATAAACTAATCATAATTAACTGTACTTCAACTAATCATTTTAACGATGACATGAAAGCAAAAGATAACTGCATGTGGTTACCAAAACAAAGCTAGTATTTTCGGCTTCCCTGTAGGTGAATTAAATACAAATAATTACAACTGTTCTAGTTCCATTTAATTTATTCATAGTCTTCTTCAGATCGATGACAGGACTAAGTGAGCTGCAAATATACTCACATTTATAAACATTTTGGAAACTTATGAGGAATACCAAGAATTTGCGACAGTTTTAAACAAATGCATATATCTATTTAGTAGTATATAGTAGTAATATAAATAAGCTAGCTTTTCCACTAAACAGTGGAAAAGCTAGCTTATTTACAGTGATACACTCTCGAGCATCCAAATGGACTCAACCTATTTGCATTTATAAACATCATACGTGGTATAAAAGCTTAGGAACCTCATCTTTACAGTTCGGTTAGCATTAATTTTAAACATAATGAACGATTATTAATAATTTTATCATGGTGCCAATTTAGGTTGACTCGGTTGCTCGCGAGTGTATAAGAGTAAAACTTAATATGCTAGAGTACATAATATTACTTGTACTTCTCCATTGGCAACAAATCTCAAATCTGTTGAACATTCCTTTTGTTTTTGATCTTAAAAAATATTTAGAAAAAAAATCATTAAAGGTGTAAAAAAAAAGAATTCTTATCCTAAAGGTATCAATCAATCACTACAGAAAATGAGAAAAATATAACAATACATTGTGAGGAAAATAATAGTTGCACAATTTTGAAGTTAGAAGTAACTTCAAAATTACGACGATTGTGTAGTGTGTCGTCGTTTGAATGCACCAGTGGCGCTTCTGTGAAAAATACAGTCTATTCAAATATTCCAAAGCTGGGTTTACAAATTAATATATCTAATAATATCTCTTTAAAAATAATTACATTACGATGGCTGTCGACATTTTCAGAATTCAGTCACAAGGCTGTCTCCGAATGGGGCGATGCCAACTTGGTCAAGTTTAATGCAGCTAAGACCCAGGCGTGTCTCTTCTCCGCAAAAAGGAGTCAATTCGAACCGGCTCCTACTTTCCGAGATGTAACCGTGCCGATAACCGATCGTATCGAGCTTCTGACATACGGATGGACGGACGGACGGACAGACAGATAGACATACAGACATGACGAAACTATAAGGGTTTCGTTTTTTGACATTCGGCTACGGAACCCTAAAAAGCGCACATAAGTAGGTATATCATTGGAGCAACTCATTCCTAAGCCTTTTAGTCTTATCTTACTTCTTACTATCTTACTTCTTACTAATATTATAAATGCAAAAGTTTGTGAGGATGGATGGATGTTTGTTACTCTTTCACGCAAAAACTACTGAACGGATCTGAATGAAATTTGGTAAGTAGATAGTTGACATCCTGGAATAACACACAGGCTACTTTTTATCCAGAAATTCCCACGGGATCGGGATTTGCGCGGGAAAAGCTTCCCACGCGTACGAAGTCGCGGGCGGAAGCTAGTCCTAAATATAATCTTTGACTGTGTAAAAAGCTTTCTGACATAGCTTACGTTTTATAAATAATTTGAATTTAATCTCTTCTCCGCAAAAAAGAGCCAATTCGAACCGGCTCCTACTTTCCGTGGTGTAACCGTGCCGATAACCGATCGTATTGAGCTTCTTGGGGTGACTTTAACTTCCACACTCAATTTTGGCCCGTATATCGAGGCTAAGGCTCAATTAGCATCAAAAAAGTTGGGAATACTAGCAAAGGTGAGACGGTACTTCACACCCGAACAGCTGCTCAATCTCTATCAAGCCCAGGTTCGGTCGTGTATGTAGTACTGCTCTCATCTTTGGGATGGATCTGCCAAGTACCAGCTGGATGCGCTTGAGTCTATTGAGAAACGGACTAAAAGACTCATTGGCAACGATACACTGGTCGAATCAAAGCTCCAGAGCCTTGAACATCGATGAGTTGCTAGTCTATCGGTTTTCTATCGGTTATAGTTCGGGGAGTGTGCGATGGAATTACACAATCTTATTTCGCCAAGCCCGTTCCATCATCGGACTACAAGACAAACGGCGAAGCGCCATCCTTAAATTGTGGACATCCCACCTATACGCACTAAACGTTTTGGGAATACCTTCATTGTGCGTACGGCTAAGGAGTGGAATTACCTGCCGGAGTCTGTGTTTCCCGATAGCTATATAACCTAGGGGTCTTTAAGTCAAGAGTGAATAGGTTACTTTTAGGTAAGCGTGCTTCATCTTCGACCACATCATCACTTACCATCAGGTGAGATGGTGGTCAAACGCGAGCCTATTATCAATAAAAAAAACAACCAAGATACTCAGTGTTATAAAACATTGAGAACAGAGTATGTATAGAAAGTGTATATTTTAAGTTATATTGCTGTAGGTACTTTCGTAGCCTAAAATCTGGCATTCACATAGTAAGTAATAGATGATGCACCACAACAACACAGTGAGGGTAAACAGATACACGATGCCTCGAATTTTTATTCTAGGAAAAGACTATGTTCCTTTAGGTACTGTTTTGAGACAAAAATTTGAAATAATTTAAAAACGTAATTTGCCAATCTGGATTTGATATCACGACCTAGTACTCGTAAGTCTAGGCTGTTAACACTGGGCTACAACTACTCTTGTTGTATTTTTATACATCTTTTCGATGTCATTATGACTGATAGATTAGTAACTATTTATTTATAAACAAAAAAAGGAAAATTGACAGGTTTCGTTAAGATGCTGTCGTACTCTTACCGCATAATGTGCGGTGCAACCGTCGTTTTGAAGTCGTTTTCACGCACTTCGGGGGGTACGTCCTCCAACAACACAGGCAAATCATTTTGTAAAAAATTCAAATAAGTTTCTCCAGTCAGAGTCAGTGGTAGTTCAAATGGTCCAACAATTTGATCGTTTATATAAATTAATTTTGAACTGGTGTTGTGATCGATCTTGTCTTATTAAATTCGGGTTTTCCATTTGCCAGTTATGAAGGTTGTGTTGTCCATTTCCCTGGCACGAGTCCACAATATTTTAATATTTTGTTGCAAAAATTTTGTTCCTCTCTTATTCTTCTTAACATTGTTCTACAAAATGCTCGTAGTAATGAATAATCTCTCGGAAGTAAAGTTTGAACTCGCTGAAAGTGGTACGGGTATAATTCGTGTCGTTTTAATATGCGATATACCGTTTTGGTTGATATACCAGTACGACGCGATTACACACGAACTTCGTTCACTATGTCCAAAACTTCTTCATCATTGCTGATACGCGGTCTTCCCTCACTCGCACCGCCCACACCGCTGCCGGGTATTCTGCCTTCAGAGTATGCATTGTGTACTCGAATAAAAATTCGGTAATCGGGGTGGCGATTGTTTGGATATCTCTCCCGATAAAGTGCAGCAGCTTGGCTAGCATTACCTCTACATTCACCATAAATGTAGTGCGTAGATAGATAGATAGATAGAATATACTTTATTGTACACCAAAATTTAAACACACCTATTTAACAATATTGCTTATTCTATGGTAACAATGGCGGTCTTATCGCTGAAAGCGATATCTTCCAGACAACCTTTGGAAGGACTTTAAAAACTTTAATTAAAGTGGGGAGGGCTAAATTAGTGTACTAACTACATTACTCATAAAAACAGAGAAACAAAAATTCTTTAAATATGAAAATAAATAAATGTATATGCAAATATACATATATACATATAAATACAATGTAATACATAGGTAATTAAATAATACAATACATATAATGTGTTCTTTAACATCAAGTGCAGAGAAAACAAAAGAATAGTCATAAATTGAAATGAAAATAATTAGCAACCGAGCTTTTAAAAGTAGCCAGTGACTGAGCTTGTCTTACTGACACCGGCAATGCATTCCACAAACGAATAGCTTGCACCGTAAACGATGAGCCATAGAATTTAGTGAAATGTTCAGGCATTGAAAGTCTCAAATTCTCCGATGATCTCAAATCTCTTACATGTGTGTCATGAAGGAACTTAAAGCGTTCTTTGAGATAAAACGGGGTTGTAGGATTGAAGAGAATACTGTAAAGTAATGATAAAATATGTGCATTCCGGCGAAGGCGGATCGGCAGCCACTTGAGTTTAATGCGAAATTCAGAAACATGATCATATTTGCGCAAACCAAATATGAATCTGATACAAAAATTTTGGAGTCGTTCAAGCTTATCTAGCTGCACTTCAGTAAGATCTGGATAACTTGCATCAGCATAGTCGAGAACAGGGAGAAGAAGGGATTGGCAAGCGCAATTTTAGTGGCAGTCGGCAGGAAATTGCGCAATCTGCGTAAAGACCCCGCAGAGGCAAACAGTTTGCGGCTTACTTCTTGCAACTGGGGAACCCAAGACAAATCCCTATCAATATAAATACCTAGGTCTTTTACTGAGTCACAGTAAGGTATAGCAGCTCCATCAAAAACGATTTGAGGAAGGGTCGCCCAGTTAATTTTGGAACGTAGCCTAGGGCTGCCAACAATAATGACTTGAGTCTTCACAGGATTAACCCTCAAACCATGATTCAAACTCCAATCAGAAATACGCGCTAAGTCTTTATTCACAATCTTCACCGCCTCAGACAGTTCTTCAACGGGAGCTTGCGAATAAATTTGCAGATCGTCAGCATAAAGGTGATAGGATGAGAAAAGATTATTTGAAATAGAATTTATAAATATGGCGAAAAGAAGAGGAGAGAGAACGCCCCCCTGTGGTACGCCAGCAGTAGTATTGCACCATGAAGATGATGTACCTTCAATGCAAATACGTTGTCGGCGGCCACACAGGTAACTACGAAACCAATAAATTGCTGTTGGAGATATGTTAAGAGAGCAGAGTATACCGAGCAGGACATCAAAATCGACAGTGTTAAAGGCGTTGCTGAAGTCCAGTAACGAAAGGACAGTCAACTTCCTATTATCCATACCTGATCTGATATCGTCAGTAATTTTAACTAGAGCTGTGGTAGTGCTATGTCCTGAACGAAACCCGGATTGGTACAAATTTAGGAGTTGGTTATTACAAAGGAGGCACTAAGTTGATTGTGGATAAGGCGTTCGAGGACTTTGGATAGGAACGGTAATATGGAAATAGGGCGGAAATCAGAGAAAGAAACAGGATTAGACTTTTTAGGGAGAGGAGTTATCTGAGCTTCTTTCCACAAAGATGGGAAAACACCTGAGGATAAGGAATAATTGAGGACATGGCAAATGACAGGAAGAATTTCGTCCAGGACAGGGAGTACGGCTTACGGCTAATACAGTCATTACCCACGGCATTTGACGTTATAGATAGCATGCTCTTCTTAACATCACAACTGGTAAATTTATTAAAAATAAAAGGAGAATAATTGGGAGTGGGAAGAGAAGAAAGATTATTTAGAGTATTGGTTTTAACAGCACCTTTAAAGCTACAAGAGGTGGAAAAATGTTGATTGAGCGATTCAAGGTCTATATCTTTAGGAATAGACTCTTGACGTGACTTCCCAATTCCCATAGATCTAAGAAATTTCCAGACTTTAGCTGGATCACCGTTTTCAATGGACTTATGAATGTGGCGGCGTTGGGCATCCCTACAAACCAAGTTGCTGCGATTTCGGATAGCGACGTATTTTTCTCGACTTTCTCGACTAGGTCTGCACTTGAATTTAGACTTTGCTGCTGCCTTTCTTTGTAAAATTACTTTCACGTCATCTGTTAGCCACGGAGCAGGTAGATGCTTAATCTTTACCAAACGAACAGGTACATGCACGTCATAAAGCTTGTTAAGATTGGAATTGAGGAGGTTCACTTTGTCATCAATCGACTCTGCATGAACAAGATCAGACCAGTCAATATTGCTACCATCTTCCCGAAGACTTTCCAAGATCATTCCACCAAAACTGTGCTGAAGAATACTTTTGGGTTTTGACTTAGGAGGGCGAATTTTGTAGGAAACGTAAATTAAGTCATGGTAGGAGAAAGCGTCGGCTGAACATTGCCCATGCTTAGCGACGTGTTGTGTAGAAGAAACAAAAATGAGGTCAAGAAGCGAAGGAGTACAGTTAGGAAAATTATGAGTTGCGCTTAATGGAAGAAGAGATAAATTGCAAGATTGGGAGACAGATTGGAGTGCGGAAGAGCGTGAATCATTCTTGAGAAGGCAAGTGTTGAAATCTCCCATAACAATCGTATGCCTGTAAGATGGCGCAAGGTTGACTAGAAGACTCTCAAAAGAAGAAAAATAATCGATACGCAGAGAAGGACAATAATAAACACCCAGCAAAACCTTCAAATGGTGTAATTCAAGTTCTAAAAAGAGATGCTCGCCAGCATTCGACGGTGGCGGCTGTGATGAATCGTCAATAATGGAAAAAGGAATATTTGCACGCAAATAGATAGCAACACCACCACCCCCGCTGCTTGTGCGGTCATTCCTTATTAGTTTGAATCCGGGCAAGGACCCAGGTAGGAAGGAGACGTCCAGTGACCTTACTGCGAACTTCCATATTTACGTCAATTGTACGTCACATACGTCACAGACCAATATGACACGTCTAAATGACGTTAGTTTTACGACGTAATAAAAACGTCAAAAATAGTCCCATAAATTGACGTCATTTTTAACTTCACAGACGTAGCGGTCCAATAAAAAACGTGATAGGGACGTCTTCGTTTAAATATTAAAAGACGTCATAATTGTTCATATTATCTAAGTTTGAATGGCGTCTGTTTTACGTCACTAATAAATACCATGTTTATCATGATGACTGCAGTAATGTGGACCTACTAGGTAGGTACTAAACTTTGCATTATGTAGCGGGACTCTATACAAACAAGAAAAAATAAAAACAGAAAAAAAATAGTTTCGCATTCTTTTCTGTTTGGATGTAGCTGGAAGGGTCACGGTTTAAGTAAGTTATATCGGGTTAGAAGCCATGTCTACATCTTCTATGGGGTTAAGGTGATTTTCGAAACGATAGATGATAGTACGGTGGCCAGCGCATGAAGTTAAATCAAACTGTTAAATTTCTCCAAATGATTTTAAACCTTAAATCGTTACACGTTAAGTTCAAAATTGATTGCAAAAATTTGACAGTTTGTGGTATTTCTTTGTAAAAATATTTGGCCCTATAGCTGAGTGGTCTGGATGTGGTGGTGGCTCTGGATGCTAAGGTGATCCTTGTTTTTATTGAATCATCGTGTTGGGAGCCACCAGACTAAAATATGCCTTGACTGTCCCGAGGACAGTCAAGGCATATTTTAGACCCGGGGACCCAAGGAAAAGATCGTGACATACCCGACCTAATCATAATGGTGGATACTTACTAAAGTACTGTATAGATGGTCTGACTCTTTATTTTAGTCGGTTATTAAATTCCCTACATTTCGACATGGTACCAACGAGTCCTACGACAACCCTAGAAGTTCTTAATCTGTGAATTAAAAAATATTTTTCACTCACTTGGTGGATACTCCAGCTCCAGGGTAGCCCGCGAAATTCAATTTTTTTTTAGTTTTTTTAACGACTGTTTAATTGATAAATACGTTCCTCGACCTTTATGAACTTGGTACTTGGAATTGCATGATGATTATAACTCTGTAACTGCATACGTCTTACAGCCGCGAATCATATTTTAATCAATATACAACCTAGCACTGGCCTGCAAATTGCAAATAACGTAAGAAAATTTGAATTTCGCGGGCTGTCCTGACGCTTTTACCTAGTTTGAACGCATCACTGTTGGCTGGTGTTGTCCCGCCCGTGCTTTTTTTCATTTAGATTCCAGTGTTGCCAACTCAGTAGATTTTCCACTAGTTCTGGTGGTTTAGACTATTCTATTAGCAAATAAATATTGGATTTAGTGACTAGTGAATTTTTCTAGTGACTGATTGCTTCAGTTAGTGGTACATATGGTATCACAACAACCATCAACAACTAGTACGTTTTCAAAAATACTCTGCGACATTTGTTATATCTTTATTGGTTTTACCGCACTCTAACGCTGATGTAGAGCGTTTGTTTAGCATGATGAACGTTGTCAAGACTAAACAGAGAAACCGGATGAAGATAAAGCTCTATCTTCAATTGTCACAATTCGTGCTGGTTTAGAACGTGAAAGCAAATGCTGCAATAACAATATATTACCAAATAGTGTAGTGCAAAAAAATGGAAATTACGGAGATATTTATTTCTCAAAAGAATTACAAATTCACTTACAGAGAAAAACAAAAGGATTGCAATGTTATCTGCCAGTAAGCGTAGATAAAAGACAGACAAGCAAATAAAATGTATCTTAAAACAATACCATTGGGATAATACTTCGACTTAGCATCGTTTTAGCCAGTAAGTAAGTACAAAATTATCAAATTAAAGAAGGTAAGTTTACACACAAGAAACAAAGAAACAACACAAAAGTTTGAGCGATGAGGGTAGGGTGCAATTAAATAGTTAATTGTTGCGTGTTTACTAAGGCCTACGACACAGTGCAGAACATAAAGCGATTCATTAAAATGTTTTTGGTTAATACTTGTACTTATTCCATCTTTATTTATTTAATATTAAATTTGTTTGTATTTTATGTTTTTAAACATGTATACACATTTTTTTTTTTTAATTTGCAGTGAATTATCTTTATATATTTTTTTAAAGTTTTCTTGTATACGTATGATGATTTGATCTCTTTTATATCTTTAGGTAGTTTGCTAAAGAAGTTGGCTCCTTCGTACATAATATTTCTCTTTCCATACTTAGTCCTAGGCTGGAAATTAGGAATTAGGAAATCTATTCTTCACTAACTGAAAATGCAAATGAAAGCGACTCTTCTGGAGATGATCAACGTTATTAGGCAGCTCTATTTTGTGATTACAAAAATAAATCCTTATTTCTTTTTACAATATTGTTGTTTTATTTCCAAATAACATTTAAGGGTATGAGCACTTAGCCCGGAATTGGTTGAGTTGAATTAATGGTTTTCTGGTGGTTTGCGAGACCGGTAAGCACAGAACATAGATAATATACTCTAGCGAGCCGGTAAGCTTAGTGGTTTACTCACACGAACTCACATTTGGTGGGTTCGTAAAAATAAAGTTGGCAACACTAATTTAGACATTGTACAATGGATGGTGAATTATTTATTACTTATTGAAATCCAATATTACTGTAAGTATGTTTTCGATTATCCAATTCGACGAATCTGACGGTGGCAGTGAATCCATTGTACTTAACAAATGGCTTACGCCACGGCGCCGCGAAGTACATTGGCCGCCGATTAAAGATGGAAAATCATCTACTCATCTAATAATCGTCTACTTACCCAAAATATCGACTATTGCCCTGATGATAGCTGGAAATTATATGGTGTAAAGCGCATCTTTGCGGAAACTGGTAAGTGATAAAGATGAAGATAATTAAGGTGATTGCTTCAGGGTAGCCATTTGTTTACGTTTTTTGCAATTTGCAGGCCAGTGCTAGGGTGTTTGTTGATGAAAATTTGATTCGCGGGTGTAAGACGTATGTAGTTACAGAATTATAATCATCAAAATCATCAATACAACCCTCCAAGTTCATATAATTCGAGAAACTACTTTTTCGAGGTCAAAGTCATTCCTCGAATTAAATGAACTTGGAGGGTTGTATTAATGATTATAATTCTGTATCTACATACGTCTTACACCCGCGTCTAACATTTCAATCAACATACAACCTAGCACTGGCATGCAAATTGCAAAAAACGTAAGAAAATTTGAATTTCGGGGCTACCCCGAATTTCGGTAGCTTTGCCAGCCTTAAGAGGTCCTGAATAATCTCATCATCATCAAAAACCCACTGCTGCAGATAGGTCTTCCAATAAAAGGGGGGATTTGGATCGTAATACGGCACGCTGCTTGAGGGGTGTTGCTGTTGGCAGATATGGTTCACCAGAGCCTCGTTCACTTGATTATTCCTACACCCCACGGTCGGTTCAGTTTGGAATGCAATTTTGCATCTGCTACATGTTTAGTACTTACCTACTTCTTACTCTTACATTACCTACAATGCAATATGTGTTTAGTCAAAAAAAACCACATGGTGGAGGCTTTTGTTTTAAAATCTTTGGTTTCTACAGCATCTATGTGTTGGTTATGGTCTGCATCTTCTGCATGTTTATTACTTCAATTGCATTACATATAATGCAATCTGTGGTATGTCTGTCCTGATGTGGTATGGTGGGGCTTTTGTTTCAAATCTTTAGTTGGCAACTTGGCAGTCTATTAAAGTACCTAGTTTATCAGCATATATATGTCAGTATCAAGTTCCCATAGGAAGACTTTACTTTCAATTTGTGCTTATTAACTGCATGACAATGGTTTAATGCTGACCGGTGCATTCTGTTTTTTTAGATGATTTAGAAAAGGCTAAGAAAAAGTTAAAATTATCAGAGGTAACATCAGATTTACAAACTGATGCAGAGACCGAAACAGAAAGGCCAAAACGTAGAGCTGTAAGAACGAAATGTTACATTTCCAGTGATAATGATGATAATCCACCACCTTTGAAAAAGCATTTTGCAAAACGTAAGTGTAATGCTAACTGTATAGATTTGAATCTATAAACTTTCTGCTTATGACTTCACTCACAATATCTGCTGCCAGTATTAATTTTTTTTTTGTTACATTACAGGTATTGAGAACGAACAATCAGTTACTGTTTCACCACCTATATTACACCAAAGAGTTGATGAAACAAGAAATGATGATTTAAATCTAAGTGACTCTTCAGATTCAGTAATTCAAAATACTCCTAGAAGAGATTCTTCACCATCACTCAGAAGTGAAGTAAACAAAAATACAGCTAAGAGAGTTCCTGTTTTGAAATCCTGTGCAGTCTCTAGCAACATAAAGTCATACACTGCTTTGGCATCTAGATCACATCCCAGATTTGATGATGAAATAAGAAATGAAGATGCTTTCAATCTAAATGAGTTTGAATTGGATTCAGTGATCCAAAATACTCCTAAGAGAGTGTTTGCTTCACCATCCTGTGCATTTGGAAGTCATACAAAGAAAAACACAGGTAAAAGAAGATTCTAAAAGCTGACACCAACATCACAGCTTAGATTCTGTCGCTTTTCGGCTTTCTGATTGGCCAATACAGCCACTATCTAAAACTAGCTAAGAACAGAATCAAAACTGTGACATAATTATTATTGCCAGCCTATCCATCCTGTACACTGCAAGAAAGTTGTTTGTAATAGAGTTAACTACCTTCTACCAGAAGCTTTGTCCACATAGTACCTCAGTTAAAAAGTAGCTATTGTCCTTCTTATGATATAAACTAAATCCATGCCATTAAAATCCTTTCAGCCGTTGTGTTGTAGTCATGATGAAGTAAAAAAGATATAGTTACTTTCGCTTTTGAACCCCAACTAAAAAGAGTGTATTTATAAGTTTGAGGCTATAGTGTGTCTGTCTGTTTGTCTATAGCCTCACGAGTATTGCCAAATTATTTTTTCTGTTCTGCTCTCTTTAAGGTTTTGAAGAAAAAGTGCTTGGAGTACTAGCAAGTATTAAAGTGCAAAATGAGCAAATAATCTCACTTCTAAAGAAAGAAACCACTCAAGATGCCGCACCACCACTGAAACCTAATATCAAGTTCCCTTTAGAAACCTCTGAAGACATATCAGAAATAGAAACTTATCTTCAAGATGAAGACAATTCAAAACTTCTAGTAATATATTTGTTTTTTTACATATATATTCAAGCCAGAATTACCAACATAAATGTTCATGAGTTCCATTCCAGTTTATTACCATCTAAATCCCAAATGTTGGCATTTGTTCCAACAGTGGACACGTACAATAGGCTACTGATTATATTAATTATGAGATGAATTCATAAGAAAATTTAAATATTTTTTTCAGATTCGTTACTTAAGCTCCCTAGGAGGACGAGATGTTGCAACAAAAGTGTACAGAGTGTTGAAGCATATAATGATCGACTGGCTTGCTTCACAATATAACTTCTATGGCAAGCGATCAACAAAAAAACCGTTTTGCAATATGAAGCTCAAATCTGTGATAATAGGTATGCTCCATAATAATAATAAATCATTGTCTGTGATAATAGTAACTTCATACAATATAGGTACAATAATATTATTTAGGAATGTGTGTATGTTATAATTTAATTTAATAAAAACTGACCATGTCTACTGTTTGTGTGTAGTCTGTAAGTTTTGTAGGTATGCATTAATTTAGGCAGTCAAATCTTTTAGAATTGATACAAAAATAATTTTATTTTCAGAGAGCATCAAATGGTCATCTCCAGGATCAAATAATAAAGATATAGAAGACTGCATAAAAGTTTGGCTAAAACATGCACCGGAACGGCTGAAAAGGCACAGCAATAAGTGAAAAATAAGGTATATATTGTTTTCTTTGTGGTTATATTGACCTTGTACAATAATACAACAATATTATAATGTGTGTAATTTCATTGCAAAAAAGCAAGTTCAGATAGGTACCAAGTTGCCACTTTCATTGATTACATTAATTAGACAGTAAAATTTAAATTAACATGAATTAATATAAAAATAATTTTAATTTCAGACAGCATCTATAAAACTAATCGCAAATAAATAACTCGTCCACCAGGACTAGGATTTAATAATAATGATATTGAAGACTGCATGCACGAAGGCGGCTAAGAGGCAATGAGTGAAAAAATTACAAAAATTCCTTACAAACATAAGGTAGATGTAGGTCACCGGCAGATGCAAAGACGGACAAGGGCCATAAAACTTGAGATTGTAAAGGAAATACAGGCGACTGCGGCCGCTAGAAACGATCATAGTAATAATAATTTAGAAATAGTTGCCCGTAATTATTATTGTAACAATCATAACATATGTTCAAACAACAATGTTAATTTATTTTCTAATAATTGCACTGATGTTAATCACGAATCACTGGAGCAAACTAGTGCTGTGCAACCAGATCCATGCTCAGATACATCAGCTAGGAACATTAGAATTAACCTCAGTAATGATCAGAGACCTGTTACACAACATTATGATGTACAAAGTGTTCAGCTATTTGTGCCACTTGAAGAGAGTGATGTACAGCAGTGTTCTGAAAGTCCATCTTCCACTGATCTAAAGAATGTAGAAAACAAAGATTTACCTTTCCGACTACGACAATGGGGTGTTCATCATAGTATTTCACAAACAGCAACAGATAGTCTTTTAAAAATCCTTGCACCAATATGCCCTGAATTACCAAGCAGTAGTCGTACATTGTTTAAAACTCCTTTACAAATAGAGATAAAAAGTTTAGACTCGGGAGAAATGGTTTACCTCGGTTTACAAAATCAATTAGAAAATATATTAACACATTGCGATCTATCGTTTATAGACCATAATAATAAAATTGTAATGTCATTTAATGTGGATGGTCTCCCTCTTTTTAAAAGTAAAAATTCACAATTGTGGCCCATTTTAGGACTAGTTAAAAATTGTTGTAATGCTAAGCCTTTTGTTATTGCCCTGTATTATGGAAACACGAAACCTTCGCCTTTAGACATGTATCTTAAAGACTTTGTTGATGAACTTTCGCAATTACTTCAAGCAGGATTTTTCTTCAAAAGTAAACATTATACAATTAAAGTACACAGTTTTGTTTGTGATGCACCTGCAAGGGCAATGGTCAAATGTACCAAATCCCATGGTGGGTATTCCGCTTGCGATAAATGTTTTGAAGTAGGTGAATATGTTCAAGGGCGCGTAGTATACAAAAGTGTCACAGCTACCCGCAGAACTGATTCACAATTTCGTGAACAAACTGATGAAGATCATCACATTGGTGAATCTCCCTTATTAAGGCTTCAAATTGATTTAGTTTCAGTATTTCCAATTGACTATATGCATGCTGTTTGCTTAGGAGTTATGAGAAAGCTGTTGAATGCTTGGGTTGGTGGTGATTTGAAAGTTCGTTTACAAAGTCGATTAGTGAATAGCATATCTGATAGACTTGTTATTTGTCAAAAATATATGCCAATAGAATTTAATCGTCGACCTCGTGCTTTAATCGACTTGGCTCGTTGGAAAGCAACCGAGTTTCGTATGTTTTTGTTATACCTTGGTCCCGTAGTCTTAAAAGATATTTTATGTACTCCACTGTACAAAAATTTCCTTTTACTTCATTGCGGTATAAATATATTATGTTCACAAAAACATACTACAAAGTTGGGTTATGATTTTGTAAGTGAAATTTTAGTAATGTTTATCAAACATTCCGAGAAGGTGTATGGATCAACGTTTCTCATTTACAATGTTCATGTTTTATGTCATATAAGTGATGATGCAAAATTGCATGGGGTTCTAGATAATTTTTCAGCATTCCCTTTTGAGAATTATCTAAAGACACTCAAAGGCTTAGTTAGGTCACCTAATAAGCCTTTACAACAAATATACAGACGTTTAAAAGAAATTGATTCGGCACCTGAACACAGTAATAATTATTGTAAAAAATAAAATTTGCTTTATTATGAACATAGCTCAGGGCCTGTCCCAACTAACGACTATAATTATAATACTTTTATGAAACTTCTCTGTAAAGGTTTTACTATTTATGTATACTCACGACGTGTAGCTGACTGTTACTGTTACACTAATAAAAACAAAGTAATCCAAGTTCACAATGTGCTAGAATGTTGTCATGACAAAAAAGTATACCTTTATGGAAAAGAATTTAATACTTACTCTTGTTACTATGATTATCCTTTTGATTCTTCTATACTAAATGTTTTTGAGGTAAATAACATTTCTGAAGACTACAAAATGATTGCTGTAAGCGATATAATATCCAAATGTGTTTTAATTCAAGACTCGAATAATAAAAGTATATGTTTTCCGTTGCTCCATTCAGAGGCGACATAGAATTCATGTGACTGACACTGGCAGGGCCACCACCATCAGGCATTTTAATTTTGATAACACAAAAATTTAGTCGCTAATTAGTGGAAATTAGTCGTTAAATATCAGAATTGGTCGGTCACTGGTTCAAAAGATATAAGGGTTTATAGGTGGCCGATCTTGAAAGAGCCTACCCCAGCAGGGTCACATATAAATCTCAAAAATTAGGGCACCTAGCGAAGATCTGTTTTCTCCCATATTTAGTCGCCAAGTTACAGATTCAGTCGATGTGTAATTAAAAAGATATTAAAGAATTCACAGTGGTACAAGCAAGTACAAAATACTTTTAAGTAGTTGTCTAGAAACTACTTAAAGTATTTTGTGCTTGCTTGTACCACTTTATGGGGAAATTGAATTCTTTAATATCTTAATAATTACACAACGACTGAATTTGTAACTTGGCGACTAAATATGGGAGAAAACATATCTTCGTTAGGTGCCCTAGTTTTTGAGATGTAAATGTGGCCCTGCTGGGGTAGGTTCTTTCCAGATCGGCCACCTATAAACCCTCATATCTTTTGAACCAGTGACCAACAATTCTGATATTTGGCGACTAATTAGCGACAAAATTTTTGTGTTAACAAAATTAAAATCCCTGATGTCTCACGAATAGTATTAGAAATGTATATAACATAGATGTACCTCTACTATGCATACTCATTTGAAAATTGTAATAAATTGTTAACTGTCTAAAAAAAATGGTATCATTTACTTTCTTAATGATAGTGTGATGTTTACTCTACACATTGTGCCAACCCTACCCAGAACAAGCGCGCATTTCTTAAACATTATTTGTTGTTTCAATTTCTGGAGTTAGCATAACACTGTCACTTATATGACCCCTGGTACGCACGAAAATTTACCGTCTTATAGGTTCTTTTAAAGTCGTAAACAAGTCATATTTTAGTTTAGAAGACGTCGCATCTAGGTAATTTTTTGGTCCTTTATAGGTACCAAATTGGTCGTCCATACGTCCTCTCATTAGTCCCACAAACGTAAGTGGGAGACGACCACACGACGTCAAATATGACGTCGTGTGCCCGTGACATTTTAACGTCACTACGAGGGCCCTCAGACGTCATCCCCGGACGTCTGTTACGTCAGTGACCGACCTTGATGTAACGTCTTAATGACGGAAAATTCCTACCTGGGGAATAGGATGTAGATGGAAGACAAGGTTTCAGCCAGGATTCGGAAACGAGAATTGCATGGATGTCCTTACAGTCCAAACTCACAAGCATAATTATCATGATAATGAGCCGGAATACTTTGAGCATTAATATGGACTACATTTAGATTTTTTGGAACATCGGAAAATTGAGACTGAAGCGTGTCAGCAAGGTTTGGAATACTAGTGAAGCTGTCACTGCCACTGCTCGCAGATACGAAACTGTCATCATCACTATTACAAGCAATCATTTGAAAACACAATAAATTATATATAAAATATTAATACAAATTAAATAAATTGAATATAAATATAAATACAAATTTAAACGGTTACTATTTAAAAGACTTAAAGTCCACCCGCCAGTTATGCGTTAACAGAAAACTAAAAAATAGTAATAATTTATCAGAACCTTAATCAATACTTATCAAATAATAGTGCGTCATTAGGGCACAAACTGAGCTTATACTTATAGCAACACAAAAACTTAAATAAATAAAAAGACAAACAGAATTTTTGCTTAACGATTGTTGCTGAGTCCCTCGATTGATGCCCTTCGTAGGTTACTGGGTGACTGTGAGATGTATGCTGTGTCTCATGGCCTCCTCTACAATATAAGGAAAAGTGAAGTTGTGGTGTTTCGGGTAGGTGCTAGGAAGCCAGTCGGAACCATTCCGCCGCTATGCCTGTACGGTGTGGCTTTTAGCGCTAGGTTCGTAGCACTACTTTAGTGCTATGGTTGAGCACTATTTTGAGAGATTATTTATAAGGTAGCGGAGAATTACTTTAGACAGCACTTTGGAGAATAAGTTAGGGAGAGCAATGACAAGGCGTGAAGTCGCAGTAATGAGTGTGGAATGAATGTTCTTTATTAAAATAGAATTGTGTATATATAATTGTAGTGTTTACATTAGTTAAACAGTGGTCACTGTGTGGGAGCGCGGCCCTCCGCCCGCGTCTCATATAACTGTTGATATTATATTTAATTTATAGCACTTAGAATAATATTCCTTTGTGCATTGTATGAGCGATTGGTTATCAAAGTGAAGGGTATGCGACGTATGCTACAGGACTCCCCTTCAAGCGAAGCGTACCGGCAGTTTGATGATACGTCCTGAACGTGTCTGCTTGTTTTCAGCGAGATGTGACGTCAGGCTTGCTCTTGGTACTTCTGTTCTCTTGGTATCGCTGTCTGTAACTAGAGTGGTAGATGGTAAAGTTTCTTCTGAGATAAGATATGCAGGTTTCAATCGATCTATCGAAATGTTTGCTTGCCGATCGGGTAACTGTACTGTGTAAACTTTTTCTGTGCGGCTTATCACTCGGTAGGGTCCTTCGTATGGTGTTTGAAGTGGTTTCTTGACTGCGTCGGTTCTGATAAACACGTGGGTGCACTTCAAAAGGTCTTGATGAATGAATACGGTTTTTTTGTTGCTGTGGTGTTTGGTAACGGCTTGCGGCTTGTTTACTTGAATTATGTCACGTAGCTTATCGACGTAAGTATAATTCATAGTAGGTGTGCAGGTATTTTCTGTGATAAATTCGCCAGGTAATCGTAAATTGTAACCGTAGGTAAGTTCGGCTGCGCTTACTCCGGAGTCGATGTTTAAAGAGGCTCGTAGACCCATTAAAATTGTTGGGAGCTCGTCTATCCAGGAACTTGCGTTTGTGAGTTTCGCGCGTAATGCTGTCTTGAGGGTGCGATGCCATCTCTCGATTATGCCGTTGCTCTGTGGGTGATAAGCTGTTGTGCGAGTTTTCTTTATTCCCATTAGCTTCATTAGGTTTTGGAAAAGTTGACTTTCGAATTGGCGGCCTTGGTCGCTTGTTAGTGTGGTCGGACAACCAAATCTTGTGATCCAATGTTGGTAAACGATTTGGGCTATGCGATCAGCTGATATTTCGTCGGTAGGAATTGCTTCGGGCCACTTAGTTAATCGGTCGATCATTGTGACTAAGTACCGATGTCCTTGAGATGTTGTAGGTAGAGGTCCTACGATGTCAACGTGTAAATGTTGAAAACTTTCGGTAGGCGGGAACGATGCGATGTTTGAGTGTGTATGTCTTTGAACTTTGCTTTTCTGACAAGGTATGCACGTACGAGTCCAACAGCTGATATCTGCGTTCATTGATGGCCAGAAATATTTTTGAGTGATAAGCTTGCGAGTCGTGCGCGTACCAGGGTGACTGATATTGTGCACGCTGTTAAATACTTGTCTTCTATATTGTTCTGGTATGTACGGTCGTACGTAAGCAGTAGAGGTTTCGCAGAATAACTCGATTTCGCTGTTGGGTATAACTATTTTCTTGAGACGAATGTTTTCTTGTGTTAATAATTGTTTGATGTTAGTATCCTTTTCTGGCGCTCTGGCTATGTCGGTATAATTGATTGTAGGTGGGCATGAGATTGTTTCTATGCGGCTAAGTGTGTCGGCGATGACGTTTTGTTTACCGCTTACGTGTCGTATGTCGGTCGTAAATTCGCTGATAAACAAAAGTTGCCTTGTTCGCCTGTTTGTTTCTGAGTTTGAAGGAGTCTTTGACATTACGTATGTCAGCGGTTTGTGATCGGTAAATATTATGAGATTTCGTCCTTCAAATATCTTGCGGAAGTGTTTGACTGCCATGTAGATTGCAAGTAGTTCACGATCGAATGTAGAGTATTTCTTTTGCGCGTCAATGAATTTCTTCGAAAAATATCCGAGCGGTTGCCATGTTTCGTGTATGTACTGTTGAAGTACGGCTCCAGCTGATGTGTCGGATGCGACGCAGAATAAAGCGATTGTTGCGTGGTGAGATGGATGAGCGAGTAAAGCTGCCTTTATTATGCTGGCTTTACACTGCTCGAAAGCTTGCGTTGCTTCATCGGTCCACGTGATTTGCGTTTTATCTTTCTTCTTGACGTTGTGTAGGTATGCGTTCAATGGTGCTTGTTGAGATGCGGCGTTTGGTATATGATCGCGATAGAAATTGATCATACCGAGAAATCTTCTAAGCTCTTCAATGGTAGACGGCTTGGGATAGTTAGTGATAGCTTCGACTTTATGTTTTGGAGGTTTGATACCTTGTGCTGATACTATGTAACCAAGGAACTGAACTTCTGATTGGCCTAGGTTGCATTTGGCGGGGTTGATAGTTATTACGTTTTGTTCGAGTCTTTTGAGTACCGTATGCAGGTGTTCTCGGTGTTGCGTTTCGTTTTCTGATGCCAAAAGTAGATCGTCGATAAAAGGGAAAACAAAATCTAATCCTCGTAGTACTTCATGGATATACCGTTGAAATGTTTGTCCTGCGTTCTTTAAACCAGGGCACATACGTGGGAATTCATATAGTCCCATCGGTGTGATGATTGCGGTTTTCTCTATGTCTTCTTCTCGGACATTCAGTTGTTGGTAAGCACGGTTGAGGTCTATCGTAGAGAAGATAGTTTTACCAGATAGATGATGCGTAAAATCTTTGATGCGTGGCACGGGATATCTGTCTGGTACGGTGATAGAGTTGAGTCGGCGATAGTCACCACAAACTCTGATATCGCCATTCTTTTTAGGCACGATATGAAGAGGTGATGCCCATGGACTCTTGCTAGGTCTGCATAGACCTTGTTCGATCATGTTTTCGAATTCCTTCTTTACAATCTCGAAGCGATGCGGTGGAATAGGACGGGCGCGGCAGTGTACCGGTGGTCCGCGAGTTTCAATGCAATGTTGCACATTGATGTTGCAGTTCAATTGCATTGATGTTAGTCGCGTTATTTCGGGATACTGAGCTAGGATGTCGTGGTATGACTGCGACATGTCAATACTGCGTACGGTAGGAACATCTGTTACACGTACCGGGACATTGACCTTTAAGCTCGTGACGCCGTCGATAAGTCTGCGGTTTTTCAAGTCGACGATAAGTTGATGGTACTTTAGAAAATCGGCTCCGAGTATTGGTTTTGAAACATCTGCTATTATGAACTTCCATTTGTACGGGCATCGTAGGTTGAAGTTGAGAGTTAATGTTTTTTCGCCATACGTAGCTATTTTTGTGTTGTTTGCAGCGTAAAGTTGAAATGGTAGCGGCGCACAGACGGGCTCTAAAACGCGGTCAAAAGTCAGTTTTAAAAAGGTCCCACTTCCTAGAAATTAGCCTTACCTGTCGATACCCAAGGGATTAAGGAACAATGTGCGGCCATGTTTTTTACTCAACCCTTGTCAGAACACACGTAGTCAGACGAGTTTCGACTGCGCACTGGTTGCACGTTTAGTTTTGTAGTGAGTGTTTGTAAAGTTTCTAGTTTTCATTAATTGAAAAAATAGATAAGTTCAGTTTCCACTGAAGGTTTTCAACATGGATATTGAAGAAGCAGGTATGTTTTATTCATATAAATTGTTATTTCTAAAATAACTTGTTTCTATCTAAAGTTATGGTGTTTTTGTATAACTGCACTATTTTTCACTTATCATTCTCACAATCAAATTCAGAAAATGCAAAAAGTAAGATAATCGGGCGTTATCGGGTTTTATTTCGTTTATGGTATGATAGGATATATATTTGTGGTATATTATGTAGAAAAATAAATTGCTACTTTTTGCCCCTTTTATGGATTTCCCTATGTTGATGTGTTAAGAGCTCCATAAAACAAACTTTGTTTTACGGTTGTGATTATATTTTTGGATATCAATTGTTCTAGGAACGTCAGGTCCTCGAGTGTTAACGCGAATGGATATTTACAACATGATTCATAATGCTTCTGATGTATTTACGACTAAAAAACTTGAAGAGATTGAAGGAAAGTTAATAAATGACTCTTCTTTCGATGTCGAAGGAAAAAAAGCTTTTCGTCGTAAATTTGCGACATTCAAGGCATGATTTTAAGTCAAAATGGCTAGCAGCAAACAGGAATAAACAGATTTTTTTTTAAAACAACGAACAATGGCTGCGAGGCACTCTTGAAATAACTCGGAAAAGACTTTCTAACGGTAATACAGGGCGCCCAGAAAAAAACTTTGAGGATTTGTCTGAACGAAGCAAACGCAGGAAGACCACGTTCGTGAAACCCACAAAGCTCCAGCGCTATTATATGCCGGTCAAATGGCACTTCGAGAGCGTGGAGATATTGATGGAGCAAATTTTGTGAAGGAAATTACAGAATCATTGACACGTGGCCGTGGTCATGAATACCGCATCGCCTTGCGCAATAATGACACGTCATCATTACTAGCAACACAATTAACACCAACTGCAGCATTATCTATGTTCGTCGAAGCTAATTTAAAAAGGAGACAGTACGATATAGTGCGTGATTCAAATAAAAAGTTCTATCCTTGCTACATCATCCTCCAAAAAGAAAAAAAGCATTGCTATCCAGATCCTGAAAGCATTACCATATCTGAGACCTGTGCTGAAATAAAATTGCAAGCATTTGTGGACCACACAGCTAAGCGATTGTTACTATATTTAGAGGAAGTTATTTCTACTTTATCGGTAGAGGAGTCGTCATCACTTGAACCTATATATAAGTGGGGGTGTGATGGATCACAACAAGTTAATATAAGCAAAAGTTTGAGAACTCAGCAAACAATACAGATGCTAATATATTTCAGTCAAGTTTGGTCCCTATACAATTAGTTTGCAAGCGCAACAATGACTCTAGTTCTGATAAGAAAAGTGAAAATGTCATTTGGCGCAACAACACTCCATCTTCACACAGATTGCAGATTGCAGGCCAATGAGAATAAGATTTATCAAAGAAACTCCCGAAATAGCGAAAGAAGAAATAAAGCATTTTGAAGACGAAATTAAAGATTTGAATATTACCAATTTAACAAGTGCTGGAATCGAAGTTTCTGTCAAACATAACTTATTATTCACAATGATTGATGGTAAGGTATGTAATGCTGCCACAGATACTAAATCTAAAATGACGTGTTATCTCTGCAAATTAACTTCAACAGATTTTAACAATCTCGATAAAGTGAGGAGCTCAGAGGTAGCCACAGAAAATTTTAAATTTGGGCTTTCAATTCTTCATGCTAGAATTAGATTCTTCGAAAGCCTTCTTCATATTGCATATAAGATTCCCGTAGGGAAGTGGCAAATTAGATCGCAAGAAGAAAAAGACATCGTTAAAACAAAAAAGCAAGAAATCCAAGAAAGGTTTCGAGAAGAACTTGGTCTTTTGGTTGATATTTTAAAAGCTGGTTTTGGCAATATCAATGACGGAAATACGAGTAGGAGATTTTTCGAATGTTCTGCGGAGGCTTCCACTATAACTGGCATCAATGAGGAATTGATAAAAAGGTTTGCCACAATTTTAGATGTCATTTCGAGTGGATACGACATAAAATATTGAAAAGTTTTCTTCATACTGTGACAGTACTGCAGAACTTTATGTTAGCTTATACAGCTGGCATCCGATGACACCCACTCTATACAAAGTGTTGATGCACGGTCCATTCATTGTAAAAAAACGCTCTGATGCCACTTGGAACTTTGTCAGAAGAAGCAGCAGAAGTTAGGAACAAGGATTTTCGAGATTACAGGGAAAATTATTCACGAAAGTTTTCCCGTGAAGACTGTAATAGAGATATCCTGAATAGGCTGCTACTCACATCGGACCCGTATCTGAGTTCAATTAGGCCAAGACCTAAGAAAAGTTCCAAACCTTTTACCTTTTCGGCAAAAGAAATATTACTGCCATTTCACGACACGACACTTGACAGCGGTGACTCGGACAAAGAAAATAAAGAAAATTAGGAGTACTTATCATAGCTATTTATAGTTGTTTTTTAAAGTTACATAAAATAAAATATAAGAATTTGATATATTTTTTTATTTTCCTTTTCTCAAACACCCTATATACCTTTCCAGTTGATATTTTTTCATCAACTAGGTTCCAAATCATGATTTTTCAATAAATTTGGCTAAACAAGCACCGAAATGTAAAAAATATATTGTTAAATAATTTTGACCACGTTTTAGTGTCTAATACCCGTCTGTGCGGCGTTGCGACTTGACCCTTTCTTCTCGGTAGCACGGATATGTTTGCTCCCGTGTCGACCAAGAAAGATAATTTAGAGTTTTTGTCGGTGATGTATAGGCGGTGTGAATTTCCTTGAACGCCGGTGTCCGCCTCTGCCAACGTTCGGTCTAGTTTTCCGAGTTTTGTTTGTTGAAAGAGCAGGGCGATGTGCAGTGTTTAGCTTGTGGTTTTCTCCGCTTCAGATGTTCGCTTCGGGTTTTCTCCGCTTCGTGTGTTTCTCCGCGTCAGATGTGTTCGGTTAGGGGTCACCACTTTAGCGCTAGGTCGTAGCACTACTTTAGCGCTAACTCGTAGCACTTGTTTAGTGCTAAGTTGGAGCACTAATTTAGAGAATATATTTAAGGTAGCGGAGATTTACTTTAGACAGCACTTTGGAGAATAAGTTAGGGAGAGCAATGACAAGGCGTGAAGTCGCAGTAATGAATGTAGAATGAATGTTCTTTATTAAAATAGAATTGTGTATATATAATTGTAGTGTTTACATTAGTTAAACAGTGGTCACTGTGTGAGAGCGCGGCCCTCCGCCCGCGTCTCATATAACTGTTGATATTATATTTAATTTATAGCACTTAGAATAATATTCCTTTGTGCATTGTATGAGCGATTGGTTATCAAAGTGAAGGGTGTGCTGGTATGCTACAGGCTCTAGTAAGGGTGTAAAGGTTCAAGTACCTTGGACACATTGTGTCTGAGGATTTGAATGATGACCTGAACATCGAGAGGGAGCGGAGAGCGTTGTCAGTACGATGTAATATGCTGGCTCGCAGGTTTGCACGATGTACTAAAGAAGTTAAAATAACTCTTGTTAAAGCATATTGGCAGTCATTTTACACGTGCAGCCTGTGGGTTAGTCATACGCAAAGGGCTTATAGCGTTCTTCGTGTCCAGTATAATAACGCTCTTAGGATTCTGTTGGGGCTTCCACGTATCTGTACTGCGTCGGCCATGTTTGCGGAAGGGAGAGTGGATAGCTTTCAAGCAATTATGCGCAAGAGAGTGGCATCCCTGATGCACAGGATGCGGGGGAGCACCAACAGTATCCTGAGAGTGATTTTGGACAAGCCAGACTGTCCGTTCCTGTTTTATTGGACCCATTTGGATAACGGCGGGTCTAGTGTAACAGACGGACTGAAGTACATGAATTAGATTTTGGAATATTTAATTGTATTTGATTTTAATTTTGTAATGTTAATTTTACAATTTAAATTTTATTATTTTGAATTTTTAATTTGATGTAATTGATTATTTATTGACAAATTGTTACTAACAAAGTATAAGTTATCTTACTAACACTTTATCGATTTTATGTCTGATTTATAATAAGTAATAATAATAATATTCTAAGGGTGTGTAACGTTGAGGCATTGTCGCCGAGCCGAACACTGATAACTCCGAAAAACGAAAGTGCCGAGTCGTCAGTAACAATATCACAGGTCAACCGTCCAAATCACTGAGCACATCACAGTCCAGATGGTAATTTCTTCTTCAGGCCTATATCCCTGCTCTGTGTGACTTCAAAAATTCTCGACAAATTAGTAAATAACCGCCTTATAAGCTTCATAGAGAAAAACTCTGTACTTTCGGACAGGCAATTTGGATTTTGGCGGGAGAAGTCAACTGAACAAGCTGTGAGCCTCCTAACTGGCATCATCGCCTCAAACATCGACAATGGCCAGCGTACGGTTGGTGTCTTCCTGGATCTCGCCAAGGCCTTTGACACGGTATCAATTCCTATACTACTAGGAAAACTCGAAACATTTGGTGTCAGAGGCCTTGTCTTAGATTGGTTCAGAAGTTACCTGTCTGGTCGATACCAGCGGGTCAAAATTGGAAATACTGTCAGTGGCAACCTTCCAGTTGCTTTTGGGGTACCTCAGGGAAGTATTCTGGGACCTACCCTCTTCCATGTACATGGATAATATTCTGAGGCTTAATATTGCACAGTCGGAAGTTATATGTTACGCTGATGATACTGCCATAATCTTTCACGGAGCTACTTGGGAAGAGACTGTAAACATAGCTGAGAAAGGGATGAGCATAATAACTGCATGGCTCGAACAAAATCTATTAACGCTAAACTTAAAGAAAACAAACCTCTTAACCTTTCATATTAATAAGTCTAGTAAGCCAAACATTAGATCACTAAAATTACACAACGCCAAGTGTAGTGTCTCAGCAGCAGCATCCGGCTCTATTGGCGACTGTGACTGCAACGCCATTGACAGAGTCGACACCACAAAATATCTAGGCATCATAATTGACGAGAATCTGAACTTCAAAGCACATATTCGAACACTCGCTAAAAAAACTCGCAAATTTGTTTACATTGCAAAACTCTTACGAGCCAGTGCTCCAAAGAACATAGGTATTCAGGTATATATATCTTTAAGCCAGTCTGTTCTTCAATGCTGTGTCAGTGTTTGGGGTAGCGCCGACAAATCGTGCATGCTGGAGCTAGAACGAGCCCAGCGTGCTGTTCTCAAGGTACTTCTAGGAAAGCCTCGTCGTTTCTCTACGGAAGAACTATATAGGGAGGCAAGGGTTTTACGCGTTCGTCAACTGTACATCCTATGGTTACTTTTAAAACTTATTAAAGTAAACATTAGACGCTCTAGTTGCAGTAAAAGAGGTAGGAAAATTGCAGAAAGAATCCTGCTTCCAAAAACCAAAACCCTCTTTGCTGCTCGGCTTTCATCATACCTACCCATTAAAGTATTTAATGCTATAGGCAAAGTCTTCAGTATACCCAACAACTACTATGAGGCCAAAACCAAACTAAAGGAATGGTTGTTGGACCGGACTTATGAGGAAACTGAAGGCTTTCTTTATAACCCATGTTGATACCCTCATACCTCAGCTGTAATACACACCCTCACTCACTATCACACACACACCCACTCTTACTCACCTATCTGTTGTGTTTGTACCTTATGTTTTTTTTATTTTTAAAGTCAAAATTATTAGTTTCTTTTATAATATTTTCGGTTTATAAAGTATATTTTCTGTTTATAAGTGTATTAGTTTTAGTTGTTAGTGCGCTAGCAGAACAGTGTCAGATAAAGACTAAATGAGTTGTATGAGTCACCAAAATACAGGCTGTGCCTAGTTTGGGACCCGCTGTGTAAACCTGTGGCATGTAAATTATATTCTGTCAACGAACTAAATAAATAAAAAAACAAGTCCAATACACAGGCAAATCGGAGTCTGGTAAGAAAAGCAGTAAGTCACGAATAAACGATAATAACAGGGAGAGCGAGGAGATACGGATGCGTGCGACTAAGTACGAGAACGTTTTAGTCAGAGTTGGGCAAAATTTATTCGAATGACGAATAACGAATAAATAAATTATTTCTATAGTTATTCGCGAATAATAAATAATTTAATTTATTCAAAGGAAAATTATTCGAATGACGAAAATTTTTTTTATTCGTTATTCGATTAATGAATAAAAATAAAACAAAGAATAACTAGCAAGGGTAGCTCATCGTCCGGTAAGGATCAGGCCCGGGTCGGCGGCGTGTCGTGTTCCATGCACGCCTCAAAGAATCGTCAGTAGTGTTGCCCAAACGAGAGTCTCGCAAGAGTCTTGCAACTACCGTTTAATAAATAGCAATAGGATAATCGCTAATTAATAATAATATATATTATTATTAATTAGCGATTATCCTATTGCTAATTAATAATAATATATATTATTATTAATTAGCGATTATCCTATTGCTATTTATTAAACGGTAGTTGAGATCCCAGAACAATGTAACAGAGTCTGTTACATTGTTCTGAGATCTCAACTACCGTTTAATAAATAGCAATAGGATAATCGCTAATTGCAAGACTTGCGAGACTCTCGTTTGGGCAACACTAATCGTCAGCATTAGTGACGGAGCCCCATAAGGCTATTGCTTGCCGGGGTTGCGGGAATATTCTAACGAGATACCGCGGCCCCGGAACTTAAAGGCAGCTAAAGGAACATAGTGGGTTTTTAGGCAGTAGAAGTCTGACACTCCCTTTCGCTCCACCCAGAGTGGGAGAAGTCATTCGATGATTTTCCCACACGTAAAAAAAGTACTGAAAAAAACAAAAAATCTTAAAAATACAAATCATAACAAACGTGTTAACGTTTGTTATGATTTGTATTCAAGAAACTTACGAAACCGATAATTTGGTATCAATTCTTTGAGTTGCTTATTATGAGCCTAAACTGTACATAGAAACTCCATACCAGATGTTGTCTTCACTCTTCAGCCCTATTGGATAGATTAAGGTTTCCGTTACACGTTGCATACATATTATATAATATATTCTTTTTATAAGTTATTAATAACAATATTTTTCTTGTTTGCCGCTACCCGATATCTTTCATCAAATTCCAGGATTCAGGTAGATTATACTAATTGTACCAAATCGCCTTATCCCCTTTTCTTTCATATATTTGAGATCCGCAAAACAAGTCTCCAAATATTGGTAATGTGATATAAATAAGCTGTAATAGTTATTTAAAATAACGAATAAAATCACGAATAAATTATTCATAACTAATTTAGTTACGAATAAATTATTCATGAATGAATTATCCGCGAATAATTTTAAGGCGAATAAATTTGTATTCGAATAATTATTCAGATAAAAATTTATTCGAATAGTGCCCAACTCTGGTTCTAGTGCACTGAAGTGAAGGTCGCTTTATCTCGTTCGGATGAATGCTATTTGCAAAAAAATCATAATCATCTCTTTCTTTCTCACAATACGTCTGTCCTTTACTAGCAACTCTTTTGTTTAACGAAGAGTATTATTATTATATTAGTACTTATTCCAGGTAGTCGTCCAAAATGCGGATTATGTGAGTTTTTTTTTTACCTGAATCAAGTACACCGATAATATGATTTTAGACTGTGACATTACGTTTTTTTGTAATAAGTTAATAACAGAAGTAAGAGAATAATTTAGGACTTAGTTATTTTCAAAATTAAGACCCATATCAATTCGAACAGCAATATCTTTGTACTTTATCAAGATACTGGTTATTATTATACCATTTTAGAATCTGCATTAAATAGGAAATTATCTAAAATAATGGGCCACCGCAGTGTAGTACATTTTAATTCGATACAGGGGCCCAAAATTGCGTAATTCCGTAGAAAAATGTTAAAATTTAAGAATAAGTATTTTTTGCAATGTTATCTTAGAATGTAATAAAAAATCTTGATACTGATCTGATAATACAAGTATTCAGGAGTGACATAAAAAAAAACGAAAAAAAAATCACCAATTGTAGAAATGGCAGCTGATTTTGTAAGAGTAAGTACGATTTTTATTTAAAATATTAAAAATATCAATAATTTGATCATCCATGGGCATATGGCGATATACTTAAGTGGGGTAATTGATAGATGATAATCTGGCCAATCGACAGTTTCAGGGTTATCCATTATTTACGCCACACCCTGTATATGTCAATGACAATGTGAACTTCGCTACAACCTATGTATATCTATCTATGAACATACTTTTGAAACTTCTTTTGAAATGATTTTTGTTCCTTTTATCCATCTGGCTCTAACTCTTATTATCAATATGCTCGCCTTGAACTGAGATAACTTCGAATACCAAACAGAACCAATAAAATAATTCATTGTAAGTAGTTAGTCTTATTATGTGATCAGCGATTGAAGTTTATTGGACGATTGGACAAGGGCGGATCCAGGGGGGTCATGGGGTCGTGACTGACATGGGCTGGGTCCAGGACCTAGGTGGACCACTAATTAAAATTTTTAAACATTGTTACTAGATAATACTCCAGTTTCTGTCGTTGTAAACGAATATCGGCAGTGGATGGTCAAGTGGCAGCGAAGTCAGGAAATACAAATTATAATTTTTTGTGACTTGACCACGATTATGTGACCCCCCCCTGGCACCAAAGCAGGTAAACCCTTGCGATTGGATACTGGATAGACGGATAGTTTTATAATATTATCATTGCCTTATCTCACTAGTTTTAACAGACTTTAAATTTCCACCTTACTAGTAATGAGTTAAGAATTATTATTATGTGTCTTGTCAGTCCCGAGTAGCTTTCCTGATGTTGGTAGCACGTTACGTTCGGATATTCGGACACTACCATCGCTATATTTTGTTATCGAACTACGTAAAGCCAAAGTTTGCCTCATTGAGCTCTCTTAGTAATTGGTTTGCCTTCTGTCTTAATTTCTTTCTGAAATATTTTCGTACTAGCTGTGCACGTGCCTTCATTTATGAATAAGTCATTAGATTTTTATGTTGAACGCTATTTATGAATAAGGTTCAGAGATTCCTCAGATTTAAAAATATACCGCTACAGATGCGTGACTTTTTTATGATCATATAATGTGCCGTTTATGCAAACGTATTAATATTTTTGCCTCAACAGCAATGACTTCCTTCAGGCGTCCAGTGGCTGAAGATCTTTGTCCATCTCTCAGGGTGCAGTCGTGCGACGTAGCATGCCTAGCGGTGCTCACTCTCACTTCAGCGTGGCTGTTTTAACTCCAACACCTACTACCTGAGTAATGGAGGGCAGGATGGTGTTACTAACGCGATCTTTTAAACACCTATGATGCTGCGCTCCATCATCCGTTGGCAAATCTTGAGTTTGGACCTTTGTTTGTTCAGTGAGCGACCAACATTGTGTACCGTAATAATCAGTATCTAAACCGACTGTAGAACTTTTTTTGAGTATATTTATAATGTGTATAACTTAACTCTAATCTGAAGCTCTATTCATTCAATCTCTGATGAGGGTCTACTGAGCTCCGTGTATCTGACACAGAAAAGCTAGTCGGTAGTTCACTTACGCGAGGTATTTAAATTTCATTGCGTCTCACGGTTACGAAAACCACGAGGAACTACTCAGGGTTTGGAATCAGAGGTATGGTGATCATGCGTGGGGAGTATCGTATACCAACATTTTATACATTTCAGGGAGATTTTTCATGTTAAATCAAAGGATCGAATACAAACATTAATTATTTATTTATTTATATATTATATTCATTTTGTCAAAGGACACAACACTTACAAATATATCAATAATAAGAGATAGAAAATAATGCGACGACCTTTGGTCGCGCTGAATGTCAGTAGTCCATCTCTGTCTATAGGTATTGGCATAATTCCTTAATGACAGCAAAAAGGATTATAACATTAATAAATAAAATAATACATTTACATGTACGTATGTATATCTCATATTTGTTCCTCAATATAACAACAGTTTAACGATTTAACTCTGTCAATAAAATAATGTGGCTTGTTAAAGTCTAGTATATCTTAGTCTGTAACTCATTAAAGAAAATTGGTAAGTATTTCACCTACCAATTTTTAATGACTATAAAAGAGAATTCACGGAATTTTACGGCTGTTCTATTAATATAATATCAGAAGTACTTAATATATTGTTAAAATAAACAGGAATTTGTTTTATTTTCAGCAGTTCATGAATAGTAAAGTAATAAATAGAACATTGTGGCAGTTATTTTTACTGTCAAATGCCGAAAATTTTATTAACATTTTTGAATATTTTACTAGTGTTTTTCCGAGCACCAAAATTATCATAATTCGAACCGGGCTGTTTAATAAAACAGTAACAGTCAGTAAAATCTATATTGTACGAGTATTAACTCTCTATGTAAGTACGTTAGTAGATACTTATAATAACATTGCACGAATTACATTGAGCAAATTTTCTAATCACAAGATTCAAAGACACGACTATGAAAAATAAAAGTTCAAAATGGTAACATATCCAAACCCACAAAACATGCTTCACTCGGCACCTGGATATATAAAATAATCTAATATTTTACTTTGATCTAGCAAAATGAACGCATGAACTCAATATCCCATTCACAGTTCCAATGATACTGTTCATGAATTAATTTCTTTCTGAAATATTTTCGTACTAGCTGTGCACGTGCCTTCATTTATGAATAAGTCATTAGATTTTTATGTTGAACGCTATTTATGAATAAGGTTCAGAGATTCCTCAGATTTAAAAATATACCGCTACAGATGCGTGACTTTTTTATGATCATATAATGTGCCGTTTATGCAAACGTATTAATCTTTTTGCCTCAACAGCAATGACTTCCTTCAGGCGTCTAGTGGCTGAAGATCTTTGTCCATCTCTCAGGGTGCAGTCGTGCGACGTAGCATGCCTAGCGGTGCTCACTCTCACTTCAGCGTGGCTGTTTTAACTCCAACACCTACTACCTGAGTAATGGAGGGCAGGATGGTGTTACTAACGCGATCTCCTCTTTTAAACACCTATGATGCTGCGCTCCATTGCCCGTTGGCAAATCTTGAGTTTGGACCTTTGTTTGTTCAGTGAGCGACCAACATTGTGTACCGTAATAATCAGTATCTAAACCTAAATAATGTGTATAACTTAACTCTAATCTGAAGCTCTATTCATTCAATCTCTGATGAGGGTCTACTGAGCTCCATGTCTCTGACACAGAAAAGCTGGTCGGTAGTTCACTTACGCGACGTATTTAAATTTCATAGCGTCTCACGGTTACGAAAACCACGAGGAACTACTCAGGGTTTGGAATCAGAGGTATGGTGATCATGCGTGGGGAGTATCGTATACCAACATTTTATACATTTCAGGGAGATTTTTCATGTTAAATCAAAGGATCGAATACAAACATTAATTATTTATTTATATATGTTCATCTTGACACAACACTTACAAATATATCAATAATAAGAGATAGAAAATAATGCGACGACCTTTGGTCGCGCTGAATGTCAGTAGTCCATCTCTGTCTATAGGTATTGGCATAATTCCTTAATGACAGCAAAAAGGATTATAACATTAATAAATAAAATAATACATTTACATGTACGTATGTATATCTCATATTTGTTCCTCAATATAACAACAGTTTAACGATTTAACTCTGTCAATAAAATAATGTGGCTTGTTAAAGTCTAGTATATCTTAGTCTGTAACTCATTAAAGAAAATTGGTAAGTATTTCACCTACCAATTTTTAATGACTATAAAAGAGAATTCACGGAATTTTACGGCTGTTCTATTAATATAATATCAGAAGTACTTAATATATTGTTAAAATAAACAGGAATTTGTTTTATTTTCAGCAGTTCATGAATAGTAAAGTAATAAATAGAACATTGTGGCAGTTATTTTTACTGTCAAATGCCGAAAATTTTATTAACTTTTTTGAATATTTTACTAGTGTTTTTCCGAGCACCAAAATTATCATAATTCGAACCGGGCTGTTTAATGAAACGGTAACTGTCAGTAAAATCTACATTGTACGAGTATTAACTCTCTATGTAAGTACATTAGTAGATACTTATAATAACATTGCACGAATTACATTGAGCAAATTTTCTAATCACAAGATTCAAAGACACGACTATGAAAAATAAAAGTTCAAAATGGTAACATATCCAAACCCACAAAACATGCTTCACTCGGCACCTGGATATATAAAATAATCTAATATTTTACTTTGATCTAGCAAAATGAACGCATGAACTCAATATCCCATTCTAAGTTCCAATGATACTGTTCATGAATATGTCAATTTAAAAACTCATAGACGATAGTTGGTTGACAGTGAAAGAATTGTTTAATTTCACAAATTCGGCTCCCAGACAGACGCTATAAACAAAATTTCAAGGTCGTGTCTGGTACATCTATACTAATTTTATAAAGCAGAAAAGTTTGTTTGTTTGAATGTTCTAATCTTCGAAAGTACTAGGTGGATTTGGATGAAATTTGGTATGAAAGTAGCTTGAAGCTTCAGGAATGACTGCAAAAAAGGAGATTTATGTTTTTATCATGATAAAATCCACGAGAGCGAAGCCCCGACTGCCAGTACTCCTATATTTCTAGATCTTATGCGTTCGCAGCAGCATCCAACTCCTTGAAGACGTAGGTGATCTTCATGATGGCCAGCCACAGGTCCTCGTCGGAGATCTCGCGGTGGATGGTGAAGCGCACTGTCTTGCTGTTGAAGTATATCGCTTTAAGTATTACGCCTTCATCGTTGGGAGTTTTGCAGTCACCCTGAAGAGGAACAAATTTGTGGTCAACATTTTTGATGTTGCTACAAAAATTTCATGGCTGTAGCGATATTCTTTTTACTGTTCACATTCAGAGCTATTCCATGAGTTGGTGAAATTGGTTTTAGGGATCCATAGTCAAATAAGGAAACCACGTTTACATCCGTACGCGGTTAATTAATCAATATTTATTTGCGAACACAAGTAAAAAGTTCTCATAAAAATACAGTTTCGGCGAGATCCACTACCAATTAAATTGTTGTACTTACAAAATAGTTTTTTCAATATTTGTATATACCTAGGGGAGAGGTGGCATGAAAGGGACACGTATTGAAAGGGACAATTCAAATTACCAGCAAAATAAAAATCGCTTCGAAACGACACTATTATTGTTGTATGGCAACCCCGATGCACATCCATTCGTGCCTAACTTCACGCTCCTGTCTTTTCTAAAATGGCGATGTCGTGCGTGTGTTTATTTTTGTAACCAAAAGTAAATTTTTGTAATTTTTTGTAAACAAGAACGAAAGGTTAGTAAACTTTTATTTAAAATGATAGATTTTGTGGTTATGTTTTTAATTTGTGTATCATATTTATGAAAGGGACACAACAAACGGTTATGAACGGGACGTCCTTTTCATAACTGTCCCTGTCATAATCATAATAATAATGTTGGTTTTACAGTAGCTAATAATAATAGTTGCGCAAGCAAGCAAGCTAAGAGATTTGGTCAGATCAGCTCAACTGAACGTGGCTCGCTTGTAACTATGCTGGCTTTTGCAAATGCTTCTGGTGGAAGTATTCCTCCTGCTTTCATATTTCCCCGTGTTCATTTTAAAGAACATATGCTCGAGAATGGTCCAACTGGTGCTTTAGGGCTTGCAAATGTATCTGGTTTGATAACCGAAGATTGCTTTTTAAAAGCTTTAAAACATTTTGTTCAATCGTCAAGCCCACAGCTGAATCACCGGTTTTAATAGTACTTTACAACCATAAGACATATAACTATTAACGCAGTGCTTTATGCCAGAAAAAAATAACATAATGATACTTACCTTTCCACCTCACTGCAGTTATCGCCTACAACCTCTCGATATGACCGTTTTGGACCCTTTAAAGCTCGATATAGAGGTAGCATGAATGACTGGATAACTTCAAACCCTGGCAAAACTGTCACAATTTATAATGTGGCTCAATTTGCTAAAGACGCTTTTTACGCTGCTTTTAACATGAACAATATAACGTCTGGTTTTAAGAACACCGGGATATGGCCCATTAATAAAAACTTCAGTGATGAAGATTTTTACCTTCCTTCGTCACAGATTGACCCCAGTCGCCTCAAAACCCCACTGCTACTGTTGGAAACTCTAACGAATCTTCTTCAAATGAAGAAGAACCGCAAGGATCTTTTTACTCTGTTGTGCCGGAACGTATTTTTTAATATTTATTTAATCACATTTCATCTTAACTTAACCTTAACATAACATCTGCCAAACTGCTAAGAAAAACACCTTTACCTTCTATTTTAAGTGAGCTGCAACTTGGACCTTCTAATTTGAATGAGACACAACCTGGACCCTCTACTTCAAATGAGCCACAAGCTGGACACACACAGCGACACGTTTTGAAGCTTCAAATTCTTCTCACCTTTCAATAACTCCGGAACTTATTAGACCATATCCTAAAGCTCCACGTCGAAAAACTACTGGAAAACAACGTAAAGGCAAAACTACTATCATAACTGAAACTCCTGAAAAAGATACATTGCTCATGGAAAACATGATGGATATCTTGAAAAAGAAAACGCCCAAATGGAATAAAGAAAATTTAAAACATGTAAAACAAATTTTTGAATGCTCTTTAATAGATAAGGAATCAAACAAAACAAAAAGTTCTGTGAATGGTAAAAACAATGTGATTTTAAAACGTAAGGACAACTGTGTATGTATTTTCTTATATTTAATTTAAGTAAAGCAACGTTATAAGGTAATTTTTCTTTGACATTATGTACTGTCCCTTTCATAAATTATCGTGTCCCTTTCAATGCAGTCCATTTATCAAAGGGACATAATACGCATTTTTTTAAACTGCGATAATTTACAACTAAGAATAAAGATAGGTTTAATATTGCATTTTATTTCAATAGTAAAGTAATGTAGGCTTCCCATTCAGCTCTAACCTGTTTAAATTGTTGTCTAATTTATTTACTAGAGCCTCTGCAACAAAAATGTCCCTTTCATGCCACCTCTCCCCTACTAATAATGCAATTTGTGATTTATCGTATATATTGATTCAATAAAAATTTAGTCAAAAATATGCGGTATGTATGTGTAACATTAAAAATAAAAATTTATTTGTGATGAAGACGACGTTGTCCATGGCGATGAGAGTACCAAAGACCTTGACAGCAAAGGATAAATGTTCTCATGAGAGGTTCGTCATTCTTGCAATGGGGTAGGTGTGATTTTGGTATGGGCAACTAGGAATCCCTTGATTGCGCTGGCGATATTTACTTGACCGGGTATTTTTTTTTTAATTATTGTCGTGTGATTCCTACCTGAAAGATTGGTCGGATGTGGCTGTGGACAGAGAAAAGGGGAAGGAAGGAAGGAAAGCCTTTGCCCTGCAGCGGGACAGTACAGGCTTATAATAATAATAAATAATTTTTGTGTGTGACTCTGCTTCTCAACTTTTAACTTATTTGAGCAAATCTAGGCAGGAAGCGAAACGTCATGGGTGATGGGCACTGATTTGAAAACCACTTGGTCGCACATACAGTGCCCCGACGCACGAAAACTATGCGAGTTTTTGCTCTTATATATTGGCTACGATACACGAACCATTTTAGTAGTGACCAAGTATTAGGCCTGTGTGCATGCTAAACAATTACAAATTTTAAATTTTTGTATCCAATTTATAACCCATAATAATGCTTTCTTGCGCGTTGAAGTGGTGTGGAAAACATTCCCAGATATCTAGATACCAAATGGATGACATAACTATTCATCAGTAATGAAATAATGTGAAAATTATTTATCATTTAATCAGATTATAAGCCTCTGCGGTAAGGTCCATTTAACGTGGTGGTTTGGGTGGTCAAGGACAAAATTGTGTCGCGCGTTGATGTCTTTTGGAAATGTCTCTTTCTTACATGAAGAAATTCTAATTCTTTTATCCCTGTCTTTTCATCTGTATTTTTATCGTAAAAATCTGTGCTGTTACCTATAACGGCTGAATACGATATTGATAATTATAAAATTAAACTTATTTTTTTTTTAATTCAATTCAGATAGTTGTCATAAAATACCTATCTACATTAACCGACTTTAAAAAAAGGAGAAAGTTCTGATATTTTTTCTTCTGTGTGACATGCATGTTTTCATTTTAGATTTCCCAAGATTCCAGATTAAAAAGAAAAGTGGATGGATAAGGTTACTAGGGAATATTGGTTTCTAGTTTGGTTTTTATTGATATAATGTTGAGAAAAGTCAAAAAAAAAAATAAAAGTAAAAAAGTGAAAAAAGTCAAAAAGTCAAAATAATATAAGATACCTATATAGGTATCTTATATTATTTTGACTTTTTTTGATTGGATATCCAATCTTTCTAGGCTTCAAATAGTATGACGGAGTCTAATATTAATTAACTTGGACCTTTGCATTACAATATCGCCCTCGTAAGTTACTTTGGTTCCGGGGTTGCGGTAATGTTCTAATGAGATACCGCGGCCCCGGAACTTAACGGCAGCTGAAGAAACAGGGTGGATTTTTAGTCAGTAGAAGTCTGACACTTCCTTTCACTTTACCCAGAGCGGGAGAAGTCATTCGATGATTTTCCCACCCAGGAAAAAGAAACAGGTTACTTTGTTTCGATGTCGAGTCCACGCCTCCACGGGTTAAGTGTATGTAGGAGGGAGGAGTCATTAGATAAATCATCTAATGACTCACCACCAAAAAAAATATTATTACCGAGTGCCTGCTGAAGCTACAGTTGTTGACACAACTGATTTTAATGAAAATATATTTATTATGGAAAATAAAATAAATATAAAAAAAATATAAAAATAATATATGGCCGGCTACATTGTCCATGCTCTGATAAAGCAAATAAAATGCCTAACTTGTATTGGAGCGTTGATTGGTGTTACAAATCAAAACACCTTACAATTTTAAAAAGACACTAAAACAAGTTATTGTACGGATCCACCACAGTAATAGAAATTTGTCGTCGTTGTGAAATTTATATTAAAAGGGCGATCAACGAGAGTGGTTCGAAAGTGCTGTCTCAGAAATATTTCTGAGACAGCACTTTCAAAACATTTATCTTTCAAAATTGGAATTATATAATTCCAATTTTTTTATGAGATCGGTTTTAAAATCACTGATTGGGTATAATTTATTCCCGGATATTAATTTTCATCAATATGAAATAGAAACTACCAATCATTTGATTGAATTAGCAAGATGCATAATTCAGAAATATATAGACGCTCGATTATCATTTTTTAGCAAAAACAATCAGGACCCTAAAACTTTAATTCGAAAAACATTTACCAAATTAATTCATTTTAAAAATCAATAATAACAGCATACTTGTTTTTCTTTTTGTAATTGAGACTGATAATGATTAAATATTATTATGTGATTTTATTGAGTATTTTTATAATGTTAAACTTCATTTTATCGATATCGATAACTTTCCCTCAATCAAGTAGAGCAATCCCTAACTCGGCATATCTATGAAGCTTGACCTTGAACTGACCAATTGCAGTAGCGCATTTTTTCCTCGCCTCCCAACCCGTATTGGTGAGTTGTGTTCTTCAAAGAAATCGGCCTATAAGCTCTCTAGGCTAAATACTCTCTGGTGATGGGTATAGGTTAAATAGCCCAAAACTTTTGCGTGCATTGTATGTCACCATAACCGTTAAGGATTACTAAGGCAGCGTCGAAAATGAGACATGTTTTGTAACATAGCTCCGCGTTCACTGCTTACGTTACCTTTCTCAACAAGCGTCTATAGCCGAATAGCTAAGGTGTCGGACATATGTTCGAGAGGTCGCCGTTTCGAACCCCAACCATTGCTTTGAACCCACTCCAGACACAAGCTTAGTTGGAGGGGTTAACAAGATTGATACCAATGTGAATACTACCTACATTGCTAGATCTCTTTAAAAATGCGGGTGAAATTAATTTGTCATTTCGTTTAGTGACTTTCAAAGGGTCAATTAATCATGCTGTAGTTAGCAGGATAGCCGGGTAAGCAACTTAGTAACTAACTCAAATACCTGTGTCTCAGCCAGGCAGACCTGTGCAAGTCTTGCGACCACCTTCTGTGCTGTCACAGAGCTGTGCTCTGGTATCCTCACGAGGATAATGTTGCTGTGCTGGCCTTCCACGTCCACTGTGAATGTCTTCAGGAACAGGCCTTCGATCACTGAAACGTACAAAAACAAATCAGATTTATTTTGTGATTTCAGAAAACTTACTGATACAGATAGTTTTAAAATATTGAAGGAAGGCCAATTACAAGATTTCACAGACATTATTAGAATTGTTACATTTGAGATTTTGTCCCTCTTGAGGTAACCGAACTAACTCCCAGATGCAAGGTGGTTGGTATTGAAACAATAAACGGTTTCAAGCAACATTAATTTATTAAAGCAAGGAAAAGTTAAATACATAAAAAGAGTTCATTTCCTTATTCAAACAAGGTTAAGTTTAATACTATACAAGGGTTATTGCCACCCAGTTTAAACTTCAGTTGGTAGATCTTCGGGTTATGGGGGGTTGGAATAATACCAGTACTATTCTATTCTTTCAAAGTTTAAGTTGAAGTTTGTCATAAATTACAAAATAAGTAAGTACTTAATAAAATTAAATTTCAAGGTACAACCTTCCAGTTTTAGTGAAATTAAATTATTAATAAATGGGCGCCAGGGACTATAATAGTCCCAGATCCCTGACCCGACGAAGATCTTCAATATTCTTCCAGTTAAGCATAGGTGTCGACCCTAGGGTCCTTCAATTATTGTAGACCAGCTTCCTTATTTAAAAACCGGACCGATGATAAGCAGGCTACTTTTACGACCTACAACTGAATGACATTTAGAATGTAAACATAACCACAACTTGATTACGATTTAATTCCTATATTTTTGTGATAGTTTATAAGTGAAGTGATTCAACGTCAGAAAGTGTTACCCTGGAACAGTTCACTTGGAAACCTTACAATTTACAACGCTGGGGGCTAGGATTAAAAAACAACGTAACAGAATAGAACAAATTAATGACGGTAAACAGGTCAAAAAAGTTATAGATAGAATGCCTAACTTACAACGCTATTCCGAAAGCCTCTCTTTTAACAAAACCTCTTCAGAATGGAATATATTTGAATTTGAATATAACTGATCATTTGTTTTTTATTGACAGACAAATAATACTAAAGACCCATTGATATACTAAAAACCCAAGATGCACACTCAACGTCTCAAAACAGTCCGCATAAAATGAGTGCTTAATTCTAAATTATGCGCTCATTTCAAATAGTAACGGCAAATTTCAATGGCCGCGTTTTCAGTGTCAAAACAATGTATTATGCATCTTTTTTATTTTAGTCGCATAATAAAAATTACCCTGTTGTACAAATAATGGAGTCGATTTTCTTTTCTTGTATTTATTTATTTTTTATTAATAAGTTTATGCTTTATTGTCGATATTGTCCATACTAATATTATAAATGGGAAAGTAACTCTGTCTGTCTGTGTGTTACCTTTTCACGCCTAAGCCGCTGAACTGATTTAGATGAAATTTGGCATGGGAATAGTTTAGGACCGTAGGAAGGACATGGGATAGTTTTTATCCCGAAATTCCCACGCGGTTAGGATTTACGCGGGAATGGAGTGGAATTCCCTGCCGGAGTCTGTGTTTCCCGATAGCTATAACCTAGGAGTCTTTAAGTCCAGAGTGAATAGGTTACTTTTAGGTAAGCGTGCTCCATCTTCGATCACATCATCACTTACCATCAGATGAGATAGTGGTCAAACGCGAACCTATTTTCAATAAAAAAAAAAAAAAAAAAAATAACCTCTACGCGAACGAAGACGCGGGCAAAAGCTAGTATTTAGAATAGATTAAAATAAACTTTATTGTATACCAAAAGTTAAACACATGTATTTTACAATAATTAACACTAATTTAGTTTTTGGCAAATATGTATACGTTATATAATATACTGAAGAAGAGGTCGTCAATTTTACGGTTTTTTTAATGTTCACAAATAAAATAAATAAATAATTTATTGAACATAAAATATTACATCTTTCAAGTGAAGCCCCTGACTCCTATGCTAAGCGAGCCTGTGTTACAGGAATCAGTGTCCTACGCTATATAATTTTTAAAAAGTAACATTAGAAGGTATTGAGAACAAAAGAAATAGAAGCGAAACGTGTATGTGTGTGTAAGTTTGAGAGTATGTGCGTAATTGCGTGTGTGTGTGGGTACGTGTGTGTACGATGCGAAAAACGGACATCAATCGTCAGCGAACAAAGGCGAGAGATTTTTTTATGGCTAATTTTTTGACGAAGATATTATGTATATCACGGCAAAAGGTATAAGCTTTACGAAATTAAAAAAAAAATAAACGATTTTAACAGTGAATATTTGATTCGTTGATATACACATGTTCTACCCAAAAACATTCACGCTATAATTACGTCTTTAGAACACAATTTAATAAACTTATAATACTAACAAAAATGTCTTATAAAAAAATTAGTATAAGGTGTAAGTCTCCACTCAAGGCCTTGTCCTATCGAGCAACGTCAGCCGTAAAATTTTATAGCCTTTCGCACACTGCTTTATAAAAACAACAACAACAATTTTCATAAGATGGAATTTGCAAAAACATATTTTATACTTACAACATTACTACTACTACTAGGTGGTGAGTGTTTGGCGACAGTTTCGAGCGTCACTTTTCTTCGAGACTGTGCATCTTGGGTTTTTAGTATATCAATGTAAAGACCACACAGATTTTTTTTGGTGGGAAAATCATCAAATGACTCTTCCCGCTTTGGGATGAGCGGAAAGGAGTGTCCAATTTCTACTGAGAAAAAATCTACCAAGTTCCTTCCATTGCCGGTTGCGGTCCGGGGCCGTGGTGCCTCGTTAGAATATGGACCAAGAGGGTATTTCACAATCTAAAGAACCAACCTTTAGCCATAATGTTGGCCCGCTTATGGTCGAGCTTGAGCAGCGGCACCACTTCGTCCAGCGCCACGATGGCGGCTGCGGCCAGCACGCCCGCCTGCCGCATGCCGCCGCCCAGCAGCTTGCGCATGCGACGACCTCTGGAATCACGTGATTTCACGTGAGTTCATCGTACAAAAAGTTCCATCAGTACCCAAGCTACTGATGGAACTTTTTGTACGATAGGTAAGTACAGAGAAAGAAGAAAGTGAAAATAAAGTTTGAGGAGTCACATGGCGCATAGATTTTTTTTATTATTTTGTATTCTACCGTCTTCCCTGATGACTGGTAGTCAGCGATGATATGGTCGACGATGAAGCACGCTTGCCTAGAAGTAGCCTATTCACTCTTTACTTAAAGATACCCAGGTTATAGCTATCAGGAAACACAAATTCCGAAAGGAGATTCCACGCCTCAGCTGTACGCATAATGGAAGTATTCTCAAAACGTTTTGTGCGTATGGATGGGGGGACGGGCGCGGCACGGCTTGTTGGAGTGTGATTTAGCGCTGGCTTGAATCTATGATATCTTCTTAAGTATTTATTTGATTCATATAGTGTATAGGACAATTTTAATCTAATAGGATTAATAATGCGCAGAAGAAAACAGCTTCCAAAATAACGTGGTGTCTTTAATCAATACTTTGAACACAAAAGTAGTTATTGTAAGTCAACCGTAGGAGATAGAGATTAACAATTCTCTAGTACATTACTTTAATGTAGCTCTGCTGGTTTACGCGGCGCACACGAGTAGAGTATAGCGTAGTATATTACATAATCTTTGGAGTAAAGCTCCCAGTAGGCAAGATTTTTTGGAATGATGGAATGATTGGATGGAATTACACAATCTAATTCCACCAAGCCCTTTCCATCATCGGACTACGAGACAAACGGCGAAGCGCCATCGTTACATGGTGGACATCCCACCCATACGCACAAAACGTTTTGGGAATACCTTCATTGTGCGTACGGCTAAAGAGTGGAATTCCCTGCCGGAGTCTGTGTTTCCCGATAGCTATAACCTAGGAGTCTTTAAGTCAAGAGTGAATAGGTTACTTTTAGGTAAGCGTGCTCCATCTTCGACCACATCATCACTTACCATCAGGTGAGATGGTGGTCAAACGCGAACCTACTTTTAATAAAAAAAGACCTCTTCAACAAAAGTTGTTATATTTCAGTAAACCTAAACCTTCCAAAGACAGACGCGAAAGGGGGACTCCTTTTTATTATATGTAAGGATGCTGGAATGGGCTTGGTGGAATAAGATTAAACATGCGTCCAACGAATTAGGAATGATAAAACTAATACATCCCCCATTCCGCAAAACTGTATCAGGATCCAATTCCCCTATCCCCAGAATTTGCAGGCTTCTTAATAATTGCGATGAATCAATTGACATTTTTTCCACAACACTTAAAAAAATCAAGCACCAAGTCCATCAAAAATAATCTACCGTACTGTTTTTTTTTTCTATTTCGACTGTATAAAAGTTGTTCTTAGCGTTATTTCTGCACTACCTAGTATTATATTGATGTTATAATTTTGTTTTTGCATGCTGTGTCTATCGCGTCATATTGTACACTATGTTTGTAACATATTGCATGAAATATAAGGATAATCAGTGTAACAATTGTAGATAGGCCAATAAATAAATAAATAAATATAGAACACGAACTCCGCTCAAAAATGGTTCCACGCAAAACACAATCAAGTAGGCGGGGTGAAAAAAATACAATCAAAGCGCCTCACGGTGGGCTGAAAAACGGCTTTCATAGACTTAGGCATTTTATTTTGCAAGTGCCAGTTTTTGTGCCGGATATCACTTCTATTTGTTATAACAATATACAAAAATGACACCAGAATTGATTCTGCACAAAAACGAAGGAATTATAATTTTTTTACGAAAATTTTGTATGGAGCTTGTATGAAAAATCGAAATATCTCTGAAACGGCAGCGATAACCGTAATATCCTTATAGGAGGTTTTAGTACTAATTATTTATGATTTTTTGACATACGTTACATAATGGTTGTAGATGCCTTTTTTTTTAAAAAAATCGTCAAAATATTTTTATTTATTTTTACATATTAAACGTTCCTTTTAGTGTTTAAGTTGAAGAATTCAGAGCTTTAACAACTCTTAACATAAAATAGCATCACCCCTATAGACCTGAAGGACTAGACAGAGGTGTGTAGTATCTTGTTGATCTTGTAAGATTTCCAACAATACCAAATAGTTGAATATCAGTGTCAAAGTGCCCATGCTGTCGCTTCTTTTAGAAAGATAGGGGAATGAAATTGTTAATTGATCATACCCTAAAAGTATGATTACAACATAACCGGACACATAATAATATCGACACAAAAGGAATTTTAAAACCTTGCATACGTTCAAAATACAAAATAACATATTGTGTAGTCATCTAATGAGTCTGATGACAAGTAATTAAGTAATTAGAATGATGGTTGTAGTCTTCTGATTCTAATGAGCCTATTAAGTGATTAAATGATTTGAAATATCTCGCAACAATACCAACTAAGAACTGCATTCACCTTTTTATAATTAGTGAGCTAATGTGATTTGCTAATGTTGATTAGTTCTACTATGAGTTCTACGAAATGTTTTTGACGATTATAAATTTTTATTATCATATCGTTTATAACTTTAATGAGGGTAGTTAACTAATTATTGACTTTATACAATAAAAGGGCTATAATTTTGTTCCATAATTTAGATTGTTCACAACCGTGTAACTGCTAACACTAAAACTATTTGCTTTGCGACTACAAAATCTTAGAATGGAAAGTTTAATCACCAACTTAGATTTGTTTGTTCTTCTAAAAAGTGAGTGTCCTTCATTTAATCATGAAGTATTGTTTAGTGCAATTGTGTCCCGCATAGGCGATTGCCTTTCTGCCGAAGATCAAGTCAAAGAATTTTGCCGGAGATTCACGCGAGCTGCTTTAAACAGGTGGCAGAAATCTAAACGATTCTTTGATAAGTTTAGAAATACGTACGGAGAGTGGTTGCAAGCAAATATTGATTGGCCGAGTTGCGTGCAAACTTTAATAAATCAAGAACCAACTGTTGATGAGATACCAAGAGCACGCTCAGTCTCTCCAGAACCTTCGACATCATCGACTGTTGGAACAATGACAAAAAGGTCCCGAAAACCATTCAAAGATCTGGGAAGCAAACAGAAAAAGAGAAGATCTAGTGAGCACATAGGCGAGGATTCCTGTGAATTGGCATATGCAGCTGCAGCACGTTTAAAAGAAGAAGGTTATGAAGATATCGCATCTGTAATCAATTATATGATCAAAAATCCAGAAGCTGCCGTTAAAATCAAGGAAAGCATTAAGAAAACAGTAATATTTACACCAGAGAAAGCACTTGGATTGCTTCTTTCACTTAAGCTTTCAAAGTGGCAATATATTACGTTGCGAGAGAATGCCATTCGGGAAGGTGCTAAGGATATTTACCCATCCTACTATAAACTGCAACAAACTAAGCTTGCATGCTACCCTCCTAATCAATCAGTATCAGTTACGGATTCATCAGCTAGAATTACACTTCAAGCTTTACTTGACATCACGGTGAAGCGGATTCTTCAAAGTCTTTCTGATAATGTGGAAAATAAGCAGTTAAAGCTGATATCGAAGTGGGGATTTGATGGTGCTTCCAATCAAAGCCGATACAAGCAGAAAATGGACTTTTTATCGTCGTCCGGTTCAGTTCACTTTTGTAAAAGAAAGCCATGCAGTTGTCATTGATAACAAAAGAAAAATGGATGAGGAAATTGAGGCCCTTAACCCCACAGAGTGCATTAATAGTAACAGGGTGACTCATAAACTAATGATGACAATGATCGACGCAAAAGTCTGCACGTACCTTTCTGAAGCTAGATCAAATGCATCATGCTACCTGTGCTTAGCAAAACCAACAGAAATGAACCACTTAGATGCTGTAACATCAAAAACTGTGTGTTCTGACATATATGAATTTGGCCTATCATCCCTACATGCCCGTATAAATTGCATGGAATGTCTGTTACACATTGCGTACAGACTTGACTTCAAACAGTGGGCAGCAAGAAGTAATGAGCATAAAGATATGTTACAAAACAGAAAAAAAAACATTCAAAATAAATTTAAAGAGGAGCTCAATCTGTTAATTGATATAGTAAAACAAGGCTCGGGAACTACCAATGACGGGAATACCGCAAGGAAGTTTTTCGAGTTTCCCAATAAAACTGCAGCTATTACTGGGTTGGATCAAAACCTGATAAAAAGATTTGCTGTTATTTTGCAAGCAATAACATCTGGTGAGAAGATCGATGTCATCAAATTTAAAGATTTGGCTCGCAAAACAGCAGAAAAGTACGTGGAATTATACGACTGGTACTACATGTCATCAACCGTACATAAACTATTAATACACGGAGCTGACATAATCGAAAAAAATGATATTGTCCCGATTGGGACTCTCTCGGAAGAAGCCTCAGAGTCTCGAAACAAAGATTTTAGGAGGTTCCGGGAACATCATTCGCGGAAAAGAAGCAGGCAAGATTCTAATCAAGATATCCTAAATATGCTTGTTGTTTCTTCGGATCCTTTTCTAAGTGCACAAAGGCCGAAGTTAGATGCCAAAAGGAAGACAACCTTTTTTGCTGAAACTCTCGACCTAATACAGTTTCCGGAAACTGAGTTCGAGTTTGTAGGTATATCCGATCTGGATTCTGACTCGGAATTGGAGTCCGACAACGAAAGTTGTAAAGAAAATTTGTAAAATTTAATTATTTTTCTTTATGTTCTTTTGTTATTTATGTTAGTTTATTGTACCAATATGTTTAGTTAATAATTTCATAAATTATAGTTTCAAATATGTATTTTGTATAATTGAATTTATTAGATATTATTTTTGTTACTTCTGTTTTATTTAAATTACCTATCAATAAAAAGTTTATATACAGTCTTTTTTTTTCACATATTCTTAATATTTGGGGAAAAAGCATGCTTCCTAACGATGTTCTTAACTTTGACACAGTTCATGGATCGTTTTGAACAGTTTCATATGTTAAAATAAATAATGTTAGTACTATAATCCCCTATAAGGATATTATTATTATTATGTGTCCGGTTATGTTGTAATCATACTTTTAGGGTATGATCAATTAACAATTTCATTCCCCTATCTTTCAAAAAGAAGCGACAGCATGGGCACTTTGACACTGATATTCAACTATTTGGTATTGTTGGAAATCTTACAAGATCAACAAGACACTACACACCTCTGTCTAGTCCTTCAGGTCTATAGGGGTGATGCTATTTTATGATAAGAGTTGTTAAAGCTCTGAATTCTTCAACTTAAACACTAAAAGGAACGTTTAAATATGTAAAAATAAATAAAAATATTTTGACGATTTTTTTTAAAAAAAAAGGCATCTACAACCATTATGTAACGTATGTCAAAAAATCATAAATAATTAGTACTATAACCCCCTATAAGGATATTACGGTTATCGCTGCCGTTTTAGAGATATTTCGATTTTTCATACTAGCTCCATACAAAATTTTCGTAAAAAAATTATAATTCCTTCGTTTCTGTGCAGAATCAATTCTGGTGTCATTTTTGTATATTGTTATAACTAATAGAAGTGATATCCGGCAAAAAAACTCGCACTTGCAAAATAAAATGCCTAAGTCTATGAAAGCCGATTTTCAGCCCACCGTGCGCCTCTCAGTCTGACGTGCGCTCAGTGACAGACGCCAGAATCGTGTTGATTAGTGAAAAATCCAAGAAAAAGCTCGTTTCTGAGGGATAAAAATGACCTCCTGCGTAGTAAGGTGGTGTAAAAGACGGAAAGAAGGAAGTAAAAAACTAACTGGGATAGCTTATCACTCGTAAGTAAAATAATTTCGTGTTTTATTTTCGTATAGACAACCACGAGTTGTCAGTATTATGCAACAGGTAGCCAGCCAGTTTTTAATACCTAACTATTATATATTTTATATTAAGTACAGAGTTTTATAAATTGGATGAATTGGTTTGCCTGTGTGTTTCTTATTTTAGTTTCGCCAAAAAAGAGATTCGGCGACTACAGTGGATTGCAGCAGTCCGCTTAGAAAAAAGAGAGGATGACTGGTTACCAACTAATGCCAGTAGGATTTGCTACATACATTTTAGTAACGAAGGCATATATTCGTCACGCACTGGCTATCGTATGCTAAAAAAATCAGCTGTGCCTATTTGTACGGTTAGTACTGTTGCACAGCATTTCGTGAAAAAAACGGTTAAATCCTAATAACTTAATTTAAAGATTGCTTAAGAATACAAATTTTAAATCATGTCTAATGTGTTTTATGTTCTCAGTAGGTATTACACCACGTTAAAACAATGCTGGTCATTAAATCGGCACTCCGTATATTTTGAGCTGATGAATAGAGCGAGACAATATTTAGGAGATGTTTCTGTCCATTTTACTAAACAACAAAGTTTTGTTTTGAGTACCTAGAGTACTCTTAAATTTTAGCTCGTACTTTTTAAAAACCACCTTGTATATTAAATTAAATTAAATCTAGTTTCACAGCTTATAAGCCTAACGCTCTTCTGATGCGGGGTTAGCTAATGAATTCTTACCTTATTTATGTACTTTAAGAAATTAATAAATATGAAATTCGGTAGATCCGCAGGAAATAATGATTTCCATTTAAAATAGGTATTAGGTAAGTGATAAAATAACTGTTTCGTTTCCAAAGGGTGTTGTCCAAATGCTTGAAATGGACAGAAACTGCGAATAGTCCTTAATTCTTTTTAAAATAAAATATGTATAATGAAATAATATTCAAGTTTGTTTAAGTAGGATATAAAAATATGGAAATCATTAAAATATTTAACCTGATATCCGTTTAATTCATTCTAATCTTTATGTGAGGTCAGTGTTTATTTGACACTACTAAGTGGCATTCAGCCAAACAGGAATTGTAAAATAAATCCTAACAAATTAGTTTGCAGATTTAGTGCACAGTAATTATTAATTTAACCTCTAAAGCCCCAGAAGCACAAAAACGTGCCAGTAAACCAGTATTAGTTGAGCCCCGCTGGCATACCATAAGAGCCCGCCAGCGGTGCTTGACGGATGTGTACCATAAATCTAAAAAAAAAAAAATATATGCATGTCAATATTAATTTAAATCAAATAAATTTTGAATAGAAAACGTATCGTAGGCTGTATGAATCACATCTCCTTTGCTTTACCTACTGACAGACTGACAGTTTGACATTACTGCATTTTCGATTGTTTCTTTACTTGATTCTACAATAGCGCTTGCGAATTAAGTTACGTACAGATTGCTTTTTTATGGTATAGCAATGACTGTGGTCATTTTTCGAAGATTTTGATTTTAGTGGTGCACACGATACCCATTTTTAAACACGGACTTGGGTTGGACCCGCCTAAACGACGACTTGGCATCCTTATGGTGAACGCAGACCTAGCCGCACCGCAGTCTCTACAGTCCCCGCAGTCATCGCTTTTTGTTAATGGCCTCGCACATCTATCCGCGCCGCAGTCGCTGCAGTCGTTCCCGTCAGTGTTGCCAGATTTTTGAAAGCATTATCTATCCGAAGATTTAAAAAATCTGTATAAAATCTGTATTTGGTATTGGTATTTTGCTCTTTTGTGTAATTTTATCTGTAGGTGCTATAATAGGGAATAAGCAAGTAATTATTTATACGAGAATAAGTAATTTTATTATAAACCGTTGACAGAGATTCTCTGTCTACTTTATAACTCTGGCAACACTGCGCGCCGTGGATGCGAATGACGTCATCCGCGCTGCGTGCGGGTGACGTCATCAGCTGCGGCTACGGGAGTTCGGTCGTTTCAGGGACTGCGGCGACTGCGGCGCGGGTAGGTGTACGAGGTTGCATAGAACTTCATATAAATAATTCGAATGTAAAGACTGCGGCGCTTGCGGTGCGGCTAGGTCTGCGTTCACCATTAACCCTAGACTTATTACGACCAATATTTCAGAAAAAGGTTTGTAACTGACTTCTACCTAGTTTTTTTTTATAATTATTGAAATTGTAATGGGTTACCTACGATTGATACGATACATTTGGCGTATATTTCACTCTTGTTCATTTCAGGATTTTTTTTTATATGGCCGACGTGCATTCCCTTTTATGAAGCTTTACACTTTTTGTAAACTTAATGTAAAGAGGTTTAATATTAATTTATAATATTTGAGTTCATAATAAATGACTGACTCCTACTGCATACTGCATAACACCATCCTCGCCGCTCGATGTCACAAAACAATCCATCTCGTTCGCACTCGCTTGATTCGATATTTCAGTTTCACTCTAACATTATCTTACTAAATAAAATAGCGCCCCAAATGAATGAATTGACGGATCCATGCGCAGAAAATAAATTTAGCAAAGTATTTTGTTTTGTTTATGCGCGTGTTGCATTCGTATTATCAGTTTAGTGGTATGAGTTTGGAACCATGTTTTAGCGGGCTTCGTTAGAGAGTTATGTTTCTATATCATTCCTAATTCGTTGCATGCGTCACATACGAGTACAGGCAATTAGGTCACCCGGTCAGCATAATGCTGTGCCACCATGCGAAACTATGACGCAGCGCTGGCTTTCAGCGACGACGCTCGTCTAGTTTGAATGTATTTTTCGAAAATTTTAACAAGACTTTACTAAAATTACAAAATAAAAAAAGCAAAATAATCATTGCTGGAGATTTCAACATTAACCTTTTAAGTAATGACATTAATTGTACGAAATTCAAAGAACTGATTTCAAATTATGGTATGAGGTGTCATATTCAAGAGCCAACTAGGTTGAATACATGTATCGATAATATCATCAGCAATATTCCGAAAATAATAGGTAAAACTCATAATGTTTGTTTATCCGATCATAATACAGCACAAGTTGTAAATTTTGAATATAACCTAAAACCCATTTCAGGACACTACTTTACGACCGTAAATGACCTGTGTAAAGATAATGTAAACAAATTCATTGAGCACATAAGTAAATTATCCTTTTCCGATGTTTACAAGTGTTCCGACACAAACGATGCTTTTAATCTTTTGCATGATAATATAACTTTATTTTATAACTTATGTTTCCCACTTATAAGAGTAAAAAAATCGTACAAAGATAACAAATTAAAATGGATAACAAAAGGGGTTAAAATTAGCAGTAAAACCAAACGAAAATTAAGGATTAAATATTATTTAAACAAAACTAATGAAAATAAGACTAGATTTAAGGTGTACTCCAAAATGTTAAGAAAATGTATTCATAATATGCAATCTTTATGTAATCTTAAGCACGTTGCATATTCTAAAAATAAGGGAAAAGCTTCATGGGATATTGTTAAACATTGTACAGGCAACGAAAGGCCTCGAGAATACATTCATAGTATTAAAAATAACAATATATCATTTACATCAGGCTCGGACATCGCAAATCTATTTAATAACTTTTTTGTCGATGTTGTTGAAAAGAGCGCAAACTTCCCGGGCAATAATTATAACCAAAACATTAACAACAACGAAAAAAGCATATTTCTAAATCCTGTAAATCCTGCTGAAATTTTTGGCATCCTAAAAACGTTAAAAAACACTAAATCTACTGGTTATGATCTTATATCTACATATCTTCTCAAACAAATATCGCCATTCATCGCAGAGCCTCTTTCATATATTATTAATTTATCTTTAGAACAAGGCTGTTTCCCGGATAAACTCAAAATATCTATAATAAAACCATTGCATAAAAAGGGCTCTAAAATTGATAAAAATAACTACCGACCTATTGCCCTAATCCCAATCTCATCCAAGGTATTTGAAAGAGTTATGTACACAAGAGTTCTTTCCTTCCTAGACAAATACAATATCCTTGCAAAAGAGCAATTTGGATTTAGGAAAAATAAATCTACCTCACTAAGCAGCCTTTAATTTAGTAAAATCAAATATTAATAAAATTAACTCTAAAATTACAACCTCAGCTCTTTTCTTAGATCTCAGTAAAGCTTTTGATTTTGTTAATCATCAAATTCTTATCGATAAGCTTTGTAAAATTGGTATAAGAGGTCCAGCTCTAGAATGGTTTAAATCTTATTTGTTAAATAGAACCCAAATCACGCGCATTACAAAATTTGATGATAAAGTTAACAGTTTAGTAGATTTTAACTCCCAACCTCGAGACAATCACTATGGAGTTCCACAAGGAAGCATCTTAGGTCCACCGTTATTCCTAATTTATATAAACGATCTACCTGAAGCAATAGAACAAGATTGTATTATGTTTGCTGATGATACAACAGTTATCATAGATACGAAGAATAATGAATCGCACGAGTCTGATATAAATAACAGTTTAAATAAAATCATCTCATGGCTTGATATGACGCTTTAAAAATCAACATTGAAAAAACTAAAATACTAAATTTTAAAACCCAGAAAAGTAAACAGATCCTCCTTAAAATTGCACATAATAATAATAATATAATAATAATAATATTTATTTCATCAAAGTAGGTACAATTTTCTTAATATTATGACAAATTAAATCTAAGTTTACAGGTTGTACGCTGTCACATAATTATGGAGTTTCCTAACTCCTAAACTAAGTAAAACTTGTATTATAGGAGTTAGTGAGCTATTGACTCAGACCCAACCTACATAGAGATCAAATAGTTGAGCAGGTACACACAACAAAATTTCTGGGTATAACTCTTGATGAACATTTCACCTGGAGGCAGCATATTGATGAAATATGTTTGAAAATAAATAGGTTTGTTTTTGCTTTAAGAAAAGTAAAAAATGAGACATCTAGATCAACCGCGCTAATGGTATATCATTCGTATGTTTGTTCTATTATCCGATATGGTATCATCGTATGGGGAAACTCTTCCGACGTTCCTAGAGTATTATTAGCTCAAAAAAAATGCATTCGTGCAATTTTTAATATGGACTGGACTGATTCTTGCAAACCATTATTTAAATCCAATAACCTACTCACAGTTCCTTGTATTTATATATTTGAAATAGCCAAATTTGTAAAAAATAATTCAACACTTTTTGAAAATAAAAAAAATATAATAAACGTAAAGACATCAATTAAAATTGCCTGTACCTAGAATAGAATTATTCAGGCACAGCTGTGTTTATATGGCCCCGCTTATTTATAATTCTATACCAAAATTTATTACCGATCTTCCCTACAGAAAATTCTGCATAGTTTTAAAAAAATGGCTCATCTCTCATAGTTTTTATTCAATAGCTGAGTTTTTAAAAAAAGGTTCTTGTCAGTCGTACTATTACAGAAATGTATTATAAACTTATTATCATTGTATAAACTCTGGTTGGACATTTTGGTTGTAATCTTCGATTTGTTTTATATTTTGTTTTTACTTCATGTTTTTAAAATATTATTGTATTCGATTAGTTAAAGTTAAGATTATATTAGGTACCCTAATATAGTTTAATATTTGCATGCCAATTTATGGCAAAATGTGTCATTGCACTAAGTACATATTATATTATGCTAACATCTTTTGTACCACATTTTAAGCAAATAAATGGATTTGATTTGATTTGACGTGATGACGTCAGCTAGTGCCGTTACATTGATCCTAATATAATTATAACTTTTATGTTATAGAACTTCTTACATACATATCATTTAAACTGATTGAACTGCCTAATGGTGGACTTGCATTTTTACAGACTTACTACCGCTTTTCTCATTAAAAGAATTGAATTAAAGTTTGATTAAATCATTATTTGCTTAGCCTTTTCCTAGCTATTTCGGGGTTGGCCTTCAGTTTAACCAGATGTATGCCTATCTATATGAACTTCACAATACGCCTTGTCAAACCATCCTCAGGTAGATTTCCTGGCTTTTGGGTACCCTTGACGACTGTCAAAGAAAAACAAAATTAAATGATTGTCGGGTTCAAGGGCTTAACGTCCTTTAACCACGAGCTCCTCTAATGGTGGACTCACTATTATACAGTGTGTTAGGTTAAACGAGGGACTTATTGAAGGAGAGTGTTCAGTATTCGATTCTCGTCCCAAATATGTGAAAAACCTATAACCTAAATTTTTGACGTATTTGTCGAATATAATACACTAGTACTCGCGCGGGGCTTCGCTCCCGTGGATTCTATCACGGTAAAAACATAACTCTCCTTTTTGCAGTCGCGTAAAAAGCCTATAACCTTCCTCAAGCTACTTCCATACCAAATTTCATCCAAATCCACCCAGTACTTTCGAAGATTAGCGCGTTCAAGCAAACAAACAAACAAACTTTTCCGCTTTATAATATTAGTATAGATTTATCATATACACTAAGCCGCAAGAGGTGAATGAACTTGTAAACAGTACCTAAAGGAATCACGTGGCAAAACACGGCCCGATCCTGCCAAAAAAGGAAGCTCGTGTGTAAACTCCGCCCCCGCGGGAGACCCCCGAGGACTTTTGGTATGGTTCTGTCTCTTATTTATCAGTGCTTTTTTTTGTTCATATTTTTATTAGTATTATGTAAGCATACACTATTGTAGATTTGAATATGTCCCTCGTTTAAACTAACATACTGTATACTACACAGAGTTACTGTAGCTTTTTGAATTGAACTAATTGAATTAACTATTGATTAAATGTGGGGTAAAATTTCAATGGCCCGGTCTCTGGTTTAAATATACATCAACAACCTTTTTTAATCTTGTTTCATTGCACAAGACTACATAATTATAAATTCTCCGACCACGCAAAAAACTCCGAAAAGAATTTCAATATTTTCATACAACCGGCGAGTTGTTTGTCAAAACATTTATTCCAAGTGATTTCTGCCAAAACTGGATATATCAGTCATGTGAGGGCACAGCAATTAACTGGAATGCAGACGCCAGGCAATGAAAACGTCATCTTCATCAGCTTTCCGAGTGTTTTACTTGAAAGACTGCGTTTAGGTACCTACACTTTACCAATTTCAATCACTTCAGCAACTAGATTTATCGATCACAATCAATTTGGGTACTTATTATTATTATTATCTAATTTATTTACTTCGGAAAAAATCTATAAGTACAAAGATTTTTAGTAAAACACTTTACAATCTATGTTAGTAAAAAAAAACGAATTCATGTATCTTCCCGCAGCATCAGCTTCACCGCCATGCATGCGAGTCCAATGCCGCAGGACAACACAATTCTGTTTATCTGCAATGACTTTCAGAATGCTATTATTACTCCCACGAATCTTACGCAGCAAAGACTCAGATCGCTGTGTAATGATAGCGCCAAAGCTATCTACCGCCACTTCAGCAAACATATTTGACGCGCTGCAGAATCGTGGGTGGCCCAACAACATCCTGAAAGCATTGTTGTACTGGATTCGAATGGATTATATCTGTAGAGGTCTAGATAACATTGTTGTTATAGAATATTCATACGTGTAAATACATTTGAAGTGTGTTAAGTAAGGATCCCTAAGCGCATCGTCAATCTTGCACTCCTACGTGTTTACGCCAAGCGCATGGAAACTAAAGCGTCGACATCCGTACAGCCACGAGCCGCCGACTCAGCGTATTCGACAGTAGTAATAACTTAATTTTAAGTATGCATTCTATATTCTAACTTCGAATTAGATTCACATATTTTATTTGTAGTTTTCCTTTAATTAAATTAGTTTAAAATGACTTTGGTTTTTTTCGATCCACCGTTTGCAAAAAAATTAATAGGTTTCCCACGTGCTTATGACTAATAGGATTTACCCGATACTAAAGTACAAACAAACCTTTTTAAAAATCACGGGCGGATCCAGCTTTGATGCCAGGGGGGGGGGGGGGTCACATAATCGTGGTCAAGTCACAAGAAGTTATAATTTGTATTTCCTGAGTCCGCTGCCACTTGGCCATCCACTGCCGATATTCGTTTACTACGACAGAAACTGGAGTATTATCTAGTAACAATGTTTAAAATGTTTAATTAGTGATCCACCTAGGTCCTGGACCCAGCCCAGGGGGGTCATGACCCCATGACCCCATGGATCCTAGGCTAATCGTTGGAACAGATTAACCGATTAATGGAACTCTCACTAGAAGATAGATGAGAAAAGAAAGAACATACATTTTATTTGACCCAGACATAAAGGCACAACATTAAAACAAAAACTTAATTAAATGAAACAGCATTGTCTGTGCCTCACGGCTGTGCCAAATACGCCCAGTTTAGCAAAATACATGACAGCAAATTACGTGACGCTGGTTTTCAACTGGACCTTATGAAGTTATCCCAGAAATCCATGAGACCGGGATTTACACTGAACATCCTCCAACGCAAACAAAGTCGCAGGCATATCTAGTTTTAATAATAATTCCAAACACGTGACGCGTGCCTACAAACCTCTTTATAAGAATGGGACTAAAGTTGAAAAATACTGTTAATAGTTGGTTTAAACGCGCTAATGTTCGAAACTACCGGGTGGATTTGGATGAAATTTGGTATGGAAGTAGCTTGAAGCCTTGAAGGTTATAGACTAGGTTTTATCCGATTGCATAAGAAGGAGGGTTATGTTTTATCGTGAAAGGTCCATGAGAACGAAGCCCCTACGCAACTACTAGTAATATAGTTTCAATTCTTATTACTTACTGGTCAATAAAATGGTAAGAACCGACGAGCGCCGAGCCCACAGGAGCCGACAATCCTTTGCTGAAGCAGACGGAGACGCTGTCACAATCCCTCACCAGCCTGCTGGGTTCCTCCTTCAGGTATTCACAGGCATTGAACAGCCTGGCACCGTCCATGTGGATAGGAAGGTTGTGACGCTTGCAGATGGCCGATAAGTCATCCAAGAATTTCAGTGGAAGGGCCTGAAATTATGATTTCATTGATATTTATTGTGATGGTAACGGGCACTTGAAAGTGATGACATGATCTGGGGATACACTTATTAGCAATGGCGTGAAGTTAAGTACTTTTGAACATGGGGATGATTAAGGCAAAAATTGTTAGCTGATATGAAAAACATCAATTATTTTCGATACAACGGCCATCTATCATATCGAGATCTCTCCCAGCCTCGGAGAACATGTTAAGCAGTTGGTTCCAGCTTTATTTGTACATCTTTGACAGTCGTTACGGGAAATCTACCAGTCTTGAAAGAAAGAAATCATTTATTAGTCATAATGTAGGTATACATATAAGTTGGTTAGATTTAGTAGCGTCCCAATACATTTTACCATTACGGTGTGCTAAATATTACAGTGTTATTTAAAACTAAATCAAATTCTAAAAACATATAATTTAATACAGCATTGTCCAGCATCATTAATGCAATTTGGCCCAAAATAATAACGCAATAATAATAATGTCAAAAATATAATTATAGTAATGTCAAAAGTAAGATTGTCTAAGATAATAATGTCTATAATAATAATAAGAAAAAAATAATATAATTAATTTATGACGATTAAAGATTAATTACAATATATTTACCATTACGGTGTGCTAAATATTACAATGTTATATACCATGGTTATATACTTATATCTAAATCAAATTTTGAAACATACAATTAAATACAGTATTGTCCAGCATCATTCAATAACATAACAAAAAATAATATTAATGTCTGTCTACGCATCTTCACCATGAGCGAGCCCACTACTACTGGACGCGAGAGGAGAGGAGTGCGGGGTGTGCTGTGGTACCGAATTCAACCACGCGCGGCGCGGTCGTAGCATGAACGGATCGTCCACCATCATACGCGCACACAAAATATTATCGCTACCTAAATTTGTAAAATCTATGTCATTAATTATATGCCTTATTACTATCGAAGAAGATTTTCATTCATCTCCAAAACATATTTGGACCTTTATCGCCGGATGCAGCAGAAGACATCGTCGCGATCAGCATTAATCGGACGCACGAGGCCATCAGCGAAATCATCCACGGTACCAGCATAAAACGGTCAGGTCAATCATCATTCTTCATCATTACCCCTGTTCTTTATTCAGTGCTTCATTTGTGTTAATTTTGTGTGAAATCCTAGTGTTTTAATCCCGCTAAATAGTTAAAAACGCGTAAAGATTTTTGCTTTGCCACTACCCTAAACTTCGTTTAAAAATAAAAAATCATAGTAAATCTTTACAAATAAGTATTTTCCATTATCTTCCACAAATTCCAAAATGACTAAAACTCCGTCAAAGGAGGGTCGTAGTGGTAGTAGTGGTGAGGATATTAAAGATTTAAATAAAAAAAGAGGTGTTGTTCACGGTAAATTACGACTATTTATGAAGTATGTAGACTCTGTAGAAAAAATACCTGTTACTCAAGCCATTAAAACAGAATTACAAACGCGTTTACAAAAGGCAGATCTATTGTTACAGCAGTTTTCAGAAATTCAGGATGAAATAGACTTAAAAATCCCTGATAGTCAAATAGAAAAGGAATTATCTGAGAGGGAAACTTTTGAAACAGACTATTATGCTTATGTGACTAAAGCTAAGTGTATTATTAACGTAGATAACGAGCAAAGTTCCTCTAAAGTTTCTAGTAAAGTTCAATTACCTACAATTTCACTTCCTTCCTTTGATGGCTCTTACGATCATTGGTTAGAGTACCGTGATACTTACCTATCACTCATCCATAGTTCTAAAGAAATAGAAATGTGCAAAAATTTCATTATTTACGGTCTTCTCTTACTGGCAGTGCATTATCGGTGATTAAGTCATTGGAATTCTCCTCTGACAATTATAATATAGCATGGGATTTAATGGAAAACAGATTCAATAATAACCGTTTACTTGTGCAAAACCATGTAAAGGCTTTGTTTTCTATTACGTCACTTAATAAGGAATCATCTAATCAAATCCGTAAACTTATAGATACCATTCTCAAAAATCTACGTTCCCTAAAAAACCTCGGCGAACCGACTGAGTCTTGGGACACCTTAATTATTTACTTAATCACATCTAAACTTGATTCAGTTACAGAAAGAGAATGGGAGACTCATAAAAGTTCAATTATGAATAGTCATAACCAGTCAAATAAACGTTTATCTCTTGATTATTTGATTAATTTTCTTAAAAATAGGGCTGACGTACTAGAAACTATTCATTTGGCACATAGTAAATTTACCACGGACAACAACGCAAAGAAACCATCACATTCACAACAACCAAACAAATCACATAGTTACACATCAACACAAAATAAACAATCTAATAATAAAAATTCCAAACGTTCTCGTATTTGCACTATGTGTCAAGCTAACCATCCGCTTTATTCTTGCGATTCATTCTTAAAATTATCTGTTAACGATAAAGTTAAATTCATTAATGAATTTAACTTTATCGTTAACAGATAATTTTAAGAATGAATCGCAAAGGAAGGGGTTCAAAACTAGAAAAATGTTATGTTTGCTTATTCATATGCTTTACTACTCGTGCGATACACTTAGAATTAGTTACCAGTCTAAGTTCTGAGGCATACTTATTAGCTTTAAAAAGGTTCTTATCCCGTCGTGGAAAACCCGTAAAAATATTTTCCGACAACGGAAAAACGTTTGTAGGTGCACTAAAGGAATTCTCTAATTTTTTAACCACTAATGAAAGTGATATTTTAAATTTTGCTGCAGGCGAAAATATTGAGTTTAGCTTTATTCCTCCCTACTCACCACATTTTGGAGGTTTGTGGGAGGCAGGGGTTAAATCCTTTAAACATCATCTCCGTCGTGTAGGAAACGTAAACCTAACTTATGAGGAATTTTCCACATTATTGACACAAATAGAAGCCCTCCTAAACTCCAGGCCTATGTATCCCATGTCTTCAGACCCAAACGACCTACTCCCTCTTACACCAGCCCATTTCCTGATTGGCCGGCCGCTCGTTGCTCCTACCTACGAAGACCTCACAGCTGCAAACACTTCACGCTTGGTCCGCAACGAGCGCATCGAACAGATGAGACAGAACTTCTGGAAGCGGTGGTCGCAGGAATACGTTTCGGAGCTGCAGACGAGGAGTAAATGGCAGTCCAACACCGACAAAATAGCACCTGATACCTTAGTGCTCATTAAAGACGACAATCTGCCGCCCTTGAAATGGTGTCTCGGGCGAGTCATAAACACTTCACCTGGCAAGGATGGACTGGCACGAGTAGCAGACATTAAGACAGCTAACGGAGTGATACGAAGATCATACCCCAGATTATGTCCACTGCTAAAAGAGGAAGAACCCTAACTTATCTTAATTGCTACCTGCTTCTGCTTCTCTTCGTTGGAGGCTGTTACTCCAAGGCGGGGGGCATGTCTACGCATCTTCACCATGAGCGAGCCCACTACTACTGGACGCGAGAGGAGAGGAGTGCGGGGTGTGCTGTGGTACCGAATTCAACCACGCGCGGCGCGGTCGTAGCATGAACGGATCGTCCGCCATCATACGCGCACACAAAACATTATCGCTACCTAAATTTGTAAAATCTAAGTCATTAATTATATGCCTTATTACTATCGAAGAAGATTTTCATTCATCTCCAAAACAATGTCAAAAGTAAGAATGTCTAAGATAATAAAAAAATACAATTTATTTGTCAATTAAAGAGTAATTACAATATAAATATTAAAAAAGAAAATCTCTATGAAATCTTTGATTGTGTAGTAACACTTGTCTAATAACAGTTTTTCTAATTGCTTTTTAAACCGAGTAATTGGTAATTCTCAAAAATTGTTGGGTAGTTTATTATTAATTAGAGGACCCATGGCAAGTATATTTTTTCTGGATAGTGCTGTTTTATGACCACCTGTGTGAAGTTATCCAGCTACAGGGTCGTGGAGGTTAGATAGGCGGTAACTCCCTGTAAAACCAGTACTCAGCTAGATGTTTCATTAACAACTAGCTACTTTACATATTACCATTTATTAACTTTAATTTGAACAGGCTCTACACTACAGCACGTACCTAACTGCAAACTGTTGATTTCGAAATCATGGAGTCATTTTCTCATGAATTTTCTCAAAATTCTTATTACTTACTGGTCAATAAAATGGTAAGAACCGACGAGCGCCGAGCCCACAGGAGCCGACAGCCCCTTGCTGAAGCACACGGATACACTGTCACAATCCCTCACCACCCTGCTGGGTTCCTCCTTCAGGTATTCACAGGCATTGAACAGCCTGGCACCGTCCATGTGGATAGGAAGGTTGTGAATCATCCTTAAGACCAGGCAGTCCAAAATAATTTTCACGCAAGTTCCGCCCCCATGCAGCCCGGTTAGGCCATTGTATACTAAACGCTAACGCAGCAGTAATAAAGCAGAATATCGCGTGCGCTCTTTCACCATGTTCGGTTTCGAACCTGCCGTTGTGTGCTAAACGCTAACGCAGGAGTAATAAAGTTGAATACCGCGTGCGCTCTTTTACCATATTCGGGTTCGAAACTAAATGTAAGTCTCAATTCTTATTTCGTTTATAACTAAAGTAATAATTGATTTAGAGAAAAAATCTCCTATATTTGGATAATCTATATATATATAACTCAAAGGTGACTGACTGACTGACTGATTGACTGACTGACATAGTGATCTATCAACGCACAGCCCAAACCACTGGACGGATCGGGCTGAAATTTGGCATGCAGGTAGATGTTATGACGTAGGCATCCGCTAAGAAAGGAATTTGCGAAATTCCCACGGGATCGGGATTTACACGGGAAAAGCTTACCACGCGGGCGAAGCCGCTGGCACAAGCTAGTAAACTATATTTTCTTACTGTCATACTAATTTTAGACATAAAAGCCGAGTAATCTTGATAAAATTTTGAATAATCTTTAAAAAAGACATGATTTTCGATTAAAAAATGAATCGGCCGAAAATGTTCCAATTACGAAACTGGTGTAGATATGTAAAGAAAAAGATCCAATAAATCATATACTAAAGTTCCATTTTGATTGTATGCGTGATTGTTTCAGAATATTAATGCAAAGTTACATACAATTTAGGGAGCCTCCTCTTAATCGTCCCCACCGCTGGGACACAGGCTGTCTTTCTGTGAGAGGGAATGCGCCGTAATCTACCCGCGGACCCAATGCGGGTTATTGGCTGTCGCATTTCTTCGGATTTCCTAGGACATGCAGGTTTCCTCCCATTGATATACAAAGTTTTTGTATATCAATGTTTCCTCCCGATATTTTCCTTCACATTTTTGGAGCAGTGGTATTTATGAAATTACACAAAGTAATGTGCCTGTCTAGGTTCAAATCCACGACCTACAACTTGTAAGGCATGCCTGTAACCACTGGGCCACTGCTACTCATGATTAATATTATATCATACAAGTACATGATTCTGTTCATGAAGTGTGTATACAGTATGAATACGACATATGAGCAATAAATGAAAACTCTGGCAATAGTCATCGTAATAAACATCTTTGTGTATGGGACCAACACTGGAATTGCGAAAAAAAAAACAACTGTTCAGTACTTTTGTTCGACTTATGCACACACAAATGTACAGGGCAGTCTCAGTTTTTTTTAGCGATTTCACTGTTGGCCTCATATAAAAAGTTTTTCATTATGATGAGTATTGCTAGTGTTTTCATTTATTGCATATATGTCGTATACATACTGTATAGTGTATATCAGTATTAGGTACAATTAGAAAAAGTTTAATACAAATGATGCATATATTTAGAGTCTAGATTATTAGGAAAAAAACTCTTTGGGATTACTCATGCGTTTGTCTCACAACTAACTTTCTCCTAAACAACAGAACCGATCCAGCTAAGCTATATTGTTAAAAAATATATCGCACTGCTAGATTTAAACTCGGTCAGCTGAATTATAGATTAAAATGTAAGAATAAGTAAATACTCGTATAATTTCAAAAGTAAAAATAATCTTTTTTGACAGGATATTTTTATTCCAAACTTTATTCCTCCCCACTATCTCCGAAACTAGGTGACAGATTTTTTTCAAAAAACCTTTGTGTTTGGATGTGATGATGAGAGGTATTTTCTGTTTGTTTTGAATGATATTTTTTGTTATACTTAATCTTTTTATTTTAAAATATTAAAAAAGAAATTAAGAGTCCCTAACAATTTTACTGCCAAAAAAGAGAAATTACCTACTTTTGTAGAACAAATATCTCAATAACGGCATAAAATATCATTTTTCTTTTAAAACAGCGTTAAACATTGTATATTTATCTAGTATGTGGTCAAATTATAATTTAAATATCTACTCAAAATAAATTTAAAAAAAATAAAATACAAACACGTGTTTTTACGAAATCACGTAATACCAGGTTTTACAACTGCTTTTTTAGCTTAATGGGGGTGAATAACAATCTGAAAAAAATTCTTAACCATTGGACATATAGTGCACTAGTAAGTTAACAAATTATTTTTTGAAAAATAATGTGGCGATGTACTTAAAAAAAATTAGTAAACTCAGAAAAAACTCAATAAAATCCTTTGCAAAACCGTCACTTTTCAGTAAGAATCCGTTATTGAATAGAAAATTAAAAACTAATTCTGAATAATACAGGTATTTATCTACCAAATTATTATTTTTTATTTTAATTCTGAGCTCATATTTTATTGTAATAACATTTTCAAAGTATGCCTTATAAATCGATGCGCTTGCTCGATTTATTTTGAGTAGATTAATTTGACCACATATTAGATAAATATACAATGTTAAACGCTGTTTTAAAAGAAAAATGATATTTTATAACGTTATTGAGATATTTGTTCTACAAAAGTAGGTAATTTCTCTTTTTCGGCAGTAAAACTGTTAGGGACTCTTAAGTGACTCTCGCATGTATTTTTTATTGTGCTCTATTTTTTTTCTCAATGATGACATACATACATATTTATATTGTACTGTATTTAATTTTTATAGTATTTTATAATTTTTCATAGTATATAGTTTATGGGTATTTGGGCCACGTTCAACTTTCATTTATACGCATTTGTTCGTCAAAAAATCTGACAGGCAGTCGCTTCATGTACTCAGCTGGATTTGGTTAGGCTAAGAACCAACCCCAATATAGTTCGAAAAAGGCTAAGCAGATCTATAAGTGTATATTTTGGCCAAAAAAGCTTATATGATTACCGAATCCGAAATTACTTAACACTCTCACTGCCATGGGATCCGCTGGCGGGCCCCAAGTTTTCGAGTACAAAGAGCCAGTCTTATTTTAAAGAAACATTAGCAGCAGGGCCGTGGGTGTCGCCGGCCGCCTCCAAAAAATTTTGTATGTCACGCCACTTGTAATTTTTTAGAATTTGCCTGGGACGCCAGCTGTAGTAATTGTCAATACGTCAAAAACTTTACGACAAGTAGGCAAATCAGGCGTAAAGGCCACGAAACTCAAAAAAACAAGTACTGTATCTATGTACAGTACTTGTTTTTTTTTGTTTTAGAGTTCGTTGGGCAAGTGAGGCATAGGCACTGATTTGAAAACCACAAATAAAAGTTAAATACTCTCTGGGCATAGGCCTCACTTGCCCAATGAACCCTAGTGTTTGCCTGTCTTGTTTTGCCACTATAAACAGCATATTTTTTTTCACATTGTAAGGTTTTCCAAATTTTTGTGCTAAAACAATAAAGAATTGTCAGTTTAATTTCTTCTTTTTTTATTTTTTTCCCCGCCATACACAAATGTAATTTCTGCTCCGATTGACTTGTTTTTTTTTTTAAAATGAGCTCACTGTATGCGCGCGCCAATACTAGAAATATGTTTTTCTTATTAGCAAGCCACTAGTTGAAAAATCTGTTTGAATTTAGGGGATGGCAGTGGATCCCACGGCGTGCTCAAAGCATTATTAACTAGTCGCTGGCGGACTCCTTGGCCTGCTGTAATATTTTTTCATTTGGAGTGGCAGCTTGCCGCAGCAGAATCGTTGGGACCCGCCGGCGGACTCCATGGCTTGCTGAACTAGAACCATGCTATATATTGCTGGCAGTGAGAGTGTTAATCTAGTAGATTTGCAGCAAATTGCCTGTAACAGACAGGTATTCCAAATTCCAATGCACGAGTGATCGCATAGATGTTTCATCTATCATTAGGACTTCTGGAACTTTACAATATATTGCCTAAGCTAGCCAATATCCAATGTAGTGACGTCACTGACCTTTCCACCGCAAACGTTGTGGGTGTTCTCCACGCAGACGAGCGAGCTGAGTGGGTCGTGGTCCCTGGGTCTCCTAGCCGAAGGTGTCTGTTACCCGGGTAGACATTACCAATGGTTCTTTAATGTTCAGGGTTAAGAGGAAAAAGGCAAAAAGACAAATATACAACAAAACACTCTGCTTCTGGAGGTCGTTTATTTTTAAGGATTGGAGATCATCCAATGACTGCCTCCCGACCTGGATGAAGCGGGAGGATGTGTCAGACTTGTACTTGTTGTCCGTGTTCCGTCATTTGCCCTTCGTGTTTCGAGGCAGCGGTAACTCTTTCGAACAATTCCGCAAACCCGGTGGGCAACGGCTCCCTAGCCTAACGGGCCCCGATAATGTTGTTGTAACGTAAAGTTTTTATAGACAGACTAGCCGTTGCCCCCGACTTCATTTGTGTTCGACAAAGAATATTTTTACGAGATAAAAGTGTGCTTGGTGCTATGCCAGACTATCATCTATCTCTGTGTAACATTTTATCCAAATTCATTATGCCATTTTAGCGTAATAAACATCCATCCATACATCTAGCATTTATACTATTATGTTTGTGTACGGAATAAAGATGAGAGAGACGCATTAATTAAAGACTTCAAACTTAATTTTCTAGATGTTGGGTTAATCCAAACAATTTTAACAAGTCCAAAATCGCAGTTAGCGATAAGATTAACTAGACTAGCAAAGCTAACTAATTAATGGGTCTCTCTCATTCAAATTAGTTATTTATTCGTGTTCCTTTTTAGAAATAAATATGTATAAAATTAATAGGGTACGATGGGGTTGACATATCCATGTGGATAAAAACCCCGTTCAATTCATAGAATAAAAATATATATATATACTATTAAGTATCGGTAGAGCTTGTAGCGTAAAACCGCTACGGTTAAAACCTCCTCCAATCCTAATGCAAACTTTTCAATAAAAAATTTTTTCTTCATAGCTGTTATTCACATTTGAACCAGAAATCGTGAAAAAATCGTCGGTTGTTTTGCCTTTTGACGGCGTCATTACATTTTTGGGACCCGATAAGTGATGGTCGACCTTATTTTTTGTGATTAATATCGAAATTATGAAGTGAAAGTTTTTTTTCTGTTGGTGTAAACCCAATAAAAAATATAAAGTGTCCTAGCAAAAGTATAGTCTGTGGGTGATTTTCTGGTTAATTTGGTATGTATTGTCGTCTTTTTTCTTTTCGATCCATTTCGCACTAGTTTCATAATTAATCAAAGATTCAGCTTGCATCGGTGGTCTGAAGTTTCTTTTTTGTTTAGATCCCGTTACAAGCCAATTTTTGGCTCCACCCTACGGGCAAGCGACGTCGGTTATCGACGACGGAGGTCGGGGCGCTCTCGCCCGATATCCGAGCACATCCTGTGCCTGAGACGTCCATCTCAAAGGCCTGAAGAGAGTACGAGGTAGATGCGGACTCCGCAGCGCAGTGGCTCCGTGATTTCTACGTTACTTCCCACAGTCGTGTTCAGCCGTCCAGGAATTACCGAGTTTTCGCAGCAGGAGTTCTATTTTAAATAGTGCACCTAATTTGTATATTTCTAATCTAAAAATTCTCACGTCAAAAACTCTTTCTAACCTAAGGCCTATCAAGACGCGTTGGATGCTCTTAGTGTTTTTGTAATTAAAATTACTAATAATGCGTATTCGCCTAGCTATAACCGATTGCAATCGATTTTTTTGTTAGGTAAGTTAAAAATATTTGCATAATACTTTCGATAATATTCTTTTTCTTTCCGCTAAGTTAACCCACGCCATCACTGAAAGGCAATAATAATTCCCAATAATAACCAATATTTAACTTTTTTATATTTTCTATTTAAGTACTTGTTTTCTATCTTTTTCCTTTTAATCAAAATTAAACGTGTTAAGTAGCGGTTTGTGTTTTACTGTGCACTTAATTTTATTTACGCTACAATATGGCGCCCGAATTAAAGTAAGTTTGCATATTAATTATTACTAAAATACCTATATTTTTTTTGTTATCTCGTGTGTGGTTGCTCTTGAGAGCAATCTTTAATTTTCATCTTTCTTATTGTGAGTTTCAGGTTTTAGAATTGGTCAGATACCCGTAATGGAAGTTAAAAGGATTACCTGTCTTGAATGTTTTCCCGATTCATACGACTGGACTACAGAATTTCTAACTGAATTTATGTTCTTTGCTAAATTGTGTGATGTTTGTGAAATTCAATTTTAAAGATTAACTTTGTAACTATACCCAATTTCCAATTCTTTTATTTTCTCCCAAAATATACGTATCTATCCCGAGTTTTATTTTATCCCAGTAGGTAGCGGTAGTTAGTTTCCCGTAGAGTGTGTTTGATGTGTGGATGGTTAGGCATCGTGACCAAAGGTAAGCTTTTTGAATGGTCGTGTGCTAGTGTCTACCTTTTTTATTTTTTAGCCCGACTGTTTGCTTTTCTGCTATTTGCTAGTATCTGTTTTTGTTGGATTCTTAGCCCAGCGGATTCCTTTGACGTTCATTTTGTTGTCTTCTTCCCGTATCGATATTACGGCACGATATCTAACGATTTCCTGCTAAGTCCCTCTCTCTATACATCCTGGAGTTTCAAAGACTTATTTTAAGCTCAAGGATAACTTTTACTGGCCAAATATGTTTCGAGATGTTTCTGAGACTTTAAGGCAATGTGAGGTTTGTAAAGCTTATAAGATCGCGAATTCCCAACCACGTGGTCATATGTGTTATCCAAAGGAAGTTTCTTTACCTTTACAGATGATTTCTATCGACGTTATTGGACCGCTTCCAATCGCTTATTATGGGTTCAAATACATTTTATCTATGGTCGATGTTTTTTCTAAATATGTTTGGTTAGTGCCCCTTAAAAGGATTGACGCCAATTCAGTTATAAAAGCTTTGGAATCTGAAATATTTTTTAACTTCGGAGTTCCACGGTCTATTCTCTGTGATAATGCTACCGTTTTTCGTAGTAATCAGTTTTTAAACTTTCTTAGATCGTTTCGCATTGAATCCCCTACATATACCCCTTATTACACTCCACAAGCAAACACGGTAGAACGTTATAACCAAAGTGTCGTTACTTGTTTGAGCATATTGGTTGGCGAGAACCAAAGGAATTGGGCTAAATTGTTACCCAAGGTCAAACTTTACCTCAATTCATGTATTAATTTAGCCACAGGGTTTACGCCAAACTTTCTCATATTCGGTAGAGAAGTCTGTATGGATTCATCGCGTGCGAATAACCAGACTCTAAGCACTAATTTAGCTGAAAGTCGGGAACAACACGCGAGTAATCTGACTTCGCTCGCCGAGATTTACGCAAAAGTAGCGGACAATCTTTCTTCTGCTTTTCTCCGTAATTCACGAAATTACAATACGAACCGGACGGCTATTACACTTAATGCCGGCGACATTGTATGGAGGCGTAATTTCTCAAAATCGTCAGCTGCTGAATACTTTACAGGAAAGCTTGCTCCTCGTTTCATTAAATGTCGTGTGATCAGAGTCATCTCCATGACTACATATGTCCTACAAGACTGTGATTCTCATCATATTGGACAATATCATATAAAAGACATACTTAAATGAATTAATTTGTTCCATATTCTTAACTTAATCAGCATTACTTATGTTAGGCCATTAGTTTTCAACTAACGACACCTCTTTTATTATTTCGACCCTCATTCCTCCCTGGAGTTAATATTTATTCATAACCATTTCCTCTCATTAGGCGTCGTATTTTTGATTTTGATTTAAGGTCCACCCTCTTCAACTTAACCCTCTCTCTTTAACTTAACCTTCTAACTTATCCCTCTATAACTTAAGCTCTTAAATTCAGTCTTGAGTCGTGTTTGACTTTGAGTCGTGTTTGACTTTGAGTCGTGTTTGACTTTGAGTCGTGTTTAACTTTGAGTCGTGTTTGACTTTGAGTCGTGTTTGACTTTGAGTCGTGTTTGACTTTGAGTCGTGTTTGACCTTGAGTCGTGTTCGGCTTTGAGTCGTGTTTGACTTTGAGTTGTATTTGACTTTGAGTCGTGTTGGACTTTGAGTCGTGTCTCACTTCGAGTTTTTATCCGACTTCGAGCTTTTGTGTTCGATTTCGAGTTTTTGTTTGACTTCCTTGAGTTTTCGTCGTATTTTTAAGTTATTTCTTAATCTCAACTCTTATTTGTTTCGTGTTGATTATTGTTCTTTGTTCCTATATATATTTAAGAATATTACTCTAGATCTATCGTTTGTTTTTCTATTCTAATGTAGGTTTAGGAGACGCATCTGAAGCTCGCACTGTTAACGTCTAAACTGGAGGCCGGCTTTCAATTTTATTCAGTATCAGCTGCACTTCGATGTTGTTGATTTGATGTATTTAGTTTAAAGTTAGTTAGGCTAGTTTATTTAATTTGTATATTATGGTTTTCACTCTTGGTTGATGCTATCCCTTTTGTGTTTTCAATCTGTTGTTATGTCAATCTGTTATAGCATTGTCACCCTCTCACTGGGTTGATACATTCACTTGGGTTGATCTCTCCTTTCTTTTAGGGTTGTCAACCACCTTTCTTTTAGGGTTGTCACTCACCTTTCCTTTAGGGTTGCCACTCACCTTTAGGGTTGCTACTCTCATTTTTTTTTTACTGGGAATGGGGTACTGTAGCGTAAAACCGCTACGGTTAAAACCTCCTCCAATCCTAATGCAAACTTTTCAATAAAAAATTTTTTCTTCATAGCTGTTATTCACATTTGAACCAGGAATCGTGAAAAAATCGTCGGTTGTTTTGCCTTTTGACGGCGTCATTACATTTTTGGGACCCGATAAGTGATGGTCGACCTTATTTTTTGTGATTAATATCGAAATTATGAAGTGAAAGTTTTTTTTCTGTTGGTGTAAACCCAATAAAAAATATAAAGTGTCCTAGCAAAAGTATAGTCTGTGGGTGATTTTCTGGTTAATTTGGTATGTATTGTCGTCTTTTTTCTTTTCGATCCATTTCGCACTAGTTTCATAATTAATCAAAGATTCAGCTTGCATCGGTGGTCTGAAGTTTCTTTTTTGTTTAGATCCCGTTACAAGCCAATTTTTGGCTCCACCCTACGGGCAAGCGACGTCGGTTATCGACGACGGAGGTCGGGGCGCTCTCGCCCGATATCCGAGCACATCCTGTGCCTGAGACGTCCATCTCAAAGGCCTGAAGAGAGTACGAGGTAGATGCGGACTCCGCAGCGCAGTGGCTCCGTGATTTCTACGTTACTTCCCACAGTCGTGTTCAGCCGTCCAGGAATTACCGAGTTTTCGCAGCAGGAGTTCTATTTTAAATAGTGCACCTAATTTGTATATTTCTAATCTAAAAATTCTCACGTCAAAAACTCTTTCTAACCTAAGGCCTATCAAGACGCGTTGGATGCTCTTAGTGTTTTTGTAATTAAAATTACTAATAATGCGTATTCGCCTAGCTATAACCGATTGCAATCGATATTTTTGTTAGGTAAGTTAAAAATATTTGCATAATACTTTCGATAACATTCTTTTTCTTTCCGCTAAGTTAACCCACGCCATCACTGAAAGGCAATAATAATTCCCAATAATAACCAATATTTAACTTTTTTATATTTTCTATTTAAGTACTTGTTTTCTATCTTTTTCCTTTTAATCAAAATTAAACGTGTTAAGTAGCGGTTTGTGTTTTACTGTGCACTTAATTTTATTTACGCTACAAGCTCCACTCAAGCAAGTAATACCTACATACTTACTTATTCATGCATTAATAGTATAAATGCAAATAGTCACTCCGTCTGCCCGATTACCTTTTCAGTCCTAAAGGCTGTACCGATTTTGGTTAAACTTGGCACACGGATAGACCATGACCTGAGACCTGAGATTAGTAGATATAATACTGTTTCATACTTTGAGTATGGTTCTCTGGGTTAATTACGTGTGTTCGCTGATGTGATGTGTAATTTTTTCAATCTAATACGTAAATAAATAAATAAATAAATATAGTAAGTATAAAACATGTAATAAGTATTGAAAAATAATACAAGGGTTTACTGACCTTGCCACCGCAAACATTGTGCGTATTTTCCACAGCCACCAAAGAGGTGATGGGTTCATGGACATCAGTGCCGCGGATCCGACTCTCCAGCTCAGCCAGGTCGAAGGTGCCGTCAGGTTTGTTGGCGATCGTCGATAACAGGACCCCGGCCACGTTGGCAGCACCACCTGGGCAGACAGACAGTAGTAGTGGCAATGTGACAGCTGTCATTTTATCTACACTACTTATACTAATATTATAAAGCGGAAGTCTTTTTTTTTTTTGAACGCGCTAATCTTAGAAAGTACTGGGTGGATTTGGATGAAATTTTGTACAGAAGTAGCTTGAAGCTTGTCGGCTACTTCTTACCCGACTGTAAATAAGAAGGTTGTATGTTTTTATCGAGTGATAAAACGCGTGACTGTTAGTATCATTATAGTTGCTGCTAGTGTCATTATAGACGGTCGGTGCCCTGTGTGTGCACAGTTTCCGAGGAGGCAGCGTATTGTTTTCATAGAGGTATTATAAATAGAACAGAACAGCCAGTCCTCCTCTGTACATCGGATAAAAACAGAGGGAAGATCGGGGTACCCTATCTATCCAGAGGTATAATAGATAGATTGAGTATCCACACATCCATCCGTCATGGTTTTAATTTAATTGAAGTTTTAAACAATTTTGTTCTCAACAGTGCTTAGATGTATCCTGAAAACAAAATAAAAATGGGAGCATCCCGGCCGAGAGCGTGGCAGAATTAAAATTTTATCGATATGTCCCGAGCAGAGTGCGAGCCGGAATGGGTGCCTAACGACCGGAGCCAATACAGATGCACATTCAATCTTTTTATAAATACTGTTTTAATTGTGTTTTAACTTGTCAAATTCCCACTATAGACTGTAGTGAGTATTTGCACATAGTACATAGATTACCTTGTTCGTATTTGTAGATATGTGATAGGTTGCCGACGAATGCCTCTGAGCCTCGCTTGTTACAATGCACCATTACTGTAAAGACATTTAAATAACCATGAAACATAGGTAAAATTGTTTGTTGGTGGGCGGTAATATCTCTAAGTCCCAGGATCCGCACCCTCTAGTCTATACAAATAGTATTTTTTTATTGACAATAGGTTCGCGTTTGACCTCCATCTCGAGCGTTATTTTCATATCACTCATATATCACTGTAATTTTTTTCGGACACATATTGCACTTTCGCTGTCATACAATAAAATGATAAGGTGACTATGGCCATTGGATTGACATGGGTTTTAAAGTGCTACAAGAGTGGGGACGGTTTGAGCATTGTTCTAGGAAAAGAAAATGTATCTAAGTATTTACTTCGAATCTAAGAGTTAAGTCCGGTATGTGGAAAAATAAACGATATGGTACATAGTGGTAAATAGTGAGTACACCAAGCGGCTTGCTCGCGGCTGTGTCAAGAGATGGTGAACAACTTCGGGTTAAGATTTTGCCTAGTGAAAGAATTCTTAACAACAATAAAATTTAAAAAATTAAGTAACCCCCGCACTCCATCATCAAAGTAGCTTAGTGTGTACCAGCAAACATTGGTGTTTCAAATGTTAGGTCAAACCAATTTATGTTAGAAAGTAAAGTAAATTCCCATTAAGAAGAAGAACCCCTTTTTTCTGGGTGGGAAAATCATCATATGACTCCTCCCGCTCGGGGTGGAGCGGAAGGGAGTGTCAGACTTGTACTGACTAAAAACCCACCCTGTTCCCTCTGTTGACCTTGCATTCCGGGGCCACAGTGTCTCGTCAAGACTATTCCCGCAACCCCGTAAGGCAATGGCCCTATCAGGCCCCGTCAATGTTGCTGACTGCTCTTTGAGGCGCGCGCGGAACACGACTCGCCGCCGACCCGTGTCTGGTTCTTACCGAACGGTGAGCGACCCCTGCTCGCCGTCCGCAGACCCGCGTCTACGGTGGCCGGAGATCAGCTCGTGATCCCCGACGCCCGGGGCGTCTCCCGCGGCGGCCGGGGCGTTAGGAAGATAACTGTCTCTCCCTCACGCGTTACGCCTCCTCCTTCGCTAGCATAACTGCTTCGCAGAAGGAGGCGACTGCATCCCATTCCCTTTCGCTCCACACCATGGTCTGAACCAAGGCCGCCGATCGCCTCCACGAGGCGGCGTGCCCAGCCCTCGGTTGCGATAGTCGCTATTTCCATGCCACTGTGAGATCGTGCCGGAGCTCTGTCCGCTGTGCTGCAATTTGCCGCGGCAGCGGAGTTTCACCCCGGCTAAGCACCTCCGCGCGCCTTTTGTGTAAGCGCGCGAGGCCTACCGCCTCCAGATCCCACGGTAGCAATCCGACAAGGAGGCTCGCCGCCTCACCGGAGATCGTGCGGTATCCTCGGATTGTTCGGATGGCCATGACCCTCTGGGATGCGACCAGCTTACCAAACAACCGCATCATAATCGGTCGATTCGTTAATGAGCTACAATGCGACAGACAGACACACAGACACTTAAAACTTATAAAACCCCTCTTATTGCATCAGGGGATAAAAAGAGCGCGCATATTCAAACTCACACACCTCTGTATCATGATATCAATTAATCATATTAAAAAAAATATTGTGTATTGAATCACTATATCAACAAATCATTTAACGAAACACTGAAAATTGTTTGATTATCATCGCGTGCTACATTTGGCACCATTATACCAGCGTAATGGTCAAGCGCGTAAGTTGCCCAATTCACAACACAGATAACTTTAAATTAGTCAGATTCACAAGACGATTGCAAATGATTGAAGACATCCCATCATCCGTTAGTCTTAGGGTTGCCAACCATACTTTATAATAACATATTGTACTTTATTTTTGGTAATTATACATACTTTTGCAATTGCATACAAATAAAGTACGTAAAAAATACTTTATTTCCAACCTTTACTGCGATGCATAGAACAAAACACTCATTATGGGATTTATGGGTTAGTACCCCTACATACAAACTTACAATTTACAAACTTACAAATTTTACCTCTTTATAATATTAGTATAGATTTAAAGCTATATTAAATCATTCCCCTTTTCAACACTTTAGGGGTTGATTTTTGAAAAAAGTTGCCTGTTTGACCCTGCGTTTTCAACTATTTTCATTCGAAATTTCGTCCAATACGGCGTGAAAGCGTAAGAGCACACAAGGGGGCACACGATGCGTTGCGGCGCCGCACCGCAAAGATTTCACCGTATCGACGAGCACACGAGCGGTGCGGCGCCGCACCGTTGTTATGTCGCAGCGGCGCCGCTGGCACCCCAGCAGCGTTGGACAGTCTGTTAATAAAAATGGATCGTAAAAGACGTCTGTTGTTGGCCCTACTATTACGCCACCGCCGAAACCCTCAATCACAATAAACATAAAACTAAGACAAAAAAAACGAAAAGAGCGAGCATGTGCCCTTTCTTGTGACGCATATACAACTGAGCGGTGCCACTCCGGCGTCGCAACGCATTCACCCCTCCCCGCTCGTCTCGGTGGTTGCAAGTCCGGTGCGGTGCCGCAGCGCATCGTGTGACATGCCTCTGATATTACTATGTAAGACGAAGCAGCGACACCGCTCCGGCGACGCACCGCCGCCGCAACGCATCGTGTGCCCCCGCTCTAACAGACAAACAGATAGGCGACTTTCGCATTTAGAATATTTGTATGGATTAACTACATAATCATTATTTATTAGAACAGTGGTGGCCCTGTGGTTACAGGCACGACTTACGAGTTGTAGGTTGTGGATTCGAACCCAGTCAGGAACATTACATTGTGTAATTTTCATCATCACCACACTGCTCTCAAAACGGTGAAGGTAAACATCGAGAACAATCCGGCCAGTCCTAGGAACAAAACATCTGAAAGTATCCGACGAAACACTGGGCCCGCGTGGTTGCTTACGACACTTTCAAAATAAATGTGTTTTCTCAAGTGCTTACAGTCAGGCAGTTGTCCCACCGCCGACGATGAACGAGTAGCGAGTAGAGCTGGAAACTTGAAACGTGTGGCAAGCAGCGAGTACCGAGCGTGTAGTTCCGATAGTTCTGTCGCTGGGCTATTAGCGAGTGTGTGAGTGCGACGGGCGTTTACTCGCGCCACTCTCTCGCGGCCATGCACAATACGTGTACTTTCTAAGCCGCACTACAGAGAAATGTCCGCTAGTTGGTCTCTGGGCGCGAGTTCTGACCGCCAAGCGAGCATCACTGAGCGAGTATCATCTTTGATAGCTCTAGTCGCTCAGCGACCAACTGGTGGAGCGAGTATTCGCCGGCAGTGTGAACAGTCAGCATCTCTTTTGTTTACACAGAAAGTATGTCTATTGTACGTTTCATGAGCGAGATATAAGCCGACAGTTAATCGTTTCCTCGCTGGCGGTGGGCAACTGCCTTATGCAGAATTTTTGTCTGTCTGTTCTTCTGTTACGTCACTGATTCACCACACGGCACTGGGCCCACATGGTGGATTCTGGCCTATAACCTCTGGCCCATTACTCTCTCATCTATGTCGCAAAGGTTGATTATGTTTTGTACGCTATCGTACAGTCCATATCGTATGTACATAGCTACATGGTACTGTATTAATTAAGTAGGTACGTGACATAATCCGTCAAGGGTAGCCATCATTTTAATTGTTGCATTCATGCTAATTACTAGTGTCATTCACTTGCATAAATAAATGAAAAGGCTTATCAGGGTAATTGTTGAAATGCGCAGAGAAAATAATACTTAGTGAGATCGTTGATTCATATGACTTCAGAGATTGGGATGCCCTAACACCCTTACATGATAATATTTTTAGCGCTAATCTAAATTTTCACGGCTTGTTTATTATCGAGTGGCTGACTACTCAGTCCTACAAATTGGAAACGTGTTATAAAGAAGCCTGCGTTGCTACACGCTACCTTAAATCTTTTCTCATCCTTTTCCTACTAAACTTTCCGGTTTTGATAATGATTTTTTTACTAAGATTATAAGCACCGGTATCGTCTTAAATTATAAATTCGCTTATCACATTTTGGTTATCATAATCCTACTAATATGCGTTATAAATGTAAATATATCTTTGTTGAGATTGATTGATTTTTGTCATCATAACCCGATCTAATTATATAATATTACCCACCTACTTACAACTTCTACGTACGTAGTGTACAGGAAATTAGGAAAATTGTACCACCGCGCCGTAATACAGTTCATATAGTACGGAGGTGAGATTTGGTTTTGCTACAGCCCAAAATATACTATTTATTTATTTTATTTTACAGAAAGCTTAGACTAATGGCAAAACATAAAAAAAAACATTCGTGGATATGGAATATTGCTAAATGCTAATTACAAGCTCCCACATGTATGATATTCAGATACTTAATTCTATTTGTTTTTAACATAATAACAAATAAAATAAAAAACATTTAAATTATGTAAAAAGTAAAGCTATTGTAAATCCGCTTGTTTTATTATCAATGCAATAGTCAAATCGTGCAACATCTCAAAGTAATTTTACATCATTTTACAAAAACATTTTACATTAGAATTAAGGCCGGCTTGTCCCGAGCACCGTAGGTATTCGACGCTTACCCCAGCCCCCGCAACGACTAGCAAAACGTAACAAATTACGACGCGCGGGAGACGCGCGCGCCAAGCGCACCGCTCATGAGTTCACGAACTCAAGTAGGTACGAAGATGCGTCACAGAATAGAGCAATTCAGTAGATCAACTTGAATTGATTAGTTTATGTTTATTTTGTTTTGTTTTAATAGTAAGTATTTTCAAGTTTATAGATAGAATAGGTACGTATTGTATAAACTTGAACCTAATTGGTAATCATTAAAAATAAGTATATTTATTTATTTTTGTGAATAAGGTGTATAAAAAATCTGACTGACACGTAGATCATGAATACGGGTATGATTCAAAATTACACGCCGCGCGCTATTCGACTTTCCCAAAGGGTGCGAAATCTTCATGGCACAGTATAAAAAATCAAGTATTAGGTAGGCACACTTACATTAGGAGAATTGTATTACAATTCAATTGTTATATTGAAAGAGGGCTTAGACGTATTCTGTGTGAAATATTATGTTTAAAAAATAATAAATATAAACATTTTTCAATTAAATAGTTATACCAATAAAAGCAACACACAAACACTTTTTGGAACGTATTTATTTTACGCGGCTTCTAAACTGGCAGAAATTGTAACGCAAAAGTGTTAATACTTACGACTGTCTTCTGACAAGAGAGACGACGAGGGTCAACCGCACACTTTTTTTTCTCTAAAAACTACAATCATTTATGCACAACTGGCTAATGCCGTGATTCGACTTCAACTTCAACTCTTGCGGCTTTTGTGGAGGACCCACCACAATTTCATAAACGCTGGAGGTTGTTTGGTAAAGTATTTTGGATGATGAAAAGTATTAAAATTGAAGTAAAAAAAAAAGAACAAAATTATTTTGTACGCAAACATGACATGACAGCTTTTGCAATGTCAAATGTGTTATCACTCAATGTGTTACCAGTTGCAAGAGAAAATTAGAAATATGGCATAGAAATGTTAAAACGATAATACATTACGCTACAGCTTTATTTTATTTATCTCAATGAACCTACATAGATCATAAACAAATCGAGTAAATACAAGAGGGATAAGGCATTTAATGGAGATTGGACGGGGAACATTAGGGGGTGCGCGTGATTCGAAATGCAGTAAAAAGCCATAGATGACATCCTGACACGATATGTCACATTTTTGACATTTTACAACATATTATCTGTTTCCCTTTGGTACATGAAAACTTTATTGGAAAACTCTTAAAAAAGTAGACATACACAAAGATGTGAAACTTTTTCTGATTAATCATTTTCATGAAAAAGAAATGTAAGCACTTTTCTCAAGACCATCTATGCTCGTTGTTGGTCTTGTTTACTGGTTGCATAACGGTGAACAGGAGACGACTAGGCTCTTCGACCACCTTACGGAGGCAGCTGCAGGAGCTGAAATGGCCCAGCACAAATATCTGATGGCAAAGCTTGTTTTTCTAAGAGATTTTAATGCCCACCATAAAGAATGGTTGTTCCGTACCAACAAACAGAGCACGCTGGTAGAGGCCCGCAGGTTTTTTTATCGCTAGATCTCGACCAGATGGTTCACCAAGAAACCTGCATTCCAGAAGTCGACGGCCACACGCCCAACGACTTGGACCTAGTAGTATGGAAGTATGGGTTTGCAGACTCCGAAACTGCGAAGTGAAACTCGAACTTTTACCGTCCTTCGCTGCCTCCTAGTTATGATAAAACTGAATGGAACACTGGCTCACACCGCACAAGAAAAAGCAAATTTAAGGCTGAGATTCAGAGACGAGTCTAAGCTTGAACTTACACTTCCATCTGTCAAAATCAACGACTTACCCTTAAATTTGTATTCAGAGACGTTCGGAACACGTCTTAAACTTAGCGTGAACTAAGATAAGCCAAGTAGTCAGTATCGACTACTTAAGACGGAACTAGCGCCACCAAGTGGGCTAAGGTGTAACTAATTTCGACAATGAAAAAGTTGACATTTATTCGAGCGCGTGGTATTCTTTTCTCTTTTAGATTGTAAAATTACGATTCAAAGAGTATGTAAAACCTAACGGTTACGATTGTAAACTCACCGATGAACATTTTGCTTTTAAGAATGGCCATAGAGAAGAGAGTGTAAGCTTAGCTAAGACCGACGTAAGTTTGACAGGGACTGTGCCTCTGAATACGAATTTCTAAGATGCGCTTAGCCACGACTTGGCTTAGAGCGGTCTTCGCCCGTCTTATGTTCTTGTCTCTGAATCTCAGCCTTATTGCCTCCGTCTTTGCGGTAAGTTTACGTCTCGACACGGCGTCTAACTTACCACCTAAAATACCTCACTTTGGCTCCGTAATGCTGGAAAATGCATTTCATGTTAAGGAAGTCCGCAAAGCCCTTTCCAGTCAAGATGTGAACAAAGCCAGTGAACCGGAAGGAATACTGCTCGAGTCTTAAAGAGTTGTACCCCGGATTTGTCTCCTGTATCGCGTACTCGCCTGTATCGCGTTCTATTAAAACCGGAGTGGTGCCAGTGTTATGGAAGCCAGGTAATGTGCAACCAGTATTCAAAAAAGTAGCCGTGCCGTACAGACGATACAGGCATCGCATAGTCCTGTTGACTCTTTGGCTTACACAGTACACTGCAAACCTAACTTTGCCAGCCAAGCAGAGTCAAGATGCAAACCGAGATCTTTAATTGAAAATGATAGGAAGGAGTGAACTAGTTGCCACTCTAATGATCATACGTGAGCTTCTGATCACAATGGCCTGACACTTTGAGGGGCTTACAGTCACCCCAAATCAATCAGACCAGTTTTGTAGCATCTAAATCTCGGTTTACATCTCCTATAGCGTCTGACAAACTTTCCACCCGCGTAGATGCATACAACTGCAGATCATCAGCGTAAAGTTGATACGAACACCGAAGACAGAGAGTTATAAAGTTTACCGAAGTTTACCGAAAATAATAAATGATATTTTCGTAGGAAATGGTCATGGTCATATTTCTACACTATGGCACGAGTGTGCTGCGTGTAATAAATATTGTTGACTTGTGACAACCCTGGCCGTTGCGATACTGTCTAGAGCTAGACGTTGTCGGCATTTTCCACAAGATCAAAGGCGTCGACCTACTGTATGATCTTTATACTGTGGTCATAGCGACGAACGATCGACTGTACCATTTATCCATTATTACATTTACGAAAATAAAACCTAATACAGTCGAATACGGTCAGTTATTTCAACCGTAGTTACTAACGTTCTATTAGCGCGTTTAGTAAAGAATCGGATTGATAACCGTCAGTGTTCTGGATCAAATCCAGGCTCTAATCCCATCTTTCTGTGATTTCTTTTTATTGAAAGTACTTTTATATTATATTTAGATATTTTTGGAAATATTTTTTTGAATAAAATAAGAAACATTTTCATTTTTTTTATAGGAGAAAGAAAGTCAACAATGTTTTGGTTTTACACACATGTTTGCGGTTTGTAAATCTATTCTGCGTAGGTACTTATCTACTTAGTAAAGTAAAATATTAATTTGTATAATTATAGGTACCTATAATAATATTGTCCAAGTTTCCTTTGAGTCTGACATTTGAAAAGAGCATTATAACATTTGCGCACGTGGCGGCTTTATGTGCTTTGACATAGGGTTCAAATTCAATTGTTTCACACACTTTTTGCGGTTGGCAAATCTATTCCGCGAGAAAAATAAACTATTATAGCTTTTGCGCGCGTGGCGTGTTTATTTACACATAGTCACATAATTATATTATTTTGTGGTTTCGAAATCTATTCCGCGTAGCTAAGTAGGTACCTCAGAATACAGAAAGAACCTAGTTAGTAAAGAAAAATATTTATATAGGTCTAAATATTTATATATTGTCAAAGCCTTCTTACTTTTTTTGTTTATTCAGCCTTCGTAGAGCCAGCGATGACCACTTCTTTTTGTTAATTTTGTCCATTCGTTTTACTGACCAAAATTATAACTAAAGTACCTAATAAAAACAATTTATATTACAACTATTTAAAACTAAACGATAGGAATTATTATTTTATAATGATTTTTTGGCTCGACCTGAACCAAACTTAGCGGGGGTGGCAGGTTCGTTAAAATTGGCATACGTCCGACCTCCAACACGTTCCGCTCGGGACTAAAGGACGCGGGGCGCGTGGCCGCGCGCATCAAAATAATAGGAAAACACTTATTTTTGAAATTAGTGGTATAAATATTTTCAAATTTCACATTATGACGACAGACATATATGACATTTTTTACGACCTTTATTATGGTATAAGTTTTATTATTCAAAGCTTAATAAAACTCAAATAAAATAAGAATTAGACCGTAATTTAGACTTGTCTTTGCGATTTAATTAGATGCAGTAAAATGCAAGTAATCGAGTATCGGATGACCGAAATAGAAAGATCAAAGAATGAATTATGTAATATGTTTTTTTCAAAATTTAAATCCGTGTTATCTACGAATAAGACACAATTGAAAACGACGTTTTTTCGAATAACCTCGCCTTAATCTAGTCACGCGTGTATACCTATATAAAAACTGTTTGCAAAAAATAAAACCGACTTCCATATCAAAACACTACAAAGCCAAAAATAATTTTAATTTCGGTAGTCGGTGTTATTGGTTTTGTATTTTCTTTTTTTTTTCACACCGCCTTCCGAAATTAAAATTATTTTTGGCTTTGTAGTGTTTTGATATGGAAGTCGGTTTTATTTTTTGCAAAAAAGTTTTTATTTTCGTGCTTTTTAGTGGGTCAGTGAATTTTCCAAATCGGTTCGTAAATGACGGAGTTATGCGCGACCAAAAAAACGCAATGCAGAGTAAACGAAAAGATCATCAACATAAATATTTTTTTCGACTTTTGTTGACTTTTCAGAAACGGCTTGTCCGATTTCGATAAAATTTTCATGGGACCATTCGGGAAGTATACCCTTTCTAACAAGATAAGAATTTTTCAAATCGGTTGGCAAGCGACGGAGTTATGCGTGGACAAACATAAAAAAAAATACAAACATCCGAATTGAGAACCTCCTCCTTTTTTAGAAGTCGGTTTAGTCCTGACTGACTGATGGGTCAACGCACAGCCTAGACCACTGTTCGTAGACACGTGAACTTTGGATGGCGCATTCTTTATATGATATACATAGGCATCCAATAGAAAGAATTAAAAATATAACTCCTTAGGGAGTGAGCCTTTATACCCAGACCAAATATTTATTTGGTCTGAGCCTTTATATGGAAAAGGTAACTCTGAGTCAATATGCTGTAAACTGACTGGACATAACGTTGATCAGCACGTTAAGCTGTTGGTAGGTAAACAGAAGCCAGAAAATCTATCAGTGGTCTGGCTAAGGGGTATCGTATCACTCCATGTGAAACACTAGTACTCCTGCATCAGGGAAGACTGGAAGCCGACTCCAAGATTGTTTGAAAAGGCTAAGCAGACGATGATGTTAACAAAAATTTGAATAGAAACCTCGTATTTCATTTTCATGAGTTAATAAACTTGTATCTTGGCACAAATAATAAGCTAATTCTCGTACATTATAAATATTATCGTTATTAATGAACATATTAATTTAATTCTGAGCCATGTAGCAATCTATCAACGAAAAAGGCGAAACCCTGGAACCTGGAGTCTTCTAAGAATCTCGGTGATAACTGTTTTCGAGCCGTTTGGGGTCGAAACTCTTGGACCGTAGGGCCCGTGTGCTCACCGCCTTTTTATAGAAATCTATACTAATATTATAAAGCTGAAGAGTTTGTTTGTTTGTTTGTTTGTTTGTTTGCTTGAACGCGCTAATCTCAGGAACTACCGTTCTGATTTGAAAAATTCTTTCAGTGTTAGATAGCCCATTTATCGAGGAAGGCTATAGGCTATATATCATCACGCTAACACCAATAGGAGCGGAGCAGTAATGAAGAATGTTTCAAAATCGGGGGAATTTTTTTTCCACGGGGACGAAGTCGCGGGCGGATGCTAGTATAATATATAAAGGCTCGTTGACGCATCTCTTGACCCAAAGGCAGGCTATTACTTTGGCCAAAGGCTAAGCATTGCCAACAACGAGGCCACACCGCCAGTCTCTTGGGTACGTTACCAGCCGACAGCATTTAAGTTGAATTTTTTGATGCTTTATTCTAGTTTGCTTTTAAGTATTTTAGGTTTTCATAATGGTTATAAATAAATAACTTTCTTACAACTCCAAAATTAAAAAAAAAAACTTATTTAAAAAATCTAAAAATCACCTGAAACTGAAATGGAAGATAAAAGCACATTTCTATTTTAAAAAGTGACAAGCAGGCGGGACCCAATTGAACCTAATATAATTTAAATAAAGAAATGTGATGGGTGCTCTTGCTTTTTTCTTCCATTTCAGTTGAGCAGTCGGGTTTTTTAGATTTTTGAAATAAGTTTTTTTATTTCAGCTTTTTAGTATTTAATTCCGTTTGAAAACGTTATATTTCCTAAACGGTTGCTAAAAATGAAAAATGGTTACAGAAACCTCAAAATAATTTTTAAAGGTCTATTTAATGATACCCCATTTGACATATTTTGCCGAATTTAGTTTTTTTATTTTTTACAATTTTGTTTCGTTGTCGTTATGGTGATTTTTTTTATTTTATTCTATCCTATAACACTCGCGTCATCAAGACCAATTCAACGACGATATCATTTATCAAAATCCATACACTGGTTTAATAGTTACGAGGGAACAAAGGAACGGACACATATACATACATACGCGGTAAAAACATAACCCTCCTCCTTGCTTCGCTGCAGTCGGGTAATAAGATTTCGCGACAGAGGATAATGCGCCTGTCAGAATTGTCTGACAATTCTACAAACTACAAATATGTCAATCTGTCATGACAGTTTTCTGTTTACTAAAGCAGATTGTCGCTTAAAAAGTTTTATTAAACAGAAAAATGTCAAACAGTCGCGATTTTCCGACATATTTGCCAATTTTCTACCATGACAATTATGTCGCCTGTATATTTTATTAAACCCTGCCCTGGGCCCTATTTAAGGACGCATTTACGTTTATCACTCGCTCAATTTTAGGTATCCTAGTAGCAAAACAACAAAATTGCGCGCACACACTTACAAACCGTTGTTCGCCCGATTTTATACATTACTTAACTAATCTTGATACTTGAAGGTAATATTATATTTTCTTTAATATTGTTTGATCATAATAAGTTGTAACTTATTGTTTACAAAGGGTTACATGCTTATTGATTAGATGTTAGTTTCAATTTTGTATTAATGTGTTTGACGCCCGATTAGGAGTACTAGGGGACTTTGGAAATAAAATACTCATATGTGATAAAAAAATTAATAAGAAATGAAGAAAAGTTTCGTCATGCCTGTCTGTCTGTCTGTTTGTCCATCCGTCTATATCTCACAGCCATTTTCAACCGACGAAAAAAACGGAGGAGGTTATCAATTCGACGCGTATATTTTTTTTAATGTTTGATCACCGATTACTCGAAGACGGCAGAACCAATTTGGAAAATTCTTTTTTTGTTTGAAAGGGTATACTTCGAAATTGGTCCCATTGTCAACAAGTCAGGAGCTAATAATGGGATCTTGGAGTAATCGAGGGAACTCTTCAAATATTATAGGCACACCTACAGTGATTTGAGTATATTTTATAGTAACTTGTGTAGTTGCATTCGAAAAGCACCATTTGTGAAGTGGATCTGATGATGAAGAACTACTCAATATATAAGTAGGAATAAGAAGTATTTAATGGGTTCCGCTTCGATTACTTGAATATGGTTATTAAGCACAATATGCTCGTGACAATGCTTATGATGAAGTGAAGCTGATGGTGAAGTATCAGGAGAACTCCTCAACAATTAACGGCCCAGCATTGGGAAAAGCAATATTTTGTCTACTTTCTAACTAATTTCTGAAGTCGGACACCGCCTACCTACCGAAATTAAAGTTATTTTTCACTTTACAGTGTTTCTTGGAAGTCGGTTGAATGTTTTTGGTAAAAAGTTTTTATATTCCGAAACTATTAGGACTATACATGTGAAACTTGGTAGGTAGATGTATTCTGTAAACCGCTTTCCGATTTTAAGAAAAAAATTATTAACAAAATATTAAAAAAAAAATCAGTTTCAGTTCCATGTACCCCACATGGAACTGAAACTGAAAATATTTTTTTTTTATGAATCTTATGCGTGTGTGGTATTAATAGACAGGTCTTTAAAATGACATACGGGTTTCTAAAACCACTTTTTCATAAAGTTAATCGTTTAAAAGATATACACTTCCAAAGTGGTAAAATGTGTCCCCCCTCTTACTTCTATAATAATGGAGTGAAAAATTATACAAAAAATATATGCTATGATCCTTAATGTAAACTTTCAAACAAAATTGGTTTGAACGAGATGGGGTTGGCAGTTTTTGAGATACAGCATATTTTCTAAAACCGCAAATAAAACTTTGTAATTCATACAAGCACTATGAAAAACAAAGTTATTTGGTGTAGTTACTACGGAACGCTTCATTGGCGAGTCTGAGTCGCACTTGGCCAATTTTTTAGTTTTTGTACGAACTGAACATTTTGGCATATTGAACCGTATGAAGTAAGCCCAACAAAAGGTAACTGTTGTATATCGTTGAGCAATTCCCTCGACTGTCTATGGTCTCCATCATCAGACCTGTAATGGCACTTATAACCCATATGGGTGCAAAGTTCTCATCAATATAAATGAATTAAGTCCAAACACAAGGTAGCTACTGTAAACCGTTGAGGAGTTCCCTTGACTGTCCTTCGTCTTCATCATCAGACCTCTAATGACAGTCGCAAACTATCTAGGTGTAAAGTTCTGGTCAATTCAAATTAATCAAGCCCAAACAAAAGGTTACTGCTGTAAATCGTTGAGGAGTTCCCTTGACTGTCAGGAGTCAATGTGATGAAAGGCTCCATCATCAGATCAACTCTAGACCTTCCTTAATTTGTAGTACTTTAAGATACTTAATGAAAAAAAAAAAAAACATTTATACGGTCGAATTGCGAAACCTCCTTATTGGAAGTCGATTAAAAAAAATTTGTTGTTTCATGCTAGGTTCAGTAACCAATATCCATCCAATTCTAAAAATAAGTATGCTTCTCGTTCTTACTTTTGTTTCGGTACGAAAAAGCATCAACGTATTTTAGTCACAGTATACAAGATGCCACTCTCTTTATTAACGGTTTCGATGTATTTATTTTTTCGAGGAAAGCGATACACCCCTGCGTTCACGAGCGCGTCTCAGCGCGGAATGACGGTCGGAGCCGTGCGTTCGGTAGAAAAATGTATGAAGAAATTTGAGACCGATTTTATTTTTCTCATAAATCATAAAGTTTTTTATGTATGTTCAAAATAATTAGCTTAACGTATAGATAAATACATAGGCTATAATTTCTTGTTATTTTGAAGTTAAGAATATGCTCCAGATTTGGCTTACAGGTACGTATTCAGACCCCATTTTTTGTAATTTTCTAAGATTATTGCGGCGATAAAAACGTATTTGTGTGAAAAAGATGTATAGGACTGTGTAATTATAATGCATTCAATGTGAAGATGAATAAATTATCTTGAAATTAATACCATAACATTGTCAAAATTTTAACTCCTTATGTATCAAAATGGTACCAGAAAAACATTGATATTTGCGAGAAAACGTAAAGCTCCGACAAGTTCGACATATATGTCAAAAAGTGTCAATTTGACAATTGTTCTGTTCAGGCGACATAATTGTCATTGCAGAAAATTGACAAATATGACGGAATCATATTTTATCCTCATTTATCTTCATATAAAAACTTTTTTGCAAAAATTAAAACCAACTTCCATTTCAAAACACTACAAAGCCAAAAATAATTTTAATTTCGGTAGTCGGTGTTATTGGTTTTGTATTTTCTTTTTTTTTTTCACACCGCCTTCCGAAATTAAAATTATTTTTGGCTTTGTAGTGTTTTGATATGGAAGTTAGTTTTATTTTTTACAAAAATGTTTTTATTTTCGTGCTTTTTAGTGGGTCAGTGAATTTTCCAAATCGGTTCGTAAATGACGGAGTTATGCGCGAACAAAAAACGCAATGCAGTGTAAACGAAAAGATCATCAACGTAAACATTTTTTTAGACTTTTGTTGATTTTTCAGAAACGGCTTGTCCGATTTCGATAAAATTTTCATGGGACCATTTGGGAAGTATACCCTTTCTAACAAGATCAGAATTTTCCAAATCGGTTGGCAAACGACGGAGTTATGCGTGGACAAACATAAAAAAAAAATACAAACATCCGAATTGAGAACCTCCTCCTTTTTTAGAAGTCGGTTAAAAACCAAATTATTTACAAATATGTCAAAGGTCGACATAATTGTCACGACAATCAAATTGTCAGGAATATTTTGATGTGGTTTTGTGACATATGTCGAGTTATTAAACGCGTTTTTACATGACGAATATGTCACGATTTTGCTAGTCAATTTCTGACATATTTGTCAGTTTTATTAAACAGCCCAAGCGTGACAATTCGACAATTTTGTCACTTGACATTATGTCGAATTGTCAGCCTTATTAAATAGGGCCCTGAGCCCCTGACCACTGCTGCTTACGTGCGGTTCAATGGCGCGGCCACGGCGAAATTAAAGCCAATTACCAGTGAAGCCAAAGTGTCATTGAAACTCAGCGCCTTGAGATAACATTTCTGATACACTAAGTGGAAAGTTTTCTGTAAACAATAAGCCATCGTCACCCTATCGAAAGCTACCGTAGGTACCACGGATCGATACCGTTCTACAGCCCCTGAAATGTAAACCCAGGGTTTTTTATTGTATGTTTACTAGTTTTAATAAATTCAAGTCTGGGTTTTACAAAAAACTTCAGACCTTAGTGATGGTTTTTCAGTAAGATAACGGCGATATAATTTTTTCCTCCGTTTGAACGGCACGGCCATGAGGTTATACTCATATTCCTATAGCTCTTGAAACAATAACCCTGAGATTTTTTTCTATATTCTTACAAATGCTTTACAAATTTGTAGCCATCCGGTTATTTGAGTTTCAGGTGATTTTGTGGCGGTTACGGTGATTTTTAAAACTAAATTTCGCAGAGATGTAAAGCTCAGTTTTAAAAACCGGCCAACTGCGAGCCGGATTCGCGCTCGAAGGATTCCGTACCATTATCTATAAAAACAGCAAAAAAAATCATGTCTGTTGTATGGGAGCCCCCCTTAAATATTTATTTTATTTTAATTTAAATATTTATTTTTAACGTGAATATATAACTAAATATTCTGTGAATATTTCAAGCGTCTACCTGTTGTCGTTTTCAATATCGAGCAAAAGAGTCACGTTTATTGTATGGGAGCCCCGTTAAATATTTATTTTATTCTGATTTTTATTATTTGTTGTTATAGCGGCAACAGAAATACATCATCTGTAAAAATTTCAACTGTCTAACTATCACGGTTCATGAGATACAGCCTGGTGACAGACGGACAGACAGGCGGACAGACGGACGGACAGCGGAGTTTTAGTAATAGGGTTCCGTTTTACCCTTTGGGAAAGGAACCTTAAAAATCACCGTGGCTGAGCGTTCTCCGCTTTTCAATGGCGTGGCCACCCTTTGGTTGGCTCAAACCATGCTCAAACCCTTTTAACTTTTGGGAATCAACTTTGTTTTTTTTTTACAAAAGCTTGGTTATTTTCTTGAAAATTCGCTGTGGCCTTGCCGTTAACACGAATAACTGTTGCAAGGGGTTGTTATTCATTTTCGACATTTACGCGGGCGAAGACTGGGGAAAAACTAGTTGAAACTACGTTATCGAAAATATTGCTTTGAAGGTAATTTCCGTAAGCGGAACATTGACTCCAAAGATATATTATAATACATCATTGATTGACTCTCAATGATCTCAGAAATGTCTTAAATAAGTACAATACGGCCGACGTAACTTGGCGAGTCTGAACATAGGCTCTGCGAACTTTAGCGCATACTACCTCGTGCTTGTATAGCGACGAAATTAGGAACTTTAGGTAGTCACTTTTTAGGGTTCCGTAGCCGAATGGCAAAAAACGGAACCCTTATAGTTTCGATATGTCTGTCTGTCTGTTTGTCTGTCTGTCTGTCTGTCTGTCCGCCCGTCCGTATGTCACAGCCATTTTATTCCCAAACTATTAAGACTATACATGTGAAACTTAGTAGGTAGATGTATTCTGTGAACCGCTTTCCGAGTTTAAGAAAAAAAAATATTTAGAATAAAGGGGGGTCCCCATACATGGAACTAGAACTGAAAATATTTTTTTTTCACGAAACCTATGCGTGTGTGGTATCTATAGACAGGTCTTTAAAAATGATATAAGGGTTTCTAAAACCAGTTTTTCATAAAGTCAATATTTTAGAAGATATAAGCTTCCAAAGTGGTAAAATGTGTGTGTCCCCCTCTAACTTCTACAATAATGGAGTGAAAAATCTAAAAAATATATATATCTGTAGATCTTAATGTAAACTTACAACAAAAATTTATTTGAATGAAATCGGGTCAGCAGTTTTTGAGATACAGCATATTTTCTAAAACCGCAAATATAACTTTGTGATTCATACAAACACTATGAAAAACGAAGTTATTTAGCGTAGTTGTAAAAATGTAAATAAGCTAGTTTTAAGAAATTTTTAAGGTATTTTTTTATTCGTCAAATAAATATAGATATTATATTAAATTATTATAGTTACTACGGAACCCTTCATGGGCGAGTCCGAGTCTGACTCGCACTTGGCCAATTTTTTTTGTTCCAACTTTGTTCAATGCAGTGACGCGTATTTTTTTAGTCTATAGAAAGACATAAAACTAAGAATTAGCTATTTAGGTGTCTTTCGTTCCACTTTATGCGTAATATCAAAGATTTTGTTGAGTGGTAGGTATATGTATAGGTACCTAATGAAACGCGGAAGTGGGTTCGGGAGAGTTGGTTGCTCATTTGCAAGAAAATACTACCTATATTTAATCGCCCATTATCATAAATCTTTCAGCAATCACCATCGTGATGTAACTCGATGCCTTTGACTGACAGTCGCACACATAGGTAGACTATTTCTACCTATGTCTAAATGTAACAATTTAACCCAAACTAAGTTGTTTTTGATTTGTTCATTAATTGTCTTTGATAATTCTTAGTGATTAAGTTTTTTGAAGCAATATTTTTTTGTTTAAGTATATTATTATTATTATGCATACTTACATATTATATTATACCTACATATAAAACCTATTTAAAAAAATAATGTAGGTACCACTTCCTATCAGATTTTTACTGAATATTCTTCATTACAAATTTTGTTGCTAACTGTACCTTCGTATTTTTCTTAGTCGGAAATGAGTTACCAATATTTTGATAATGATTATTAAACGCTGTTATAATGATTATTGATTTGAGTAAAAAAAACAATGTGTCAATTTAGGTTCTTGGCGGGAGTCGTAAAAACTTTATTTTTGGAAGAGTAATTAGAATAGAAAAAAATTGGCCAAGTGCGAGTCGGACTCGCCCATGAAGGGTTCCGTGGTAACTATAATAAATATAATATACTTAATATATTTATTGAAAAAAAAAAAAAAACAAAAAACCTTAAAAATTTCTTAAAACTAGCTTATTTACAATTTTTACAACTACGCCAAATAACTTTGTTTTTCATAGTATTTGTATGAATTACAAAGTTATATTTGCGGTTTTAGAAAATATACTGTATCTCAAAAACTGCCGACTCGATCTTGTTCAAACCAATTTTGATTGAAAGTTTACATTAAGATCTACAACATATGGTTTTTTTAGATTTTTGACTTCATTATTATAGAAGTTAGAGGGGGAGGGACACACATTTTATCACTTTGGAAGTGTATATCTTTTAAACGATTAACTTTATGAAAAAGTCATTTTAGAAACCTTAATGTAATTTTTAAAGACCTTTCTATAGATACCACATACATATAGGTTTCATGAAAAAAATATTTTCTGTTTCAGTTCCATGTATGGGGAGCCCCCTTTATTTTTTTTATTTTTTTTAATTTTCTCTTAAAATCGGAAAGCGGTTCACAGAATACATCTATCTACCAAGTTTTACATGTATAGTCCTAATAGTTTCGGAATAAAATGGCTGTGACACACGGACGGACGGACAGACAGACAGACAGACGGACAGACATGTCGAAACTATAAGGGTTCCGTTTTTTGCCATTCGGCTACGGAACCCTAAAAAGGGCCTAAATACCTATCCATATTTGGCTATGGAAATTACATTGGCTAAACTTTCCTTTATGGCCCGTTGAGTTGGAAGTTCATAGTTTTACTGTAAATAGTACTCACAAAAATAAAAGCTTTTACATATTGTCCTGTTGCGTAAATTCACGGTTTACGAGATATCATTTTTTAAAGTTCACATACAAATTGGTAAATAGTACGCCATTTGTAAATTTTTAGGTTGGCTAAATTGTCATGGTAGACGTCAAATTTAACATTTTACGTTTCGTTGCCGGCAGAGGTGTATTTTGTTAAATTTTATGTCATATTTTTACTGAAATATAATTTTAAATTCACATATTAAATTTGTAGTGTAATTGTATAGTGTAATGTGCATAATACCCGTGCTGTATTATGCAAATTACATAGATTTTTTTTATACCAAAAGTTATGAATTATTCATTACACTGTGGAACGGAACGCGAAGAGGCGCCATTTTGTTGTATAGCTATTTTCTGTTATGTAAATGTTGCCGGCTATGTTAGTCATCGTTTGGTCATCTCATCGTTTGTTGCTCTTGTGATTGCGTTCGTTTTGACTAACATGGCGTCTCCGAAGCCCTATGCTTCTGTGTCTGAAGAGTCGAGTGATGTGCAAGTGTTGGACTCAAATGAGCCGCTTGTCACGGCCTCCTAACACCCGAAAAATACCCAAAACCGAATCAGAGCACCCCGCTTTCCATGTGGTCTTGTTTGCCCTACCCCTAGAGTGTATATAAAAACCGGAGGCGCGGAGGGAGTGCAGCCCTCGCCCGCCGTGACGAAGTGCGGGAGCTGTGCGAGGAGGAGCGGCTGAGGCTGGTCGCCGAAGGCGACCAACAAGCCGAAGCTGCGGAGCCGAGCAACAGTGACCGTGCTTCGTCACGCAAGGGCGAAAGGGCTGCTCTTCCCGCAGCGCCGGAGATAAGGCGGAGTCAAACTGTGCAGGACAGGGCAGCTCTTCATAATTCGATGGATATTTATGGAAATTTTCGTTCTAACCTCGAAACCTAACCTCAAAACTTTTACCATGAATATCTCCATAACCATGGGGTTGCGCGGTGCGGGGAGTCACAGGGGGGCAGACCACCTCCCCCCCCCTCCCCCTCCCCCCACCCGACCCATAAATCAGCGGGCCATAAAGGAAAGTTTAACCATTACATTTCAGCCTAAGAGCCTATAATTCACATAAGGATACATAAAACAAAAAGTCGACTCACTTGCTATAAGATTGGCCATCGTACCAGACGGTACGAACAAGGCTGCCTGCTTCCCCAGCATAGCTGCTAACTTGCTTTCCAAAGCATTCACCGTAGGATCTTCTCCGTAAACGTCGTCGCCTAAAGCTGAATTAACCATGGCATGTTTCATAGCCTCCGTAGGCTTGGTCACTGTGTCCGATCGTAAATCAACTATGTACGCCATGGTTAAAAACTTTAAAAAAGTATTTATATAAACTGCAAAGTAACCTAACAAGTTACCGTCTAATCTGACTGAAAACCGGCAGCCGAATGTCAAAAAAATGCAAAAAAAACATCAATGTGAACTTCGCTACGACCTATGTATATCTATCACAGATAACTTTATATAAGTCAGAGAATATTATATGAATGTACTCTGTGGTTAAGAACGTACTTTTGAAACGTTTTACATAACAAAAATTTAATGAATTTTGTTGCTTATAGCCATCTGCCTCTAATTCTTATTATTATCAATATGTTCGCCTTGAACTGAGATAACTTCGAATACCAGACAGAACCAATAAAATACTTCATAATTCATTGTAGTTAGTTTTATTATGCGATCAGCAATTGATGTCTTGAAGTTTATTGGATGATTCAAAGAGTATAATAATCTACTGGGATGATTGGATAGACGGATAGTTGTAAAATATCATTGCCTTATCTCACCAGTTATAACAGACTTTAAATTTCTACCTTATTTTTAATTAATTAAGAGTTATTATTGCTTAATGCTTATGTTATGCTTGTCTTGTCAATCCCAAGTAGCTTTCCTGAAGTTGGTCACACATTACGTTCGGATAGTCGGACACTACTATCACGGAAATATTATCATACAGTATTGTGACTCGGCCGTATCTTAGAAACAAATGCCTACAGCCGCGCGGTACGTAAACATGCGATAGGGCTACCCGCCTCCAGCATTTTAATTACATTTGCCTACTTTGCGTTTCCATTTAGTTTTGTGATTGTAAATATACAATTTTTATATAAACAAATAAAATATTTTGTGAATTGAATAGGAAGTGTTCAATAAAAATACGTGTTGTTTTTTGATTGGTAGATTTAATTATTAAAAAAACATGTTTATATTTTTTCTAGTATTATTCATACACACAGTACCTACAATAAACAACTACTATTAATAATAAAATACAACGTCTTTACTTTGAATTATACAAACCAACAAAACAAAACACACATGCCCCGAGGTTTCTTTTAACACAAGCGTACCTACCGTATCATGATTCATGAACCGCCTATAACTACCTATTTCACTCGTGTCAATCACTTTCCTTTACTCTATTCACTTTATTTATTAATCCAGACGTCTTTTTTTTCGGGAGGTAAAAGGAAATACTTATCCATTAACCTTTTCACCGCCAAGCACTTCTATAGAAGTTCGGGATTTTCGTGCCACCAGCGCCACAACTTCTATAGAAGTTGTTCATTTTAACTATCGTATTAAAATAAATTTACTGTGATTAAAAGCTTTGTTTCATTTTATTATTTAAGATAGCACTGTCTACTACCCTGTTTTTTTATTTTTCTACACAAAATAAGCCCTAGTTTGTCCTAAAATCGGCAAAAACAGAAACTCCGAATTTTGTTACTTTCCTCAGAACGCCAATCACTTCATATCAAGTTGGCCAGTGATGTGCCGTGAAAGGTTGATTTCACCATTGAAATATTTATAAATACAGAAAGTTACGAATATCGAAAAGAATTTGAGGTCAATAAAATATGAACTTAGTTATCTACTTCATTACAAAGGATAGTAGATGAATTTCGACCTTCAGGTAGATGCCGATACGTAATTATAAAGTTGTTACCAATTCTTGTCGATAGTTATTTTCCCATCTCTACAAAACAATTGGTCGTCTATGCCCCTGTGTGTCACCGAGTGCCACGAACTACTATAGAAGTTAGTCAGTGACGTCATAGGCGTGCGGCTGTCAAGGTCACTTTGGCATAGTGCAGCACAAAATCGGATTCGCGCGCACGCATCTTTCTTTCTTTCACTTGATAACATATAGAAAAATGAGTGAAGAACTTGATTCGGACGAACTTCTTAAAATTTTGCAAGGTGTGGAATCGGACTCGGAGTATTTTGTGGAGAACATTGAACCAGAAGATAATTCTGAGGTATGTCTAACTGGATGATAATAATAATGTTTATTCATCAAAGAGTAGGAATTCAATAAGTATGTAAAATGTTCGGTGAGCCCAGTATCTCCAGATGCACACACAGGAATAAACAAAAATAGAAGAAAGAAAGACCATAGACCCCATCCCTGATCAGAATCGAATTCAACGTGCCCTCAGTGCCAATAACTTGATATGAAGTTAAAGAATGAGATCATGAAACAAATAGAGATGTACCCCATTCCTTATAGTTCTAATTGAGTTATGTATTAGTTTCTTTGATACTCATAATTTATACTGTTTTTTCTTATTAAGGATACTGTGAAATAAAACAAATCTGGAAATATTTAATCAGTTTTTATTTATATTCGTAAAATCAACTTTAAATCTTAACTTTACGCGTACAAATCTTATTCATCGATATCCCCATCACTACTGTTTACTGTATATTTAGTTATACATTTATAGCTTGGCGCTCGGCGAGGCATTGCGTTTTGTGTACGTTGGCGGCGAAAAGGTTAAAAAGAAACACATTATGTACATACCTACTAGTAAGTAAAATTATTTTAGTCTTAGGTACCTTTCAAAATTTCCAGGTAATCTAAAAAAAGTTATCTCTGAATGCGTTATTGACGAATTCATGCAACCAAAAACAGCACAATATATCTTACTCGTCATATTAAATATGTACTTGAACTTATTTATAGCGAAAAATCACGCGGTTATTGTTAAAAAAACAACACACCGTCCGTTCGTCACTGCGGCACAGTCGCCGGTCGCGACTGTCATCAAACCGAGCGCACACCGAGATCGAGGCGCGTAGGTATAGCTCGCGCTTCGTCTGTTTGTATGAAGTCGGAATACTGTACTGTATACATAATATTACCGTGCTACTATCGCCATATTTTGTTATCGACCTACGTAAAGCCAAAGCCTCATTGAGCTATCTTAGTCATTGGTTTGCCATCTATCTTGATTTCTTTCTGAAATATTTTCGTACTAGCTATGCACGCGCCTTCATTATGAATAAGTCATTAGATTTTTATGTTGAACGTTATTTAAAGCTTCAGAGATTCCTCAGATTTAAAAATATACTGCTACAGATGCGTGACTTCTTTATAATCATATAATATTACGCCGTTTATGCAAAAGCTATATAGATGGATACAGTATTAATCTTTTTGCCTCAACAGCAATGACTTCCTTCTGGCGTCCAGTGGCTGAAGATCTTTGTCCATCTCTCAGGGTGCACTCGTGCGACCTGGCATGCCCAGCGGTGCTCATTCTCACTTCAGTGTAGCTGTTTTTTGTAGCTGTTACTAACGCGATCTCTTCTTTTAAACACCTATGATACTGCGCTCCATCGCCCTTTGGCAAATCTTGAGTTTGGATCTTTGTTTGTTCAGTGAGCGAACAACTTTGTGTACCGTAATAATCAGTATCTAAATCCTGTTACACCAAATATAACTCAAATTAATATCTTAGGAGTTACTGCAAAATAAAAACTACGCCTGAGAAAACCAACCGACGCCATGCGGTGACGGGGTGGCTCATTTTATGCAGCCACCCTTTTTTATCGGAGGTAACTTTCAAAAACTGTGTGAACTTTTGGGAAGAAGATCAGAGAGTGTGAGATTTCTACCTTACACTCTCACACTACTCCGGGTACCCCTCTATACAACGCCTATTAGGGAATATCCCTGGTACACTATAAGGGCCGGCGCTCGCTGCCGGCACGGCGTGTCATGGCAAAGGATTTTATGACTAATCAAGTTATTTAGAATCTTATTTCAATGAGTTTAGAATTCATGTTAATTTATTTCGATACCACTATATCGCGACGCGCCGCGGCATGACGTGCCATGCCGTATCATTCCACGGGATGCCGCGGCGCGCCATTGCATCCCGCGAGACGTAATGGGTCACTTTGTGTCGAGGAATTATGATTTCCAAGTTAGTTGAAATATGGTTGAAACTTGCGCAGTGGTCATTTCAGTTAATGTGGTCCGGTTGGTGCGCGGGGCAAGGGAGGGAGAAGATGCACTTGCGCGCGCGTTGTTTTGTCTCTCAAACTGACGGATACCACGGAATGCCGCGAAATGCCACGGCATGCCGCGTGATGCCACGGCATGCCGCGCGATGCCGTAGCCCAACCTGCCATGCCATGCCAGCAGTGAGCGCTGGCCCTAACGAAGTCTCTCATGAGCATCATTGTGTATGATGAATTGATGACACGTTTTGGCCTAGTTTGGGGCTCCCGGCCACTCATTTTGTATACTATTTGCTTGCATCTTCTCTTTGTACCTAACTCTGTTTCCTCAAAAACTTGTGTGTCAATAAAACCCGGTTTCCAAGATACAGGCGCCGCGCCACTTAATCTGGGATAATATCCTTGTTAACTAATAAATTAACTTATTAACTTACAAAAAAATGTCTCTTTTGTTACAGGTTACAATGTATCCGTAATGTTAATTATGTATGTAACATATATTCTGTAACTAAAATTCAATAAATTTATTCTTAAATAAATTATTATTCATTATTATTATTATTAATTCTCGTGGGAATTGCAGGATAAAAACCCATTCAACTTGCCAATGCTGCCAGCCAGTCTTCTGGGTGCGGACGACAGGGATGTGCATGTGGCTTGTAGAGTTCTTCGATATAAATCATTTATATATATTTTTGTTTTCTGTATCGACGTTTAGTATATAGTTTCTAATTTTTTAAGTTACTGATGCACATAAAAACTAATGATGGCACGTGATTGAAAGTTAAAGGACAATGCAAATAATGCCTTGTTAGTTGGGCTCAAAAAAAAGTTATTTTACAGAGATAAGACAGAAGTCAAATTATAGATTGGACATATATCATTCATATTTGTTAAGACGCCAAAAAAATCGTCCTGGGAAAAAAAGATATGACCAAAAATACATTTTGCTTTTAATAAAATAAAAATCGAATTTTATTTTTACGATACTAAAACTGAATACTTACGACCTTTACAGCCATTGACTACGAAACTCGTACCCACTACAAAAAGTATATTTCAAGATATATCAGTGAATATTGAAAATAAATATCGTTAATGAAAGAAGTGAGACTTTTAAACACGCTTTTAAACACATGATTTATTATTTCAATACAATTGGTCAGAGTTCTCAATCATAAAATAATTACTACTTTTGAAGACGTTTATTCATGATTTCAATACAATTAATCAGATATCATAATTATAAAAGAAATAGTACTTTTATCAATACAATTAAATATCATAATCATATGTTTAAGAAGTTCGACTTTTAAATACATGATTAATTTCGATACAACTGTCACTTATTCATAATTGTTGTGAATCACTTCATCTAAATAAAGAGCAGAGCAGGGCGGTGAATTGAACCCTGGTGCCTGGCCTAAGCAAGATACCATACCACTGACATGATATGAACACAGACACCAATGGTTCGCCTGCCTGTAAAATATTTACAGCAATAATTGGCAATGCTTGCCCTGCCTTCCAAGTTGTTGTCAACTAATATGTAGCAAAAATAGATTTTTGAACCACTGTACCTACTATTTATCCGCGCTCTTATAAGACAAACGTCTTCATGGGGTAGATCGAAATTCTCCAAATGAGTAACCTGCTGTTGTGCACATATTTCTAATAAATAATATCCCCCTCTTACGTGCTCGCTATAGTAACTAGCTGCTAGTTTTAATTGATATGTTAGATAGATAGATAGATATATTCTTTATTGTACACCATAACAATAAAAACAAAATTATGGACTTAACAATTAAAAGGGTGATACAATGGGCGGTCTTATCGCTAAAAGCGATCTTTTACAGACAACCTTTGGATGGATTTGACACAGAAGGAGAAAATAATTACGCGGGTAGTCCACGGTGTACTAATTATCTATATAAAATACTAAACAATAAATAACGTTCTCAAAACATATATATGCATACAAAAATTTAAAAAGAAAAAGAAAGAAACAAAGACATACATAATAATTTGTCTAGGGTGAGTTGAGGGAACTGTGATCGATTTGGCACATCACCTCGGATATTATTAAATGCAACTCTTTGCCGGTTCAAATTATTTGCGTCCACGTAGTCGGCTAAGCGATTGGGGTGATTTAATCTTCTCTCAATTATAGTCAAAAATTAGGCAGCGTGTCGATTGTCTTCCAATGGGATGTGAAAGGCATTGGTCAACGCTGCGGCCATTGGCGTATCTAGAGATATTTCCCAGGGGGGGCCTGGCCCCCAGTAGTAGAAGCGATTGGCCAGATTTTAAAATTTTTCAGCCATAATTGTTTGTTAGTAAAAATTCTCGGGTGGGCACCAGATCATTCTGGGGTGGGCACGGCCCTCCCGGCTCCCCCCCTTCCTACGCCTATGGCTGCGGCTATCCTAAAGTCTTGAAACATGTGCAGCATTGATTTGTTGAAATAATTTTGACGAAAAATCCGGAAGTCCCTTTTGAATCTCCCATTCACCACTTCGACAGGCCACCGGCAAATCATACAAAGCCTCGATTTATTGGCCTGATCAGTACTCAACTGCTGTGATGAGCTCACGCTGCCGACTGGTATTACGACTCGATATCCAAAATCTTCCACCGTCCTTACAACGTCTCGAAATCCCCTATCTAGGATAAACACATCCTGATTATTAAAATACCACGGAAGCATACTATTCTCATGCTCTAGTAGCTCATGTAAAATTGACGCATCGTTTTTGATCGCGCCGTATGGACCTAATACATCCAAGATATAACCGTCACTGCTCACAATTATAAAGGGTTTTATAAGTTCCTGTACTTATGTAAGCTGTAGGTATTTTTTTGTAAGGCTTAGCACTTTTTTGAATGAAGCTGTAAGTAGCATCGCAAATCACTATTACATTTTGTTTGTTTGCATCACATAACAATGTTTAATTAAAAGATTTCTATTGGCTAATTCTTCTCGACGAATGTAGTCGAAACCCAAGACGTATAAAGGTTCAAATTCATCGGTTAAGCATTGTCTAACAACATTGAATTTGCGTTCAAGGTTTTGCCTTGTCATACCAAAAAGTGTTGCAAGTCTATTATCGGTCTCTCCTGTTCGTAATTTAGCCAAGTAAACGCCAAGGGCGGTTTTAGGTGTTCGAGACCTATGCGCTAAGTATGGTGTTTCTTGAAGTATTTGCAGGAATTGTTCCATAGTCCACCCAGTCCAATAATGAAGCTCATGTGCATCGAAATCTTCGATTCTTTCAAAATCTATACGAACGGTTATTGGCTTTCCTTACCAATTTATTTCAATACAAGCAGGATATGTGAGAATAATAAGGATTTATTTCAAATAATTATATATACACTAACTGCTGCCCGCAACTTCGTTCGCGTGGGAGGATTTCCCGCGTAAATCCCGATCCCGTGGGAATTCCGGGATAAAAAGTAGATAGTAGCCGATTCTCAGATCTACTGAATATGCATATAAAATTTGGTAAAAATCAGTAAAGCCATTACGGAGGAGTAAGGTAACTAGCATTGTGACACGAGAATTTTATATATTAGATTTTGAAGATGTATTCATGGACCTAAGTATAATTTTTATTTCCCAGGGCCAATTTACCCGACGTAGAAATAAAAGTTGATCGTATTTATGGGATCTACAAGTTAGGGTATGTCTGAGCTCTGCACAGTTATTTTTTTGGAGCCCAATGTCTTGCATCATCCTTTAGTAAAAAATCAACCCATACTAGTATTTAGAGCTTCAAACCACTTTTCGTTTCTCTAAATACTTACACATCCACACTATACAGATACACTTACACACATACTGTACATACATAATAATAATAGTAACAGACATACGTCTACTCAATCTGTTTATTTCATAATTGGCGTAACAATTAAGTAATTGTTTTATAATTTATACCTGTAAGATGTGAAGCTACCTTTTATAAATAAATAAATATTAATGTAGTTACCAACCACACATTCGTTTCGTTGCCCGGTTGAGTAGTGAGTAGTGACCAGCCTTAGCCCTTTACCGCATATTGTGACGAATTTGGAACACTCACAATAATTCGCTTTAGAAAACTAGTAACGTCATCTTTGCCGAAAGTTTTGCACTAAAAACCTTGTCTGCAGTGTATGTCACAAAATAACATAGAGATGTCACTAGTATAGGACTGCATAATGACAGCAACCGGTAGGTAAAACAGTCACCAGGGCCATTTTGACTGAGTTCGAATTTGCAGTTAGTCAAAAAAGTTTTTATGGGTGTTTTCACGAGTTGTTGTGAGATAGTTGTAATTAATATTGGAGAAAAATGGATCCCCATCGTTTTTATGGCAAAACACGTAAGTATTGACACAAGCATCATCTTACTATCGTCAATTGAAGTAGTGTTCCGAATTTGGAACTACATGCACTAACGTACTTAATTACTTTCCAAATATGGAACTTCATGCAGCTTGGTGATATATGGTTTCTGGTCATATTTGGAACTGCATGTAGTGTAGCTGAACATTTTATTACTGATAATATGGATACTCGGGCTTGACATTTAAACATCATCCCAGATAGCAGTGATGACCAAAATATATCAGATGATGATGAATATGGAGTCCCAACACCATTAGCAAGAGTGTATATCCCAGAAAGCGACGAGGACTGCAGTGATGATACCATATCAATTAATGATGAACAAGAATATGAAATGGTAGAGGAAGATTAGCCTTCTTTATCAAAATATTCAAGACAAAAAAAGGCTAGAATCGACGTTACGCGCCCTAAGGCGGTTGAAATTTACAATCAATATATGGGAGGGGTGGATATTTTGGATTCCATGCTCGGATTCTATAGAATCCAAATAAGAAGTAAGAAATGGTATCACCGCATTTTCTTTCATATGCTCGATTTAGTATGTGTTAACAGTTGGTTGTTATTTCGACGACGAAATAAACAAAAAGGCATTGAAACCTATATGCCACTTCTTTACTTCAAATTATATATTGCAGACGTGCTTATGAGAGAAGCGACAGGCGTTTTCACATCAACCACGCGTGGAAGAGGAAGACCCATTTTGGACCAAAACATCGAAAACGTTAAAAAACCAAAAAGAAGGCGCATAGATTTGCCACCTCGACAAGTGGCTGAAGACGGAATTGGGCATATTGGCCTAGTTGGGAAAATGATTGTTAGTGTTGTAAAAACTGTGGACAAAAATCTCACGTATGCTGCAGTAAATGTGGTTGCTACTTTGGCATTAACAAAGACCGAAATTATTTTAAGAGTTTTCATGTTTTCACAAATCAATAAACCTTTTAATTTACTATAAATGTTTGATATACACAGTACCTGAAAACTATTTATATATTTATTTATTAAACCCATTTAAATTTACCGTACCTGCATGTTGTTCCAAATGTGGAACGTCTTTCAAAATAACCATGAATGCATGTTGTTCCAAATATGGAACAGGGGGTTTTTTCTCGATTTTTATACGATTTTCTATGCATATATTTTTTCATTATTTTTCTAGGGGGTTTTCTGGGGTAAGAAATATCATAAATTAATTTGAGCGTATTTTAAAAATCCATGCGGTAAAGGGTTAGGCTGGAAACAGTGCTCGACCGACGGTCATCGCTGACCGTACATTTTGACCGTCAGCGCTGACCGTCGGTTGTGAAAATTGTCAGCGTAGCTGAGTGCGCATTCATAGGCTTGCATAGATATAGCTACGCCGACTGACGGTCAGCGCCGACCGTCGGTCAAGCACTGTTTCCATCCTTAGTGTGCTGAACTACGAGTGGCCCTATCAAAAAAAAAAACATTTGTTTCGTGTGCGAATCCGAATTATTTGACAATGAGACACGGTTTCCAAATTTGTTTTTTGTGAACGCATCCATATTTTGTTTTCTATTACATTTATTTGACAGCTCGCTTTAAGTATTTCTCATTGGTTACTGTTCTAGGCTATTAATAGCAATTTTCATAAGAGCCAATCAAAATGGAATAGACTTAACGATCATCAAACTTCTTTTGTAATAGAAATCAAACTTTGACTACAAGAAAGAAGAGTCGGCGACGAGTCGTTAGCTTATTTTAGTTGTTATTCAATTACAAAAGTGAATTTTATTTTGTTATATATGGTGTGAACATGTTAAATGCACGGCCGTCAATTGGATAATATAAAGTTTAGCTTTCCAGTTAGGTAAAATATCAAGAATCGTGTTCTTATTTCGGCTAAAATCAACGTGAATCGGGCGTCGACCGGTCCATCCCTCCTACCAGTAACCGTCGCCGCCTGTGCTGTCAGTCGTGAGTCGCGCTATCGTCATTTTGTACGTATCAGCGCCGTGCGCGGTCACGGTTAACGCGAGGCAAGAGAGCAACGCCGTGTGTATAGCAATAAGCAGGAACGTGTGTTGTGGTGTGCCGGTCTTAGTGACCGATTAATGTGGTATCTAGTGTCGGTGTTGAGCTGTCGTACGGGCCGCGCGGCGTGATCAGGCGGCGCGATGGTGGACATGGATAGGAACGACCCGGAGCTCCGGTACTTGTCGGTGGATAGGAACAGCTTTAATGACCCAGCTACACAGGCGGAATGGACGCAGAAGAGGCTGGTGTGGGTGCCCCACGAGTCCCAGGGCTTCGTGGCGGCGGGGATCAAGGGGGAACAGCGAGGTGATGAACTGGAGGTAGAGATTGCGGAGTCAGGGAAGCGTATTTTAGTTAATAAAGATGATATTCAGAAAATGAACCCTCCCAAGTTCGACAAAGTTGAGGACATGGCGGAGCTGACCTGTTTGAATGAGGCGTCCGTATTGCACAACATCAAGGACAGATACTACTCAGGCCTGATTTATGTAAGTATTCCAATAATACAACTTGCTCTTATGTTATTTAAAACTAATAGTTTCAACTATAAAGTTTACTCTAAGGAAAAAGGACTGAAAACATTGATTTAATCATATGTTACACAAAATTTGGGATGCTTATCTTATCTGCAACCACTTAATCATCAACATAAACTCAGAACTCTGACAAAGGTTCATTACTCTTGCTAAAAATATGTACTTTTTCAAAATGGTCTGGATTATGCATGTTCTGACTTAAAATGTGAACCATACAACTTTCAAAGTAGTTTTTAATGTTTTGTAGAGATAGCCACATTTTTGGTGTTAGAAACTTTTAATATTAAAGCAGCCACTGCATACTATTTTTAGGACATCAGGAACAAACTAAGAAATGAAGAGTTATTCTTACAAGAGATATTATAGGCCTGTTAATGACATTTTATAACCTTTTCAATAGTTAAGATTACGGATCAGCAGGTTCTAAATTCAAATTCTGTGTAAATAATTGTAATAATACATTAAATGAGCTATTTAATTTTTTAAATACTAATTTAATTTTTATGTTTTTTTATGTTTTAAATAGGAATGAAAGTCAGCCAATAACATTACAATAGTCAATAGGTACATATATTTTTTAAAGTGGAAAAAACCTTAAAGAATTTAAGGGAAAGAATAAAATGCATCACAATGCATATAGTTGTTTAAGTTCTATCACTATATAAGTCATTTTTAGCAACTTTTCAGGAGAGACAAAAAACTGATTAACTTTGTATAGACACATCATCAAATCTGGTGTGACATTTTCGTAATTTTAAAGATTTTTATTGGTCGTACGTTGATTCTGATTAGACGAAACAACGCATCTAACGATTCTCAAGCGAATGGCATCAAACTGTCAAAACCTCCCAAAAAATGACTTATGTGGTGATAGAACTTAAACGACGATATGTGAGCTAAAAATGTTGTAGGTACTTCCTTTTACAAAAACTGAACAGACAGAAGAGTATGAAATTTGGAACAGCAAAAGTTTTTATGGAGGAGTGTAGAAAGCTGCTTTTTTATTATTATTATGCTTTAAAAATTATTTAAAGTTATGGTAGTATTTTTACCATGGTGCAACCATTAGTACTAACTAATACCTCAAATAAAACTAGGCAGTATATTCGTCTAAACTAAATCTTACTTATTATTACAAGAAGTTTAACTAATTTTTTCTTTACAACTATGCCAGTCCTAATTATGTTGGGGTCGGCTTCTTTTAAACGGAAATAGGAAAAGCTGACTAACAGCTGTTTAGATTGAATACCTGACCCAGGAACCAGTAATTTGATTGTGTGATAACTGTTTGCAAGACTGGCGTTATATTTCTTGGTTTCTGACTACCCATAACAACTTTAAAATATAGACACCTCCAAGGCATGGAAAAGTTAGGTATGTTCCCTAAACGGTTACCCATTCACAGGCTAACATCTACAAGCATTGATTAACCTTGGGTATCAGCTTGTAGGTACAGTAACTATTTACCATCATGCTCATCAAAGCCTTGTTAAAACACGTCACTAAAATGACTGTTTTGTGTGGGGTAAGCAGTGAAAGTAGTAAAAGTACTTCACCAATAGGGCCCCTGCAATTTTGTTATCAATTATGCTACAGCACTTTAGACTTGCAAACCAGTAAACAAAATTACTGGTTACTAAAAACAAGAAATTAGCCTCTATGCTTCCAGGGTGTCACAGTTATACCTGTTTAGTATATACTATTCACACATGCCACCAAAAAGGCTGCCACTCTACATAAAACTAAGTAAATTCTTACTGCGAGTTAATAGTACAGACATACCTAATTTTACTTTTAAACTATGCTTGTCTAACAACAACCATGGTTATCTCTTCAACACCACACACTATTAAGCACATAATGACATACCGAGTAACAAACCTAATGAGTCTTTTTTTAACAATATTTCAAGAATGTACGAAGGTTAACATGAATCATTCTTACATAAATATGAAGTCATACCTTGTACAAACCTTTTTGGTAACAATGTTGATGAGTTAGTAATGTTTAAAATATTTTCAGATGTTATTTTATCTTATACTAGTTTCTGCCTGTGGTGTTGCTTGTGTCAAAAACTTATTTTTTCAGTAAAATTAACCTCTAGAGCCCCAGCGGCACAAAAATGTGCCAGTAAACAAGTATTAGTTGAGCCCCGCTGGCACACAATTTTTGTGCCAGCGGGGCTCAACTAATAGTTGACGTAAATAATGGTGGTCCTTGAGAGGTTAAAGTAGTCTATGTTACTTGTTCTTTATGTAGATTTATATTGGTGAAAGATTTTTTAAATCGGTTCAGTAGTTTTACAGTTTATCCATTACAAACAAACGAAAAATCTAAACTTTCCTCTCTTCATGATATTAAAGTGAACTAGCTTCTTATAGTTAAAATTATATTGAATTTAGGCATCATACCAGCTATATGAAAAACTAGGAGTCACACGGGGCTTCACTCTCATAGGCTTTATCAAATTAAAAACATAGCCCTCCTTTTTGTAGTTGGATAAATTAGTAGCCTACAACTTTCCTCAAGCTTCAAGCTACTTTCATACCAAATTTCATCCAAATACACCCAGTAATTTCGAAGATTAGCACATTCAAACAAACAAACTTTTCCATTTTTTAATAGTAGTATAGATATTATTTCTCTTTCGAAGTTCATCTGACACATATTGGAGAGATTGGAGAGATGACAAATCATAATACTTATTTAGCTATGTTACAATCCTTTACAGAATTTTAAGTAAATACCTATATTGTGAGTAAAATAAAAGTGACAGATTTGTTTTGCAAAGAAGTTCAAATGTTGGATATGGTGTGGAAGATTTAAAAAAGCTTGAAATAAAGTTTTATTATTATTCCAAGCTTGATCCTGCATTTTCCTTGTAATATGTTTCTATATTTAGGTAGTTATTCCTAATAACCTGTATTAAAACATACACAGGATAAATGGCATAAAATCCATCATTCTAATGATATGACATCACCATTATAATTATACCTTATTTGTCACAGATAACTACAGGAATAGATACAGTATTAATCTCATCAGTTGATTTTTTTTTCCAGTGTGATTTAGGTAAATAAGTACCTTTGGCATAAGTATTGACCATTGAGTCATATTTTTTAGGAATTTTATTGATAAAATTGTTATCTGCTGTCAGCATGCATAATACTATAGCAGTACCCCGAGGCTTCGCCCCGTGGACTTCATCACAATACAAACATAACCTCCTTTTGCAGTCCGGTAAAAAGCCTATAACCTTCCTCAAGCTTCAATCTACATCCATACCAAATTTCATCCAAATCCACTCAGTACTTTCTAATATTAGCGTGTTTAAACAAACAAACTTTTCCACTTTATTATATTAGTATAGATAAGCTAGCAATTGACAAGATAGGTAATGTTTTTCCCTGCCACTTGAACGGGGTGTACAAAACCTATAACATAGTATTTAGCTTATATATTCCTGGATGAAGGAAAGGAAGAAGAGATTTTTAGCTTAGCCACAGCCACGCATCACCACCATGCTACGATGCGTGGCTGTGGCTATGCTAAAAATCTATAAAAGAAGAAGTTTTTGTGTGTTTTTACTCCACCGCATGCCCTGTCATAATCCTATGCATGCCCCTGGGTACTTGGGTATACTTTGAATGGCTAACTTAACGGCCTTGTTGGCCTAGTGATAGCAAGCACACCTGTAGAACATGAGGTTGTGAAACACCGTGCCTCAGGAAGCATGATAAGCCATTGGTCCTGCACCTGATTTCTCTCCAGTCCTGTTGGATTAGCATCCCGTTGTACTATGAGAGTGCTTTTGTACCTATATATAGTTGTGCACTATATGTCCCAATGGCTCAAGTAACAGCCGGGCCTATGGTCACAAGAAGCATCAACCATCCTATTTTTTTTATTGATAATAGCATCGCATTCAACCACCATCTCACCTGATGGTAAGTAGATGATGTGGTCGATGATGGAGCATGCTTACCTAGAAGTGACCTATTCACTCTTAACATAAGACCCCCAGGTTAGGTAGCTATCGGGAAACACAGACTCTGGTAGGGAATTCTACTCCTTAGCCGTACACACAATTAAAGTATTCGCAAAACATTTCTTTCAGTTTAGATATCAGATATGTGCCAGATCTAAAATATGCTCTTGGTCTAGCGGACACTTGCCTGACAAACTTGCCACAATATGTGGCAGATGTCACTAGTCTTAAAATCTATAAAAGAAAAAGTTTTTGTGACCGATTACTCCGCCGCATACCCTGTCATAATCCTGTGCACGCCTATGCACTAGTCCATAAGTTACATAACGTTTTAATTAATAAGTAGGTACTGACACATGACTCATGCATCATTCTTTTCAATTTTATCACATAAATTCTATTACCAACATAAAAAACTTGATTGACAAGCCTTAAAGTTCAGACATATGGTCACCATTCTCTACTGCAACACAGTATTGACCGACCATATGGTCCATTATAAAATTATCCAACACTATTCATGAAAGCCATGCGGATTATGACACATTACTGTTCCCCTCATAAGTCCAGGTCAGACGAGCAAGCCTTACATAGTGACAATTTACAAATTCTTATATGGCTGTGGATAATCATTGTACTGATTATCCCCTTTATGTTGGTAGGCTTGATATTTGTGAGTAGATATGAATATTCTTTTAGTTTTGTCTTAATTGTTGTAGAGGATAAATATTCTTGCCTTGACCCTCTTGTTTAATTCTTATTAAATAATTACTTATATTGCGTTGATATTTGTGTGAGGTTGTATTTAATTACATAAACATGATCATTTAACATACAATGTTTTTTTATTATTTTCTATGTCCAATATTAGTTATTAGTCCAATATAGTAAGTGGTATGGGACATATTTTAATAATATTCCACAACTCCACAACTTTTCACACAACCCCATCTAGTCCCAAACTAAGCAGAGCTTGTGGTATGGGTACTAGACAACTGATAAACATACATATATATTTCTAAATACATACATATTATAGATAAATTACACCCAGACAAAGAACAAATGACCGTGCTCATCACACAAACATTTGTCCTAGGTGGGAATCGAACCCACGACCTTGCGCATAGCAGTCAGGGCGACTGACCACTATACCAACGGGCCTGTCATTTAGACACATATTAATTTTTTTAAATGATAGGTTGAAGTTGCTTAGAAGATATGGACGGGTACCATTTGCGGTAGTGAAAGTCCTACGCCAATATATGGCAAAACCAACTTAATATAAATTAGATCAGATATTTTCAAAAACAAATTGTAAAGAAATTGAAGCGTATTAGCTTCGGCCTGCGGCTTCGCTCGCGTAAAAAGACTTTTCAGTGGAAGTAAAGAAATATATCTCCTCGAAGGTCTATCCCTGTACCAAATTTCATCAAAATGAATTTAGTAGTTTAGACGTGAAAGTGACAGACAGACAGACCTATATTCGCATTTATGATATAACAGGAAAGTAAGTAAATCTGTCTGTCAGTAAATACTAGATGAACTAACTTCACAACATGTTAAAGGTCTGCAGCTACAAGTGAGGGCTTGGTGTCGTAACAGCTTGCACATACTTATTACTCACTTATGTACATTGTCCTCCATATTTAGCTGTCACGTCCACACTCGTAGCTATCAGATAACAGCTTACTTTTTAAAGCACTAACCCAGTTCTGTAACGACCTCCTTGCATGAATGCTGTAATTAAATATTTATATTGCACAATTTTTGCAGTAACCTAAAAATACCTTTCGTCGTGTCATTATTTGTATTTTATTATCTTTCTGACCAATCTGAGAAAAAGTATATCTCTGACTTTATTTTTTTACATTGAAGATTGCATCGGCTGCACGGCACACATTGACTTTAATTTGCTTTATAATATAAAAAAATACTAGTCTCATCATCCATCACCATAGATAAAATAAATAAGTAGATTTGGTCAACAGTCGAAATTATATCGGAACAGTGTGTCTCCAGTTAGGCGCTGGGCGGGGCAACAACTACACATGCAGTTTAATAAATTCAATAGATACGCACTCGCGCACACACCCGAATTTCTTAAATCAGAACGTACTATACAATCAATAATAAACCTTATTCCGTCAAACACAGCGTGTATTTACCATGCACCGTAGAATTTACCCACACAAAAACATCGGTCGCTATCGTTGTGCTGTGCAAAAGCAATTTATTTTACATATACGCTAGTGATTGACTAAATCGGAAAGTTATCGATTCTTCCTTTTATTATTGTACAATTTTTTTTTGGGCACCTGAAAATGAACCAAATAAAAAATGGCATGTCCAGAAAATATTACAATAACAATAAACATATTATTAAGAACATAACATTACATAATTATTATTAAGTACTACCTACTAAGTATTAAGGGCTACCCTGGCGCTTTCGACTTAAATCTTAATATTATTTAATTATCATAGTGATAGGTCAAATAGAAGTCGATGTTAACTTACATTACGTTCTTGATCGGAACATACCAGCCGTATAGGTTGTATAGAATCCTGAAAAGTTGAATTACTGATTTTATGAATACCCTAAATCATGAGAATAGCTTTCAGTAATAAAATAAAATTTAACACACTTCTGCAAATATCAGTTGTACTCTTAATTTTGGAATTGTCCATTCAAAAAGCCTGCGACTTTTCTTTAGAGACTAGAACATTTCTGCGTTGAAGTGAACCGAGCATATGGTGCTATTTTTTGTAGGGTACCAGTTAGGTGGCATGCCTGTGGCATCAATCCATTCCTTTTTTATGTTACCATCTTTTGGTAAGCTAAAAAGTACGAAAACCACTCATTTACATACATCCTAAGCTACTTCTAAACGTCACCATATAATAAGCATCGCAATAATTACGTAACACACTATAAATCAAGATCTGAATGATTTTGACGTATATTGCTAATCCATTGCTTCATATGTTCGAAATATTGGTCTGCTCAACAACGTAAATACCGCAGTGAGTGTTGTTGATTTAGCATAATGAAACCGATTCCTACTGTAAGTGTGTTACGCAACTATTACCTGCGGGGTAACCGCAGGTAATAGTTTAGTAGGTTATAATAGGTTTTTGTTATAAGAAAAATCCTAGTTAGTAGAGAAATTGTTAAATATATGAAAACAAACACACATCCATGCATAACAAATAAATAGCATGAATATATTGACTTATTTTAAGCTCAATTCACAAATATATTATCTGAACCATGCCGATTATTATAACGCATTCAAAGCTTCAATGGAAGCAAAATACAAAAACCATAAAAAATAAAGAAACAGCATGAGGATAAGGCATAACATACGATAATTCTGAACCGAAAAACACCACCGATTATTAACCTAAAATTAAAGTAACTTACTTTACGAATATTGGTTACGCATTTCTCTACTACTCTGTAAAAAAATCAAAATAAGTAAAAAAACATTATTTACATCGATCTTCCAACCGGGCTAAAACGGTTGACAGATTGAAAAATAAACTATTGTAGCGACGGCGACGTCGGAACTCCTTACGCATGCTGCGGGCGTAAAATAAATAGTTTATTTTTTTTTACTTTTTTGTACACTTGACTTTTCAACGTATTTTTATTTCTGTCATCTCATGTAAAATAAAAGTTAAACATATTTTCTTAGAGGTTTCCGTATGTTATAAAAAACTTTTTACCAAAAAATTAAACAGACACCCAAAAAACACTGCAATGTGAAAAATAACTTTAATTTCGGTAGTCGGTGTCTTTAGTTTTGTATTTTCGTTTTTGGCACCGACTTCCGAAATTAAAGTTATTTTTCACTTTGCAGTGTTTTTTGGGAGTCGGTTTAATTTTTTGGTAAAAAGTTTTTATTTCACTCTTTTTAGTTGGTCGATTTTTAATTTACCTAGTTACAAGAGCCTAAATGTCAACTACTTATATTCATTTACAAAATATTGCTTTTCCCAATGTTGGGCTGTTATTTGTTGAGGAGTTCTCCTGGTAGTTAACCATCAGCTTCACTTCACCATATGCATTGTGACGAGCATATTGTGCTTAATAACCACATTCAAGCAATCGAAGCGGAACACATGAACTACTTATTATTCCTACTTATATATTGAGTAGTTCCAGTGGCCATCGGTGGTCTTCATCATCAGGTCTACTTCAAAATGGTGCTTTTCGAATGCAACTACACAAGTTACTATAAAAAATACTCAAATCACTATAGGTGTGCCTATAATATTTGAAGAGTTCCCTCGATTTCTCCAGGATCCCATCATCAGATCCTGACTTGGTGACAGTGGGACCAATTTCAAAGTATACCCTTTCAAACAAAAAAAGCATTTTTCAAATCGGTTCAGCCGTCTCCGAGTAATCGGTGATCATACATAAAAAAATAATAATAATATACGCGTCGAATTGATAACCTCCTCTTTTTTATGTCATCGGTTGTAAAACCCCTAAACTATAATAGTAATATTTCATTCGTCAATCGACATTGCTGTCGATAGCCTACGTTAGTGGATCTGCACACGGAATAGAAAATACAGTGGAAGTGCCGCTCAGGTATCGCACGCGTGTCAACATTAAGCACAGATGCGCGACATTAGCTTATTCGCTGTCAGATTCATGTCGCGATTGGTTGTCTCTAAAATACACGAAAAATTAGAAATTATGCCTTGTGTGCGGTTTGGACCTGCAAAAACGAACGCAGTAAATAAAATGTATCTTGTGGAGGCATATCGTATCATTGATAAGTATTAAAGTTTGTTAATTTTGAATATATTTGATTTTAATGACAATACCACATTTCATGACTTCAATGCAAACTATAAACAACCTTATTTTCACTACCATAACGTTTAAATCTACTTGGTCGTTATCTGGAGGAACATACTATAAATTCTAGTAACTTCGACGCTACTCAATTAGGGATGGGACACATTCGTAAAGTAGGTCTGTATCGATAATTTTTATTTATTTCTAACTCTTCATTTCATAGCTGGCACCATCATTCAGAAAATTGATTTCGGACGGTTTATGTGTAAAATTCATAAATGTTTAACTGAGATTGCAAAGAAATGTCGACGTTTTAACCACACGTAGCCTGCATCCGTCTGTAGTAGATACGGATCGCTAATCACACCGCCTATTGTACACTCATTTTTATAAATGATTGTCCTGTGTTAAATTGAGGTGTACAATAAAGTATGTAATAATAATAATAATAATCACACTAATATTATAAGTCAAAAGTTTGTGTTTGTTACTTCTTCATGCTCGAAAGGCTGAACGGATTTAAATGAAACTTGGTACACGGGTAGATCATATCCTGGAATAGAACATATGATTTTTTCCTGAGACTATGTTCCCTTGGGATAATTTTCTACTTTCACGCGGGCGAAGCCGCTGGTTGCAGCTAGTAGTTAATAAAGATAACATCACATAATGTAAACCATAACACATCAATTTCTGGATATTGACTTTAAAAAAACTAATTTAAATATTTCAGTTTTACCCAAGATCGTTTTATTAAGGAAAATGGATGTTTATTGAGTAGTCAATATTCCAAAACATAATCTGTCATCTGTTAAGGGAATTTCCTACGTCTAATCATATTACCGACTTAATGAAAGCCATCACGGCAAAATATATTAATATACGCTCTCATCACCTATTAAAATTGAACATAAAACTATCAAAACGGCAATTATTAAACAAATATGTATAAAATCAAAGTAAAAAAAAAAAAATTAATACTATCTATTAATATTTCATTGAACACTAGCTTGTGTCAGCGGCTTCGCCCGCATGAAATTAATACTTTGTTATATGATTTATAGACTATCTATAGCACTCAAAAATAATGCAGCTACATATTAGGGAAAGAATTTTCAGTCGGTTCAGTAGTTTCAGAGATTATCCCTACATACAAACTTACAAATTTTACCTCCTCAATATTAAAATAGATTCTATTTTTTTGAAGATGATCAATCTTTTTCCATTACTGAACATTTGTATGATGTCGATAAATTATTACATTGCTCACACGAATAAAATACCTAACATCGATATTGAAATATCGATATTTGTCTACATCTCTATCTGAGTAGCAAAAGACATTACATGTGCATGCAAATATGACATCTATTTCAAAGCAATTAGCGTTCCGAATAGAATAAATTGGTTACAGTGCCATCTAGCGTTGAGTAGCTGAACTCGTTATAAATTGTTCGATTTATATTTCTTAAACGATAAACGCCTTTATTGATTATGTCATGTCAAATAATAACAACTTTCGGTCGTTGTAATAAGACTCAATATTTTTGACAGCATAAAGAAGGTGATTTGTTAAAGTTGCGTTTCAACTTTGTAGCCAATTATATCACTGTTTTTTATGTGTGTTATGGACATTTTGATTTGCAAATGTGTGAGTTTGGCGACACTGGTTCTCGTTTTGAGAGAGTGTAGGGGCACTTCTACTTAATTTTCTTTTCTGTGGATCTGCACAAGCACATCACTAATTCGTCGCAAGAAGTGGCGGCCTCACTACGCGATGAATCCGCGTAATACAGTTTCGTATGTTATGTTTACATTGCTTGTCCAGTTACTTAGTGACGAACTCAGGTAGTGGTTAAGGAGCAATGTATTTATAGCAAAAGGAGTACAGTCGCTCTGATATTTGAAAACAAAAATAACAGTAAAACCAAGAAATATTTTACGATTTATTGTTTTTCATGATTTTAAAGACAAATATTGTAAAATACTTGTACTTACATATGGTAAGTGATTCCATGATTCACATAGATTTGATTTTGGCTTCGGTTTTTACAAGATACCACAGAACAACTCGGCATTCATATATGTTATCACGATCGCCGTCGAAAGCGCACTAGTTCGCGGAGACGGCCACTTGCCTGTGACATGAGCCCTGTGGCCATGTCGCGCGGACACCGATACGCCCCCTTACCACTTCTCTGTATTTTTGATTTCTGTGTCCATCACCATTGTCACCTTCATCATTTCAGTCGAAAGATGTCCACTGCTGGACATTAGTCTTTTTGTTGTCGTAGTGTCCTGTGTTCTGGGACTTCTCAGGAACTCAGGGACTTCTCAGGAACTCAGGGACTTCTCAGAAACTTGGAGACTTCTCAGGAACTCAGAGACTTCTCAGGACTTTTCAGGAACGGACTGCTCTTTCCCCCGTGAAACAGTCAGTCAGTTCCTGACTAAAACAAACCCGAGTTACTTAACGCCGGAAGCTACGCGAGCTCTTAAAAACCCTTCAACGCGGCTCTGAACTGGTACTGGAACCAGACCGCCAGTACCTATATAGAAAAGAAATACTTACAAAAATAAACATTCTGTGCAAGAATGTAATTTTTCAGAAAACTCGGCGAAATGAACAAAAAGTTCGAAACAAAACAGTTTTAAAGTAATTAACACACTTAATAAATGTAGAATATCACCCTGAATAACACAAGACTACTTGAAAAACACTCGCGGGGACTACCTCTCATTGAAAACAGTCGTAGTGTCTCCAAGGTTGAACAGAGATCGCAAAACAACGAATTAAAACCGGCGCCAAAAGTAAAAATCCAACCAAAATGACTTACATTTCGGAATACCTCACCTAAAAATAAACTAATTATTCGTAGTGTTAAGTACCAGTCCGCTTACAACTATAAGTGTCATCAATTAAAGCCGTGATCGCGATATTAATGGGGCGTGAAATCCTTAGATTTACATAACAAAGGTGCCACCATTCATTGTCAGATGGTGACCGTCAGCGATTGTCCGGATGGCGGCTAGAGACACACCATGTATCAAGATATATATATGCCTAGAGGCATATATACTGGCATTGTGAGATGCGTGTATGCTCTGAAATCTAATTACAGACTTTGAAAGAGAAGAACGGTCGGAAACTTGAATATCTTTGCTCCTTAAGACACCAAACGACTCGTATCATTAAATTAACTAAGGACATTCTCAAACGTGATATATTTTTAAACTAAAATCAATATTTGTGAGTTTATAGCAAGTTATCTCTGCATTTACTGAAACGATTAAAACAATCTTTCACCAATTGTAAGCTTGTTACATACATACATTATTCCCGAGTGACACAGACTACATTTTTTGCTGAAAAAACCTTCCCACGTGAGCGAAGCCGCGGGCAGAACTTAATCTTCATTAGTTTAACCAGTAAATATGTACATATTTTGCTTCATAAATCTCATTCAGCCAGGTGTCTCAAGTACTCAAAATATTAAGGAATGCTAGTTGACAAGTTATCTAGCTGATCGCCTACAAGACCATTCTAACCCGATTCCTTTTATATTAATAGTCACGATTTGCGTGGGATGATTAACGGTAAATTATGATTAGTTCCGAAACGCTTGCATAAGTAATTATTACCTTAGCCGTTGACTCTTGAAGTTTACCTACCTTATCATTCTTGAGTGTCCTTACTGATATTGATTTGAAGACATTTTAGTTTTTTCGCCATATTGTTGCAAGCACCGCTATAAACACACTTTAAATTAAAACGCGTAAGACTGTACACCTCGTCCATTCAATACTTACAGATATATTGTAAAAGTAGCCTTTCTCCAAGGTCTAATCTATATCTGTACATCACAATTTCATCAAAATCAGTTAAGTGGTTTAGACGTGAAAATGTAACAGACAGACAGTAGGGTAAAAGTGGGATAGTTGCCCCACATTTTGAAATTGATTTTTTTTTCCTACAAAATAAATTATATTTAAACAGATTTTTCAATGTAATGGTACATTGGTCTATTATTTATTATATTTTAAACAGAAATTCAATGCAGCTATTGCTTATAAATATATTTTAAAAAAAAGTTACAGTACTAGTTCTGAGTATAGATGCCTCTTATATGGGTTAGATGCCCCGATGCTGTTGTCACTATGAGGATAGTTGCCCTTAGGTATAAATCAAAGCATATTTATAATTAACATGTTTTATTTTAATATTTAGCAATGGCACATTACACTTTGGTTTTAATTTTCATATTCTTTCACTAATCAACTTCAGAAAAAAATATCTTCATCACTTTGGTTTATTCTACTTCTTCACTTAGGTATATTTCACTTTTTCACTTTGGTATCATTTTCATATTTTTAGTTCTTACATTAATCAGCTTCAGAAAAAAATATTTCTATGGTTCAGTCTACGGTGTTTTTTTCATATTCATTCGTTTAATCCTACCGCATTTATTGCAATAGTCGCCGTACATGGTACAATCCTCATGTAGCCATTTTTTACACATTACACATTGTATCCAATCTGCAGTTGATTTGGTCTTTTCATATTCTTCAAAGCATTCTTTGCATTTCCAATCCTTGTATGCGTCTGACACAGATTCGTCCGAATTATTTGAGATCGATATTTCATCACTTGATTCCTTGTGTTCTAATCGTCTTTTCTTAATAATTTTTGCTGGAACTTTACTCTGAATCTTAGCTTGAGATCTCCGATTTTTTTTATGCAGATCAGTTTCATCTGGTCTCGCCTGGTCGATGTCTGAATCAGTTTCAATAGAAATATCCGAGATTTTCATTTCATCACTTGATTCTCTAATGCCTTTTCTTTTCTTAATACATTTGGCTGGAATCTTCCTTGGAAACTTGACTACAGGTCTTAACACTTTTTTCTGTACATCAGCTTTCGCTGGTCGACATTTATTTTTACAACTTATTCCTGGAGTAGCTTTACCTTTAACTTTAGATTGCTTCGCTTCAATATTTTCTTTTGTGTTTAAAATTGCAGCTGATTGTTTTCCCCTCTTATGAAATGGAACCGGAACAATTGGCACCGGCGAACATTCTTGCAAATATTTGCTTGGTGTTTCTAGTTCCTCAATGTTGATCATTTTATTATTCTGTGAAAGAATTGATGGGCTTGAATTAGAAAATCTCCTATCTGGTTGATCCGCATTACAAGGAGAAATATTGGATAGATTTAGGCCGACTCCCAGAGTTTGTACATTGGATGGACCTGGTTCCTGCTCAAGAGCTTCTTCATTTCTATAAGAAATATCCATATAATTAGGAGTAATGTTAGAAAGAACTCGATCAACTACAGGAGTTGATCTATTAGATGAAACTTGCTCCGTTTCTGGAGCATCATTTTCAACTGCATTGTCTTCTGTAGGCCTTTGATTACTCAAAGAAATGTCAGATATTGCAAAAAAGCTCTCTGGAATTGCAGAAGGATTGAAAGGGTAAATACCACACGCCCTAAATCCCGAAATCGCATTAGAACTCGTGGCTGCTCGGGTCCACGCATTCCCAATGAGTTTTCCTGCAACTAATCGATTAATCTTTCGTTCCTTGTGTGACACTACCCAATTTCGTGTTTCAGCAGCAAATAATGTTTTAAAAGGCTTAAAGAAACTGCGATCCAGTGGTTGCAGGGCTTGAGTGGTGTGGCTGGGTAGACAAAATAAAATTATATCATTTTCTTCGGCAGTTTGAAGCATATCTATTGCATTCGTGTGAGAAGAATGACCATCCAGAATCAAAATAATCTTTCCTACTGGTTTTTTGGGAACAAAATGTTCTTTCAGCCACTTGTGAAATAATTCAGCATTCACGTACGCGGATTTTCTATTCATATAGACTTCTGATCCAGGTGGGAGCCCATCCTGAAATTCTGGTTTCTTGTTTACTCCTTTTATGATGACTACTGGGGGAAGAAAGTTCCCTACAGCATTACAGCACGCTATTACTGATAGAGTTTCACCTTTTTCACCAGAAGTTATAGAATGGACTACTCTTGCGCCTCTTGTAGCAATGACTTTTCCAGTAGAGTTATTTAACTGGACACCTGTCTCATCTATATTGTAAATCCTATCCGGTTTATCCAGTAAGTCATGCTCTGTCATTACTTTAAGCAGTAGTTCAAACATTTTGTTGACTTCATCTCGATTTAATCCCTGTGCTCTTGCAACTGATAAGCCTTCTGCCTGACGAATACTTAACTCTGTATTACGTTCTAAAAATGATCTTAACCAATGCGGCCCAGCCTTTCGAGTCTCCTTATCAAAATTGGTTTCTTTACCCAGTTTTTCAGCGAATTCGAATGCCAATCTTCGAATCATGTCCCGGGTTGGAGGGAAACCAGCTTTTTCTAATTTCTGTATATGGCTCACCAAACGTTTTTCGTTTACAAAATCAAGAAGTGGGTGTTTTCCTATAAAAAAAAAAAATCAAAGTTAGGAATAATATGATATTTTCGTTACCTACTTAACAAGAACTTTGGTCATACAACTTTTTTACCTAATGTCAGTTTTTCCGTATTTTTATTAGCGAATCTTCGCCTTAACGTTCTCGAGGGAATTCCATATCTACGAGATATTTCGTTAATTCCTAGAATGCCTCTCGAAATTTCATCTATTGCAGCTATTAATGCCTCTTGCGTCCATTCAGCTCGTGGACGAACTCCAACCTTTCTAATATATTTGCGAGGCATTTCTGAAAAGAAGAAATGGGAACATGAAATGCAAACATCAACTTAATCCATAGGGGATAGATGCCCCTATCTATACTCACAAAATACGAGGCGTCTATCCTTTTCAATAGGGATAGATGCCCTAATTTAAAAAAAATAATCCCTTTTAAAAAATGACAAAATGTTATACTGACGGTTATATTTAAACTATACACTTGCAAATAATAATAAAATAATATCACTTACCTTTGGAAATGAAAAGTTCCACGCGTTTCTAAAACATCAACATCCGTAATCCGCGATCTTTGTGAGCGAGCCGTTCGAACTTTCTCCATGAACACTCAACACGTCCGATCACAGCGGTTGTCGCTCGCACACTAGCGGGGTGGGGGATGTTCTTTGCTTATAAGTATTAACTGCGATCATAGAACGTTTGCAAGTCATAATTTGAATTTTGGGGCATCTATCCTCCTAGGGCAACTATCCCACTTTTACCCTACACATTAGCTTTTAAAAAATTAGTTGGGATTGAATCAGTGGCGTTTATTGTACTCGCAATAATCTCGTCTCAATATACTTACCAAGATTGAAAAATAAAGATTTTTTACAGTCTTAAGGTGGCAATAATCCGATGACATATATGCATGACAGATTCGTGACAACTAAACACGTTTTTTTTTTCTTTCTTGACATTACTTGATTTACTCATTTTATTTCTGCTGCCACTGATAAACTGGTCGCAGTGGTAACACATTACAAAAGCTCTCATGTCATGTCCGCGTAGAAAATAATTTAGGTTTTTAATTTATTTTAATACTTTTCACCATCAAAAATACATTACCGAACAACCCCCTGCGTTTGATGGTCTCTCATTGTACACATGATATTGGCAAAATTGTGGTGGCTCCTCCACAAATTGACATTACTTGAGATTGATTCTACATTTATCTTTTTCCACTTTATTTCTCTTTCCAAACTACAGAGCCAAATTTTCTCAAGTTCTTGCATAAGGACACCATTACGCCATGCAAATTTCCTCAAACCAATGGCTGTCCAACCGGGGTCATAACTTCCTTTTATGACTCACATTTTTAACAATGGTGGTCTCCATCAGGCTACGGTTTTGCTTTTATTGTTCATTTTCTTTGCCCCTTAAGGCGTTTGTTAATTTAATGCTGGTTTTATAGAGCAATGAGGTGGGTATGAGGGCGGTGAAAAATCTAAGTTATTTGAAAGGTAGATTTTTGGTCTTTTGATACTATTCGAAGTTACTAAAGCCCGTATGGTCGATTCTAGATTAACATTATTGCCTTACAATCAGACATTCAATTTCATCTAGGAAAAAGTAAATTTCTATTTTTCCCATTTAAAAATGTGAATAATTATGTGGTAACTTTTACTTCAGTCCGTATTGTCATGTTTTCAACGTGAAACAGTTGGTCAAATCATGTACAGTTCATATGAATACTTCATTATTTATATCGTGGATAACGAGTTTGTATACGAACTGACTTCGAGTTATACACGCAAAATATTTTACTTGTTTAAAGAGTGTTGACCTCTGCAAATAGGATTAGAGGATTCATAAGTTCAAAGCAGCTATTATGATGAAATGACGTCATTTTCAGTTGGTCGGTCGTTCCTTGAAGGTTTTTACATGATATGAAACGTTTCTGTTAAATGCAGATTGTTTTACATAGCTTGTTCTTTGTTCGTTGCTTATCAATTTAACTGATGAGTCAAGTATCCATAATAGCGATAAGGAACTTCGTCTGATGCGACTAAAACGCTCTTTATCTTTAGAAACATGGTTTAATTTTAATTTCTTCATTAGAACGCGCGTCATGTATCAGGGCAACATAGGATCGAGTGGATTGTTGCGGGTAACCGAAATGCAACGCGACCAACTCGAGTAGGCGCCTGATATCTTAGAAGGGTTAAGTCTTAAGCGGCGTTCGAAAGTTACTTGAGTTAATTCAAACGTTTGGCTAAAGCGTCGTGCTCGAGATGAATGTCAAGGTGAGGCGCGCCGCCGGCCGAAACGGCCGCGGATGTCGTTGACCTGGCGGGTGCGCGAGGGATGAGGGGGGACGGCCCACGCGAATATATACGCTACGTTTGAACCTCCTCCGACGTTCTTACATCCTGGTATTTGTGGCAAACTTGACTGTTAGTCCTTTTCACTCTCGCGTGATTTTTTGTTTGTTATCAAGGCGCACAAATATTTACGCTTTGTGCTGCGGAACAAAAAATATTTTGCTTTTAATGTAACGATATCCAGAAGGTAGGAAATACCTACAATACATCTTATTTATTGACATTTACATCAAATATTTCATGATGATATTTTCAACTTGTTTCGATGATGAACAAAGCAAAAACCACATGAGTTCTTCTGACGAAACTGTCGAAATTTAGCACATTTTACAACCGTTGTAGCCATTTAGAAAATGTTGCCAAGTCTATAATAGGCTGAATTTACGCTTACATCCGCTGAAATTCGCTCACGGTTTTAATGGTGACCATCGCAGTCACGTTCATGGCCGATTACTCTCGTCTGTGCGTATAATCTAATCGCGTTATTTCTTAAAAGCTCTTATAGCACGTACAGGCACTAGCTGTGCGGCTGGATTTCAGTATCTTACCTTTTTAAAGGATTTACTCGCTCTTAATTTTGCCCAAAACATAAAGCTTCATTGCAATTTGCACCTTGTAAGTATGGATCAGGGAATACAATAACAGGCATTTTCGGCTACATAAAGAAATATTACACTATATTCTTGGCTTATATCACTTGGAATAAACTGGCAAGTGTCTATCACTAGCTTAAATTAGCACTCAGCGAAATGGAAGACAACACATAGGGTCAATACGCTAAACGTCGGCCCCCCCCCAATCTTCGGCCGTCTGTACGTTTTCAGCTTGCGTTCATTCAAAAGGTAATTAAGTGACAATTTTGCTACCTGAATTACAACCTTAGTTCATACTCTATATGTACAAACCGTTACTATTCGATTACGTCACTCGCTCTTCGCACACTGAACGTAAGTCGCGACTGCGCCGTTGAAACGTCAAGTTTGCGTTAAAAGTAGTTTACCTGATGTGAATACCCATACTTCGGGAATTGATATTACTACGGTAAGACATTTCTTTATTTTTGTTTTGAGCTTCATTATCACTAAAACGTTATTTTTACTACATTTTGAGATAGTTTTTTCAACGTTTTGCGTATTGTTTTAAGGGCAAAATAGGAGGCCGTCAATAGAGCCCCAGTTTTGACTTAAAACCCGATTCTCGGCCGTGGCCGACTTAAAGTAAATGCAGTCTGTTTTATAAATTCCAATTCTACCAATTCCATTGGTTTAACAAGAGAATTTGCAAAGCTTACAGGCAAATAAATTTATTTTACGTTTAATTGCCAAATACCGGCCGGGGTGATATTAGTTGAATCTCGAGAAATAAGGTACAGGAAATAGGGGCCGACATTAGAAATATTAAAGATCGTAATGCCGACCAGCCTCAAATTCGGACGCCACTATACAGGCTGATTACTTTTGTATTTTTTCATTGATTGGGTGGTAGGTAGTCGTTTTTAATTTATTTATCAAACTTATTTTCGTAAATTTAAATATGTATTATGACAAGTATATTTTATTAATATTATTAAGAAGTTTAGTTTTAATGTAGGTATTGACAATATTGAAAACATATTTATGGTAGCTAATTATGGTTTGGGAATTTGGGATATAAATATAAATTGCTCTTTGGAACTTGCTATCTATGAAACCCTTGAAAACTTCAAAGATATTTTTTAAGCTAATAGCTTAAAAAATATCTTTGAAGTTTACTTACTTTCATTGATTCATTAACCTGCACGTGACAAAAAGCTCGTTCGTTTTCACATAATGCTTTCAATTTAAGGTACTACAATGACAGAGCAGGTAGATGCAAGGCCTTCGCGAAAGCAAAGAAAATTATGCGGTTACGATCGCAATAAAATAAAAGAAGCTCTTGGGGCAATAGGTAATAATAATAATAATAATTTGACTTAAAACCCGATTCTCGGCCGTGGCCGACTTAAAGTAAATGCAGTCTGTTTTATAAATTCCAATTCTACCAATTCCATTGGTTTAACAAGAGAATTTGCAAAGCTTACAGGCAAATAAATTTATTTTACGTTTAATTGCCAAATACCGGCCGGGGTGATATTAGTTGAATCTCGAGAAATAAGGTACAGGAAATAGGGGCCGACATTAGAAATATTAAAGATCGTAATGCCGACCAGCCTCAAATTCGGACGCCACTATACAGGTCATATCACACTTGTTTTACATGGATGATTTGAAAATCTTTGCCACCAGCAAATTGCAACTGATGGAGCTACTGAAGGTAACAGAAACTTTCAGTAGCGCCATCGGAATGGAATTTGGGGTGGAAAAATGTGCGGTCATGCATGTAAAGCGAGGAGAGATTATGGAATCCGTGGGAACTCAACTCTCGGATTCCATACACCTGAGATCCCTCGGATCAACTGAAACTTAGAAGTATTTGGGTATGTCAGAAGCACTAGGCATCAATACTGCTTATGTTAAACAGTCATTGAAGGAACGCTTCTTTGGCCGTCTGAATAAAGTACTGAATAGTCTTCTATCAGGCGGAAACAAGGTGCGTGCCTTCAATGGTTGGGTTATGCCAGTATTGATGTATTCTTTTGGCATACTCAAATGGACTCAGACTGAACTTGACGCCTTGGACAGGCGGGTCCGCAAAACGCTGACTGCAAATCGGATGCATCACCCACGTTCATCGGTGATGAGGCTGTATATCCCCCGGAAATGCGGTGGTCGTGGTTTTTTAAATACAAAGACCCTGCATAACCGTGAGGTATGCAGCCTTAGGGAATATTTCCTAAAAGCTGACGTGGGTATGCATCGGGATGTGGTAGCGGTGGACAAAGGCCTCACTCCGCTCTCCTTAGGTAACGAGAATTGGCGCAAACCTGTAATATTAGAGACTAATGACCGCAGAGAAGTATGGCAGAGCAAGGAGCTTCACGGACGCTATTACCGAGCCCTTCATGGGTCTGAAGTAGATTTATTAGCGTCCGTAGCCTGGCGTCACCAGCAACTTGCGCTTAAATACAATCTTGTGGAATCAGAAGTACCATACTATAGGTATGTGCCCGACCCAGTTCTTGATAATGGCAATATCACACTATACTGGGATCGGTCTATCATTACTGACAGGACTATTGTTGCCAATAAGCCTGACATAGTGGTGATAGACCGATTAGAGCGTCGCACAATGATTGTTGATATAGCAGTCCCCCATGACGAGAACCTCGTGAAAGCTGAGATAGATAAAAAAAATAAGTATCTTGACCTGGCACGCGAGGTTGTCGACATGTGGGATGTGGAGACAGCAATCATTGTGCCGATAGTCGTCACAGCCAATGGCATAATAGCCAAGAGCCTCGACCAACATCTAAGGAGGCTCTCGTTGGGCAGCTAGATCAAGGGCTTGATCCAGAGAGCAGTACTTCTGGAAACGGCGCGTATTGTAAGGAGGTTCCTCTCTATGGAGCCCTGACCATCGGTAGCTTGGACCCTGTTCCCGATACCGGTGGGCTACTATTTTTTATATTTTTAAATGTTTATATTTTTTTTATATATATTTAAAAATGTAATTAATATGTATATAGATTGAATAAATGAAATAATAATAATAATATATACTTATTTCGGATACAGACAATCCATAATGTGTTAGTAACAGAAATACTTAAACAACTATATTAGCAAAAAAAAAAAATTAGTAATGGGATGTCCATTCGTGCATTAAACTATTTGGCATCCCACGAACAACGTTACAAGTATTTTATTTTATTGTGATGTTTTACTTTGTTATAATTTTAGTACCTAACATTGTTGAGGGGAAAAATATATTTTAGTAATAAACAAATACAATTACAAATATAATACTCATGCTAAAATAAATCATATTAATAATATTTGTCAGTCTTAATTTAGAACATCCTATACCCGGCCGACATTTGGGAAAAACGCGACCGACCATGGGCCGTGAATGGCCGACTTTAGGGTTTTTTCGTTTTCGACTCATCTAAACCTTAAAACTTTTTACTTTTAATAGAAATGTCAACCTTATGCCTATAAACATGAAATAGACATATGAAACTATCCAAAACCACATCAGAAGCTATCCTTCGTTGCAAACTGATGGCGCCAGAGCGATCTCCAGTCAGAAAATCCGTTAGGGGGCCGACATTTGGCGTATTTACCCTACCTACATATTAAAAAAATAAGTTATACTAACACACTAAATTAAGTAAAAATATTATTGTTTTGAGAAAAGTGTATAGATCTGAGATTGAATGGAGGAATGGATGCAATGTTTGTAGAATGAATGAAACGTGATTAAGGAATAAATAGAATATTTCGTTGTGCATACAGCGAGGAGTAGAATATCCTGCCGAAGTCTGTTTCGTTATAGTTAAAACGGGGGGTCTTTTAAGTCATGACTTCATGAGTGAATAGGTTACTTCTAGGTAAGTGTGCTTCATCATTGCTTACCATCAGGTGAGACGATGGTCAAACGGGAGCCTATCTGAAATAAAAAAAATCGGGCATCGTTACTTCCCACCCCTGACAACTTGTAGGAAAAAGAAACTAACTCTTAATGTTTCTAAGATGTGTCGTCGACTCGGTGCTACTCGATACTCAATAACAATATGCTATTTGATGGCAATATGCAAAATGCTGTACTTATATATTGCATATTATTCAGCGATGATTGTGTGTTTATTTGCAACTTTACCTCCTTAGTAGCATATGAATATCACAATATAAATATTCTATTTTCAAACAGAACACGGTATAAAGTACTACTAAACGTTATTTATGTAAGAAATAAGTTAGTATAATTATGAACTCTTTCTCCGGAATCTCCATGTCAAAATATTATAAGATACTAGTGCTCACGCGGGGCTTCGCTCCCGTGGATTCTATCACGGTAAAAACATAACTCTCCTTTTTTGCAGTCGGGTAAAAAGTAGCCTATAACCTTCCTCAAGCTTCAAGCTACTTCCATACCAAATTTCATCCAAATCCACCCAGTGCTTTCGAAGATTAGCGCGTTCAAGCAAACAAACAAACAAACTTTTCCGCTTTATAATATTATATTAGTATAGATAGATACGGTTTCATTTAAAGAAAAAGCGATAAACGAGGAAAGATTGTGTATATACAATGTGTTAAGCACCCATGCGAAGCCAAGGCAAGTCGCTAGTGGCAGATAAAGTGGGATATCCCATACATATTTCATGACAGCGTCGTTCAAGGAAAAGTCAGGATAATTATCACTGGGACATTATCATAGATATTTCATTATGTGTTCCTACCCTTACTCGCTAACAGCTTTTTCATCAACTGTCAGGTCATTGGCAGTCTGGCATTTTATATGAAGTGGCTGGGAGATGAAAATTTGCAACTCAATAGAATGAGTGAGACAGGTTTGGAAACCGCAATTTAAAAGAAATGTCTGCTGACTGAAATGAATTATTATTATATGTATAATATAAAAGCGAAATACCATTCACTGATTAATCACGAAATTTCAGAAACTACAAGTAGTAGGGCTTTCAAATTTTGCATGGGGGTTCCTTTTAGTACGTAGATGCTCGCTAAGACGGGATTTTGCGAAATTCCAATGGGATCGGGATTTACTCGGGAAAAAGATCCCACGCGAACGAAGTCGCGAGCAACTGGTAGTATAATATGAGTCTAGAGCAATGGTGGGCCAGTGGTTACGGGTGTGACTTGCGATTTGCAGGTCGTGGGTTCGAACCCATTCAGGCACAATACTGTGTGTACTTAATCTATATAATCTCCACCGCTCCCAAAAATTGCTCTTGTTTTAACCGACTTCTAAAAAAGGAGGAGGTTCTCAATTCGGATGTTTGTTTTTTTTTTTATGTTTGTTCGGGCATAGCTTCGTCGCTTGCCAACCGAATTGAAAATTTTTTTTTTTGTTGAAAAGTGTACCTATACTTTCCAAATGGTCCCATGAAAATTTTATCGAAATCGGACAAGCCGTTTCTGAAAAATCAACAAAAGTCTAAAAAAAGTATTTACGTTGATGATCTTTTTGTTTACTCTGCATTGCGTTTTTTGTTCGCGCATAACTCCGTCATTTACGAACCGATTTGGAAAATTCACTGACCCACTAAAAAGCGCGAAAATAAAAAGTTTTTTGCAAAAAATAAAACCGACTTCCATATCAAAACACAACAAAGCCGAAAAGATTTAAGATTTAAAGATTGTTAGTAATGTGGGTAGAATTCACATTACTAGCAATCATGTTAACCCCTCCAACTAAGCTGAATATGTGGAGTGGGTTCACGGCGATAGTGTAAAGGCTGAGATTAGAACCCGTGACCGCTCGATTACAAGTCCGATAACTTAGCTAGGCTATTGACGCTTAATAAAATCGGCGAAGGATTACCATTCCCTTCAGTTCAAACAATTTGTTTATGTAAATGTTCAATTTAATTTAACTGTATGTTTGCATTGCAAAATTAAAATGCTGCTGTAATAAAATATTATTATGAAGAATTAGGATGTGTTCAGCGTAAATATTACGTACATTTAGGTTTCGTTTAAGCTTTCCACCTTAAAATGGATGCCCAATTGCCGCCAAGCGCTGTTAAATATTTACTAATATTAATTATTAAATAGGGCACTGACTAGAAACTAATAGGCTGGCTATAAAGTAATTATTTGAATCTCTGTAAGAGTACGAATTTGATGTTCCAAAATAACATGGCCCTTGTTTTTGCTTCTATGATAAATTATATTTTTAGTTTGATTTACCATTGGTAATTGGAATTCGCAATCTTTTTGTTTACACATTAAATATGATTGCTGTACATTCTAGAAGATAAATGGAATGTGTATATTATAGTTAGGTCTTTGAGACAGGAAATTGACTGAGTATTAAATTTTAATATATAAAATAAATCACTTAGTTTTCTGTCACCATTTATTACAAAGCTCTTGTGGTATACGTTATTTGAAATAATAATACGATTCTTCTAATTTATCAGAGTGTATGCTGTTTTCTAGAGACTGCTTGGCCGATTGTTTGTATACATACATAAATATTTAGAAAGTGAATGTAAAATATTAATGAAGTTTGTTCAATTTTCTTGAGAAGCCAAAGTCTTCTGGTTATTTGTAATTAAATAAAATAGTTTAAGTTTTTTTTAAGGTGACTCTGTTCCAAAGAGCGAATTGAGAAATATAGAATTAAATAAATCGTAAGGAAACTGGGACCAAAAAACTCGAGGACATGTGACATTCACCCATTCCATCATAGAGAGGATGCCTGGGTCCCGGCAGTGGAAACGTAACAGACTGAGTTCTAGAAACCCACAAAGTGGAAATATGGAAAGATTAAATTCAGGATGTTGGCTATATCAATTCGTACAAATCTTGCACGTCAGTAGGTTCTTGTTTGTGCCTTGATAAAGCAGATTTCTGATACAGGAAGGTTGTTCGATAACAATGTTATTAATTCGGCCGGTTTCGGTTACATGGACTATCTCGTATGTCGATAACAAATACAATTACATACTAGCGGAAATTGTGTTAGTCATAGTTATAGTGTTATCAATATAATTTAGCCTTGCCGCAAAGGCTAGAAATGTATAGACTCGAATATGTAATATGTATATTATTGATATCCTCAGCAAATATCTTTACTTTCATCTCCATTCTCTTCCTTTTATCTTCTCATTTTCATCATTATAGTTTTAGACCGCTTCCAACTTCTTCTGGACTTGGCATACGGTTTATATTCTTGAGACTTTAATATATTTTTTTTTAATGTATTATCACCGATTACTCGAAGACGGCTGAACCGATTTGGAAAATTCTTTTTTGTTTGATAGGGTATACTTTGAAATTGGTACCATTTGTCACCAAGTCAGCATCTGATGATGGGATCCTGGAGAAATCGAGGGAACTCTTCAAATATTATAGGCACACCTATGGCGTTTTCGGTATTTCTTATAGTAACTTGTGCAGTTGCTCTCAAAAAGTACCATTTGGGGAAGTGGAACTGATGATGAAGACCACAGATGGCCGCCGAAACTACTCAATAATAAGTATTTCGTGGATTGCGATTCGATTACTTGAATATGGATGTTAAGCACTTTATGCTCGTCACAATGCATATGGTGATGTATAGCTGATGGTGAAGTACCAGGAGAACTCCTCAAAAATTAACGGCCCAGCATTGGGAAAAGCAATATTTTGTAAAATGTTATAAGTAGTTGACATTTAGGCTCTTGTAACTGGGTAAATTAAAAATACAACTAAAAAGAGTGAAATAAAATCTTTTTACCAAAAAATTAAACCGACTCCCAAAAAACACTGCAAAGTGAAAAATAACTTTAATTTCGGAAGTCGGTGCCAAAAACGAAAATACAAAACTAAAGACACCGACTACCGAAATTAAAGTTATTTTTCACTTTGCAGTGTTTTTTGGGAGTCGGTTTTATCTTAACTTCTCCTGATTTTGAACTCATTTTTACAAGAACGAACTCTGGAGATAGTTAAATGTCCATTCCTATCCCTAGATGTTGAATATGCAGCCAAAAGCCACATCAGAACAAAAAATTAAATTTTAATTACCGATAACACAGTTTCACAATACGAATTAATTCAATGGCCTCCCGATCGCAGTTCATTGCTGGACATAGGCCTCCCCCAAGTAGCGCCAGAATCCGCATGTGGCATCTAAAATAGAACATGCAGATTGTTGGTGTCGCTCCGTGTTCGTTCCGACACTAACAATCGAAGCTATTCATCTTATCTATCTCTTATCGCGCCGATAGCGCTGGAATCTCATATGAATTGAATTTTGTAATCAATACATGCTAACTGGATTTCTTTGAAGTTATAAAATGGTCAGGGTTAATGTCGTGGTTGGAATTAGAACCAGTCCAAAACCTGTCGGGATTCTTTACTTGGCTTCAATTAGATAACGAGTCTTCTCGTTGCTTTAAGCTTTATGGTTTTCGTGTCGTTTACTTTTGTATTTTGTTTACTTTCTGTGTGTTTTGGGGTCACACATAAACTAGTTAAAGTAAAATCCAAAATTATTATTTCATGACCATGAGGGTTTGCTCGCGTTTGATACTTTGGGAGGTTTTATTTTTCAATCAAACGAATGTATAATTAGTAATCTTATCTTTACCTCCGATATGCAATAAATATAAATTCCACAATTAGCAGAATGCGTCAGTCATAGTGGTCGTTTCAATTGCCTTGTAGATAAGTGCACTAGAAAGGATGAGTAAGAGCTTTGTAATGCAACTGCTATTTACCTATCTATTTCAATAACGTAGCTAGGATATTATTAAACAGCATAAAATGAAACAACGTTAATAAGACAATATAGGACCATATTTGCGGAAGGTCGGTTAACATGTGGACGAAAAATAAACAAATTGTTAACGCAGGTGTTCAGTTGCAAAGTAGCAATTTCAGACTTTACAAATGACTTTTCATCTAGCTAGCCGCACCCCCAAATGGTGCACTAGCAACACTTAGTCATCCATTAATTTGCCTACCCCTACTTTAAAACCAATCGGTAGTAAAGTCTGAACGAGGCGCACCCTCGCAGACACCCCCAGGGGGTTGCATAGGGTGTAGGGTAGGTGCAGACGGGGTTATGAAACTTTCAGACGACGGATTGTTTGCGCAGGATATGTCCGACATATGGCCCGTAAATTGTAGGGGCTTCCCGACGAAATATTAGGGTAAGCTTTCTTTTTCTGATTGAAAGGGTGAACGTCAGAGAAAATACGGGGGCTTTACAGGATAGATGGGGCAACAAAATGTGCTGTCTGCTGTAACTTATGCCTCAACACTAATACATTATGCTTTCATACTTTAATTTAAGTATTGCCAAGGAACAAGGCTTGATCATTACGCATAGTCTTACCTTATAACCAAGCAATAAATACGCCATTTAACACTTACATCAACACTTCTATGTATAAAACCTTGGAGGCGCCTCGGCCTCAAACTGACCATCATGTATTCAACCCACAGTCCGTCGATACTTGTTCCCTATTTGTATTACATCGTACAAGTCATTTTAATGGCTCCATAAAAATCACCGATCCATTTTGCGGTCGTCAAAAACATTATGTTTGACGTCTGACGAAGGAAAGTATATTTGTTTTGGCAAGCAAGCAACAACATGGTAATGCGTTGAAATATAACACTGATGGATAACGACTTGCCAATGATATTGCAAAGACTTTTTTATTGCAGGAGCTTTTTGGGGATCATTTTACAATGCAGGTTAGACAAGAAAATACTTCTGCATGAATAGAAAAGTCGGACACAATGTTACTGACAGTTAAGATGCAATTTAATCTAGATTTATGTATAAGCCAGGGCTGTAATTGGTTCCAGATATAAAGACTAATATTTTTCTAATCGTTTTTTCCCAACAAACTCAATAATTGAATATTTTGCTCCTTCACGAGCAAACAACTTTAACAAGCGAACCATATTGCTCTTTATCGTGATTTCACTAACATTTTTATCTGGGCAAATGCATTCAGCTCGTTCAGTTGCAAAAATGTTGCCTGCGGCTTTGCACGGCCGCTCTTAAAGCTTAGCTATGGACGCTGATGTATAGGACTCTCCTGCACTGCAGATACCGGTGTCGCAATGGAGTAGGTTTACACATTACTTAGAAATGTGCTCCAAAAACATTCGCCAAGTTCAAAGATTGCTGCCTAGTTTCGCTTTAAGGATAATCTTGATTATTAAATAAATTTCTGGCATTTTAAAACAGTGATCTAGTTTTTGATAATATCATAAACTTTGTGGATTTATGAGATGGATAGGTCCCGTTATTAGAAATTTAGCAGCGCTCCAAATTTGAAATTACGTTTTGGATAATCTTTTAAAAAAGGTTAAAGCACTTATAAAATCGTGAAATGTTTGAAGTGGATAATATATTGTTATTAAAAAATTATTCAAACGTTGTTTGTAAAGCTTAACTTTACACCGATAGAAACTGGTTTGATTTACAAATCGTTCTCGGTCGTCTAATCTTAATTAAAGTTCCGTTGCTGGACGTAAATAAGAAATCATTAGGTAGATTTTGCCAGGACTTACTTCATAGATTAGTTTAATCCATATGGATTTTCTTAGAATAAAGATAAGGGTGTTTAGCATTGTTAAGTATTGCTGGACTTTGCTCTTGAGACTTAAATAAGAAAGTACTTTGCAAGTCCAGTGAAACTAATTATAGAGATGCTAGACAGCGGTAGGGTGCAAACTACGCCTTACATGTAGCTTGAATCTCGCTGATTAATACATTTCATAGTTCTACAATCCACGCAGGAGAGAATGCACATCAACGTATAGAAAATTTATCTGTTTCTAATAGTCCAGGCGATCTATTTAAAGACGGATGATGCAAGCGATGTTTTTACAGAGAGGTCTACGATCTAATGTTATATTTGTCCGTTACGTATGAATTATCGTTTGTGTTCTATTTATTATGGAGGAAAATACCATTAATATGAATGAATCTGATGATAAATTTAGTATTTTGGGCGATCATGCCAATGTTTTGATGTAATGAGCGGAGTTAAAAACAATATCAAGGTTGGTTGACTTATTTTTGCAGTAGAGGTGAGCATTAGCTTGTTTGGAACAAAACTGCTGACGTAGAAACCGATTATTTGCCTATTGCCTACGTGCGTTACAATAAACCTATAATGTTTTTTCGTATTTTGCAACGCATATAAATAAATCTATAATCCAACATAATAAATGAATGTAGTGCGAATTATCTGCTAACGGAGTTTTCGACTCAATCTAGATACTAATATTTAAAAAAAAGTTTTTCGTAATGTTGATAAAATTAAGTAATTATTTTTAACCGGGTACAATTGAAGTTCGCACGATTTTTATGTAAATCTATTCAATTCACCCATTCTTAAACCATCTGCGGCCTTCCAATAGTCGTGATCCACGATCGCTAGGCCACACGTGCGTGCAAAATTAATATGAAATAATTGACTATGAATGAAACTCCTTGTTACACTACAGGAGTATTTTCTACCATATCTAGTGGCCTATGGTTAGAGCAAAGTTATTTTTGATCCAGTCACGTTGGTACCTATGTTATCGAATATGTGCGGAATGCAGAAGTCGTGATCGATTGAAATACCCTTACGCAATTTTTACGGTACCATATTGAAATAGACCAGAAATAGTACATTTTGATACAAGTGGAGAAAGTTATTGCGTACGAGAAGGAGTTACGCCCGAGCCGCAAGGCGAGGGGGTTATGGAGCCGAGTACTGCAGTAACAAATGTCCACGTGTATCAAAGGACGTTTTTCAATACACTTTCGAAGAAAAATTCTTGCTCCGAAAATGACGATGCATTTTTATTTGTTTTCCATTGAAGAAAATTATGCAAAGTTGCCATATATTCTAGCTTCGATTTAGATGGCAACAGGCTATCGCAAACCATCTGGCGTCGTAGCATCTAAATTGTTCTCATCAAAACTTAAATTCGGCAAACTCACGTAAAAATCACAAATTAATAAGATTTAATTTACTTTTCCCCGCGCTTTACCTTCGCGGGTTAAGGGAGAGGCAAAGGTATGAAGCCGCAAAACAGCCTGATATTAAAATAAAATATATATTTTTTTTTAAATTTAGATCACAAATAAATGTTAGTTTGTTGATAAAAGCAAAGTTATTTTATAAATAATAATGTTTATTTCTGATATTCTGTTCATAAACACAATTTTAATTTTCATTGAATATAAGGTCTTAAAACATGCGCCTCTTTGCTGTAAAAAAAAAACAATCACCGCCGAATATAGGTAATTGAATAGTTGTTTAATGTTATCTGTGGCAAAATCTGGAATGAAAAAAATCCACGAGTGTGAAATACATTGCATGTTGAATCTAATCGTAGTGCGATAAGAGCCAGTTTTCGAGGAAGTGTATTGAAAAATGATTTACTAATATTCCTAAAATTAATTCTAATAGTTTGGAAAATGATAGTGGGCCCAATCTATTTCCTTGCTGAACTCCATAAAAAGCATTGAAAGTATTGCCTTTGTTCACATGTGTTTTAATATGACTCAGTTGTATTTAAAGTTTCCTTATCTATGAAATATATATTTATTCATAATTAGCATAGCTATCATAAAATATCTCTGTTTAACAGGTAAGCTATGGTGTCAGAAGCTAAAATAAAATCATTGTTTACATAATTAATGTGAAATTAGATCATCCTAGTTTCTAGTTCATGGAATCAGCGCGGTTTCCCACATTATATTTTGATGTGTTCTGATAAAAAGCGAACATCTAGAACAGATATTGTTTTCAGTTGATTTGACCTATTCGTTATTTATGAATAAACAAATTGAGTGAAGCGAAAATACACAAAATAGGTGGGTTATGTGAAGCAAACGTTTTATTATGATCTTTTCCTTTTGAAATTAAAACTGCATGACATACCTATGCAGTCCTAACTAAATGCCTAAAGTTACTTATTCTGCGGGTAACCTTTAATCCTATCGATGTTTTGTAGGCGCGGTTAAGTAATAGCCAATACATTATAAGACTTTCGGTCTGTAGTCTTTACTACTTCAAAATGTTTATGTTCCTCCATTTGTTTTACAATGTATTTGCTGTTGTGTTTGGTGTCTAGACGGTGCATCGTAAACATAGAAGTAAAACCTAGCCGCCCTAAGCGTTGGGGACCTGGGGTACGGTACTCAGGAGACCTTTCGCTAATGTTTATGGCATTTCTTTGTACTATGTTTTGCAGAAATAGGATTTTATTTATTTAACTATCTACTATAATTTGAAGAATGTTTGATTATTGAGCACATTTTCTTAGGTATATGACATTTATTTATTTATTTAAGGGACAGTAAACAGCTACAATATAAAGTAAAATCATAAGAATAAATCATTCAGTGTGTAAACAATATTGCAGGCCACTGCATTACAAAACAATTTAATACAAAAGTTAGAATACAAAATAAATCATTAAACATGACAATACAATTATCATTTCACACTATCACGTTTGGATGAATATTTATTTACGCGTTGTTGAGTCATTAGGTACATTAAAAAGCTTATATTTTATGTAAAAATAATTATTAAGTTAATTTAATGTCTACCTTGGAACTACTTCCTCAGAATATCGGAAACGTTAAAATTTCTTGAATTACCTCAGCATTGAAGAATGATTTATGCAATAAAGGTAATTCTTGCATTATTACAATTTAAAGAATCCAGTGCGTGTTGCCTTGTGTTAATTCTAAAACCGAAGTTTCTATAAACTTGGTTATTGTAAATTAAAGTAATATTTGTTGAATTTGTCAATAGTGATAACGCCCGCTTAGAAAAACTGGTTTAAAAAAAAAAATTTCGTTAACCCCTAATATCGTTATCTATACTAATATTATAAAGCGGAAAAGTTTGTTTGTTTGTTTGTTTGCTTGAACGCGCTAATCTTCGAAAGTACTGGGTGGATTTGGATGAAATTCGATATGGAAGTAGCTTGAAGCTTGAGGAAGGTTATAGGCTACTTTTTACGCGACTGCAAAAAAGGAGAGTTATGTTTTTACCGTGATAGAATCCACGGGAGCGAAGCCCCGCGTGAGTACTAGTAATATTATAAAGCTGAAGAGTTTGTTTGCTTGAACGCGCTAATCTCAGGAACTACGGTTCTGATTTGAAAAATTCTTTCAGTGTTAGATAGCCCATTTATCGAGAAAATAATATATATCATCACGCTAAGACCAATAGGAGCGGAGCATTAATGAAGAATGTTTCAAAATCGGGGGATGTTTTTTCCACGCGGACGAAGTCGCGGGCGGAAGCTAGTTAGGTATATGGACGCACAGAGCAGTGTAGGCCTTTTAGTGTAATTGCGTTATAGGTTGCACGCGTACCTATAACATTTGGCAAAAGCTTTTAAATCTTATATTTATTTCAATTTTGTAGATCTTTAAAATAAATATGAAATGTTTAATTTACCAGGGCTTTCTTGACGTCACTTTAATTTTTCAACCGAAATAGCTGAACTAAAATCACCTAAATAAATTATATTCTCCTAAAATGATAACATTGATTTCAAAAGACAACGATAAAATTATTATTGTACATATGTAATTATGCGTAAATTCGGACATACAGCAAACCTATCAACACATGTATGTATGATGATGATACATCAACGCGGGAGGTGCTTGAAACAAAGCACATGCTCATAGTATCTTGACCTGCCAGCCGTAACTAAACACATCGCCATCATATACCTTAACTGTTATAAAAATAAGGTTGAAAATCATTCAACAACGAACCAGATAGTACTTTTAGCATAATCAGCTCCTGTCTTTGTCCAGGACATCTGTTAATTAAACTCTTTATTGCTTTTTGCCAGCGATCTGACGATCTATTATAAGTGATTGTTATTAGAGCTCCAATCGTAGCATTTGTAATAATATAACGCATCGTGCTAAGTTGTTAATTACGTCTCGTGCTCAGACGCTTGGCAATATGGCGCCATGTCTAGCCATCAGTCCAATCGACAATATTGGTCTAGTACGCAAATTTAATCAATCAAAGCTCTTCAAGCATAGAGAGTAGAAAGTAACAAATAAATAATTAGGAATGGTATGATATCATATCAATTATTGAAATTCTATGACCAAAGTGAGCCACTTCAGAGACAATGATTTTCGTGCTTTGCTCTTATGGTCTGAAATACAACAACTAAACGTTCTCGATATGGAGTGTTACTTGGGTCAAAGTTCATAATGCATACAGTTGCCCTTGGCTGGGAGATTAAGGTCAGCTCGTTGTTAGTTCATTTGATTTAGATCGTCTTAAATATGATTTGAGGGTTCAAGTACTTTTTCTCTTGTAATCTTACTTTTTTTAAGTTACCTTTAATTCATTTTTGTTGTATGAGCCGTTTTGGACATCATTTAGCTAATGTTGTCCAAAACTGTTTCGAAAACACATTACAATCCACGTCAGCTTTATTGACTTCAATATTCGTAACTTTGACACGTCCATTCATCATGTCCGTAAAAGTTGTCACAAACGCATGTACCGCTGGATTCGTCGAACAAACCATGTCGTCCATATGTGCCACCTTATATGGCCATGTTTTAGCCGCCATATGCTATGCCGTGAACTGTGCCGACCACGACTGGTCATTACACATGGTGCATTGATTTACTGTAAACGGCTTTGGAGCGCAATCAACGATCGCATTGAAAGCAAAACGCTATTTTTTTTTTGTTAATTCTCAGCTTGATATTGATACCGCGCTTTAAATCGTGTTGTGGCATTCTTTTCGTCAACGATACGCTCAATGCTTAATTAACTCTTGTAGCTTATAGCTACAGTTTTGAACATTGTAATTTTTGGTGTTACATAATAAAAGACAATGTTTGCACGAAAAACCTCTGAATTATGATCATTGCAATACAGATAGCAATCTAGACAGTTCTCGCCCTTTATATCTTTTTACCATATTTGAGCTTTACAGCGAGATTTATGTTTTAATCAAACGAAATTTACTTTGCGAATAAGGTAAAGTTTCCAACATTAAATTGTATATAATAAAATATGAACAATACGAGAGTTTTGCGCAGAATCAGCGACTTGCGTAACCATGTAATGCCTTACATGGCATAAGTCGGGCCGGTATAGGACCTTCAAGAAGTGGGTCGACGTTAATGCCATCTGGTCAGACAGGACAGGGCGCGATGCAACCGCGCGGTGGTGTAATACCACCGTAACGGTACCAGAATGCCTCGTGTCAGAGAACTAAGGGCTAATTAACATTCTGACGGTATGCCATTCCGGTTTTGATCCTTTTACTCGATTCGTTAATTTACTACTGTTCACTTGTAGTTTATGTAAACGTAACTTGTTACGAGCTTTTATTCCGTAATGCGGTGGATATTATAATTGTATTATTATGTAGGCGTCCTTGTGAAGGTTCAAGCGTTGCTTTATCTGAAGTTGTTATAACCTACGTTGGGAGAACACATTAATCAAATATTTAGCGCTTGAAACACCCTTATGGTTTTGTGTCTCATCTCAGTTGTTTCATGTATAAGGGACCGTTCAATTATTACGTAAGCACTACAGGGGGGCGTGGGCGTCTTTGCTTTGCTTATTTTTGATGACATGGGGGGTGAGGGGATCTAGATGGTGATTACGTCAGCAGTAATTATTTAATTTTTACACATATAGCAACACACATTTGTCTATGCTTCAAAACGAAATGCATTTTCGGGGATTCCTACAAATCATGAATTGTTGAATTCCGTGTCAGTAAAGTTTATTTAAATGAATATTATGTGCATTACAGACTTCTATTCCAAACCTATTCCTTATTTCTAGATTTATAACTGCTGCTCATGAATCAATCAATTGTACCAATGTTTACATAAGCATGGGGGGGAGGGGTAAGAGCTTTGCTTACTTTTGCTGACGAGGGGGAGGGGTGGGTTAATAATTGCAAAAAATGTGCTTACGTAATACTTGAACGGCCCCTAATGTTAGGAATACACAACACAGTCTCGAGTTATGTAGATTAAATTAGGCATACAATTGTTACTAAATCAAGATTTTCATAAAGCTTATCGATTGAGTTACTAAGAAATTTTAATAGTTAAATGCACCAGTGTTGCCTGGAGAATAATAAGTAGCCTTCGTTGATTTGCAAATCGATCTACATATCAATAACATGATGAGTCAACGTTACTTGGAAGTGTCACACGTCATCGACCCGACTAAAGCGTTTGACTGAATATGCCCTAAGAGCTTCAACACATGGGTTTGTAGTCTGTTGCCATGTTCTTGTAACCCTCACTGACTATCCCGTCTTCAGACTATAGATAAATCATAGTATTCGTAATACTAGTTGCTTCACTAAGTATTTTTGTGTTGTGTGCTTTTGCTCAGGAATCAGTTCAAATATAACTTGTGATATTCTTAATTTTGTATGCGAATGCTTTTTATTTCATAGTTTTCTTCCATAATTTCAGACTTTCATCTTTCGTTACAATTTAGCATACTTGGGAGATTTTGTATTATTTATGTTCTATTGCTTATTCCCTGAATTCCCGCATACCATATATTGCAAACGCGGCCCATAAAATATTCACAGGTGTCACTATTCTTCCTATTGTTAATATCTATTGTGTTAAGGTGACATCATGTTACCGCTGGCTCGTCATTGGTTCCCAGCATTGTGCCGTACGTGGTGTACATCCTTATTGCACCGATACTTGCACTTACACTCTCTCTTTTAATATAATACTTAACGGGTATAACAGCCCATACACGTGAGCGGAGATAGGCTCTCTCAATTAGTGAGTTGGCATGACTCACTCGGATCCAAACATTTGAGAAACTCCCTTCGCGATAATCAACTATGTTAAAAGTATTACCAGCAAGCATCGCTTCTTTGATCAAACTTTTACCTACCTTTAAATCCACAGCCATATCTTGACTCGTTTTGCAGCAGCTAAAAATGAATATCTTAAGCGATAATAAACAACTTGGTAGGTGTTAACTAGCTATCAAAAAGGTCGTGAGTTCAAAACTGCGTTCAGCTGTGGTGTAATGGTATGCAGTAGCTAAGCATTGAATATTAAAGTGAATGGACCCACGGCTAAAGCAATATAAAATTACTTTTGTAACATTAGATTAATAAACGTCTTTCTTTTTCGCAGGTAAGTTCCTGATTTTAATCTGCGCGTGATGTTTTTATTTGTTATTATTAAGGTATGGTTTACTATATTTATGAGGGTGATAAAAGTATATCCGTAGGTTGGACTTCTATCTCAGGAATATTATTTTTCTTAGGACCTATTTTTATTTTACTTTACATTATAACCAATGTTAATTCTGTTCATATACGTATTTTTAGCTATAGTCATAAGATCTTCTCTACTCTCGTTACAATATGTCCCTATAAGATCAATATAATGTGTCGAGACGAGCGATCCACAAACCGGTATTGGTACCGTTGCCAGTGGCATTTTGTTTATGGGTCGTGGGTTCGAACTAGACGGCGGTTTTGGGTTTTTTTTTTAAAGATGTACCGTCCTGATTCTGTGTCGGCGTTCTGAAAGTTTTCGTTAAGTGCAAATTAAGATAAAGGAAGAGGCCTCGCTTGAACTTAAGCTGCTTGGGTCTATTTCAGGTTCATCAGTGACTAAAGATGGCTTCTTGAAGTGATATAATGATTGAAGTATGCATAACAAAGGTCATTGTGCAAAGTTCGCACAGTCATCAGGGACAATAGAGTTATTTTTATTCTTTAATGAAAGAAATGTATAGTGTACTAGTTGGTCACTCGGCTGTTGCATAATTAGAGCATAAGGTCACGTGTAGGCAGAGTTGGGCATTATTCGAATAAATTTTTATCTGAATAATTATTCGAATAAAAATTTATTCGTGTTAAAATTATTCGCGAATAATTCATTCATGAATAATTTATTCGTAACTAAATTAGTTACGAATAATTTATTCGTGATTTTATTCGTTATTTTAAATAACTTTTACAGCTTATTTATATCACATTACCAATATTTGGAGACTTGTTTTGCGGATCTCAAATATATGAAAGAAAAGGGGATAAGGCGATTTGGTACAATAAGTATAATCTACCTGATTCGAGGAATTTGATGAAAGGCGGGTAGTGGCAAACAAGAAAAATATTGTTTTTAATAAGTTATAAAAAGAATATATCGCACACCTAGATCTAAAGAGAGCTAACTCAAAAAATCTCAATTTTTTATATACATACCATCGAATTCCTTTTATATCCGTATAACTCAAAAATTGAGATTTTTTGAGTTAGCTCTTTTTAGATCTAGGTGTGCGATATATACAGGGTGTGGCGGAAATAATGGATAACCCTGTAACTGCCAGTAGGTCATATAATGGTCTATCATATATCCCAATTTCAAACTCAGTTGGTCAGGCATTTCAAAGTTATTTTTATTTGTTTATTTTTTTTGAAAATATTGTACCTATTTTATAAAATCAGCTGCCGTTTCAACATTTAACGGAGTTTTTTTATTCTGTTTTTTGCGGTCTGCTTCTGAATGTTTGTGTAATCACACGCGTATGAAGATTTTTTGTTACACTCTAAGATGATTTCAGAAAAAAACACATAATACTTACTTTTTAGTTTTTTTAATTGAATCCTGTAACTTTGACTCCATACCCTGAAAAAAAAATGTATCGCACAGTTATGGCCCATTACTTTAAAAAGTTGTCCATATCATGCGAATTCTAAAATGGTATCATAGTGGCCAGTATCGTACGAATGTGCAAAACTATTTCAGTTTGAATTCAAAAGGTCCATAATTTCAAAAAAATATTAAATTAAAAAAAATGTGATTCTGTATTTTACTAATCTTCTGTGTCATGTAAATTGTTGTAAAAACGTTTCTAACTCACTTTGACATTGCTAAAACACCACTCAGGTAATAAAAAACCCAGTCTCACTTTCTTTGGGATGACAGAGCTATTGTGCTTCCAGGCTGTGGCTTTTTATTGATTTACTTTAAAGAGGTAGATAATAACGAGTTTAAGACTCCTTACTTAATTAGGTAATTATTTTACAGGTCAATTGATACAATAAAAAGCAATGTTCATGACACAAATGTATTTAAAAATCATACAAGATGTTCGTTATTGTAGACTCGTGGTCGTCCTTCACTCGCGCCGCCCACACCTGTACCAGGTATTCTTCCCTCACAGTAGGCATTGTGTACGCGAATAAAAATTCGGTAATCAGGGTGTCGACTATTCGGGTACCTTTCTCGGTAAAGTCTTGCCGCTTCATTGGCGTTGCCTCTACATTCACCATAAATGTAGTGCATGTTGGCATATTCTACCGATGTGTAACGTTGAGGCATTGTCAACAGCGCACTTGCCACAACAGTCCGGGTACAGTAAGCAATGTCGTCGGGATCACTAAACAACGCAAGTCCAAATCACAGGCAAATCAGAGTCCGAAAAGAAATGCAGTAAGTCACGAGTTAGATTTAACGAACGAAAAACAGGGAGCAAAGGCGCGTGCGACTACGTACGACAACGAACGGGATCACACTGAATGATGTTATGAGGAACTATTGATGTGGTGATTCTAAAAAAAATACAGCTTGCCTTTTTCTATTTTGCACAATAGCTATATTGTTTCCATCGAGCCAGAATTCCAGGTAGCCCCAAACAAAGAAAGGACCGGTTTTTTTTTACCTGAGTGATGTTTTAGCAATGTCAAAGTGAGTTAGAAACGTTTTTACAACAATTTACATGATACAGAAGATTAGTAAAATACAGAATCACATTTTTTTGAATTTAATATTTTTTTGAAATTATGGACCTTTTGAATTCAAACTGAAATAGTTTTGCACATTCGTACGATACTGGCCACTATGATACCATTTTAGAATTCGCATGATATGGACAACTTTTTAAAGTAATGGGCCATAACTGTGCGATACATTTTTTTTTCAGGGTATGGAGTCAAAGTTACAGGATTCAATTAAAAAAACTAAAAAGTAAGTATTATGTGTTTTTTTCTGAAATCATCTTAGAGTGTAACAAAAAATCTTCATACGCGTGTGATTACACAAACATTCAGAAGCAGACCGCAAAAAACAGAATAAAAAAACTCCGTTAAATGTTGAAACGGCAGCTGATTTTATAAAATAGGTACAATATTTTCAAAAAAAATAAACAAATAAAAATAACTTTGAAATGCCTGACCAACTGAGTTTGAAATTGGGATATATGATAGACCATTATATGACCTACTGGCAGTTACAGGGTTATCCATTATTTCCGCCACACCCTGTATGTATGCAACGTGTAACGGAAACCTTAATCTATCCAGTAGGGCTGAAGAGTGAAGACAACATCTGGTATGGAGTTTTTATGCACAGTTTCAGCTCATAATAAGCAACTCAAAGAATTGATACCAAATTATCGGTTTCGTATGTTTCTTGAATACAAATCATATCAAACGTGTTACAGTACTTTTTTTACGTGTGGGAAAATCATCGAATGACTTCTCCCACTCTGGGTGGAGTGGGAAGGGAGTGTCAGACTTCTACTGCCTAAAAACCCAACATGTTCCTTTAGCTGTCTTTAAGTTCCGGGGCCGCGGTATCTCGTTAGAATATTCCCGCAACCCCGGCAAGCAATAGCTCTATGGGGCTCCGTCACTAGTACTGACGATTCATTGAGGCGCGCATGGAACACGACACGCCGCACTATGGAAAATAAAGGTCTGTTTCTGATTAAAAATCAATAACTTTTTTATTTCTGAATATTATGTTCTAAAATTTTGCACAAATATAGAATAGTGTATATGGCTTCAAATGGAATGTAATTTTTTATGACTGGATTTGAAACCATACATTAAAAAATAAAACAAATTCAAAATTATCAAAAATGTCCAATATTTATTTTTTAACAATGAATACTATTATTTTAATGTTTACAAAAACCAAATATCATATAGTACATCAAAATACAAATCAATTTAAATATAAAAACATTAAAAAAAAAAAGTTGTGGTTAAAATCAAACACAGATTAATTATTAATTAATTGTAATGTTTACTAAATTTTATGTTATTTATACTTGATGAACTTCGGGATCTAAAATTAATTCGTTCACTTTCAAAAGATCTAAGGTGTCTTCATCAAGTTTTTTTCATGTTTTTAGTATATGGTTTTCTAATGCTGGTTATGTAAGGATCTGAAGTATAAAGAAGAGTATGAAATACATCCTCGTTTGTTGAGTTGTTGTTTGATCTTGAGCATTTTCTAGCATGATGTAGACGAAATTTTTTATAATCCTTATTACGAGATTCTTGTGCATCTTCCGAAAGTTGACCAATAGGAAGTATTGCAAAATGCTTTATGACACTTTCTCCATGAATCAAAATTTTGTGAACTGAAGATGGCATGTAGTACCAGTCATAATTGCTCACATAGATCCTGGCAGTCTTCAGAGCATAACTGCCAAATTTTTCAGCATTTATCATTACACCCGATAAAAGAGCTTGCAGAATTATGTGAAGTCGTTTAATCAAATTTATATCCACTCCTGTAATTTCAGCAGAGCAGCTTGCATTGTGAAAAAATCTTCTGGCAGTATTACCGTCATTAGAATTACCACTTACTTGTCTTGGTTTGTCGACGATTAATCCTAGCTCTTCACGGAAACGCCTTTGTACCAGGGTTTTCATCTCTTGCTTTAGTCGTTTCTTTTCTTCGCTTGTGGCTGACCATGTTTGGAAAGACAGATTATAGGAAATATGTAAAATCATTTCCATACAACGAATCCAGACGTGCAAAGTAGACAGTCCGTATTGATAAGAATCTTCATTTTCAGGCCTAGCAGTCACTTTAGTCAAATCGTTCATTTGGCGTGGAGTAGCTCCACATATTGTACATGTGGAACCCGAAGGCGTATCTGTTAATACCTGAGCTACTTTGCCATCTATCATTGTAAGAAAGAGATCATGCTTCACTTGCACTCCCTCACCTTCTTTGTTAATTAATGATGGACCCAAAGAATTTATTTGACCTTTTATTTCATCCACAACAGCTTTAGTTTTCTCGGGAGATTCTTTGCAAAATTCTATTAATATAGGCCGGCAAAAACGAACAGATGACGGTACCGGATTTTGCCAGACAACATCACCTGTTAGCTCGTTAATTAACTTAATAGGCACCAAAGAAGTGATAAATAAATTTGCATCAGAAATTAGTTCAGACTCTTCAGGCAGTTTCTGTTTGTACTGGCTTTGACCGGATGAGCCATCACAGCCCCATTTCCTGTATAGAAGTAAGTTATTCAATCCATTCCTATACACTGAATCTATTTTCAATATTCAAGCTGCAGTGTGATCTAATAAATCTTGAAGTCTTAATATTTTTGCAGTTGTGTCTGTAATTTCTATAGCTGAAGATGGTGGATAGCAAGTAGTTTTAACTTCTTGCACTTTGTAATATGGTGGAAACACGAAACATTTTCGTTCGTTCGTTAAATTTCTCAAGTACAAATACTGTGCTTTCGTTAAATCCAAGTCAATAAATACGCTCAATACCTCTTCATCCGTTAACATTTTTGTCTGCCTTGCTTCTTCTATGAGAACCGAGAATAAGGTCTTATTTTCAGTTTCAGCAAACCTTAATGTTTCCACAAGTTTAGCTTCTGTTCCTTCTCCTATCGAACGTAATCCTTGAAGATATGCATTATAGACGTGTTCAAATCCATATTCATTAAGTAACATTGTATTTTTTCTTCTTTTACTGGATTCTGACAAGTCTGGATAAGATACGCACGGTCTCCCACGTTTTCCAGAAGAAGTAGATGGTGTGGAGACGGTTGTAACGTCTTCAGTGTTCGGTAAAGTTACTGAATATTCTGATTCTAACCAATTACTGTTTTTCATTAAAAAACTATCCTTTTTCCGTGAAGCTTCTGTCCATCGTTTATTAAAAGCGGGAATAATATGTCTTTGATAAAAACTTTTTGACAAAAAATTAAACCGACTTCCAAAAAACACTGCAAAGTGAAAAATAACTTTAATTTCGGTAGTCGGTGTCTTTAGTTTTGTTTTTTCGTTTTTGGCACCGACTTCCGAAATTAAAGTTATTTTTCACTTTGCAGTGTTTTTTGGAAGTCGGTTTAATTTTTTGTCAAAAAGTTTTTATTTCACTCTTTTTAGTTGGATGATTTTTAATTTACCTAGTTACAAGAGACTAAATGTCAACTACTTATAACCTTTTACAAAATATTGCTTTTCCCAATGCTGGACCGTTAATTGTTGAGGAGTTCTCCTGGTATATTCACCATCAGCTCTACATCACCATATGCATTGTGACGAGCATAAAGTGCTTAACATCCATATTCAAGTAATCGAATCGCAATCCACTCAATACTTATTATTGAGTAGTTTCGGCGGCCATCTGTGGTCTTCATCATCATCATCAGTTCCACTTCCCCAAATGGTACTTTTTGAGAGCAACTGCACAAGTTACTATAAGAAATACCCAAAACGCCATAGGTGTGCCTATAATATTTGAAGAGTTCCCTCGATTTCTCCAGGATCCCATCATCAGATCCTGACTTTGGTGATAATGGTACCAATTTCGAAGTATACCCATTCGAACAAAAAAAGAATTTTCCAAATCGGTTCAGCCGTCTTCGAGTACTCGATGATCATACATAAAAAAAAATATACGCGTCGAATTGATAACCTCCTCTTTTTGTCGTCGGTTGAAAATCACTGAGGATGAAACATAAGTTGTCTTCAGATACATGATAATATTCTTTTAAAACTGTTGATAATGCCTTTAATGATTTTCCTCCTTCGATATACGAAAGTATTATTTCACGTTTAGAACACTTGAAAGTAGACATTTTGAAGAGTCAACAAAACATGTAGTTAGTTATATTGTATTCGTAACAATTACACTTCTGTTAATTCACCACTATTCTGTTATTTACAATGAAATGAAACAACAGTAAGTTATATTGTATTCGTAACAATTACACTTCTGTTAATTCACCACTATTCTGTTATTTACAATGAAATGAAACAACAGTTTATATACTATATGTAATATGAGGGTAGTGTGCATCTTGTTGATTAATATTTTCACACGCAAAATGAGTGCAACAAAAGATAAACGGCCTAATATCAATGATAAATTACAAAACTTATCGCAAACTATTGATGTAAACACCAACATTTCAAACCGCAATAGATAGCGAGCGGTTTTCCGTTTTCTGACTTTTATCACATTATTACTAATTACTCCGAAAACCGCAAATTTCCGCAGCTTTTTTTTATTTGGTTATGTTTATGGATAGCTAGGCTACAAATCAACATTAAATGTAAAGCAGGGGTAAACGTGGGCAACTGTCAAAAGTCTCGATGAACTTTAAAAAAACTTTTGTTCACCATATATTATTTTGCAATTATTTTAAGGTAAATGTTAACATAATATTAAATACATATTAGTTGTTTCATATTCTTCAAAAGACGAGGTTTCCAGAAATATATAATACATTATACCTTTTCCTGTAACGTATAACAATAAAATCAATTTGAAAGTGATGAAGTGAACGGGCTTAACATGGACGTCCGTCAAAACTATAAAGTTTGTGGTGTTATAAAAAAATCATTTCATATAATATGTATAATTTTTTTGATATTATAGTCTAGTTTGGTCCTTAAACTATTGATTAAAATAAAAAAAGCATGACAGTAGCGACATTGACAAAAACCATTTTAAATCAGCAGTTGTTCTACGTTTTTCCACAGTGCGCCGCCGACCCGGGCCTGGTCCTTACCGGACGATGAGCTACCCCTGCTATTTATTCTTTGTTTTATTTTTATTCATTAATCGAATAACGAATAAAAAAAATTATTCGTCATTCGAATAATTTTCCTTTGAATAAATTAAATTATTTATTATTCGCGAATAACTATAGAAATAATTTATTTATTCGTTATTCGTCATTCGAATAAATTTTGCCCAACTCTGCGTGTAGGAAGTGAAGTATAACAAACATCTACGCGATTCTAAGTTTGAGCGTTTAGTCTTGAGTTATCGAAGTCAATGATTCGCGTCTGAACCGCTATTAAGTCGGCTAGGAGACATCTGCCTCATTAAGTTTTAATTTACAAAAAGAAAAACCGCGTAATAGTGTTATTTATAACCATTAATCAATCTATTAATTTTAAGAATCTAACTACATGCTAGAACAATGCAAGGAGTCTTTTCAGCTTTTTCACTTGCATGTCATCTGTAATCTGCTGATCAAAGTTCTACTATAAAAGTATTGTGTTATAAGAATAATGCCATTATCGCCCCTTCATAGGATTTAACCATTTCAAATCTGTGTTATGTTCCACTTACTAAGCCAGGTAAAGAGTGTGAAAAAAAAACTAAGTAAATCCTTCCATTCTCAGTTAATTGAGTATCTCGTAATGGTCGTTCCGTTACGTGGTCGGTCATTGTCGCCGCTCGCCGAACGAGACGCTCCACTGCGATGCGGTTTTTATTTTATTTTGTTCTCTTTTCACTGTCTGCCCTGCACTTTCTTTGTTTATGCTTTTTGTGGTGATAGCTTTTGAACCTATCATGTAGCTGCCATGGCTGTTTCCGTCACATTGGGTATTGATACCTATGGGAGCTCTATTTGCTGCTGTCAGATATTATTATTATTTAATGCAACCTTTGCGCATGCCTTATTAACTAACTTAATCTGCATATCTTTGTTAATATGAATTCCTTATTATGAGTTTATGACTAATCAGTAACTAAGCAAACGAGATTACCGTAATCGGACCAGCACGATCTATCATGGATTCTCGCTAGTTTAGCATATCGTAAGCGATCGCTAGTAAACATCTGACCTCATGATTATGTACTTACAGTGGAAAAATAGGATCCACAGCATCTTGGCTTGCGACCATATGGTCAGTTAGATCATTTAATTCACGGCGACCGCCATGATGAATTGTTTGGTCACAGCTGTGCTAGCCCAATAACTACCATACTTTAAGTACCCACCCATTCTGAATTCTAATGTTCAGGCTTACCAAATCACAATCTTGATATTACAGCATTTTGAACTCCAATACAATGGCGATAAGGATTAAACACTGTTTTTGGTGGTGATCTAACTGGAAACGTAGCAAGGTGCGTCAAGGACATCACTTAACGTTTGACTGTGGTTGTTTCAACTTTTTTCAACCAGTTCGTGTCTTGATTCTAAGGTTGGCACAGTGAAGTTAGAATGAGGATACATCGCCGTACATGATTAATTTTACATAAAGTATGTAGAAATCGTTTGAAACCTATAAAGACATACTTAGTACGTACAAATAAATTATGAGCAGTATTTTTCCCCAATTTGATAGTACATAATATGTGGTTTATGTTCGTTGAAGTTCAACCGAACTGAGATTTTCATATTTCGTTTCAACAGCACCATCTTATCTTCAGTCACCATATAATATCAACAGAACAGTACTTTATGATAAATAATCAACAATAACATTTTCTTGTCAATGACAACCCTACTCCTGTCCGTCCCTCCCGCACTCCGCCGTGTCCTCAGCGGGCGAAGGCCGGCGCACGCGCACCTCTTCGAATTTTGAATGGTACCAACGACAATATGGCAGCCTCGTTACCGGATGTGTCGTATGCTACTAACGATTCGCTTAATTCAAATTTTGCGTTCCATTGTTTTAATAATTTGGCATAATGTAGAATACAAAAGCTTTAGTTGGAATCAAGTGCAATAAACATTTGGATGTTAATATTTCAGCTGTAACGTTTTTCTTTCTTAAAATAGATCTTGATTGTAATGAATGTGTTTAGCCACGCTTGTTTTTGTAACGGTTATTGTCTGGTCGGAGCGTTGGTGATGATGGTCTTCTTATCGTGTGGGTAGTAAGGTCTATCGACCCCATACACCCTAGTGTCAGAGTTTCTAGACCGCCTCAAGGGCCTCTGACGTGGTCTATTTTGACGACTGCCATTTGGCGACCGGGACCACCGGCTTATACGTGCCTTCCGAAGCACGGAACCATCTTTTTATCAGACAATAAGGTGATTCAGGCCTGCATTGTCCTAGCCAAATTGGAAACATCTTTACAAAGTATGCTTCCCGCGGGAATCGAACCCGCGACCACATCACAAGGCCTAAACCACTCGACCACGGTGATGATGATGATGAAGACGATGGTCAAACTGGATTATTTCTTAGAGATTGATACATTTTGATGTCATTAAATGCTAAGATTTTTCGCATAATTAACGCATGATATATTTTGGCTACAGTAAATAACTAAACTTGGGCTTTAAATAAAAACGACATTTTGACTGCTTTTTATAGGATTAAAATTAACTGATGATTGGAAATTCAGCCCTTCGCCAGATATTTTTTAAATATGTAATGTTTGAACGCGTTAAAAGGTCAGTGACAGACACGACATTCCGCTGTTATCAGCTCCTAATTGAATAACAACGTGGTAGTTATTAATTGTATGGAACATGTTAATTGGACATTATTATTGAATCGTGACGGATAAACTTAATCATTTTGACTAATTAATGTTATTATGTGTTTGTTTTGTTACTAATTGAAGTAAAACCAGAATATTCATAAGCAAATAGCCGGAAAATGTTACAACAAAGACGTTACACTTAAATTATTTTGGCTATTTTTAGCAGGTGACTTTGTTTCTCAATTATAAAAAGATATAGATTCCAAGTGTTTCTGCTTTTAAACGGCTTTTTTTTAATAATATGGCTATTAGTCGTATCGTAAATAGCTAGCCAGAAGTATTAGATAATTATAAAAGGCTTAAGTCCGAAAATCTAGATCAACCAGAAATGCAACTTCAAGACTGGTCTCTATAAAAAAAAAACACCGCAAAACGAAACTTGATGCCGGATGGTTATATGGATGCTGTCATTCGACGAAATGTTCTGGTTGATCATAATGTTCTTCGAGATACGTATTAGTTAGCATTATCATAATTAGCTCATATCGTGCCCATTGCTGAGATAGAGGCCTCCTCTCTAAGACAAGAAGTGGTCCATTCTCCCACCATGCGAGCTTGGTGCGGGTTCGTTGGTTCTAGATTTTTCGACACTAGGACAAGCCAGTTTCCTCTCAATATTTTCCTTAACCGTCTTGAGTGCGGTGCTAATAATGATAATTACAGAATGTAATTTGCCGATCTGGGTTCGAACCTACGACCTAAAACTCATAAGTCGTGGCTGTAACCACTCGGTCATCACTGCTCTCAAGACAAACATTAATATTTGTCGCTGTCAGTGATGAGATCTCTATTTGAGAGATCTTAAAATTTCGGCCTTGGAAAGTTTCATATTAGGGAATCCAAGAACTATTATTATCTAGGAAAAATCATCAAATTTCTTTACCCGCTCTGAGTGGAGTAGACTGTAGAAGGGGGAGTGTCAGACTTCAACTGACCAAAATCACCCTGTCCCTTCAGGTGCCCTTGTGTTTAGGGGTCGCAGTATCTCTTTGGAACACTCCCGCACCCCTGACAGAACATCCCAGATCTTTTTATCATCCCGAGATGAATTCAAATAATTAAATTTTCCTGCGCTGTAGCCCACCCACTGGGTGTAACATGCTCAAGCGCCGGTGGTTCAATGGCCGTGCTAAAATGTGCGAATGTCATTGTGTACGCCTCACATTAGAATAACAGCATAATTGTTCACTTTTTGCCAATAATTTAATTTGATTGTTCGAAAATTTTATGAGTTTTGGGCGTGGTTAATGGTAAGACGAATAGAGAAATGTTATGGTAGAAGCGTGAGCGAACAATATATTACTATAATAAGAAATTGAACGTTCAGTCTGGGCGGTACTCATTAGTTGAATCGGGGGCCTCCGAATTCCGGGATAAGGGTAGCCACTTCTATTTTCTGTCCCATTCAAATCAGTTCAGCCGTTCCAGAGATATAGCCCCGACAGCCAGATTTTTTTATATTTAAGTTATCTTGTGTTTTAGTATCGTGTAAATAACTTAAAAGCGCTTTAAAAATTCAGCAATTTTGAAATCACAAACAGCCAGTTAAATTTTATGTACTATAGATAAATATAGTATGTGATAAAAAAAGCACTGAATGCAAACAAAATGGGACACTGCAAAAATACCACACCCATTTAAATGTTTATTTACGTGATTTGGAGTGGTTCTTCATTAGGACTCTTGGAATCTCGCGTGAAGTCCAATCTTATCTCACTAGATTAGCTGCCGATAAACTCAGAAACTTGACATTGTGCCTGCTTTTATCAAGATTAGCTGATATCAAGAAACATAGGGCAACTTTCTAATTTATAGATTCATTTTAATATAAGACCTAGATATGAGTACAGTATCTTGACATAACTGCGACCGATATTGTTTATTCTACGAAATATCAGCTGCGCGGTATACGTAGAATCTTAATATCTCAGTAGAAGAATACCTTTGTAGAAGGTATAATATATGTAACTAGCGACCCGCCCCGGCTTCGCACGGGTGCAATGTTTATATTAAATATACTATAGAATGTCTTTATATACATCGTTGACAGGCTTTTTGACATTCGACATACATGTTCTCTTTATTAATTACTCTTGAAAGTGCGACACATAATTTACCATGGGAAAAACATTCAACGCTCAAATCTAAGCAACATAGGCACGCGCGCCGTGCCTCCGCCGGCACCGTGCCGCAACCGCTATGTCCTTGCATTTTAAATCTGTAATATCTTCGAAACTATTTATTTAAATTATATTCTGTAAAGGGTAATATTGATTTATATTAAATGCACAATGTATTTATGGTATTACTTAATTGGATAAGGATTAATGCTGTATTGCTTAAAATCGCTTCGTAAAATATGCTCGTATTTCTCGTAAAAAGTAAAGGATAAAAAATGGTTGTTGTGGGTTATCTATAAGAGATAGACAGATGCCATCGAGGACATTTTTGTTGACCTTTTTAAGGTGTACAATACTGTAGTATATTATTTTGATCTATCTCGTAGGGTTCAGACAGCGTTTGCAAAGCAAGCGCAAAAAAATGTGTTTATTTGTGACATCACATTAGAAACTTCAAAAATTATCAGTGTTCGTCTACTATATTATGCATGTTATATACTTAAAAACCTTCCTATTGAATCACTCTTTCTATTGTAAGAAACTGCATCAAAATCCGTTGCATAGTTTTAAAGATTTAAGCATACATAGGCACAGACAAAGGGAAGCGACTTTGCTTTATACTATGTTAAGATATACATATAATATATAGTATGTTAACTAACAGAGGGCTTTCTCGTTAACCCGCAACAGTATAGCATCCATACATGCTAAAAAAAAAGTTTTTTTTTTAAATATTATCACTAAAAATATTAAATTGATACGTAAAAGAAACACTCTGTACACGTGTACTTGTCTTAATTTATTTATGAATGCGTACGCGTGTACAGAGTGTTTCTGTTACGTATCAATTTAACATTTTTAGCTGGATACCCCTTGGCAACACTACAGACAGATTTTCTGACTGAGAGAAAATCTGTCAGTCTGAAAATCTAACGACTTTCAGTGATGCAGAAATGACAGTCTGGACGAACGACTTGACATGCTTTCCGAGCACGGCAGGAAACTTGAAATGTTAAAGATGTTCAACCGTCCACGAACCGGTCTCGGTAAACGTTGCTTACCCCTAAAGATCGACCCATGCCAGCCACCCAGGCCGGTATTATTTAGCCTACGAAGTTTAAGTTTATTTCTCAAAAAATATAAAGATCAATTCTTTCATTTCACTACACCTGGATTCCAGAATGTCTAGCTTTCTTAGCATTAATCTCCTCACGACGCAAAATATTTAAAGTTTTTTCCAATTTCAAGTAAGTATTACCCAAGCAAACCACTCTAGTTTGACTTGATGCATTCACAAGGAAATCTGGTGTTCAATTTTTACATAATAAGACGAAATCTTTGCCGTACGTGTTGTGGCCACAATCGTAATACTTAATTACTTTTTAACCGCGCGCCCGCCGCAAAGGATTGGGGTCATGGAGCTAGCTATTGTCTTGTAGCTTCTGATTCATGATCATTGGCCAATGCTTCGATCGTAATGATCGGGATTATTTGTAGTCTCCATGATAGATACATACAGGGTGGCAGGGACATCGACGCACAAACACTTACCACGGATTCAGTACATGATTCTGGACTACGTCGAAATTTTTCGTCGGATTTTTCTTAATTTAATAAAATTTGAGAAAAAACCAATGCAAAAAAGAACAGTAAATTCACTTGTTTCACTTAAAATGGCAATGTAAATAAAACTCGAAAGGGCTACCTGATCAGCTGTGTTGACCTCGCAAATGAACTCTAGCAAAACAGCTGATCAGGTAGCCCTTTCGAGTTTTACTTACATTGCTGTTTTATTTTATTTTTAAATTAAAATCTCGTTGGGTTAGTTATAAACAATGATTTTATACAGTTTTCAGTAAAAAAATTGCAGAAAATACCTGAAAAATTTAGAAAAAGCCGACGAAAAATTTCAACGCAGGGGGTCCATCATGTACTGAATCATCATGTACTGATTAATGAATCATGTACTGAATCCATGGTAAGCGTTTGTGCGTCGATGTCCCTGCCACCCTGTATATTCTACTAGCTTTTGCCCGCGACTTCGTTCGCCGGGGAGGTTTTCCCGCGTAATTCCCGATCCCGTGGAATTCCGGGATAAAAACTATTCTTTGTCCTTCCCAGGGTCCTAAACTATTCCCATGCCAAATTTCATCTAAATCAATTAAGCGGTTTAGGCGTGAAAAGGTAACATACAGACAGAGTTACTTTCTCATTTATAATATTAGTATGGATATGATAACATAACAATCAGCCTATAATGTTCCCACTGCTGGGAGACAGGCCTCCACTCTGAGAAGGTATAGCCCGACATTAGCCCGGATATTTGGGTAAAAATGGAAATTTTCCCCGGACACCGTAGAAAAATATTTTTTTGTACTTGTAACTAAAAACAATGATGTTTAATTATGGTTTTTATTTACAGGTAACATTGTAGACAGTTAGCAAGTTTATTAATAATAGGCTTTCATTTTAATTAGTCAACGTAACAAAAACAATAAGATGAAATACAGAGATCGTGCTTTTTGGTGCCCGTAACACCAATATGTGTCCGGGTTTTACCCGGACGCTTATATGGAAAATCCCCCGGACGCCCCCGGACGCTGTCCAAAGTAGGATTAATCCGGGGAAACCCGGACGGATGGCAGCCCTACCCGATATCCACCACGCAAGCACGAGTCGGTGGATGTCATATGTTGTCGGATTTTTCGGACCGAAGACATGCCTTTCTCATGCTGTGTTCTTTCGCCGTTTAGAGACCAGTTTTGATGATGTAAATTACAAACAGTAATGTGCCTTCCAGGGTTCGAATTCAAGACCTAAAACTGGGAAGTCTTGTCTGAAATCACTGCTTATAAGCTGTATCGTCTAAGCAATTTTTTTTTTTTTTTTTTTTATAACACCCATTTATTCAAATAATCTCGCAAAATAAAGTACTACCTATCTTGTTTTTATTGTCCTAAATTATGGACCTATAACTGTCCATAAAAAAAACTTCACTTAATATCTTTTCAAAGTAAGTTATTGCTCGTTAAACTTGGCCCTCGGTCGGAGAAAGTTTGTGTCTTATCATAATTACCACATGCGCTGGTAATTTTTCTGTCGTCATGTTTGTAAAAATATTAAACTCAAGTAATTAACTTGTCTCCGAAGGCAAGTAAATACGCGTGACAGAACTATTACCATTAAAGTAAAGACAGTTCTCCGTGAGAATAATTTAAGCAAATCTCTGTCCGCCACGTCTAAGTTACAATTGCTGGGAAATCTTTATATTTGTACCGTTTCCCGGAAATCTCTTAATTTCAGCGAATTCTATATATGTATGTAGGTTAATGACATATAGTATTAATAAACAATGTTTCCACAAGTAAACTAACAGGTAAACCTGAATAATTATGTTTTTGCTTACCTTAAACTCCATGTTGATATTGCTGTTCCACAAATAAATAAGTTTTATGATGCTCTAGTTTCTGCCCGGGGCTTTGCACTTTTTCAAATTAGCCTATGTTTGAAGGACATAGACTACTAACCAAGGTATGGATTATACCTTGGTTAGTAGCCTATGTCCTTCAAACATCTCTGCACCAAAATTTTATAAAAATCGCTTAAATAGTTTAGACGTGAAAGTGTAACAAACAGACAGCTACTTTCGCATTTAGACGACTAGACCTTTGTTACTAACATTATATGGATAATTAAGTCTGAAATAAATGTATTCTATTCTATTAATAAGTAAGGATTACACAAAACTAGTAATACCAAGCTAAGAGTCTTTGTATCGAAGTTGACCACAATACAAGTTTGTTCAAAGCATGACCTTCATCATGTTGGCCCAGATATTCGACTATTGTTGCTACATTGATCTGTACACGAATTTTGCTATAAGCTCTACACATATACAAACTGTATTTATGGATATCATAAAACCGTAATAACTGTTATTCACCTCATAAGATGACCAAAGTAATGGCTGTCATAAACAGAAACCGATTTTTGACTTAAATGTTTGTTTATGTATGTATGTTCTATGGTAATCAGACTTTAGTGGACGGACTACCCTTCACCTTATTGTGAATTTCATTTGTAAGGTCTAAAATTTAGAGAGTGCCGTAAAAATGTTGCACTGCAGTTGAAGATGCAGCCTTGTTCCTTTAATGCTTCTTCTTATCTTTGTGACCAAAGACTATATTGCAGAATGCAATGGTAAAGACAACATATCTTAACATAAACGGGGTTACATATTATCACAAAGCATGAATGAATGAATTGCCCCAATGAATTGCTAAAATGTTAGCATGTTAGCTAGCACTAAAGCTGACTAAGCCGACAAATCACCCCAGCTATGTCTGGACATTCAGGAGACGGAGCCGTATCTATTTATTCGACAAGTTGCGACTGGCTGCCTGCCAAGTGTCTACAGCCAACCTCTTTAAGGACCGTCTTGCAGAACTTCCAGTGTTAATAGACGAGGGCTATTTAATTAGATCCATTGTGGCTTTTGGTTCTCGTGGTAATTTCGTTTCGTGGCGCCTAAGATGGACATATAAGGAATTTGAATTATGTTATACGCGTAGACAGGAAGTAAGAAAGGTTGAGGATCGTTAATATTTTAATTGAAACATTGGCATCTCTTACTAATTAAACGTTAAATTGAAGACTGTTCCGCAAGATCTCCACTACCTTTTACAGTTTATTACCACTTTCAAAGAAAGGCAATTTCAGTTTTCCGTCGTAAACCTGGCTAAGTTTAAGCCCCAGATAACATGTCTCTATTAAAAGCCTTTTACATTTTCCAAATAAGAATTGAGAAGCGAGAACACTTTTCAATATCGAAATCGATTAACCAATCATCCCAATAAGCATTCGCCGTTTTATAACTTATGGCAACTTGGTGTGACCTTTGCTACCTTTAGTGCTGAGCGCAGATCTTGGCGACATATTTAGCGCTGCCCGCTCGTGACTCATGTTAACGGTCGCTCGTCGAGTTTTTACACAACAATCTAATAAAACTAGACAGTAACACATGGCCAGTGAATCATTGTACGTTGAGTTTGAATAGTTTCCGTTTATGTACGGATTTGGGGGCCGGCAGATTAGTTTGGGAGAGGAGTATGGAACATTTTCTTGCCTGAAGAGAATGTCCCGTTTGTTGGACTTTTGGGTATCTGATTGCTATGGCTGATGTGATAATGTTAATTTAACGTCCTAAATTAACGAACAACTGTCGAAATCCTCACTCTCGCGTCTTTATTGTTCATCAAGGAGCTCTTGTGCTTTGCTCCGGCAGGTCCGTGCAATTAACACCTCCATCATACATCTTTTATACTCAATCTCACTTGTTTTACCAGAAAGCCGAGACAAAGGTCCACGTTCTAATGGTTTCTTAATCGCTCAGAATATAAAATTTAATTGTACTGTAGTGTTAATGTGAATTGTTTAGTTAATAACAACAAACCTTAAGGCAATGAACGCTGGGTTGCAGATTATTATTACAATATTCTAGGGTTTCTGAGTATCGAAATTAAAATTGGTCGCTTTGGACATGTGACATGAAAACTGCAACAGTATGCAGTACATTACATACATGAGTTATTGGCATTTCGTCTTTTGTAACTCGCTTTCGAGAAACTTAATTTCTGATGACATTAAACGTTGCTGTTCGATAAATAATTATACGTTGCCTGAATTTTGCCAATCACAGTGCTATTTTCAGAAATCTTTTGCAATTTACGATATTTTTAACCCATGTTAAACATTGCACATAACCTTTTCATTTAAATTACAGTAGTAAGTAAAGTGAAAATAGTGGCATAAACACGATTCTTGGATGGGTATTACGCTTGTCTCGTGAATATATGAGTTTAATTGTTGTTGGCAACCCTAGTGTCGTTTCGTTTCGGCGCTCGTTACCGTTCGAACAATGCTGCCCGGTCAATGTACGGTGCGCGAAGCAAACGTCAAAACAAAACTGATTTTACTACTTGCCACGTGGGACCAATTTGAGTGAACTGTTTAATTGCACTTAGCTAAAGTTCAGGTTTTTTGATTACTGCAGTATTTTTTTATTTGGGTAGAAATTGAACTGGTTACCGGTGATAGCTTTTCCTTCACTGTTAAACGAACTGAATGAGCATGGTACAGGAACGTGGAGCTTGGCAAAAGAAAAGAAAGATCTACACCAACAGTAGGTGGAGTGAGTGATGATGATGAGTTGATGACGTTAAACGGACATAATTCTTTTTTAATCCTGTAGCATAATTGTGGACTTTGGACCTAATGTTTTGTCGTGTTGTCTTTTATTAGAAGTGTGTTGGCTATTCTAACCATGAGCAATTAAACCTAGCCTGTTTTATTTTAAATTGCTCCACCACTTAATGCGTCAACTGAACTTATTTCAATGTAATTAATTGATTATTATGCGGGGCCGATAAAAATTTAGTGTTTCGCATAAAAATTCGCTTACGCATTCAAAACCTCATTAGAGTTCTTTGCGTAATTGTTTTTATAAAGAATTAATGTATTCAGGTCAATGAGTAACACCTTACCTAGTCCGATGATATTATTTCGAGAATCGATGACTTATTCATTGTTTAATTAGTACTTACTTAAAATTTTACCTGTATGTTTAAAGCATCGCCACGCGTCAAGAGGAACTTTTTAGGAATTTTAAGTCAACCGGTCGGTTACAGATTGGAAAAGCATCTCCTTAAAAAAAAACAAGTATAGCACTTACAATACCAATCGACGCATTGAAGAAAACCGCCACTGGCATATCTATCTCAAAAAAGTAGATATATAAAAGGCCGCCGTCTGCTTTCGTTTAAGTTTAAGTTTTTTACTAATACATAGAACTAACGATAAACGGAGTTTTTGTGTTTATTATTTACACCAGTACAAAAAGTATAACTTGGCAACATGACGTTTTTGAGAAAACTTAAAGTGACATTTCCTCGAAAATCCTCACTCTGAAGTCGGTAACAGAGGAAATGAAGAATGCCTCATGACTCACATTGAATATTTATGTTTAAAAAACTTTTTACCAAAAAATTAAACCGACTCCCAAAAAACACTGCAAAGTGAAAAATAACTTTAATTTCGGTAGTCGGTGTCTTTAGTTTTGTTTTTTCGTTTTTGGCACCGACTTCCGAAATTAAAGTTATTTTTCACTTTGCAGTGTTTTTTGGGAGTCGGTTTAATTTTTTGGTAAAAAGTTTTTATTTCACTCTTTTTAGTTGGATGATTTTTAATTTACCTAGTTACAGGAGCCTAAATGTCAACTACTTATAACCTTTTACAAAATATTGCTTTTCCCAATGCTGGGTCGTTAATTGTTGAGGAGTTCTCCTGGTACTTCACTATCAGCTCTACATCACCATATGCATTGTGACGAGCATAAAGTGCTTAACATCCATATTCAAGTAATCGAATCGCAATCCACTCAATACTTATTATTGAGTAGTTTCGGCGGCCATCTGTGGTCTTCATCATCAGTTCCACTTCCCCAAATGGTACTTTTTGAGAGCAACTGCACAAGTTACTATAAGAAATACCCAAAACGCCATAGGTGTGCCTATAATATTTGAAGAGTTCCCTCGATTTCTCCAAGATCCCATCATCAGATCCTGACTTTGGTGATAATGGTACCAATTTCGAAGTATACCCATTCGAACAAAAAAAGAATTTTCCAAATCGGTTCAGCCGTCTTCGAGTACTCGATGATCATACATAAAAAAAAAAAAAAAAAAAAAAAAAATATACGCGTCGAATTGATAACCTCCTCTTTTGGTCGTCGGTTGATAAAATTCGCCGAAGCAGTTTACGAATTCAAATGAGCATGACCATTTTAAGCGAAAATAATAATACCGTTGGACTTTCCAGTGAATGACTGCGATTTTCAGTCCGTCCCTGTGACCGTTACGCTGAATTCGTGCCGATGCCGGATCCTGCTGTTGGCATAAGCCAACAGCAGGATACGAACATATAAATGTTACCACTTCTAAAAATAATCTTAGAATGGAAACAATGAGAACACATACATTTACGCATCGATACGACTTCGATCTTGATGTTATTTGCAAACAATTCAAAAATAAAACAGTTTCGTTTCTGTTTAAGGTTATTGAGAGTTATTTAACTCTTATTTTAGACGCTTTTTTACACTGCATTTGCGATTGAAGGAAAGGAAGGAATTAATTTTTTTTTGACCAAGCAAACAGCATTGTGAGCCTCTTAGCTGTCCCAAATAAGCCCACCTCAGCAAAAAAATCATATGTTTTCCAATGATTTCTGTGTCGTGTCACCAATTCAATCTTCTACGCATTTGATTAGGTTTTCTTATCTCCGCGTTTGCACAAGTCGCACTAACTTTAGAGCTGTCATATCACATTCAAATCAATCAAAATTATTTTTTCGAAAGTCCGTTTACTTTGGCAAATATTTCTGTATTTCCATATTCATTCGTATCGCAAATATTTCGCATGTTAGCTCACCGGGGAAAGGTTTCGTACCAGCGATGAGTCAAGTCACAAGCAAGATGGATGTTTGACCCCAATGATACGTGGATAATTGTTAAGTGAATCATTTAATTTCTTGAAGGTATAAGAAGGGTTTGCCTTGTAGCTCATATGTGTAGTAATATATTCGCGTCTGATTCCGTCGATTTGACATCGTTAATTACAATGGGGCTTAGTTTCCGTCCATCCATTAGTCGTCGCCAAAAACGCTGGATGAACGGATTTGTAGACGCTTCTGCCTATGCGAAAACTATTTCAAATTCAGCAATACTAAGTATGTCACCATTACGATTATATCCATTACTCACTTGTTGTATGTTGTAAGTGAAAGGCATCTAAACGGATTCTATTAGAACGGATTTTCCCCTTACGTGGTCTATCAGTTCCCCTAAACAGCCGGAAGTTCGGGCAGTGATTGTAATATTCCAGTACTGGCAAAACCCCATGTTGAGCTTTACCTACCCCTCTGTACTCAACCCACATAATTATGGAATTTGTCATCAATCAATCAATCAATCAATGTATTTATTTGTGATCTACATCCATAGATATTCAATCAGTTTCTTCTACATAAACATGACTGTTGTCTGCAGATCAGCGGTCTTCAAGTGGTTTTTCATATTCGATCTGGATTCACTAACCCGTTCGGTGACTAACTCATAATTTAACAGCTCTTTCTTTCAATCGCTTCTGTTTTACTGTGACTCAATTAGTTGCTCCACTCGTACGATGAATGACGCAGTATTTTCATAGTTTTATAAGAATCCTCAGGCGTTTAGCAGAATCAACTGTTTGTTTTAGTTTGTATCGCGGCGTTGCGGTCAAAACGGTATTGTTGGGGTTCGGATATACGAATCTAGTTTGTCATGGTAGCAAGAATTGTGTTGTCTATTGACGTCGTCTGTTACACTGGATTTATAAATACCTTAGACGATTTTAAATCAGTTTTTCATATTAAAGTTCCTAAACTATGCCTCTTGAGTTCTGCGTTCTTATTAATCATCTGTTAGACTTTTCCCTACTATGCTGGTAACCGCTTCCATTGGCATATATGCAGCTGAGTATTAGTGTTTTACATGGATCAACTACCTGTCTGACCCCCAAAACCTAATAGTTGGTCAAAACAGTACCCCTTGGCAAGATATTTGGTGATTGACGGGGTCTGATTTTCTAGCTTATGACTACCTTTAAAGACTGTCGAAGATGTACAAGTGATAGCCAGGACCAGCGGGCTTAACGAGCTTTCCGTACAACGAAGGAATCTTTCTTTTTATATTGATAATAGGTTCGCGTTTGACCACCAACTCACCTGATGGTAAGGGAAGTGAAGATGGAGCACGCTTACCTAGACGTAACCTATTCACTCTTGACTTGAAGACCCCTAGGTTATAGCTATCGGGAAACAGACTCCGGCAGGGAATTCCACTCCTTAGCCGTACGCACAATGAAAGTATTCCCAAAACTTTCAAATCTCGATCTGTTAAGATGGTGTTCATACATCCACGGACTGATTGTCGCAAGCGTTGCTTAACTTGAATATCGATTCGTGCGGCTGTTATTTAGCCACGAGCTCATTCTTATGATACCATTTTGTATAAAAGTTTTTTTCACCGTTTTTAACCTTTAACGGCCTCAGTGTATCTCACACACAATACACACATTATGGTCATGTTTTTCAACCTCATATCTCTGCCCATGACAATAGGTTCTTTGACATGAGGTCATTCGTACATGCTACGACGACATGCCGTGTCTGTTGATCGTTCAAGTAGTGCAGATCGTGACGGTTCGTATCGAGCTAGCTAAATAAGCCATTTTCCTTATTTGTCTTATTAACTAGTAACATGAATACGAAGACCTACCTAATTGTTGTTTTGTTACCAATGTAACGAGTTTTAATGATGTTATCTTTGACTATTAGCGTTAATGCTGAAATGTACGTTTTTGGCGCAGCCGTGAGAAACGTATTGTCTTACACTTTTTATTTATTTGTATTTTTTGATGCGTGTGTGTCTTATGAACCTAACCTAACCTAGCCTAGCCTAACTAAATATTACTTTCTTTGTACAATTTTATTGCTAAAAATATTGTTGTAGTTTTCTTAGTTATATTATCTCATGTGATGTTTTTTTTTGTCCCTTGTTAGCCTACTTAGGGAAAATATACTATTATGTTTTATATTTAGACAAAGCCCCAGGCATAAGCAAATGACCAACCGGTCTGATCAGTATGCTAATCTGTTCTATTTCCTTTAATTGATTGTTATGAGACCTATTCCATCGGAATATTGATGAATAATTTATAAAACCTTTATAAACAAACGTTCCTTTTGAAAAGTTTATGGTTTGCGTTAAATATGTCAAAAAAGTAGCGATACGATAGATTTCATTTTGACAAAAACTTTTCACACACTAAAAATTACTTTTTTTCTGGTTGGGAAAATCATCGAATGACTTCTCCCGCTCTGGGAGGGAAAGAAGGGAGTGTCAGCCTTCTACTGACTAAAACCAACCCTGTTCCTTCAGCTGCCCGCAAGTTCCGGGGCCGCGGTATCTCGTTAGAACATTCCCGCAACCCCGGCAGGCAATGGCCTTATGGGGCCCCGTCACTGGTGCTGACAGCTCTTTGAGGCGAGCGTGGAACACGACGCACCGCTGACCCGGGCCTGGTCCTTACCGGACGGTGAGGTACCCCTGCTCGCCGTCCGCAAGCCCGCGCCTACGGTGGCCGGAAATCGGCTCGTGATCCTCGACGCCCGAGGCGTCTTCCGCGGCGGCTGGGGCGTGAGGAAGAGAGTTGTCTCTCCTTCGCGCATTCGGCCTCCACTTTCGCTAGCATGACTGCTTCGTAGAAGGAGGCGACCGCGTCCCATTCTCTCTCGCTCCGCACCATGGTCTGAACCAGGGCCGGTTGCGAGAGGTCACCGCTGCCGATTGCCTCAACGAGGACACGGCGAGGCTCTGCCCAAGCGGGGCACACCTCCACTGTATGCTCCACCGTGTCCTCCGGGTGGTCCACGCAATGTCGACACCCGGGCGTGTCCTCCCGCTGTATCCGAAACAGGTGCCTCCCGAAACACCCGTGTCCGGTAAGTACCTGCGTCAGGCGGAAGGTGAGGACGCCGTGGCGTCTTTCCAGCCACTGCTCAAAGAGGGGACTTATCGCCGCGATTGCGGCGTGCCCAGCCTTCGGCTGCGACAGCCGGTCTTTCCATGCTGTCGTGAGATCGCGCCGGAGCTCTGTCCGCTGAGCCGCAATTTGCTGCGGTAGCGGAGTTTCACCCCAGTTTAGCACCTCCGCGTATCAATTGTGCACGCGCGCGAGGGCTACCGCCTCTAGATGCCACGGCAGTAATCCGGTAAGGAGGTTCGCTGCCTCCCTGGAGATCGTGCGGTATTCCCGGATCAGTCGGATGGCCATGACCCTCTGAGACGCGACCAGCTGGCGGGCTGGTCGCCGCTGAAGATTCAGCGCCCACATACGCTAAAACTTATTTAGTCTTGTATCTTGGGTGCGTTTACTAACATACATCACTTGTTTAACACCTTTGATAACATGCGAAAAGCGAAAGAACCAAATAAGCTTTCTTGTGCCTTCCGAACAGACACGCCTACTGAAAGATCACATCCAAACATCCAACACTTTCTGGGACTAATATCTAACGCCGGTAACATACCTACTTCGTAACTTAACTTCACGGTTGGCTTGCGTTACACCCGTAAAGAATCAGAATGATAGCGCACGCGGGGATTCCCCGCATTCGGAGAAATGACACAAAGACTATTGTTGTGTACTGTTTGTGATACGAAATGCACGAAGCTTTTTCATAAAAGTTTGAGTCTGTGTTCCTGATAGCTCTAACCTCCGGTCAAGTCAAGAGTTAATAGGTTATTTCTAGGTGAGATGGTGGTTCAACGCGTGCCTATTATCAATAAAGAAAAACTTAGTTCTATCAAGTACGATCATGCGATATTTTAAAAAATGCTAAAGGATGTCCACCTATACATATAAAGTTTTAAGCTAACATGGTTCATCCATGATCATGGCGCTTGCAACGGTGCCGAAATATCGGCTACTCGAAACAAAAAAAAATACACATGGTAAATATCCCATTTCGGGTTCTAATGATACTAAAAGTCCACCTGACTTTTATATGCAAGAGCCATATCTGCTGCAGAAAGTCTTATTCTAAAAGGCATTCAATAAGATATCGCACCAAACGAAGATCAACAAGGGCACGCCCTTACCGGACCGGTTTTGCGACAGACCGGAAAATTGGCGTACGACAACGCGACGCCTGCGACAGGACACCAACCTAATTGTATTAGACGGTTGTGACTGTCGCACGACTGCTATTGCTGATCACTAATTAGTTGCTGGAAGGTGAAGCTAAGGAGGAAATTGTTAAAAAAAGAGAATTAGCATTGTGGGTAGAATTCACATTACAAGCCATCCTTTTAACCCCTCCAACTTAGCTAAATATGCTTGGTCTGGAATGGGTTCACGGCAATATTGTAATGGGTGGTGTTGGAACCTGCGACCTCTCGATCGCAAGGCCGACACCTGAGCCATTAGGATATTGTAATCAAACCGTGTATTCGTACTAAGCGCTTTTACTCCACATTTATTGTGCACACAGCCAAGGTGTAGAATACTCTGTCGGCTTCTGTTTCCTACCTCATATGACCCGTCTGCCTTTAAAGCGCTTTGCTTTGAGGTGAACAACCATCTTCTGGGCTCGCTCGTTTTATGGCAGACCTCATCAATCAATTACTTTTAGGCGTAATAGAGTTCATGAGCGGGCTCTAACGAAATAAAAAAAACTTAAGAAATTTGGCAGGAATAGTTTGGCTGTGATTTTTGATGACAGTGTAGCAGTTATTTTTTCATTCCTTGATAGATTAGATTAGAACGATAAAGGCTACCTTTTTTTTTCAAACAAATTTTTCACTCTAAGAGTCAGTCCCACTAACGAGATACCGCGACCCGTAATGCAAGGGCAGCTGAAGGAACAGGGTGAGATTTTAATCAGTAAAAGTCTGACACCTCCTTCCCTCCTCCCGAAAAAAAAGAGTTCAAATGATAATTATGTTATAATGTACATTTCGCTTCTATAAGACACGTTCATCGTTTGCTCTGCGATCCCTGTAAACCAGATATTATTTAAATAGCCACACGCCTCAGTCAAGTTCAATTTAATCAGATTTAGAATTATTGTGGTTCAAAAAGAAATGGCTTGCGCATCAAGAGGGTTCTCTGATCGGACCGGTTCGGTGTTAGACCGGAAAATTGGCTCGCGACGATCGGTGCCGCTTCTCCTGTCTTATTGTAGTAATATTTTTTATTGCAGAACAAGAAATATCATGCATAATACCGATGCAAAGCCTTATAGATCGTATACGATACAAAAAAATAAGAAATTTGTTTTTTTTTTGTGGACAAGAAGACTATGTGCCGTCACGCTGAGCTAGCCAGCTAGCTAACTTCTGACCGCTATTATCGACCTAATTTTAGCGAGGGCAACACTTCTTTATAGTCAGATCAAACCGAAAAAAACTCAGAGGTCAACGTCTCTTTTGAAGTTCGTACAATCTGTACTCGTCAAATCATATAAGAACCTTGTAGGTTTATGTCTGAGGTGATTTTTTGAGGAAAGATGCACGCAGATTTTAGTGGGCCTGTTCTGACAGTGCAAGTATTTGCCAAAAACGTGTAGCTCAACTTAGAACTTTAAGGAGTTCAACGATTTGACGACAATACCAAGGACGTTTGGGTAGGCCGCAAAAGTACCTACACAAACTATTTTTCCGCGATGACGTAAAGTAACCTATGTCACACTCCAGGCCTTTAATTTTTAAGAAATGAATTCTCTACCTGTGACACGTCCATAATCAACGGACAAACAGCCTTTTCTTTGTGTAAAGTATTTTTTACATTGTATCTGTCGTGTCCAACTTTCCTACCAAACTAATGTGAGACATTAATCTCATAATCTATTAATCTATCTACATTTAATATGAAACCTATATCATTCGGTCACGCGCGTCGACCTCCCAATGTCAGACGTGCTGCAATTAATAAAGAAGCCATAGGGTGGATATAAATCCAGTTTAGTATTGTAATGTCTCCGAATATTAACGAAGCGGCAGGTGGTGGCACCCCCCTCGTCCCTGGCTGCAGGTGCATTGCCCCCCGAACTCGGCTCGGCTCGGATATTATAGGTTTTGAGAAAGTCAATGTTCAAGTTGGTATTATTGAACTTTTATCCTCTTGTGTCCTTTAAAAGGGCTTCGTTTATATGCTGTTTATCTTTCTTATTGACACGTCTCTTAAGAAATAATCCTTTGTTTGTTTTTGTATTTAGGATCTCTGTGTTTATGTTCAACACTAAAATTGTTTTTGTCACTATTAAAACCTCTTCAGTAGTTGTATTAGTAAATATTTCTTCACTAGTTACATTGTTGTCATTCATTTCCGGGCTTTCACCTTGTTTGCCGCACCTATCTATTAATTAGATGAGGTTGTTAATTAGCCAAGTGGATGCAGCATTAATTTGTCATTGGAGTATCTAGCTGAAATAAATGGCCATACTTTAGTAATAAATGGTAATGCGTACTAATACTAACCCTTTTAGCATTAGTTAGCTAGCTCGGTAGTTGTTTCCACATTAATTACTATGATAACACCAAAAGCGTCGACGTTTATCTTTATTGAATAGTGCCAGCCTCACCATTACTTTTGTATATATTTTCAGAGGTTGTGAATACTATTGCTGTTGCTTCGGAAAAGCAACGCACTTTTTGACGTCTTTTTTGTAAGTTTATACGAGACGCCGGTTTTCTTAGCAGACTATCCTGAAACATCCAAACAATTTCAGAGATCAGTCTTTTTGAATCCATAAAATCTGTTCTGGTCAAATAAAGTTGTTGAATCATTTCTTTTCACATTTCCAAAATGTCTTCCAATTTTTACACTTTCCCACAAATGCCGAATTTTCTTGATGACCTTCCAACATGCCGAGAAGGTTATCCACAATGTCTATTGAACCATTCGGATAACGAGTTACCAATACAAATGCTACCGTGGGATATGGGCTGACGTAAGCACAATCGCGATCACGTCATCATTAATCCAGTCTTGATCACTACACACAATGTTTGTTTGAACGCTGACACTGAGCTTCGTAAACGATTTCGTATAATACGCGTAATTCATTCAAGCCCTAATTTCAGTCTATAGCTTTTTCTTTGGGGGTAAAATCATCATATTATGACTCGCCGCTCCGGGTGAAGCGGGAGTGTCAAACTGTTACTAACTGATAACCGACATTTTTCCTTCAGTTCCTCTTGCGCTCCAGGTCCGCTGTATCTCGTAAAGCCGGCTCTACACGTTGGCCAACACAGTGGCGAATGTAGTGGCCAAGGCCTATTCGCCAACGTGTAGACGGGGTGTTTGTGCACCCAACATGCACAAACACCCCGTCTACACGTTGGCCAACAGGCATTGGCCACTACATTCGCCACTGTGTTGGCCAACGTGTAGAGCCGGCTTAAGAATATGTCTCCAACCCTGGAGAAAAGCCCCGCAATCCAAAATTCAGGCTATTACGTAGTTATAATCCATCACGCGGACCCAGTGCGGATTGGCGGATGATATAATGATGTTTATTTTGCAAATAGGTTATAAATAACACTTTCAAACGTTTTTTTTTTTTCGTAAATGTAAACTAGATGAGGCCAGTGTTTCCTAACTGACTACTCTGAGAAGAAACACTGACACAAACTCAGAGGTCAACGTCTCAATGATGGAGGATGTCGCATGTCTTCGAATTTTTGGTCCTAGAAAATGCCGGTGTCCACAAGATGTTGAAAGATTTGAGAGCAGTGGTGATGAAATAAATTACACAAAGTAATGTGCCTGACGAAGTTCGAATCCACGACCTGCAATTCGCAAGTCGGACCCATTATCACTGGGCCACCATTGCTCTCTATATAGTAAGTACAGTTAATAAAATTGCAGTTATTGAGGTACGCACAGTATCTATCTGTTCCTTGTCTCAGTGCACTCGCAGAGCCAAAGGGCAAAGATATGATAATAAAGTAGTTGATATCTAAGGTATCTTTTACTATTAATCAGTACTCTATATACTTTGACCTGCAGCCTGCTACTATGGGAGATTTACTGTTTTTGATGGCTATTGAATGCAAGATCGATCTGTAGATCGATTGGTCATCTAAACATATCAAGATTCCTTCGTACCAAAGAAACCACGATAAAGCGTTGGTCCAGGGTTGGATAACATTATGACTTTTAAAAAAATCGAATAAAATACGCTTTTTTTTTAATCCTAATTAATCACGATTTTTTTTTTCTATTTAACATTCAATTTAACTATATTTTTGTGCAAAACGGAACGCGCCCTCAAGGAATTGCGCGTGGATTTACCTTTTGTCTGACATGTAAATGCCAAGCAAAAGGGAAATCCCCTTGGTAAGATTTTTGTCCATTTCGCATGCAATTACGGTCATAAACCGACTGGGAATTGAAAAGGCTGGAAAACTAGTTTTTTATTCAAATATTGTAATACTTAATGATATTAATTTCTCAGATTTAAACGACCCTGTTTGTAACTTAATTATAATTTCTAAATCTGTTTTTTTATGTTGATTTCTGTGAAAGAAAGTAGAATTAAACATTTTTGATTAAATCATTGTTTTTTATTGAAAACATCATTTGATTTAAATCAAAATAAATTCAATTCAATTCATGCCAACCCTGTAAAGGTCAGATAGGCAGTTGCTGCATGTAAAACATTAGTAATCAGCTGCTTCCAGTTAGACTGTAAGTCGACTTCAAGATAGTTGGGAGAAGGCTAAGTATTCGATGATGTTTATTGAAGCTAGCTTATAACGACTTGTTAAAAAGCGCCTCTGAATGTTGGAGTGGTTGATGATGATGGCCCATTGTGTAGCAGACATATGTGCGACAGACAGACGCCACCTGCCATTTTGGGTATACAGCCGTAGGCGTGACCTAAAACGTGCGCCTTAACGGATTTTTTAATGGTGGTCCTATCGAGAAGCCCTTTTCAACAATCCTTTACTAATAAAACAAAGTGTTATGAATGTTCATGTAATGAAAATATATCGATATTTTATTACTGTACGTTACATCAGGTCTTCCAGGCCTTGAATTAGGACCGGATGACTGCCCAGCGTCCTAAATGATTGATGTGTTATTTATTCATGATGCCAACAACTGGGTGAGTCCGTACATACGTCTTTCGCAACTTTTAATGTGTTCGGTGTGTTTCTGAGACACAGTGACGCATACGTGTCAAGATTGTAATATAACCTGAATATTTTAAAAGCTGACACCATGAATGACATCTGTACTTCCAAATATTTGGGTCCTAAGACCTTCAAGAGATTAATAATTATTATTTATTAAAATTAAAATATCTTTCAACATTGCTTGAATAACAGAAAAAATAAATTTAACTTAACTAAAGGAGTAAACAGATAAACTAGGATATCTTATGAGTTACGTAGGAGTCGAAAAAAAAAAGATTGCAGAAAGCATAATTATCTGTTATAACCGACTAAATGCATTTTGCTAATCATAACATGATTACGTTAGATTACTCTTTCAGTGACACTATTGACCCATCCTCATGTCAACAAAAACAAGAACAAAACGCACTTATATCGCAACGGATGCCATGATACGAACCGAGCCTATATCCTGCGCAAGCGCAGTTGAACGACCCATTCCTCTGATAATATACTAATTATCAACGCTAATTGTAATTGTTGAAAAATTGTTTTTATAACAATGAATAATGCTTAGTACTCCTTCTCCTGATAAGCTTATTATTACGTAAAGCTTAGTCACTGATAAGATTATGTAGGTATACTGGGAAGAAGGTGGTAAATAAATAACGCATGTTAGTTGACCTAGAAACGGTAGATAGATTTTCCTTAATGGTATAAATACATTGAAAGAGATAATAGATAGGTTGAAGAATACTCTTTGCAACTGCTGCTTTGATAAGCTAAGATAGCCATTGCACTATGTCAGTTTGTATCGCTATTTTTTCATATTAATAATATTATATTTAGTCCGTAATCGTCACTTAGATAACCAAACATATTTGACACGTATTTTTCTTTTGAAACGTAAATAAAAAATAAAGACGATACAGTGAGTTGTAATTTCTCGTAACGTCGCGGCCGTGTAACACTTTAACAACAAGTGACGATAGTAGCCTCTGCTTCTTCTCGTAAATTCTTTATAAGTGATTTTTTTTTAAAATACGGTTTCGATTTTATTTTAATTTCTTAAGAACGACATTGAATAATCATTTTCAACATAGGAAAATACCCTCTTATGTAAAAAGTTTGTCTCCAGTAGCTTCAGACATCTAGGCTCCTAATGAAAACGATAAACAACAAAGCCTCTTCAAAGTACCGCTAGACAATCTTAATGTTATCTCTAAACAAATTGCTATATCTAATCTCGATCTAGGCTCATTGGAGGCACTATCTTACGACAAACAATAGCTACTTCGCCTACATGCCTCCTTTATCGGTAGGACTATTTGGGTGATTTATATTAAAAGCTTACAATTTATAGTGATTAGCCGTCACTCATAAATGGGGCTACGATCAGATTATATTGACGTCTTAACTGGTTTAGAGTTATAGGAAGACAGTGGGCATTGAGAACTGAGGGTACAATGATCAAGATATAATAAACACTAATTTCTTTCGGGAAAAAACAGTTACTCAAAAATCATATTCTACAAGTATTAAAACACTATTAAAATACATCTTCAATCTAAGATTATCATAGCCCACCCCAGAATTAAATAAATGCAAACAACTATTAATTAAAAATAGTAAAAATGTGTGTATAATGATAATTTGAAATAACTTTCAGGAGTTGTATTTCGAACACAACAAATGAGCTGAATAAGATTGTTCTCGTTACGTCAATATTAAGTTAAACTAGTAAGATAGACCAATTTAATCAAAACCAACCCTGGCAATGATCTGAGAAGATCCATTTCTTGGATTATCCAATACAGTCAAAACTCAATGTAGTATATTCATGGCTCACCCTCCATCACTTACCGAGTCTCAGTCTTCAATATTGGCTCGCATCACTCATCCTATTCTTATTCTAATAATAACTACAGGCATACCACTTTTATATAAAAACACTTGAATGACCATATAAGGACACCTTCAAGTCACGTACAGACGTGATCCAAGTGTTTCACCATAACGCGCCTGTAAGCCATGACTCATACACTGTTTACATATTTAGTTACAAACGTACATGCAAAAGTAAGCTACAATTTTGAAGAATTTCGAGGTGGTAAGGATGCTTTTGGCATGATGCTTGAGGTAATGTGGGCGCTAGATAAGGCTTACGAGCGTCACTGCTGTACTAATACGCTGGTTAATTATATCGTCTTCGGAATTGAAGTTGACTTTCGATTGGTTGAAAATTACATAGCCGCAGTATAATGTATGAATTTTCTTGAAACTTTTAACTACTACATATTTTTAATATCCGTTTTTATTTTTAAGCTTGCTATACTACTCTGCAATTCATGACAAAATTAGTGTTGAAGAATTCAAATACCATTTCAAGCTGTCCGAAAGAAACCATAATCTCTAAAAGGCTTGAGCAATAACCAAGTTTAAATGTTGATTAGACGAACCAATTATAACTTAACATCTCAATACGCCATTCATTACTCCAATAAAGGATCCCACTGAATCGTTAATATTTATAATTACTCTGCATTCTAACACATTGACTGCAATGAGTGTAATTATAAGTCTTATACATTCTGCTGTAATGGTTGCTGCATTTGGATCATTGATCTTGAAGTGCTAAGTTTTATCGTCCGGTCTCTGGAAAAGTATGATATCGTTATTATTTTATATGCTAGTAAAAACATCCGTTGCATTTGAAATTGCAACTTGAATTCTTAAAAGGGATACCCTACTGAAACGATCGTCATCACTTCCTTGCCCTTGGGGTCGTCGAAAGACGTCTTCATATTCTCTTCTGCCCAACCATATCATTCAGTCCCTTTTTGTTTCATGACATTCTTCACACGACCCATCTATATTTTGTTTGGCCTTCCTCACCAAAACTAAACTGACAATATACCATGATTCCACCATCACCATAAGTAACTGATATCTTGTCTGATGATGTGTAAGACCTATAATCATGTCAACATTCTAATAAGAGATAATATGATGGTAGTTAGCAATGCAGTAATTAAAAGGCGGCCTCGCTCGGCCTTGCCTACCGTTTGTACAGATGCGCAGGCCCGGCTATCGTTCGACGCGTGAGTCAGTATTTGAGCGTAGAGATAACATTATTGGATCAATATTCATTTATTGGAAATGTATCATTATTTATTTTCGTGATTGAATAGTTACATTTATATTTGGCAGTATTGGATCGCTTTCATGAGTAATATATAATGATAGAGTAAATATTGTTGAACAAGCCAAAGAAAGGATGATTTGTGGAGTTTACGACATTCGATTTGATTTTACCAAGCTCTCTTTAGGTAGGACTATGTCCAGAACTAACTTATAAAGTCTTTTGTTTCATTTGCAAATGACCCTTCGATTCTTCGTTATCTTCATGCAAACGGCATCCTGGCAATTGACCTGGATAGCACAAGGATGTTCGTCGCCACCTTTGCATTTCAAGACCTTCAGTCATTTAAGCTCGTTTTGCATTCGAGACGCGATTGCTCAATATTAATTAGTGAGGAACCATCAATTTGTCCAGTGTCGGCTCCTATTAAAATGTCCTGTGCCAGCCTCGGTGGTGCTTATTAACTTCATTGTCGTGGTATCCCAAGGTCATGAGCACTTCTTGGAACAATGAACATTATCTGCCAATATATTTTATTAGTTTATTATTATTGTCGCGTTCAACAATTTAATTTATGTAAGCCGTATGTATGTATGCTCAGACTGCTTATTGTTAGATTTGAAGGTTTTTTAATTGACGGGTGTTTGGCACTTGGTTTAAACAAAAGTTCGTGTTACGTGAAACCTTCGAGCTGTCTGTGGTTTCTTAAATTACCACAGTTAGCCTTGTCTCCAATGCTCCTTTATAAGGAGATTGGTTCGAAATAATATCTGAGTTTTGATTGAAAATGTGTGATTATAATCTAGATTTATGCGTTGCAACAATCTCGGTTATCGCTGCAAATCTCATTCCATCTTTGGATTTAGTATTGTACAAAAGAATTTCTCGAGCGTGCTCGTAAACTGGTCCATAAAATACATATATTTGCGGCCATTTTCGTTTACCGAATGTCGAAGTGGTGAGTCATACGTTACGTTGTAGCTCATCTTCCCATTGTGCGAACGCCGTGATTGCGTTCTTAATGATGACACATCGGCGGTAATGTCGGTTTTCGACAAATTAAGAATGTGGGGTCAAGTCGTGTCGGAAAATGTCGGGTTGCTTGTTTTGGGTCTCGCTTGGACAGGTTCTTAACGGTCTTCAGACGTCAAAACTTTTAAGTGGTGGCTAAAGTGCAGTACCTACATTTTCTTCCTCACCTTGTAACTGTTTTACATTGCCAATTATGGGCTTATTAAGCCTTTGGTTTCTAATTGAAAGACACATTCGCCGCTGTTTGATTACTTTGTACCTTTGCTTTTTAACTTCACACCGATTCTTGGATACAGCATAATAAACTAGCTATTAAGCAACCGAAAAAAATGCATTCTCGTTTACCCAGCTGTCATTTTGTCACTTAGGTCTTGTAAAATGTCATTCACTGGGACTGTTAAAGCGTTCGGTGCATTACCAAACTATTTATTAGCGAGTACCATGTAAGGGTGTCGTTGAACACGACCATATAAGGCTGCAGTCTCGTGGAAACTGTGTCGTATTAGTTTTTGTAGTCCTTCGTAACGAGAGGTTTCGACACACCTCACAATTGGATATACACAGCTGACTAAAGATACAACTAGTTATTGTACGGCCAGCATGTGTTTAGATTTATATTTCAATTCTTGTCGTATTTGATTATGAATAAAAAATTGAGCCTAAATCTCTTTGTGTGGTTAATCCTTCATGACAGAAGATCACGATAATCACCGTGAGCGAGAATAGAAATCCCGTTTAATATTAATACGTGTAAAAGGTTTAGACTAAAACTATCTGTATACATTTTGCTGTGGGGGTTGCTAATGGCGAATAGCACGTCCTATACCTATAGTCGTGGAATTCATCTTTAATTCCGGAGCGAAATACCTTTTATATGAGGTCATCGCGAATGCCCGTGGCAGGACTGACAGGGCCTTCGGAATTCTTTACGCGGAATTTCATCTCGAAACTATGTATATCAAGTTCTCTATGTAAATCAAAGTACTCGCGCTGGATAAATCCATCTTCAAACCCTAACCTAGTGTATTTTCTACGCTTTCGCACACTCCTTTCATACGGGAAATTCTTTCACACGCGGTAAAGGTTGGAATGAAAACTATTCCAATAAATAACCATACTCTTTCTAATCATCATAATCGGTGATTATAGTCGCAGAACCGTTATTCTGTGACGTATTGTGGTTCAGTTACGTTGCTCTGGTTTGATCCATAAAGATGCTTACCTAAACTGTTTGTTTTCCGGTATTTCCGGTATGACTTATGCAGAAAGTTTGGAAATATTGAAATGTAATGAAATTAAATGAAATATTTTATTTTGTAAATTGGTTATAAATAAAACTTTTGCACGTCATTTTTTTTGTTTTAAGTTAAGCTAGATGAGGCCTGTTAAATTGCGCTACTATTTGGAGTAAATGGTCTAATTGTAGGTCCTATAGAGCTTGCAAAATATGTTGGAGATCATCTGCAAAAAAATAATAAATGCAGTGAGATTTAAGTTATTGGATGTTAAAAGTTCATTCAATAGATTTAATTACAAAAAAATCACTAGGTCCTACATACTTATAGTCACAAAAAGTTAGTGAGTCATTGAAAAATATAATATTTTAGTGTTTTAACAGTATAAATAGCAAAAAAGTACTTTCACGTGCTTAACCCATTAAAAAAAAAGCCCTTAGCAGGGTTTCGCATAAAACCCTATGTAATATGAAATAATGTGGAATGATTAGAGGTGCACTGAGATCTTTTTATGCGATTCCTAATTACCTATAGCCTAAGCAAGGGTGGAGTCGAAAATATATATTAACCTCCGGAATATTTTTAAACTTTCCAATTTCGAATGACAAACAAAATAGAATCGAAGGAAAGGACCCGTTATTTATTATCGGAGGCACATTATTTAGCATATAAATGTCGTTATAGGATTGTAAACAGGTACCTACAATGGTACAGCGTTATCTGTAAAATTTCCTGCTGTTTAGAACTTGTATGTTATCTACTTAATATATTTAAATAAAATAGTTTACTTAGCGACCGCTTTGGAAACGTTTAAGGTTTACTCGAGAATGTGGTTTTATCTCTGACCTCAAAATTCGTTTTGACCGTCAGATTAAAGGGTTTATGCGAGAGAGTATTATTATAAGCCTTCTGTGTCCCACTTCAAGGCAAAGGCATCCCATCCCCCTTCCACTTCTTAAGCTGCACGTAGCCAATCTTTGAGTGGAGCTTGTACCGCCATTTCGGGCTGGGCCTGCCGCGTTACCGTTTATTGCTTCGGGTTAATTTGACCCATAGCATCTTCAGCATGCAACAGATGTGGCCAGCACTGTTCCATTTAGGCTTGGCAGCCATGCGACCATCGCCAGTGTGTATATTGCGTTCCATTGCTCGTTGACAGACTTTAGGCAGAGAGGGAGAGTAAAACGTTAAAAAAGAATTGTATGTACGTTATTACAAGTTCAAATTCATACATCTGCAAAGTGTTAGTCTCGTAAAACGATACAAATCTTTCCATGTTGTATAAGTTTAATAAAGGTGTGGTAGTGACCTACCACACAACGTTTTTGTTCTTCTTAAAAGAAACACCAGTTTACTCATAAAATACATTTCTAATGAAATCCGACAGTAGTCATTAGGTGAATAATTATAATTGGATTTATCTTTACCGTTCAAAGGTATTGCTTTATCATTTTACATTGATGTTACTTTAATTAACCATACTCCAAGTTTTACTGTGCGTTTGGAATGTAGACGGATTTTCTTTCAAATTCCACCGCATAAAGAGGAAGAAGAGAGGTGGCCTGTGTTTCAGCAGTGGGAATGATATAAACTAATTAATTATGTAACGGTTCTATCTCTATAGTCTCAATATTGTTCGCTTTTGTTTATTTGCCATCATCAGAAGATATGTAAAGAAAGATTCAATAAGGTTTCTTTTTGGATGAGGCCATAGTGCTCAGGCTCATCATTTTGCTGAATAAAACATTATTCGTTAGGTAAGTTATATCAATAAGAGGATCGATGCTGCAAATTTTATCGATCACATGAAACTGGTATCAACGAAAACGTAATCCTAAATCCTTTCAACAGTACTCATAAATCAACTAGAATTCAGCGTACACAGCAATGTAAACGTACACTACACTTTCATAGAATATGGACACCTACCACGATAGTACTCAGAAATGTTCTCATATTTTATGGTATCAGCCGTAACTTATCGATCAATAAGTCATCGGCTAGGTTGCATGCAGGGGCCCGTGGCTAAACAAAGACGGTCATCCCAGAAAACAAAAATGTGGCACGGATATATTTTCGGAGTGGATGTCCATCCTGTACTGTATATTTCCCCAACCTGTCTGCGACTTGAAGAACTTTGACAGTCGAGTAGTCAATACTCGACTGTCAAAGCCCGAGGTGATAGCTGACACGTCTGGCCAAGTGGTATCATGCTCGAGTTACTGGGTTGTGGATAGCAGATCTAAGTCTTGGCCAGTCTCTCCATGTAAATTTTAGCTGCATAAAGCTACTTAGAAGCCGATCCCAGAATAGTCAGGAAAAAGGCTAGGCTAAACGATTGAGCCATATTTTAACCATCCATAGATCATCTGCCAGGTCAGGTGTTAACACAAACAACATTATACTCCTGCGCAGTAACCCAGACGCGGGTCATGTCGTAAATTGATTGATATATGTAATTACGTTTATCTGCTTGATAACGTATCTTTGATGTTGCCGTCGTTGTGGTTGTGTTCGATATGGTTGGCTAAATTGTATGCCGAAAATAACTAGTGTCACTTAACCGGAAACCTAAGGATATGTTGTTTATTTAGTTTAAAACAATTTCGCTTTCGTTATAAAATTTCAATTTGTTAAAAAAGTTCTATCATTTTCGCTCTGCCAAATCGTTTAAATTCACGATATGTGACTGTGAAAAGAATTACTACCATATTCCTGACTTAAAAACTATTCATTCATGTATGCGCATACTGATCGACGTTTAAAACGAACTAACACTATTTTAGTTGATTTCTGTGGCTATAAATTAGTCGATCCAATCCTTCTAAACGTAAACAAGTAACCCTAACTAGTTTTCTAATCAATCTTACCTATCAATTCCTTCAATTTTATGATCCCGTCAATTAGCATCATGTTATAATTCTGTTACTAATTACTTGTTTGATGTAAGATATACTAGCACTAGTGGTCTAGTACTATCTACTTGACCTAAATAACTTAATGTTTTAGTGTTAAAGTCATTTGCACAGATAGTAGGCAGGGCAGGTCTGATGAATTCGTTAAATGTCCATTCCTATAGAATGTAATGTTGACTGGAATTTCAACTGTTCATGTATTAAAATGACATTATGTGGGCAAAGGACGATTTTAATTGACCATACAATAATTGTAGTGTTGCCCAAACGAGAGTCTCGCAAGAGTCTTGCAATTAGCGATTATCCTATTGCTATTTATTAACAGAGTCTGTTACATTGTTCTGAGATCTCAACTACCGTTTAATAAATAGCAATAGGATAATCGCTAATTGCAAGACTCTTGCGAGACTCTCGTTTGGGCAACACTAAATAATTGTAATTTGGAGCGACGGAATCAGTCGCTCTACGTAATGGGTAATTGAGATTAAGACAGGTTCGTTCGCTTGAAATATAGAAGCTGTAATTAAGCTCCAGTTTTTGACATACGCACGGATTTAATTTTCATGCAGAAAGATGGCACGCTTTTAGACAACTGCCCTTTGTATGTTGAAGATTACGTAACAATCAATAAAAAATAAGGCTAAGCCCGCCCTTGACTTCGAACACCCCTAATGGTAAGCGATAGGTGAGGTCTACAAATGAACGAGTGAGGCCAGAAGATGCCTATACACTCTTGCTTTAAAGGCTTAACGGGTTATATGTGGCAGGGACACAAGCTGGCACAAAGTTGCACAACTTAACTGTGCACAGAATAAATGTAGAGGAGAGCTTATACCGTCTTGCCACACACTAGACGGTATATCGACCAAGTGTCGATGGTGTCGAGCAGCACGTTTGGTACACCAATACAGTAATACATGCGTTCAATTTGGTAAAAGTCCGTTACATCAATATACATGAAACTACAGCATCTTGTCATAACATTGATACGACAAAAAGGTAAAAGGAACTAAAAGCAACACGCATTTATATACATAGCACATAACATTCCATGTAACACGAGACACCACAAAAAGTCCAACATAACAAAAGCCAATTTTCTTATAAGAAACAACACAATAGTTTATGCGCGGGCGCAGATGCGCGGATGTTCGCGATTGTGCGCGTGATTCACTGTTGCGTCTTGCGCACTTCATGTTCTTGCCACCATTTCTACGGATGCGGATACTTTCGTTCTCGTTTGTGTTTTTCCTTGTGATGTTATGACATTGATAATTATGGCTTGTTAGTTTAGATGATGTTTATGTGGGAAAAAGGTAGTGTGTCGGTTGATTCATCGATTCTAGCAAAGTTTTGCACGTAACTCCTGGAAGCATCGCCTCGACACGTGTGTTATTTTCTCTTCCTACTCAATCTGGCAACATTAATCATGTATTTTATTTTATTAATTTCTCCTCACAAAGTACAAATCAAGCAATGGTATATTTATCTCAGTATGTCATTCGAAGATCAGGGTCTACGGCAGTAAATTCTTCTAAGTTCGATAAAAAAAACCGCTTCAGATATTAAATTAATTATAAAGAACATCATCTCTGACGAACAGAGTAAGAGGCTGCACCAACAGCTATCTGAAGAAAATGCTGAAAAATGAAAAATCCCGTATGGGAAAGGAATCATGTGGTAGATGAAATAAATAATAAATACGAAAGAAGAAGAAGATAAAATAAGTAATAAATACTAACATTAAGTTATTTTCAACCGACGACAAAAAGAGGAGGTTATCAATTCGACGCGTATATTTTTTTTCATGTATGATCATCGATTACTCGAAGACGGCTGAACCGATTTGGAAAATTCTTTTTTTGATTGAAAGGGTATACTTCGACATTGGTCCCATTTTCATTAACGTCAGGATCTGATGATGGGATCCTGGAGAAATCGAGGGAACTCTTCAAATATTATAGGCACACCTATGACGTTTTGGGTATTTATTATAGTAACTTGTGCAGTTGCTCTCAAAAAGTACCATTTGAGGAAGTGGAACTGATGATGAAGACCACAGATGGCCGCCGAAACTACTCAATAATAAGTATTGAGTGGATTGCGACTCGATTACTTGAATATGGATGTTAAGCACTTTATGCTCGTCACAATGCATATGGTGATGTAGAGCTGATGGTGAAGTACCAGGAGAACTCCTCAACAATTAACGGCCCAGCATTGGGAAAAGCAATATTTTGTAAAAGGTTATAAGTAGTTGACAATTAGGCTCTTGTAACTAGGTAAATTAAAAATAGACAAACTAAAAAGAGTGAAATAAAAACATTTTACCAAAAAAAAACACCGACTCCCAAAAAACACTGCAAAGTGAAAAATAACTTTAATTTCGGAAGTCGGTGCCAAAAACGAAAATACAAAACTAAAGACACCGACTACCGAAATTAAAGTTATTTTTCACTTTGCAGTGTTTTTTGGGAGTCGGTTTAATTTATTGGTAAAAAGTTTTTTTGTATACAAACACCATGGATATAGTTCTCAAGTACAGCAAGTTCTACAATCTTCAAAACGTTCCATTTACGTAACTGTTTATCAACAAACACACTTTTTTACGTCAGATTGATTTTACAATCCTTATAATTGCCATATCGTATTTAATTTTCACCCAAATAATTAGCTAAACAGTATTGGTTTTCTTGCGACACCTAACATGGAAATGTTATGGCATTAAGAACTTTATGCCGTTCATAATAAAAAGGGTTTTCTGATGATTGATGCTTTGATTTACTTTTCAAATAAGAAGTTCTAAACTTGTTAACTACATTCTAAACCTCGCAATTAATCAAAGCTGGTCATGTAGGATAGATAATAGGGAGTAAGGCATCGCGATTATCATGTTAATTAACACTTCAACGAAAATGTATATTTCTTGTTTCACTGGTTGTACTTGGTTAAGATTTACAAAAAAAAAAAACGTTATTTTTATATTTTACAGTTGTTTTACGTAGATCCATTTAAATACGATAATACCACTTAAAGTATACTAAAAGCTCTACAATTCGAAATCTCCGAATTTCGTACGAAACTCAAGTGGCTTCCTATACGTCTTCGCCGGAACTTACACATCTTCATTACATTATTCTGTCTCTGCTTTACATTATTAAGACCCTCTCTTATCTTAAAGAACGTTTTAAGTTCCCCCATAACACACATGCCAAATTTCTGAGGTCATCGGAAACCTTGAGGCTAGATGTACCGAGTCACTCCACCAATTTCTTAGGTAAGTCGTTCGCAGCTCAAGCAGTACGACTGTGGAATACTATTCCCGTGTCAGTAAGACAAGCACAAACCCTTCTTTCAAAAACATGGTAAAAGATCTCTATCTTTCTCTTTAATTTGTTACTATTTTTTATATATCTCAGCTTTGTTCTTTTTATACGTATATGTGTATTGAGTATGTAGGTTATTACTTATTTATTGTATATAAGTGAATAGTACACCATGGACTACCCGCGTATTTATTTTCTCCTGCTGTGTCAAATCCATTCAAAGGTTGTCTCTAAAAGATTGCTTTTAGCGATAAGACCGCCCATTGTAACACTCTTTGTAGTTTTTAAGTCCTTATTTAATTGTGTCTATCTATCTATCACAGTACTGGAAAAACTACGGGTAGCTTAATTTTTTTGTTCTTGACAATCCTAGTCGTGATTTCGATCTCGCCTGATGGTAAGCAATAGAGCCAGTGGGCCTAGAAGATGCCTGTTTCATCTTGCTTTCCAGCTGTCGGATCTTGGCTGTAGAGAAAACATTTGGTGTTAAGATTAACATGCATATATGTAAACACAAATCGTAACGAACACTTCTCTCTTCTACCACAGACATACTCCGGCCTCTTCTGCGTGGTGGTGAACCCCTACAAGAAGCTGCCCATCTACACCGAGAAGATCATGGAGAGGTATAAGGGTATAAAGAGGCATGAAGTACCACCTCACGTGTTCGCCATCACAGATACAGCATACCGCTCGATGTTACAAGGTTAGTTGATGTCATATACGTTTTCTTCGTTTTTTAGAAAACGCGAAACCCTTAAGGGGTCGCCTTGCTGTCCGTCTGTCAGTCAGTACCCTTTTTCACAGATCAAACTGAAATTTATATTAAACTTTTGGGTCTACAGTCTCTTTCAGCAAATCAAAAGTCAGCGTGATCAAATGATATTACTGTTTACATATTTTGCGTTGCACAGGGACGGGTACTTCTCCTGTATACTGTTTGCTTTCTTCTTCTTTTTAACCGACTTCAAAATAAGGAGGAGGTTCTCAGTTCGTCTTGAACTTTTTTTTTATGTTTGTTACCTCATATCTCGAAGACGGCTGGATCGATTTGGAAAATTCTTTTTTAGTTTTAGGTATACTTTCTAGTAATTAGTCCCATTGTCATCACGTTAGAATCTGATGATGGAATCATGGAGAAATCGAGGGAACTCTTCAAATATTGTAGGCACACCTATAGCGTTTTGGGTATTTCTTATAGTAACTTGTGCAGTTACTCTCGAAAAGCACCATTTGGGGAAATGGAACTGATGATGAAGACCACAGGTGGCCACCGAAGCTACTCAATCATTAGTATTTTGTGGATTGCGATTTGATTACTTGAATATGGATATTAAGCACTTTATGGTCGTCACAATGCATATCGTGAAGTAGAGCTGATGGTGAAGTACCACGAGAACTCCTCAAAAATTAACGGCTCTGCATCGGTTTTTGTAAAAGGTGATAAGTAGTTGACATTTTGGCTTTTGTAACTAGATGAATTACAAACCTATCCACTAAAAAGCGTGAAAAAAAGTATTTTACAAAAAATAAAACCGACTTCCATATCAAAACACTACAAAGCCAAAAATAACTTTAATTTCGGAAGACGATGAAAAAAAATTAAAATACAAAACCAATAACACCGACTACCGAAATTAAAGTTATTTTTGGCTTTGTAGTGTTTTGATATGGAAGTCAGTTTTATTTTTTGTAATAAAGTTTTTTTTTTGTATTTCTCTTTTCTCAATAACTTGCGTGTGTCAAATAAATAAATTATTATTAAACTACCTAAAACCTATAAGCTATCTGAACGTTAAGTACTTGGTCCCGGCTGTCATTTGTAAATCTTTGACAGTTGTTATGGATCTTGCTGTGATGGTCATTGCTTGAGTATCGTGTAACTGGTTTGTAGAGGTCAGGTAGGCAGTTGTTCCGTGTAAAATACTGTTAACTGCATCTTTAATTTTCCCGTCAAGACTTATTTATTGAAACTTTATGGAACACAAATGTACTTCTAGTATCTCGATTTCAAGCTCGTGAAGATTTACGGCTTGGCTGGCACTGCTGTGTGAATCATAAGAATGTAAATTATGACTTTTAAAAGAGTTATTTTAGTCTTAAAACTAGTAATTTCGACACATTTCCAACAGTTAACTATCCGTAATGGAAAAAATATACAGGTTCTTGCAATAAATAACCTCTCGCCTTGTACGAAATAAAGTGGTATGCGACAGTTGTGCCATAAGTCATTCCGTATCGGCACCATTACAGAACAATTAGACGAACGGCCCTTATCTTTGAACTTTAGTGAGGGGCCCGATGTCGATACTGGAAAAAGTTATTTTATATTATGTAAAGGGTTATTGAAGGAACACCGTGGATTTTAGTCAGTAAAAGTCTGACAGTCCCTCCCACCCTGCCCGGGGTGGGAGGACTTATTTGATAATTTTACCACGTTAAAAAAAAAAAAAATATATGTAGAGTTTATTCTTTACGCAAATATATTTATTGCTTGTATGTTGTCATACAAGCAATAAATATTTTTATAAGTTGTTTTTTTTTTTGATAAGTTGCAACTGTGTTGTCACAGTTGCAACTTATCCACAATTTAGTTAAAAGCCTTTTCCTACAATTCTAAGAAAATTGTTTATTTTTCTTAAGTAGTGACTAGTGCTTGTGACTTCGCTCTTGTGGGAGTAGATATTACCTTTGCAGTTTTTTTCGCGTAGATCTCGACCTCTTGAGAATTTCACTATAAAAAGTAGCCTATATGTTGTCCTACATTTTCCTCTATCTTTCAGTAAAATTGGTTCAGCCGTTATAAAGATTAGCTCGGACAAACAGAAAGATAGACGGAAAGATCGACCGAACTTTAAGCACTAGAAAAAACAGAGTTAGAAATCACATACAGACACTTGAATTTTATCTATGTGTACTAGCTCGGGTTACCTCGGTTCACCCGCTTCTATAATGATTATAGCGTCGAACTGATTAGTATTTTACACCAGTTTTGCTATAAAAGCAAAACTACGAAACTAGCGGTCTTTAGTCATTTTTCTCTAACCTAAGCCAAATATAGGAAATTCTTATTAGACAGTAGTCCCCTCACAGCTGCGGCATAATTTATTTCGTATCGAGAGCTATTACTAAACAATTAGAGCGACCTAGTAAATTATCTTTGTCTAGCTAAAGTACTTGGCAAGACTGCTATCGATATTTGTGCTATGTTGCTTAAGTACCCGTATTTGACACTTAATTAGTATGAAAATTATTACCACAGCATAAAATATTTCTAATGTCTGAACATAGTCATTGTTTTGACGATGGGGAAATATAAAAGAAGGAAAATGACAAAAACAATCAGAATAAAATATGCGAGTGCATTTAAAACACTCGCTCTATTTAAAACGCTAGTATTCAACTACATTCGGTTAGACTCGCCGACCCCGACGTAGTTGCGAAAAGGCTAAGCAGGTGATAGTGAAAATACTATCACAAAACTAATAAATTACGAACTTAGTTAAGGCCTTTGACTAAGTTCGTAATTAATTAGTAACTAGCTGTTGTCTGCGACTCCGTTCGTAAATACCGATCTCGGGGCGAGTAGGGGCAATTCACTGTCCGTTAAGACCCAGGCCCGAGATCGCCCAGGCTCGTCGTGTTCTACATGCGCCTCATAGAGCAGTCAGCACCAATAACGTGTCGATTGCATTGCCTGGCGAGATACCGCGGCCTTAACAAGTCAACAAGCAAAGTCAACTGATGAAACAGAGTGGGATTTTAGTCAGTAGAAGTTGGTACGATCTTCCCTTTCGCTACACCCAGAACAGGAGTCATTCATGATTTTCCACCCGAAATAATGGCCTTTGACACGCCATGTATCCCAACACTACCAGGTATACGACGACAGTACTAATGATCCCTGGTGTACAGGTAACAGGCAACGCCCACGTCAATGCTATGCAATGTTTCGTAACTGCTAACTGCGACGTGGCGACAGAATTCAAACATACAATACAATGCAAATCCGTAACAGGAAGTATTGGCCAGGAAGGAAAATTATTTGTGTAACTATAAGTAGATACTATTTATGTCTACTACAATGATATCTGCGCATTGTTGTATTTTGTTGAATAGTCATTTGATTGTATTCTTCGACATTCTGAAGTCTACGTTTAGAGAACATAACAAACTGCCTGCATTAATAAATTCATTAAAAAATGGACTGCTATCAAAACCAAAACGAATCACGCGCCACGACGCAGCAACTGTTGTCATTGAGGAGGGACACGAAAATAAGTGAAAATGTAATGCAGCAGCTAAAACCGTACTTCATTTCTTGTAAATCGGTTTTAATAAGCGGTGTGTAAATAATAAACGAAGTCTATATATCCGAGCTTTTTATAGGCAATCATGCAATCAGGCAATGGATATGAGAATCAAAATTCGCACTTCGGTTACTTCATGATTAGCGGTTGGTCAAAATAACCGACTTGATTCCATTGTAACTGTGCAGACTGTCGCTCTGACTGTCGTATATCTCTATTTCCCTGCTCATATAAATACGAAAGTAACTCTGTCGCGCTTTCAGGTCAGAAGTTTGTTTCTTATAACCTTTATCAGAGTCACACTTATCTTTTCCAAATGCATACAGCTAGTGTGGAACTCCAATAGCGCCTGAGTTATCTGCCTCCTGATACTGTATCTCAACCTGGGCAAAGGCTTCTTTCTCCCCATAGCCTCAAATTGTCCTGTCCAGTGCCAAATTGGACCACTGGTCGTTAGTTATATCCAGCTCGTCCATCCATCATCTACGAGGTCTATCACAACGCTTTCTGGTTATGTCAGGGCTCCAGAAAGTGGTTATTTTGGCCCACCACTTACAAATTCCTATAACGCAGCATTTAAACTAATTTAAAGCAAGAACCTGCAAGCCGATACGGTAAAGAATAGACAGACAGACTTTTACATTATACTATATAAAGCTAAATTACCACTGACTGACTGACTGACTCACTCATTGACATAATTGTTCTCCCAGATGGTGGATGGGGAGGTGGGTATATTTTGACAGATTCGTAAACAAGTAACTCTCAAACCTACGGGAAAAGTGCCAAACCTCCCCTTTCCCCCCCCCCTTCTCCCCCCCCCCCTATCGTATCTCGGAAACTACGAGACCCGTATTTTTTTCTTTTTACGGATTCGTATAGAGGAGGCTCGGTAAAGTAAAAACCATTTTTCAAAGTCCCCCCCCCCCCCCCGCCCCCCTTCTCCCCCCCTTTAGGCGGATCTCGGAATTTAAGAGACTTGGAACATTTTTTTTTTCAGATTCATTTAGAGGGGCAATGCTTTAGCCGAAATAATTGTGCAACCCCCCCCCCCATTTCCCCCCCCTTTTTTTTTTTTTTCACCAGCACGCGAGGTGCTTGCACCTCGCGCAACACGCAAATACTAAACACCCCCCCATCACCCCCGCCCCCCCCACTTTTTTTTTTTTCACAAGCACGCGAGGTGCTTGCACCTCGCGCAACACGCAAATACTTGATTTAGAGGGGCAATGCTTTAGTTTTTTTCACAAGCACGCGAGGTGCTTGCACCTCGCGCAACACGCAAATACTAGTTATACTATATAAAGCTAAATTACCACTGACTGACTGACTGACTCACTGACATAATTGTTCTCCCAGATGGTGGATGGGGAGGTGGGTATATTTTGACAGATTCGTAAACAAGTAACTCTCAAACCTACGGGAAAAGTGCCAAACCTCCCCTTTTCCCCCCCCTTCTCCCCCCCCCCCCCCCTGTCGTATCTCGGAAACTACGAGACCCGTATTTTTTTCTTTTTACGGATTCGTATAGAGGAGGCTCGGTAAAGTAAAAACCATTTTTCAAAGTCCCCCCCCCCGCCCCCCTTCTCCCCCCTTTAGGCGGATCTCGGAATCTAAGAGACTTGGAACATTTTTTTTTTCAGATTAATTTAGAGGGGCAATGCTTTAGTCGAAATACTTGTGCAACCCCCCCCCCCCATCACCCCCCCCCCTCTTTTTTTTTTTTTTTTTTCACAAGCTCGCGAGGTGCTTGCACCTCGCGCAACACCCAAATACTAAACCCCCCCCATCACCCCCCCCATTTTTTTTTTTTTATAAAAAGCACGCGAGGTGCTTGCACCTCGCGCAACACGCAAATACTTGATTTAGAGGGGCAATGCTTTAGTTTTTTCACAAGCACGCGAGGTGCTTGCACCTCGCGCAACACGCAAATACTTGATTTAGAGGGGCAATGCTTTAGTTTTTTTCACAAGCACGCGAGGTGCTTGCACCTCGCGCAACACGCAAATACTAAACCCCCCCCATCACCCCCCCCACTTTTTTTTTCACAAGCACGCGAGGTGCTTGCACCTCGCGCAACACGCAAATACTAAACCCCCCCCATCACCCGCCCCCACTTTTTTTTTCACAAGCACGCGAGGTGCTTGCACCTCGCGCAACTCGCAAATTCTAGTTTACATATAATATTAGTATGTTTGGATATTAGCAGGTCATGCTATCTCTTTGAAAGTTACTTATGTTTGGTATGATAGGATTTTCATTTCGCCAACGATTTACACTTCTACGTAATGTCACAGTTGGTTTCTTATCAACTACGTAAGAATGTATTTTATCTTCACGCCTTTTACACACACGAAGTTTGTTGATAACTATGGAAAAGTTAGATTGATTTCAAATTGTGTGTTCTTAATCTACACGTGTATTTTGTAGTAGTGTAGATGTATTCTAGTTTCTACGAAATAACCAGGTCGAAAAATCTATACTAATATTACAAAGCGGAAAAGTTCGTTTGTTTGTTTGCTTGAACGCGCTAATCTTCGAAAGTACTGGGTGGATTTGGATGAAATTTGGTATGGAAGTAGCTTGAAGCTTGAGGAAGGTTATAGGCAACTTTTTACGCGACTGCAAAAAAGGAGAGTTATGTTTTTACCGTGATAGAATCCACGGGAGCAAAGCCCCGCGTGAGTACTAGTTAATAATAAAATACGCTTGTTTGACTACGGTCAAGCAGGTACTGCGATATACTGCGGAAACGGCACCGAAGGCCAACTGAATGTACCTACATCTTCCGCTCCATCGAGAACGGGAGGAGTAATTTATTTTCCACCATGAAAAATAAAATGTACAAACATAAAGTAACCTGGGGGTCTTTAAGTCAAGAGCAATTAGGTTACTTCTAGGTAAACATGCTTCATCTTCGACCACATCATCGTTTATCATCAGGTGAGATAGTCAAACGCGAGCTATTATCAATAAAGAAATCTGATATAAAAAATAGTACTTTTGGATGGTGGCCACTCTCGCAAGTTCAACCAATTCGCTCGTATGTTTCGGAATTATCTGGATGGGTAGTATCGCTGTGGACCCTTGAGGAGGCCAATGCCAAGCACTAAACATCTGTTGGCTAAAATGTTGATATGATAATCAAAGCCTGGGTAGCCCTTTTTTTCTGGGTGGGAACATCGTCGTATGACTATTCCCGCTCGGGGTGGAGCGGAAGGGTGTCAGACTTCTACTGACTAAAAACTCACCCAGTTCTTTCAGTTGTCCTTGCTTTCCGGGGCCGCGGTATCTCGTTAGAACATTCCCGCAACCCCGGACCTTGGGTAGCCCTGACGTGCATTGTTGGAATATGCCTATTATTGTCTGTTAGTGTCTGGGTCGGTCACCAACAAGGTCTGATGCTGACCACGATCCTCAGATATGAGGGACCGACTAGACTAAACCGACAGAGAGATGTTTCTAAAAAGATTAACGTTGGAAGTAACGAATAGTAGAAATAAATCGAATTCCAGTAAGTAAAGCGATCTGGTTTTGTAATACATGTTCTTTTTTGTTTCTTAACGTATACTTATTGGATGCGGAACGCCTCTCATAAATATGAATACAACATCTGAACCGTCCCGTGTATGCTACTTTGATAGAACATCAACCAAAGCCGCGGTCAAAAGTTACTTTAAACTACATACTTACAGGCCACAGCTTTCATTCATATAACATTCACAAGCACAGCCAGCCAGTATTCCGCCCTGCTACTTAAAAATGTATTCGTTTTAATAAAGGGGTCGCGCGCCTCCTGAAAACCTCTGAGTCCCACCCTTGCGGCCATCACCATTGTGTCGGGTAGATTAAAGCAGTCTGGGATATATATAAAACTTTAATGAAATAATTATAGTTCTCCCTACATGTCATGCTTTTTAATGAAAAGCTACAAAATCTGTGTATCAAATCTTTCAAAAACTGTTTCTGGGAATATTCAAAACTGGTAAGGATTTCCTTTAGTGAGGAGAAAATAAAATGTTTAGTTTTGAGCACTTGAAAAGACTCCTACTTTTCAACCGACGACAAAAAGAGGAGGTTATCAATTCGACGCGTATATTTTTTTTTTTTTTATGTATGATCATCGAGTACTCGAAGACGGCTGAACCGATTTGGAAAATTCTTTTTTTGTTCGAATGGGTATGCTTCGAAATTGGTACCACTATCACGAAAGTCAGGATCTGATGATGGGATCTTGGAGAAATCGAGGGAACTCTTCAAATATTATAGGCACACCTATGGCGTTTTGGGTATTTCTTATAGTAACTTGTGCAGTTGCTCTCAAAAAGTACCATTTGGGGAAGTGGAACTGATGATGAAGACCACAGATGGCCACCGGAACTACTCAATAATAAGTATTAAGTGGATTGCGATTCGATTGCTTGAATATGGATATTAAGCACTTTATGCTCGTCACAATGCATATGGTGATGTAGAGCTGATGGTGAAGTACCAGGAGAACTCCTCAACAATTAACGGCCCAGCATTGGGAAAAGCAATATTTTGTAAAAGGTTATAAGTAGTTGACATTTAGGCTCTTGTAACTAGGTAAATTAAAAATCATCCAACTAAAAAGAGTGAAAAAAAACTTTTTAACAAAAAATTAAACCGACTCCCAAAAAACACTGCAAAGTGAAAAATAACTTTAATTTCGGAAGTCGGTGCCAAAAACGAAAAAACAAAACTAAAGACACCGACTACCGAAATTAAAGTTATTTTTCACTTTGCAGTGTTTTTTGGGAGTCGGTTTAATTTTTTTCTTTAATAAACTATACAAGCCCCACTAACTTATTCACAAATCTTGATAAATAAATAGTTCCCGCACGGGTGGAACTCAAGCACTTTTAACATATCGACATTTCGTTGGAAAGCACGTCAAGCTGGTGTCGGGTTTGCGGGAAAGTTCTAACGAGATACCGCGGCCCCGGAACTTTAGGGCAGCTGAAGGGACAGGGTGGGTTTTTAGTCAGTAGAAGTCTGACACTCCCTCCCGCTTAACCCAGAGCGGGAGAAGTCATTCGATGATTTTCCTTATTAATTGTTTTGTTACGGTTGATATCCTTTATAACGTGTGCCTACGGCTTTTATTTTTGTTCTGTTCTTGTTTTTCCAGTAACCTTGTTTATTTCAGCATCCTGAAAATCTTGTTTCATCCTTTTTTAGCGTCGATTTTTTTGTCGTAGTCGGGTTTTAGTTTTTTTACTTTTTATTATTTAAACTATTTTGGTGTTAAATCACTGTGCTTCTATACTATTTACTTTATTTTTTGTAAGTTCAAGTGAAGCCCTTTCAAATAATACCAAACACGGTGTATCTATCTTACTTTTATTTTTTACACATGACTTTTTGACCGCTAGAGGGCGCCACGTTAAATTTAAGCAATATTTTTGATAACTACAAGTGAAGCCCTTTCAAATGATACCAAACACGGTGTATCTATCTATTTTTTTTTGTTTTTACACATGATTTTTTGTCCACTAGAGGGCGCCACTTTAAATTTAAGCAATGTTTCGGAAATGTGCATGGGACGCCCTTTCAAGTGATATCAAACACGATGTGTTTATCTTATTTTTATTTTGTAACACAACACTTTTTGGGCGCTAGAGGGCGCCACATTGAGTTTTGTGACACGTCACGTAGCTTATGTTCAGCGGACGGTCAAGACGGTTCTAACGATACCTCATTTGTCGAGTTCCGATAAGTAGCTTTGGAGCTATGAGGGAACAGATGAACATACACACATGCATACATACATACATACATACATAGCCTGTCAAAATCATAACCCTCCTTTGGCTTTGCCGTAGTCGGGTAAAAAATGAGCAAAGCATTTTCACATAATATCATCTAAATATATACAAGTCAAAGGTGACCGACTGACTGACATAGTGATCTATCAACGCACAGCCCAAACCACTGGACGGATCGGGCTGAAATTTGGCATGTAGGTAGATGTTATGACGTAGGCATCCGCTAAGATAGGATTTTGCGAAATTCCCACGGGATCGGGATTTACACGGGAAAACTTCCCACGCGAACGAAGTCGCGAGCAACTGCTAGTCATTCATATTTCTCGCTCTACAAATCATATTTCATCTCAAGATACAATAGAAATCAACACGAACTTAGCACCTTCCATTACTCAGTTCCCATAGTTTGTCATCATCTTGATACCATCACCACGTAAGATGTCGTAGATGAAGTACGGTTCTAATCTACATATACATATAAACAAAATTGAAATGTGATTTCAAAGAACTTTTCTCAGGGGCTTAGATTCATTTACACTATAATAAAACGCAAGAAAACTTTTTTAAATGTCGGCTCCGGGCTAATCTCTGGAACGTCTGAGCTCATTTTAATGGGACTTAAACTAGAAGATAGAGGTATCATCATTATATACTTTGAATCCCGTAATTCCTACGGGACCGTCTGATTTGTTTTTATTTTTAAGCTATCCAGGTCCAGTGAGTTTGCCCGACACAATAAACCTAATTATACTTAGTAAAGCAACCACTTAAACCATTTGGTCTCCCGTTTCAGATCGAGAGGACCAGTCCATCCTCTGCACGGGAGAGTCAGGTGCTGGTAAGACAGAAAATACCAAGAAGGTGATACAGTACCTCGCATATGTCGCCGCCTCCAAACCTAAAGGATCTGGCGCGGTAAGATAATTTTCTGATATTGTAGTTCGAAAGAAGTAAAGAAGAGATAGAGGCGGCATAGTGCGAGAGAGTGTGAGAGTGAATCAGAAGATAGCACTGGAGAGGTTGTTGAATCTGAGGGTTTAACCAAGGCTTCAACAGATTCGGCGTACTTAAAAAAGGGTCTGTTAGAATAGGATGATAAAATTGACGACCTTATGTTGTCCTACCGGGTTTGCGGGCACCTTCTACCGCAGAGATACCGCAACTCCGGAAGGCAACGGTAACTGAAGAAACAGGGTGGATTGTTGGTCTGTAGAAGTCTGACACTCCCTTCTGCTCTACCCAAAGCAGGAGAAGTCATTTGATGATTTTCCCACCGAAAAATATGGCCATATTTTGTTGATAGTATTACAGTATATACACTCAGTGTATAGTATACACTGAGGTAACCAAACAGAATATCTGTAATTTAGTTTTAGTCTTCATTTTTTAATGATACAAAACAATTACCGAACACAAATTCACAAGCTTACGCATACTTAATGTACTTATGCGTACGTAAATAATGTATTATTCGTTTTAGATGCGATGTGTCGTACTGTTTAGTATTCTATAGAGTAAGTAACATTCCACTTTCCCAAATTAGTCTTTCATGTCGTAAATAAACTTAAACACCTAAGTTCAGTTTCTTAGTCGTACTCGTAACGAGTAAAATAACAATGTTTAGTTAACTAATGCAGTAACTACAGTTTACGTAATTGAGCGCTAGTATCCCTTAGACGGGACTGGCGTGGACTTAACTGGTGGGTAAATAATTTAGTAACTTGAATACTGCGTTTAGGACATAAGTAGGCTGCTCTGTTATAAATAGGAGAAATTATAGAGAATCAATATCCTTGTATACCTTGACGTTAACTGTAATTAGACTTTAGAAAGAAAAAGAAAGAAAGAATCCGTATAAGTTAAAAACATATCAAAAATTCCTTAAGGATATTTATAACATAAATGAAAAAAAAAACAATTTTTGGTTTGTCATATTCCCAGTTTTATTTGGAGAATTTAAATTCAGAATCTGTATTTAAACTCGGAATATGTTAAAAAAAAAGTTTCATGAATTATTTCTCATTTTAAATGTGTTCGCTATTTTATAAATTAACGGCCATATTGTATGATTGTTAAGCGTTCACATGTGTACTGGTTCGACTATCGCGTTTGGGTGAGCAATGGAACCAGTTTCTCGGTATCTGCTAGCCTCTATACTTTACAGTACAAATACCTAGAATAATACACTTCTGGACACATCTATTGGCCCACCTTGTATTTTCAGTTTCGTTTGGTCCTAGCTAAAATTTTATATTAGGTCGAGCAAAAAGTTTTTATGCAGTTTTGAACCTGGCACATTCACAATTTCATTCAATAGTCTTTTTTTGAATTTCGAACACAGAATTTAAAGAAACAAAAGACAATTTGGAGCCTGTTTGTTGATATCAAACAATCGAATACTAAGAAAACTTGGTTTTATTGGTTTACTTGGATTTAATTCTTGAAAAAGTGATTGATATCTTTGCTTTTGCAACAAACATTACTTATTCTTAACATTAAGGTGAGGTTCTATCAATAATCTATGGATACTTCACCTGAAGTCGCCGCCCAAGCTGTGGCACTTATTCAGGCCGGACACAGCCAAAGAAACGTGAGTGCTCAACTTAATTTAAGTCGATCTGCGGTCCGAAATGTTTATCGGAGGTACCTAGAGACTGGCGGCTTTGTTCGTTGCCAAGGAAGGCCACGATCTCGGGTCACAACTGAAAGGCAGGATCGATTCATCGTGACGACCAGCTTGAGAAATCGTCACCTTACCTCCATTGAGATACAAAACCAACTTCGCGACTTCCACGGAGTATCTGTGAGCGCTCGAACTGTTCGGAGAAGGTTAAAAGAACGCGATATGGTACCACACAAGCCAGCTAATGGGCCCAAACTAAAGCGAGCCCACCGAACAGCGCGCCTTCATTTCGCACGCAGTCATTTAAATTGGACACAGCAAGATTGGAGCCGTGTACTCTTTTCTGATGAGTCTAAAATTGTGTTACATGGCAATGATGGAAGGAAGAAGGTCTACCGGCGTAAGGGAGAGCGTTTCGCACAATGCTGCTTTGAAGAGAGGGTTGCTTATGGCGGTGGCTCATGGACTGTCTGGGGCGGTATATCCGCGAGCGGCAAAACTCAACTTGAGGTTGTTACAGGACCACGGCTGCCAACATTAAATGCTGAAAGATACATTCGTGAGTGCTTAGAACCTCACGTGATACCATACGCGGACTATGTGGGCCCAAATTTCCTTTTTATGCATGATAATGCAAGAGCCCATGCGGCCGGCATCGTCAGGGAATATCTTCGGGATGTGAACATCACAGTTATGGACTGGCCAGCCAGAAGCCCAGACATGAACCCCATTGAGCACATGTGGGACGAGCTAAAAAGGCGTGTTAGGGCTCGTCAGCCAGTTGCCCAGACGATGCAGGAGTTGAAAACTGCCATAGAAGAGGAATGGGAGATGATCCCTCAAAATTTCATAGAGCGGTTGATAAACTCTATGCCTAATCGTATGAGAGCTGTGGTAGATGCCCATGGAGGCAACACGCGTTATTAAATTAAACCTTTATTTGATAAAACATGTTTTTTATTCAAAAATTAATTGCCTTTAACAAGGCGCATATCCGACTTGTTAGGCGTAGGTCCATGTCGTATGGTATTCTGAATTCAAATTTAAAACTATACCATCGAAAAAGATGGTAAAATGTATCAGGTTTAAAACTGCATCAACAGTTTTTGTTCAATCTAGCAATCATATTTCGGTAGGGGCCATCGAAACCTAAACTCTAAGGTGGGCCAATAGATGTGTCCAGAAGTGTATATTGTAGGCGCTTTCTCTTCAGTAACATGTCTTAAACTGCAAGAAATAAATTCTGTGATTGTGAAAATGTATGTATTGAATTATTGATTATCTAGGTCAGTATATTTTTGCTAGATTACAATTATTTTGCTAATTGTATAGTACCTATGTTTGTAATACTTAGCATCATGTTATTTCTACTGTTACAATATAGCACAAACTTTTCACAGCTAGACTTTCGACTGCGTATGAAAAAATGCATAACTTGCGTGGTTCACTGTACGCTATTATCTTTAAAGTACCACTCTGACACCTGCATGTAATGGAGGTGGCATGTGTTATTGTGTAAAGCACACGGTTTTACTTATGTATGTGTTGCTAGAAAATACAAACATGAAGGTTATTATAAAGACTATTGCAACTGGGTCCCGGTGAAATGTCTGATGGCCAGTGCCGTAATAAGGCCAGGTTCTGCCTAGGCGCAGAAATTACGAGATCTAATCAGAAAAATAGTTCCACTTTATCTGCAGCGTTACCGACGCGATGCTCAAAATTCCAGGATTCATACAGCCTGTAAGGGATCTGAGAAATCCCCGAGATTTCCCTGATCTTCGATCAGATCTGAGTAAGATTAAGCATTATTCAAAGTAAAGAAAGTCTTACCGGGCGCAAGACAGGCTATTTACAGCACTGCTGGTGGCCTGATGGAAGACCTGGAGATCAACGGACAGGCTCGATACCTACAATCAGGATAAGTCCACGCTTGTCTAAAACCGGGACAATCGAAAGTAGGCACACAATCTTGAAATAAACCTTTATATTATGTTTTTTTTTTCTGGCAACATCCTCAACGCAAATCTTTATTCTACAACACACTGATGTATATTTTTTATTTTCCCTCTCTTTCGTGAACCTGGATATCGATACGACAACTACAGGGGCCGACTCCACAGTTGATTATAGTAAGTCAAGATAATAATAGCCATTTAAGAGGGATTAAAATCGATTAATCGCCTGCTGAGTATGGATGGGGGTTTATATTTTTATTTTTCATGTGATAAATTATTCTTGTTTTGTATATAAATTTACAATACTTAAAAAAAAGGAATCTAAAAGTAGGCGTAATAATAATTTAATTTAATAAATTGCATTATTTTGAAATAAGCAACGACATATTATTACTCTTGGAGAATAATTTATCACAATTTATTATTTTTATGGGTGCTTTTTTCCAATGGTTGACATAAGCTGAGCATGAAATATGGTTTTCAATCCTTAATTTCTTCTGTCATCGTGAAAGCATTTTACACTATATGAGCTGGATTTTTTTTTATTGTACGGATGAAGCTTGCATGCTTGCATGGTTACCCTGTACATTACCTGCGTTTATTTAATATGGTTGTATGTTATTATTATATACATTTTGTATTAATGCTAGTTTCTACCCAACCTAAAATCAGAAGAAGTCTAGAGTTTATGTACATATATTGAATTGTTTTTCTAGGTAATAAATAAAATTCTGTAAAAAAAGTTACAAAGATGTCAGAAACAGTATTCAAAATTTTGAATATTTCTGCATAAAATACTCAAAATTTTAATTCTATGTTTTGTTTGTAAAATATCGCCGCACTATAATTATCCATATTTCACAAATGATCCCGCTAACAAATGAATGTTTATGTTTAGAATTCCTAATGTCTCATTCAGAATAATGGCAATTTAAGCTTTCCTAATAAATAAAAAGCTTAGCTAAAATCATGTGGTTACTGTGTATTCATAACTTTGTCATTAAATTGCATTACAATGGACAATTTTCACAGGAAATCGTAAATGTACCTCTTTGTTGCTGGTTGTAAACAAGTCTTGTTGAAAAGTAATAAATGTGGTTTTAGAGTTATGGTATATTGTGTAACATGTTGCAAACATATCAGCAAAAGTGTTACAGCAACGTGTTTTACAACTTACCTTGTAACATGACATTGAACACTATACCTACTACTTGTAGACAATTGACAAAGCGGTGTATTTATTCGTTTGTTTATTTGTCATAAATGTTGTGATGTTGCTAACTTGTTGTACCCTACTAACCCTGTATCATTAACCTGTAACGTTTCATTTCACGCGGCTAACTTCTACGTAGACAAACGGACCTACATTCGAGGTAATGGAACGCTAAAACATTAGTTTGTTAACTTTGCTCATATCCTCATAAAAATCAATGCTTGAAATTAGCATAGAAAACAGGCTGAAAACTTGGAACAACTCTATTGAATTACTTTTAGCCAGATTTGTTTCAAGTTTAATGTCTAAAGCTATAACTTAAATGCTCCATTATGTGAATGTCTTTACTTAAGTTAACTTTACTAAAAGCTTGTTTTTATCATCCAATCAGCATGAATCACAAAATTATTAACCAGATTATTCAGAATAATTCAATTATTTTTTTTCTCATAGGGCGAATTGGAACAACAGCTGTTACAAGCTAACCCTATTTTAGAAGCCTTCGGTAACGCCAAGACTGTCAAAAACGATAATTCTTCTAGATTTGTAAGTATCTGCCTACAGTGCCTACTCATAAACCTTAATAAACCAGCTGATTATTCTAAAATGTATTCTGTGCCATTCCAGGGTAAATTCATCAGAATAAACTTCGACGCGTCCGGTTTCATAGCAGGCGCGAACATCGAAACGTACTTACTTGAAAAATCAAGGGCGATCAGACAAGCGAAAGACGAAAGGACATTCCACATATTCTATCAGCTCTTAGCCGGAGCGACATCGCAGCAGAGAGCTGAATATATTCTAGAGGATCCCAAGAGTTACCCATTCTTGTCAAATGCTGCTTTACCCGTCCCTGGCATCGACGACGCCGCAGAGTTCCAGGCGACTATCAAGTCCATGAACATTATGGGCATGAACAATGAAGACTTCAACTCGATCTTTAGGATAGTATCCGCGGTGCTCCTCTTCGGCTCCATGCAGTTCAAGCAGGAGAGGAACTCTGACCAGGCCACGTTGCCTGATAACACGGTCGCGCAGAAGATTGCGCATTTACTTGGTAAGTGGTTTTCTCCTTGCGAGTCAAAGCAGGCGCTATGATTGTTGATGTAATTTGCCATTTTTGTGTTTCAGGTCTGTCAGTCACCGAAATGACAAAGGCATTCCTCAAGCCCAGAATTAAAGTAGGTCGCGACTTCGTCACGAAGGCACAGACCAAGGAGCAGGTAGAGTTCTCCGTGGAGGCCATCGGCAAGGCTTGCTACGAGCGCTTGTTTAGATGGCTCGTCAACAGGATCAACCGCTCGCTCGACAGGACCAAGAGACAAGGGGCCTCCTTCATTGGCATCCTTGATATGGCTGGTTTCGAAATCTTCGAACTCAACTCCTTCGAACAGCTCTGCATCAACTACACCAACGAGAAACTTCAACAACTTTTCAACCACACCATGTTCATCCTGGAACAGGAAGAGTATCAGCGCGAAGGTATCGAGTGGAAGTTCATTGATTTCGGTCTCGATTTACAACCGACCATCGATTTAATCGACAAGCCTATGGGTATTATGGCGCTGTTGGACGAAGAGTGCTGGTTCCCCAAGGCTACTGACAAGACATTCGTCGAGAAGCTCGTCTCGGCTCACTCCGTCCACCCTAAGTTCATGAAGACTGACTTCCGTGGTGTAGCCGACTTCGCAATCATCCACTACGCAGGCAAAGTAGACTATTCAGCAGAAAAATGGTTAATGAAGAATATGGATCCCCTGAACGAGAACGTCGTCCAGCTTCTTCAGTCGTCGCAAGATCCGTTCGTGTGTCATATCTGGAAGGACGCGGAAATAGTAGGCATGGCGCAGCAAGCCATGACCGACACGCAATTTGGCGCTAGAACCCGCAAGGGAATGTTCAGAACAGTCTCTCAGCTATACAAGGAACAGCTGACCAAACTGATGGCAACGCTCAGGAACACTAACCCGAACTTCGTAAGGTGTATCATTCCCAACCATGAGAAGAAGTCTGGAAAGATCGAAGCGCCTCTAGTGCTCGACCAGTTACGTTGCAACGGTGTGCTCGAAGGTATCAGGATCTGCAGACAAGGTTTCCCCAACCGTATTCCCTTCCAAGAGTTCAGACAGCGCTATGAGCTGCTGACTCCGAACATCATTCCGAAAGGTTTCATGGATGGAAAGAAGGCTTGTGAGCAGATGATCGAGGCTCTAGAGTTAGATCACAATCTTTACCGCGTCGGTCAGTCCAAGATCTTCTTCCGGGCTGGTGTACTGGCACATCTTGAGGAGGAAAGGGACTACAAGATCACTGACTTAATAGTCAACTTCCAAGCGTTCTGCCGAGGCTACCTTGCTAGGAGAAACTACCAGAAAAGACTGCAGCAGCTGAACGCTATAAGAATTATTCAGCGAAATTGCGCTGCGTACCTCAAACTAAGGAATTGGCAATGGTGGAGACTGTACATCAAGGTAAGTTTACCGCGGTACTTTATGGTATGCTCAGGGTGAGTTTTTGAGATCGCACTGCAGGACGAATATCGAAACTATGTTAAATAGAGGAAAGTTGCTTTCAATTTGGACTCGACTTTTGGTTGGAACAAGATTTGTTTAACGAAAAATACATTTCTTGATTTATCCAAAATTGAGTTCAAGGCACTTTTTTATCTATTTCTCATAGTTTCAGGAGCTCCTCGCAGTCCCGTCGCAAAAATTCATCCGGGATAACCAAAATAAACTTACCGACTCCTTATTTTCCTGCTCTATAACTCTATATATCTAGTCTATCATTTACTATGCTTTCAACATATGTTCCTACAATCTTACGCAAAAATAACACATTTCCCAACAGTCATGATATTTTTGATATTTTCGGGACATACGCAATACTGTATGACACTATATTTCTAAATAGTAACACATGTGGTGTATCCCCGTATGTAACGCCTTACATAAGGGTTTGTTTTGGAAACAATCCAGAACTAGACTATGATATACAAATGATTATTCATACACTATTTCTATTCAATGTCTACCGTTTAACAATAAATTTCATTCATCCAATCAATGTTTTTAATTGTATTTGATTCTATACACAATTAAAATTCAAAATATCAGGAAGACAATATCAGATATTAGTCTTTATTGCAAAAACTTTATTCCAAATGGCACTGAAACAGAATTCAAACTCTGTCATAATGTAAATAAGTTTATTATTTGTTGTCAAAAAATCTGATCTTATTCGTAATTTCTCCATGCACATAACTTAGGCTAGGCTCACACGATAGTCCATGTAACATGGGATGTGGTGTATACAGATGACTCAACATACATTCATAACCACATTGCATGTTGCACGCCCTTCGCGTGACCCAGACTAAGCAGTGACTTGTCTTTATTTTCATAAATACACACATTGTTGCAGCGTTCTTTCTATATGTATAACTTTTTTATAATCTATGTTTATGTGAAAGCGTGTTGGAAGTCGTTTTATAGAACTGTTCACTCGGTTTGCTTAAAACCTCAATCAGTACGCTTTTACGTAAAAGTTTTGGTTTTAATAAATTTTTCCAGCTTGTGTTCAACAGTGAGGGGTTTCTTTTACTTCTTCTTCGTATGTATGTAAAACTATTCTCTTTTTATTTGTTTACGCTTTTATTTTTCGGCAGGTGAGAAGTCTTTACTTTTTTATTCTCTTCCATAAGAGTGTATGTATGACTAGGTAAGTGCAAGAAGCATGTAGCCTGCCACGTCACGAATGTTCCTAACGCGATTTCCAGGTCAAACCTCTTCTGGAGGTGACGAAGCAAGAAGAGAAGCTGACGCAGAAGGAAGACGAACTTCGTCAGATCCGCGACAGACTGGACACGCAGGTGAAGCGCTGCCAGGAGTACGAGCAGAAGTTCCAGCAGGCCAATGCTGAGAAGACACAGTTGGCTGAACAGCTGCAGGTTGGTTCATGCTGAGTATTATGTTAAGCTTAGTTATAAGTTGGTTGCCTGTTGGTTGTTATTTCGTCGTAGGACTCGGGTAGGCGGCGCGTAGTGTTCCGCGCGTGCCTCTAAAAGCAATCCGTAACATTCACGGGGCCATTGCCTGCCTTGTTTGCGGAAATATTCTAACAAGATACTGCAGCCCCGGAACGCGTAGGCTACTGAAGGAGCATGTTGGGTTTTTAGTCAGTAGAAGTCTAACACTCCCTTCCGCTCCACCCACTGCCGGACGAGTCATTTGATGATTCAACCCTGAAAAAAAGGACTCGGGCCGTCTCTTTGTGAGAAAGAGTGGGCAGGCGTCCAACAGGCGAGCATACGAATTATCCAGTGTGATTTGTGATATTAATCGTTATAAGCCCAACGGGTATACTTTTCAGCACTTTTATATAACTGACGTTTCGTAAATTAACAAAGGTCACACTATAAATGATTTATGATTTTTACTGCGATGATTGAAACATTCCGTGGTTACTCTTAATCATAATTCAATAGTCTACAATATGTTCACGCTATGTTCGAATAGCAATTCACGTTTGAACTACAAAATATTATCAAATTTTCGAAAGAACATGGAAAGAAATGATGATCATTTCTTTCCAATTTAATTTTAAGAGCCTTTTGAGACATAAATTTGAATTAAATATTAAATAATTTATACTCATCATACATAATTATTCCAACAGAACTAAATCAAGTACTATGTTAATTTCTAGGCCGAACTTGAGTTATGCGCTGAGGCTGAAGAAAGCCGCGCCCGAGCCGCCGCCAGGAAGCAGGAGCTGGAGGAACTGCTGCATGACCTGGAGGGCAGGATCGAGGAGGAAGAGGAACGCTGCAACGCGCTGCAGCAGGAGAAGAAGAGACTACAGCTTAACATTCAGGTGAGAACTTAAATCAGAAATTCATCATCTTCCTGCCCTTACCCCATTTACTTGCCAGGGTTGCAGGCATATTCTAACGAGATACCGTGGCCGTGGAACGTAATGGAAATTGAAGGAACGGAGTGGGTTTTTAGTCAGTAGAAGATTGACATCGTTTTCCATTCCTTATAGAGCGGGACAAGTCATTAGATGATTTTACCACTGAAAAAAGTCGGGATCGATGACACTTTTTCTTTTTCCATTCCCCCTGTCAGATGATAGATAGATATCATATTCTGCTTTATATTTCATACCAGTCCACACATAATCCATTCATCTCTTTGGCCTTCATTTCTACGTCTCTGTCCGTCAACATTCAAACCCATCACCCTCTTAGTCACATGCATGAAACCCAATCATAATTAATCTTCGAAAAATGTCTCATGCAAGATAAGATCAATGCTTATTGGTAATGTCTTTAAATCTTGAAGCCAATGCTCAAAAATGGCACAGGTTGATCAAATGCTAAGATACCTCTACCCAGATCGGTTCATACCATGTATTGACACCTAGTCCTCCATGCTTGCAAAAGCTGGATAAGCTGTTGACCCTTGCTGTGTTTGTAGACCTTTTGCAGTGGCTGGCAATCTTGCCAAGGGATATCATATTTGTCAGTCACTAGTATTATTTGAGGTGTGTTTGTGTGCATTGAGGAAGCCAGATAGGTATTTACAAGCCGACCATTATACAGTTGAGAAAAGGATATACACATATGCCTATGATGACCTTGAAATTGTTGGCACTGACATTCATAGAGGACAAGTTTGTTGTCTAGCAAGGTTAAGCACTATCTGTAATATCTATCTACGTTTGCAATCTCTATATTGACTGATTTTACACCCTTCACGAGATATGGACACTTCAAAAAACTATGTTTGTATAAATAAGGCTTATTACATTATGACTCATGTAGGGATCAAATGAAATACTTGAAAAGAGAAAGACGGGGGAAAAATTAAGGTATAGTGGGTCTAATATAATAATTTTCTTTTTTTATTGCGTAAACAGTGAGACTATCATGAAAAATACATGGCTTATACTGTCCCATTGCTGGGTAAAGATCTCTAAATCCATCCATAATCTCTATTTTCGTGATGCTTCAAACAGCCTTCGTGGTACACGACCAAGTCACCTCGCCACCTCTTCTTGGGCATCCAAACATAACCATAACTTAATTAAACTTACAATTAATACTAGTACAAACTTAACAATACATAAACCATTTAAATACAATAAAAATAAAACATTTAATAACAATAATAATTTATAGAGCACATTTCTGTCAACCGAGTGTACCAACTAACCACATCATTTTTCTTCCATCCAGGACTTGGAAGAGCAACTTGAGGAAGAGGAGGCGGCACGTCAGAAGTTACAGCTAGAGCGAGTACAGTGTGATGCCAAGCTCAAGAAGCTGGAGGAGGACCTGGCACTCAGTGAGGACACCAACCAGAAGCTGGTCAAGGAGAAGAAGGTAACACACACCTATATCAGGACTTTTAATTCGATGCAGTAGACTGACAGTTTTTGAGTTGTCAGGTAATGACGACTACGAAATTGTGATGTAACTAAATTAATCGATTCAGGATTTTTGTTTTAATTAACTATTTTTTTTTTAATAATAATGTGTGAAAATAACAAAAAGTAAAATGTGATTATAAAGGGGCGTGAAAAATACAATGAATAGATCATGATAATATTTTTCTTTTTTGCAATAGGCCCCTGTACCTGTTCCAACGTGGTTTAGGTTGCAGTGGTGTGGGGGCAGTCTTTTTAATAGTAATCTCGCGCAGTTTATTAAAATATTCATTACATGAAACTATTTCCAAAAGAGTGGCTTTTATCATGTCTGGTTAGATATGAATGTTTTTTTTTAATAAAAATATATTTATTTATAATAAAATCTAGTTACTACTTCAAAATAAAAGATAATAGTATAAATTTTAACATTTATTTTATATTTCTCACGATTAAAAATCGTTAATTTATTATTCGATTTATTGAATCCATCACTGTTAGTATAAATAGGGTATCATAATTTTAGTAAAGCTTTGGTTTCCTAGAATAGCGGTGCCGTCAAATAGCGGCCGTAATACAGCGGTGAATGACGTCACTAGAACGTTGTCTATGTAAACAAAATGGCGCGGTTTCCTAGAGAGCGGTAACTGACGCCGTAACTTCAAAAAGCGGTGCCGCCATTTGCATGACGGCCGTCTTGTCGGTGTCAGATGGTTTCGTGAACGTTTCCAAAGAGAATAGATAGCGATGAAGCAGACAGTGTGTTAAAACGGCCGTGGAACTTTCCACATGTCGTCACCGTAAAGACGGCCGCCTTTTTGAGTCCGTAATATTACGGCTGCCATATGACGGCACCGCTTTCCTAGGAAAACAAAGCTTAAGTGACACTAGCTTATGTCAGCTTACTGCATCAAATTAAAAGTACTCGGATGAGCTACCGAGGACGACAACCATTTTAACTGTTGGTCCCAGGTGGCATTTGAGTCTTTGTCAGTCGGTACGGGTAGAATACAAAGAAAGTTGATACAAGTCGTGCCAAATGGTGACGTGTTTCCAAGCTACTGGGGTGTGGAGAGCGTCTTAGGTTGTCGCTCCATGTAACAATAGTACTCAGTTGTATCCAGTTAGACTGAAAGCCAGCCCCAACATAGTTAGGGAAAGGTTAATTTATTTATTTAATTAATTCATTAAATAGTACGGCCGAAACCAATTACACTATTTAATATACTTACTTTATAATTTATTTAGCACATTCATACATTCTTCTCACAAAAATTCCAACATTCTGACAATATTATCTTCCATTCATCCACAAACATATCTAAATCTGTGTTTGAGTCCAAGAGAGCGTCAATAGCGGCTAGAGTTCGAGGAATAGGCGACTTGGAGTGTGCAACTGTGCGGCGAGTGGGAACAGCCAGTAGGCAGTGTTTTCTATGAGCACAGTAGTTGTCCCGGACAAACAGATTGCAGACCTCATTATGCAGGTCAGGTGCATCAATCATTCCCCTGATAATCTTAAATATCACAGTCATCTGATCACGCGACCGTCTCACTTCCAACGAATTGAAAGACAAGCAACCCAACAGAAATTTAGTGCGATACAGGAATGGATAATACCCATACAAGTGTTTGTAAAGGTATCATAGGAATGCTTTAAGCAAATTATGATTTTATTTTACAGGTAAATTTCAATTTGAGGGATAGGACAAAAGTTTATATATAGAGTTTCAAACGCACATTACACACGTTAAAGAAAGCTGCAAACACGCAGTTACAATCCGCGAGTTGACAACTTTGTAAAAATTGTTTGAAACGCTTCGAAGCGCTTCATGTGTACTCGTAAAATAATATTTTATTCATCATTTAACCTTTCAATTAAAATATAAATATTTTTTTAATTTATTAAAAAACTATGGCCTAAATCGTAGCATTGTGGTCACGTGACTATGTATGACGTCATCGTTCAAAAAACAACTTTCCTGGCATTTGGCACATAAATGTACTTCGGGTATTTTATGATATTTTACTCTATTATGAACGTGAAAAGTTATTATCAGTGCTGTGCAGTACCTTGTTGTGGGAATACTACTATAAAAACGCCAACGAAACTATTTATTCATGTCCCTTTAAAAAGAGATATTCGCAAGAAATCGTTAGAACTTCTGTGTCAAATCCATCCAAAGGTTGTCTATAAAAGATCGCTTTTAGCGATAAGACCGCCCATTGTATCACAATTTTTAGTTGTTAAGTCCATATTTGTTTAACTGTTCTGGTGTACAATAAATAATATATCTATCTATCTGCTTTTTTAAAAAGACAAAAAAAGGAACTCATCCAACAACTAGTACAGGACGATAAGACAAATGAACCAGAAGAGAGAGAGTTAGTTATGAAATGAAATGAAATATTTATTTGTAAATTGGTTATAAATAACACTTTTACACGTCATGATTTTTTGCGTGTTTAGTTTAGCTAGATGAGGCCGGTATTTCCTAACTGACTACTCTGAGAAGAAACACCGAAACAAACTCCCTCTGAGTTTGTCGTGAATGTCTCTTTTTAAGTCCAAACAATTTGTATTTGTATAAGAGAAGCATGCATGTCTTTGATATTCTCTTGAGGAAATAACCACGCAAATTTGAGCGGACCTGTCCAGACAGTGCTAGCAGTTAGTTAGTTATTTCTTATTTTGTCTTACGCACTAACTAAAGATAACCAGTCAGCTGTCAAAATATTGAACGATGACGTCTCGTTTTCTGATTGGTGTTTCTAATCACGTGACTCACAGATAAAAAGTCTCATTTTTCTCACGGGAAAATAAAATTAATAATTAATAATCTTTTCTTCATTTGTACTATTTTGTGCTTCATATCAATAGATTTACATAATTAAATAGTTATTTTAAATTTTTTAACATACTGTCAACTCCCGGATTGCTGGAGTTTGTCTCCAATGAGTCCACATGCGGCAAGGCGGGTAGGTTAAGCAGTAAGGGATAATGGGTTTTATACCAATTTTATTTTAGATGATGGCTCGGGTTTGTCCACCAGCTCACCTGATAGTAAGCGACGATGCGATCGAAGATGAAGCACGTTTACCGAAAATTAACTCTTGTCTTGAAACCCCTCAGTTATAGCTATGAGGAAACACGAACTCTGGCAGATAATTCTATTCCTTAGTTGTATGTAAATTGAAAGTATTTCCAAAATGGGTCATGCGCAACGATTTACCAATTAAAATTAACCGTTACAGATCTTGGAAGAGCGAGCCAATGACCTGTCACAAGCTTTGGCTGAGGAGGAAGAAAAGGCGAAGCACCTCAGCAAGCTGAAGACTAAGCAGGAGTCCGCCATCGCAGAGCTCGAGGAGAAACTTCTAAAGGTACACCAATGCATTAACTTACAGATATTATAACATGTAGTTCGGAAGAGAGGCCTATACCCAGCAGTGGCTGAAGTCAGATTGTGGATGATGACGAGTTCAGTTATAGATATATTACACTAAGACCTAATTATATTATAAATATTAAATACTTCAAGTAAATCATAGATAGAAAGTAAAACAAAAATATGTCACATGACACATGAAAGTCAAAAATGAAAATTTGAACTAGACTGAAGAGAGTCATATACACGCAAAATAGTCATTGCTCAGCATAATGTACTATGCAGCATTATGGGATTAAGTCCAAATATTCTCGATGGTTCAAATGGACCCGATACGAATAGTAACAAGTAGCCACAAAATTTACAGATAGCTACCTAATGTTATTGTGTTGCACCACAAAAGTTGTATGTTGTCGATGCACTTAATACATATAATAATAATAAATAAAACGTTCTCAATGCAGGGACACAAGCTTCCTCTATGAGAAGGAATGGGCCGTTATCCACGACGCGGGTTGTGTGGATGCGCCTTATACTTGTCATTTCTATAGTATATAATTTGTGTTCCCAGGATCACCAAATGCGTCAAGAGGTGGACCGTGCCAAGCGGAAGCTGGAGACTGAACTGCAAGATGTGAAGGAACAGCTCGTCGAGAGGAAAGCTCAGCTCGAGGAGTTGCAGATTGTGCTGAGTAAGTACTGTATCAGTAGCGTTACTGACGGAGAAAATATACTCTTATCTAAGCAATGTTTGTTTCATCCAGTTATTGATTAGTGATGGTGAAGGTTTTGTCTGATTCAGCGACGATAGACGCACTGTTTTTAAACTGAAATAACTAAAATTTTTAAATTTTTCAGTTATAATTATTTAAACTTGATCCTCCTAATTATTCATATTGTAGTTTATTTATAAAATTAGTGAGGTGCATATAGTTACAAAGCATTCAAATGTCAGAATAACAAGAAGTTAGAAATTTTTAGATGGTTTAGTTTAGTAGATCTATTTATTTAGAGTTACCAACATTTGATTACACTCATACAATTACATAATAATAACAAGCAAAAGGGAATGAACATACAAGGGAATGAACAAACAATTATAGGTAACTACACCACTAACATATACATAATATAGTTAAATACAGTTAGTTAAATTTATCTAACAGAGTGATATATTGTTAGAATAACACGGTACAATTCACTTATATAATACACTTATATAATACACTCACCTTCTCACACTTACAAACATACAACAACATTTTATACACATTACACATACACAGTGAAATTTAATGATATATGTACCTAACTTTTTGTAATTACACTTTCGCTATGTCTTAAAAATTATATTGCTTAAGTGTTATAACTATAATCATGTATATCTGAGCCGAGTGATCTTTGAACTTTGATATGTAATAATATGTGAATAATTTACTCGACGTAATGACTGACAACCCTTGACTTCCATAACACAAGTTTGATCTTAGCTTGGGAGTCAGAGGTAATAACTTTTGTGTAAAAAAAAATTTACAGTTTAATGTGATGCATTATTACATGATGACCTAGTTATAAGTTGAAAAATTGTAAACTGGCAATAAATATATTATTATTATTATATAAGATTTTTTTTTAGCTATAAATAATTGAGTATGCAAGGGTAGCTTAGGCACGTTTGAGACAAGAAAACAGACTTTGTACTTATAATAACGAATACGAAAATATCTTTTGTTTATAGTTCATTAGCTAGATTATTAGTTTGAATTTAGCTTTATTAGTTAGGAGTGTGTCATTTTATTATTACAAATGAGCCTGTTCTTGACTCCAATCACAGTTGAGAGTGAGTGTAAGATAAGGTGATGAGGAGCTTAATTAGTTAAACTTTTTGATTGAAATAGTTTTCCTATATCTTGCACCTGACGACATCTCAGTCTGACAATATAAATACAGACAAAAGAGCACAAAGGTGCTACTTATTTCCTAAGAAATTTCTTCCTGCAGACCTGCGACAGGAGAGTTGAAGAGGAGATGATAGGCACAGTGTGTATAAATACTAATTACGATAAATAAAATATACTTAGGTAATACGTATGTTTTCCAGGCAAGCGTGAAGAAGAGCTAGCAGGCGCCATGGGCCGAGCTGACGAGGAGGCGGCGGCGCGCGCCGCGGCGCACAAGGCGGCGCGGGAGGCCGAGTCGGCGCTGGCCGACGCGCACGACGACCTGGACGCCGAGCGCGCCGCCCGGACCAAGGCCGAGAAGCTGCGCCGCGACCTCAACGAGGAGCTGGAGGCGCTCAAGAGCGAGCTACTCGACTCGCTCGACACCACCGCCGGTAAACACACCGCCATTTATCTACTAGCAGAGTGTCGCTTAGCCCCCTTTCGGCCATCTACTATCCGATCGATCGTAGCCTAGAACTCTGCTACGATTGAACGTCGAAAAGATTTTGTCAGACTTTTATAACCAGAAGAATTTTTTTTAATTGATAATGGGCTCGCGTTTGACCACCATCTCACCTGATGGTAAGTGATGATATGGTCGAAGATGGAGCACGCTTACCTAAAAGTAACCTATTCACTCTTGACTTAAAGACTCCTAGGTTATAGCTATTGCGAAACACAGACTCCGGCAGGGAATTCCACTCCTTAGCCGTACGCATAATGAAGATATTCCCAAAACGTTTAGTGCGTATGGGTGGGATGTCCACCTTGTAACGATGGCGCATCGCCGTTTGTCTTGTAGTCCGATGATGGAACGAGCTTGGCGGAATTAGATTATGTAATTCCATCGCACACTCCCCGAAATGTAACCGATAGAAAACCGATAGACTTGCAACTCGTCGCCGATGTTCAAAGCTCTGAAGCTTTGATTCGACTAGTGTATCGTTGCCAATGAGTCTTTTGGAGCTCTTTTGGAGTCCGGCGGGGCATCGCTCCCGTGGATTTTATCACGATCAAAACATCCTCCATTTTTGCGCGGTCAGGTAAAGCCTATATATAATCTTCAAATTTCAAGCTACTTCCATACCTTCTCACCCTGAACATTTGAAGATTATCGCGTTCAAACAAACAATATTTTCCGCTTTATAATTGGAGAGAAACCTTCAAAAGACACTTGGATTTCTGGGAAAACAGGCAAAGAGTAGAATTTTTACCTCACTAAAATATACACCGCATCAAACTCTTCTATTTCTTAAATGTATGTACATGTATTATTCTCCAACAGCACAACAGGAACTTCGAACGAAGCGTGAACAAGAAGTAGCAGTCCTGAAGCGAAGCCTGGAGGAGGAGGCAGCCGCCCACGAGGCTGTCCTCACCGACCAGAGGCACAAGCACTCCCAGGAGTTGCAGCAGCTCAACGAGCAACACGAGCAGGTCAAGAAGGCTAAGGCAGGTCAGTACATCTCCCCCTTATCATACTTACTACTATTGTAGTAGTAAGAAATACAATAATTTTATTAGTACTCATCACCCTCCGCACAAACTGTTTCATAATCGGAGAGGACACACTCACTCACCGTTCTTAGGATGCTTTTGCGAATGTTCTAAGTCCCCTAGGTAGGGCAGGGGGCGTTTACAGTGCTCCGCCATCGCGTTCTGTCTTGAGCTTTGAACCCACTGCAGAGTAAAGTCCTTATCCGAGTCACTCCACCAATTTCTTTGGTAAGTCGTTCGGAGCTCAAGCAGTACGACTGTAGAATACTCTTCCCGTGTCAGTAAGACAAGCGCAAACCCTTCCTTCATTCAAAAACATGGTAAAAGATCTCTATCTCTCTCTTGAAGGTTGTCTGTAAAAGATCGCTTTTAGCGATAAGACCGCCCATTGTAACACCCTTTGTAGTTTTTAAGTCCTCATTTAATTCTGTTATGGTGTACAATAAAGAGTATATCTATCTTTCTATATTGTTGTTTTTTGTTGTTGTCGTACGCGAGCCAAATTTAATTAATTATGGTTCCATTAAAAAAAGGGAGAAACTAAATCATCTGTTCGAAATCAGTGCTTGATAGAATAGTATTCGCCAAAATTAATCGGTTATAATAATAAAATTGTGGAAGTCTCCAAATAATAAGGTACTTAAATAAAATTGCGTCTAAAGCCCAGAAACAGTTTGTTGTTGTTGTCACTTGTTGTTTCTGGGCTTTAGAAATTCAAGACCTTGTACTACACTAGCGTCGCTAGCAGCGGAATCAAAGCGTGGTAGTCCTCATTGAAGTGTAAAAAAAACATTATTCGAGTAAGTAGCATGTTTACAAAAATATACCGATAGTCCAGAAGTCAATAATAACTCTAAGAGGGAGTTATCTATCAGTACAGTAATTATTATTGTAATGTAAGCCAGCCTAACACAGGTTTATAAAAACCTGTGTTTTTCTGTTAGTGTCAATGTCAAAATCACAGAATATTGCTAATGACATCAAAGTTTTTCTATCTGTCTGTCTATTCCCGCTAATCTTCGAAACACCTAGACCAAAATCGATGGCAATTTTTTAGGAAATTAATAAGAGTGCCTCATATTTACTTTTTTTACACTCCATAGCAGACAAAGTCGCGGTTAGCAGTACATATACATATTACTCCCTTTAAGCCGTTACGACAGAATCGTGTCTTTGGAATTAGATAACGCACCGACGACGGGTAGGATCATAATTTTCTATTTCGTATCGATGATTACTTACAGAAATAAATATAATTATGGATATAAAAACTACTAGCTTCGTCTAGAATTCAGCAACGACTGGGGGAATGTAGTCAACGAGTTTCGCGTTAAAATAGGACGATTTACGACTCTAGTTAAAGAACCAAACCTCTTTTCCGTATAAAACCTACGTAATGACACTGACAACCAATATAAAATTCTATAAAAAAAAATGTAATGACACCTAATTCGAAATACGAAATTTTTACTGTCAAAAAAATTCTTACTCATATACACGATAAAAAAATGTCCAATATTTTAGTATTTAAATTTTAAACAAAATATACATTTATAATTAATCTGGTTGATTATGATCGGATGGCGCGTGTTCAGGGGCGTAAGAAGCAGAAACACGTGAAGTTTGGCTTGTCGAAGGACGATAATTTTGAAGTGGAGAACGCCACGTTTCCGTGCGAGAATGTATCCACGTTCAGCTCCGCGCGAGATTACTGGCAGCACATGTGCAGCAGTCCCGGGCCTGAACGTAGGAGCGATTACTCCCTATTATGTAAAGGTATTCATAGTTGATCCATCTTTTTAATTTTCAAAGGGCTAAACAGTCCATTATTTACAACTCTTACGTGTTTTGCTTTGAATTACCTTTACCTTTATATAGGATTAACTGTGTACGCGATTCGTTTGCGTGTGACGGGCTTTCCCGCGAAAATCGCGAACCCGAAGTTTTGGGATAATAACGTCAGCCATTCGTCAGCCGTACTAGAGTTTTACACGAATCAGGTTTTCTAGAGACTAGCCTGGACATTTAAAAAGAAAGTTGTTTGTGTTTTAGTGTCGTGTAAATAACTAAAAACTTTTGAGAAAACAGTTATTTTGAAATCACAGACATACACATTTAAATAATGTATTCTTAGATACGTTTAGTTTGATTTGAATGGAAGAATAATTTAGAATTTTGAGAAGTTTAGTCCCTCTGGTTAACTTTAATTTAAAGAGTCAGAAGCCAGGACATTGCTTTATCCAATATTAAGACAAGTTAGGTAGACAGACATTAAAAAAATGTACATTCTATTGTATTATTCAAATTCAACCAACGAAAAGTTTTACTGATTATCTAATATCCAGGATAAGTTGCAAATCCGCAATCAAAACTTGGAGGGTTGCGTGTAAGGTGCAGTTTATCGTTACTATTGCAGATGTGCGCCTGCGCACGTGTAAGCGTTCGTGGATGTTTTGGCGCGTGGCCACTATCAGAGCGGATGCCTCCATCTTGTTTTCACAATACCATTTCCACAGGAAATTTGGTTGGTGTGATTGTGACTTTTATTGGTAGACAGTCTGCAAGTACTGTATGAATGTATGATAGACAAGTTCTATTAAGCTTCTTAACGTCGTAGGCATATCTAAGTATCCTATTATGTCTTACAGAGATGTCTGTGACGAAAGTGGGATTTTAGGCTATCTGGAATCTAATACTTATTTATTAATCCTCGAGTAAGCATTGATTGCCGTATGACTTTACTGACTATTACTGAGAATCCACGTTGTTAAATGTTTTGAAATGTCTCGATCAGTATAGTAGTGCGACTTTTCCAATTTCGTGTATAAGTTATTAAGATTTAATAAAGTTGTTTAGGTGGGTCTGGAGGTGAACTCTGAAAGTACTGATCCGATCACCAAATGACCAGCAGAAATGTCATAGCCCGGAAAATGGAATACTTTATAGGAGTATGTATTGTGCGAAATGAAACCAGGCAGTTTTATTTCCGTTGCAGCTCTTGAGAAAGCGAAGCAGTCGCTGGAAGCGGAGAACGCGGACCTGGCGACGGAACTGAAGAGTGCCAGCGCCGCGCGGGCTGAGGGCGAGCGGCGCCGCAAGCAGGCCGAGGCACAGCTGGCGGAGCTGGTGGCCAAGCTGCAGGACGTGGAGCGCACCAGGTACGCCACACTAACTTTTTTCCAGTGGGAAAATCATCAAGAAACTCCCCTCGCTCTAGGTGAAGCGGAAGACACTCCCGTCAGAATTCTATTGACTAAAAACCCACCCTGTTATTTCTTGCCCCGGGGCCACGGTTTTTCGTTAGAACATTCCCTGCTAAAACTTCATGGAAAATATTTTTGACAGGTCTAGTTGTCAGTGGTCCTGATTGCTATGCGCAAGGTCGTGGGTTCGATTCCCACCCAGGACAAATGTTTGTGTGATGAGCAGTATTTAGAAATATATATGTACGTTTATCAGTTGCCTAGTACTCATAGCACAAGATCTGCTTAGTTTGGGACTAGATGGCGTTGTGTGAAAGTTGTGGAATATTAATATTATTATTATCAGTGAACTTCAGAGTAAGGTGTTTTCACAATGGAGTAAAAGTTCAAAATTAAATTTATATTTCAAAATATTAAGTTTAATAGACAAAAATCAAATTATTTGTCTTTAATTAGTATATTTTAATCAGTGTCAATAGAATATTAATTTGTGTTTATTATGTTATTGCGTCATAAAATATTTTTTTACATCTTGAATGTTGAGTTATTGGCACCAATATAATTTTTAATTTGGGCCCACACCAATTCAATGAAGTTGAATTAAAATTTTTATTTTATGTAGTTAAACGTTTAAAAGACACTACTGTTTCGCTAAAAGATCTGCAATCAACTGGTCACTGTGAATTTAGCTTTCTAATTTGTTGCAACCTTATTGGTCGAGAGGCGGCGGACAACGATGATGTCATTATTTTCTTAACATGAACTAACTATAGTGGGAAAATCATCAAGTAACTCCTCCCACTCTGGGTGGAACGGAAGACACTCCCGTCAAAATTCTACTGACGAAAAACCCACCCTATTCCTTCTTGCCTCGGGGCCACGGTATCTCGTTAGATCATTCCCGCTAATTACATTTACTAACACGTGACAATCACGTGACATGTGGTTAGCAAATGTCAACTCCATACAATTTAATTTTTCCGTTGGCGTTAACGCTTACAGAAAATGGATTTTGTCTAGGCCCGCAGGTGAGATAGTGGTCAAACGCGAACCTATTTTCAATTTAAAAAAATCGGTTCAGCGGTTTAGACGTGAAAATGTAACAGACAGAGTAGCTTTCGCATTTATAATATTAGTATGGATGGGTAAGGTAAAGTTGGAGGTTGTGTTGTGTCCAGGTCGGAGGTGCAGGAGAAGTGCGTGCGGCTGCAGAGCGAGGCGGAGGCCGCGGCGTCGCAGCTGGAGCAGGCCGAGCTCAAGGCGTCCGCCGCCAACAAGCACGCCGCCACGCTCGGCGCGCAGCTCGCCGAGGCCCAGGTATCAACCTCACCTTACACACTGCCTTAACACTACTAAATATTGTTTGGAACACTATTTGATTTAGCCTTAGTCCATCATACGTACAATGCTGCCCTACACTGACTAAAAAGCAGCTAACCCCAAAAATTACTTTTCGAGTAAACGTAAAAACAAGTGGGAAATGATATTTCTACAAAACTACGCTAGCTAGGACGATGGTTGGACGAAAAGCTAACTTCTTAATTTTTTCAACATGTTTTTTCACAAATCGTATAATCTTATAAATAAGTATTAATTCACATATGCGTCACATTCCAACCAGGAAAATATTAAATTATATTTGATACATGGGAAAAGATTTGTATTAATTTTTTTTTAAATTTAACTGACTGTAGATGCATACTCCATTCTTATTGAAGTAATAGAATAAAATTTAGATGCGCTACTAATACTAACGTATCGTAAAATATCTTAGGTTCGACTCAACAGACATGTTATCTCTTCACTACCCATGGTTCACTAGTAACTAGTAACTGAGGCTTTAAATACGCCTTTGTTACCTTTAGGTCTTGCATATAGTTTTAATAAAATATTAGCAGTCTAAACAAATCATAATGCAAGAACCAGAAAGTTTATCATGGTTAATCATAACATTTACAGTTATAATAGTGTTGTATTATTATTTTAAACAGACTTTGCTGGAAGAGGAGACGAAGCAGAAGCTGTCTCTGCAAACCAAGCTGCGGAATATCGAGCAACAGCTGGAACAGGCTCGCGACCAGCTCGAGGAAGAAGAAGAAGCCAAGAAGAACCTGGAGAAACAGGTCAGTCGCATATTTTAGTATCATTGTTTGTAGGAGTCGCGCGGGGCTTCGATCTAGTGGACTTTATCACGATTAAAACTGTTGCGTCCGAAATGTATTCTTGAACGATCTTTTTGGTGTGGCAACATTCTATTGTCTTTTTGATGTTGACACTTGACATTACTAAATGACTTGACAGATAGACTTTGCTTCCGTTGAAAAAATGTCCGTAGTTGGGACCTGTTGATTTAATTGTAATCGGAAATATCGTATTCAATCGCCTGTTGTAACCGATAATTGGGTCGCGATTAACGATTGATTGAAATTGTAATCCCGAATTGATGAAAAACCTGGGATATTTTGGAACATAACGCCGTATCGTCGCCAGACCGCATGGTCCGCTAGTTTGTTGAAAATAATTATTCATAGTGATAAATAGCTGCTTCAATCTGGTGCCAAGGTTGTGCTGTGATTGCTGATAGACCGCGTTGGGAGGACCTGCATTTGAGAACCTACGTCCATCCACACTTGACTTTCAATATACGTTCACTTACTCATTTCATACTTATACACACACACACGGACGTGGCCTCAGGTAGGTCGAAGCTTGGCGTCTCCAGCTAAGGTAAGTGGTAATATTAGGTATTGATAAAGCCTAAGAGGCTATTGTGTAACTTTGTTTGCAAGCAACGGTAGGGCTCCACGTACCGTAGACTGTTCGGCATACCAGTGTCGTTGCGCTGGCTTGGTACTGAACAAAAACATAACCCTCTTTCTTTTACAGTCGGGCTAAAACCTAGCCTATAATCTACTTCAAGCGTCAAGCTACTTCCATACCAAATTTCATCCAAATCCACCCAGTACTTTCTTAATGTTTCCATAGAATAGAGTACTAGCAAATAGAATGTAAAAGTAAACAAAATCACTTCTGATTCTAATTTAAATTAAACTTCAATTTAATAGACAGGCTTATTGGTCTAGTGGTCAGTGGCCCTGACTGCTATGCGCAAGGTCGTGGGTTCGATTCCCACCCAGGACAAATGGTTGTGTCATGAGCACGATCATTTGTTGTTTGTCTGGGGGTAATTTATCTATAATATGTATGTATTTAGAAATATATTTATTTGTATGTTTATCAGTTGTCTAGTACTCATAGCACAAGCTTTGCTTAGTTTGGGACTAGATGGCGTTGTGTGAAAGTTGTGGAATATTATATGTGCATGCTGTAGTTGTAAATGAAGGAGCACATGTAAACGACGACCTCTGTATAATTTTTATTTACGAGTATAACTGTATTGTTCGGCGGTAAAAATGTATATATTTCCAATCTCCCCAGGTCACAGCCCTTACCCAGCAAGTAGTAGACGCGAAGAAGAAGGCGGAAGAGGAAGCGGAGAATGCTGCCGCGCTTGAGGAACAGCGCAAGAAGCTCAGCAAGGATGTGGAGGCGCTGCATCGCCAGATCGACGAGCTGCAGCAAGCCAACGACAAGCTGGACAAAAGTGAGCACTTATACACATAGTACACTAGTACCCAACTGATATGGCTTACATGAATTTTCAACATGAATTTTCGCGCGCTTCGTTTCCTTTACCGCTATTGGTCGGCAGCTGCCGCCATGTTAACGCGTGACACGTGAGTGAGACGCGTGACTGCAGTGTATTATGAACCTTATAGTAGTGATCTAAGGTTGATTGTAGTTTTAAGCGTTCTTTCGTTAATCTTCGGGGCGATACTTTTCTGTGCGAACGAAGATTCACGACGCGCTTTATCAGTTGGGTACTACTGTACTTAACTGGCTGACATTTTGCTGGGGATATTCTTCTCCCAAGCAAGGGCGGATCCAGCTTTGGTGCTAGGGGGGATTACATAATCGTGGTCAAGTCACAAGAAGTTATAATTTGTATTTCCTGGCTCCGTTGCCACTTGTCCATCCACTGCCGATATTTGTTTACAACGATACAAACTGGAGTATTATCTAGAAACAATGTTTAAAAATTTCAAAATTTCACCTAGGTCCTGGACCCCCCCCCCCCCCCCCGCTTGATCTGCCCTTGCTCCCAAGTGACTGAGAAGCTCGTGGCTATATAATAAGCCATAGGTCGATCTTCAAGGTGCAATGCTAGCTGGACTAGAGTGACTTTATTCATATTACATAGCTGGGAGACGTTCTGTTGGGGATACTCCTCTCCCAAATGACTGAGTAGCAGGTGGCTAGATAATAAGAGCCGCACAGGTTCATCTACAGGTTTTAGTAACGTTTGACGTCGTCGGTCCGTTGATGGATGGTTTGAAGCGTCAATAGCGTAATTAATGGCTAAGGTATCGAACTTGTGATCGAGAGGTTGTGGGTTCGCATCCCCACCCATCACAATATTAACGTGAGCCCACTCCAGACAAGCATATGAAAACCTCGAGAGTACATTTTTGTCCAATTTTTTTTATTGCATTTCCAGAAAGCAATCCTAGCAACGCACATCCAGATCTCACTAATATGTTCATTCGATACTTGAAACGCTATCTATGAAAGTAAGTGAGAACCTCGTAAACACTCGCATCGCATCGTCAATTTAGCGTAATTAGGCCATGGATTATGCATTTCTGAATTGTTCGATATTATATATAATATTTTTCATATTATACATAATATCGAACAGTTCTGGATATAAAAACGGGTTAAAATTACATATAAATTAATTTAAAAAAAAAAAAACAAAAATAACGTACAAATATTTTACAGCACGCAGTTTTTTCTTCCTCCTGAAAAGTTACTACTTTTTCACTTACGAGGTTTTCACTCTAAGGCGTCGATATTGAGCTTAGTTGAGTGTTTTAAAAGATTGCTAGTAATGTGATTCTACGCACATTGCTAGTTTAGTTTATAAAAGAAAAAAAGTCACATTCTTATACATCTTTGACAGTCATTCCGAGTAGTCAGAAGCCTTAAATTCTGACACTAATCTTGCCACGGGGTATCCTCTTACCCAGCTACTAGGTTCTGGAGGTTAGGTTTAATTTTCTTATGACCTCTGGCTGGTTTTGTTAAAGTTTGTGTTTTGATGGCGTTATTGTATGGAAACCAAAGGATACCTTTAAGATATGTAGTTATAGGTTCATTACTACAACAGCTGGTGTCATGAAATAGTGTCATAATGGCAATTCTTTTTATGCCTTTAGACTTAATTCAATAGGCGTAAACAAGGTTGATTATATATTCTTTATATTCTAATATCTTTTGCAAATGTTTCAGGTAAAAAGAAGATCCAAGCTGAACTAGAAGACACTAACATAGAGTTGGAGGCGCAGCGAGCTAAGGTCATGGAGCTCGAGAAGAAACAGAAGAGTTTCGATAAGGTAGGAGCGATACAACCATAACATATTTCTGTCGAAGTTATGTTTTCAATTAACAGAATGATAATCTTCGTATAGTAATACATACTATATTAGTAGATTTACAGATGGCTCAGATCTCAAATGTATATGAGACGTGACCCCTTAGACAATGGGCCCACTTTCTATCTTGCTGAGTTTTGGGCCAAACTCATTTAAAATATTTTTGCCATGATATGACATTTACTCATTACTTAAAGAGCATACTTAAAATGGTGCGAAGTGCCGATGTGATGCGCTTGCGATTGACCCGTGTATTATTTCTGCGTGCAATAATGGCATCGGCGCTTGGCAGCCTTTCCTCGTTTCCCGTAAACAGCCCTTTTCCCGTATTTATGAAGGTTATTGTATTATATTGTTTTGTTGTAGGTGGTATCAGAAGAGCGTGCGATAGCCGAGCGTTACGCGGCGGAACGCGACGCAGCCGAGAGAGACGCGCGCGACAAGGAGACGCGCGTCCTGTCGCTCACGAGGGACCTCGACACCGCCGCCGAGAAGGTAATTACGAAACCACACGTTAACTACTTACCCTACTGTGCCAGCCAAACAAACGTTGTCATAGTTCAACGTAAAGGTAATTCAAATCAAATCAAATCAAAATTATTTTATTTTACATAGGCCTGCATGGGCACTCATAAAATGTCAGAAGTTAGTGCACGGTCCGAAATTGGTCGTTTCCTATGGAGAAGAACCGGCAAGAAACTCCACGGTTACTCTTTTTAAAAAAAAAATCTTGATTTTTACAATCTTTGCATAATAGATACAACTTTTTATTTATTTTTTTGGTATGAGAGGACAGTATAGACTAATTGACATAATAAAATGTAATATAAAACTAATCAGAAATGAATCTCAGAGTCTATAGTGTTCACGCGACGCGACAATTGTGACTTTGTCAAATTATTTTATGAAAACAAAAAAGAATTGATTATTGAAAAATAATTCTTATGCTAGTTGCGTCTTTGATATGGTCCCATTCATATCCTAGGGTTATGGGATACAAAAAAATTTAAAAACTGGCCAAGTGTGAGTCGGACTCGCGCACGAAGGGTTTCATATCATTATCTATAAAAACGAAAAAAAAATCATGTCTGTTGTATGGGAGCCCCTCTTAAATATTTGATTAAATTATTTATGTTAAAGTGAATATATAACTAAATATTTTGTGAATATTTCAAGCATCTACCTGTTGCCGTTATCAATATCGAGCAAAAACACGTTTGTTGTATGGGAGCCCCCTTAAATATTTATTTTATTCTGTTTTTTAGTATTTATTGTTATAGCGGCAACAGAAGTACATAATTTGTGAAAATATCAACTGTCTAACCATCACGGTTCATGAAATACAGCCTGCTGACAGACGGACAGACAGCAGAGTCCTTAGTAATAGGGTCCCGTTTTACCCTTTGGGTACGGAACCCTAAAAACATGTTGTATAATTGATTAAATTTGTTGTCAGATCGAGGAACTGGAGCGTACGAAGCGGCTACTGCAATCAGAGCTGGACGAGCTGGCCAACACGCAGGGCACGGCCGACAAGAACGTGCACGAGCTGGAGAAGGCCAAGCGCGCGCTCGAGTCGCAGCTGGCCGAGCTGAAGGCGCAGAACGAGGAGATCGAGGACGACCTGCAGCTCACCGAGGACGCCAAGCTGCGCCTCGAGGTCAACATGCAGGCCATGCGCGCGCAGTTCGAGCGCGACCTGCAGGTACACCTAAACTATAATACTACTTTATTTTCTCCACTGCCTCGTAGGTCTAGCAGGTCGCAAGTGAGACTGCTGAGAGGTCACAGGTTCGATTCCCAGGTCTGGCAAAAAGTACTATTGGCTTTTTCTGTTAGGAATTTCTTGGTAGTTGCTTGTAAAGGGTACGACGAGATTTTGCTGCCGAGCTACATTACTGTGTTACGGTTTGAAATTTAGCGATGCAGCAGATAATGTGCGCTTCTAGTGCGCTTAATAATTCCCAGGGCACTCTGAATATGACCTAAGGCAAATTAAACATGGGTACTGCATAATTGTATGCCAGAAACCTTTTTTGTTTGAATTTGTACACGAAGAGAACAAAGTGTTCAATGACGAGAATCTTTTTCAGACACGTCCAAATGGAATTGGAACCAATCTCGTTTTTCTACTAACATGTTGTTCCTCGATTTGCAGGCCAAGGAAGAGCAGGGCGAGGAAAAACGGCGCGGCATCGTGAAGCAGCTGCGAGACCTGGAGGCCGAGCTGGAGGAGGAACGCAAGCAGCGCGCCGCCGTGCTGGCCATGCGCAAGAAGCTGGACGCTGACCTCAAGGATGCTGAGCAGGCGCTGCATCTCGCCAACAAGGTAAGCAGTGGAAGCAGCTGCGAGACCTGGAGGCCGAGCTGGAGGAGGTGGAAAGAGTAAAGTATATTTGCATTAGATTTCGATATGCTCGAGGAGATCATAGCTATATAATAACAGCCGTATGAGTCTGATCTTCAAGAGTAAATAACGCTTTCGAGGTTGGTCCATGGACGGGGCGATCTTAACATATCGATAATCCTCGTACGGTCGGCCAAGAGAGTGGTGTACCAGTTTTGATTTAGTTTCCCGGTCATCGAAAATTACAACAAGGTTCGTTATAAAAAGATATTACTGAAAGAGACAACATTATCATGACGTAAACCTATGTATTTAGTATTCATACGTCATATGTCACATATAAGTACATGACATTTTAACCTTTAGTATAAATGAAAAGGACATTAGTTTCTACAAAGCAATTGAAATGTTTCCAAACAAAAGTAATAAAAACTATTTAGACAACCGAATTCCATTTGAAAAAGAAAACTGACAATTGACATTTTGTCAAATATATGCAAAAAATCGATATATTTTCCGTGTTATTTTTCAATCAACTGCATATAAAATCATCTCAATGCCTGCCAACTTGACCATTGCCGAAAGAGCACAAATAATTGCCCAATTTAAGTCAGTCTTTAAGTCAAGAGTGAATAGGTTACTTTTAGGTAAGCGTGCTCCATCTTCGACCACATCATCACTTACCATCAGGTGAGATGGTGGTCAAACGCGAACCTATTCTAAATAAAAAAAAAAAAAAAAAAAAATTAATGAGGGAAGCAGTATCAGTGCGATATCCCGGAATTTGAATATATCGAGGCGTTCTGTCCGCTTTTGGATTCGTCGTGAAGGAGAGGAGGGAAGTTTGTTGGATCACAGAAGAAGTGGTCGCGGCCTGCACTCTCCAATAACGATAGAGAATTCATGAGACGGGAATATGAAATCAATGGTTTTAAGCCCACAAAACATTTTGCGGAGATGTTCGATGTGAGTGCCCAAACAATAAGGAATCATCTACATTACATGGGGTTGCACCACAGGCATTACGCCAAGAAAATATATTTGACGGATGCTCACAGACTTGCTCGTCTGAACTTCGCCAGAGAGCACTTAGAGTTTGATTGGTCTAATACAGTGTTTTGTGATGAAAAAACGTTTAAATCCAGTCAGCATGGACGTCTTCACCTTTGGCGATATAATTCAACACGGTATAAAGATGATCATGTAATCCCAAATAGAGAATCAGGTCGAATTTCCGTAAATATTTGGGGCTGGATGAGTACGGATGGTGTAGGAGAATTGTGTTCTCTACCTCCTCGAGCGACGGCTGTAAATTATATCGACGTGCTTCAGAATGCAATGCTACCGACAGTCCGTAATGTTTACCCGGAGAACGAAGTGCCACAATTTGATTTTGTTCAAGATAATTGTTCAATTCATAATGCGAGGATCGTAAGAGCCTGGTTTCGTTCACACACTGACGTAAGGGTAATTCAGTGGCCCTCAAGATCGCCGGACCTCAACCCGATAGAAAATCTTTGGGGCCTTATGGTCCAACGATGGTCGCATCAAAATGAAAGAACCAAACAAGCTCTTATTAGTCACTGTAATTATATCTGGGAGGAAATGCGGGGAACCGATATTTGCTCACGGCTTGTTGGTTCAATGAGGTCTCGTCTTTTAGAGGTTATAGAGGCCAACGGCGGTTACACCCGTTTCTAATTTTTAAAAATTTTCAATATCTTCTAAATATTACTATATATGCTATGTTTTTGTTTGTTATAAGTATTTTAAAATTGATTGTAGAAATTTAATAAAAGGATAAATCTATTTTTAGCTTGTTTTTTATTGATATTGTAATTACAAGTTTACAGAAATTGTAGGTTTGTGGACTCGCCTTGTGCCTTTACAATTTTATGTAACTTGTTGATTACAATTCTGAATTTGTAGATACAATTTTGTCATCAAAATCTACAGCCCCCCGCCGTTGATTTTACGACGTCATTGGTTCCATCAAGTTCAAACTAAGAACAGCTGTCACGTTACAAACAGTAATAGTCGTTATCAATAATCAGATAAAGACAGCAATAGAAGTTGTCAGATCGATCTGCAAGCGAAACTAATCTTTATCACCTATGAATCTGCAAGCGATATTCAACCTTAGGGTGGTACACCACTTTCTTGGCCGACTGTACGTTAGTCGTTGGTCCCGGCTGTTATTGGTACATCTTTTTGTTGTTACGGGTAATCTGAAGCTAAAAAATGTGCCTCTTAAAAATAAAAAATCTATTAAAATCTCTTATCCAAGCGTAACGTGTTGTAGGGGTCAGTTAAGTAAACGCTTTATATTAAATAAGTTGACTCTAATCAAGGTTGGGCAGTATTTGAATTACTTGTAATTAAAATACGTAATTGAAATACAAATACGTATTTGGTATTTGTATTTCAATTACTTCTTTGAAATGTAATTTGTAATTCGTATTTCAAATACCTGACGCCGAGGTATTTTGTAATTTGTATTTCAAATACTTGAGGCTTCAAAATACATTTTAACATTAAAATACATTTAACCTTCATTCATTTAGCGATCGTGAGTGTGAGAGCGAGGCGAGACCGCGAGAGTGTAATGATGGTAAAGCAGCCACAAAACGCAAAAAATGGACTTACGTCAAATTGTCAATGTCAAGCTAAGATGTCAATTTGTCAAGTCATAACGGTTTGTTTTAGTTTTTTCCAAACACGGAATAAATAAAGCTTCTGTTCTGTGTAGAACGAACGAAAATGTGTTCAAACAATTAAACACAAGTTTGTGCTCATCAGGACCTGTAAAAAGATTGTTTTTTAGCAGGTTTTATTCATTCTCCAACAAGAGGCTATTTATCTGACAGTACATTTAAAAAGTTAGTGTTCATGAAAGGAAACTCTGGTTTTACTGATTAATTCATGTTGTTTTCCTCTACTTTTAAGCCCGTGCTGGGCCTCAAGTCTGCTATTGCAATAGTGCCACAATAGTCTATCATTGATTTCTTAATTGTCGATCAATGGCATTGTCATTTTGCTAAAAGTTCGTAATCTGTTAAATTCATAATGGTCTCCTAGTAGAATTGTGTTATAAATTGAAATAGTTATATTGCCATTATTATAAAACCTGTTAATAGAAATGTAGTAAAACTATACAATTCAATAATATTTTAGCTGTCAAAGTCAAATGTGACATTACTGCTTACTGATGTTTTATCTGTTTTTTTTTTAGCGGCCGGTGTTTTGATTTATGTGTTTTAAATTATCTTTAATAGAGAAGCCTATATTTATTACAATACAAAATGGTGCTAATTGACCAAAATTCGGTTGTAACTGTAAAAATTTTAGCAGATTACCGCGTAAGTCAGTCATTCATTTGTCATTGTGTACGAGATTACCATTCTAAGCCATTTCTTTCAATGGAGTGTCAGTGGTTAAACATTATAATAATAAATTACCAAACTTGTCAAAATCTACAAATAAAAAATTGGCCAAGTGCGAGTCAGACTCGCCCATGAAGGGTTCCGTTGTAACTATAATAATATAATATAATACGTAATAGGTTGGGAAAAAGTTTCTTCGCATTTTTTAAGAAAATTCAAAACACTTTTTAATATAGTTTATTTACATTTAACTAAACTATGTAGGTACCATTTTGTTCGATAACTTTTTGCCATCTTGTAGGTACATGATCCCATTGGCATAGAAATTTTGGGACTTCTGATCAAAATACCGCGACAAGTGGTTTTGGCAGTTCTCTCGTGATGTTAACCTGACACTGCCTAGAGAATTCTGAAGAGACCGAAACAGGTGGAAATCTGAAGGTTCAAGGTCAGGACTATACGGCGGATGCATTAACACCTTCCAGCCAAACTCTCTTAATTCTCTTAATTGCTAAGTCGCTAAAGATGTGTGAGGTCTAGCGTTATCATGATGAAAAACCACACCCCTTCTGTTGATTAATTCCGGCCGCTTTCTCTCAACTTCTTGCTTTAATCTCATCAGTTGTTCGCAGTAGAGTTCAGAATCGATGGTCCTGCCTAGTGGTAACAGCTCATAATGAATAATGCCCTTCCAGTCCCACCACACACACAGCATCACCTTGTTGCGAGTTAACCCGGGTTTCGCCACAGCTTGTGAAGCCTGACCGGCCTTTGACCACGACCTTTTTCGCACGTTCTTGTCGTACATGATCCACTTTTCATCACCAGTTATCAGCTTCTTCAAAAATGGTTCGGTTTCATTACGTCGTAATAAAGAATCACAAATGAATACACGGTTCATTAGGATTCTTTCAGTGAGCTCGTGAGGTACAAATATCGAGCTTTTTTGTGTACCCAGTTTTTTTTCAAATGCGCCAAAACTGTTTTGTGGTCAATTCCCAGTTCTTCAGCTACGTCGTAACTACTGAAATGCCGATCTTGCTCCACTTTTTCAAAAATGGCATCCATTTTATCCGTAATAGGGCGACCAGAGCGACGTGCATTTTTGACATCAAACTTTTCCGGATTGAAAACGCTTAAACCAAATTTGTGCTACTCTCACAGACACTGCATTACGTCCATAAACATCGCAAATTTTTTTCGCGGCTTGCTTTGCATTTTTACCTTTTTTGTAGTAAGATTTTAAAATGTATCGAATTTCTTCATTAGAGTCACTCATCTTGACAGTACGAAAAACAAATGAAAATCACACATTTTCCTAATTTGAATTTGGAATTATGTTCTTTAAAATTTAAACTTTCAATAATACCAAAACCAGCCAGATACAAATAGTGTAGCCAAAGTGATTTTATCAACCGACGACCAAAAGAGGAGGTTATCAATTCGACGCGTATATATATATATATATTTTTTTTTTTAATTTATGGTCACCGAGTACTCGAAGACGGCTGAACCGATTTGGAAAATTCTTTTTTTGTTTGATAGGATATACTTTGAAATTGGTACCATTTGTCACCAAGTCAGGATCTGATGATGGGATCTTGGAGAAATCGAGGGAACTCTTCAAATATTATATGCACACCTATGTCGTTTTGGGTATTTCTTATAGTAACTTGTGCAGTTGCTCTCAAAAAGTACCATTTGGGGAAGTGGAACTGATGATGAAGACCACAGATGGCCGCCGAAACTACTCAATAATAAGTATTTCGTGGATTGCGATTCGATTACTTGAATATGGATATTAAACACTTGGTGCTCGTCACAATGCATATGGTGATGTATAGCTGATGCTGAAGTACCAGGAGAACTCCTCAAAAATTAACAGCCCAGTATTGGGAAAAGCAATATTTTGTAAAATGTTATAAGTAGTTGACATTTAGGCTCTTGTAACTAGGTAAATTAAAAATCAACCAACTAAAAAGAGTGAAATAAAAACTTTTTACCAAAAAATTAAACCGACTCCCAAAAAACACTGCAAAGTGAAAAATAACTATAATTTCGGAAGTCGGTGCCAAAAACGAAAATACAAAACTAAAGACACCGACTACCGAAATTAAAGTTATTTTTCACTTTGCAGTGTTTTTTGGGAGTCGGTTTAATTTTTTGGTAAAAAGTTTTTTTACAAGTTCATACATACTATAATGCGACAAGACTTTTTCCCCAACCTTATATATTTATATAACGAAAAAAAAACCTTACAAATTTCTTAAAACTAGCTTATTTACATTTTTTACAACAACGCCAAATAACTTTATTTTTCATAGTGTTTGTATGAATTACAAAGTTATATTTGCGGTTTTAGAAAATATGTTGTATCTCAAAAATTGCTGACCCGATCTCGTTCAAACCAATTTTGGTTGAAAGTTTACATTAAGATCTACAGACATAAGTATATTTTTTAGATTTTTCACTCCATTATTACAGAAGTTAGAAGGGGGGACATTTTACCACTTTGGAAGCTTATATCTTTTAAACGATTGACTTTATGAAAAAGTGGTTTTAGAAACCCCTATATCATTTTTAAAGACCTGTCTATAAATATCACACACGCATAGGTTTCATGAAAAAAACTTTTTTCAGTTTTAGTTCTATGTATGGGGTAGTAGTATGTTCCTTTATTTTAAATGATTTTTAATTTTTTTCTCAAAATCGGAAAGCGGTTCACAGAATACAAAATAAAAATAAATTTAAAATAAAGGGGGGCTCCCCTTTATTTTAAATTTATTTTTATTTTTTTTATTAAAATCGGAAAGCGGTTCATAGAATACATCTACCTACCAAGTTTCACATGTATAGTCCTAATAGTAACAGACAGACAGACAGACAGACGGACAGACATGACGAAACTATAAGGGTTCAGTTTTTTGCCATTCGGCTACGGAACCCTAAAAATCAATGATCCACCATTCCGACACTATGGCAATAACAGACTCGGCCCCCTGGTCTAGATTACTTATTTTGTATTTTGTAATTTGTATTTCAATTAAAAATAGCTAAAATACTGTATTTTGTATTTTATATTTCAAATACCTTACTTAAAGATATTTTGTATTTCGTATTTTAATTACTTGCGTTACAGTATTTTGTAATTTGTATTTCAATTAAAGCAAAGCATGTATTTTGCCCAGCCCTGACTCTAATATAGTTAGGAAATCAGATGATAATTTTGTTAACCTCCGTTTCTACGTCATCTGTGGTAACGCATCGTAAGAAATGGCGGGAAATTATCAACAACTGATCGCTAAATATGTGATTAATAGAGAAGCATTATTTGTATACAACATAGTTTAACCTCTCAAGGACCGCCATTATTTACGTCAACCATCCGTCAAGCACCGCGGGTGGGCTCTTATCGTAAGCGTAATCTGACCCCGGTCACAAACGATTTAAGACTTATCTTTACTACAAATACAGTTTACAGTAAACTTGTGCCAGCGGGGCTGAACTATACTTGTTTATTGGCACGTTTTTGTGCAGCTGGGGCTCTAGAGGTTAAAGTATTAAAGCGAACACATCTCCTTCCAGGTGAAAGAAGACGCAGCAAAACAAGTGAAGAAACTGCAACAGCAGCTGAAGGAGGCGGCGCGAGAGGCCGAGGAGGCGCGCGCGGGGCGCGAGGAGGCGGCGGCGGCGGCGCGCGACGCGGAGCGGCGCGGCAAGGCGCTGGAGCACGAGGCCATGCAGCACGCCGAGGAGCTGGCGGCCGCCGAGCGCGCGCGCCGCCAGGCCGAGGCCGAGCGCGACGACCTGCTCGACGAGCTCAACAACTCCTCCGCCAAGGTACCGCACTCACACCAATCACATATCGTCCTTGCGCGTGCCAAAGTCGCTGTGTTATTTAGTCATTTTCGTTCTTTTATGCGGTTTCAATCGTTAATTTAATACACACATGCTGTAAAAACAGCTATCTGATAAACGCAATATTGAAAGGTAACTTTTTAAATATTGCGTTTATCAGATAGCTGTTTTTACATCATGTGTGTATTAAATTAACGATTGAAACCGCATAAAAGAACGAAAATGACTAAATAACACATAGCGACGTTGGCACGCGCAAGGACGATATACACCGTGTTATTTTAGTCGTCTGACAACGGCAGCCCACTTCATGTATCCAATGACTAGTAAAAATTCATTTACAAAAGAAACATATTTATGAACATTTGAATAATTTAAAAATGAAATTAATATTTATTATTATGACGTTGTTGTGCGCTAGGGTGAGTAACCTCTGACAAAGATGTCACCGCTCTTCCATCCTTGGAAATCGAGGCTCGATCCCCGCCTGCAACAGGATATTTCAAACTACATCATGTACGAGCAGGAATGGGATGCAGTCGCCTCCTTCTGTGAAGTAGTCTTGCTAGCGAAGGAGGAGGAACCCGTGAAAGAGAGAAAATAATATGGTCGAATTTCTACCACTAGGCCACTACTAGTAATAATAAATAACCTTTATTCACTGCCCTAAAACACAACAGTTTCAACATATACTAAAAGTAAATATAATTTAATGTGATTTTATTATCAGGTTAGGTTGTTCTCTGACATAAACCTTCCTCACGCTCTTCCACTCATCTCTTTCTTAAACTAAAACTGCTTTTGCAGAACATTTTTCCATCTTTGGACTCTGCGTCCCTTTTGCTATTCCTAGGAAACCAATTCCATTACATCTTTCAACAATTTCTCCCTGCATTAATTCTTCACTACCCTAAATACACAAATCTACAACCTCAAATATAAAATCTACAATTACAACTGAATATTGTATTTGACAGAGCACACTTCTCATCGACGAGAAGAAACGTCTAGAGGCACGGATAGCAGCCCTAGAAGAAGACCTAGACGAGGAGCAATCCAACAACGAAATCCTCAACGACAGGCTCAGGAAGTCACAGGTATGTAGCACTACCATAACTATATCAGCTGAATTTGAAGCATTTTCTAATGAAAGATGCTATTTCGTTCTAGAATTCCTCAATGGAATCAGACTTGGGCAAAAGGTCTTTAATCTTTCACCATGTTTGCAGATTATAAAAAAATATAATGAAGAAAGTAATCATGTTTGGTGATTAATGATTATCAATTTGCAATTCATAACTTCTCTACACTGAAACCAGTTTCTATTTGTGGGATTGGTTAAGCGATAAGATCGCCGTTATACCCACCATTATGTATGTGCGGTGTTTAAAATTATTCTGTGTTCTATAAAGCCTGTTTCATCTCTCGCTGGTCTCTCGTATCGGAGAATCGGGGTCAGCATTATGTTTGCATCTGGAGCTGATGATCTGCCTCCCCCGGTTTCTGTCCACAGCAAACCTTCGTTTGATCCTTCCTTATTGGTGAACGACCGCGCGATTTATTGTTTTTGTTTTCGATTCTATTTCATAATGCTTGTTGTGTCCCCAGAACCAAATCGACCAGTTGACGATGGAGCTGGGTACGGAGAAATCAGCGACTCAGAAGTTAGAGAGCGGCAAGTTGGTGCTGGAGCGACAGAACAAGGAGCTCAAGGCCAAGCTCGCCGAGCTGGAAACTGCTGCGCGCACCAAGACCAAGGTATACCACACGCCGACGTATAGACACGGTTGACTTTATGGGCCAATACCTGCCAGGGTTGAGGAAATGTTCTACCGATATACCGTGGCAACTAAAGGAACTGGGTGGGCTTTTAGTCAGTAGAAGCCTGTGGGTGCCTGCCAGAGGGAAGAGTCGTTTGATAATTTTTACACTGAAAAAAATAGGGGTAAATTAGTTGATTGAAAAGATCTCTATCTCTCTCTTTAATTTGTTACTATTTTTTATAGATCTCAGCTTTGTTCTTTTTATGTGTGTATATGTATATAAGTGAATAGTACACCATGGACTACCCGCGTATTTATTTTCTCCTGTTGTGTCAAATCCATCCAAAGGTTGCCTGTAAAAGATCGCTTTTAGCGATAAGACCGCCCATTGTAACACCCTTTGTAGTTTTTAAGTCCTTATTTAATTCTGTTATGGTGTACAATAAATAAAGAGTATATCTATCTATCTTGATATGGTTTAGAGAAGATTGGATTGAAGAAAATGACTTTCGCAGTTTAGAGTTAGAGTAGCAGCTAAGATAATCCATTATTTGCACAAACACAAGTAGAATGCATGGAATGGTTGTATGTAAAACCTGATGAACTCCTGGGCAGATTATTTTCAATACTGTATTGCATTTAATTTTAATCAATATTTTCTAAAACGATAAAACTTTCTAGTCGATAATCATTGTTATTGTTCGATATTGAAAAAAATTAAATCATGCAAGATATTAATGTATTTTGTGTTCGTCTGTGTTAGGGCGTGATCACATCCCTGGAGCTGAAGGTGGCTAACCTTGAAGAACAGCTGGAAGCGGAGTCTCGCGAGCGGCTCGCGCAGCAGAAGTCTTCGCGCAAGCTCGACAAGAAGATGAAGGAACTGGCGCTGCAGCTCGACGAGGAGAGGAGACACGCCGACCAGTATAAGGAGCAGATCGAAAAGGTACGCCGTGCAGAGCTGGTGATAGCATAGCGCATAGGGCATAGCAGCCAAATAGGGCAGCAAATCAAATAAATAGTAGTGATATAGAAAACTAATCTATACTAATATTTCAAATGCGAAAGTATCTCTGTTAGGCGTTCACAGCTAAACCACAGCACCGATTTGGATGAAATTTTAAATAGATAAAGATGCGGGGTCCAACAAAGATAACACAATACGATGACAGTGAGAACAGTATGTCGAGTGAACCACCAATATGATTTAATTATTGAAATGTTTAATATAGGTTTAAATATTAAATTTACGCAGACGAAGTCGCGAGAAACAGCTAGTCTATACATATAAATAAAATTAAAGTCGCCTATTGTGGTATAGACATATTGTGATGAGTGGGGATGACACGCATGTGACTAAAAGAGCGATCGGTTTCAATTTTGATAGATGGAGAGGTAGAGGTATGCCAAAGAAAAGATGGGATGGATTATGTGAGGAATGATATTATGAAAGAAAAAGGATTACATGATACTGTCATGTTTGACAGGGGACAATGGAGAAGAAAACGTGTTGCCCCAAGCGAAGTGGGACAAGGGCACGAATATGGAGACGATAAATAAAGTTGTCTGTCTGTGATTTCAAATTAAATGTATTTTTAAGGCTAGTATTAGTAGATGCGTATACGCAGCCGTGAACTGGTAATTGTTAGTACACATTCGTACATGATGCGCGATGTCTCCTCAAAAGTGTAGCAATGTATGCAGTTGTCATTTTTATGATGTTGAAATAATATCGGTATGTATGTGCACGATTCGGAGTTTAATTAACTGATGACAATTTAAGACCAGGCACTCTAAAATATTTTTCACGCAAGCTCCGCCCCCATCCACCCCGGTTAGGCAGGTGTATGCTAAACGCTAACGCAGCAGTAATAAAGTTGATTATCGCGTGTGCTCGTTCACCATGTTCGGGCACGAAACTGCCATTGTGTAGTAAACGCTAACGCAGCAATTATAAAGTTGAATATCGCGTGCGCTCTTTTATCATGTTCGGGTTCGAAACTAAATGTCGTAAGTCTCAATTCTTTTTTCGTTTATAACTAAAGTAATAATTGATCTAGAGAAAAAATATCCTATATTTGTATAATGCAAATTTACATACAATTTAGGGAGCTTCCTCTTAAAGTGCCACTTTTTGTTGTGCCCTTGAATTATTCCGTGAATAACCGCTAATATGTATACTATAACTTTCCAGATGAACGTCCGCGTCAAGACTCTAAAACGTCAACTAGACGAAGTGGAGGAGGAGGTTCAACGTGAGAAGGTTGGCAAGCGGAAGGCGCAGCGCGACCTGGAGGACATGCTGGAGACGCACGAGACGCTCACCAGAGAGTGCAACAACCTGCGCAACAAGCTCAGGTAAACAGAGATTGACATAGAGAACGTCATAGAGAGAGACCAGATTCACCGTGGCAAGATTTGCAAGTAAATAAATCTCAAGCTTCGCGATTAAATTTGAGATTTATTTACGCAGCTACTGTAAATAGTACAACCTTGCCTCCTAAACTAGAATACCTTGTGTCTTAGGAGTCAGTAGTTAATTATTTTTTATGTTATCGATTAGAGTACCTACTTGATTTGATTGTTAACTGCACAGTGAGTTTGGTCTCCTTATTTTCAAACCATTTTTGACTAACAATAAACATAACTGAATCAAATTATTTGTCTCTACTTAATATTCACTTACATCTCATCGTTATCTTTACTGCACAGTTTCGTGTATGTAGTCAAAATGTCCAAAAACTGTCGACTAAATATGTTGTAGATATAATGTTATATGTTTCCGCTAGGCCGTCTTTTGCCGACGACGAAACGCTTAGCGAGTGGGGGAGTGAGTAAGACGAACGTGGAGCGGCCGGCTAGCGTCAGGTAGTAGAGTGGGTTAACTACACCATGCTCGAGGTTAACTTGTTTCTAGTTCGACCAGGCTGGCTCTAGTATGACTAAACTGGCCCTAGTTTCACTCTAGTTTAACTAGACTGGTTTTAGCATGACTAGGAGTCACCCTAGTCAAATCTAGTTTCACTAGACTGGCTCCAGTATGACTAAACTCGAGTTTTAACGGGCTCACACGGGACGGAAAGCTAAATAAATGTGGAATGGGGCATTCGCTTTGTAATACAGAGTTCTAACTGACCGGTCATGTGCTTGACATTCTTCACTCTTTACCTTCATCAAATGAACGAATGGGATTGTTGTCATGGACCGAAAAACTTCATTTCATATTGTGTTGTTTTATTTGGAATATTGGCAATTTTGTGGAATACGATCGTGATTAACGTTGAGTTCGGAACACGTTGCTGATTTGTTTGTTAACATCTTTGGTTACGCTAAACGGGCAAATAAGAGGTGGGCAAAATCAAAAGGGTCGGTTTTGACTCTGAACCTACGCATTATGGGGGTGAAAAGCGTGGGTTTATTTGTCGCTTTTAAAATAATAACTGTGTTTCATGTGTCGTCCGTTTTCTTTATTACTTAACAATAATTTTAAACTACAATAATTTTCATGTTGAGCAACTGTTATTCAATTTTGCATAAATGCTCTTTCGTATAAATACAGTATGATTTTTATTGTGTATCTAACATTCTTATCTTAAACATTGTTAAAACTATAACCTTATTTCATGGCATCATTAATTGAAACATCAAGCGCTCAACAAATAAAAGATTATTTGATGTTGAGCATCCATTTTTAATCGATTTTACATACATGGTAATTAAAAATGGGTCGTTTAAGACATGGATCTCTATAAATATAGAATGATTTTTATTATGTAATATTCTTATCTTAGACATTGTTAAATTTATTGGCAACAAGTACAAAACAAATGAACGATAACTGTGGTGTTACCCTTAGCTCCTTTAGCTAGAATTTAACATATTTGTGCATGGTTACAGACGACAGGGCGGCGGTATCGGTCTGTCGGGCGGGTCGTCCACGTCGCGCATGAAGCGAAGCTCCCTCGCTCCCGGCGCCGGCGGAGGCTCGGGAGACGAGTCGCTCGACGATATCAACGACACCACCAACAGCGTCGAGTAGACCACGCTCCCCACTCCCCGCAACTCACCGCCTCGCTGTCGCAACCACTCGACCATCTACTAACCCAGCGATGAACCATTCCAATCTAAACCCGATTGCATCCGAGCGTCAAATCCTTCGGGTCTCATTCAGTGGTTCAACGTGCTTCTTAGAACGGTTGTACGTAGCGTACGGCATAGCGGTGACGTAATACAGTGTCCACGCACTACATGTAACAGCATATGTGAGGTAATGTGTTCTGTTAGGGCTTTTAACTAATGTTCTAAACTGTTGTCTTGATAAATGCATGTGTTGAATTATCAGATGAGACCATGTGTAGACTACTGATGTCAGTTGCGGAAGCCTGCGGACTTTGGTGACCTCGATAGGTTACCCGGAATATTAGTAACATATAAAACATTACTAATGTTCATTATTAATTAATATAAAACAATGTCAAATGTGATTACTTGAACTATCAGTTTAGTGACCTTTTTGACCCTTAGGCTAAGTAGTTATTTTTGAAAATTATTGTTATTCATTTATTCTTTTCAACTTTATTGACGTACTTAATTACATGAGAATACATTTCTTCATCTTACGCTCTTACATGTAGCTTTGTAATACTACAATCGTATTTTTGTACAGAAAATCTTTGGCGAGGGATTATCATATAAGCCCATGTTAACTTTAGCTGTTACATAATTTGAATGTGATGTAAGACATTGTACATTAGTTTTACAAAATTACGATTGTATAGATGTGGCCTATAAGTCATGTAAATCGAGTTAATGTATGGATATAGCGAACAGCTGAGAACGCATAGGCTTTTGTATCTAAATATATGTTTTCTTTCATTGTATAATATTATATATTATGTACGTGAAATTTTGTTGTCATTATGAAATATTTTGAGTACATATTTTTTTCAGTTTTAGGTGTATGAATCTGTACGCTAATTTATACGACGATTATATTTTATAGAAATGCATGAAGATAATGTGAAGTCCTCGGGGCATCTCCTGTGGCGCAGCGTTACGTGGACGTTAGTATTGGTGTACACGTTCGTACGTCTAGAACACAACTAAATAACGCGGGTGCTCAATTTACACTAAAATAAATTGCATTTAAACAGTCGAATCTCTGAAAATCAATAGCAATTGGTGATAAACCCCATCACAGTATTAACCTATACATTCCTGACAATCGAGATTTTCACTTTACCCAGACAAAGTCGGACGGGTAGATTGTTAAATTACTCATTGGGTGATATTTGTAATGAAATTTTTTTAAAGTATTATTAAATTGTGGCAAAATATTACTTATACTGTTTGATGATTGCATTTAAAACGCGACTGAGTAATCAAGACTGTTGTTGCGATAATTGACTCCCCTCCATAATCAATTGTACCGTTTGCTAAGATCTATCAAGCACGCTATGAGGCGAGCATGCTCGTTGCATGCCGAGCACAATTATCGTGTACTTTGTTATAGTTTTACCGCAGTTGACTCTTGTTTCAGTCGGTCGGTCGAGCATGCTCGCTCCGCGGCACTACACTTATACAATGTAAATATAATCAGTGCAAGTCACTGAGCGCTTAGTTGCCATACAAATTTTAATGATAGTTGATAAGTAAACATGTGAGCTTTTGATGTGATGGGGTGTGGCGGCGGCATCGGCAAACCAAGCCTCAACTCAATCATACACCCAGGGGTTATTAGCTCAATTTACACACGGCTTCAATCAAATATCGAGTATTTTTGAAAGTACATATTCTTGCTTGAAAACATGAGCTGCGTCGAGCTGCCCATTTTCTACGTTTTATACAAAGAGCGAGGCGCCGTCACATCTTGTTGAAGTGTTTAACAATAAAGTCCCTACCATCTCCACAACATGTTGAATGTAAATACACCCGGCCAGGCGGTGTCATGTAAATTGTTTACATTAAATACAAAACGGTATTATTTGTGTCTGCTGGCGAGGGTTTGCGCTAGAACGGCTTGCTCTTTAGACTTAGGTAAGACTCGTAGTAATAAATTGTGGCCTTAAGTTTTCATTATATCGACTTAATACGTAAAATGGATTGGAATTGGTCTCTTGTAACCGAGACCTCACTTGTATCGTGCGAGCATTTTTTATCATTATTTACCAGTCTTCATGACCACTTTTTTATTCGTATTATAGTTTTCCGAATAATAATATAAAATTTAAATGTAAGTAAACATTGAAGCATAAACTTATTTTACATAAATATTATATTTAATTATTAACAATATTGATAATTGTAAAATTGGCCATAGGTTGTAACAAGTTATCAGTTGGCATGCCAATTAAACAATTTTTCATGATTTTTATATCATTTGTTTTATTTGAAAACCTTACAAAACCTGTATTTCTCATACATATACAGTACGGCCGTTCTAACTTGGCGAGTGTGAAGTTAGGCTCTGCGAACTTTAGCGCTTGTGCACTCGTACAAAAATAAACGTTTAAAAAAAATAATTGCCAATATTACAGTTGTTAATAGGAATAACAACTGCTAATGGCATTTTTTTTAAACCTTTATTTTGTACGAGTGCACAAGCGCTAAAGTTCGCAGAGCCTAACTTCACACTGGCCAAGTTAGAACGGCCGCATTGTACACTACATTGAGTTTGTAATCTACCTTGATATCCTACAAGAGGGTCTCAAGGTGGATTCCAGTAAGTGGCGAGGCTCTTGATGAATTTACCACGTTCATCACCACATCGGACAAATCCAAATTTGGCTGTATTATAGTAATTAGCACTAAAAGAAACCTTAGTGGCTATCGCTATCTTATTAATCTATATTAGGAAAAGGCCACGCCGTATAGATCTACGAAGAGTCCGCATTATATTTTCTTTACCATTGATACACGTAGGTACACGATCAATATTTTACACAGAATGGTGTGACACTTTCTAGATTATCCACAGACGTGGAATTGGAATCTCATAGCACCCTAGTCACCAAATACTTAAATTAGTAGTATAGTTTAGATTTAATCCTACAGTCGGCCAAGAAAGTGGTGTACCACCCTAAGGTTGAATATCGCTTGCAGATTCATAGGTGATAAAGATTAGTTTCGCTTGCAGATCGATCTGACAACTTCTATTGCTGTCTTTATCTGACTATTGATAACGACTATTACTGTTTGTAACGTGACAGCTGTTCTTAGTTTGAACTTGATGGAACCAATGACGTCGTAAAATCAACGGCGGGGGGCTGTAGATTAGATGACAAAATTGTATCTACAAATTCAGAATTGTAATCAACAAGTTACATAAAATTGTAAAGGCACAAGGCGAGTCCACAAACCTACAATTTCTGTAAACTTGTAATTACAATATCAATAAAAAACAAGCTAAAAATAGATTTATCCTTTTATTAAATTTCTACAATCAATTTTAAAATACTTATAACAAACAAAAACATAGCATATATAGTAATATTTAGAAGATATTGAAAATTTTTAAAAATTAGAAACGGGTGTAACCGCCGTTGGCCTCTATAACCTCTAAAAGACGAGACCTCATTGAACCAACAAGCCGTGAGCAAATATCGGTTCCCCGCATTTCCTCCCAGATATAATTACAGTGACTAATAAGAGCTTGTTTGGTTCTTTCATTTTGATGCGACCATCGTTGGACCATAAGGCCCCAAAGATTTTCTATCGGGTTGAGGTCCGGCGATCTTGAGGGCCACTGAATTACCCTTACGTCAGTGTGTGAACGAAACCAGGCTCTTACGATCCTCGCATTATGAATTGAACAATTATCTTGAACAAAATCAAATTGCGGCACTTCGTTCTCCGGGTAAACATTACGGACTGTCGGTAGCATTGCATTCTGAAGCACGTCGATATAATTTACAGCCGTCGCTCGAGGAGGTAGAGAACACAATTCTCCTACACCATCCGTACTCATCCAGCCCCAAATATTTACGGAAATTCGACCTGATTCTCTATTTGGGATTACATGATCATCTTTATACCGTGTTGAATTATATCGCCAAAGGTGAAGACGTCCATGCTGACTGGATTTAAACGTTTTTTCATCACAAAACACTGTATTAGACCAATCAAACTCTAAGTGCTCTCTGGCGAAGTTCAGACGAGCAAGTCTGTGAGCATCCGTCAAATATATTTTCTTGGCGTAATGCCTGTGGTGCAACCCCATGTAATGTAGATGATTCCTTATTGTTTGGGCACTCACATCGAACATCTCCGCAAAATGTTTTGTGGGCTTAAAACCATTGATTTCATATTCCCGTCTCATGAATTCTCTATCGTTATTGGAGAGTGCAGGCCGGCGACCACTTCTTCTGTGATCCAACAAACTTCCCTCCTCTCCTTCACGACGAATCCAAAAGCGGACAGAACGCCTCGATATATTCAAATTCCGGGATATCGCACTGATACTGCTTCCCTCATTAAATTGGGCAATTATTTGTGCTCTTTCGGCAATGGTCAAGTTGGCAGGCATTGAGATGATTTTATATGCAGTTGATTGAAAAATAACACGGAAAATATATCGATTTTTTGCATATATTTGACAAAATGTCAATTGTCAGTTTTCTTTTTCAAATGGAATTCGGTTGTCTAAATAGTTTTTATTACTTTTGTTTGGAAACATTTCAATTGCTTTGTAGAAACTAATGTCCTTTTCATTTATACTAAAGGTTAAAATGTCATGTACTTATATGTGACATATGACGTATGAATACTAAATACATAGGTTTACGTCATGATAATGTTGTCTCTTTCAGTAATATCTTTTTATAACGAACCTTGTTGTAATTTTCGATGACCGGGAAACTAAATCAAAACTGGTACACCACTTTCTTGGCCGACCGTACATCGCCAATCGCATAGGTTTGATGATTTTTTTTTTGTTTCTGTTCCATGTATACGGAGATAAATATACTCTGACATACATCATAACAGAAAACAAGGACTTGTGGATACAATGGGCGGTCTTATCGCTAAAAGCGATCTTTTAGACCTCATTTACGGAGACGCAGCGCGCCGCGCGTTGCGTTGAGCTGCGCGGCCCGCACATAAATTCAAACATAATTATGGCGTTGTATGAGAGCGTTTACGGAGAAGCGATTTTAAACGCGTTTTATTTTTTAATTTATTTATTTCGAATAAGCCCGCTCTTGACTTCGATCACACCTGATGGTAAGTGTAAGATGAGGTCTACGATCGAACGAGCGAGCCCAGAAAATGCCTATTCACTCTTGCTGTAAAGGCTGACGGGTCATATGTGGCAGGGAACACAGAAGCCGGCAGAGAGTTCCACACCTTGGCTGTGCGCACAATGAATGTTGAAGAAAAGCGCTTAGTACGACAAGACGGTATATCGACCAAGTGTGGATGGTATCCTGCGGTACGTCTGGTAGACCGGTAGTAAAAGGGGGATGAAGGGATTAGGTCGTGGAGCTCCTGTGCACACTCTCCGAAGTACAATCTGTAGAAGATAGACAGGCAAGCAACGTTTCGCCGGTGAGCCAGGCTGTGAAGCCAGGCAGGCTGCCTTTTAGCTCTGCGTTCGATCGAGTCAAGTGCAGCTAGCTGGTATTTGGCTGAGCCATCCCACAAGTTACAATGGAGCGTTTTTTTGCGACCGAATGGCATCGACGCGTCTCACGCGACGTTTATCGTGGCGGTGCACGCAGCGGTTCAATTCTCGATGAAGCGATACCCGCGGCGGAACATTGTGCCAGTCTTATTTGGAAATCGCGAAACACATACGTAGTCACCGTCGCAATGTAATAATATGTAATTCTTTATAGTCAATAAGAGATTAGGTGACGAGGTGTCGATGCGTGCGCCGCTGCGATGCCCGCCTGCTTCACTTCACGCTTGAGGATTCGCCGCGGGCGCAGATGGCGGGCACCGCTAGTCTTCCCGTCTCGCATCTTTATGAACAGCATCGTATATTGCTATAAGTTTGTGTTTACGCGTGCGATGATATGTGCCGCTTCACGCGCCGCGGCTCCGTAAACAGAAAAAACGTCCGATGCGCCGCGAGAAGCCACGCCACACGCGACGCTCGACGCCCCGCGTGTCCGTAAATTAGGCCTTACAGACGACCTTATTTATTATTTTTGTATAAAAATAGTAAAACGGTTCACAGAATACATCTATCAAGTTTCGCAACTCTTAAGCCCTAATTAAACACTACACTAAACAGTTGAAAAACTACACTAAACAGTTGAAAAAACACGTTCAATTACATGACGCGCAGTTTGGTTTTAGAGCCGGTTTGTCAACTGAAAGTGCAATCCTGTGCCTCAAGCAGATTGTGCAGTACTACACTGACCGGGAGACACCAGTGTATGGCTGCTTTCTGGACCTGTCAAAAGCTTTTGACCTGGTAAACTATGACATTTTGTGGCAGAAATTATCGGATGATACCGAGCTACCTGCAGAGATCGTTAACATATTTCAATATTGGTATAAAAATCAAAAGAATATTGTCAGGTGGGCATCAGCTCATTCTGAGTTTTACGGGCTAGATTGTGGCGTAAGGCAGGGAGGGTTAACTTCACCCAGTCTTTTTAACCTATACACATATATGGATCGGCTGGTTGGTGAGTTGAGCGGCACCATGGTCGGATGCTCTATTGATGGAAGAATGATCAACAACTTAAGTTATGTTGATGACATAGTGTTGCTCAGTCCATCAATCTGTGGCTTAAGGAAATTGTTGGCCGTCTGTGAGAGTTATGCGGAGGCTTGAGGTATAATGAAACTAAAAGTAAAGTAATCGTTTTTAAAGTGCGCAATAATACTCCATCAAGTATTCCACCCGTAAGGTTACGAGGAACTTCGTTGGAGCTCGTCACTCACATAAAATACCTCGGTCATGTGGTCACGGATTGCCTCGTTGACGACCAAGACATAGATAGGGAGCGCAGAGCGTTGGCGGCCAGATGCAATATGCTTGCCCGCAGGTTTGCACGGTGTACTAAAGAGATAAAACTGACTCTATTCCGAGCCTATTGTCAATCGTTTTACTCGTGCAGCCTGTGGATCAGGTATACGCAAAAGGCCTACAGCGCTCTGCGCGTTCAATATAATAATACGCCGAGGGTTTTGTTGGGGCTACCTCGGTTTTGCAGCCCGTCGGGCATGTTTGCTGAAGCGAGAGTAGATAACTTTTATTCTATTATGCGCAAGCGATGTGCATCTGCGCTGCAGCGATTCAGGGGTAGGCCCAACAACATTCTAGTTACACTGGCCGACAAAATCGATGGGCCATTTGTCAGGCACTGGGCTGGTAGGCATGTGCGCACAAGCGTGCATGTCGCCAACTAAATAGATGTTGTTTTAATTTATTGTACTAACAATAGGTTAAGTTTTTTACTAACACTCTATGGATCAATGGTCTGAGACAAATAAATAAATAAATAATAGTTTCGGAATAAAGTGGCTGTTACATCTGAACGGACAGACAGACATACTTGACGAATTCAAGTGAACAAAGTAGACTTTTTAGGGTTCCGTAGCCAAATGATAAAAACGGAACCCTAAAAAGTCTACTTTGTTTACCTGGGTTCTGTAACCGAGTGGCAAAAAAACGGAAACCTTATAGATTCGTCATGTCTGTCGTCTGTCCGTCCGTATGTCTGCTATTTTATGCCTAAACTAAAGCTGAAGCTTGTTTGGTTGTCTTCTTCTTAGCGATAGCGAGAATATGTATAAAACTTTTGTTTGCCACTGTAGTGAAAGAATAAAGAATTAGCCACTCGACAGAAGTCGATTGCCCAGGGTCGTATTGTGTTGTGTGAACCGTTTTACGTTTCTATAAAAAAATTAAACATTAAGGACTTTCTTGCCGGTTCTTTTTATGGGGTCCCAATACAATTGAACCGGCAAGAAACTCCACTCCGTTACTTGAAGACAGACTTGGCATTTGGCCACCTATTTAATCCACGAAACGACTAATTCTGAATTCTTTCTTATTGATGATAGGTTCGCGTTTGACCACCATCTCACCTGATGGTAAGTGATGATGTGGTCGAAGATGGAGCACGCTTACCTAAAAGTAACCTGAATAGGTCTTTAATATTTAATAATAATCATATTTAATAGGGGTCTTTAAGTCAAGAGACAACAACAGACTCCGGCAGGGAATTTCACTCCTTAGCTGTACGCAGAATGAAAGTATTCCCTGAACGTTTAGTGCGTAGGTATGGGTGGGATATCCACCATGTAACAATGGCGTATCACCGTTTGTCTTGTAGTCCGAAGATGGATCGGACTTAGCGGAATTAGATTATGTAATTCTATCGCACACTCTCCGAAATGTAACCGATAGAAAACCGATAGACATGCAACTCGTCGTCGATATTCAAGGCTCTGGAGCTTTGACTCGACCAGTGCATCGTTGCCAATGAGTCTCTTGGCCCGTTTCTCAATGGGCTCAAGCGCGTCCAGTTGGTATTTGGCAGATCCATCCCAAAGATGAGAGCTACTCCATACACGACCGAACCTGGGCTTGATACAGATTGAGCAGCCGTTCCGGTGTGAAGTACCGTCTCACCTTTGCCAAAATTCGCAACTTTTTTTATGCTAATTGAGCCTTAGCCTCGATAAATGGACTAAAATTGAGGGTGGAAGTTAGTGTTATCCCAAGAAGCTCAATACGATCGATTATCGGCACGGTTACACCACGGAAAGTAGGAGCCGGTTCGAATTGGCTCCTTTTTGCGGAGAAGAGACACGCTGGGTCTTAGCTGCATTAAACATGACCAAGTTGGCATCACCCCATTCGGAGACAGCCTTCAAGGACAAGTTCAAGCGCCTAACCATATCCTCATGGAGATATTGGATCTGTGACACACCAGCACGCACGCTGGACACATATCTCTCAGTAACTGTGCTGTCGTCTGTATACCCAAAGGTACCGGGCATAAGCATAATAAAGTTGCTGAGAGAACCGACACCTGAGGGGACCCCGGCATTAATAGCCAATTGGCCAGACGAGCAGCCATCAATAACCACTCGAATGGACTGATCTCTCAGGAAGTCTTCAATCCAAACGCAAAGTTGAGTGGGTTAATTGTCTATTAATTGAATAATTACTTTACTTATTATTGTTATTCAGCATACATGATTTGTACGTTGAGGCAAAACATGACTGTGGTTTAATTTGATATAACATCTTGCATGCCATGTGTGTGTGTACTCGTGTTTTGAACGAATAAAAGTTATCTTATCTTATCTTAAACCGAAAGAAGGAAGCTTAGCAATAAAGCTATCGTGCCAGACCCTGTCAATAGCCTTGGAGATGTCAAGGGAAACAGCAACTGCTTCCCCATGCTTCTCAATGGCCTCACTCCAGATGTGAATGGCATACGCTAGAAGATCCCCAGTTGAGCGGTTTTTGCGAAAGCCGTATTGTCAGTCACTGAGGATGTCTTTGGCTTCTAGGTATGCCAGGAGCTTACTATTAAGTACACGCCCCATACTCTTAGAGAGTAAGGATGTGGACTGGCACCAAAAAAAATTGCGACTAAATCTAGGTTCAGTCTAGTAGTCCAGTCCTGAGATAAAGAGGTGGCCAGTAATTAGGCTTGGCTTGGCGTTTAACATTTGTCTCAACTTCTGAAATTGTAATTTTACTGAAATTGTAATTTGTCTGCGTATAACGAAAGCTTCAAAATAATTGTCAGTTGTCAATGTCATGTCACATGTGTACAGTGGCACTGACAGTTAATTGATTTCTTTCAGTATTTTCAATGCAGTGGTATTTTCCGTGAGTTTCTAATAAATATTACAGTCACCATATTCTACAGAATCGTTAGAGGTTTTCTATTTCGCGTTCACATTCCTCAAGAAACCAAAAGAAATTTTTCATTCAAAATGGACGATATAGACGAATACTTCGACTTTGCTCTATCCCTCGTAAAATCCGCTGGAAACCTTATAACTGAGCACGTAAATGGGTGTAAAATCTTCGAGAACAAGTCCTGTGATATCGACCTTGTTACTGAAATAGATAAAAAAGTGGAAGAGACGCTTATAGGGGGTCTATCCAAAAAGTTCCCAGATCACAAGTTTATAGGGGAAGAATCGGTCGCCGGTGGAGCCAAGTGCGAATTAACCGACGCTCCGACGTGGATTATTGATCCAGTGGATGGGACACTCAACTTCGTGCATGGATTCCCTCACAGCTGCATATCTCTGGGTCTTACGATAAACAAGGAGTCAGTCGCGGGGATTATTTACAATCCTATTTTGCAGCAACTGTTCACCGCCAAGAAGGGTAAAGGAGCATTCCTGAATGACAGACAAATCCATGTGTCAGATGTTACAGAGCTGCGGAAAGCTTTAGTTGCATTTGAAGTGGGTACATCAAGAGATGAGGAGAAATGTAAGGTTGTATTTGAGAACTTCAAGCGTGTTGTAAGCAAAGGGCACGGGCTGCGGGCACTGGGTTCTGCTGCCTTGAACATGGCAATGGTGGCAATGGGTGGTGCTGATGCAAACTTTGAGTTTGGTATCCATGCTTGGGATATTGCTGCTGGGGATATTTTGGTGAGAGAAGCTGGTGGAGTCTGCATGGATCCCGATGGTAAACCACTAGATTTGCTATCCCGCAGAGTGCTTTGTGCCAGTACTCCTCAATTGGCTCAGGAGTTAGTTGAGACCTTGGTACAGTTATACCCAGAGAGGGATTAAATGATTTCATTTTAAAAATGTATATCTGTATGTATTTTATACTAGCGACCCGCCCCGGCTTCGCACGGGTGCAATGTTTATATTAAATATAGGCAGCGTTCGCGAGAATCGTTAACGTACAGCAGTTTTTTCGACGCCTTACTCCACAATTTTCACTACCACGAAAAATCCTATCTATTTTCCGGGATAAAATATAGCCTATACGGATTCGGAAGAATCCCTCTAAGTAATGGTAAATGAAATTTTGAAATTGGTCCAGTAGTTTTTGAGCCTATTCAATACAAACATACAAAAATACAAAGGTTTCCTCTTTATAATATTATTAGTATTAATGTTCAGTGAAACTGTAGCAAATTTTTTTTTTTCTTTTTTTTATTGATAATAGGTTCGCATTTGACCACCATCTCACCTGATGGTAAGTGATATTATGTGTGTATAAACTTAAACTCTCCTATTACTAGGATTCTGAGGATCTGGCTCCAGATGTACAACATCTATATTTTGAGTCCACTTGTACAACAAATGTATACTCCATAAGTCTGTAAGTATAAGTAGTGGTACCATTCTACCACATTTAGTAGTTGAAGTAAATACAATTTATTTATTTTTGAAAAATACTTAATTTTGGACCTGTAGTGATTTGTTTCTCATTGTAAGTATTTATGGTTCAATTATTCTCTGAGACTCACACAATTGTTGTGTCTATCATCAATGTTTACATGGCAAATTGCTCTCTGGATAATGTTAATCCGTTGTACTGGTGAATAATAAGCTTTTCATATTGATAAACACAGATTGTTTTATATCCCTTAAAATGTGAAGGACATTATAGTAACAAAGTTATCATTATTGCTAATTGGATGTATGTATTTTATTAATTATTTGTTGATATAAGTTAATAGTGCACCATGGACTACCTGTTATCTTCTTGCAAAATTGATACAAAGAATGCCAATTTTTAGCTATAAAACCACTTATTGTTACATACTATAATTTTATAAGCCCTCATTGTAATGTATCTTTTTTCCTTTGCAGTACCAAAGTCAGGTAAAAAAAGATGTGTCTCAAAACAAAGCATATAATAGTAAATTCATAATTTTCCAACAGTTTAAAGTTATGTTATAAACTTTAAGCCAGTATTTTAAAACCAGTTAAAAAAGTAATTTATAGTTAATGATATTGTAAATGAATATATAGTTGAATAATTTTATTAAAATGTACTTAAAATATTGAAGAATATTACCTAGTTAGTCAAATTTTGTACCTCAGTGATTGCTGTGGAATTAAAACAGAGTCCTTAAGTTTATCATATTTTATTTATTCATAGTTCTTGTACTATTTAATATGGTTAAATCAGTAGGTACTTATTTATACCTAACATTAAAATTTGGGAAATATTACATTTATAAATGAATACAATAAAAAGTTCAAATACTGTAACAGTAGGTATAGAAAATATTACCTATTCCTTTACTATTTTTATTTGATTATAATCATAATTTAAACAAATCCTTGGAATTGGGCCGCTGTAATGGGCTACATGTTTTTTATTATAACAGTTTACTTATATAACTAACTAAAATAAATATATTTTAATTCAAACAGTCTTTAGTCATAATATAAGTTTGTCAGTCATTATTGTCAATACTTATCTAACTTTGTCATAACGAGATCTGGTATATTTCATAAGTAAACACCTATGTAAGTCAATGTGATGTTGTATCTAAATAAAATTATTTTTGGTCCAAGTCTGCTGTCACTTTTAGTCAATCTGTCAAAAATTAATCAATTAGTCTGTCGTTCGTTATAGGTAACTTGGTTCAATGCGCATTTGTCAGCAGAGCATCTAAACAAAATTACTTTTTGTTTGAAGTCATCCAATATTTTCCTCAATCAAATTTTGTTAAAGTTCAGTTAGAGTCATCACTAATATCATTGTTCTCGCTTTAAAGTCATAACTATATAATGCCATAATGTCCCATTGTCATAGATTCCGTCCTTGTTTTGGTATTGCATATAATATTATGATAACATGTTGAGTCATTGTCGCAAGTCAGTAGAATGAATAGTCCACGTAACGATGATGTTACGTCATAGTAAACATTAGATTAACATCGAGTAGTTAGATTTCATATAGAAATATTTGCAAATACCATTCGAGTCCAATGCCAATCAGTCCCACAAGCGATCAAAGTTACTTATTGTCAAGTCTTGTTATGTAAGTATGTCAAACGTCATTGCTCCAAATGATCATTTTTGGTCATTATTACTTTATTAGTCAGCCTACTTTTAGTCAGTTCCTACTTTGTCACTAAGTTTAAGTCAGTCTATTAGTCGTGTTAAGTAGTGCATATATGTTGTAATATCAGTCATTGAAGTATTGCTGTTCGGCATTAGGTAAAAGTTACAGATTGTTACACAAGTTACAAACTAAGTTAATCGATGTCAGTTTAAGTAGTATTCGTGAGTCTGTCAGTATTGTTAACTTGTTATATAAGTCAGTCAATCTATTAAGTATCGTCATCTAGTAAAATCTAGTCTGTAATAGTCAAAATCAGTCTATGTAAACAAAATCATTATTTTAGTCGGTTACGGTCATTTTGTCATGTCATTTTAGTCAATTATTGTCATATAGTCATGTGATAGTCATTTCGTCACAATGCATAGTTGGCTTATACTTAGAGCATAATTATCATACACGTTCGTTTACAACATCAACTACAGCATTTGGGAACTTACTATTGGAATCATTAAGGTAGATTTAGATTCAGCCCAATACTGGGCTGAATTTAAATTTTAGAACACAATGTGTGTGTGATCATGTCAGTATATTTCTGAGTTTATAGTATTAATTGTCAATGTCATTCCCATTTGTCTTACTTTTGATGCAAACACTTTTACATACATTGTCTAAAAACAATTAACTAGTTCAGATTCCATCAATTAATTAACTAAGTTATTTGGAGTCGAGGCAAGATTTTCTCTTAGACTTGTCACGTCAATTCCTCCCAAGACCTGGTCTTCGTCTCCTGAAGCTGTTGAAAGCGATGGGCGTAGGAATTTCCTTCAGGGCGTAGGGATCTGCCTTCATGGCCGGCATTGTGTGCTGCTCAGGTAGATCCGAGTCTTCCTCGTAGACCGCCCATTGCGATGGACTGCAAATGAAATCATGTTAGTTGCATTGCACAGATCATTAAGTTTGAAATCTTTAGAGTTTTATCCGGGTCACCTCATTTATTCGTCGGAAGAAAACTGAATTATTTATTTATTTGGTTTAGGCTACAATTGTTACACTAACACAGAGTTATAAATGCATGCAGCAGTAGTTAAACCAAGTATACAATATTGCTTTATAGTAAAACAAATGCTTTGTGCATAGAAACATTTATAATTTTTTCATAGCTGAGATAGGTAACCGTCACCTTTGTTTTAATATGCACTTGTCTTATGTAAATGAATTGTAATTATAGCTCAGTAAACGTTTGCACAATATTTAATAGTTGCATGTGATCCTAGTTTTCGAGCACTGTTATCAAGATATGGGAGTATTAGGTATAAACTTCACTCCAGTGATATTTAAATTGATATTGTGATAACAAGCGACGAACAATGCAACATTCCTACATAGTTGGCAAGTTTTTCGAGGCCAGTATACTGGATTAAAATCGAGAAAGATTATAAACTTACCTGTTTTCACTAGGTATAACTTGGAAAGTCACTGATGGAGTCTTAGCAGGATTCGACTGCCTAACCTTGTCTCTGTGCTGATTCTCACCCTTCGCCTTAGCTTCTACATCATCTAACGCTGCGATTTTATCAATGGCAGATCTTTCTTCAATGTTCACTTCTTGATTACCAGAATAGCTATCACCATAAACTTCTCTCTTTACTTCAGTATTTGGTGGTTTTGGAGTAATTTTGTCAGTGTCAGTATATTTGTGAAGAACATTTCTAATGTAATAGTATTTGTTTGTCTTTATGGGCATTTCGTCGTTACGTCTGGTTGGTCGTTGTAAGTAAGGTTTGGTCGCAGTCTCGTATATGTAAAATGTCGATAGTTTCATGTTCTTATTTTCATCTTCATTTGCGTCAAAAGTCGAAAAGTCTTTACTTACAGGGTCAGCTTTATGTCTTTCAGATACTTCTTTGTCAGTCATGTCTGTTATCTCGTCAGTCACGTTCTTATCAGTTTTGGTTATGTCAGTCGAGTCAGTAGTTTTCTTTTCAGTTGTACTTGCTTCACCTTTGTAAGTCCCTACGTAGCCAAAAGTTACGAGTTTGTACAAGTCCGTCGTGCTTTCAGGTTTGTCAGTTACTTTGTTTCTTTGTGTCACAGTCTCGTCATTGGACCTTGCTGAGGATGGGTGGTTGTATTTAGTGGTATGTATCGGTCGGTTGTATCTGTAATTGGTCGGAGGGTCGTCATGTCTGTTATAGTAGTAAGGTTTGTTGGGTCGTCGGTAGGTGTCATCGTAAGTCTGATAGGTCACTTTGACCACGTCTCTGTCTGTCATAGGTCGGTCAGTCGTGTGTCGTCTAGTTGTCTGTCGCCAAGACTCTGTTGGTCTCGGCACGTAATTAATCAAGTAAGTGTATTTGTCAATGTTTTCTGTTACTGTTATCACTGGTCTGTTATTAGGTCGGTTACTGGGCCGGTTATTTGGTCTGTTATAAGGTCTTGTATGTGCAACATTGTTTATTACAACGGACTGCACTTGCTGAGTGTCTTCTTCATCTTCATAGTCATATTCGTCATACTTGTTCGAAGGTCTGCGTCTAGAGTCAACTTTAAAGTCATCAAAACGTCGGCTTTTGTTTTTGAAGTCAAGTTTGTCATCGATCAGTACGTCGCGTCTCGTCACGGTGGGCTTAGTTGTTATAGTAGGTTTAACAGTCGTACTACTAGTCATGTCATTAGTCAAAGTCAGATTAAGTTCGTCACTTTCATTGTCTTTTTTCAGGTCAGTCACGTTAACTTGGTCAGTCAGGTTTTCTTTTGTCAAGTTTTCAATAGTCATGTTTTTAATATCATTAGTATTATGGTCAGTCTTCTTTTTGCTGGGTTTTAACGCACCTTTGGGTGCAGTCTTTTTGGTCGTTGTGGGTTTGGTCGTCGTTGTAGATTTCTTGATTGGTTTTGAAGTAGTTGTTTCAGACTTGCTTATGTCATTGTCAGATTCTGAGTCTATTTCAATCCAGGGTGATAGATCAAAGTTGTTTAGTAGTCCATTCTGGCAGGAGATCCTGTCATTGTCAGGGTTATCAGTAGAGAGGAAGACGAAGGGCTGAACTGTTTCGATGCTGTCTAGAGTCCGGCAGAGGATTTGTGCGAAGGATACCCTACGAATTTGTTGGATTTGTGCTGGCGTGAATGATGAGTCAAAGCCTCCGTTCTCGTACCTGAAAATTACAAATAATCACATGTTGCTCTAAAGATGAATGGCATAAAAAGAAGAGTCATTCAATGCTTAAAATGAATTCTGATTTTGTAACAGAAAATTTAACGTTCGATGACTTAAAATTGATGATTTTGAAAATGTATGGACCCCACTGTCTGAAATTTTTTTTTTTTCTTTAGAAGAGTTATTACAATATCTACTTTAAGACAAGCTAAAGTACACTTCTGGACACATCTATTGGCCCACCTTAGAGTTTAGGTTTCGATGGCCCCTACCGAAATATGATTGCTAGATTGAACAAAAACTGTTGATGCAGTTTTAAACCTGATACATTTTACCATCTTTTTCGATCGTATAGTTTTAAATTTGAATTCAGAATACCATACGACATGGACCTACGCCTAACAAGTCGGATATGCGCCTTGTTAAAGGCAATTAATTTTTGAATAAAAAACATATTTTATCAAATAAAGGTTTAATTTAATAACGCGTGTTGCCTCCATGGGCATCTACCACAGCTCTCATACGATTAGGCATAGAGTTTATCAACCGCTCTATGAAATTTTGAGGGATCATCTCCCATTCCTCTTCTATGGCAGTTTTCAACTCCTGCATCGTCTGGGCAACTGGCTGACGAGCCCTAACACGCCTTTTTAGCTCGTCCCACATGTGCTCAATGGGTTTCATGTCTGGGCTTCTGGCTGGCCAGTCCATAACTGTGATGTTCACATCCCGAAGATATTCCCTGACGATGCCGGCCGCATGGGCTCTTGCATTATCATGCATAAAAAGGAAATTTGGGCCCACATAGTCCGCGTATGGTATCACGTGAGGTTCTAAGCACTCACGAATGTATCTTTCAGCATTTAATGTTGGCAGCCGTGGTCCTGTAACAACCTCAAGTTGAGTTTTGCCGCTCGCGGATATACCGCCCCAGACAGTCCATGAGCCACCGCCATAAGCAACCCTCTCTTCAAAGCAGCATTGTGCGAAACGCTCTCCCTTACGCCGGTAGACCTTCTTCCTTCCATCATTGCCATGTAACACAATTTTAGACTCATCAGAAAAGAGTACACGGCTCCAATCTTGCTGTGTCCAATTTAAATGACTGCGTGCGAAATGAAGGCGCGCTGTTCGGTGGGCTCGCTTTAGTTTGGGCCCATTAGCTGGCTTGTGTGGTACCATATCGCGTTCTTTTAACCTTCTCCGAACAGTTCGAGCGCTCACAGATACTCCGTGGAAGTCGCGAAGTTGGTTTTGTATCTCAATGGAGGTAAGGTGACGATTTCTCAAGCTGGTCGTCACGATGAATCGATCCTGCCTTTCAGTTGTGACCCGAGATCGTGGCCTTCCTTGGCGACGAACAAAGCCGCCAGTCTCTAGGTACCTCCGATAAACATTTCGGACCGCAGATCGACTTAAATTAAGTTGAGCACTCACGTTTCTTTGGCTGTGTCCGGCCTGAATAAGTGCCACAGCTTGGGCGGCGACTTCAGGTGAAGTATCCATAGATTATTGATAGAACCTCACCTTAATGTTAAGAATAAGTAATGTTTGTTGCAAAAGCAAAGATATCAATCACTTTTTCAAGAATTAAATCCAAGTAAACCAATAAAACCAAGTTTTCTTAGTATTCGATTGTTTGATATCAACAAACAGGCTCCAAATTGTCTTTTGTTTCTTTAAATTCTGTGTTCGAAATTCAAAAAAAGACTATTGAATGAAATTGTGAATGTGCCAGGTTCAAAACTGCATAAAAACTTTTTGCTCGACCTAATATAAAATTTTAGCTAGGACCAAACGAAACTGAAAATACAAGGTGGGCCAATAGATGTGTCCAGAAGTGTATTTATTACTTTTAATTTGCTCGTTGGTTAATACTTCCAAAACTTACCAGAATCGATCACCTTTCCTAAGGTTGGTGAACTGTTGAGCAATGATGCAAGCAAATGTTGGTCCCACCAGTCCGCCTACCACTGGTCGTTCTGCCATGCCCCCCGTGAACAGGTCTATGTCATCCACGTGCCTGGAATATAACAAGATAATAGGGAACCCTATTTTCTAATCTATAGTCCAAGTGGAAAATTCCCGACTATGCGTAGTTATTGTCCTAATAAAGACATCTGTAGAAGCCAATGCGACTCATAAGTGATGTCAACTGTGAAAGAGACCCCATCCAATATAGAAATCTCTAAGAAATATTTTGGACAAATGAGGTATTTAAAGACCCATCCTGAACACAGTGCTACTTTTTGAGTCCCTTTGCAGGTCGCCCTCGCCTGCTTTTTTGGCTATTATGCCTAACTATCTGCACTGGTCGGTCACGATTTGAGCTTATGAAGAAGTTTCTAAATCTTACCTATACAGCGCCTTCATCTTCCTAGCAGCTCCGGCGGGCATCACCCTCAGTAGATCGTCAAAGTCCTCAATAGTTGTCAGCCCACACGGTTCCCTCCAAGATGTGTAAGGAGGGACCCCATGGTCTCTTCCTCTTTGAATGTTTATAGCTGCCAGGTCCATGCCGAAATCGAAGTGAGGAGTTTGGAACAGGTGGTTGGTGAGCTCTCCCGTGATGAACTCGTCGCGTTTTTGGATGGGCTGGTTCAGCATTCCGAGGAGGAGACGGTCTACTGCGCCGATAGACCAGATGTTAGATGGGTTGGACAGCTCATTGTGCAGAGATACATCTAAAAGAGTAAGGTTAAGAGTTCAGTTGGAATCGTTTTTGAAGATGAATATTAAAAGAAACGCTTTGGATTATGTTTTCTAATATTATACGTTCGTGTTGCTATTATAGCTTGATCCTTTAAGAGTATATACTGATGAAAGCAAATTATTTCTTTCTTTGGATTTCCATCAAATTTAACAATTACAAACAGGGTGCATTTACATGGGCGGTTACAGTTACAAGGAGAATTGACCAATATCTGTATACCTACAGATATGACATAATTCTTTGAAGAACTTTAATAAACTACTAAAAATAGATGTGTTGATACTTACTGTTACTTATAGGACGATGGAACCTGTCGTAACGCACCATGGAAGACTGAACGAGGCTGTGACCGAACCTGAAGGCTGCTGAACCGAACGAGCTGGCTGGACTAGGGTTTATCTTAGGATTGTAGCCCTTGTAGAACCCCTTCTTTTGTAGCTCTAGCTCGAAGCGGTGAACTACTTCAGACCCTAGTTGTGGAAAGATTGATTGAGCAGATTTTTGGTAGGACTAGGAAAATGCACTAAAAATAAATCGCAAGAAGACCACAAGAAGAACTATTGAGTAATAAGTGTGTTCTATGAGTGGACTATGGATTGGACAGATTTTTATTGATGTTAGGCTTGCTTTGAACCACCTGATGGTAAGAGATGATGTGGTCGAAGATGAAACACGCTTACCCAGAAGTATTGACTTAAAGATCCCCCGGTTGTAACTATCAGTAAATATAGACTCCGGCAGGGAATGCCACTCCTTAGCTGCACGCTCAATGAAATTATTCCCAAAGCTTTTTGTTGAGATTTATAGAGCAAATAACATTTCAAGCACAGTATATGTGTTTTTTTTATATCCCACTCCTGAGAGCAAAGGCTTAACTCCATTCCTCACAGCTTTTGCGATTTGTTTTTACTGCTTTTTAGATAAAGTCCAGTCTTCTTTGTGTCTTTCTGTCGACTCAGTTAATACTTGGCTAACAACTCACCCAGCACAATAGGCAGGAACTCCCTATAAGTAATATGCTGTATCATGGCTCCCACAATCTTGCGCGTTTCTTGGTAGATCTTTTCGTCGCTCCAGTGTGGGTTTAGATGAGTTAGCTCTTGTGCCATCCTTGGAAAATAATACGCAGCATTAAATTTCTGATATCTACATTTTTGGGGGCTCCGTGACACTTTACGAATAATTTTCTTCTAGTATATAAGATGAGAGAGTAAACAAACATACCCTCTTGGATATCCTTTGCACAGGGGCGGGTTAAGGGAGTATTCCCGTGTGAGCACCTCAAATGGAAGTACCATTGGTGCTCAAACGGGAATACTCCGGGTTAAGAGGTCTGTCAGACTCTAACTGACTAAACTTGTGCCGGTCCGCCTGGTCTATGATATGTAGGTCATCCACTAATCCTGACTGGGTTTACGAAGTAGATTACGGCTTATTCTCATAGGGAGGAAGGCTATTTTCCAGCAGTGGCAGCGTCTCAACATCAATCATCAACATCTCCAGATGATGCTCAGTGGAGATACATACTGCATGGAAAATTGATCATCTAGTTCTTGACGGAATTAACATTAAGAAGTATTAGTTGGGTATGGATTTATGCAAACTAACACCTGATAATTGAATAATTGGACTATACTGTCATCCTATACCTATGAAAACTTTATTATGGAAATATTGTGAAAACCTTTTGAAAAAAAAAAAAAAAGAATGTAGATTCTGTCCGGGTACTCATCATATCAAATGATCAATTCCAACCGTGCGCTAGCTTTATAGCTGACGTTTTATAAGTGCCCAAGTAGGTCTACGTGGAACAAATTATTGTTGATTTTGATTATTTTCTCTAAGATACAGTAGGCAGGGCCGGATTAACCATTAGGCGGAGTAGGCAACTGCCTAGGGGCCCCGCATCAACTAGGGGCCCAGGCCCAGTGCACGCACCAAGAAAACATGTTTCTTCGGACGAGAATTTGATGTGCGTGTGAACTTCGGGACCTCACTGTTATCTCACAAAATACAAATCGTTAGATTTAGTAGAAGAATTAAAATAATTTTAGAACAAATCTGGGAATAAGTAAACAAATATATTAAAAACCACAGCCCTTAATGTGCGTTTCCTCAGTTCACACACGATTTGGTCAGTCAAAGTAAGAAAAGGAGCCCTGAGAATGCCATTGCCTTAGGGGCTCTGACAGGGTTAATCCGGCTCTGACAGTAGGCTACGTCCTCCTCACCTGTTGTGCTGCCTCAGCCACACGATGTGCGCGGCGACCAGCCCCGGGTGCTCGTTGACGCGCGCGTCTCCGGACTTGAAGCAGTCGGTGGACACGGCTCCCTTGCGGCACAGCTCGTCCGTGCGCTGTGGTGGTAAGACTGGACGCCTCTGTTGCATCCTACCGTATTGCAGCATGCCTGATGGAAGAATAACAAGTCTTTAAAGTTTGAGAAGATATACAAGGTGGCAGGGACATCGACGCACAAACGCTTACCATGGATTCAGTACATGATTCTGGACGCCCATGCGTTGAAACTTTTCGTCGGCTTTTTCTAAAATTTTCAGGTATTTCCAGCAATTTTTTTACTGAATCCTGTATAAATTCATTGTTTCTATCTAACCCAATGAAATTTTAATAAAAAAATAAGTTTCACTTGTTTCACTTTAAACAGTATTGTAAATAAAACTCGAAAGGGCTACCTGATCAGCTGTGTTGACCTCGCAAATGAACTCTAGCAACACAGCTGATCAGGTAGCCCTTTCGAAAAATGATAGAAACAATGATTTTATTTGTAGTATAGATTTCTCTATTCTTCTTAGCGTGTCGATAGCATGAATATAGACCTTCATTTTACTATTGTGGTGAAAGGATTAGCTAATTGACAGAAGTCCACTTCTCAGAGTGCACCGGACGAAACAGAAGATATTATACATATAAGGAGGATCACTATTTTATTAAATAATCTTGGGTCCTATATTTCAGTCGTGACGTAAGAGATTCGAAAGCAGTCGGCGGACGATCTTTGGAAGCGTTTGCTTTTTGTTTATAGCACTTGTATTGTACCGTCGCTTCGCTTTGAACACCACCGCCACAGTCCTTTTAGCTCGTAGTTTACAAGGCAGTGAAAATCAAGAGACATTACTTATCTATACTAATATTATAAAGCGGAAAAGTTTGTTTGTTTGTTTGTTTGTTTGTTTGTTTGTTTGTTTGTTTGCTTGAACGCGCTAATCTTCGAAAGTTCTGGGTGGATTTGGATGAAATTTGGTATGGAAGTAGCTTGAAGCTTGAGGAAGGTTATAGGCTACTTTTTACCCGACTGCAAAAAAGGAGAGTTATGTTTTTACCGTGATAGAATCCACGGGAGCGAAGCCCCGCGTGAGTACTAGTAATCCATAAAAGTTCATCTTTAACCAAAACAAACTCTAAAATTAAGTAAATTCGGTCAAAATTACTTGCGTCTTCAAGTGACGGAACAAAACGATGATTTTATCTTTTTGCATCATGAGCAGAAGAAGTTAGAGGAGGTAATACTCGACTTTAAGCGTTAAATAGAATATCTATCACAAGAACCCACCATTCCTGAAGAGCCTCAGCTTATCGGACTTGGTAGCGGAGCTCCCGTAGAGCGGGGAGCCGTCGATGTAGGCGGACACCTGGTTGAGCTGCTCCCGCCAGCCGAGCGCGCAGTCGTCGCGGGGAGCCGGCGACGAGCGAACAAAGTCCAGGCAACGAACCCCGCGGGGGCCGTAGAACGGGTCCGATTCCGGCACCGGGATGGGAAAACATTCAGGATGCTGTCGAACAATTAATCCATATACTTACTTGAAGCAAAAACTTTGCACCCCTTTTTAAGAAAATTACTCATAGTATGAAAGTTTTGGCACAATTAAAGTTTACAATTACGCAGAAGTGCGGAAAGCTATTTTTTAATAATGCATTCGAAATCATTTTTATTATGGTCAAATTAAGCTGACTAGTATGACTAAAATATTGACATAATTTTTTTTTCAAGTGATAGTTCTAGAACCTTCTTATTCTAAATCCTTTTCTTTTGTCTGTGTTTCTTTTCCATGTTTATTATTGAAACCAAAACCGGACTCCAGTAGCTGCAGTCAGCAAAACAATTTTATGCAGACTGGAATTGAGCCCTTCTATAACCTTTACGTAAACGATAGTGAAGCTGTTTAATTTATGTGAACCTTATCCCTACTAATATTATAAAAGAAACGTCTGTTTGTCTTCAATTTGCATTACACTATCATGTCTTAACAGCTCAATGACTAGTATGACTAAAATATTGACATCATCATTTTCAAGCGATCATTCTAGAACCTTCTTATTCTAAATCCTTTTCTTTTGTCTGTGTTTCTTTTCCATGTTTATTATTGAAACCAAAACCGGACTCCAGTAGCTGCAGTCAGCAAAACAATTTTATGCAGACTGGAATTGAGCCCTTCTATAACCTTTACGTAAACGATAGTGAAGCTGTTTAATTTATGTGAACCTTATCCCTACCTACTAATATTATAAAAGAAACGTCTGTTTGTCTTAAATTTGCATTACACTATCATGTCTTAACAGCTCAATGACTAGTATGACTAAAATATTGACATCATCATTATTTCAAGTGATAATTCTAGAACCTTCTTATTCTAAATCCTTTTCTTTTGTCTGTGTTCCTTATCCATGTTTCTTATTAAAACCAAGACCGGAACCTAGTAGATGCAGTCAGCAAAACAATTTTATGCAGACTGGAAATGAGCCCTTCTTCTTCTTCTTTTACCTTTACGTAAACGATAGTGAAGCTGTTTATTTTATGTGAACATTATCCCTACTAATATTATAAAAGAAAAGTCTGTTTGTCTTAAATTTGCATTACACTATCATGTCTTAACAGCTCAAACGATTTTGATAAAATTTTGGTACCATCCTACCTACTAGACTAAGAGAAATATAAGACCAAGTTAAGAAGTAAAAGCGTGTGAAACACCGAATTTTTTACGTTTTTTTACTTGCATGATCTGATTAATAAAAACACGAGTAGCATGAACCGAAAAAAAAGCCAGTTAAAAATGCTTCAAAGAAACTCACCATAAACTCTTTAGGAACGAAATCCTTCCCACCATCCTTGCAGCACCTGGGCACTGATCCATTAAAACCCCTAGACTGCGAAGACGAGGTCACATCATGGTCCAAGAACTGCCCCCACTGCATCAGAAGATGCGTCACTCCTAAAGTCTCAGCATTCCGGTCTTCATGAATAGTAGAACTGATCTCTCTGGCTGAAGGGAGCTTGGAGCCGAAGACGGACCTCCTGGCTGCTTGGATTCCGTCAGAGTAGGAAGGTGAGAGGAACCGCTGAACGGGGGTCATGGTAGCCCCCCAGCGGGGACGGTTGAAGTTGTTACAGGTGCCGTCGTGGGTACGGTATCTGGATATTGGTATCATTTGATTACTCCAAACTCTAGCCTAAGGATTATTTTAGTAAATCGTTTATAATGATTTGCCTCAATTCACTGACCAATACACAATTCAGTTTCAACAGTATGCTAATAAATAAAATCATCTAGTTTAATTGTTTTGTTATTTGTAAAGTTTCGTTCGTTATTATAAAATTTTGATGCTTGCTTTGTTTGGAGAAAAGAACAATAACAATTAGTCTCTATTTGGAGGTGATCTCTAGATGTGCAAATTTTACAGTACATACCTATAAATCGACTTAGATAAAATGATAGTATTATCAACTTCTAACAGTATTCTGAAGGCTCGTACTGAAAAAGCGCTCTAATTCAAAGAGTCTCAACAACAATCAACCTAGTCTAACGAATGAAATGTGAATGCAAACGTTCTATAATAAAACTATGATACACCACTAGGATGTTGCTTGCTTAAACCTTATATGCACCTTGCATTTTTATCAAAACCATACCTTTTTGAAGCAGGAGGACACTTGGGCGCTCCCCTCAGAGGACAGCTCTTCATGAGAGGCGACTGCCTCATCATGTTTGCCGTCGGGAACTGCGTCTCCTCCGTGCGACCTTCCAGACCTGAACCATCGCCACCGCTGGAACAAATAGAAATCTACGGTAAAGATTTGATGACAGGCATGAGTTGTGATGAACAAACTCATCATCTCCGTTTGTTTAGCCTTTTCCCAACTATGTCTACAGCTTATCTGACCTCCACAACTCAGTAGCTGGGTAACAAGATATCCCCTTGACAAAAGCAGTGTCAGATATTCTGGCTTCTGACTACCTGTAACGCCTGTCAAAGATGTACTAATGATAGCAGGGACCAACGACTTTCCGAGGCACGGAAGTGTCAAACTCTGGGGTACTACTGAGAAATTCCTCACATAATAAACCCAATAGCACGTTTTGCCCGTCCCAGGAATGGACCCGAGTCCTCGTGCTCAGCAACGAATCAGTTAGGATCTTATATACAGGGTTAATTGTAAAATACCGAAAACCTCTCAGGACTATGTTACTAACTTCATAATCAACAACTTTTGTTCTATGACTTTTAAAAATTCGTCATATTTTAGTTCACCAGATTTTCATACAAAAATAAAAATATTTAAATTGAACGCCCTAAATGTTACGAAGTCTATGCGAAGCAAAAGAAAGCGATTTATACTAACGCTTTCTTTTGCTTCGCATAGACTTCAGACAATTAACCCTGTATATATTTATAGTTTATATATTGTAACTCAATGTATAAATTTCTCTTAATCTAAATATACAAGGCAATGAATTTAGGTACGTAGTAAGAGGTCACGTTGACGACTGTACCTAATACTGGTACAGTGGTAAACGTGACCTCTTACTTACTGTGTTCGTCGACAGAATCTAATAAATAAATAAAAATAATTAATCTAGATACACCGCGATTCTTCCGTGCGTGGTTAATCTTAAAGATCAACCCATACGGATGTTCCTATTTAGTCACTAGTTCCTTTGTTAGAAACTACCTAACTATAAATGTTATTTAAAAATTTTTTTTTTGCAAAAAATAAAACCGACTTCCATATCAAAACACTACAAAGCCAAAAATAATTTTAATTTCGGTCGTCGGTGTCATTGGTTTTGTATTTTCTTTTTTTTTTCACACCGCCTTCCGAAATTAAAATTATTTTTGGCTTTGTAGTGTTTTGATATGGAAGTCGGTTTTATTTTTTGCAAAAAAGTTTTTATTTTCGTGCTTTTTAGTGGGTCAGTGAATTTTCCAAATCGGTTCGTAAATGACGGAGTTATGCGCGAACAAAAAACGCAATGCAGAGTAAACGAAAAGATCATCAACGTAAATATTTTTTTTAGACTCTTGTTGATTTTTCAGAAACGGCTTTTCCGATTTCGATAAAATTTTCATGAGACCATTTGGGAAGTATACCCTTTCTAACAAAATATTTTTCAAATCGGTTGGCAAGCGACGGAGTTATGCGCGGAAAAACATAAAAAAAACATCCGAATTGAGAACCTCCTCCTTTTTTAGAAGTCGGTTAAAAATATAGCTTCGTCCATTTATCATCGATTTGAATACACATAAGGTCACCTTGACCTATCCTTATGTATTTATACGAACGAATCAACGGTTAAAGAGGATGTTGTTACCAGAAATGCAGATTTAATATCGCAATTTGTCGCGATTTATACGCGATTTATACTAACGCTTTCTTTTGCTTCGCATAGACTTCAGACAATTAACCCTGTATATATTTATAGTTTATATATTGTAACTCAATGTATAAATTTCTCTTAATCTAAATATACAAGGCAATGAATTTAGGTACGTAGTAAGAGGTCACGTTGACGACTGTACCTAATACTGGTACAGTGGTAAACGTGACCTCTTACTTACTGTGTTCGTCGACAGAATCTAATAAATAAATAAAAATAATTAATCTAGATACACCGCGATTCTTCCGTGCGTGGTTAATCTTAAAGATCAACCCATACGGATGTCCCTATTTAGTCACTAGTTCCTTTGTTAGAAACTACCTAACTATAAATGTTATTTAAAAAATTTTTTTTTGCAAAAAATAAAACCGACTTCCATATCAAAACACTACAAAGCCAAAAATAATTTTAATTTCGGTCGTCGGTGTCATTGGTTTTGTATTTTCTTTTTTTTTTCACACCGCCTTCCGAAATTAAAATTATTTTTGGCTTTGTAGTGTTTTGATATGGAAGTCGGTTTTATTTTTTGCAAAAAAGTTTTTATTTTCGTGCTTTTTAGTGGGTCAGTGAATTTTCCAAATCGGTTCGTAAATGACGGAGTTATGCGCGAACAAAAAACGCAATGCAGAGTAAACGAAAAGATCATCAACGTAAATATTTTTTTTAGACTCTTGTTGATTTTTCAGAAACGGCTTTTCCGATTTCGATAAAATTTTCATGAGACCATTTGGGAAGTATACCCTTTCTAACAAAATATTTTTCAAATCGGTTGGCAAGCGACGGAGTTATGCGCGGAAAAACATAAAAAAAAAACATCCGAATTGAGAACCTCCTCCTTTTTTAGAAGTCGGTTAAAAATATAGCTTCGTCCATTTATCATCGATTTGAATACACATAAGGTCACCTTGACCTATCCTTATGTATTTATACGAACGAATCAACGGTTAAAGAGGATGTTGTTACCAGAAATGCAGATTTAATATCGCAATTTGTCGCTTTTAGCGTTTTGGAGGAAGCTGCATCCTAATGATAAGCTTAATTCCTAAATGGTAAACTAAAAATGATTTGTTTTTTGTTATATTTAATGAAACATAAAGAACATAAGCAGCTCGCGAATAGGTTCGTTTGTATAAGACCCCGTGGAATCAAGATGCGGGATGGTTAATGATATATAATTTTTTATGTAGCTACTGTCCGCAGCTTGGTTCGCTTGAAATCGATTTATTAGCAAAATTAAAGTATGTATGTTGTATGAAAAATTTAGAAGAAGAATTTTCTTCTTTATAACAATAGTGATAGGGTACATTACGGTTTATAAAGCAGAAGTCATATTTTTTTGTCTGTCTGGGGACCAAATTCGAATTCAAAACCTCGAACTCCTAAGGCAGGGTCGCCCTGCTCAGTGATAATGGCAAATGGTGACGTAAATGTGATCACTACACCACATAACACATTATGGTAATGACAGGCGTGCTGCGGTGAGATCGTTAACCAATTAATTATCTGGCTCGGTGAACCACAGGCATTATAGCGACGTACGAGTATCAATATCAAATGAAACCACAACTGATTAATCATTACATAGTTGCTTATAATCCACATGAATATGTACTAATTTGTCCATATACATGTGCATTATAAGCAACTATGATTACTAGTAACGCAGAACAGTCCAGGGCAGAATCCTGTTATTATTTTTCTGTTGGAAAATCATCAAATGTGTCCAGTCCAGCACAGTGTGTCAGACTTTTACAGACTACCACCCTGTTCTTTCAGTTGCCCTCACGATCCGGAGTCGCCGTATTAGATACTAGAACGTAATAGATACGTTAGAACATTCCCGCAAAGGGCAGAGTGAGCTGACATATAAATGAAGTGCTGTTCCACAAATCATGGTAGACGTAATATCGTGTTCCGTGTCCCATCCATTGCTCACTACATGACCTGATGGACGCTTCTGAAGGTGACTAACTCGTTGCCCAGTTCCGGTCCGACTCCATTTAGATTGCCATCGACACAATATGAGAGAAAGCATCCGGTAAACTTCGTACTGCCATTTTTTTTCTTTAATATTTTCTAATTTTCTTTTATACAAATCTTGTCCCGACACTGGCGAACACAAAAAGAATTATCCATTTTAGGGCAGCCGTTTGGAAGTTATACGTGTACAACTGTAAGTACATACATTTCGGCGATTCATATTTGTTCATAAGGATAGATTAAAAGATGAACTGCCTCATTTTGAAGTGAATTCTAGGAAATATATCTATTAATAAATTATGCAGTCAAAACTAAAATCATTTACATATAATGCAAATTATTGCAAACTTATAGAAATCATTGCAAAACGCAACCGGATTCAAAAACGGATTCAAAAAGAATCGTGATGAGTATTAGTTCAACTATCACAAAGTTCAGTACTTATTTTGCAATAAAAATCAGCATGAAAAGGTCATATGTATAGTATAATCTCCACAAATACAGAATCGAAAATAATTGCCTAAAATATTCGTTATTTGTATAAAAATACTCTACTAATATACATAATTAGGGTCTCAAGGTTTAACATTAACATAATTGTAAACGTAAAAACTCAAGGGAAAGTGAATATGTATTATGCAAATGCCGTTTCGAAAATCAATGTAGACTCTCGGGAGAAAGTAATTGAGAAAAGTTTCACGTTTGTTTTGGGCATTATCGATTTTAAATTGTTTCGTTTTTGGCTAACTGAGAATTCGAATATGGATGGAGTCAGGTAAGGCAAATAAAGTTAAAACAGATTTTTTCGAGGTGGATAAATTGAAAAACTGTGATGTCGTAAGCTGATGAGAAATCCCAAAAATTTTGCGAAATCTATTTGTATTATGCGCGAACATTTTAAAGGTGGGCTGACGGTTAATTTTGTATTGATTATTTATGGTCACGTTTCACCATCATCTCACCTGATGGTAAGCGATGATGAAACAAGCTAACCTAGAAGTAACCTATTCAGCCTTGACTTAAAGACCTGAGGGTCTTTCGTCGGTCACAAAAACTTTGCCTTTTATAGATTTTTAGCATAGCCACAGCCACGCATCGTAGCATGGTGGCGATGCGTGGCTGTGGCTTTGCTAAAAATCTATAAAAGAAAAAGTTTTTGGGACCGATTACTCCGCCGCATACCCTGTCATAATCCTGTGCACGCGCATGACCCTCAGGATATAGATATCAGGAAATTCAGGCCCTTGCAGGTAATTCTACTCCTTAGCCGTACGCACAATAGTTCCAAAAAACAAACCTTCAGCATCTGGACGCTTTATAACTTTCATCCGGTCGATGTAACGAGACTTGCAGAAAGCCTATGTTCGGAAGAAGACATTTCTTTACAATATCCCCGATTCTTTCAGTGAATGGCAAAAACAGTAGCCAATGTCTGTAAGTTCCCATCTATCGTTGTACCAAAATTCATAAAGTTAAGTGATTCGAATGTAAAAACTTAGATAAACAATCTAATCTAATCTAAATAATGGCATCTAGCTGCACCTAAAATTATGTATATGTGGTGATTTTAGAAATTGTGCTGGATTGAATGAACCACTCTCCTAAGCTAGTATTCATATTTATATTGTTGAGCAAGGCAGAGGAGCTTATGGCTAAATAATAATACCGACAGCGGTTAATGTTCAAGGTTAAGCACCACTTGCTGCGGTTTTCCGGTAGATGGGAGACCGTCTTAGTATATAGAGATTCTTCCGTGGATCGGATAGCACGTTGGCCGTTAGTCCCTTCGTTTTACACACCTTTGGCAGGGGCTATCATGTTATCCAGCTAGTGTGTAGTGAAGATTAGATAGGCAGTCATCCCATGTAAAACACCAACCCTGACGCAGTCGGGAAAAAGCTTACCAGATGATCACGACATATTGTAGTGCAATGAATACGTCCAAGGCCATACAAGTAGGTACGAGTAAATGCAAAGTTAAGGACACGAACCGAAGCAATACGCAACAACACACGAGGGAAGCGAATGTTAATTTTATTTTAATGAAGACGCACTCAAGTGTACCAGGAAACGATTTTCTGCGTTAACGACAGTATACTTGTTTATTGGATGCACATGAAGAAGCAGCATGAAATAATATCATGCTCATTTTCTTGCACGCTATACTTTGTGTTTTAGAATCATACAGCCGTAGAATCAAAATTGTCTCAGTGTATTGTTGCCAAACACGAGAAATTAGTATCCTCACGTGTTGTCCTTATAACATTTTGTAATTACGAAGAATTATTATCATCGGACTACAAGACTAACGGCGATGCGCCATTGTTACATGGTGGACATCCCACTTATACGCACTAAACGTTTTGGGAATACCTTCATTGTGCGTACGGCTAAGGAGTGGAATTCCCTGCCGGAGTCTGTGTTTCCCGATAGCTATAACCTAGGGGTCTTTAAGTCAAGAGTGAATAGCAGGGGCGTGCACAGGATTATGACAGGGTATGCGGCGGAGTAATCGGTCCCAAAAACTTTTTTCTTTTATAGATTTTTAGCAAAGCCACAGCCACGCATCGCCACCATGCTACGATGCGTGGCTGTGGCTATGCTAAAAATCTATAAAAGGCAAAGTTTTTGTGACCGATTACTCCGCCGCATACCCTGTCATAATCGCCATCATAGCAAAGCCACAGCCACGCATCGCCACCATGCTACGATGCGTGGCTGTGGCTATGCTAAAAATCTATAAAAGGCAAAGTTTTTGTGACCGATTACTCCGCCGCATACCCTGTCATAATCCTGTGCACGCGCATGGTGAATAGGTTACTTTTAGGTAAGCGTGCTCCATCTTCGACCACAGGTGAGACGGTGGTCAAACGCGAGCCTATTGTCAATAAAAAAAAAGTATGTTCTATCTACAACTTCATCGGCCTCAAACCCTAACATTGATTAACAAAAATATTACTAGGTATGTAGTTTCGTACGAAAAATGAATTACCTGTTTGTCCAAGTTTTCCCAGTATCATTTTGAATTAGTACCAGCTAAGTGCTGCATAGTTATTTCATAGATGTTTTTAATTTAATTTGACATTTAAAAATTCACTCTAAATCGCTTATTTACTTCATTTTTTACTTTATTTATAAATCTAATTTTGTCATCTAGAATTTAATAGTTACAGGAGATACTTAATTACTTAGTGCCCGATTTGTATTTGTTTTATGTGGATCATGGACCTGACATGAAATAATTTTGTATGTGTATTTTTATACATAGTTCGTTTCAGGACTCTATTAGCACCAGAAGATAAAGTATTTCGACTTAGTAATACTATATGAATGTTTTAAATATTACGTCTTTTATATGAGTATATCGTGTAGGTATAATGAATTCTCCTAAATAAATGTTATTTGGCAACAATAATACAACGTTATCCACCAAACCCGCACTGGGACCGCGTGGGCCGCGCACGGACCATTCTCTCTCACATAGCGGAGGCCTGTGTCCAGAGAGTTTTTTTTTTTTTTTTTTTGTTTTAGGTATGGCCACTCGTAGATCAGCTCACTAAGGCTGTGCGTCTACTTAACCGGTCTGTTCCAGAGAGTATAACCATGGTGTGTTTTTATAGTCTTTGCCTGTGTCCAACCAGCAGTAGGAAGGTTATATGCTAGATATCGAAATACTATTTTGTCTTCCATTGTTGTATCAGCCTTGAATGATGTCTTCACTGCTAAATGAATTGCAAATATTAAAATTAACATGTCCATCGTAAGAGCTCCCAGTGGCGCAGTAAAAGTGTTGTCTACAAACTTTAATACCGGTTTTCCTTCAACAGCAATCACCGTCAAATAAATAACTCTTGACGATCAATATTTGATATTTGCACCCTGGAAATCTGCTAATGTATCCACTAGTCTCCGCGAGTTATTTAAATGCAACTGTCAATCGTACCGTCTGTTTCAAGAAAATATTAATTGGTAAGATGATTGATGATATTATATTTAAGTTTGTAGTTTGTAATAAGATATTAATTAAAGTTTCTAGTATTCTATTAAATGTTTGCCTCTTACAAATTCAAATTTATATTTTTTGCCATACAACGTGGCAATGCTGCCAGTCTTTTGGGCACATTACCAGTGGACAGCGATGCGGACGAATTTCTGGATGCCATATTTTAGTTTATTTTTAGATGTGTAGAGCGGGAGGACGTATTCAATAATTCCCCCCCGATAAAACAAAAAAGGTTGCCCGTTTTTTCTGGTTGGGAAAATAAGAACTACAAAAATTGCGCGTGTGTCAGAAATGGAAGATATATTGATATAAAGATATATAGAGAATGTTGTTATTTCTAGAATTAATTAATTATCAATATCTATTTATTACGTATTTACCGATTAATTACCTATTAATCGGTATTACCATGATTACTAGGTGTTTTATAGAAATAATTAGTAGTCTGCATAGCAATATCAGTTTATTAATTTACCACCGGTTCGGAAGGTAGTTATCTATGGAGAAGAGCCGGCAAGAAACTCCACAGTTACTCTTTTCAAAACATAATTCATTTTCACATAAACATCAATTCACTATATGTACTTTACAATATTACCACAATGTGATTACTATCGTTATAACTTTAGCTTTATTTACTTGTGTATCTACTATTTCATTACTCCATTACATATTATATAAGTCAGGTTATTTATAGAATTAATACCAAATGTTTATTAAATTATCAATTAATAACACTGTCACATTAAGGTAACAAATACAAAATAATTAATTTATATTCAAATACAATAGAAATACGATAGGATTTTTATACCAATTCTACACATAAAAATATTAATAAAAGTTAGAAACAACACAAGTTCACTTAACTTAGGTCCGTTCGGTGTGACTGCTCCAGAGCGACTGAGTGACTGACTGTGTCTAGAACGACTGAGCGGCGGCTTTTATACACAGTGGTAAACAAGTGACGTCATATCGTACGATTTTAAAACAGATTTGTTAACCTTTGTATTTTAACGTTAAACTATGATTAAATGATATAAAAATACAGTAAATATGTTCAAATTAATTAGTTCAATTACATATTAGTCTTAGAGTTAGTAAACAAACAACGTTATCTTTCAAATAACGTTCAAGTATGCTGTTATACAAGACAACAATGAAAGAACAGTTTAAACTATCTTATAAATAGGTTTCGTAATAGTGTTTACAAGGTTTTGATAATAAATAGTTAAATGTTGTGTATCACATGATAAAAAGGTTATAATTATTATAGTGATATTTTAATTTGTGTTCAATTAAAGAAATAAACTTGAGTTAATGTAATAAACCAACTGAAATTATTTGAATAATCCATCACGTGCATGTTGTTGGTTGAGCCAGCAAGTGACTGACATTGGAGATTAACATAAATAAAAAAAAACAAAAGTCACCGCAGTCGGGAAGAAATTTTTGGTATTATGACAATTAATAGTCATTTATTATGCACACTATAAGTCTGTTTTCTTTTATTATTATTTTTTGTGAATTCGTGATTCGTGATTCGTTTTTGTGAATTTCTTATTATTGTGTTAATGTAAGAATCTATTATTAATATTAAGCTTGATATGTCACTCTTTTTTGTCCCTAATAAATAAAATATAAATAAAAAAAACCAGTCAAGTGCGTGTCGGGCCACGCGCAGTGTAGGGTTCCGTAGTTTTTATAACAGCCAAGTGCGTGTCGTATTCGCTGACTGATCGTTTCGTACCATGCTGCAACTAAAAGCCAAACATGACTACCTAACTAATTTGACTTCCTATACAAATCCTCACCTGATCCGACAATTTTGCATGGAAAGTTTTAATTTTTTTTAGAGATTTGTATAAAACTTGTCATAGCCGGTGTTTTGAATTTAAATACGGACACAGAGCTACACTACTCAATCGTCACAAGAAACTAGCACGATACAACTGGCGCTTAGCGCCATCTATCGACATTTCTATAGAGTTGTTCGAAATTTTCGAGTCAAATACAATTGGTCGACTATTACTCGTAAACTTGTAAAGCCCACTTATGTGTGATAGTTTTCCTTTAAATTTTGTTATATATAGGTACTACTGCCGTGACATTTGAATTTCTAACTACAACCGTTTAGTTGATAGAGGGGGAGGACACTTGACTCTAACGAAAATTGGTACTTTAAATCTTGATAAGTCACGAACGGTTTACTTAATCAAAAAACGGTGTTGCCAAACCCCTAATATTTTTGAAAGACCTATCCAAAAATATCCCACACTATGGGAAGAACGAAAAAAAAAATATCGTCCCACTTTACATGTATGGGAGGTACCCTAAATAATTGTCTTTTTCAAAATTTTATTCTACCACTTTTTCGGCGTCATTAACGTGTATACTCATGTCAAAGTACAACTTTCTAGTACCAATAGTTTTTGAGCTAAACCGCGGACAGACGGACAGACAGACGGACATGGCGAAACTATAAGGGTTCCTTGTTGACTACGGAACCCTAATAAAAATGAATTAGCAGATTGCTAGTACTATATGATTCGGTACATTACCCTTGGAGACAAATTTTGAATCCAGTCTCTATAATTTTCCGTTACTGAAATTTGGAAGTTTGAAATGACAGCTTTTACCAGAGAAATTCCTAAATGTTTTGGATAGAAAAAACTAAAAAAGATATAATAATAATCTATATTTCAGTGATGGGTAATCGCCGAGAGTTAATTATAAGTTACAATGAAGAGAGCTGGACTTCTCTACAATATATATATGGAAAATTGTTTAAATAAAATGCTTCACCATTGTACAGTCATAAAATATAGAGAAACTATGAAAATCTAGAGGTAGGTGACCTATAATGACTTATAGGATTATACACGATATGAATATTCATTATGGAACTATCACTGTTTCAGCTGCACCAAAACATTGTTTATATTTATTTTATTGACAAATGAAATATATACAAGTAACAACCAATATTTCAAGCAACTTATCTATACTTATAATAAATCTGTAGAGGTCAATTCTGTACATGAAATATATTTACAAAATAACTATCAGGGGGTGATTAGGGATCGATACTGATGCCAAAAATGCAATCAGTAAAATTTTTGTCTGTCTGTCTGTCTGTCTGTCTGTCTGTCTGTATAACCGTTATAGAAACAAAAACTACTTGACGGATTTTAACGAAACTTGGTACAATTATTTTTCATACTTCTGGGCTGGTTATAGTATACTTTTCATCACGCTACAATTAATAGGAGCAGAGCAGTGAAGGGAAATGTTGGGAAAACGGGAGAAGTTACTCCATTTTTTATGCTTCCGTCGTGTGTGCAACCTTAATGGTTAAAGCTACACAGAAATCATTTATGACGGAAATGTTCTCCTTAAAATTATATACAAAATATCCCACGACAGCATATATCTATCTTTTATGGTTGACTCACAATAACACGTGTAACTCCCGATAGCTTAGCAGTTCGAAGCTTTCTGATTATTATTCTGCTCCGAAATTTAAAACCACCACAACTTTGCAATGGAACTCGGCTAAAAGTAACCCAGTTGCAACAAAATATAATCGAAGCTCAAATTTTAACAGGTTGCGGTGCAGGAGAAACCGTCTTTATTCCCAGAATTCCCATAATACCAAATAATTTTCCATTCCAATTTAAAAGAACGCGATTCCCAGTATCGGTGTGTTATGCAATGACAATTAATAAGGCTCAAGGGCAGACTTTTCGTGTTGCTGGAGTAGACCTCGGTGTCAGTTGTTTCTCGCATGGTCAGTTGTACGTCGCTCTTTCCCGGGTTAGCAGTTCTAGAAATCTTTATGTTCACGTGCCGGACGGGTCAACTTTCAACATAGTTTACCCGGAAGCTTTGCGCTGAAGTATTGTCGTTCTATAGGTACTTCAGCTATTAACAATAATATTGTGCGGTTCGGTATTGCGACATTTTTCAACAGTATTATAGATTGACATATTATATTTCCCTACTAAATTACGAAAGTTAATCTGTGTGTTACATCAAAATCACTGAACCGTGAGGAAGGACCTAGGCTACTTTTTTTTACCAAAAACGACGGAAACGTGGACGAAGTCGCGGGCAACAGCTATCTATGCTAATATATAAGGCTGAAGAGTTTGTTTGTTTGTTTGAACGCGATAATCTCAGGAACTACTGGTTCGAATTGAAAAAATATTTTTAAAAGGCTATAGGCTATATATCATTACGCTAAGGCCAATAGGAGCGGAGCACCAATGAAGAATGCTTCAAAATCGGGGTTAAATTTAACGTGAGCCCAAAGTAACTATTCCACGCGGACGAAGTCGCGGGCAAAAGCTAGTTGATGTATAAAGTTGTATTGCTACTTTGTATGGCAATGCTTTGCTAATACATACAATGTACCTATATCAAGACATCAAAATAAAGAAAAAGTTTTTATAGAAGATGGCATATGAGTTGTTGATTCTCAATAAGTGATATTATACATACGTTGACGTGTGACCCCGGTTGAAAGCGAAGTAGCTTTCGCCCGCTCACATCATAATTATAGATTTGCGTCCGTATACGAACGTAGTTTGTTATAAAAGCGAAACGGGAGAATGTTTACGTTGACAATAATTGATTTATAGGAATTGTGAAATTATTTTCTTTTCAGTGCATTGTTTTTATACATATAAATAAAATAGAAGTGTCCGTCTGTGATTTCCAAATAGCTGTGTTTTTTCAAGTGCTTATAGATATGTATACGATACTACATAACAAACCTAAAAAATATCTGTCTGTCTGAATGGTTGAATCGATTTTAATGTGACTTTCACTGCAATATAGACCAAGTTACAGGGCTACTTTCGCTACTTTCTACCCCACGTGAAGGAAATCGCAGGCGCAGATAATAAAAAAAAAAAAAGAATGGTTGTTTTTGCTAGTAACGAGGGAGATTTTTGATTATTAGAAGGGGAAATTGCGACGTTTAACGAAAGATGCCATTTCCTAACCTTTAGATAAGTTTAAGGACGGGAATCTCTAATATGTTTTTATTAAAACTCCTCTCTACTAACGAGCAGGGATCCACTTTGGCCTTGGACAGGATATTTGGAAGTCATTGGGGCTCTGGCCTTTACCCAGCATATTAGTGAGACTTAGCCGAACGCATGACTAGAATCTTAAAAAAAAACCGTCAATAACTAGAAGTCTCGACCCATATAGTTCGATCAATGTTTGATCCAGAAAACAGTACACCTACTTGTGGAAATGGCTGGTATTGTTCAGATGCTATTCGCTCTAGAGCCTGCGAGGGTGCGTAGATTAGACCCTGTTCCTTTCAGCAATGGGTATCTACTTTTAAATACTTTTATGTGTATAACTTTCAATAAGTGGATATTAACAATCAAATAAACTGATATTCTTATTTATTAGTAGTTAATTTTTTATATTACGACCTTTTGTTACGTTATGTCCATAGCTTTGGAATTTTTTAAATTTTGTCTGTGGCTCATAAAATGTTTTCGTAATCATTAATTTGTGATTCAAATGCAGGGTCAAGATTTCTTCTAAGTATATAGTTGTTTTTTATATACATATACAATTGTGATTAAATAGTTTCAGTAATGGTACTGGTATAATAATACATAAGAAGACATAAGATATAAGAAATATGTAAGTATCAGTCACAAATATTTTTTTTGGTTTTGTCTTCAGAAAGAAATCATTATTTCAATCATCTTTTCTCTCTAATTTGTTAGTCGATAATAAAAATATCTTTGAAAAAAAAAAGTGCAATACCAACCTGCATTTCCGGCTCCGCAGTCAAGTCAGTCAATCCAAGTCAAGTCACGTCATTTTGTCACACTAGTCACTGTCACCGTCACGTCACTTGTCAGTCATTACCATCGTCTTCAGTCATTAAAAATAACACCGTCAAAACATTTAGATCTCGTCTATGAATACGTATAAAAAAGGATGACTAGAATTTAAATTTGGCGCGCGAATGTGTCAGTGAGCGTCGGGCCACCATGGCGTCCGCGCATAACTGTCGTGGGGGGAGGAACGCGCGCGCTCAAATACTACCACTTCTACTCGCAAAATGTCGTAATTATTATAATTTTAAAAGGTGCATGTTGACATTTTACCGGGTGCTACGCTACGATAAACAGAATTTAAAAAATGACTTGGAACTGATCAATTCGATTGAGGGGTTCGACGTTCCTTCAATTGGGTTCGGATATCAACTTTTTGCAACAAAAAGAGAATTGTCAATGCAATATCAAGTTATGAAATTGATAATCGAGATTTCCTGCGTGAATGATCTGCTGATCTTACTGTTTTTGTTTTGAGACAACAATATCCAGATTTTACCTGCCCGCAGGCGTACATTTTTCTTATATTTATGATCACTAAAATTGTTACTCAATAATTTTATTAATAATATGAATCTTTGATGTGCCAAAAATAATGTTTAGTTAATTTAACACGAAGTATAGGGTTCCCTGAGTTGTAGGGTTTAATTTATTTTAGCGAAACAGAATTTATTTTATTGGTACTAATAATAATAAAAAACTTACATAACACACAATAATACAATGAAAAATTTGTTCTTCATTTTAACAAAATAAGATTAAACCATGAAGGTCAATATCACTGTAATCAAAAACATCGAAGTAAGTATTAATAATTTTAATGTTCTTTCCTGAACAACCAGTAAAGCTCCGCACAGGCCTTGAAGCCGAACTCAACATACCTATACCTAGCCTTTCAAGATGAGGAACATTAAAGATTTTCGAAACTAAAGATAAGAATAAGATAGTGAATGAAGCAACGTTTTTTTTTAAATTCATTTGCACATATGATATGCATTTTAGGCAGTGTGGAGGAGTAGCAAAAGATATGAAATAGTCATTGTGAAAGCGGTGGCATAGAAGCCAATAACCTGGCCACTCGAGGATGCTCAAGGTCGAGTGAAGTGGGTAAGACTCGTCAGGAAAATATCAGTTGAAGTGGCGATAGTGCTTAGCATTAATACACATTAACTGCTGGATTTTAGAGGATTCCAATTACTATTTACGTATTGCGTGTCTGTCTCTTTGTTATACTTTAACGTCTAAAGCAATTAACCGATTTTATGAAATTTGGTGCAGAGATAGATTATGTCTTGGAAAAGGACATAAGATAGAAAGAAACTGCTGAAAAGGACTTTTCACGCAGGCAAAGCCTTGGGCAGAAGCTCGTAATGTTTCAATATCTGGATGGCCATGCATTTATCCATGAGTCTAATCTTTCTCATTTATGCTCTACCCAAATGTCCTTACTTTGGTATTGTTCGTCAAAATTGTTGAGCTCCTTAAGTTCTAAGTTGAGCTACACGATAACTGACAAATGCTTGCACTGTCTGGACAGGTCCGCTCAAATTTGCGTGGTTATTTCCTCAAAAGGATACCACAGACATGAACCTACATGCTTCTCATATACAAATACAAATTGTCTGGACTTTAAAAGAGACTTTGACCTCTGAGTTTGTTTCGGTGTTTCTTCTCAGAGTAGTCAGTTAGGAAATACCGGCCTCATCTAGCTAAACTAAACACGTAAAAACATGATGACACATGACGTGTAAAAGTAACCAATTTACAAAATAAATATTTTATTTCATTTCATATGTTCGTTAGTGAATCACACCAAAAAACAGAAAGGATCTGGATATAATTTGCAACGGAGATAAATTATTATAGTATGGAATAGCACATTGGGTCCATTCCTTCTGCTCTATTTCATCACACACACATAATTTTGTTCTAAGGGCTGTTTGGAGACTCTTCTTATGGTCTGGCTAAAGTGTGAAGAAAGAGCTTGTGATTTGATTAAACCGTAAATCTATATTATTGTTTTAACGCTTAATTTATACAGAACTATAACTCTGTGGTTCTATCTGCTTGTTAAGTTCTCACGCCTGAAAAAGACAATTGTTAATTTATGGTTTCGGTGTATTACCAAGTACCAGGGAGAAGGACAATGGATATTTTACGTAGCCAAAAATGATAAAGATATTTCTATTATATTATAACAGCAGAAGGATATAGTCTTTATTGTACAGCATTAGAAAATAGACTAAGAGATTTTAAAATAAAAGGGCTTTAAAAGGAAAAATTCAAGCTATATTTGGCACAGGAAATGAGAAGACATCTTTCTTACACAATTTTTTAGTTTATTTTATTGCAATATTCTTATAAAACTAGATGTCATAAATCACTGAGCTTGATATTTGCTAATTTGATTTTTGTTCTTCCTTTTATTTGACAATTTCTTTTATTGTATTATTCATTATTTAAATTGAATGAGGATTATTACCGTTTTTAATTTTTGTTATTTTATTATCATTGACATGTCCTTTTTTGTCTCTTCGTTTGATATTTAATGGTACTGTTTTGTTTTACACAAATTCTATACAATGTATATTGTTCTGATTAAATTACTTATTTATGACTTAGGGTTCAGTTCAGAGTAGACTGTAAATAATGTCGTCATATTCTACTTAGCCTTTTCCTATGTTAGGTATGACTTACAGTCTAACTGGGTGCAGCTGAGTACAAGTGTTTTACATGGACTGTCTATCTGACTATGTACCTCCCCTCTCCTCTTCCTCTTCCTCCTCTTCCTACTCCACCTCCTCCTCCGCCTCCTCCTCCTCCTCATCCTCCTCCTACTCCGCCTCCTCCTCCTCCTCCTCAGTAGCTGGGTAGCACGATACCCCTTGGCAAGACTGATGACAGACTCTGCCTCCTGACTACCCGTGACGACTGTCAAAAATGTACAAATGACAGCCGGGACCACCGGCTTTACGAGACAGGGAAGAATCTTGATATGGTAAGATAAGATGGTCATCCAACCACGAACCTTGGCAACCGTCGCTTAACCATGAAGATGTTAGCAGTGTGAATTATTTTGCCACGAGCTCCTCTCTCTTTTACTAATTAAGAAACGGCTGTAATTAATATGTATATTGCATTATGAATATGGAAGATTTAGTCGTCTTAGCAAGTGAATGGTTTTTCAATATCATTGCTTAGTGCCGGTAGATCCGCGAGGTATTATGACCTTTACCACTCACGGGACCGATGTCAAGTATAACCGGATGTTTCCTTTAGGTACCTTTTCTAATCACCTATGTGAAATGACGGATGAATGCTTGATGACTGAGATTATCTCTTTGGTCTAGAGGTTACTTGGCATTATATAATTATTATCATTTGTGTGTAGGTATTAACACGACTGCGGAGGGTAACGTGTTTCACAGTCTATGTATGTATGTATGTTTTTATCTATGTGGTGTTGTACAGGGCAAACGCGTTAGCCGATTTTGGTAATTCTTACGTCAATTGATTTATCTTAACCTTACGAGTGTCACTAAAGACATGACAGTTATTAATATTAACCAAAACAACAACCAGAAGCCATATCAGGTTTTACATACTCTTTGGCCATATCAACAAAAAAATCGACAAACTATGTCAACTGGGGTATCGTTTAATATGTTTAAAAAAATGAAAATTTGTTGAAGCAACCGTTTACGTTATATAACATTTTAAAACGGATTTGGAGGGTCATATTCAGGGCTGAGGTTTTTAGCACACCGTACTTCATATTTACGGTTTCACATTATATCCTTTAAATGTGTTATAAGACTTTGCTTCTTACCAAATTTCAAGATTCTAGGTCAACGTAAAGTACCCTAAAGGTTTCGATTATTTTATGAAATCACAAAATATATGTGACATAAACGGTCATATTATATCTTTTGATTGCGTTCAGTTACAAGCATGCTTGCAATTTAATTTTTTTACTACTTAAAGTAAGAGGCCTTTCGCACAAATCGGGGAGTGTGCGCAGGAGCTCCATGACCTGATCCCTCCATCTCCCTTTCACTACCAGTCTACCAGACGCCCAGCTGGGTACCACCCACAAGTGTGGGTGGCATACGACAAGACGGTAGATCAACTAAGTAGTTGATCTACTGTCTTGTCGTACCAAGCGCTTCTCCTCCACATTTATTGTGCGCACAGCCAAGTGTGTGGAATTCTCTGCCGGCTTCTGTGTTCCCTGCCACTTATGACCTTTCAGCCTTTTAAGTAACAGTGAACAGGCATGTTCTGGGCTCACTCGTTCCATCGCAAATCCCATCTATCTTCTGTTTCTTTTATTATATTCTTATCATCAAGCGAGATCGAGTTCAGAAAAAATAAATTGATATAAATTTCACTTTGATCATTTCTACGCGTTGTCTTGTGATAAAGGGTCTTCAGACACAGATGGATAAACGGACTGCGAACTGATCCTATAAGGGTTCTGTGTTTTTGTTTGGTGGTACGGAACCCTAAAATAGGTAAAGAAAGCTTAGAGGAATCATAATTCCGTTATCGGTTACGATATTGGAAAAACGTAAAGTTTGAGTTTTCAATTGACATTTAAGGTACCTGCTGGTAAGTCCATATTAATTTTATTGAGAGACATTTTAGACATACGTAACGCTAAAGTTCAGATTCTTAGGTATGGTTGTTAATATTCGATTCTTTCGTTTGCAGCTAAACTAGTTGATATACTTCAGTCCGAATTTTAAATTGTTCATTCAAACCAATTTCATCGCCACTTTCACAACTTCTAAGCACTTAATTTGGTCTACAACGTCAGTCGTTGGCTACAATATACATTGTTTCTCCTCCTATTGAGTTCTAACAAAAACTACACTAAATGACCTGATTTGAACATCACGTCTAGTCTATGTAACCACGGCTAATGCTTTTTTTCTCTTTTTAATCTATGGTCGCCAGTGGCCTGTGACTGAGATGTTACTAAACTGTGTTTTCTGTGGGTTAATGTCAATTATATGATAGATTAAAGCTAAACGCACCGGTTGATTTATATCATTTTCTGGATGGATACTGTTATCAAGGAATGTGGACTATTATGAGTACAGTTTTGATCATATTAAAATCGTCATGTAATATTTCATGCGTGGTGCAACCAAACACTTTTTCTTTCATTAATTTATTTCTTTACACTTCATGCAAATAGGTACAAAGGCAGACATAATGCTGTATTAAGCGTTCTATACCAGTCAACCATGAGTGGTGAAGAGATAGCGTAGGAGGTACAATACGTACCGTGAGCAGCTGTAAATTACTAGTATTTCTAAATAGAAAGATATGTAGTAAACGTAATCTATTATAAAGCGGAAAAATTTGTTTGTTTGTTTGTTTGTTTGTTTGCTTGAACGCGCTAATCTTCGAAAGTTCTGGGTGGATTTGGATGCAATTTGGTATGGAAGTAGCTTGAAGCTTGAGGAAGGTTATAGGCTACTTTTTACGCGACTGCAAGAAGGAAAGTTATGTTTTTACCGTGATAGAATCCACGGGAGCGAAGCCCCGCGTGAGCACTAGTAAATAAATATAACAAGTTACTGAAAACTGAAGGAAAATATCTGCATATCTGTTAAGAAAGTTCATGCTTTCTTTGCATTTGCTTTTGTCTATATTTCTTTGGGTTAGTGGAACACCTTTTTTTTCTCGTTTCCCTACTGTCATCCTTCACGCTATCTATTCATATTTTCTATTCTTTCTTAATTGTCTTGTTGGTATTATCCCATATGCACTAAACGTTTTGGGAATACTTTCATTGTGCGTACGGCTAAGGAGTGGAATTCCCTGCCAGAGTCCGTGTTTCCCGATAGCTATAACCTTAACTCAAGAGTGAATTTTAGGTAAGCGTGCTCCATCTTCGACCACATCATCACTTACCATCAGGTGAGATGGTGGTCAAACGCGAACTTATAATCAATAAAAAAAAAAACCATGACATAACGTTATCGTTGCGTACATTACATCGGTTATGCTTGGTTACCGAGATTGGATTCGGTTTGGAAGATTAGTTTAAAATAATCTATTAACGATTAATTTATAATAGGATAAAAATGTAAACGATTACCTAAAATATAGGGGTAGATCGTAAAGAAATATCTATGCAGCTCATCAAATAGAAAACGAAAATTCAAACGCATTTTCTTGATATATTAATTTTTCGGTTTTCAAAGGTAGTATCTAGTTTTACGACGAGTGTGTCAAAAATGCTAGGTCCGTATTCCATATTTTATGATTTCCCGTCAAATCTATAAATGCTGTGAGATCTTAAAGTTTCGTTTTCTAATAATATATTATGTTATGAGCAATTTCATTGAATATGTTCGTTCTCTATTTCGCTATTATATGAGTTCAGCTTTTACAACTTACTATTATTACTTGCTTATTTTATTATAATTTGCGACTGGATACTAACAAGTAGATAATAGGCAGACTGGAAACATTCAAAAGTGATTGTCCGGTACACAGTAGGTATTAATTTTTTAGTGCTATGTTGAAATTGGTTAAGAAATTTAGAATAAGTGCTCCCGTCTCTAGCTGAAAGTTTTGTAATTGACAATTTACCTAGTAAAGCAAAAACACTGGATCAACAACCTATTGGATAATAATAATTATTGATAACGAGTAGTAATCATTCAATTAAGTTCCTCGAGCCATTTTTTTACCTATGAAGAAAAATGCTAAGGAAAGTTTTTCACAGTTACTAAGGCAGTGTTTTACTACTGTATAGTTTCGATAAATTACTTACTCCCCTACTTGTTATTATAAATGTAAAAGTAAATCTGTCTGTCTGCTTCACTTTCACTTCTAAACCACTCAACCGATTTTGATGAAATTTTCTACAGAAATATACAGGCCATTGGATATGAAAAAGTGTTCGCGTGAGCAAAGCCGCGACCAAAGCTAAAAATTCGTACAGAATTCTTATAAAAAAAAGATTCACTTAGAATTCGTTGAATTGAGGAAAAAAACTGCGTAAAATCGTAAATTATCTTCGCCAACTATAAAAATCCCAATAAAACATTATTCTTTCACCAATAACAATAACGGTGAAGTTTACTGAGCGCAAGGTTAGAAAAAAGTTAAAAACATAACACTACACTTCCGCGGTTGGCTTAGAATCGTGGCCGCTGCAACTCTGACCACTAACTGTGGTTTCGATCTATTTCTTTCATAGTTACATCGATTACGGAATACAAGTTTTTGTTATTTGCATTCATAATATTTGTAACAACCGCGAGTTCGTTCGCTTGAGAGGTTTTTTCCGTGTAAATTCTGATCCCACGGGCATTCCGGGATAAAAAGAATAAAAAGAAATGTTTGGATAATCTACAATTTTGATTTGACATTTATCTTCTAATTTTAAAAGCATATTCAAAGTCGCAAAAGCTCTTAATTCTCTCCATTAAAATTAGAATAAGAGCTTATGAAATGATAGAGTGTAACAACTTTTCTTCAGAAACGCTTTTGAAGTCAGAAGTCGATCAAGATAAACGTCCATAGCCTAATGGCTAAGTTGGCGGACTTGTGATCGAGAGGTCACGGGTTCGAACCCCACCCATTCCACTATTGCTGTGAACCCACTCCAGACACAAGTATATTTAGCTTAGTTGGAGGAGTTAACAGGATTGCTAGTAATCAATACTACCCACATTGCTAGCAATCTGTTTTTTTAAAGAAGTAATAAAAAGATTATGTAGGTTACCAGGATAACCTGGCCAGGTTATGTTTTGTCAAATCTTGTGACGAAGTTAAATAGGACCAGGTGATCTTTGCCATAGTATATTCTATATTCCTGTTTAGGATATACGGTTCAGCAGCAAGTACCAGTCCTTCCGGACTCCCCATACCTTATAGTTCAATGATATTAATCTTTTTATACCGGGAACTTTTCTATTTAACGAGCGAATAGTAAGGAAGTGTCATGCACATGCGCACGCGACTGATACGTAACTGATAAACGCAATTAATAACGTATATCCATATCTTTCTTTTGGTCGAAATTAGAGGGAGATAGGTACACTCTTCACTTGACTGCTTGGTCATGTGTTTGCTTTCAGTAAATTATTGTTTTTATCAAGGAAGCCTAGAAATACGTGAGTTTGGAATCATGGAAAATGTCGGAACAATCCACGGAAACTGTATTGATAATTCAATACAGTTTCCGTGGATTGTTGAACGTGTACAATTGAGTAAAATAATTTATATTCTTGTGTAAACATAAAAGGTTATGGGGTATAGACAGACAGGAGCGACGTTAAATAGATTAGAAGTGGATACCTTACCGCGGTTACGGACATCCACTTTAAAAATAGTGTCAACAAATAAAAAGGTTATAATATTCACACAGGAACTGGTATGAGTATATTCTATATGTGAAGCAGTTTTAGACATATCTGCCGAAGGTTTTCTAACATTGGCCGTTGTAAACTTTCGTAGCCAATCTTGATTGTAAAAGCAATATTATAAAAACTCTGAACAAGGGTTTTCATCAACAAATATAGGTATAAGGGCCTATGCACACCACGTTTTTTAAACGCGCCGTTGACGCGCGTTAGTAGCGATACAGACATCGCGTCTGTATCGCTTTTTTAGCATTAGTAACTATTTTTTGGCAGAACTCTTACATGTCATAATTACCATTGCCATTTTTAATTTTATGCATAGTTTCGTTTAGCATAATTTTTATTTAAAGAGATGATTATTTGGGGAACCGATCACTTATCCGATATTTTTCCGCACACAAGTCTGACGCATCCTGTAGACCTTTGCACACCTGTATAAATTCAAATACGCATTTGAATTGATACAGACGCGCGTATGAAGCGATACAGACGCGATGTAATCGCGCGTGTGTAGCGATACAGACGCGATGCAAACGCGCGTGTGTATCGATACAAACGCGCTGGCATTTTGCGTTTTTAAGCAGAACCTCGTCAACAGTAGCAAGATGGCGTCGGTCGAGACAGCATTGATTGCATGCCCTTTGTTATTAATTTTTTTAAAAAGGAAGAAGAAAAATTACCGACGTTTTTGGGTACACCCATTTACAAGCGAGAGAAGATTGTGTGGACATTAACAACAACGCGCGTGTGTATCGATACAGATGCGATGCTAACGCGCGTTTATATCGATACACACGCGCGTTAGCATCGCGTTTGTATCGATACAAACGACAACAAACTGCTCTGTAGGATAAAAGCGTTTAAAAAACGTGGTGTGCATAGGCCCTAAGACTCATTATCAGCTTAGCCTTTTTCCAACTCTGTCAGGGCTGGCTTCCAGTCTAACTGGATGCAGCTGAGTACTAGTGTTTTACATGGCGCTTCTGCCCATCTGACTTCCACAATTCAATAGCTAGGCAATACGTTGGCAAGACTGTTGTCAGATTTCTGGCTTCTGAGTACCCGCAACGACTGTTAAAAGACAGCCAAGACGGCTTTACGTGCTTTCCGAGGTACGTAGGAATCTTGACATGTTAAGATGGTCACCCATCCACGGTCAGTCCTTGGCAAGTGTTGCTTAACCTTGAATATCGACCCCTGTGGCTGTTTTTGTGCGTACTTTTGCTTTGTGCGTACGGCTAAGGAGTGGAATTCCCTGCCGGAGTCTGTGCTTCCCGATAGCTATAACCTAGGGGTCTTTAAGTCAAGAGTGAATAGGTTACTTTTAGGTAAGCGTGCTCCATCTTCGACCACATCATCACTTACCATCAGGTGAGATGGTGGTCAAACGCGAACCTATAATCAACAAATAAAAAACACATTGTTTAGGTAGTTACTAGCTTAATAGAACCTCTATTAAACCCAGCAACGAAATCAATAAAAAATAGCAGTGGGAGAGTAAGAAAAACACATCTTTTTCTCTTTCCTCTTTGTCAAGTAATCTTGGTCTCTTGTTATACAATTTATATCATTTATGTAAGTCCTTCATTATTTTATGTTTTAGGCCGATATCACACTGGCGATTTGCGAGCGAATTCAAAGCGATGCGTATGCACTGAGTTCGCAGCGAGTACCCGGCGAACTCTTTGCGATTACGCGGCGGACTGTGGCGGACGGAAGTGGTGGGTGGTCTGTTGTGACGTCACTGTATACAATGGCATCAACGGCGCTTTTTGCGACAAACACGCTGCGGGCCCGCGGCGAGTCCGCCGCGCACTCGCTGCGAACTCGCTACATATTAGCTTTGCTTTGAACTCGCTCTCCAATCGCTAGTGTGATAGGGCCCTTAAATTTTTTGTCAACATATCCACGGTGAAAGTTTATTTCAATAACTTGCGTACCGGGGAGGAATGTGAAAGTTGTGTGATCTCGGAAAAGATTTGTATTGTGTTTTATGCTTACGTAAGTGTATTTTGGCGTCAGCGTAATATTGACATTGTAAGTGGAGGAAAATATAAAAGTTTTAGTGGTACCGGCACGCCTTAGGCAGTTTCTTTATAGCTTTGCCGTGCCTTGTGATAGACAAACAGACAAACAGTGTCGCAGTAAAATGGTTCCCTCTTTACTGGTGAGATAAGGAATTTAATAAATTTTGGAAAATGATAATCGATATTTTTATGATGATAGATTTCACGAGCTATCTTGTTAACCCCTACCCCAAACTAAAAAAGCTTGAGTCTAGAGTGCGCACACGGCAACAGTGTAATGGGGTTCGAACCTGTGACCTCTCGACCACAAGTCCAACACGTTAGCTAAGCTATTTATGGTTTTACATATAGGAATTAATAAACAAATAAAAACAATTACTACAATGACAAATTATTTATGTTTTGCATGTGCGAAATTGCTCTAGTCTCTTTTTGATTTAATATTTTTTGTATATTGAGGATCTAAGTAGATGTATGATATAAAAATAGTGAAATCTCACGATCATATGGGACCAGGATGGCACAGTGATCTTGTGCCCAGGGCTTTCAATAGGTTAAATACGGCTCTTATGCCACATACAGCATCAGACGATAGCTGCTACCTTATATAATCAATTTACATGTCAGTCATGGCGAAATGTGTCAAGTTCTGTACGCCATGTTTTGTACCGGATTTAATGCAAAAAATGATTTAGACTTTGTCTAATATATGAAAACTCATTCTAGAAATAGCCTGTACCTATATGTAAGTACACAAAAAAACAAAGTAAACACGAAGAACTGGAATTAGGCTTATCGATTTGCTGCTGTGACAGGTAAGACAGCTAGACTAGATCCGATGCTCTGTTCTACATTTTTTCTTAGATGGTTTAAGAGAAAAGAAAGAAAAGAGGAAAATAAATATGCGCTGCCACATGATCCTTATAATTTCAACTAGAGGTAAAATATTGCTTTTCATACGGGCAAAACATATACTGTACCACCATGCGAACGTAAGTTTACTAAGAATGATCGTATTATTACGATACAAATGTTCGTGTTTCATACAAATTAGGTTATGACACGCCATGTTGCCCCCGATGTTATGAAACAAGCCCTTTAACTAAATCCAAATCATCGGAAATAATTTCAGGCGTGAAGAATCCAAAATTCTTTATACATAACTTAGCGTTATATCACATATTGCCATCTGCACGGCACCGCGTGTCAGACAGTAATGTTCTTTGAACTGCACGGAACGCTTCGTGACGCAAGACTCAAGAGAAGAACTAACGATCGCGTGGCACTGCACTCGGTTCTCTAAACCTCATTCTAGTGTTTGTTGATCTTTATTGCTACATATTAGCTGAAATCACCACATTGTTTACAGAAGATTCTGGAAGCACAAATCTCTTTTCTTTAAACTCTTAAGATAAAATAAATATATAGTTTTTATTCTACAGGCTATTCATAAAAGCTTTTTATGTAACCATAATGCTTAATTTGTGTATTAATTAGCAAATTCTGAATTCAAATTTTGCATAGAAAAATTTCTCTATGCACTACGACTTCAACTCAGCAAATATTTATTTTTCTTTAATGAGAGTTGTTTGTGTTAGGTGTTGTAAATGAAATTAAATGATTATTTAAAGGTTCAAACTAACGGACTTTAAACAGAAACGGGGCGAATCTCGGGAAGTCTCCTCAAGAACGTGATGCGCGTTCCTTGTTCACAGATAGGATGCAAAAATTATACTCCCTACCGAAACTCGGTCACATAGTGCATCACTGTGTACTCTTTGTTGCTTTTCTCAAGAACTCCGATGAGACGGTAATGCGCCTCGACCACGGGGACATTAAGCAAAGAACCTACGGCTTTCAGTGCTTTCCGAAGCATTGGAGCGTTACATCACCAAATTTTTAATTCCAGGGTACTACTATGAAATTCCTGATGGAAAAACTTGATTACACTTATTGCTCGACCTAGGAACCGAATCCAGTCTCAGTCTCACACAAATCAGTCGTTCAGACTAAAAGCAAATGAGATCCATCCTTTTTGGCGTTGACTAACATTGAAACCTTGGTCTTTCTTTATCTTTGACTTTCGACATTTTTTTAAATTAGTTATGTACTTAACGTAGTAGTGTCTTATACACATTGCCCGCTGATAGCATTAAAAATGAATCTTTTAGTTTGACCACCATCTCACCTAATGGTAAGCGATGATGTGGTCGAAGCACGCTTACCTATATTTAATAAACAGTTAATGAATTTGAATTTGTACTATTGATTTTTAGCCAAGTTTGAATAAATGACTTTTAATTTTGGGTTTTATACTTTGTGATGCCACCATGCAAAATTTCACCTAAAACCGTTGAGCCGTTACAGCGTTATGGAGCAACAACTAATCTTTATTACTGTAATAAGATTCGCTTCAATTTTGTAAGGAATAATAAAGAGAATGACGATAGATCAATGGCTGGTTTGGCATCGAGGAAACAATGATTAGCAAATCGGAAATGTCTGCTCGTAATGTAATCTCCATTCAGTAGGACGTGTACATAAAATATTGAACAATACCATTTAACACATTTAATTATAATATAGGTATTTGTTGTGTCTGGCGTTTTCTTTTTTTATTTGATTAGCTTTTCTTAAATAATTAATTAATAGAGATGGTGGTCAAACGCGAGCCTATCATCAATAAAAAAATAAATTAAAATAAAAATCGGCCAAGTGCGAGTTGGACTCGCGCACGAAGGATTCCCTACTATTATCTATAAAACACAAAAAAAAATAATTACGTTTGTTGTATGGGAATATTTGAGGGGGGTTCTGTTTTTAGTATTTGGTGTTATAGCGGCAACTGAAATACTTTATCTGCTGTGAGAATATCAACTGTCTAGCTATCACGGTTCATGAGATACAGCCTTTTTTTTGGGTGGGCATCATGGCCCATCTGGGCGAAGCGGGAGGGTGTGTCAGACTTCTACTGAGTAACACCCATCCGTGTTCCATCATATGCCCTTCGTGTTCCGAGGCCGCGGTCACTCTTTGAACAATTCCGCAACCATGAGATACAGCCTGGTGACACACAAACAGCAGAGCCATAGTAAAAGAGTCCCTTTTTTACCCCTACGTTACGTACGTAACCCTAAAAGATACAACAATTTCGGATATGCATATTTTCTATTTGCACCACTCTGAAGTTTACCGATTGAAATCATCAGCTGCTCAGTGCTCACCCAACTATGTACATTGGGGTCGACTTTTAATCTAACTAGATGGAGCTGAGTAACGTGTTTTACATGGAGCGACTTCCTATCCGAGTGACAGCAGCGGCTACGACACCCCTTGGTAAGACTGAAGCCAGATTTCCTGGCTTCTGACTTTTTTTAATTACGGATGAGCCCGCTTTTGACCTCGATCTCGCCTGGTGGTGAGCGATAGATGAGGTCTGCGATGTGACGAGCGAGCCCAGAAGATGCCTATTTACTCTTGCTTTAAAGGCTGAAAGGTCATAAGTGGCAGGGAACACTGAAGCCGGCACAGTTCTACAGCTTGGCTGTGCGCACAATATATGTGGAGGAGAAGCGCTTGATGCAACAAGACGGTATATCAACCAAGTGTGGGTGGTACCCAGCCAGTACACCGGTAGTGAATGGGAGATGGAGGGATCAGGTCATGGAGCTTCTGCGCACACTGCCGTAACCGTAACGACTGTGAAACAAGTACAACTGACAGCCGAGACCAACTCGACTCAAACTCAAAATATTTTATTTCATATAGGCTTACATGGGCACTTCTAAAGTGCTTTCCGAGCCACGGAAAAATCTCTAAATTTTCAGACGGTCACCCGTCCACAGACCAACCTCGGCAATCGTTGTTTAACCACGAAGATCGAACCGTGCAGCTGTTATTATTTAGTCACGAGCTCCTCCAGTTTACTGATAGAAAATGTCTTTTTCTACCGGGTGGGAAAAATCATCGAATGACTTCTCTATCTCGGGGTAAAAACCCACTATATTCCTTTAACTGCCCTTATGTTCGGGGTCGTGGTTCTCGTTAGAACATTCTAGCAACCACAACAGGCAACACACACACTAGGTGATTGCTTGGTGAATTATTCCTGCGGTAAGTGACCACAACTATCAATTTACAACGTAAAATTAAATCACATCTATACATACGAATATCCTAAGTGCTCTCTTATATCACTTGATGAACCTTTTTTTTCAGTGGGAAAATTATGTTATGACTTCTTCCGCTCTGGGTGGAGTGGAAGAAAGTGTTAAGTAGACTTCTACTGACTAAAAACTCACTCTGTTCCTTCAGCTGTCTTTAAGTTCTGGGGCCGCGGTATCTCGTTAGAACAATTGTGATAGAAAATGGCTACAAAATAAAGCTGTGAACGTAGTTTTAAATAAATAAATGAATCGAAATCGTATTAAGTCATAAAGACTGATGTGAAACTTTCAGTTAAATAAAGAAGTCACGCAAGATCATTTATTCCAAACAGGGTGAAAACAGAACGGATATTGTATGTACGAGCGTTCGCCACAGGCGGCTATCTCAGAAACTTGTCGCCGCACTCGAGAAAGTTACTGAGCTGATCGGAAATATAGTTGTAAGGGTATGGTACCCGTATGAGGTAAAAAGGGATGGCGATAACTAGGTGGTTATTTTAGGAATAAGTAGGTATGAAAGGGATATAAATATAGTATGCATGGAAATATCTATACATTTTAATATACTTCTTATCGTGGACCTGTACCTTAAAAATAAAAACTAAGTTAACCTAATGAATATAGAAACACTAATGAAAAAAAAAATATGGTGAAAATAAATCCATCCCTATCACTGTCGATTGGAGATGTGCCCAAAAGACTGGCCGCATTGCCACTTAGCTTGAATGGCTACGCTTACCCCATGTCCAAAGTAAAATCTAGCCTTAGGAGCACGTTATTGCTAACAGTATTAGTAAAATTGGTGAGAATTTATCCATTTTGCTAAATATGTAAATTGTAGCCTTGTTATATTTTTCAACCGACGACCAAAAGAGGAGGTTATCAATTCGACGCGTAGGTATTTTTTTTTTTTTTTTTTTTTTTATATATGATCACCGAGTACTCGAAGACGGCTGAACCGATTTGGAAAATTCTTTTTTTGTTTGATAGGGTATACTTTGAAATTGGTACCATTTGTCACCAAGTCAGGATCTGATGATGGGATCTTGGAGAAATCGAGGAAACTCTTCAAATATTATAGGCACACCTATGGCGTTTTGGGTATTTCTTATAGTAACTTGTGCAGTTGCTCTCAAAAATTACAATTTGGGGAAGTGGAACTGATGATGAAGACCACAGATGGCCGCCGAAACTACTCAATAATAAGTATTTCGTGGATTGCGATTCGATTACTTGAATATGGATATTAAGCACTTGGTGCTCGTCACAATGCATATGGTGATGTATAGCTGATGGTGAAGTACCAGGAGAACTCCTCAAAAATTAACGGCCCAGTATTGGTAAAAGCAATATTTTGTAAAAGGTTATAAGTAGTTGACATTTAGGCTCTTGTAACTAGGTAAATTAAAAATCAACCAACTAAAAAGAGTGAAATAAAAACTTTTTACCAAAAAATTAAACCGACTTCCAAAAAACACTGCAAAGTGAAAAATAACTTTAATTTCGGAAGTCGGTGCCAAAAACGAAAATACAAAACTAAAGACACCGACTACCGAAATTAAAGTTATTTTTCACTTTGCAGTGTTTTTTGGGAGTCGGTTTAATTTTTTGGTAAAAAGTTTTTATTTCCGTTTGAGTTTCTTTCTCCGCAGCACAGGAGTAAATAAATACGAGTATCACAATAACGCAAGACTAGATACAACAAGTCAAACGATGTTAGCTGCAAAAGTATAAACTGTAGCGCCGCTATCAACGCCCTTCCAGCACAGCACTTGTAAGAGTTCAAATAACATGCGAGCCTACATAAACAGCCTACCAGCCTACGCACCTTCAATGACCAGTTCGTTAGGCTCTAATATAGTCAGGACGTCGACGGTGACAAGATCTCATCGGATGGTGTCGTTTAAATTCGCTCGTCTCGCTATGTGACCCAAGTTACGTCTGCATGATAGACCGTGGTGATCGAAGCTGTTGACAAATTCGCAACAGTGACGAATGGAGAACAAAGCGAAGCAACTAGACAAAGGAAAGCAGCGAGGCGGAAAGTAGTATCGAACAAGGTACCTATGTTCGACGACGGTAGTGCATGATGCAATGATGCGGAGGAATTGTTTGACGCCAAATTTTAAATTGTTTTTAGTTTTAGTCAGTTAAGTTACGACACCTCTTTCCGCCTTGCTGCATTACTTCTTACTACCGTTTTGCACATCATGATGCAGACAGCATAAGAGAATATACTGTACAACAAAAATATACACATCTCACATACACTAACTTAATTCTATGGGTACCTTCAGTGGCGGACTTGCCTTAATTATTAAATTAATTAAAGCCTCCAGCCAGAAGTTTTTTAATAAGTCCTGGCTATTTCCGTAAAAGATGGGTAAGCCTTTAGTATGGGACGGAACTCTTCCAAAGCGTTGAACGCCGAGAAAAAAATGCATCTTCCCGTTCAGGCCACGTCGGTCAGTGATGGCCGACAACTAGACTTGCCGTTCGGGCCGCGTCGGTCAGTGCTGCCCGGCGTTTAATATCTCCATAATTAATGACTAAAGTTGACTTTTGTTAATGAAAACATACATTTGGACATTCGATATAAGCATCTAATATTTTTTTTGAGGTTGAATTCCCGTCTAACCAACAATTAAAAATACTTTTGGTCTAAATTTGGATAGGACTGTGATTTTTGCTTGGCCTAAAGGGAAAGCTCACTGTCGGTCATCACTGACCGCGTTGGCGTTCAACGTGTTAAAAAACAAAGGTTGGTTGAGATTTACTGTGACCTTTTTTTCGGAGTTTAATGACGCATTTACGTTTATCACTCGCTCAATTTTAGGTATTCTAGTAGCAACACAACAACATTGCGCGCACACACACTTACAAACCATTGTTCGCCCGATTTTATACATTACTTAACTAATATTGATACTTGAAGGTAATATTATATTTTCTTTAATATTGTTTGATCATAATAAGTTGTAACTTATTGTTTACAAAGGGTTACATGCTTATTGATAAGATGTTAGTTTATTAATGTGTTTGACGCCCGATTAGGAGTACTAGGGGACTTTGGAAATAAAATAGGTACTCATATGTGATAAAAAAATTAATAAGAAATAAAGAAAAGTTTCGTCATGCCTGTCTGCCTGTCTGTCTGTCTGTCTGTTTGTCCATCCGTCTGTATTTCACAGCCATTTTCAACCGACGAAAAAAACGGAGGAGGTTATCAATTCGACGTGTATATTTTTTTAAAAGTTTGATCACCGATTACTCGGAGACGGCTGAACCAATTTGGAAAATTCTTTTTTTGTTTGAAAGGATATACTTCGTAATGGGTCCCATTGTCACCAAGTCAGGAGCTGATAATGGGATCTTGGAGTAATCGAGGAAACTCTTCAAATATTATAGGGACACCTATAGTGATTTGAGTATTTTTTATAGTAACTTGTGTAGTTGCATTTGAAAAGCATCATTTGTGAAGTGGATCTGATGATGACGACCATAGATGGCCACTGGAACTACTCAATATATAAGTAGGAATAAGAAGTATTTCATGGGTTCCGCATCGATTACTTGAATATGGTTATTAAGCACAATATGCTCGTCACAATGCATATGATGAAGTGAAGCTGATGGTGAAGTACCAGGAAAACTCCTCAACAATTAACGGCCCAGCATTGGGAAAAGCAATATTTTGTCTACTTTCTAACTAATTTCGGAAGTCGGACACCGCCTACCTACCGAAATTAAAGCTATTTTTCACTTTGCAGTGTTTTTTGGAAGTCGGTTTAATTTTTTTGGTAAAAGTTTTTATATTCCGAAACTATTAGAATGATACATGTGAAACTTGGTAGGTAGATGTATTCTGTGAACCGCTTTCCGATTTTAAGATATAAGTAAAAAATTATTAAAATAATATTAAAAAAAATATTTTCAGTTTCAGTTCCATGTACCTCACATGGAACTGAAACTGAAAATATATGTTTTTTCATGAATCTTATGCGTGTGTGGTATTAATAGAGAAGTCTTTAAAAATGGCATACGGGTTTTTAAAACCACTTTTTCATAAAGTTAATCGTTTAAAAGATATACACTTCCAAAGTGGTAAAATGTGTCCCCCCCTCTTACTTCTATAATAATGGAGTGAAAAATTATACAAAAAATATATGCTATGATCCTTAATGTAAACTTTCAACCAAAATTGGTTTGTACGAGATCGGGTTGGCAGTTTTTGAGATACAGCATATTTTCCAAAACCGCAAATAAAACTTTGTAATTCATACAAACACTATGATAAACAAAGTTATTTGGCGTAGTTACTACGGAATGCTTCATGGGCGAGTCTGACTCGCACTTGGCCAATTTTTTAGTTTTTGTACGAACAGAACATTTTGGCATATTGAGCCGTATGAAGTAAGCCCAACAAAAAGTAACTGTTGTATATCGTTGAGGAATTCCCTCGACTGTCTATGGTCTCCATCATCAGACCTGTAATGGCACTTATAACCCATATGGGTGCAAAGTTCTCATCAATATAAATGAATTAAGTCCAAACACAAGGTAGCTACTGTAAAACGTTGAGGAGTTCCCTTAACTGTCCTTCGTCTTCATCATCAGACCTCTAATGACAGTCACAAACTATCTAGGTGTCAAGTTCTAGTCAATTCAAATTAATCAAGCCCAAACAAAAGGTTACTGCTGTAAATCGTTGAGGAGTTCCCTCAACTGTCAGGAGTCAATCTGATGAAAGGCTCCATCATCAGATCAACTCTAGACCTTCCTTAATTTGTAGTACTTTAAGATACTTAATGAAAAAAAAAAAACATTTATACGATAGAATTGCGAAACCTCCATATTTGAAGTCGGTTAAAAAAAAATGTTGTTTCATGCTAGGTTCAGTAACCAATATCCATCCAATTCTAAAAATAAGTATGGTTCTCGTTCTTACTTTTGTTTCGGTACGAAAAAGTATCAACGTATTCTATTCACAGTATACAAGACGCCACTGTCTTTATTATAGGTTTCGACGTATTTATTTTTTCGAGGAAAGCGATACACCCCTGCGTTCACGAGCGCGTCTGAGCGCAGAATGACGGTCGGAGCCGTGCGTTCGGTAGAAAAATGTATGAAGAAATTTGAGACCGATTTTATTTTTCTCATAAATCAGAAAGCTTTTTTCAACACACTTGCTCGTAAAGTGAGCCTTATTATATCGTTCTTAGGGCCATAAACCGAACTATAACATACACGTGCATAATAATATTACACACTAGTGCATAATAGAATGATCCCTACAAAGTTAAGTTAGTACCTAACTGCAAATTATATGCGAGTAAACAGAGCATTTTCAATTTAACCGGGTAATACAGTTTTTTTTTTTTTTTTTTGTAACAACAAAGAGGTTTTATGCCACCGAAAATCTATTTACATTTTTGAAATAAATAAATGTGTCCCTAATTAAGACGAAAAAACATTTATTATTATCAAATTATTTATAATTCACAATAATTTCTTATAAAATATTTGCATTTTATCACAAAAATTATCATTTTGAAGTAGGCTGTATGGCTGTAATCAATCAACTTACATTTGGCGCGTGCAAAAAAAAAAATTGCGCGCCATTTCCCAATTTTCCCCTAATTTTCATATTTTGTTTGTATCGCATTTGTTGCTGTGTGGTAAATAATTATAAAAATGTCAGGTTTTAGTACAGAAGATGAACAATTGATTGATTTAACCCCGCCAGAAATACTAAATGCAGCACAAAATGCAAACGAAAGCCTAATACCTGCAAAATCTAGAGAAAAGTATTTAGCTGCTTACGATAGTTTCCTGCAATGGAAGAGCAACAAAAAAACCCAGTCATTTTCTGAAAATGTGTTTTTGGCGTATTTCTCTGAACTCGCCAATACATACAAACCTAGCTCCCTGTGGTGCATCTATTCCATGTTAAGAAGCATGGTTAAGCTCAAACATGGTGTTGATATCAAAACGTACTGTAACCTGATGGCATTTTTGAAGAGACGCTCGGATGGATATATTGGTCGGAAATCTAAAGTTTTGTCACCAGCCGACGTTGAAAAGTTTTTGAATGAGGCTCCGGATAGTCAGTATCTAGCAACAAAGGTACGTTTCATATTTTTAATCGAAACGAATCTACAATATACAAGTGTGTAACTTTAGCATAATTTCTTAGAACTAATTAATTGATTTCTTTGCAGGTTGCCTTAATATTCGGTGTTACTGGTGCTTGTAGACGACAAGAGCTGTACAATATTACAACAAAAGATGTAGAAATCCACGGAGATATGCTTCTTGTCAAAATTACCCAGACTAAAACCAAGATTCCACGATCTTTTACAATCCAAGGAACGTTTCGTGAAATAGTGAAAAAATACCAAGATCTCCGTTCAACAAAAACAAAGAATGACCGCTTTTTCCAAAACTTTCAGAAAGGAAAATGTACTGCACAAACAATCGGTATTAACAAATTTGGTAATATGCCAAGAGAAATAGCGAAGTATTTAGGTTTGCCTGAGGCCGATTTTTACACTGGACACAGTTTTAGAAGAACGTCGGCTACAATGTTGGCTGATTCGGGGGCTGATATACTAACTTTGAAGCGACATGGTGGATGGCGTTCTGACGCAATCGCTGAATCGTACATAGAAGACTCAATTCATAACAAAGCAAAAATCAATGACAAAATAACGCAAGCCATTAATTTGGAGCCAAAGGCAAAAAAGTTTTGCCCCGAACCACAACCATGTACATCTACTAGCGTGAGTTATTTGGTGCCCTCTCCTTCCAGTAATTTGTATGATTTACCTTTGTCGCCGACATTTACACAAGAAGTAAATGAAGGTACTAAAGAAGTGGCAAGTACCAATGTAACACAAACTGTGAAATTGCCATCAAAAACAATCCAATATCGTTTTGAAAATTGTACATTCACCAATTGTTTTAATAATTAAACGATTTATGCAATACATATTTGTTTTTTCCTCGCAAGTGTGTTGAAAAACGTCGTATGATACACGTGTGTATTGATGATTACCGTCCTCGGCTCTCTTAAGACCCTCACCTGACGGCTCGGGTCTCAATGGCGCCTCAGCGGTAATCACCAACATTACACACTTGTACCATAATGTACTATTATGTATGTTCAAAATAATTAGTTTAACGTATAGATAAATACATAGGCTATAATTTCTTGTTATTTTGAAGTTAAGAATATGCTCCAGATTTGGCTTACAGGTACGTATTCAGACCCCATTTTTTGTGATTTTCTACGATTATTGCGGCGATAAAAACGTATTTGTGTGAAAAAGATGTATAGGACTGTGTAATTATAATGCATTCAATGTGGAGATGAATAAATTATCTTGAAATTAATACTATAACATTGTCAAAATTTTAACTCTTTATGTATCAAAATGGTACCAGAATAACATTGATATTTGCGAGAAAAAGTAAATGCGTCCTTAAATCACCATCCTCCCGCTCTCGGGAGCGGAAGGGAGTGTCAAACTTCTATTGACTAAAAGCCCACCCTGTTCCCTCAATTGCGCTTGCATTCCGGTACCGTGGTATCTCGACACCAACAACAGTCAGGTCACGGGAAGTATTTCCCGCACCTGCTCGTAGATTCTCTCGGCTAGTAGATTGGCCCAAGGTATAAACATCATACGAGAGACTGGTGGCATAGCCACGTACTATGCCGCCAGTCTCTTGGGCACATTACCCATTGATAGTATGAGGATGAAACTTGTAGTTTGTTTTTATATATGTATGGTATATTTTAGTATGTTTTATAATATTATATTAAGAAATCACAAATAACACGAAATAAAATGAGAGATTTCTTTTATTTACGTAGTGATGATGTCATTGTTATTTTCATCAAAATAAATGAGATTTAGATAGAGATAGTGTGATTTATTATAAAGAGAAAGTTGAATTCTCTGCGAAATGCAAGACAAGTTATGTATCTATAAATTAGTAATTAATTTACTGTCGCTGTCGTAAAGTAAAATATCTTATTAACTAACTGGTTTCTGTAGATAAATGCATTACCATGTTGGATTTCTAAGCAAGTTACACTTTAGTGAAACTATAGAATGTGTGCAAGGAAAATAATATTTACTATCCCATAAAGTAGTTACTATCATCAAGAGATGGCAGTTTAAGAGGCACCCATAACTCGGCGAAAGTCTGTACTCAACGATAATTTACTTGCAGCAATCAAGTGAGAGTTAGGTTTCAGTAATATTACTTTCTATCTAATTTGTATGTTCTCCGGTTATGTTAAGGCGTCTCTCCACAACGTTCATGGCTAAGCTACGCATCTGCGATGTACAACGTAAAACAACTTTTTTAAATATTTTCAATAATCTTGGTTGTAAGGAAAATTATTTTGAAATAATGTTGATACCCTCTCAATAAGTAACTTATTTGATGAGTCACACGCCACAATGTTTTTTTTTTTCATATTTAGGGACTTTATGTATATTTATATATTTAGGTTTTTTTCATATTTGTAGTTTATTAATTCATGTTTGTATTCCTCAATTTTTTCATGTTTTCATTTCATTCATTCATTTACTAGCTTTTGCCCGCGACTTCGTTCGTGTGGAAGGTTTTTCCCGCGTAATTCCCGATCCCGTGGGAATTCCGGGATAAAAATAGATAGCCTATGTGTTATTTCAGGATGTCAACTATCTACTTACCAAATTTCATCGAGAAATAAAATGAAATTAAATATTTATTTTGTAAATTGGTTACAAATAACACTTTTACATGTCATTTGCGACATATTGTTTTTGCGTAAAAGAGCAACAAACATACATACACCCTCACAAACTTTCGCATTTATAATATTAGTAAGAAGTAGGATTAGTAAGACATGCGTTTGGTCGTAGAAGTGCAAATGAGTGCTAAAAGGCAGTCTCTGCGTAATACTGGGCATTGAACAGTCTTGAACACACAAAACTTCCAGTCGAGCCAAATGGCTAGACTGGAAGCTAAAACATACATAGTTAGGAAACCAAAAGCCATAAATAACTTGGCACATCTCTCCATGTAGGTATAGTATATCATAGCTGTGGACGCCCGACTTAATTATGCACAGTTGCACTTTCGTATTCATTAGATCAGCGAATTTGCGAGGATGAACTTTTTTTTTTTTCAATTTGCATCGTAATGGCAATTTATTAGACAGTTCGTTGATGGATGCCAGACGGAAGCTTCCTTTTAGTTAAAAACCGTAGTAAATCGTCTGATTACTTTTGTCGTTACTGAAGATTGCAAATCATACATTTAAGAAAGGAAGTTTGGTTACGAAATGTGAAGCTTTGAGTTATGTCTGGTTCTTTGAAAGTAATGTATAAAGAATACCTGTCTTGTACGACGGGGTTTCATAGGGCAATCGCCTACTTGCTGCAGGAACAGGTTGGGTTGTTCAGTAGAAGTCTGACGCTCCTTTCCGCTCCACGCGGGAGGACCAGTTTGCTGATTTTACCGTCGAAAAAAAAAAATTGTCTTGTGTCTGATTGGCATTTTACTCGTGCATGTCTATTTGTTTTAATAAACTAATGACTGTGCAGTGGAAATTATGTTTAGTTTCTATAAGAGCTTTCTACAAAGTAAGCTACGATTATTAAACAAAGTGATTACCTACCTTACATATTATAAAAGAAAATCTCCCACCACTTCTGTCTGTCTGTATGTACGTGATAAATTCAAAAACCACTGAATAGATTTTCATGCGATTTTCACCAATGGAAAGAGGCATTAATGAGAAAGTTTTTGTGTGAATAAGCGGAATAAGAGCGTGTGAAGCCGGGTTAAGTCGCTAGTTATAAATAAATGGTAGCTAACTACGTTACTACTTGGCCGTATTTAAAAAAGCGCTGTGATTAGATAGATATAAGATTTGTATTCGATCAAATATTTAGTTTTATTGAAAATTTTAAGTATCTGAGATATTGTTATGTTATTCGAGGCTAAGTTTTTGTTTTTTCTTTCTTTTAGAAAGAGAACTGGCAATGTGGGTAGAATTCACATTACTAGCAATCTTGTTAAACCCTACAACTAAGCTGAATATGCTTGTTTCTGGAATAGGCTCGCAGTAAAAGTGTAATGGGTGAGATTCGAATCTGCTCTCGCTCACAAGGCCTTAGCCATTGGGCCATTGTCGCTTAAATACAGGGTGGCAGGGACATCGACGCACAAAGGCTTACCAGGGCTTCGGTATATGATTCTGGACCCCCCTGCGTTGGAATTTTTCGTCAGCTTTTTCTTAATTTTTCAAATATTTTCAGCATTTTTTTTACTGAAAACTGTTTGAAATCAGTATTTTTATACCCAATGAGATTTTAATAAGAAAATAAAATTCAATTGTTTCACTTAAAACAGCAATATAAATAAAACTCGAAAGGGCTAGCTGATCAGCTGTTTTGCTAGAGGCAATTTGCGAGGTTAACACAGCTGATTAGGTAGCCCTTCCAAATTTTATTTACACTACTGTTTTAAGAGAAATAAGTGAATTTACTGGTTTTTTTGGCGAAGATTTTTCTTAATTTTATTAAATTAAGACCAATCCTATCACCACGATGGTAAACCGAAACAGCTCTCATCTACATCTAAAATGAACTAAATCTACTATGAACTTGTCAGGACTTAGGCGGCGACGGCACTGCTTAATGGCAAAAACTCCAATCAAAACACAGTGAAAAATATAAATAAATGCTACAACCAACTTCTGTTCTTTTCTTTGAATTTTTATACGTTATGTTTTGCTTTATAGTGTTTATTTTGTACTTTATAGTGATTTTCATGTGCGGGTTGATTATAAATTTTGGAAAAAGTTTTTAATGTTACGTAAAAGTAATATAAAAAATATCCCTCGCCTCTCCTCCACATTTATTGTGCGCACGGCCAAGTTGTGGAATTCTCTGCCGGCTTCTGTGTTCCCTGCCACTTATGACCTTTCAGCCTTTAAAGCAAGAGTAAATAGGCATCTTCTGGGCTCGCTCGTCACATCGTAGACTTCATCTGTCGCTTACCATCAGGCGAGATCGAGGTCAAGAGCGGGCTCATCCGAAATATAAAAAAAAAATACTGCAAGTGTTTCATAATTGTTGAATAATAATAAAATCATAATTTACGATATCACAGGAAGTTATAACACGCTTTCTCCTAAACAAAACCGCAAATGATGATGTAAGTTTAAGCAAAAAAAAAACTATGAATGAAAAGTTCTAGAGTGAACACGAGAGAGCAGGCCAAAGATCACAAAAAATGATTCGTCACTGCCACATAAGTACAGTTAGTTGTGTAACTGTAGGCATTAGAAAATATTCAATTGACAGCTTCTCAACAGATCTGCTGACTTCAGATTATTTTTCGGGTGAAAATCAACATATTATTTCTTCCGCTCTGAGTGGAGTGTCAGACTTCTACTGACTAAAAACTCACTTCGCTCTCGTTATAGCGTTGTTGTTGTTGTTGTTGCTGAAGCCTATATAGTCCTTTCCTGACGGTGAGCTATCCTGCTCGCGAGTCGCGATCCGTAATATCGCGCGTGCCGCGGCCGGAGACTGACTCACACTCCCCGACGGGGCGTGTCTCCGGGTTATGTTAATAAATATAATTACCATTTTCTTAGATATACTTAATGTTGTTAGACAAATGTTAAGGTTAGATTACTAAAATAAGATTAATGTGCTGTTTATCTTTAACTGGTTGTTACACTATTACTTTGGATATTTAAGTATATTTACAAGTACTTAACAGCGCAAACAGTCGTTGGTGAACCATATCTTACTTCTTTCTTACTAATATAATGTACATAAAAAAAATGAGGCGTCCGATCGATTCCTTGCGTGACCAGAGGGTTAGCTCGTTCTTTGCCTAAAGAATAAGCATTGCCATACAACGTGGCAATGCTGCCAGTCTTCTGGGCACGTTTCCGGATGCCAGCGATGTGGACGAGTACTTTGACGCCTAAGTTTTTTTTTTTACTATATACAGGGTGGCAGGTACATCGACGCGCAACTGCTTACCATGGATTCAGAACATGATTCTGGACCCTCAAGGGTTGAAAATTTTCGTAGGCTTTTTCAAAAAAAATCAGATTTTTTCTCCAATTTTTTTTACTGAAAACTGTATAAAATCATTTGGTTCCAGAATCATGTATTGAATGCATGGTAAGCGGTTGTCCGTCGATGTCCTTGCCACTCTGTACAGGTTTAGCAGTGTTTTTTTTTTTTAAATTTAATGTTTTAAATATCAGCAATAAAACGTTTTAGAAGATTATAAATGCGAAAGTTTGTGAGGATGGATGTGCCTATGGATGTATGAATGTTTGTTACTCTTTCATGCAAAAGGTACTGAACGGATCTAAATGAAATTTGGTAAGTGACGTTGGCATCCTGGAATAACACATAAGGTACTTTTTATCTCAGAATTGCCACGGGATCGGGATTTACGCGGGAAAACCCTCCCACGCGAACGGAGTCTAGGACAGAAACTAGTAAATAAATAAGTTCTAGGAGTTCTAGGGATCAATTCAGCAAGCAGTACTGCGTAAAATACGAGGTATGGTATAATATTTTGATTGTCATTTTATTGTTCTGAATGTTGTGTATATTACTGAAATATTTAAACAAGTTAGCAAAATGTAGTGAAAGTGAATAAACAGATTACCTAACGTGACAAGCTCAATCATTAATTTCTCTTGTTAGCAAATTCTTTTAAAATACATAAAATGACATCCTGGTGTTGAGATCTTAATCATGATTTGATATTGCATGCTATAAAATAATAAGTGACTGTTCAAATAGAACGTAATGTTTTCAGTGTTCATGTATGTATATGTACATTTTTTTTAAGATTACTATAAATTGAAATTACATTACTAGCAATCTTTTTTAACTAAACTAAGTATCCTTGTGTCAGGAGTGGGTACACGGTGATAGTGATGTTGGGGTCCAAACTTCGAAAGTTCGCTTCAATTGTTTATGAGTTGCTTTATTCCGTTATAACTTCTTAACGGCTAAACCAATATCGATGGCCAATAAGTGGTAGGTATCGCTAGAGCCTTAGTGTTATCCCGGTAAATAAATCAGAAAATCTAATACCAAACTTGCCAACGGGTATCGTGAAATAATGATGTTTATTTTGCAAATAGGTTATAAATAACACTTTCACACGTCTTTTTTTCGTAAATGTAAACTAGAAGAAGGAAACACTGGCCGTGTTTCCTAACTGACTACTCTGAGAGGAAACACTGAAACAAACTCAGAGGTACACGTCTCTTTTAAAGTCCAGCATCGGTTGTTGAACGACCCCTTGTGAAACCGAACTGTTTGCCATGAAATAATTTGTGTCTACTAAAAAACCTTTGTAACTGCTCTAAAATAAGCTTTTCAAATATTTTACTAAAAGTGGGTAGTACTGAAATTGGTCTATAATTAGTAGAGTCTGATGTACTACCTGCTTTAAACAATGGTATAATTTTGCTATACTTCATTAGGTCAGGAAACTCGCCACAATCAATACAATTATTAAAAATAAATACTAAACTAGGAGCCACAATATTAATAATGGACTTGGCGATATCTACAGAATTACCCCAAAAATCTTTTGTCTTTTTTACATTCAATGTGTTAAATGTTTTAATTATATCTTTACAAGAAACGTGTTACCCAGCTACAGGGATGAGTACTTCAGATAGGAAGTCGCTTCATTTAAATGACTGTTAGTCAGCTGCATTCGTGTTGGTAAAAGGCTTAGCAAATAGTGATGATGATTCGAAAGCATATCCGTTCCCATAATTATAAACATCCATTAACTTATCAATCATTACCATGTAAAAGCGGCTGTGAGCACAAAAAATGGGACAAAAAACTTTTAGTATGTTACATAAGGTAAAGGAGTCGTCAGTCGATACTTCGTAATGTAGTGTCGTCGTCATCGTTCGTAATTAGCAAATATTTAACGAGCACTTTCGCTTAAAGAGAAAAGTGTGAACGGTTGGGGTACACCGAGAGCACAGGCTTGAGTCAAGTGACATTTTGTAAATGGCAGCGTGGCGAAAGTGATTCGAAACGTCAAAAAGTTAAATCTGAATCTTTTTTCGGGGAAAATCATCAAATGACGTAATTAAAAAACCCACCCTTGGATTAATATAAACTAACTAAATTAAAACTAAATTATTTATTGTAAGACCTATAACACCTATATTTCAATCAATCAATATCATTTTATTCTCAAGTATCATATAAATAGTAGCAATTATAAGGCCTTCAGTTATGAGAAGCATCATAGATACGGCCCCGCGGAAGAGCGTGGGCCGTAAGTTTCAAACTGCGAAAATTTGAGAATTTATTGTAATCTAAGGAGGAAGCAGGTTACCGCAAAGCTACCTATCATGAAAATAACTTGTTTTACTGTAAGTATATGAATTCTTGGAATTCCTTTATTTATGAGTTATTCTTAGAAAATCATTAAGGTAAACGTTAGCTTAACTTATGAATATCTTCAATAAGAATCTTTTACATAATATAACATTATCCAAAAACACCGCTCCCGCTACACCACAACCACAAATGACAAATCGTTTACGTTTACGTTACGTTTCCGTTACCGGCGCGTTCGTTTACGTAACGTTAACGCGTACGTGCGGGGACAGTCGAGGTATGATCCATTGCTGGGACGTGAGAATTATGCTGATATAATAGAAAATTGATTATGAAAGATGATTGATTCGATTACTATTATTAGAAACCGTGATTTTGACGGGTTACATTAAATCGCTTACTTATGTGGTAGGTAGGTAGTGATTAAATTAACAGGAGGTACATGCTAAAGAGTGTGTACGTCTTGTGGTGAGTGAGATCCCCCATTGTAACACCCTTTGTAGGCCTTATTTAATTCTGTTATGATCTACAATAAAGAGTATATCTATCTATCTAAGTCTTATAAGTCCATTTGTATTTTTCATTTATGTTTCCGCCCATTGTCCATTGCCCAATATCCCAGCTTCATTTATGTTCCTTATGATTTATCTTCCACGTCTTACTCGTACGAGACATTCTCCTTACGACCAACACTAATAATTCAGCCTTTAACTACCCCACTGCTGTGATACAGGATTTCTCTCTATGAGACGGAATGGGAAAATAAAAAAAAAACCAAATCCAACACGCGGGCCCAATGCGACTTGGTGGATGTCAAGTGTTTTCGGATTTTTGTTACTAAGGCATGTCTTAGGACAAAAATACGACGAATAGGTACAGACGCCAGCACATCAAGCTACAACAATCTGTCAAATTACTTTACTAGATTTTCAACTTTATTCTTTAAGAAATTAGGTTCAAGGTTGATTGGGAAAATTTGACAGTTTCGGCTAGCTTCATGTGCTGGCGTCTCGCGTCTGTACATCTCTTCACGCTGTTTTTCCGATCGTTGCCTTCACTAACTTAAAAGCAGTGGTGTGACATAAATTTCACTGGATTCGAAAACATGATCTGAAACTCGCAAGTCAGACCCGTTTATACTGAATCATCACTACTTAAAGACCTAAGTCGTCCAATCTCTCAGAGAAAATCTAGAAAGAGTGAGGTTTTTTTATCACAACTCATATGTTCTCCCTTATCAATCAACCTCCGTAAGATGTTGTAAACTATAAGGTATTCACTACCTCGTAAGTATTAACACTAACGATCACCCAGTATGTGTGCCACTCACTATGTCTTACCCAACGCCGTAACACATGGGAACTTAGTTTTTTAAATACCAATCATTGATGGAAATTCGTTCAGTTTTTACTTCACACTGTCTGATTTTTCCACGCCTTATATGGGAATTAAGGAAATGGAAGTTAGGTTGGATTAAAATGGCGGATATGATTTAAGGTCGACGTCTCTAATAAATGGCTATTAGCATTTTTAATTAATATTTTATTTACGTTAACTAGCTTGTTTTTAAATAATAAAAGCCACAAGGGCCGGTCTTCAATATTAGGCAACAATTTTCAAGGTCATTCCGTGGATGATGATCTTAATATATCAAGATCCTTCCGTGCCTCGGCGGTTTTTGATGGTACACGTTTAGATGGATATACTTGCGTAGGTACCTCCATAATATGGAACTCTGCTATAGTAGGTATGTTTTTTTCACAAACTACCTATAGAATATATTATTTATACTATATTCTATCACGGTAAAACATAACTCTCCTTTTTTGCAGTTGCGTAAAAAGTAGCCTATAACCTTCCTCAAGCTTCGAGCTACTTCCATACCAAATTGCATCCAAATCCACCCAGTACTTTCGAAGATTAGCGCGTTCAAGCAAACAAACAAACAAACAAACCAACTTTTTCGCTTTATAATATTTATACTATATACTATATCTGCCCGGAAAGTGCCTTATTACTTTTTAAAAAGTTTGACAGAAAGGACGTCATTACTGCACTGTCGCAAAAGTGTATGAAAATTCATTACTATCGCGCTGGAAACGCGGGAGAGGCAGGGAAAAGTGTATGAAAATCCATTACTAACTCGCTGTTTTTTTTTAATTTAGACCAATTCAGTAGCTAACTTAAAAGTACTTGTAATGCCAAAAGACAAGAGATAGATTATTATTATTCTGTCTTATTTTCCTCGTAGGTATAGTATAAAGCACTATGTATCACTCGGAAGAAAGTGCGATTCCCAACTCGTGTGTATTAAGTACTCAAACCACACCCTCGTTGGTAATCGGTCACTTTCTCCCCTCGACGAACATTGTACTATATTGTACACTAGGGTGTCCCGTTCATGTATGGGGGAAAAAAAATGAGCTACGGCTACGCAAGAGATATCAAAAGTTGCGTTTTGACACTTATATTACGATTATTATAAAATTTAATTAGATATCCGGGATCTTGAGGCCTCTACCAGTCCTTGAAGTTTTTCAAATTTGCTATTTTTAGGGGTTCCTAATATAAACTATAAATCATACAAAAATAACATTTAAATGGTTTTTATTAAATTTAAGGGTACAACAATGAGTTAAAGCAAGGTTTAAAATAGTTGAAAGACTAAATAATCAATGGCAACTTTAAAAACGGAACTGGTTTTTGTGACCAAAATTAGGCATTTCTGAGCGAGATTTTAATCTGTTCCTAATAAAACCATCCCGAGCTGTAGCGTCCGTGACGCTTTGAGAAGCCTCCGTCACTAGTTTTACACATCTTTCCACTGACTGTGTGTGGCAGGTAAAGTCAATAATGTCGAGGATGTGTTCTTTAGCCTTAATTCTAAGTTCATCGTTGGAGTCGTGTCGCAAAATTGGTATAGCTGATATTTCACACTCTTGCCAAAATATTATATCGGTGTAGTCTCGCGCACAGAAGTTAAGCTTTGGTGCTTTAAATACCCTGCGAGAGTTGCTCTTTTCTGCTTCTCTGGCCTTTAATATTTTGCGAGATGCAAGCTCTCGAATATGCTCTCTATCGTCGAATAACATGGCAATAAGCAAGTTTTCTGGGTGCGCAAAAAAAGCGTTTCTTTCGATCACCGAATTTACAATACATCTCTGACTATCAGGCAAAAATCGAGAGTATATAACCATTTGAAAAATATGCTTGGCTCCATCTTTAAATGATGAGTTTTGCTTGATTAGGAACCAAACAGGAGCGTAAACTTTGACCACGTAGTTCACAAGCAGCTGCAAATTATTTGACGGCAAAACAGTACTTACGTAAAGTCTGAGTATGCGATTGGCAGTAGTGAGCCATCTCGAATTCGCCATCGAGTCGAATTTCCAGGTTGGCGGTTCGCTAGCTCAAGGGAACAGGAACCAGCCATCACAGCATGACACATTTCGTACAGATAGTTTTGATCCGTGCTTAGTTCCTTCACAATATTATCAGGTAATACTAGCAAATTGCCAGACACTGCACAAAAAGACGCTAGAGGTTTACTTTCACAAGCAGCTAGCTGTTTTCCAATAGGTCCTGAATATTCTTTTGGCCCAGATGTGCTACCATCCAGAGACATGAACAAATGACGAAGCGGTAATTCATTCGCGTGAAGCATACAAACACACCATTGCAACGGTCTCTTTAAATAGTTTTCCAGGTATTGAATGACACCTCCCTTCCAACCTGTATTTGTAGCAGTACCATCGCACCCCACACAGATCACCTCTTCCAAGTTCTACCCTTGATTTTCTAACAAAGATATGATAGAAGAGACGATCCCTTTGGCAGTGCCACGACTTGGCGTCATATGTCCCAAATAAATAGATCCCGGCTCTGTGAGAACTGAAATGTGTTCTTGCAAGACTTCTCTGCGGTGGTACCGATCGCCTATTTTCTCGTTTATGAGTGTTTTGTCCTTTCGTCCATCAAAGTAGATACTTTTTATTACAATCGTATCAATGTCTTTGCTGGCCTTGGTCCGTGCTTTTGAAACAGCTCTATGAATTTTATTCATATCAATAACAAGACTTAGATCTTCGGAAGATACCAATCCTACGTCAGCTAAGACCGCCGAAGCGACCGCAGCCGCAGATCGCGTTGATAGTTCATACCGATCACATACCTTAGCTACTGTTGGCAGCGCCAGAGTGTTCCGATTCAACGAAGTAGATGGAGTCTCATTTACAGGCACGTCACTATTCGCAGAAAGCTCTGTTACAGGCGACTGCGGTCGAGGCGGCAACTCGCGCACCGGAACAGGATTGGTTTTTAGTGATGCACTGGGAAAACATGCGTGCTCTGACTCTTTCCGATTCAAATTTTCTTGTCTCTGATGTTTCTTTAAAAGTCTTGCTGTTTCTTTTGTGTCTATACCGCTTATTGCTATTTTTCTATCACTTCTTTGATCCAGTAAAAAGTCTCTTTCAGAAATAGGAACTTTCTTAGGTTTTATGCAGGAACAAATGTCAAACGAAGTGCACTTACAAGCAGCAATATCGAAGAGCTTGTTCGAAACAAAATGAATTTGATAACGTCACTTATCACTGGTAACTGGCGATCGTCAAGTTCTTTATATGCTCCCAAAATAGCACAAGTAGTCTCACTTCGTCTTGAACCCATTATTATATATAACAAAAACACGTATTTTATCACAAGGAAGTGCAGAGCGACACCTTACAGCAATAAAACCGCAATAGAAATGAGACGAATTGCCTCACAGTAGAAGTAGAGAATTTAAGAAAAACAAGTCAAAACATGAATTTTGCGAGTTTGTTCCAAACCAATTCCTAACAGAAAAAATCCTGTCGTTGCCTGCAAATCATAACTTAGGGTTTCACTATCAATGAAATAAAAAATAAAATGGGAATAATGTACATAAAATAGAATAGACGACATTGACTGGAGGGTTATTTAAGTGATAAAAAAATGCCGGTAGAACCCTCAAGATATTTTTTTATGTTTTTTTTATTATGTTTACGGTAATCTAAAACTAATCATGCAATTTTTGAGGGGGCTTGAGTAGCGAAAAGCGAAAAAAAAAAATTTTCGGGACACCCTATTGTACACAATAACAGAAAAACAAATGGGGACTTAACAACTAAAAAGGGTGATACAATGGGCGGTCTTATCACTAAAAGCTATAATCAGAATCCAAAGTACATATAGTATATCTTGGCTTTACTCATAGTGCTCCCATTGGTCACCATAAAAAAAACTGGAGCGGTCAAATATATTCGGAAGAAATTGGCTGTGATGAACAGACACGCGTGTATTTCATGTGTACGCTCAGAACCCCTTTTTTCCGGTGAAAAGCATCAAATGACTCCTCCCACTGGGGTGGAGCGGAAGGGAGTGCTAAATTTCTACTGAAAAACCCACCCTGTTCTTTCAGTTGACTTTTGCGTTCCAGGCCATGGTATCTCGTTTGAACATTTTCACAATATGTTCAGAATTCTAGACATCTAAAAGTGGGTCTAAGGTCTGAATCGTGTTAGGTCCAGCAAAAATAGCGTTATAAAAGTGTTTGCAGATAGGTGGGACTCTCCAATGCTGAGCCACTGGATACGCCTGCACACTGATTATTAGTTTTTATATTTATTTGTTTTATGTTCCTTTTGTGTCTTATGTATGTTTTGTTGTCTGTTTTGATGAGTGAAGTGTTTAATTATGTGTAAATTTGTACCTATAACTATGGATCAAGGTCTGAAATAAAGTTTATATATATATATAAAGTAAAGTTCACAGGTTTGGAGAGTCCGGAAAGTATAATCCCGATGTCACAGTATAATTTACAACACGTTAAACCAGTACCACAATCGCACAATTGTCATCTTTCATCCATAAAATTTACTGACATATTCCACGGAGCCAACGAAAAACATAGGTCCATACAATAAATCAGACATCCGAAGTTGACATCACACACGACGATAAAAATTAACGGTGTGAATTAGAAAATATCGATCTATCGATGACACTTTTCCTATTGTGATTAAGTAGTTGGCTTTTTATCGATATAGAAATCGGAAACTCATGCGCAACAAAAAGGTAACGCATTCAGTCTATTTAGAAGAGTCACAGTATTGTTTGATGCGTGCACCATGCATGGCACTGAGAAATTGGGTAGAAAGCACGGTTTTTGTCTGTATGGGAATTTATGAATAAGTTTGTTTCAAAAAAATTTTAGAGCAGCTTGTGGCAATATTTTTTGTTCTCTTTTAATCTGCAATCAGTATTGTTTTACTATAAGCAGATGCGTTGGAGGTAGAGTGACAGGGTGAGCGTGACTCCAACGAGTCATCTACTCCTCAGGCTTTACGGAGCCCCGCAGGGCTATAAGATGTCTTTTCTATTGAGTCGTTTTGTGTAACTTCTAATTGTCAGTGCTAAGGCCATATTATTTGAGTGTTTTCCAAGCCTCTCATGGTATAACCTTTTGCAATTTTGGATTTTCTCCGTGGTAGTATCTATTCATTTTTAGTTCTTTATGGATTTCAGCATTTGTGACAAACCAGGGAACTCTACTGATTGTGCGCAAGTGTTGTGGCTGAATAATAGCAATAATTTGTGAATTTTTATTTGTTATTACATTGTGCTGTGTTAATTGGTCTATCGTTCCTCTCATACCTATTAAACCTGTATGATGGATACATTGTAAGAATGAATGATATTTTGAAAAGAGTAACTGCTAAGATTTAAAATCTTTTATCATACCTTATTTCATAAATCGTATAGACTAATAATAAAATTGTGTACTTATTAGCTTAGCCACCATTTTTTTTATTTATTTTTTCTTTTGTTTTATATTGGAACGTTTTTTTTGCAAATAGTCTTTTGATTGTTGAATTAATTAAGTTTAGACTATGTAATACGCTCATCAGCAACCTTACTGTTCGTGTAGATTTAAGGCGACATTATATGGCAGCGACCTTGAGCGACTGGGGAGAAGCTTGCGTCACTCCCCGCGACCGCGCAATGCACCCCCGCAACGCAAGCTCGAAATTTCGTAAGGTAACCATACGTTTCAAATAGTAAAGACTGTACTGCCTGATTTATTATCACCATCCAAATTTATTCTGGACTTTAATTGTCTGGTCATTGAAAACTACTTTTTTTTTTATTTTTTTATTTAGAATAGTTTCGCGTTTGACCACCATCTCACCTGATGGTAAGTGATGATGTGGTCGAAGATGGAGCACGCTTACCTAAAAGTAACCTATTCACTCTTGACTTAAAGACTCCTAGGTTATAGCTATCGGGAAACACAGACTCCGGCAGGGAATTCCACTCCTTAGCCGTACGCACAATGAAGGTATTCCCAAATTAAATTGTGTAATTCCATCGCACACTCCCCGAAATGTAACCGATAAAAAACCGATAGACTTGCAACTCGTCGTCGATGTTCAAGGCTCTGGAGCTTTGATTCGACCAGTGCATCGTTGCCAATGAGTCTTTTGGCCCGCTTCTCGATAGACTCAAGCGCGTCCAGTTGGTATTTAGCAGATCCATCCCAAAGATGAGAGCAGTACTCCATACACGACCGAACCTGGGCTTGATAGAGATTGAGCAACTGTTCGGGTGTGAAGTACCGTCTCACCTTTGCTAGGATTCCCAACTTTTTTGATGCTAGTTGAGCCTTAGCCTCGATAAACGGGCCAAAATTGAGGGTAGAAGTTAATGTTACCCCCAGAAGCTCGATATGGTCAGTTATCGGCACAGTTACACCTCGGAAAGTAGGAGCCGGTTCAAATTGGCTCCTTTTTGCGGAGAAGAGACACGCCTGGGTCTTAGCTGCATTAAACTTGACCAGGTTGGCATCGCCCCATTCGGAGACAGCCTTCAAGGTCAAGTTCAAGCGCCCGACCATGTCCTCACGGAGAGACTGGATCTGTGACCCACCAGCTCGCGCGCTGGACACATATCTCTCAGAAACTGTGCTGTCGTCTGCATACCCAAAGGTACCGGGCATTAGCAGATCGTTAATGTGCAGCAAGAATAAAGTTGCTGAGAGAACAGACCCCTGAGGGACCCCGGCATTAATTGCCAATTGGCCAGACGAGCAGCCATCAATGACCACTCGAATGGACCGATCCCTCAGGAAGTCTTCAATCCAAACGCAAAGTTGGGTGGGTAACCTATGTGTATTTAGACAACTAAATCTATCTATCTATATATATAAAAATGACTATGTGGCTACGCTACTTAGACTCATTTGATACTCGTAAATAATTAAGTTTTAATAACATTGAAATCGGAATATTGAAATAAGTATGAATTTACTTGTCAGCAATCATGTCCTCATTTTCGACATGCTGAGTTGAGTTTTTCCCTTTTGTATACAGCCAGAGCTGAATTTTTCGCTTGCCTAGAAGTAATCTATTCACTCTTGACTTAAAGACTTCCAGGTTATAACTATCAGGAAACAGACTCCAGCAGGGAATTCTACTCCTTAGCCGTACCCATAATTAAAGTAATCTCAAAACGTTTCATGCGTATGGGTGGGATGTCCACCATGAAACGATGGCGCATCACCGTTTGTCTTGTAGTCCTATGATGGAACGGGCTTGGTGGAATAAGACTGCAATTCCATCGCACACTCCCCGAAATGTAACCGATAAAAAACTGATAGGCTTGCAACACGTCGCCGATGCTCTAGGCTCTGGACCTTTGTCTCGACCAGTTTCTCGTTGCCGATGAGCCTTTTGGCCCGTTTCTCTATAGACTCAAGTGCATTAAGCTGGTATTTGGCAGATCCGTCCCAGAGATGAGAGCAGCACTCCATACACGACCGAACTTGCGCTTGATAGAGGTTGAGCAGCTGTTCCGGTGTGAAGTACCGTCTCACTTTTGAAATGAAATGAAATTAAATATTTATTTTGTAAATTGGTTATAAATAACACTTTTACACGTCATGTTTTTTTGCGTGTTTAGTTTAGCTAGATAAGGCCGGTATTTCTTAACTGACTACTTTGAGAAGAAACACCGAAACAAAATCAGAGGTCAAAGTCTCTTTTAAAGTCCAGACAATTTGTATTTGTATATGAGAAGCATGTAAGTTCATGTCTGTGGTATTTTTTTGAGGAAATAACCAAGCAAATTTGAGCGGACCTGTCCAGTCAGTGCAAGCATTTGTCAGTTATCGTGTAGCTCAACTTAGAATTTAAGGAGCTCAACAATTTGACGAACAATACCAAAGTAAGGCCATTTGGGTAGGCCACACAAGTACTCAAACTGCTTGACATCATTAAATAAATTATAGTGAAAGTAAAAACTACGAAGATAGAATAACTTACATTGTCCTCACAAGTACAATAATGAAATAATTATATTTATATACAACGTGTAATTAAAAGGGTATATACATACCAAGTGCATGGCTTCTTTGGATGATAACAAACGATATGGCAAGGGTTTAGTAATCCTAAGTCTACGTGTGTAGAACTTATTATAAATTACAATACACTGATACCAGAGACCGAATTTTTCAAATTAAGAAGAACGAAAAGAATTATCGTGTTATTGGCAAGTGACGTGGAAAGTTATTGACCCTCGTAGTGCTGTGACACGTTTTTTATGATTGGTATTCAAGAAATATATGAAACCAATAATTTGGTATCAATTCTTTGAGTCAGTTATTTTGAGCTGAAACTGTGCATAGAGACTCCATACCAGATGTTGTCTTCAGCCCTTTTGGATAGATATGGGGTTTCCGTTACACGTTGTACATAAAAAAAACAATAAACAAAAACAAAATTAATAGGTATATACAATACTTTTTTTTTCTCTTTATTGATTATAAGGATATACAATACTTGAGAACGCAAATATTCTAATCAATCAAAAATAAATCATCAATCAAAATTTTAAAACTAAATAGAAAAGGCACACGTATATCACTGGAGCATCTCATTCCCAGGCCTTCTTGTCCTCAATATAATCTGTAACTGTGTAAAAAGCTTTCTGACATAGCTTAGGTTTTATAAATAATTTGAATTTATTAATACTTAGTTCTTGAATATGGCTAGGAATTTTATTATAAAAACGTATACATTGGCATCTAAACGATCTACCAATCTTTTTTCCTTGTTTTAGGAATGACATATGTGTCTTTGTTCCTTGTATTTACACTATGAATATCACTGTATTTTTTAAAAAGATTAATATTTTTGTGTGCATACAAGAGATTCTCATAAATATACTGAGATTAATATTCATAGTCAGAGTCATTCAGAGTCATAATATTAATCTCTTTAAATTTGTCTCTTAAGGAGTGCTTAGGACTTAATTTATAAATTGCACGAATGGCCCATTTTTGTAATACAAATATTGTATGAATGTCGGCGGCGTTTCCCCAAAGTATAATGCCGTATGAGATCACTCTGTGAAAGTAACTAAAGTAGACTAAACGTGCTGTTTCGATATCAGTTAATCCACGTATTTTTCTAACGGCATATGCTGCAGAACTTGGCTATTTTGACAATTTATATGGGGGCCCCACTGAAGCTTCGCACCCAAATTTATGCCCAAGAAAACTGTGGTATCTTCGGGTTTCAATATTTCGCTCTTTATTGATACACTTGTATTCACTTGTCTAACATGAGGTAACGTAAATTTTAGGCATTTGGTATTTTTCTCATTAACAAGAAGATTATTAACATTAAACCAGCTAACTACAGTTGCAAGGGCACTGTTTACTTCTTCAGTAACCTGCTGTTAACTTTGATTTTAAATAAAAGATAAGTATCGTCAGCGAATAACACTATGTCATGATTTTTGATCAGGTACGGTAAATCATTTATATAAATAAGAAACAAAAAGGGACGTAAAATTGAGCCTTGGGGACCCCCATCTCGACGTCACAGATCCTGGCGATCTTTTGCCGTTCAAGTCGACTCTCTGAATCCTTTCACTCAAGTATGAGGTCTGAAGATTCAGAGAGGCGCCCCGGAATCCGTAGTGGTGCAGGTTCCTGATTAATGTCTCATGGGGAACACAGTCAAATACCTTTGAAAAATCGCAAAAAATGCCCAACACTTACCAACACTTATCTTCCCATGCACTATAAATGTGTCCTAAAAGTTCAACACCGGCCATCAGTTGTTGAACGTCCTTTTGTAAAACCAAATTGTTTATTATGTAGCAATTTGTGTTTATTAAAATATCTTTGCATCTGCATTAAAATAATTTTCTCAAAAATTTTACTGAAAGTGGGCAATACAGAAATAGGTCTATAATTAGTAGGGTCAGATGTACTAATTGAATTAAATAGTGGGATTATTTTACTATATTTCATTAAATCAGGAATCTCACCGCAATCAATACAATTATTAAATATAACAGCTAATGTAGGAGCTATAATGTGTATAATGGACTTAGTAACATGAACAGAATTACCCCACAGATCTGCAGCCTTTTTAACATTCAAAGAATTAAAAGTTTTGATGTCATTAGAAGTAACATATTGGAATTTAAACTCTGAACTACAAACTGGAACACTTTTTTTAAGTAATGTGTCTGCAGCAATGGCAGATGATTTTAGCGACTTGATTGTCGATACGGGTATGTCAGTGAAAAAATTTTCAAATTCTGTGGCGACTTGTGAATCTAATGTTATTATATTATCATCAATAGTTAGGGTGTAATTACTAGGATTCCCAACTTTTTGGCAGCCAATTGAGCCTTAGCCTTGATAAACGGACCAAAATTAAGGGTGGATGTCAACGTAACCTCAAGAAGTTCGATGCGATCTATATAATATAAAGCGAGTTATATAATATAAATTAAATTTAGGTAAGTATTGGCACGGGCGCGAAAGTAGGATTGACCATATGGGCGAAAGTTGGAATATTGGAGAGTTGTGCGTAAACAAAACATTAGATCTCCGCATTCAAGGTCATGGTACTTTCGTACCATAGCTAGCTATAAATACCTACAACTATATCAAAAACCGCACTCAAGTATTTTTTAAACTAATCTGGACTGTCCTTACTACGCTGTAGTATGGTTACATTATAGTTAAATACTCACCTCGTACTCACCACAAAAAAACACTATTATTTCAATGAAATAAAAAATTACTAAACATTAGATCTCCGCATTCAAGGTCATGCTACATAAGTACCTACCCTAGACCTATACCTACAACTCGTGTCAATATCAGCTCTCAAGTATTTTTTGATACTCTAATCCGGACTGTCCTTAGTACCTACGCTGTAGTATGGTGCTATTACATTGCAATATTTACCTCGTCGCTGCATTTTCGCGGCGAGAATCTAAGTTATTTGATATACCTACTCCAAAAAAAAAAAACATAATTTGAATAAAATAAAAATAATTTTAAGTAAGTACCTACTAAATATTAGATCTCCGCATTCAAGGTCATGCTACTTACGTATCAAGAGCTATACCTACAACTATTCCAATATCAGCAACACTCAAGTATTTTTTGAAACTCTAATCGAACTGTCCTTACTACGCTCCAATATGGTTACCTACTCGTAAATTACATTTCAATACTCACCCTGTCTCTACATTTTTGACTCAAGAATCTTTACTATTTGGTGTTCTCCTAAAAGGAAATAACATAATTATTTCAATAAAATAAAAGTTTGTTTACTACATTTAAATCACATTTATTTTATTCCAATATGCTAATTTAAACTATTGATAGAGATTATATAAATAATCTTCTTCTTATCGTGTGGGTAGTAATGTCTAATGACCCCATACACCCTAGTGTCAGAGTTTCTAGACTGCCTCAAGAGCCTCTGACGTGGTCTATTCTGACGACCGCCATTTGGCGACCGGGACTACCGGCTTATATGTGTCTTGCGAAGCACGGAACCATCTTTTTATCAGACAATCAGGTGATTCAGGCCTGCAATGTCCTAGCCAAAGTGGAAACAAATTTACAAAGTATGCGTCCCGCGGGAATCGAACCCACGACCACACACAAGTTAAACCCCTAAACCACTCGACCATGGCGGCAGTAAATTATATAAATAATTAAAATTCGTTACTTCATTAATCTATTTTTAACATTGTAAGGCGTTTCTTTTTTAGTGTTTTGGGTTTACCAACCATTTTGGCGTTAAACTTCTATGCGAATAAAATCATTTTGTATTTTTTGCGCGGAGCGTTAGCGTCTACTCGTGACAGTGGTCAGCGATGCACTGCCGCCCGTCGCCCGCAAGAGCCCCCGATTCATTGCGCACCTAGATTATTCGAATAATAATACACCATGACTTTACCAAACACAATATGAAGAAAAGCCGTATACTAAAAGATTGGCAATTAAATTATCTTTTAGACTGTGAAAGTTTCATAAAAATACACCCAATGGTTGTTGCCTGATCTTCGCTTTTATGCCCGCGTTTGACGTACTTTTAAAAATAAATTACACAATGTTTTACAAAAAAATATTTAAATATTCATATATCAAATTATTAAGGAAATAGTCTAGTTTATCATTATTTTTTTTTCAAAGCATACCGACTAGCCGTTTAGACGTGATCTTGGATTAAAAATCATCGAAAATCGAATATCTGCCCCTTAAGTATCTCACGTAAGTGAATACCACTGTAACTCTTACGAGAAATAAACATCTTTTAACCGTATATTTCCATTCCACCGGCTTTTGCAATAAACAAAATAAATCTGCTCCGTTACAAGTTAAGATGCAACTGAATGCCATCAGTGAATGTCCTAGGTCTACTCGTAGGTACTGGACGCGTCCTGTTTACTTGAAGTTCATGACATTTGTCTGTCCTGCTACTGGTTTCAATCTAGGTTTATATTTCAACACTGACAGTCGCGCACGGCTTTGCTCCCGTGGATATTATCACGATAAAAACAAACCTCCTTCTTTTACAGTTGGGTAAAAGCTTAGCCTATAACCTTCCTCAAGCTTCAAGCAACTTACATACCGAATTTCGTCCAAATCCACCCAGTACTTTCGGAGATTATCGCATTTAAACAAACAAACTCAATAACTTTATTATATTAGTAAAGATAGTATAGACTAGCTTTGCCAGCGATGAGCCCCGACAAACAAAAATTTTTAAAAACTGTTTGACTTTACTATCGTGTATATAAATAAAATTTTAGAAAACACAACTATTATGAAGTCACAAATTAATATATTGCTATTAGGAATAATTGAAATCATCGAACTACAAGACAAACGGCGATGCGCCATCATTACATGGTGGACATTCCACCCATGTGCACAAAATATTAAATAATGATTGACACCGGATTCACAATATTGTTCAATATGGTTACAATGGAGGTCTTATCGCTGATAGCGATATCTTCCAGACAGTCTTTGGATAGACACAAACATAAAACAAAGAGTGGAAAGTTAATTATTTTTGGTATAAAAAATATACTTTAATATTGTATATTTGTTGTAATTAATTGTTTAAAAAAAAAAATTTACAACCGAGTTTTTAAAATGCCAATCAATAAACTCACTTTAATATATAGATAACTTCAAAGACGCACTAATAGAAAACTGCAAGTATACGTAGTTTGTGTTAGCCTACTGCACAAAATCTAATGATAACTAACTGTAGTTATTCGCATGCGATCCAGTTATAAGCTTAGTTACGTTCAGTCGTTAGTAAGAGATATAATTTTCAAAGAAAACATAATAATGTACCTACTCTCTCCATTGTGTATTATAACAATGTACTAGAAAGCTAAGAGTACGTATTACTTGATAAAAATATAATTTTCTGTAGAATTCAATTTATCGTGGCGTTTGTAATGGTTAATAAATTAATTTAATGGGCTTCTGTAACAAAATTGAGATTTTAATAACTACATTAACTTTAATTAGTTTTTGTAATTGGATGAGTTGTACATCACTATTTCATGTATCAAACTGTAATTTAATTTTACGCTGTAAATTGATAGTTGTGGTCATTTACCGCAGGGATAATTCAGATAGCAGCAATAGCCTAGAGTGTGTGTTGCCCGTTGGGGTTGCCAGAATGTTCTAACTAGATAACACGGCCCCGAACGTAAGGGCAGTTAAAGGAATTTGGTGGGGTTTTTACCCCGAGCGAGAGAAGTCATTCGATGATTTTCCTCTTATTCATCTATTCCGTGATTTTTCCCCCCGGAAAAAAAAGACATTAACATAAATATACGGTTCTCACTTAATTTAACCAGTACGGAATTTACAGTCTCTTCAGGGAGAAGTTACACAGAGTGTTCTGGAGTAGTTTCTTATTAGAACTCAGAGCTTCTTCTGTTTTAGTACTAGTGAAGTATGACCTACATTCCTCGGTTTCTAAAAGATCGAACGCCCTTTGAATGTACTCTCCGACCACAAAAAAGGCCGCTAAGCAGTGACCATGAGCTCAGCGAGCCAATTTAATTATAATTATTCAACTTATAATGTTCCTACTCAGCCTCCTAATTGGCTGTAATCAACCACGCAGGCAAATATATAAAAAAAAAATGATTTTTTTGGTCCTACGTTATGTTGCCTTATAATGTTTTTCTACGATTTTTTGGTAATGATATAAAAACAGCCAAAGTATAGTCCCAGACATATATAGGTCGCAAGTCAGGCCCGTACCCACTCGGGGTTGCGGAAATGTTCTAACAAGATGCCGCTTCCCCGGAACTTAACGGCAGCTGAAGGAACAGGGTGGGTTTTTAGTCAGTAGAAGTTAATACACCCTTACACTTAACCCAAAGCGAAGTAATTCCATGATTTTCCCACCCAGAAAAACAAAATAAAAAAAGCGGCCCGTACCCACTCGGCCACCACACTCTTGAGACCGACAATTAACAACATAAATATACCTGACAATTATGCCGATCACACATCAAATCTTTCCATCAGATATTCACCCAAGAGTTCACTGGCCCGAACAGGAACGTATAAAATCGAAAGTGCCGTAGAAAGTGGGACCTTGCTCTTGAAAGCGAAAGGCGGTGTGGGCATTACATATTGTTAGTTTGTTCGCGCCGTGAACAGTAGAATATCATGTTTTATGAGTAGACAGTAGCGTAGGGTGCAATTAAGGTTGGTTCAGTGAACGAGAGATATATGATATCGCAACGGTGTAAATTAACTGTGATGTTTATAACGTATCGGTAAATTTAGCGTTAGATATTTATTGTTTTCCTGGAATCGAAGCCTAGTTTTTGCATTGAGAATTTTGAGTTAAGAACGCATTAAAATCTAAAATTATAAAAATCTAGATCGACATTTGTTTCCTCAAAAATATACTTACAAATATGCATAAACAAATCAAGAGTAAAACATAGTATCCCTTGACCAATGAATATAAAAAAAAAACTTACGACAAACGTTCCATCAATAGCCGATTACAACAGTATTTATAAAAAAAAATAACTATAGATAGTTTCAAATACAGATAAGCGAATTCTTAATTCGAATTTGAGTAGTACATAAAAATCGAGACTGGCAGAAAGATTCTCAAAAGCGTTAAAATTTCAGTTTGAAGTTGTAAAAAAAACAATAATGTTTACTTTTATAAATATTGTTTTTTTTTTTCTTTTAATAAAGCTGATTTATATTATCTATCTTTACAGGGAGGCAAATCTAAGGCCCCATTTGATAGTATTTATAAATACGAAAATAAAGTCTCTCTGTAAGCTTTCTACCGTTTTAACCGATAAAAGAGGGGGCATAATCAGAGAACCCTTTTTTCCGGGTGGGAAAAACATCGAATGAAGGGAGTATCAGACTTTTACTGACTAAAAACCCACCCTGTTGCTTCAGCTACGTTCCGGGGCCGCGGTATCTCGTTAAAACATTCCTGTAATCCCGGCAGGCAAAGGTTCTATGGCGTCCATTGACTAGCGCCAACTACTCTTTGAGGAGCGCGTGGAACACGACGCGCCGCCGACCCAGCTGGGCCTGGTATAGTCAGAGATCTTTAGAAAGGGCTTCCGGTATATTTTTCTCGGACTGTAGAAGAGATTTCAAACTCCTCGCGGACGTAGCCGTGGGTTGTTTGTAGCTTGTTAATATTATAAATCCTAAACAGTCTATAGGTAAGTGCACTAGTTTACACCTTCTTTTTTCGATGGAAAAATCATCGTTTGGCTCACTGGTTTGGCTCTTTCCCGTCCGGGAGAGACAGACTTCTACTGAATAAAAACCAAGTTTCCACCACTGGTACACAGGCCTCTTGTGTCCTACCAGTATAGCAACGTTATAGGCTGGATTATTATGCAAAAAAGTTTTTTTACAAAAAATTGAACCGACTTCAAAACTTACAAAAAAGACTTGCACTACAAAGAGATAGATAACCTTAAATATTGTTTTATTGGATGTCTAATTTAGTTAAAAATAAGGACTAGGTATCTACTTGCATGGCTGAAGTCGGTGCCAAGCCAATGGTCCCAAGCCAATGATGAAACCTATTCATTTATCTTGGCACCGACTTCAGCCATGTGATCGAAATCGGATTAGTAGTTTCTGAGAAAATCGCGGATATACAAACATACATAAATACATACTGATCGAATACAGAATCTCCTTTTTTGAAGTCGGTTAAAAATATACTTTCATAAACTAAGATTAGTTTTTGGTTAGTTTCCCAATATTAAAATTACTAAAGTTTAGATTGGCTGTTCGAATGTTTGTTACTCGTCAAAACGGATGAACGGATCTGAATGAAGTTTGGTATGCAGATAGGTAAAATCCTGAATTAACACATACTACTTTTTATGAAAAACCTTCCCACATGAACGAAGTCGCGGGCATAGCTGTTGTGTGTAATAAAAGCTACTTTACGCCTACTAAAATTACTTTACGAGCTGTAATATTATAAATCTATAATAAGTAATGATCAAGTAATAATAAGTAATAGTCTAATATACAGGCGCGTGCATAGGATTATGACAGGGCATGCGGCGGAGTAAAAACACACAAAAACTTCTTCTTTTATAGATTTTTAGCATAGCCACAGCCACGCATCGCCACCATGCTACGATGCGTGGCTGTGGCTATGCTAAAAATCTATAAAAGAAGAAGTTTTTGTGTGTTTTTACTCCGCCGCATGCCCTGTCATAATCCTATGCACGCCCCTGCTAATATAAGTAGGCGTGTAATATCCGTTACAATAAATTATTACATGTAACGGTTACGTACGGTTATTATTAAGTTGTAACTGTATTATTATATTATTAGAGAACTTATACCATTGAGTTAGCTATGTTTTGGGTTAGGTTGGTTTTTATTGGGATGTAAAGATCAGATCTTTGAGGTTTTGAGTTGTTCAAGAGATCATTTATTTATTTATAAAAGTTGAAAAAGCACTTGTTTCAAACATTGTACAAGACGGACATTAAATTCTTCTTCAATATAGGTATATTATATATTATGTCATACATGTCTGTATGTTTTAAATGTCGGTCATTATAAATATTTTGTATAGTTAAGTCATGCTTTCTTCATTAAACTATAAATCAAGTCTATGTATATTATGGATTATCCGTTACTGGAATATAAAAACTTTGAAATAACAGCTTTTTCCATAGAAATTTCTAAATTTCTATTTCATGGAAAGCTATGAAAGTTTAAAACATCTATATTTCAGTGATGGGAAATCGTAAAGAGTTAATCAAAAAACATTTTTGAAATATCGTTGGTTCATTTTGGACTAAGTTCTTAAATATGCAAAATCTGTGAAGTTCTAAGATTTTGTCGACAGATTCTAAAATCTAGAGGTGATATACATAGTTTCTTAGAGAATTATACACACTATGCGTAGTTCTTTATGAAAATAATTATTGTTTTAGCAGCGCTAAACTAGATGCTTTATATCATAGAAAGAGAGAAATAATATTTATTTGGCATCAGTTTGTCAGGCACACACATAAAAAAATACAAAAAAAAAATAGAGAAACAAAAAAAATACAGTACCTACGTGCCTCACGGCTACACCAAAAAGGTCCATTTCAACAATATGTCAGACTGATAATACTGGAACGACGGAACAATTTCAAACGAATTTACTTATTTATAAACGAGTAAAGTAGTACAAATACATAAACTAAAATGAGGAAAGCCTTTGTAATTAATGTAGAATCTTACCTACCGACTATATACATACGCATTCATTAAAACTATCGGCTAATACAAATAAATAACTCTCCGTGTACATAATGATATGTATTTATTGCTTAGCTACACTGCAGCCGGTGCGGTAAGGCGTGGTTTCCTCTTTTCTTAAGACAGGTTGTTCCGTTTCGTGCGGAGTGGTCTATGTCTTATTATATTATGTTGAGTATCAAGTTGATGAGATCGCGTTGATGTGAACGTGTTTACATCTATAGTATTTATTTTGAATTTTTAAACGCACTGTAAGGTCCTACCTTGTTATAAGGCCCGTAAAAAAGGTGGTCTTTTTAAATAAAAATAAAAATCTAAAAGTTCATTTTGTATATCAAGGAGAACTTCGTTTGAGGGCTGAAATACACTTCAAGAAATGTGGGTGGTGCTCAGGAAAATAAATAAGTGATTATATAAAGTTGCAGATAAAGTGAATTCTTATGTAATGTATTTTGTCGGAAGTACCTAGTCAGTAGATAATTACTTTTTATTTAAATATTTTTTTTTGTTGTGAATACGATTTTGATCTCAGTCTGTCTCTTTCAATGTTTTTAGAACTGATTAATTTATACATTTAAAACTGAATTCGTTTTTGGATTACAAATTTAATTTGTTTTTTAAAAGCATAACGGATCAAACTTTTTTTATTGCTCATAGGCTCGCGTTTGACCACCATCTCACCTGATGGTAAGTGATGATGTGGTCGAAGACGAAGCACGCTTACCTAGAAGTAACCTATTCACTCTTGACTTAAAGACCCCAAGGTTATAGCTATCAGCTATGAGAAAACCTAATTTATTTCAAGGAGCATGAAAACCATTATCAATTTTACCTACTTACCTATTTAATAAAAGTTAACTGGAGAAACTAGAAGGCAACCAATTATTCGTCGTAAAAAGTTTAATTTATTTTATGAATTAATTAGAGTTGAATCAAAAATAAACAATCGTCACTTACATAACATTTTTATTCATAATTATAATATAAATTCTTAATTTTATTTACGTAACGCTAACTTTTACTCATAATCTAATTTATATTAGGAAGCGTGGTCACGCATGAAGTATTTTATCAGTTAATTTAATACTTGTGTTGGTAAAACGTGATTATACTTTGCACGCCTAATTAATAATATAATTAGATTATGCAAGCTGCCAGTTTTGCCGAGTACTGAAAAGTATTATTAAAGTTAACTTTCTATCTAGCAAAAATTAATCAGATACAATCGTATTCCACCAATCGGTTACATTTAGGGGAGTGTGCGATGGAATTACACAATCTAATTCCGCCAAGCCCGTTCCATCATCGGACTACAAGATAAACGGCGATGCGCCATCGTTACATGGTGGACACCCACCCATACGCACAAAACATTTTGGGAATACATTCATTGTGCGTACAGCTAAGGAGTCTGTGTTATATTCTAACGAGATAATTCAGCCCTGGAACGTAAGGACAATTGAATGGAGTGGATTTTTAGTCAGTAGCAGTAAGGCACTCCCTTGCGCTCCACCCAGAGAGTCAATTCAATTATTTTCCTACCGTAAAAAGGGGACTAAAATTAGATTTCATTCCGAAACAAATATTGGTTGGCGTTCTGAAATAACAACAGCCAATCCAACTGGCATCTAAATGTTGGCAAATAAGATTGAATCTAGCAACTACATTGATTACTTGGCTTGAAGCTCGCTGTAAATATGATCAGGCCAAATGGGGTGTCATTAAGCCTGATTATATTTACAGCAGCCTTGACCCATCTTAAACGTAATGCCAGTGCGGAGCCCCTTTATAAGATAATATTCTCCACCTCTTGTCATGCCCATCGTGTACTGTTGCTAGCAGTGATAGCAGGTAGCTCCATAGTTCTGAGGATATTTGAGCATTGACTTGGAAAGAAGAATTTGAGACAACTTGTACCTACTACCTAAAAGAAAATTGTGCTTTTATGTTTCAGAGTTTGTTTCAGTGTTTATTCTCAGGGTAGTCAGCTAAGGTGCACTGGCTTCGTCTAGTCTAAAGTAGGTATACCCGTATACCTAAAGAAAACTACGAGTATTTCAAAAAAATCAGTATCGTTCAGCGTTTAAAAAAAAACTTTTTTTTACGTTTGATTTTTTTTATATCCTTTTTTTTTAAAGGTAATAGGCTCGCGTTAGACGACCATCTTACCTGATGGTAAGTGATAATGTGGTTGAAGATGGAGCACGCTTACCTAGAAGTAACCTATTCACTCTTAACTTAAAGACCCCTAGGTTATAGCTATCGGGAAACACAGACTCCGGCAGGGAACTCCACTCCTTAGCCGTACGCACAATGAGGGTATCTTGTAGTCCGATGATGGAACGGGCTTCACGGAATTAGATTGTGTAATTCCATCGCATACTCCCCGAAATGTAACCGATAGAAAACCGATAGACTAGCAACTCGTCGTCGATTTTCAAGGCTCTGGAGCTTTGATTCGACCAGTGTATCGTTGCCAATGAGTCTTTTGGCCCGTTTCTCAATAGACTCAAGCGCGTCCAGTTGGTACTTGGCAGATCCATCCCAAAGATTAGAGCAGTACTCCATACACGACCGAACCTGGGCTTGGTAGAGATTGAGCAGCTGTTCGGGTGTGAAGGACCGTCTCACCTTTGCTAGGATTCCCAACTTTTTTGATGCTAGTTGAGCCTTAGCCTCGATAAGCGGGCCAAAATTGAGGGTGGAAGTTAGTGTTACCCCCAGAAGCTACCATCATCTGCTAAGCCTTTTTCCAGCTATGTCGGTCGGCATCCCCTCAAACTGAATGCAGCTGAGTACTAGTGTCTTAGGTACATGGAGCGACTGAATAAATCTGCCTTCACAACCCAGCAGCTTAGGTTACAAGATATCCTAAGACTGAAAACTGGTGTCGGATTTTCTGGCTAACCGTAGTATTTTTTTAGTGTTTGGTATCTCGCAGGTCAACCTCTGAGGTTGTCGGCTGCTTAGCCGGGCTTGACTGTGGTTGCCTTATTTAATTAAAGCTTCCAGGGCTTGTTACAAAACTTACAAACTAGGCGACTATACGCTAAGGGCACCCCCTGTGGGGTACGGACCTCGGCTTAGGGCGTCGCAGGGGGAGGGCAGCTAGGGACAGGCTGGATCATATTTTTATTATTATTTATAAGGGAATTTAAATCGGGTCGGGGCGGATAATTACGGAGACGTCGCGGCGGGCCTCGGTAGCGAAGACCGAAGGACGGTCGGTTTTTGTTTTTGTCTACTGTGTTGGTTTCCCTACAGTTCTCTTTGAACCGGGTTATTGCGTCATCGGGAGTGACTAAGGTAGGTATGACATGGTCGGCAAATCTTAGAGATGCGCGAGGGTTCGTATCGGGCGGCCGATGCGATAAGGGGATTCCTATATTTGATTGCAGTATCAAAAAAAGCGCTTGGAGACGCGTTTCATGAACTGCTGGATGATGGACATCTTGAGGTCTACGTGAACAACCTCATTTCAAACATAAATGGGGGCTCCCGTGACTCTACGGAGGATTCGGTTTTGGAGAGTCTGCATCTTGTGGGGGAGGTGGGGCTTTGCGTGTGTGAAAACAACGCAGGCGTAGGTCACGATGGGACGGATGACCGCGGTGAAAATACGCAGCTTGCACCTGAGTGATAATTCGCCGCGGGCGCTAAGGATGAAGTGGAGCCTGCCTAGAGCAAAAGCGGCGCGCGAACGTGCCTGCTTTATGTGCTCAGCGAAGGAGAAGTGTAACGCGTAACGAGAACCACGCCTAAGTATCTGGCTTGCTTTTCCCAAGGGATCGGCTTGCCGTATAGTAATCGGACGGGGGGAGGGTCGGTTTATCCGCGGTTTGGAAAAGCGGACCGCCTGACTTTTGTCTGGATTAACTTCGATTCTCCACTTCCGGAACCATTTGCCCATTGTTTGCGGAAGCTTAGAGAGTGCGAGCGTTGGCATCAGGTTTCTGACCGGTATAATAGATAGCCGTATCGTCGGCAAAAAGGGCTAGCTGAGTATTTTTATGTTTGCTATCCGTAGCGACTGTCAAAGATGTATAAATGACAGCCGGGACCAACGACTTATCGTGCTTTCTGAAGCACGGAAGGAATTTTGATATGTTAAGGTGTTCACCCATCCACGGACAGCCCTTGGCAAGCGTTGCTTGACCTTGAAGATCGACCCGTGCGGCTCTTATTATTTAGCCACTAGCTATTCTATACAACGTGTAATTTTAAGGGTATATACATACCAAGTGCACAGCTTCTTTGGATGATAACAAACGATATAGCAAGGGTTTTGTAATGCTATGTCTACATGTGTGGAACTTGTTAGAAATTTCAATACATTGATACCAGAGACCGAATTTTTCAAATTAAGAAGAACGAAGAGAATTATCGTTTTATTGGCAAGTGACGTGGAAAGTGATGACCATCATAGTGCTGTGACACGTTTGTTATTATTGTTATTCAAGAAACATACGAAACCAACAATTTGGGTTCAATTCTGTGAGTCACTTATTTTGAGCTGAAACTTTGCATAGAGACTCCATACCAGATGTTGTCTTCTGTCCTTTTGGATAGATATGAGGTTTCCGTTACACGTTGTATATTTCAGATTTTATGCCAATCGTTACGACTCTGATATAATGGCTGTTTTTAACAGCTCTGTCATTGCAATATACATGATGATTACCGTCTCTTTCACATTAATAAAAACATCTAAGAAACAAGCGTATCAAACACAATGCCATCACCGCGAATCTCGTAAAGTTTCCCATACAAAACACCGGTTTTTGCTAACCGGTCCCAGCTCGCAGTGTCTCCGTGCTTTCTAGAGAGCTCAGCTTTCCAACCTGCGCGCGCGCCACCGTAACAAGTTTTCTATATATAGAAGATTCTTAGATTCGAGATTTACGTGGGTCTATGGAATTTTTCCGTTAAGTAACTATAGAGAAACGTGAGATTATGAGTGAGAATAGAAAATTAATCTTCATCTTATCGTGTGGGTAAGTGAGGTCTAACGACCCCATACACCCTAGTGTCAGAGTTTCTAGACCGCCTCTAGGGCCTCTGACGTGGTCTATTTTGACGGCCGCCATTTGGCGACCGGGACCAACGGCTTATACGTGCCTTCCGAAGCACGGAACCATCTTTTTATCAGACAGTCAGGTGATTCAGGCCTGCAAAGTCCTAGCCAAACTGGAAACAACTTTACAAAGTATGCTTCCCGCGGGAATTGAACCCACGACCACCGGGTCACAAGGCAAACGCCTAAACCACTCGACCACGGAGGCAGTTTAATTAATAATTCTATGGTACTTAATAATAAAAATAAGAAAAAAGTAATAAAAAAATAAAAAAAATAAAGTGTTACCTACGCTTTTTTTATTCAATAACGGCTCGCGTTTGACCACCATCTCACCTGATGGTAAGCGATGATGTGGTCGAAGATGGAGCACGCTTGCCTAGAAGTAACCTATTCGCTCTTGACTTAAAGACTCCCAGGTTATAGCGATCAGGAAAGACAGACTCCGGCAGGGAATTCCACTCCTTACGTTGCGAAGACGGCAGCGCATAAAAGATTTACTTTATACAAATCTTAAAACTTATAGGTAATCCTATATCCTAATATATTAAAACTGTAATACATAGTATAACATAGTAACAGCCACTGCTACGACAAAGGCCTCCTCTCTAAGAGAGGGAATGGACTGTGATATTGGTTGATGTTGTATAAGGTACTCACGATGCTTTAATTACCGTTTTGAGAGACGTAGTTATAGTGAAACCCCCAAAGTATTGTATCTGCGTGGGTTCGAACCCACCAATTAAATCTCGGAATTCGTGCCTGTAAGTAACCACTTCGCCACCGCTATTCTCCAATCCAAAATTAATTAACCAAATAAATGATTGACTGGTGAAATGTCTAGGGCAGGGCTTTCCAAACTTATTTTAACTGTGACGCCCTTGGGAAGTTGCGACGCCCTGGCCTGCATGTCATACATTTACCTACTAGTTGTAGTTCTAGCTTAATAACAATTTGTCAGAAAAACAGAAAGAAGCATAGTTTCAGCCGCCAACACTTTATGACAAACAACACATTGAGGAAGTTATAAATTTCCTTTAGTAATGTAGGTAAATCCGAAATTAAATTCTATACTTCTTCCGTTCTTCTAGTTTCGTTCGCCATAGTGAAAATTAAAACGAAAATTAAAAGCGTGCATAATTTATCGACACAGACAGCCAACTTATTTCGATCGCCTCACGACGCCCCTAGAATAATACTGCAGAGTCCCGGGGCGTCGCGACGCACTGTTTGGGAAGCCCTGGTCTAGGGCATTCAGTCCGCATTTGTTCCTACGGACATAAAGTAGCTGCTATTATGAATTTAATATCAAGTTATTAGAGATTCAAAGGTATATTTATGTTCGGCGAGAAAATCTTCAAATTACTCCGCCCGCTCTGAGTGGAGCGGAAGGGAGTATCAGACTCCTACTGACCCATCCTCTTCCTTCAGTTGCCTTTACGTATATCCCCGCGGTATCTCGTTAGATAAAACATTCTTGCAACCTCGGTGGTACCTAGATTTCATCAGTGTTGATTTTTGTTTTAAAAGAGAACTTGCGATGTGGGTAGAATCCACATTACTCGCAATTTTGTTAACCCCTCCAAATAATATGCTTGTGTCTGTCGAACCCACGGTCTCTCGTTCACAAGTCCGACACCTTATCCACTAAGCTATTGACTATTACAAGGCTATTGTAAGTCTTTTGTTCATTATTTTAACATAAACTATCTATTCTGATCTATGATCAATTCGCACTAATAAGTCAAGAACCTTGAGTGAAATTGATGGGCAATTATATCTAGTAACAAGCACAAACTCTTTATCATTCACAGTGATGGCAGAAACGCCAAATTCATTGTCAATTGCGCAAACTGACATTGATCCACGAACGTGTTGTGCGAACGAAAGTAGTACCCGCTATGGGTTGGTAGGTAATTGTGACAGGTATGGAGAAGTTACAAGACGCCATGATACTCGTGTGAGTGACCCTGGTAAGGTGGCGCAAGGAGAATATCAGGGAGCTAATTACAGTTGCAAAATTGCATCCATACTTCGGACAACATGGTTGACGAGGTGGTTGAGAAGTTAGCTGCTGACCTGCCTGTCGCAGGATCGATTCCCGCACCGAAACAAAAACATTTGAACGGCCTACAAATATTTGTTTGTGTGAATGTAAAAATGCACTCACGATATAGTATAATTTTCTTAATGGGGCAACCCATTAAAAAAAACATGTTTTTTTTACTTGAATTGGATATATACCACTGTAATGTTTTGTAATGTTAACAATGTTATGTTATGTAATGTGTTCACAGGATTGCCTACCCACAAAAATTGAAAATCCTACCCACATTTTTTAGGGTTTCGTAGTCAACAAGGAACCCTTATAGTTTCGCCATGTCCGTCTGTCTGTCCGTCTGTCCGCGGTTTAGCTCAAAAACTATTGGTACTAGAAAGTTGTACTTTGGCATGAGTATACACGTTAATAATGCCGAAAAAGTGGTAAAATAAAATTTTGAAAAAAACAATTATTTAGGGTACCTCCCATACATGTAAAGTGGGATGATAATTGTTTTTCGTTCTTCCCATAATGTGGGATATCGTTGGATAGGTCTTTCAAAAATATTAGGGGTTTGCTAAGACCGTTTTTTGATTAAGTAAACCGTTCGTGACTTATCAAGCTTTAAAGTACCAATTTTCGTTAGAGTCAAGTGTCCACCCCCTCTATCAACTAAACGGTTATAGTTAGAAATTCAAAAGTTTAGGCAGTAGTACCTATATATAACGAAATTTAAAGGAAAACTATCACACATAAGTGGGCTTTATAAGTTTACGAGTAATAGTCGACCAATTGTATTTGACTCGAAAATTTCGAACAACTCTATAGAAATGTCGATAGATGGCGCTAAGCGCCAGTTGTATCGTGCTAGCTTCTTGTGACGATTGAGTAGTGTAGCTCTGTGTCCGTATTTAAATTCAAAACATCGGCTATGACAAGTTTTATACAAATCTCTAAAAAAATTGAAACTCTCCGTGCAAAATTGTCGGATCAGGTGAGGATTTGTATAGGAGGTCAAGAGTGGGCCCATCGGTAATAAAAAAAAAATAAAAAAAGAAGTCAAATTAGTTAGGTAGTAATGTTTGGCTTTTAGTTAGAGCATGGTACGAAACGATCAGTCAGCGAATACGACACGCACTTGGCTGTTATAAAAACTACGAAACCCTACACTGCGCGTGGCCCGACACGCACTTGACCGGTTTTTTTTTAAGTTATTTCTATCTATGTATCTATATACCTTTTGTATCACCTCTATAGGAAAAAACGGCTATTTACCCAGAAGTTTATTTAACCGTCTTAGAAACAAACATCATCAACTTACTTTCAAACTATCTGAGGTCCTAATGGCTAAAGGGGGGAAATTGAACAAGTTTTTATAGCGTAGAAAATAATAACACTACCGATGCACTGATTTTCCGTCTTATTGATCTTAGTGATCTTCTCTCAAAATGGTCTGTATCTGTGAAGATCCCTACTTTGAATTTTATTTTAAACTACTTCAGAATAGGAATTTCTCCTGTATCGTGAGTGTATTTCAACAAACACCCAGATCGGAACAGCCATTTGTACGCTATACAAATGTTAGTTCCGATGCGAGAACCGAACCCGCGACACGAAGCATAGCAGCCAATTGCTCAACCACTACGCATCTGTCGTCATCTTTACCTTAACACCTACAAAATAACATTAGTCAATCACAAATCCTATTCATGACAGAATCACCATTTTCATTGTCACTTGCGCAAACTGACATTGTGGTTAAACGCGAGGTGTGTGCCAAAACATCAATAGTGTAAGTAGTTAGGTTTTGCTAGTTCATCGCCGTGACACGTCGTGCACGTAATGCTTTAAAGTTATATAACTGAGGTTAAATACCGTTTATAAACATTGCTTTGTTTATCATTCTTGTAGACACAGAGACATTGTGAATGGTAGAATGAGTAAGCCAATTCGTGTTCACTATAGTGAAATTTAAGGGTACCTAGGTCAGGTCCCCTTAGAAATCTAATCAAACGTCAAAGTTTGGCAAGTTTAGATTAAAGTGACAACTCTGTATTTTAACAAAATTAAATAACTAAATAAAAATAAAAAGGCATGGTCCAGAGTTTAGAATTATTAAGAATGGATGGTTAAGACTTTTAGTTTTGGGAGAGGATTTTGTTTTTCAACTTGTATCTTATGATTAGTTTGCTGATGAGAGTAATTTGTGATGAGGAGGGACATTCATATGGCTATGAGAGTGATGGACTGGGTTTGAATGTTGATGGATAGGGATGAAGAGAAAGGCCAAAGAAGATTGTGTGTGGAATGATATGCAAGAAAAAGGAGTGAATGATACTGTTGTGACGTCTGACGGAAGAGTGGAAGAAGATCATAATCTTATCTAACTTTGCAGCTTGGTAAATTGGGATTGGCATTCAATGCCTTTGTCATAGGTTTCAACTATGGCTAGTTGAAACCTATGACAAAGGCATTGCATGCCACGCATACGAATATATGCAACTTTTAGTTGAAAGCGTTTATATTAAAAAGCATTTACATTGCACTGCATTAAGAATTTTATGCTATTTTTCTTTATAGTGACATTTGATTTTTCATTTGTTTGTAATGGCTAAACTCAAAAACAAATGGACTGATTTAAAAAATTCATTCAACAATATAAAGTTACATTGTCGGCAAATAACATGGCTACTTAAATATTGCTGAAAAAACCTTTTCACGCAAGAGAAACCGCAGGCGGAAGCTAGTACTTCAAAAATTAATCTTCTTTAGTTTTTAGTTCAAGTAGTTGCAGCCCACGCTAGCTTTTGCTTGTTTGAAGTAATAAGTACAAAAAGCTTGGGAAAGTTGCCCCCACTGCACTTATTATCACACCCACTTCTGTGAGTTTGAGTGTTAATCTTACGACACATCTTGATACAAACAAATGATTCTGAAGTGTTCGTTTGTTTGCATTCTTGCTTGAGAGAGGAAAAGCTATTTGTATTTTTTTTTAGAAACCCTGCTGAATCTTTTATAAAATGCTTTTCGATGCATGTAATTGAAGTGTTGTCTGTGATTTCAAAATAATTGTGCTTATAGTAATTTGCCGACACTACAAGTATTAAAAAATATCTGTCTGCCTTTCTGTTTGTCCTGGCTAATAATCTCTAGAACGGTTGAACCGATTTTAATGGGACTTTCACTGGAAGATAATGGAGGTTATAGGGCAATAAATAAACGTTTATATGCATTATTGTACTAGAATTCTCACAGGGTTGGGATTTACGCTTAAAAACAGCTTAGGTAACATCGATTCCCGGTGAACGAAGTCGCGGGCAAAGCTAGTCTAACATAATAGTACAGTGATATAAGATAATTCACGTACAATGGCGAGCTACATAACTCAAAGCTGAGTTTTTTGAACGGTATATAGAGTGAAGAGTCGAATGTTGATTTGAATATATTTTATAAATAGTAGCTTGTGCAGTTGCATTCGAAAAGCACCATTTCGAAATTCACTCATGCATAAATAACCTCAAACCCACCAAAAAAATCTTTATTAGCATCAAAAGGTTTTACAGATATGGTGAAGGCCTGACTTCCGAGCTAGGTATAATACCTGTTACAAGAGCCAGTGTTTTCTCCCAATTGCAAATATGGTATATAATACCAAAATATACTATTATTATATACAGAATGGAATCAAGCGTTACATTGCGGAAATCGATACCATTTTTCCGTTAATTAAGCCCGTTCCATCATCGGACTACAAGACAAACGGCGAAGCGCCATCGTTACATGGTGGACATCCCACCCATACGCACAAAACGTTTTGGGAATACTTTCATTGTGCGTACGGCTAAGGAGTGGAATTCCCTGCCGGAGTCTGTGTTTCCCGATAGCTACAACCTGGGGGTCTTTAAGTCAAGAGTGAATAGGTTACTTTTAGGTAAGCGTGCTCCATCTTCGACCTCATCATCACTTACCATCAGGTGAGATAGTGGTCAAACGCGAACCTATTTTCAATTTAAAAAAAAGATTTTTTTGGCGGAGTTAACACTAAATATTTTTCTCAAGTATTATTTCACTAATATATGTCAAGGCGCGTTCGCCTTGACATATATTAGTGAAATAATACTAAAAAATAAAATACATATTAAGTATGCTTTTTTTATTAGAAACGAAAGCCCTCCTCAAAAAAAAGGTGTCTTCTAGAAGTAAATTACAGTACACTTACTTAACGAAGTAAGTGTACTGTAATTTACTTAATATGTATTTTTATTGAACAATATTTTGAACGTAATGATTTCATTTACAAAGAAAATAATATTTCGTGCTGAATCACAATACTAGATAGCACATTATCGTCTTTCCATTACGCAAACACCAATAAAATCCATATTTCCCGTCATTCTTAGAGTTGCAATAAATCCAGTTTAAATTCGATTCATTGCCAAATTGACAGCCTTTGTGTCCATAAGTCAGAGAGCACGATATTCAACTGGGTCATTAACACGGTTAGTTACATTTGTAACGGACCGAAGCATTTCGCCTATTGATTATATCGAATTAGAACTGTATCTTTTGACTGGACTTTGCATAATATTGTTAGGTAAGTAATGATTTTGCATTAAAGCAATTTTTGTCCAGGCTGTGTTTGTGTTTTGACATTTCTATTATTTTTCAGGTATCTACATAATATAAAAGCAATCTTTAGTTAGCTGGTCAATAGCACGGTAAATACTTATTATGGTTGGTTTTAGCAACAATTGATAACATAATTACAGCTGGGACAAAGGCTAGATGAGTGAGAGTGGGCTGCAATTTATTTATTTAGAGTATACGTTACACTAAAGTACAACGGCGGACTTAATGGCTCTTAGGCGTTCTCTACCAGATAACTATGGTTAGTGGAGAGACAACATGGCAGGTGCATAAAAATAGATATTTCAGGAAAATTACTTATGACAAGGCCTCATCTAGCTAAACTTTACACGCAAAAAAACATGACGTGTAAAAGTGTTATTTATAACCAATTTACAAAATAAATATTTCATTTCTTTTCATTACATATAACTAAAATAAACTTACAGTATCATTAGAACTTAAAACGGGAAATTTACCTACATACATATTTATCATAAAACATACACATATCACCACGAGGCTCCAGTGCTGGTGGGTGGAAGTCACATCGACCCCCCCAACCAAGAACTCGGTAATGTGCTATTATGGGCTTTATGCTGTTATGTCAAATTTGGCATCTATAGACCGGAATACACCTTAGCAATTTTATTTTTATTTTTCCTAATGATATTTACAAAGTTATCATGACACACATGATATTATATGTACGTATAGAATTTTAGGTATTTTTTTCATATTAAAAATTTTGGAATAAAAGGAATTTCATATCAATGACACAGTGAACTTCCCCAAAAAATTGCTTCCATTTAATACATCAATAACTTCAATAATCCCACTAGTTAAAACATATTTGATAATATAAAAAATATTTTCTCCTGTAAAATTATGATTTTTCGATTACTGAGTCATTGTTTGGGAGGATCGACATATCTTTTGATTTTTCGGTACTAGGAAATGGGTTTCCTCAAGATGCGACTTAGCCACCACTGCTCGGAATAACTGATAACATTGTCTTAAAGTAGCAGACAAAAATTAGAATGCGCCCAGGCTATTCATTTCCTCGGCGGCCCAGGAAATGACTGACCAATTTTTGAAGAGTGAGAGAACTTTAAATATAATTTACTTTCTGTAATATCTGCATGCTCTACACAATTACGTGTAAAAAGTTGAGAAAAATGGAAGAAGGCTGACAACAAGCTTTTACTTAGGATTCATAGATATCATAGTATCTTGTAATCTAATAATCTACGGCATTAAAAAAACTGTTGATCAAAACAATTTGAGAGACTATACCGTCACAAAACTATTGGTCACAGAAACCGTGTAGTAATCGAAGATTTACAAATCCACAGATAATGTACTCCAGAACTGATTCATGACAAATTAATCGCTACCGGTACAGTTGGAGCAACTACTGTTGTAATAAAAGAAATGTCGTAAAGCCATGGCCGACTGTCCTCTTTCGTCTCCGTAATATTATTTACTCGACAGTGACAGTTAAAAGAAGAGTATCGAGTTGTGTCAAAAAATAGACGGTAAAAAGTCAAATCTATACAAATAAAAATTCATCGAATGAATCGTCGAAGTATGTACCATGTATCTTACGACCTATTTTAGAGGCGAGTGTCATAACTCCGTGTATAATCTAGACCCTTGGAGTCAGCTGAAAATATATATAAAAAAAAACAAAAATGCAAGCTAAGTTATTTTCAACCACTGCAGATCCTGACATCTATAATCAACAGTGGTGAACTGAAAATAGAAGAGTACCGGAGAAATAATTCAACTGTCTTCGATTCCGCAACGAAATTAATCAGAAAGAACAACGGAGGAGTAAGAAAAACGTGATTTATTTATATTTCCTTCTTGGACTGATGTTTCAAGGTCATTTAGGCAGATTTTATTGCTATCATCCTCATCATTTATTTAGCCCAACGACTTCGGGGTCGGTTTCAAGTCTAACCCGATGTAGCTCAGTTCTAGTGTTCTATATGGAGTGAGTGTCTATCTAGCCTTTATAACCTACCAGCCAGTTGAGTCCCTTGGCAAGACTGTGTCATATTTTCTTCTGACTCCCGTCAACGATTGTCAAAGATATACAAACATCAGCTGGGACAACGGAGGAATCTCGATAAATGTCAAGATGGTCAGCTATCCACAGATGACCCGTGTGGCTGTCATTGTTTAGCCACGTCCTACTCACTAACTTGAAGCATCTTCATTACCAAATAGTTTGTAAATAAATCATAAAGATAGAGATTTGCCAATGGTCTAGCAAAGGATCGGTTATTAAAAGTAGGTACTAAGTAATCTTCCCAGCGGATGCGTAATCTAATAAGTGTGTTTATAGCCGGACATAGCATAGCGGTGGATGCAACAGAATTGCAACAGCTTTGACTCAGCGGATGGAAGGCTTCAATGAGGACCTGTTTGGTGGGTGGCAGTATTCACTGTCAATGAAGGAAGCTATCGACATTTATTAGAACTAAACCTTTATGGGTAGTTATAGTAAGATCATGAAGATATGGGATATATATTATGGTAAAGACCGCGAAGTAAGAACGAAGGAAAATACTTAAATAGTAATCATGAATGAACAAAAATATCTCATTTTAGTTTTGCAGATACATTTAATATGAACTTAATGTGCACAAAACTGTTAGCATTTGAGGCTGGGTTAGTCATATCCCGTTTGTATGCCCTCAACGCCAATACCTCTGAGTCACAATTTACATATAATAATTATCTTATTTTTAAATGTTAACGAATTTAATTTTGAAGAAAATATAAAGAAAATTACATACCTACTGAAAAGTATCGAACAAAATGGCGAATAATTTTTAAGTAGTACATATTTTTTTCCGTTAGCAAAACCTTCTTATCTATTGAAACTAAACTTTACTACAAACCAAAATAGGACATCAAAAGATTTGTCCTCAACACTTTCGACTGGTAACGTACCGTATTGCTACGATGTATGGCAATGCTTAGCCTTTGCCTAAAGTAATAGCCTGTGCTTAGGTTACGGGAAGTGTCAACTGTCAACCGTCTTTTCCAAATTTCCTAGAAATATAAGGGTAGGAGTTATTTTTTATAGTGTGCAGGTCCGTATTTCACAAGGTATCCTTACTCAATTATTTTTAAGTATAATTTTAAGCCTGGCTTAGGGCTCTAAATTTTACTAAGGTCGTATGCTATATGCTAATTCGGTTATGCAATCAAATATAATATGTAAGCATATTTGAAAGGTTACTTGCAAGAAAAACACGTTCATAGCTAGTCTGATACTTGTCATTCCAATTACCTAAGTGGAGAAAACAATGCTATTCTCTAGAATATACTAATATTATTAATGCAATAGTAACTCTGACCGTCTGTTACACTTTTATCTCTTAACCACTAAACCTATTTCAACGAAATTTGGTACAGAGATAGATTAGGATTAGACCCTGGGGAAGGATAAAGGCTAGGTACTCTTTTTCCCATGACCTTTTCATGCGAGCCGAGCCACGGGAAGTTAGTTCTATATAAATTTGCATTTTTTTATGTTTGTGTTTTGTATTCTGGGTTATAAAACCTGCATAATGCATAAGTTTAGATGAATATGTCAATAAACTGGCTGATATTTTACACAATATTGTCCAGTTATAAAATTGCTTAAAAAACTAAATGCTAAAAATTGCGACAGGCAGCGTCGTCAGTTGCGAGCTATCAATGAAGAACTCGTTTCTAAGGCGACGAGTAATTTAACTGTTTTTGCGAAATTATATCACTTATAAAGAATGGCGATACTTGATTAATTGATTCGATATTGTTGCTAAAATACAAAAAAATATTGAGCTGAGTAATTACATCGAAATTTGGTTTTTGAGTAAAACTGGTTTCGGTTATAATTGCTGTGCGGATGATTTTGAAAGTTAAGAAACAGATAATTGGGATCGCGCACCAAAATTTTTAAATTGTGTAAAACATTTTAATTTTGTAAGAAAATTAAGCTTTTAAAACTGAACATCGTTGTCTTGTTAAATTCACGGATGATTCTCTTCTATATAAACTTTTGGAAGACACGTTTACGGTGTCTACATCAAGCTCGTAAAGAAACTTTGCAATAACTTAAATTATGATTTAGAATAACTTGCTGTACAAACTATCATTCGGAACATATAAAGAAGGAACCATAAAATGATTAAAGTCACCGTGGCCATAAGAATATGCCCTCTATCTAAAAATTCTTTTATTCATTTCAATTGGTTACCACTATCACTCAAAATAAATGTATTTAAAACTTGCTGTGCCCCGACTTTGTTCGCGTGGTAAGTTTTCCCCATGTAGATCCCGATTCTAAGGCAATTTTAGGTTAAAAGTATTCTGTGTTACTCTATACGTTCCTCTATCTTCCAATGAAAGTCTTATGATTACCCCGGACAAACGGAACAACAGGCAGAAAAATGGTTTGTGATTTATTGTCGTGAAAATAGATACAAGCACTTGAGAGAACACAGATATTTTGAAATCATAGACACACTTTAATATTATTTATATGTGTAGTTGTATAGAAGATATGTAGGTTGACCATTCACGTTTGAATTGTCAATGGCTGTCAGCGACAATAGCAGCAAATACCTGTGATACGCAGCAAAACATACATTTACCCTACCCATCGCATGTTTGACAAATTTCACGGGCTTGTAGATGTCGAGCAGGGTAGCTCACCGTGCGGTAAGGACCAGGCTCGAATCAGCGGAGCGTCGTGTTCCACGCGCACCTCATATAATACTCAGAAATAGGGACGGGTCCCAATAGGGCCATTGCCGGATTTGCAGAAATGTTGTAACAAGATACTGCGACGCCAAGGGCAACTGAAGAAACCTGGTGGGATGTTACTCAGTAGAAGTCTGACACTACCTTTCGCTCCACTCAGAGCGAGAGAAGTAATTTGATGATATTCCCCCCGAATAAAGTGGCAAAGTTGCACTGAATCGCATCGCAACAACTGTATATAAATCGAATAACATTTGCAAATGCACATCTATCAAGTTATTGAGCAAGTTAATAAAACCGGCCATCTTAAATTAATCGAATATAGATCGAGTGAATCTCGTGTGAATTTTTATAACTTGCAACACTTAGAAAGGTGTAACATCCTAAATAGCAAGGCTAGGATTGTCTGGGGTTGCTATTATATTAGCATTTCTCATTAGGAATCACCTTGAAAGTAATTTTTGAGAAGAATATGTGCGCTTGATTTATTAATGAAGTTTTTATTAGCATATTCTTGGAATCAAATGTCAATATATAGTCCAAATAACGTCTAGATCTCAGTTTCTCATCCGGTGGATTTGCAATTTGAAATGTCGGTCAAGACTTTTGATACATTATTTAGATATATGTCAAAGATTGTCCCATAGGTTGACCTGCTAGAGGCTACACTTGTCTATAGATTATTCTACACAAATAAAGCGCATTTCATATATTTTTTTATGAACGGTTTTAATTTTGAGTTATTCTCAGTTAGGCACCTACTCATGTCGTCTAAAAACAAAATGATAGCCGTAAAATAAAAATTCCAAGAATCACAAAGTATCGTGAAAAGTTCGTGAAAATCACATCATCCAAGTAAACAAATCTATACTAATATTATAAAGCGGAAAAGTTTGTTTGTTTGCTTGAACGCGCTAATCTTCGAAAGTATTGGGTGGATTTGGATGCAATTTGATATGGAAGTAGCTTGAAGCTTGAGGAAGGTTGTAGGCTACTTTACACGCGACTGCAAAAAAGGAGAGTTATGTTTTTACCGTGATAGAATCAACGGGAGCGAAGCCCCGCGGGAGTACTAGTAAGCTCAGAAAATTAAAACTACTGGGTCAAACTATATCAATTTTTGGGATCAAATATCTGAAATTGAACCGACAACGAACGACACCGATTACGGCGACATGTACACACATAAATGAAATTACCATCCGAATTGAGAATCTCCTCATTTTTGAAGTCGGTTTATAATCTATAGCCGACTGGATTGCGCGAGCGTGAATCGTGCTGCAAACTGTACAGCTAGTACAGCAGAAAAATTAAATTAGGTATACAGGGTGGTAGAGACATCGACGTGCAACCGCTTATTCAGTACGTGATTCTGGACAACCCTACGTTGAAATTTTTCAAATACAAAAATAAATGCAAAAAAAACAGTGAATTCACTTGTTTCACTTAAAACAGCAATGTAAATAAAACTCGAAGGGCTACCTGTTCAGCTGTGTTGACCTCGCAAATGAACTCTTGAAGTTTTAAGTGAAACAAGTGAATTTTATTTTTTAATTAAAATCTCATTGGGTTAGATAGAAACAATGATTTTATACAGGTTTTATTAAAAACAAAAAGCTGAAAAAAGCTGAAAATTTTAGAAAAGCTGACGAACATTTTCAACACAGGGGGGTCCAGAATCCATGGTAAGCGTTTGTGCCTTGATGTCCCTGCCACCCTGTAGATTTAATTCATTATTTTTATTTAGTATAGATTATAAATGTTTCAGAGATTATCCTGGACAAACAGAAAGACTGATAGAGAGACAAAAATTTCATAACTTTGTATTTTAGTATCGTGTAAATAATTATCAGCACGAAATCACAGACAGACTCTTCAATTTTATTTAGGTATACATGTAGGAATATAGAGTACTACATACTATTATTTGTTCGCTTAAATATGAGGTTATATTAGACTAGCGACCCGGCCCGGCTTCGCTCGCGTAATAAAGTTTATATTTGCTTATACATATATGATTTTGCTTAATCATTTTCTCGTCCGGTAATTTGCCACATATTCATTTTATTGATATAGTGTAAAAAGCAATTTTGATCTACATTAAATCCTCTTAATATCTGACGTATTTAATTGGATAAGGAATAATACTGTACTATTAAAAGAAGACTCGTAAATAACCCATCATTTTAATGTAATTTGTAAAAGAAAAAAAAATGGTTTTTGTGGGTTATTCTTGGGAGATAGACATATGCCATCGCGTACTTTTTTGTAGATCTATAAAAGAGAAACAATCCCGCCATATATTGTATTTTTATAACTCAAAAAGTTTTGGCAGCGTTTTCGATTAAAGCTCCCGATAGGCTTAATTCTTTCCGACATGTTGAAGTAATATCGTCGTATTTCATTCAATCTACACAAAACCTTAACTTATTATTCACTAAAACCTTCCTCAGGAATAACTCTATCTATTAAAAAAACCCGCATCAAAATCCGTTGCGGAGTTTTTAAGATCTAAGCATACATAGGGACAGACAGATAGAGAAGCGACTTTGTTTTATACTATGTTGTAGTGATTACACCATCTTTAACAACTGGTTTAATCGTGTAATTTAAATGTCTAACAGGTGGGAGTTTGAAAGAACTTTGATAATATGTTTTTCTGCTTAAATCAGATCATTAATATGATTTATAACTTAGTTATTGACCATCACTTTGGTCCTAATTATAATGATTTCGGTTGTTTCATAATACAGACTACATAATATCTATATTAATACCTGGTTCAAAAATTTTGTTCCTCTTTTTACGAAAATTACGCAGACGTAGAAGTATGAAATATTGCACAATTAAAGTTTGTATTGAGAAGGAGTGCAGAAGGCTACTGTCTAATATATAAATATCTCTTGTCACACTATTTGTTATCGAACTCCTCCGAAACGCCTAGTCCAATTTTTATGTCATAAGAATTGTACATATTCGTTGTCTTTGGTTTTGTATTTTTTTTTTCTCCGAATTCCGAAATTGAAGTTATTTTGTCACTTTGCAGTGTTTTTACCCGACTGCGCCAGAAGGAGGGATATGTTTTTCGAGAGTATGTATGTATGTATAATTGTTTGGCACGCTCTGTGGCCTGAACGGCTCGACGGATTATAGCTTGAGTGGTATCGTTAGATTTGTATTGACTGTGAAAGTGACACTGGGTATATCAAAATAAAAAAAAAACGGATGGCGGATTTTTGGCGCCATATTATGCCTTCAAAAAAGTTTTTTTTCTCTCAAAACCTATCGAGTGGGGTATCAAAATAAAGGGTTTTAAAAGGTGATTACAAACATATATGCAACTTATATGGTTAAAAGTAATTCAAAGTGACAAATCGTACAAAACACGTATCAAGAACTAAATCGTCTGCGAAATCTTTCACATTTGTAAACTAAAAAGCTGGAAATAAAAAAAAGTAATTAAAAAAATCCTAAAACCCGACTGCAACCTTATACTATAACTAACTGAAAAGCTAATAAAAACAAGCCCATTTTAAATTAAATAAAAGTTGGAAGCAGGCGGGACCCATTTGAGTTTGAAACCATAATAATGTTTTGGGCCCCGCCTGTTTCCAACTTTTATTTAATTTAAAATGGGCTTGTTTTTATTAGCTTTTCAGTTAGTTTTAGTATAAGGTTGCAGTCGGATTTTTTGATTTTTTTATTTACTTTTTTTTATTTGGAAGTCGGTTTTATTTTTGTTAAAAAGTTGTTTTTCTCGTTTTTTGTGGGTTGGTTTGTAATTTATCTAGTTACAAAAAGCATCAATATCAACTACTTATCACGTTTTACAAAATATTGCTTTTCCCGAAGCAGAGTCGTTAATTGTTGAAGAGTTCCCCTGGTACTTCACTATCAGCTACACTTGACCATATGAATTGTGACGAGCATAAACTGCTTAACAACTGTATTCAAGCAAATCAATCGTTACCCATGAAATACTTATTATCGAGTAGTTCCGGTGGCCATCTGTGGTCTTCATCATAAATTTCACTTCACCGATTGGTGCTTTTCGAGAGCACAAGTTACTGTAAAAAATACCCAAATCTCTATAGGTGTGCTATGATATTTGAATAGTTCCCTCGATTTCTCCATGATTCCATGATCAGATCCTGACTTGATGACAATAATGCGACCAACTGGAAAGTATACACTTTCAAACAATAAAAGAATTTTTCAAATAAGTTCAGCCGTCTTCGAGAAATCTGGGAACATACATTAAAAAAAAATCCGACGAACTGAGAACCTCCTCTTTTTTAAGTTGGTTAAAAATGTATTTGAAATAATTATGGTCGAATTTTGATCAATGGCTACGCTACGTCGCGCGTAGCTTCGCGACCGTGGACGTTAACACGACAACACATCCTTCTTTTTTCGGGTAAAACCTGCCTCAAGCTTCAAGCTTCTTTCATACCAAATTTGATTCAAATCCACCCAGTACTTTCGAAGATTAGTGCGTTTAAACCAACAAACAAACTTTTTCGGTTTTCAATATTAGTATAGATACATATGTAGTACATAATATGCTCTGGGCTGATAGGTATGTGCGCACAGGCATACAAGTAGTCAAATAAATTATTGCTTTTACTTATTGTTTTCAATAAAATAAGGTAAATGTTTTACTGACACTTTATGGATCAATTGGTCTGATTATCTTTTTTACACAGAAACCAAAACCGCAATTACATCACCATTGTGAAGTGTTCTACGACGAATAGTTTAAAGTTATTGAACATCTAACGAAATGCAATCAGCATTCAAATTACCAATGGCGACAAGATTGAAAAAATAAAGAACGAAAACCAACATTTCAAAAACCAGAAAATTACTTTAGAAATCTTTGTTAAACACAAATCCTGTTCAGAACGAGTTTATGTAAAGTTCTTTGTGCAGTTTGTAACAGGGTTGCTAACTGTTACACATAACTTTGTAATGGTTATCTGATAAGTGAAATTATACAAGGTGTAATGGAAACCCCATATCTATCCAAAAGGACTAAAGACAACATCTGGTATGGAGTCTCTATGCAAAGTTTCAGCTCAAAATAAGTGACTCACAGAATTGACCCCAAATTATTGGTTTCATATGTTTCTTGAATACCAATAATAATAAACGTGTCACAACACTATGAGGGTCATAACTTCCCACGTCACTTGCCAATAAAACGATAATTCTCTTCGTTCTTCTTAATTTGAAAAATTCGGTCTCTGGTATCAATGTATCGAAATTTCTAATAAGTTCCACACATGTAGACATAGGATTACAAAACCCTTGCTATATCGTTTGTTATCATCCAAAGAAGCCGTGCACTCAGTATGTATATACCCTTTAAATTACACGTTATTGTACATCACTGCGTTCAATTAATTAACTTCAATTTAATTCAATTCAATTTATTTCAATTCACTAATATAAAGCGTCAATAAACTAATAGCTAAGGTGTAGGATTTGTGATCGAGAGGTCACTGGTTCGAATCCTACCCATTGCACTATTGGCGTGAACCCACTGCAGACACAAGCATATTTAGCTTAGTTGGAGGGGTTAACAAGATTGCTAGTAATGTCGATTCTACCTACATTGCTAGTTCTCTGTTTATATAAACTGATTTAATTTAATGGAACAATTTGTGTACTATTTTAAATCCTTTTTTTATACCTACTGATAGTTTTATATTTTACTAGACGTTTCCCGCGACTTCGATCTCGTGGGAGCTTTATCCCATGTGGGATACTAATCTTCTAACCGCGATTTCGTACGCATGGCAGGGGTTTCCGGCATAAACCCCGGTCCCGTAGGAATACCAGGATAAAAAATGTGTTATTCCAGGACGTCAACTATTTACTTAACTACTTGCAGCAGTTTTTGCGTGAAAGACTAACAAACATCCATCCATCCTCACACACTTTCGCATTTATAGTACTAGCTTTTGCCCGCGATTTCGTTCGCGTGGCAGGTTTTTCCCGTGTAAATCCCGTTTCCGTGGGAATTTCGAGATTAAAAATATCCTATTTCCTTCCCAGGGTCCTAAACTACTCCCATGCCAAATTTCATCTAAATCGGTTCAGCGGTTTAGGTGTGAAAAGGTAACAGACAGACAGACGGACAGACAAACAGGCAGACAGACAGACAGAGTTACTTTCGTAATTATAATATTAGTATGAAAGTATAGATAGTATGGATATGTGATACTTACTCTATCCTAAAAAAATGTTACCAACCCTAGTTCAAAACCGTATCATTTGAGAATGATCAAGAAATTGCAGCGATCGAAATGGCATCGGCGCCGACGCATCTTATTGCGATGACCGTCTCCGGTTGTAACAGATAATTACGTAAACACTGACATCCTTGGGATAGAAGCTATGTGGATGGGATGTCATTTATATCATAATGTATGTGAGGGCCGGATACACGGAGGTCCGGTCATTACTGTGGATTGATTTTATATCTATTACCTACTGTTTTTATTTTTATGTGGTTTTAATTTCAATAGTATGTGTAATGAAGAGAAATGAGGAACGTGCAATGAGGGAAGAATTTTAAATTGTCTATACCTTACGTCAATTACCTAATGTATTAATTTGTGGCAAGAAAATAAATTAAATTCTATTCTATACTAAAAAATAATTTACTTCAACTTTGATTTTCAACCGACGACAAAAAGAGGAGGTTATCAATTCGACGCGTATATAATATATATATATTTTTATGTATGATCATCGATTACTCGAAGACGGCTGAACCGATTTAGAAAATTCTATTTTTTGATTGAAAGGGTATACTTCGAAATTGGTCCCATTTTCATAAACGTCAGGATTTGATGATGGGATCCTGGAGAAATCGAGGGAACTCTTCAAATATTATAGGCACACCTATGACGTTTTGGGTATTTATTATAGTAACTTGTGCAGTTGCTCTCAAAAAGTGCCATTTGAGGAAGTGGAACTGATGATGAAGACCACAGATGGCCGCCGAAACTACTCAATAATAAGTATTGAGTGGATTGCGATTCGATTACTTGAATATGGATGTTAAGCACTTTATGCTCGTCACAATGCATATGGTGATGTAGAGCTGATGGTGAAGTACCAGGAGAACTTTTCAACAATTAACGGCCCAGTATTGGGAAAAGCAATATTTTGTAAAAGGCTACAAGTACTTGACATTTAGGCTCTTGTAACTAGGTAAATTAAAAATAGACCAACTAAAAAGAGTGAAATAAAAAACTTTTTATCAAAAAATTAAACCGACTCCCAAAAAACACTGCAAAGTGAAAAAGAACTCTAATTTCGGAAGTCGGTACCTAAAACGAAAATACAAAACTAAAGACACCGACTACCGAAATTAAAGATATTTTTCACTTTGCAGTGTTTTTTGGGAGTCGGTTTAATTTTTTGGTAAAAAGTTTTTTATTCCATATTATTAAGTGAATTATTATTATAATTGTGTTGTAAAAATTTATTGTGTTTAAAATTATTTAATGTATATACACTATTATGATCTAAAGGGGATTGAAATAAAATATGTTTTAATCGAGTATGGAAGTGGATGGCTAGCATAGGAAGGGGAAGACGGGACGAAGAAAAAAAATGCGACAACCTTGACTTTATCTTCCTTGGTTGCTTGACTTTTAAACAAATATGTTGGTTACTAAATACCAGTATTTGACATAGAACCAGTGCCTACCTGACCTCGAACACCCTGTAGCTTTGGAAGACTGGTGCCAGATTTTCTGGCTTCTCACAACCCGTATGAGATGTGTGAAAGTATGTGAGCCCTATGTGGGAAAATAAAATGAGGGAAAATATAATGAGCGGATTACAGATTGGCAGATCAAGTACTTCTTGCGGCCTACCCAAATGTCTTTACTTTGAGTTTGCTATAGTCCTCGTCACGTAAGTTGGCAAAGTTTTGGCGTAGTGGGGGTAAGTTCGCGCATCGTGCACTTAGTGGAAGAAAAAAGTGGTCACTTTTACTGCTTGCCATTATTCTATGGTTATTGCCATCATTTATTTTTAATCATATCTGTTCAGAAGAATGTTAAAGAAAGAAGAGGAATTCATTCGTTAATTCGGTATTATAAATATAATAGATATAATACATAAATACATTTGAGAGTGAAAAAAATGTATTTAAAAAAGCATTAAAATAATATGTTCTCGTCGTCACAATTAGTTAATAAAACTGATACCCCTTTTATTCTTCTTTTTTCCCGGTGTTCTAAAGACAGTGACGAATTCGGAATTTCAACCTTCCTTAACTATAGTGTCTAACTGTTCTTTCTGACGTTTCAATAGTCTGCGTAAAACGGTATTTGGTTCTGGCATTATAATCAATGTAACAAAAACTAAATTTAAAACAACTCGTAACAAAAACAAAGGGTACAACTTTCATGTACGCAAGTGTATTCGGGAGCAAATTGAACGAGAACTACTGACGCACCAATCGCGCACTCGGAGCGGCGCTACGTCATACCCCCCATCCCGCTGACAACCGCTGACACTTAAAAATCGACTTCTGCGTATTGAACGACTCTTACCAAGTTATTTGGCGACAACTATACCTAGTGTTTATCAAACAGTTCGAGCTTCCTAAAATTCTAAGTTAAGCATCGCGAGTACATACTTACTGACAAATACTTGCACTGGACACTCAAATCTATGCATGTGATTCTTTACGAACAAGGCCACACCAACTAAAAGCTAAGTACATGGTTCTCATATGATTTGATCACTACGGATTATAGTTAAGCTCCTTGTTCAACTCTAAGTTGAGCTATACGTCATTTGACAAATGCTTGCACTGTATGGACAAGCCCACTCAAATCTGTGAGCATCTTTCTTCAAAAGATCGCCTCAGATTGAAACCTACAAGGTTCCCATATAATTAAACCAATATAGATTGTATGGACTTTAAAAGAGACGGACCCCTGAGTTTGTTTCGGTGTTTCTTCTCAGGGTAGTCAGTTAGGAAACATCGGCTTCATCTAGTTAATATTTACGAAAAAAAAAATGACGTGTAAAAGTGTTATGTAATAACCAATTTGCAAAATAAAGATCATTTATCATTTAGCATTTATCATTATACGAATTTCAAGAGTCGTTGACCTCTGGGTTTGATTTGGTGTTGCTTCTCAGGGTAATCAGCTAGGAACCACCGGCATCGTCTCGTTTATAATTACGAAAACAGACGTGTTAAAGTGGTATTTAAAACCAATTTTACAAAATAAAAACATTTATCATTTACGAATGACAGCCGGGGCCAACGACTTAACTTGCTTTCCGCACAAACGAGTCTCGATAAACTAAAGGGTAAGCCTTTAGTTTATTGAGATAAATAAAATAAAAATAATATTAGTAAACAACTCTTCTTCACATCACATCAACTCGTCTTGTCAAGGGTACCTATCGTGTCACCCAGTCATTGGATTGTAGAGTTCAGATACGCAGTCGATCCATGTAAAACACTAGTACTGCTACTACACTACACTACATTACACTACATTACACTACACTACACTACACTACACTACACTACACTAGCAAATGCTGAGTTGGTGTCCCTTTCGGTGTGGACATGCTCAACGATTATTTTTATCCTTTTTTTTATAATGTTTGTAATTTTGTATTGTATGTTGTTGTGTGTGTCTTCGTCCGAATAAATGTTTTTCAATTTCAATTATATAAAAAAAAATCAATTTCAATTTCAACCGGTAGTCTGGAAAAGTCTAAGCAGATAATGATGATAAAGATTAGTAACTAACTCAAAGTTCAGCATGATTTTTCGGCTCGTGTGTAAGACCACAGCGCTGTCTTACAGCGAAAGCCAGCGCTGACTGGGTGACGTAAACCAGGTCAACATGAAGAAGCAATGGATGTATTATCATAGGTCATAAATCATTTATTCGTGTGACTTTTCGTAATATAGAATGTCAAAAAAATATAATAGTGCTCAAATGTCTACCCATTTTTATCGTTTTATTCTTGTAAGGATGAGAAATCATCCAATGACTGCTTTCCGATCTGGGCGAAACGGAAAGGCTTGTTAGACTTCTACTGAATAGATACCCATTCGTTTTCCGTCATAGGCCCTTCGTTTTCCGAGGCCACGGTAATTCTTTTAAACCATAGATAAGTAATTCTTTTAAACCATAGATAAATTTTTGATTTCTGTGTTTTAAACAATTCCGACAAATATCTACCCATTAGGCTTACACAGATTACCATACTAACTTATTGGTTAACCAATAAGTCACACACACATCACAAAAACACACAAAAACAAAATAATGTCAAATTATCTATATCGAATATCGAAGTCAACAATTATGTGACATAATCAGCCTATAATGTTTCCACTACTGGGACGACACAGGCCTCCCCGTATGTGAGGGAATGGGCCAGAATTCACCACGCATGACGCAGGCCAAGAGAGGGTACATGGAAGTTGCATATCTTGGATTTTTGCTCCTACGACATGGTTTCTACACAATGTTTTCTTTCACCGTTTCGAGAGATAATGAAAATTACAGGAAGTAATGTGCGCGCCTGGGTTCAAACTCACCACCTACAATTCGTAATTCGCGCCTGTAACACCTGGGCCAGCACTGCTCTTAAAAGAAATACAAAATAATTTAAAAAATGCTTTTAGTGGTAGTAATTATTGAAATCTATATCTTGATATGTGAAGAAAAAACTGTGTACGTGTACAATACTTCTCGTATGAAATTTGTCACAGATAAAGTTTATATAGAGAAAAAGTGCAGAAAGCTAATATTTTTATATGCTTTCAAAATAATTTAAATTATGGTTGAATTTCGACTGTCCACTAGAGATAATTTATAGACAAGACTTTACATATTGCGGTGACGCATGATCTCATTTTTTGGTCGGAACTCAGATGATTTGGTTTGCAGATTACAAAATGACGAAATCTAGTAACGAAAAAGAGCTTTTGAGTGTATTTTTGCTTAAATTTAGTATATAAAAAGCCTGGAAACTAATTTGAATGACCATTGAAAGTTAACCGTATTTTACCGTATTTACCTTATCTTGGTTACCGAATAAATAAATTACATGTAAATTTATGGTAAAATGTCCAATTTAATCCTTTAGATAATACTGCACGTTTTAATTTCACACTTATCAAGTAAATAATTAAAATTTGTAACGTATCACCGTTTCAATTAAGGCGAATTCTCTTCATTGAATTGCATAATAAATTAGACGTTCCATTGAGGGCATGAGTTCCATACCCTGTTTGAAGCCAATGCCCTCTTTGACAAGATCTATATGGACTGAAATTTTATAAAAGGTTGTGTGAATAAGAAAGGTTCTTGTCAGTCCTTTCATTATAGGAATCCTACTAAAATTGTAAATGCAAAAGTTAGTAAGGATGAATGGATAGGTGCATGGATGTTTGTGACTCTTTCACGCAAAAACTACTGAACGCATCTGCATGTAATTTGGTATGAAGATGGCTGAAATCGAAACGTCCACGCGGTCGGGATTTGCGAAGAAAAATTGGCCAAGTGCGAGTCAGACTCGCCCATGAAGGGTTCCGTAGGAACTATAATAATATAATATAATATGTATATTTATTTGACGAATAAAAAAAACCTTAAAAATTTCTTAAAACTAGCTTATTTACATTTTTACAACTACGCTAAATAACTTTGTTTTTCATAGTGTTTGTATGAATTACAAAGTTATATTTGCGGTTTTAGAAAATATACTATATCTCAAAAACTGCTAACCCGATTTCGTTCAAACTAATTTTGGTTGAAAGTTTACATTAAGATCTACAGACATATATTTTTTTTAGATTTTTCACTCCATTATTATAGAAGTTAGAGGGGGGGGGGGGGGGGGGGGGGACACGCATTTTACTACTTTGGAAGCTTATATCTTTTAAACAATTGACTTTATGAAAAAGAGGTTTTAGAAACCCTTATATCATTTTTAAAGACCTGTCTATAGATACCACACACGCATAGGTTTCATGAAAAAAAATATTTTCAGTTCTAGTTCCATGTATCGGGACCCCCCTTTATTTTAGATATTTTTACATATTTTTCTTAAAATCGGAAAAGAAAGCGGTTCACAGAATACATCTACCTACTAAGTTTCACATGTATAGTCTTAATAGTTTCGGAATAAAATGGCTGTGACATACGGACGGACGGACAGACAGACAGACGGACAGACATATCGAAACTATAAGAGTTCCGTTTTTAGCCATTTGGCTACGGAACCCTAAAAACCTCCCACGCAAACGATTTTTTTTTATATTTAGTGGCTGTAGTAAGATTACCTACATTTTATGTAACTTCTTTTTTATATATATTATAGACTTGTGTTAGTTGTACAACTATTGCAACGTAAAGTAATATGTAGTGTTTGGTTTTCAACCAACCAAATAAAAATGTGTTTATGTAATAAATCCCCACTTTTTCTTCCACTAGATTTTTTTGGTTCAGAATCCTTCTTGCGCTTCCTTTGAACACCCTGACAAAGTTTCATCATAATTTCACTAATAGTTTAAGAACGCATAGCAGACAAACATACAAACATATATTTTTATCTATTTAAGTTTTTAAGTAACAAAAAATATTTTTGCTTGGAAATTTAAATAAATAAATACTTAAAAACATTAAGTAACAGATTTGTTACTTCATGTTTTTTAAATATTATTGTATTCATTTGGTTACAGTTATGCCTATTTTAAGCAACTTATTTAACATTTGTATGCTAATTTATGGCGAAATGCGTCTATGCATTTCAATATTTGTACTACCATTTTCTGTACCGCATTTAATGCAAATAAATTGATTTTTGACTTTGACTTTAAAATGTGAAAACAATGGACTATTGATCAATGGTGTCTTAATGTCTGACCTTATAAAGGTAACGTAGGCTAGATAATTAGAACATATACGTTTTATCTCATAGAAAAAAAAATATGTCGTAGAAGTACTCTTCTATGACATAATTTTTTTTTACCCAGGTGGACATAACTTTTGAATTTAACCCAGGTGAAACCACGATCATAATCTAGTCTATTCAGTGAGTTTGGTTGTTTGTATCACCTTCTTTCACGTCAAAACGAAACAATGGATGGATATGATTTTTGGTCTGGAAATAGTTGGAGAGTGACACAGGCAACTTTTTCTACTACTTCCAAAAAATTTCACCTAAGTGAAGGCGCAGCCAAAAGCTAGTGCTTTATATTTTAAACTGTTCTAGTGAAGATTGCACATTTATTGCACTAAGTCTACATTATTTACCCTTTCCAGACGCGCCATGTTGACATGATACAAATTGAGAGCGAAGACTCGTTAATTACTACCTGATTGATTAGTTGTTTCTTAATCTCTCATTCGGATTTCATTAGCGAATTTACTTGGGTATCGCAAAATGTCCAACACTATGCGATGGCCAATCTATATACATATTATTACGTGACGCAAACACTTTGTATCAAAAGTCGCGAAGACGGAGTAAGTTTGTTGTAATAAATTAATATGGACAGAGCAGAAAGCTAATATTTTGGTCAACGTAATAATATAATATATATAATATATAATATTTTTATTCATCCAAAATTTACAATTAATATACATTGGTCAATAAATCAAAAGATTACATAAATGTTAAAACTAATGCTTAGGTATATATAATTGATTTACAACTATTATTTATTTACTTTTAAATTAAATCACCTGTACTTAAAATACCTCTTAACGACTTGCCTGAGCTAGGTTAAACCTGTGTTTCAGGCTGTCGCTAATAATGTTTTTTATTGCAGGATCAATTATTATTTGTAAAACTGGTCTAAACAAGAACAATTATACAATAAATGTTTAATAACTAAAGGAATATGGATACATTATATAAAATTCAAAATAGAAACTAATCACATAAAATTATTTAAAAATTATTTTAAAATTTGTAACAAGTTCTCAGTGTCTGCATAATTAAGCTTAGCTAAATATTCCGATAACATGATACTGCATTTTTTGTAATTTTTGCTATGTATGTCTATTATCTTATTAATTTTATTATATAAAAAAGGTCCTAAAAATATGTAAAATCTATAAACAAATGCATGTCTAGTTTGTGGCCGAGTACAGACCAGGTCTTTCCTTCTCTTGACTGATGGTGCTGGGTTAAAAGGTAGATCAGTATGCTGTTTTAATAAGGTGTGGAGTATAAATAATTGACGAACTGTTAATACTTTGCATGCCACGTAAAGCTGATGTGTTGGAAATAAAAAAGGACGAAAGGTGGCTACCTTTAGAATAGCTCTTTGAGCACGTTCTAGAGGAAGTAAGATGGTTTTTGCGGCACCACCCCAAGCAATTATGCAGTAGGTAAGTATGGATTGAACTAAAGCTAAATATACCTGTTTTATTAAGTTATAGTCTGTAATGTAACGTAAGTTTTTAAATATATATATTAATTTACGTACTCTATTGCATAATAAGTCGATGTGTTTACGAAAATTTAGGTTAGGGTCAAGAGTGATACCTAAATATTTCATATTGTCTGTTTTCTCTAAAGTGGGACAAGTACACGCAAAGTCAGCGTTATAGGTTGTGCAGCTATGTGCGTAAATGTTTTGATTAGTAATTAGTTTGTTGTTATTCTTCATTGAAAATATGATATATTTAGTTTTATCTCTATTTAAGGTTAGAATATTATTATAAAGCCAATTTGATACGATATTAAATCCCGACTGAGCGTGTTCATAGACCTCTTCTCTTGTTTTTGCTGAGAATACCAGAGCCGTATCATCCGCATATGAAATAATGGTACCGTTTTGGAGATTCAGGTTGCAGAGGTCATTTATATAAATTAGAAATAGTGTCGGACCCAAAATTGACCCTTGTGGTATACCAAAGGAACTATTTTTCAGGTCAGAACTTACATAATGACCAATTTTCACACATTGATGTCGGTCTCTAAGATAATCAGCAAAAAGTTCTAGTTGAATTCCTCTTATTCCCAGAGCTTCAAGCTTGTGTAATAATATAGAACAAGAAATAGTGTCGAACGCCTTGGCAAGGTCTAAAAAGATCCCTATGGAATGCATACCACTATCTAAACTGCTAGTTATATAGTCTGTCAGTTGGGATACTGCCTGGCTAGTTGACTTTTTTGGTCTAAAACCAAATTGCCGATCTGAGAGTAAATTTTTAACTTCTAAATATTTCATTAGTCTGCTGTTTATAATCTTTTCTAGAATCTTTGACAGACCTGTTAAAATTGATATGGGTCTATAGTTACTAATACTCTCTTTGTTTCCAGATTTGAAAATAGGAGTAACTACAGCTTTTTTAAGTAATTTAGGGAAGACTCCCGTATTTAGGCATAGTTGAAAAATATGAGTTAACGGTGGGGCAAGTTGTTCTTTGAATCTTTTGAGTATATTATTAGGTATATTGTCCCATCCAACAGCGCAGTCATCTTTTAACCCAGATATTATACGTAATACTTCATCCACATCTGTATCCAACAGTACAAAAGAGTTAAGGGTGTGAGAGGTTGAAGGCATCGTATCATTTAGAGTAGGAAAACTTCTTGTATTTAAGCTTTTTTCTGCTAAGTTTTTACCAACATTAGCAAAATAATTGTTCACCTTATTTATAACTGTTAATGGGCAAGGCTCTGTTAGAAGTAAGTCCAGGGGCGGGTCCGGGATTTTTGACTTGTATGTATATTTTTTTATGAATTTCCAGACAAGTTTACTGTTATTCCCTGCCTTTTTTAATTCCATTTTATCATGCTCAATTTTAAGTTTTTTTAAAAGATTGTTACAATAGTTTCTATATTTTTTATAAGTTATGGTGAGTACTTCATTTTCGGGAGAAAGTTTTGATTTTAGGTGAAGTTTATCCCTATGTTTAATGCAACGAACGAGCCCGGGCGTAATCCAAGGTTTAATGTTTTTATATTTACGAGGCAAATCTGTTGTTGTAGTATTTTTTAAAACTGCACGTTGTAAAATATTAATAAAACAATCTAAGGAGTTATTTGCATCATTACACTTATAAACTGGGTCGAAATTAATGCTGCGTATGTCACTTTCCAGGTTAGTCATATTAATTTTATTAAAGCTGCGCATGCAAATTTTTCTAGGTACAGACAATTGTAAACTGAGTATTATGGCCTGATGATCAGTAATAGCAGAGTTAGTGACTAAGGTTATGGATGGTTTACATGATTTTATAATAAAATGGTCCAAACATGAGCCGCTTTGGTGGGTAGGGAGGTTATGTGCTGGTAGAAGCCCATGAAATGCGCAGATGTTCAAGTAGTTCTGCGCATGAGTATCGGTTCTACCTGAAGCAATGTTAATGTTTATATCGCCTGTTAAGATTATATTTTTAAATGAACAGAGTTTTTTTAAATTTATGTCAAGAGACTCCAAGAACAAATCTAAATTTTGAGAGGGAGGCCTGTAAATAGCCACGACTACGGTGTCGTAATTGATTTTAATAATTAAACAATTACTGTCCTGATATGTTGGTTCTTCTGCGGTTACTTTTAAGTTATTTTTTGTGTATATAACTACACCAGCATTTTGATTGATTATTTTCTTTGTACTGTGTAAAGAGTAACCATCCATTGATGGTATCTCATTTGTATGATTTGATAGCCAACATTCTGTTAAGACTATGATATCACAACTTATATCGAGACTGTGCAATAAAACTTCTAATGCATTCATGTTACAGTTTATGCTGCGAATATTTTGAGTCAGTAGTGTCAAAGTTTTCTCATTTGGGGTCAAAAAATTCTTACACTCATCAATATTACAGGTTATGATTTCAGACACAGAGAAATTATCGAGTTCAGAAAGTAATTGATCAGTCATTGTAAATTAAAATTAACTGTTAACTAAAATAGATTAATATATAACTGTTTAAGTGCTCAGTAATAAACTAAAATTAGTGGCGCTCTTAAGCGCCTTCATAGTCTATTGAATTAATATAATTGATCTCAGCGTAATTACGTGCTGGGCAACTTACGTCACCAGTTTGGTGGTCACATCTTCTGTTGTAACGCTTACACGTTGCACAATTGGGGGGAGAAGTTTTATTGGCACACTCCTTAAAGGTATGTCCAGTCTCTCCACAGTGGTTACAAATAGGGCTGGTTTCTCTGCAAAATTTCGCTGCGTGACCGAATTGCTGGCAATTGAAACATCGTGTGACTATCGTAAAATCTCTGACAGGACATGAGGTCCAATTTATAAATAGTCGTCCTTGATTGATTAGGGCTTTTCTGATGCTAGCGGAAACTTCAAGTATGTAGTTGCAGGTAGATGCGGTTTTTTTACCCGATTTATGGCTTAATTTCATTGCCGCCAGGAGGGATTCTTGAGTTGAATCGGTAAACTTATCGGCCAGGTTTTGTTCATAAAGGCAATCAAAAACCTCTTTTTCACTCAGAGCTACGGGAACACCAATGACTATAATTCTAGGACGGCGTTTAATCGGTTCTTCAACGGTAAGGCCCGAGGAAGCAAGCTTCTCCGAATTCCTCAATTTTTCAATATCTCCTTTACAGTCGGTGCTAATAATAACACCTCCATTTCTAACTTTTCGAAGGCCACGAACATGAAGTTTCAGTTGCTCTGGTGAAATAATTTTTTGGACGAGAGATTTTGTGTCTTCACTTGTTTTAGTCTTATCGGAGGGATAGATGGCAACCGAGCTAAGATTATTAGGGCGAATGTAGTTCTCAGTGCCTTTTTTTACCATATCGGCAAAGGTCCGCTTTTCACCTGATTGCCATTTATCCTCAATGACCTCTTTTACTTGGCGTAGGGTATTTGTAACACCTTGTTGTTCCTGTAGGTGCTGAATGGTCGTGTGCGCATGCATCGTTTTTTGTTTCAGCGCTTGATAAAGGACCGCCATCTGAGATGTTCCATGCGAAACCTTACGGCAAATATTAGTGACCCGTAATTTCTGCTCAGAATTCATTTTTCCATCAGAGACTGTTGTGCATATTTCATTTAAAAGGGACTCAATGGAACCAAGCCATTTTTGTCCGTCTGTCTGTCTGTCTGTCCAACCATCCGTCGGTATGTCACAGCAATTTTATTCCGAAATTATTAATATTATACATGTGAAACTTGGTAGGTAGATGTAACCTGTGAACCGCTTTCCGATATTAAGAAAAAAATTAAAAAATATTTAAAATAAAGGGAGCTACATGGAACTAAAACTGATTTATTTTTCATGACACCTATGCATGTGTGGTATTCATAGACAGGTCTTTAAAAATAACATTGAGGTTTCTAAAACCACTTTTTCATAAAGTCAATCGTTTAAAAGATATATGCGTCCAAAGTGGTAAAATGTGTGTGTCCCCCTCTAACTTCTATAATAATCGAGGGAAAAATCGAAAAAAAAATAAATGTCTGTATATCTCAATGTAAACTTTCAACCAAAATAAGATAGAACGAGATCGGGTCAGCAGTTTTTGAGATACAGCATGTTTTATAAAACCGCAAATATAATTTTATAATTCATACAAACACTATGAAAAACAAAGTTATTTGGCGTAGTTGTAAAAAATGTAAATAAGATAGTTGTCAAATAAATAAATAAATATATATAAATAAATATACATATATTATATTATTATAGTTACTACGGAACCCTTCATGGGCGAGTCTCTCTCGCATTTGGCCATTTTTTTATCTAACACTTTTCCGTCTCTCTGTTTATCTGGGCTTATCTCTAGAATGACTGAACCGATTTTAATGGGACTTGAAATCGGTTGAGATAGAGGACGTAATAGGGCAACATATAACCTACATTTCGGGATAGGTTTTAACGTGGGCAAAATAAACCACGAACATGTAGAGGGTTGTGTAATAATTGTCTATAATAAAGGTAGCATATTTTTTTTTGGGTGGGAAAATCATCAATTGACTCCCGCTGTGGGTGGAGCGGAAGAGTGTGTCAGACTTTGCACTCCGAGGCCGCAGTATCTTGTTAAAACATTTCCGCAACCCCGTAAGATAATGGCCATATCGGGCCCCGTCAATGCTGCTAACTGCTCTTTGAGGCATAATAAATAGAGTCCGACCGAAACTGGTTTTCCGGCCGAAACCGAAACCGAAACCGAACTTTCGGCCGCGGCTTCAGTTTCGGCCGAAACCGAAACCGAAACCGAAACTCACGTGGTCAAGTATAAAATTCCTTAAAATACTGAAATTTGGTGCATTTTACCCATTATTCTGCATTAATTAGAACATGAAATGGAAACACAGTATATTAATTTTGTTGTAATCATTTATTTACTTAATACAATATAAAAAATATTAATAATATTTATAAAATTAAGTTCTCATAGCAAAATGTTTATCAGTTATCAATAATCAAATCACTAATTGTTACTGTTTCATTTAATACTAAGTATTGGTATTTTGAAATCTTATTACAATCTTATAATCTCTTTTTTACATGTGACTTGATTTGTTAATAACAGCAAAACAAAGTTACTGACTCAATATTTAACTATATAAATCATTCAAGCACAGAAACGAAACAAAAACTTACATGTTAACAGTTCCATCAAAACATAACCTCTAAAGTATGTTTGCGTCGGGTGCACTGACTAAGTTGTGTTGCTAGAGAGCTATCCGAACGGTGCACGACAATTCCCGAACAGGGCCGCCAGCGTCCGCCAAAGCGTTGCCGCGAGAAACAAAGTTAGGCGAGCGTGCACGACAACTTCCGAAATCAGTTTCGGTTTCGGCAAAAGTTTCGGCCAATTTTGGCCGAAACCGAAACTGCCGCCGAAACTTGATTTTTGGCCGAAACTTGGCCGAAACCGAAACCGAAACCGAACTTTCGGTCGGACACTAATAATAAAGGTACCATGGATTTTAATAGGCCAGCCGGATGTGTTTGTAATTATTTACTTTTATTGTTTCATTGTTAATATGTAGTTTTTACTGTAGGTACTATCTTTGAGAGGTTTCGTCATTAGACGACGACGTTCAGAAATAAAGATTCTTGTAACCCTGACTTACTATGCACTGTTCATAACTTACTAAATGAGAAATATGAGAAAGGACTACGTAAACTAAGTTTGTAAGAATACGAACGAAATAAAAAACATTATTTTATTTGTTTTCAGTACGTAAGTATATATAACAAAGTCTTATAGTTTTATTAGGTAGATTTTCAAAAAATATTGGTCACGTATTTTTTGCCTTTTCAAGTCAAGAAAAATCACAAAGATGGAAAGCTTCAAAGTACAGGAGTGGGGGCTGCTGACGTCACACATTGCTAAGAATTATACCGGAGTGTGACGTCACGCGAAATTTCAACTCACTGTATCGTTTTAATTTTTCAATTACGTGAAAAACTAAAAACTACGTGTCCAATGTTTTTTGTTAAACTACGTGACGGACTAAATAAAATATTTTAGGAAACTACCCTATTAGGATGATTGAATGATTTGTCCATTATTGTATTATATTTTTAAATTACCAATTACTGAATTTATTGTTGTTTTCTAAAATAAATTTTCGTTTCACAGTTTTTATAAACCTAGATCAGGCAGGTTGCTACATTACAGTAAGAATAAAATTTTACCTCGATTGATATTAAGATAAATCAACATACCAACGTTTATCATGCCGTATATGCATAACTCACGTAGAACTATCTATTTCTGAACTATTTGAACTGTCTGTAAGCATGTTATTTGAACATAATTTTATGGCAGGTGTGAAACTTCTAGTAATTTTGGTTATTTGTATGTTAAAACCGGGAGTCTTTTAACGCTAACAACTCTTTTCATTTTGATATTTTTCTAAGAAAGTATCACTGACCTGATCAACTGCTTCAGCTTGGTGGCAGCTTGCAGAGAGGCATACCCGTATCGGGAGAACTTGGCAGCTTCTTCGGAAGGCGCATTGAATGCTGCCACGTAGCGAGCTGGACTGGAGTCATCCAGCCAAAGACCTGGAGGATTGGAGTAAAATAGTTCAAACATTACAGAATTTGAGTACTAGGGATGGTTCGGTGCAGGGCTCTATAGGTCCATTGCCTGCTAGGGTAGTTGTATTGTACTAACTAAGACATTTAGTCCGTCTTTGTGCTAAGTTTTTGACAGTGGATAGAGTGTTTACAGTGAAACCTGTGTAACTGGGATCTCAAAGGAGCTTTATTGTTTGTTTATTTTTCGGTGGAAAAGTCAGCTAATGATGTCCCGCTTTGGGTTTAGGCGGAAGGGAGTATCGGACTTCTAATAATAACTCACCTGTTCCTTCATCTGCCGTTACGTTCCGGGGCCACGGTATCACGTGAGAACATTCCCGCAAAAATATATTAATTATAAAATTCTTTCGCACGTTCTTAATTCATTCAAGTTAAACCCTGCCGGAGTCTGTGTTTAGATATAACCTAGGGGTCTTTAAGTCAAGAGTGAATAGGTTACTTTTAGGTAAGCGTGCTCCATCTTCGACTACATCATCACTTACCATCAGGTGAGATGGTGGTCAAACGCGAGCCAATTATAAATAAAAAAAAGGTAAACCTATTGTTAGCCATACAGAAATGTAACGCTATTGGTTTTCAAAAAAAAAAATGAATATAGTTAGAAATTTTCATTAACGGAAGTATCTCAATGCAAAACTATCTGGATCACATTGCAATTATCAGTAACAGGGGTTTCTCACTTGTACAAGACCCACTTAACCTGGTTTCACTGTAATAAATAATGATGTTTACTTCTCGTTTCAATATAATCAAAATGACTGTAAAATTAATTAATATTATAATGTGGCAATCTAAAATATAACAATTTAACCTGTGTTAATATTTATATTTGCAATTAATTTTTCTAATTGCTAATCTACAAATCGTGAATCTTTAATTTTTAAATCCAAAGTTCTTAGTCAAGGTTGTCATAATTTGTAAGTCTTATTGACGAAACATAGCGCACTTCTTATTAATATAAGATATTTAATTCAACAAACAAATAAAAAATTCTAATTCCGATTCTTAGTTACAAATTGGAAAATTTACTCTTAACAAGTGACTGTGCAAGTCGTCACAATTAACATGGACTACAGACTACAGTAATTGTAATTGACTGACAAGTTCCCATAAGGGTTATGTTAATTGAGAAATAATATTATTTTTTTAGGTCTTTATAAACATAATACTAACCCATAGAATAAAGTTTAGGCTCCAAAACAGTGTATAATTCATGCATCTTCTGCATTCCATACGCAGCTGCTTCCATCATCTCTCTTTTTTCTCCTATAGTTATGTTCCTTGCTTCACCTTCACCTCCATCTGTCTCTAAACCAAGTTCATCATCATAGTAATAATCATTACTAACTTCATCAGGTTTTTCATTATTTTCCTTTGCTAATACAGTCTTGTTTTCTTTAGTTAAATTATCGGTATCACAGTATGTAACTACGATGGTCGAAACGTTTTTAGTTGCAGAAAATGAATGGTTATTAGTGTGATCTCTTTCTATGATAGTGATGTTGTGTACTTCTTTAGTCAATGTACTGTTGAATAGAGGCATCAGATGTTTTAAGACTTCTATAATGTTAGCGGTTGTTGTGTTTTTGGTATGGGGATCTCTTGTAAGAATTTCCACGTAATTAGTCCTCTCTGTAGTCGAAATATCCTCTGCTTTTTCGATGTTGTTTGTAGTTTGAATGTTATTTGTATTATTATTTAGAAAAGTATCAACTTTATCTTCTATTCCACTTTTAATTTGGTTTACTTTTTTGATGTCATTTGATTTATCTCTAATGCTACTTTTTGCAGATGACACTATGATTGCTTCATTTAATTTATCAGAAGTATCACTTATATTATTTTTTATTCTATTTATTGAAGCTATGATTATATTTATGAGATCTTCATCCTTTCTACTAATATTTTCGTTTGTTATATTGGCTATTGTACTCAAGAATAGTTTGACTCTTTCTTTATCTTTTTTGTTTGAATCTTTGTCTGAAGTTTTGTTGTTGATTTTGAATACATCTTCAATGATTTTTGTAAAAGGACAGTTTGGTGTTGTCCCTGTAGAGTTTGTTGTTGATTCTTCGTTACGGACGTTCTCGATAAGTAGAAGTACCACGATAAAGATATATTTGTACCTGTAACATAAAAACTTTATATTTACATGACTCAATAATACATAAATTTATAAAACTGAACTATATATTAAAATATTTGTAACATGATAATGTAGTCTAATTAAATAATTATCTCTTTCCACATATTCCTTGACCTTGTCATCTTGGCAATGAAGAGAGAAAGCATACACCAATCTAGTAGCATTAATAAGAAACTATAGTTATTGTCTTTAATATTTGGGTCATATTCGCACACGTATGCAAATATATTACACTTAGCCTTACAATATTACAGTTAACTGTCATCCTGAGACAAATAGCATGTATTACACAAGTTTATATTACGTGCGTGTAGTCATAGCATAGGTTACGCGCGGTTGTCCACAACACATACTTTCGATGAGTAACTGTTCGTCAGAAATGGAAAGTGTGCTTTCTCTAGTCATTGTGTCTACCACTCGTTATTGTAAAATGTCAATGCATTATTTTGTCACGCTCTTATTGTTAGGAAATGCATTTATAAAGTGCATCGCTGCATCGCTGGACACAGTCTAAATGGTGTTATCAACAAAATGGCTAGATGCTGCATTTGAATGGAACAAGTTTTGTTATCACAATAATTAATTCGTAAGAGTCCACTGCTAACCACGGGCTTTCTAGTGAAAGGCTGCAAAATTGATAAAGAGTTATGAGCATAGTCATAAGAACTTGTAAAATGATTTGAAGATTGTCGTCTTTATACTCATGTAGGACGCTCAGTTATTTGTTCTATTATAACGTTTCTTTAGGCATCTTGTGCGATCCTTAGGGACGAATGAAACTGTCTTAGTCTATATTCGGCTAGTACAAATTGTCCATACGAAGTGTTTTCTTAAGGTAAGCAATACAACATTGAACTACCACTGTATTTATTTTCTCGTTTTGCGTCAAATCTATTCAAAGGTTCTTTGTTAAAGATCACTGTGAGCGATACGGCCGCAATCGTCTTTATTAAAAAATCTTTATTTAAATCTGTAATGTTTTAAATAATGAGAGTACCTATCTATCTAACATTGCTCAGATCATCAACATGACTTTGCCCACAATTGGGCATATACCTCTTTTTGCTTGTTTTGTGCATGATGGCATTTATTTTTTCAACATTTCGTCTTTACGTACGGTATGCTCAAAATGCATACTTGGGTTCAAATTAGACCTCGTTATAAGCAATCGATGCATTAAACATTTCTCAATTTAAACAAGAATTCACTGAAAATGTCGCAAGATATACAAAATCAGATGGTTTGCGAAGCTTTCGCGGTTGCCCAACTAAGGCCGCCTTTGTTGGGCAAATTAATGAACGTTTACTTCATCGTGTAAATTGGATTGCCAAATATTAGTCTCTTGGCATTCAATAAAAAGTCAATTGAATGATTATAATAATTTAGGCAAACTGTATTTTTTACTGTTAGATCTTTTACGAAGATTTGTTTATAAAAAGTAATTGATAGGTACCGGATAAAAGCGCATGATTCATAGATATAAAAAAAGAAAACACAAAGCACAGTTAACTTAATCACAACATAGAAAGGACGAGAAAAAATTATTTGATGAAAAAGTAAGAATTTTGCACCAATCCATGAATGTGCTGAGTGATCAATTTGATAAAAATTGCCTCCTTGACACTTGTAAAGATTGAATTGAACTTTGTTTTATATTTCTTTTGTGACAAAAACATAAAAAGTTTGCTTCGTCTTGCAAATAAAATGATGATGCTTTCGTGGAAACATTGTGAATGAATGATTTAATTTTTTTATGATGAAATTGATGTGCTCAAATATTTTGCAATAGTGAAATCTTAGTACAGAAAAACAGTTCTTCCCTAGTATTGAAGGACAAATATACGCAACTTGATATTTTCCGCGTGAATGCTAATCCCGTAGGAATTACGGGATAAAGTCTTGCTCTGTAACTTCCTCTATTTTCCAGTGGAAATCTATCGGTTTCTATCGGTCACATTTCGGGGAGTGTGCGATGGAATTACACAATCTAATTGCAAGCCCGTTCCATCATCGGACTATAAGACAAACGGCGATGCGCCGTCGCTACATGGTGAACATCCCACACATACGCACAAAACCTTTTGGGAATACTTTCATTGTGCGTACGGCTAAGACGTGGAATTCCCTGCCGGAGTCTGAGTTTTCCGATAGCTATAACCTAGAGGTCTTTAAGTCAAGAGTGAAAAGGTTACGTCTAGATAAGCGTGCTCCATCTTTGACCACATCATCACTTACCATCAGGTGAAATGGTGGCCAAACGCGAGCCTGTTATCAATAAAAATAAAGTCCGAATAAAATGGGTTCAGCTATACCACAGATTAGTCCAAATAAAGAAAATGACAGACAGACTCATGATTAAAAAATGTTTGTTTGTATTCTAGTTTCGTGTAAATAAGTTCTTGAGAAGATACAGTTATTTTTAACCGACTTCTAAAAAAGGAAGAGGTTCTCAATTCGGATGTTTGTTTTTTTTTATGTTTGTCCGCGCATAACTCCGTCGCTTACCAACCGATTTGAAAAATTCTTATCTTGTTAGAAAGAGTATACTTCCCAAATGGTCCCATGAAAATTTTATCGAAATCGGACAAGCCTCTTCTGAAAAATCAACAAAAGTCTAAAAAAATATTTACGTTGATGATCTTTTCGTTTACTCTGCATTGCGTTTTTTGTTCGCGCATAACTCCGTCATTTACGAACCGATTTGGAAAATTCACTGACCCACTAAAAAGCACGAAAATAAAAACTTTTTTTGCAAAAAATAAAACCGACTTCCATATCAAAACACTAAAAAGCCAAAAATAATTTTAATTTCGGAAGGCGGTGTGAAAAAAAAAAGAAAATACAAAACCAATAACACCGACTACCGAAATTAAAATTATTTTTGGCTTTGTAGTGTTTTGATATGGAAGTCGGTTTTATTTTTGGCAAAAAAGTTTTTGTTATCACATACAGACACTTCAATTTGATTTATATGTATAGATAGACAGATGTAACTTCTTAGAAGTGAATTTTGAATGTCAAGCAAATAAAAAGGTGATAGGTATACGCTTTGATGGTAGCACTGTGAGTAAAGAATATTGCCACATTGATAAATATACGTAACGTCACGATAAACTGTTTTAAATATGAGATAATATTTTTAAATGATTTGTCACTTCGCTGTGTGACGCCTGTCTGTGAATGGGTAGTTTGTATGGGAACATCGTGAGACATAAACGCCGAAATTTCGCTAATGTGCATCGAAAAATCCATTCCCATGGCAATGGAGATTTCGATCCATAAACCTTCTCCGCGCCTCCTTAGAACACTCCAAAATTTCATCACAATCTGATGAATAACATATGAACACAAACATATATATCATACGCATACAACGTGTAACAGATAAAGCGCAGTACCTCAGACACCCCAATTAGAATATATTAAATTTAAGTTTAAAACAACATCCGTAACTAAGTTAATTGAAACCAAACCTTGTCTAGGTTTTGTTGTTTATAAAATAGTTATCCTTATTAAACGCAAAACGTATGTGCGTCATACAATATCCTTACGCAGACGCATACACTTATGCAATGTTAGCGACTGACGCGACACGCACACAATTTCCTTGAATTAAGGATTGTATTAATTTGTCATGATACTGAGTTTCCATTTTAAGTTAAATGAAAGATATTTTCATCAAAATTTAACACCTTTTTTATGACGGAAATCGATTCAGAAGCCGATTCTGGACCAACTACTTTCAGGAAATTGCGTTTATTCTATTACACGTTGTATAGGAACAAAAAAATAAGGCTAGTGTCATTGATGTATTAAAAGGAGGAAGATATGTTACTCTCTAACATCGCAATCAGTAAACCTGGGCTCGGCGCACGAATACATGCACAGTAACTCACACATCTGTGTTCAGTGTCGTCATCAGTCCCAAACCTACAGTTACCGATAGACAAGGATAGAGATAGGAGACGGCGCTGTAGTGCGAGCGAAATCGCCTCAGTTGTCGAATGTTTGCGCTTATGAATGAAATAAGATTGCATGTATTAGGTAAGTACGTAGTTAGTGATTCCCATGACCCACGTCTCTTATTTTTCTTCCTGGTGTAATTAAAACACTGTCTAGCTATACAAGAAGTCATTTTGATTCGTATTTATTCCAAAAAAATCCTTAAAAACACGAAGAGACGAGAATTTCTTGAGCTGTGTGATCAACAACGTTCCGTACGCGACTGAGAGTGAGCGCCCGCCAACTACGGGCAATCACTTAGTTTTGTAGGACCAAACTCAGTGTCTAGTACCGTATCTTCCTCTTTTTAATATATCAATGGCTAGTGTTGTTATTTAATATCTCTTATAAGTTGTTTTCCATGATTACATCAATTACGGTAATACCTACGTAAAATAAGTTTTTAAGCTAACATGGTCACTAACAGTATCATTAGAAATATGGGAAATTCGAAACAAAAGACATTGTAAATATCCCGTTTTAAGTTCTAATGATACCTACGTAAAACCGAGTCAATCCATACAAATATCCAAAATGCAAAAATTAACTCCGCCCTTCGCTGTTTGTCGGTCCGTATATTTGTTTGTTGTCGGTTTTACGCTTAAACTAGGTACTAAACAGATTCTGATAACATTTTGTACACAGACAGATTACATAGATATAGCAGAAGGACATTTTTTCGCTGACAAAAACACGTTGCGGGAGTAAAGCCGTGAGCAAACGCTAATACATATTATAACATAATTGCTACATATCCGTATGTTTGTCATCGATATACTTTCAAGTACCAACACACATAACTTGCATAAGTATAAGTTACAAGATAACTTGCTAAGTTCCGTGTCACGGGAAACAGGAAAGTATTGTGCGAGCTGTTTGTTATGTAAAACAACTTGCTTTAAGAGAGAAAATACAGTTCTGGTATATATTAAAGTTTTTATTATGATCTCATGGTAGAATCCTGATTGCGCAATAAAATAAGTAGATAAGTAATCGAAAATGATTTCATTTGACAATGCAATGAATACGGTTGTGTTCATGTATTATGATACTGGCATTTGATGAGGCGCAGTTTGATTCAGATTGTTATAGGTAAGAGACGTGTGTACGGGGGCGCTCGTGTAAATGTGTTCGTGGAGCCGCGGACCACCAGCGTAACTGTCTTCGGAGACAGGGCTGCTGCCGTTTTTCGTTGTAGGCCGATGATTTTTTAAAGATATGCAGCATTGGATCTTATTCGTTTGGTTAGGTGATTGGTGTGCAAGTCATGTAACTTATCGAGTCTTTGAGCTAAGGCTCAACTAGCATAAAAAAAGATGGAAATCCTAGCAAAGGTGACTTTGAGGTACTTCACACCGGAACAGCTGCTCAACCTCTATCAAGCGCAAGTTCGGTCGTGTATGGAGTACTGCTCTCATCTCTGGGACGGATCTGCCAAATACCAGCTTGATGCACTTTAGTCTATAGAGAAACGGGCCAAAAGGCTCATCGGCAACGAGAAACTGGTCGAGACAAGGGTCCAGAGCCTAGAACATCGGCGACGTGTTGCAAGCCTGTCAGTTTTCTAACGGTTACATTTCGGGGAGTGTGCGATGGAATTGTACAGTCTTATTCCGCCAAGCCCGTTCCATCATCGGACTACGAGACAAACGGCGATGCGCCATCGTTACATGGTGGACATCCCACCCATACGCACGTAACGTTTTGGGAATACTTTCATTGTGCGTACGGCTAAGGAGTGGAATTCCCTGCCGGAGTCTGTGTTTCCTGATAGTTATAAACTGGGAGTCTTTAAGTCAATAGTGAATAGGTTACTTCTAGGCAAGCGTGCTTCATCTTCGACCACATCATCGCTTAAGATCAGGTGAGATTGTGGTCAAACGCAAGCCTATCAAGTATAAAAAAAACCTGGTCAGATGTGCTATCGCCCGCAAGGGTCATATCACATCATCTAAACCTTTTCCCAAGAATGTTGGGGTCAGTTTCCAGTCTGACCGGATGCTGAGCAATAGTGTTTTACTTGAAGCTACTGCCTATCTGAACTCCACGACCCAGTAGCTGGGTAGCACGATACCCCTTGGTAAGACTGTTGTCAGATATTATGGATTCTGACTAACCGTAACGAGTGTCAAATATTATGTTAAAATGACAGCCGAGACCATGACAGCAGAGACCAACGACTCAGTGTGTTTTGGAGGTACGGAGGAATCCATCATGTCCTAAGAACGAAAAATTGAAGACATGCGACACCAAGATATAGTGTCTGCGTCTAGTTTGGGATCTGTTGCTAACTTATCAAGGGTATTTGTTGGTTTTGATTACGTCACTATCTATATAGAGTTTTTTTTTTATTTAGGAGTAGGTAGTGCTGAAAACTTTATAGGCTAGCCTCGTATACCACAAGTAAGTTCTGTGTACATAATTATTTAATGCATTATAAATAAAGCTTTCTGCACTACTTCTCCATATAAACATTAACTCCGTCAACTAAGACTTTGTACCCCTTTTTACGTAATTTACTTAAAAAGTGGTACAGAGTTTTTGATTCACATATTAATGTAATTATATATTCTTACATTCGTATGCACTGTGACTAAAAGCTTCTTACCGACTTAACAGATAGACTAAGATATTAATAGATTGAAGGGTCTTGCAACTTTATTTAAAAACTCAGTTACCTTGAATTAAAGAAAAACTAAAAAGTGCAAAGTTCTTAGTTGATTCTGTTTAGATCTAGCAGTACGAGTAAGGTTTATCGGTACCATGCTAACATGTACTCAGTTTTCTTTTAAAGAGCAATGTGGGTAGAATTAACATTACTAGCAATTCTGTTAACCCCTCCAACTAGGCTAAATATTATGCTTGTGTCTGAAGTGGGTTCACGGCAATAATGTAAAAGGTGGGATTTGAACACGCGACCTCTCGATCACAAGTCCGACACCTTAGCCTTAGGCTAAGAAAAAATACTGCTTGGTGGCACAAAATTGTCAATCAATATTTAGGAAATATGTGAAGAATCTATGTAAATATAGTGATAACATAGAAAATTTATGTAAATATAGTGTTACTGCCTATCTCATTGACGAAAACGGTCGTGACATTTCCCTTAATACTGGTATCATCTTAATTACTACCAATAGGTACAAGGGTTGCCAGTTTGCCACCTACCTCTTTTTGATTTAAGTATTACCAGCATCAAATATTTGTTATTAATTATGGAATTTTGATTTATTTCATGGAATATAGTTACAAGTGCGTTTTCTTATAACAACATATTTGTAATAGAAACTGCTGTAATGTTTTCATTTCGAGAAACACTGATATATATTTTTAATATATCTACTTTTTATTGCATTTTTATACATTATATGAAGAACGATAAAATATACATGAGCTTTGTATTATTTAAAAGTTAATTTCGGGTTCCAAAATTTTAGTTGCCTGTAAATCGGGGTAATCCGAATGGAATCATTCGGATTACCCCGATTTTCAGGCAACAAAAATTACTTTTACTTACCAAGGCGTTACTTTGCGAAAATCCATACCAAACTTACTTCAGGAAAATTTCTAGTTTTAATTCCGCCAAAAAAATTAACACCAGATATGTTACTGAAGTTCGGGGTAATCCGTAAAATACGGTATATCTTGTCCGCCAAACCTCAAGCTTACTTATAGCTGCTAGATTTATCGATCTATTAGGTACTGATGCACGAAGATGCAGGTACTGAGAAAACGCGTGCAAGCTGAATATAAGCTTATAATATAGGTACAGAATAAAGTTGAATGTCTCTTGCACTACGGATGAATGCAAGACAAATTACGATTATTACGTACCCGTCGGTCGTGTAATATGAATGTTTAGTTTTTGCTAAACGATTTAATTTGTTCATGAATGAAGATTTCATTTAGTATAAGCGGATACATCATGAATCATCCAAGAATATCAATTATTGTTGTCGTATTTGCGGGGTAGTATTTAGTACCTAAATAGTTTAAGGTGTTTGTCAAAACTGATTAGAATTTTTACACGCGTATGGATAGGTAATAAAAAATAGATAATTTAAATAAATAAAACAAACCTTAAAACTTCCATAATTCACAGTCCGAATACAAATCCTGTTCCAACCAAAAAATCACAGACAACAACTGCACTCCCGCCAAAATTTGACAATTTGACGGCGACAGATTAAAAAATCCTTGTTTTTTTAAATTTGCGCTGTGATCCAGGCGCGTGTTGTGGTTCAGCCAAGCGCCATTGGACTAGCTGTTACATAACGTCGGGAGGCTGGAATGATTAAAGTACAGTTATAAGACCTCGCATCGAGCGATGATCTCGTCTCACGTCCGCTTGCTTGTTTTGTGGCGAAATGAGCTTTTTTGGTCCGCTCACACCGTTGCGTTACATTTTTTAAGATTCCGTTAAAATTACCTTGTTACTGATATTATGTGTACTTTGCGATGTTTAGCCGGTAAATAAATATTGATGAAGATTTTGACAGTTTGGCGGATTATCAATAACCTCACTCTCCAAAATCTTCATCAATATTTGATGAAGATTTTGGAGAGTGAGGTTAGAAACGTATTTTGTTTTTTTGCTCGTTTCGATCTTACGTTTTCCCGTCTTCATTGTTTTGGTAAAGAAAGAATTGCTGAAGCCATAGAAAGAGCTGCGTTCCGTGATGAAGTAACCCTCCGCTTTGTAGGCTCCGTATTATCCGTAGATCGAGACAGGTAGAAATAATATCGTGATGTATTAATAGGTACTTATTTATAAAATTGCACACTACGTCTATACTTTTTGCTCCAATATCGTGACGAGACGAAGTATTTCTAATAGTATAACTATGTCATTTAGGAGCTGTAAAAAAAGTGGGTATTTTTTTATCTTTGTATATGTAGACTTAAACGTTATCCATTTTCAACCGACGACAAAAAGAGGAGGTTATCAATTCGACGCGTATATTTTTTTTTATGTGTGATCACCAGTGATCGGAGTAGGTAGATTGAAATGGGGTCATTGATCCGAAACGTATATATTAATATGGACATTCCTCCGGAATTGGTGGATTATTAAAAAAAACCGGAACTTATGTAGGAATTTTATTCTGCCCGAGTGGAAGGAGTCATTTGATGATTTGCCATCCTCAAAAAAAGGTAGGAATTGTAATAAAATGAGTAATATTATTCTTTATTATTCTTCATATTTTTTTTTAACGGCACACAGTCACGATTTGACAAAACCCAACGACCAATCAGAACAAAGGATCATGGGTGGTACAATAACCGGTTATCAGAACAATGCGTACGCCCGCCGACGACATGCCAGGTAGCTCACTCGTTTACTTCGGTTCGTAGAGTGCGCATCTTTGTTTGTTACTGTGTTGTGAAAACGTTACTTGACCCTGGCGTGTACATACTGACTTCTGGAATCTGCTCTAAACCACGATTTGGCTCGACTATACGGACTCAGATTTTTCACTATTGAATTGGATCTACATATTTAAACCAAGCTTTGGTAAGTAATATTTTACTAGTTACAAGGAGTATAAAGCATGTTTGGATGTACTATAAGAATATTTTTAGTATTGTGTTTGTTCGCTTAACCTGCTGAACATACCATGAGTCTTAATATTGTTAAATCTTTAATAGAGTATGAACCAGTGAGCTTAGTGCGAAACAAAATTATGATATTCTAGTAATGTAGTCGCAATTCAGCCAACTCCACTATTAACCGACATTTTACTGGAATCCGTATATAATTTGAATGCCCTGTGTGCTGTGTCCTCTTGCAATGTATTGGTAAAATAAATTACTATAGGCCTTATCTACTTCTCTACAAAATATTCTACGTAACAAGCCCTTTCATTTGATACCCATATTGATGGGATTGAAAAAAAACTAAGTTGTCCGCCATCTTGTAGCGGCAGCCATTTTGGATTGACAATAATATTGAATATACATAATTGTATTGTCACCAGAATCAAAGGCGAATACCAAATTTTAGATCAATCGGTTGACAGGAAGAGGGTGAAATTTCAATGACTAAATTTGATCCACGAAAAATAAAACAAACGGAGTAAGCTAAATAAACTAAATAAAATGTATTTTTTTCATGTCTTTGTTTTAGGTGATATATACGAGGTTCCATCTCTACAACAGAGTTCAGATATGGCAAACGTCAAGGCTGAAACTGTAGAAAAATGGATATCCGGTCATCTCGAACTACTTTACGATCACGCTAGTGGTACAATATACTGTTCAAAATGTGAAAGCCATTTGAAAACCATAAATAAAGGAAACGTTAAAAGACATATCGAAGGAGCAGTACACCAGGGAAAGTTTGAGCGGCCCGAAGAGGAATTTTATTTCGATCTTATAAAATTTCTCATTTTGTGCAATATTCCGTAGTCTCAGATGAAAAATACTACTTTTCAAGATTTCTTTAAAAAATATATGTGTAGTACCTGTTGTTGTATGTGTACTAATCGTACTCTGCCAGATGAATCACAGTTACGGAAAGTTTACTTGGACAAGTTTTTTAAAAATAAAATCAATTCGATTCGGAAAAATTATAAAAATGAGAAACTATGGATATCATTAGATGAAACGACAGACTTTTTAGGTCGCTATATAGTCCATATATAGCGACCTAAAAAATTAATAAAACCATTACATCCTAGCAATTTGACTAGACCTTATTTGGTAGCATGTAAAATGCTAACTGTAGTTAATGGACAAACAATCACGCAATTTGTGTTAGAATGTTTGGAAAACTTTTGGGAAGATTCTTTTGAATCGAAGTTAGGTAACATTCTTGTCCTCTGCACTGATAGCGTTGCATATATGCTGTCTGCAGGACGAAATTTAAAACAATACTTACCTGAAATGAAGCACGTAACATGTTTGGCGCACTCTCTTCATCGCGTATCTGAGCAAATTAGGTTAGAATATCACGATGTTAACATTTTAATAGCAAATGTTAAAAAGGTATTTTTGAAAGCCCCAAGTAGAGTCAAAATTTTAAAAGAAAAATATCCAGATTTGCCGCTACCTCCCCAACCAGTTGTTACAAGATGGGGCACTTGGTTAGAGGCAGCATTTTATTACGCTCAAAACTTTGAAAAAATAAAAGAAGTATTATCTTGTTTAAGCAGCTCTGATGCGGTATCTATTCGAGAGGCAAAAAATATTATAGAAAAAGAAAATTTAAAAGAAGATTTAAATTACATTAAAGACAATTATTTTATAATTCATTTGTCTTTAAAAGAATTGCAAAAGCATAATTTATCGTTGACAGATTCACTTTTAGCATTTGACAACGTCAGAGATGCTATAAATCAGTGCAATTCAGAAAATATAAAAAATAAAATAGAATGTGTTATGGAACGAAACCCATATTTAGACACACTTAGAGAATATAGTGAGGCCATTGAAAAAAATGAAGCACATAATTTAATACCTTTTTTAAAATTTGCTCCTTTGACATCGTCAGATGTAGAACGGTCTTTTTCCATTTATAAATGGATTTTAGATGTTAAAAGAAATAGGTTGAAAATTGAAAATATAGAGAAACTCATAGTTATATATTTTAATTGTAAAGATCAGGATTACCAGGATGCTGACATTGTAATCGATGAAGATTAAAAATGTGAATAAATGTAAAATGTACATATTTAACGATAAACAATGTTGATTTTTATCTTTTTTCTTTATTCTACCCCTTTTTTGTGGTCCTAAAATCTGACTAAAATCAACCTGTTCCTTCGTATGCCCTTTACGTTTCAGAGTCGTGGTGCATCCTTAGAACAGTCTCACGACCCCAGCAGGCATTGGCCCTCTATGGGGCCCCGTCATTTATTCTACCCTTAATGCAAATTACCATGACCACTATGAAAATATTTAAATTTAAGTGCAACAATTTATGTCTATCTATAAAAGTTCTAGCCATAAAAGGCTAAAAATAAAAAAATAAAAATTAAAGCTTCGATCGGAATTAGATTGTTTTTATTATTCAACAGATAAATAATGAATTAATTTAGTTTTTATACCTTCCTTTAAATTTTGAATTGAGTAGGAATAATATCACTACCAACATTAACAATGTTTAATTGAATCCGGAAATACCGGAATTACTTTCCGGGCAAAATGGCTTATCCATGTTATTCTTTCTGTGTGCATTTATGATACAAGTACCAAAAATCAATCTACCTACTCCGATCACTGGTGATCACCGATTACTCGAAGACGGCTGGACCGATTTGGAAAATTCTTTTTTTTTTAAAGGGTATACTTCGAAATTGGTCCCATTGTCATCAAGTCAGGATCTGATGATGGGATCCTGGAGAAATCGAGGGAACTCTTCAAATATTATAGGCACACCTATAGCGTTTAGGGTATTTCTTATAGTAACTTGTGCAGTTGCTCTCAAAAAGTATCATTTGAGGAAGTGGAACTGATGATGAAGACCACAGATGGCCGCCGAAACTACTCAATAATAAGTATTGAGTTGATTGCGATTCGATTACTTGAATATTTTATTTAACACTAGCTTTTGCCCGCGACTTCGTTCGCGTGGGAGGGTTTTCCCGCGTAAAATCCCGATCCCGTGGGAATTTCGTGATATAAAGTAGCCTATATGTTATTCCGGGATGTAAACTATCTGCTTGCCAAATTTCATTCAGACCCGGTCAGTAGTTTTTGCGTGAAAGAGTAACAAACATCCATCCATCCTCACAAACTTTCACATTTATAATATTAGTAAAAAAGTAAATATATATTAGTATTAGTATGGTAAGAAGTAAGATTAAGTCCGCCTTTGTACCTACGTGCATAAAATGTAAATAAATAAATAAATATGGATGTTAAGCACTTTATGCTCGTCACAATGCATATGGTGATGTAGAGCTGATGGTGAAGTACCAGGAGAACTCCTCAACAATTAACGGCCCAGCATTGGGAAAAGCAATATTTTGTAAAAGGTTATAAGTAGTTGACATTTAGGCTCTTGTAACTAGGTAAATTAAAAATTGACCAACTAAAAAGAGTGAAATAAAAACTTTTTACCAAAAAATTAAACCGACTCCCAAAAAACACTGCAAAGTGAAAAATAACTTTAATTTTGGAAGTCGGTGCCAAAAACGAAAATACAAAACTAAAGACACCGACTACCAAAATTAAAGTTATTTTTCACTTTGCAGTGTTTTTTGGGAGTCGTTTTAATTTTTTTGGTAAAAAGTTTTTATTTACCATTTTTTGTAAGACCTATTAAGATGATAATTGGTGTTCAATCTGGTAATATCAGACTTCATACGAAATCAATAACGATATTTGTTAACCCTGTTTTCCCGTCACAAAGCTTTACTCTCTGGTTTCGGATCCACACCCTAGTGTCAAAGATACTTTGTTTTTTTTTTATGCGAGTAATAGGTAACGTCTATGGTTAGTTAAACGTTAGGTAAATTGATGCGCCCGTTACCGCATTGTTACAGCTTTAGATACATACCTACTTGTTTAATTCGCACGAAATCGATAGGCTTTTTTGTGGCATTTTCTTGGTGAATGATGTCATTTCGGCGAATCAGATACGAAAGAAAGAAATCTAATACAATTAACTGGACGCTGTAGTACGGAGTCTCACAGAGTTTTCTTTTTTTTCAGATCTGTAAACTGCAGCTTTTTAAGTAAAAAATTTGGTTTATGCTCTTTTGTCGTTTGCCAATTTAACAGTCGCTGGTTTTTGGTGTCACAAGATATGAGAGAAAATATAAATATTCACTTAAATGGAAAATGTTTAAGGATTCTAGTTCCAGTAAAAAAAGGAAAGCTTAGCGGTATGAAGTTATATAGTGTATATATTTTTAATCCAATGCAATGGTTCACAGCAGAGAATACCTTTAGTTGGCATTTGTGAATCATAAAGCTTGTTATTCTAGTGTATTCGATATTAGTGAATACAGAGTTTCCACGCGCGCCTCAAAGAGCGTCAGCAATATGACGAGGCCCCCCCGTAGAGGGCCGAAGCCTGCCGGGGTCGTGGGACTCATCCCGTTACCGTGACCCTGGTACGTAAAGGGTTATTGAAGGAACACCGTGGATTTTAGTCAGTAAAAGTCTGACAGTCCCTCCCACCCTGCCCGGGGTGGGAGGACTTATTTGATAAGTAAAATTACGAAAAAAAAAAAAAAAAAAAAGTGAATACAGAGTAAATTAAGCATATGGTACACAAACCTTTCATTTATCACTATTTCGATTTGAAAGTAGTTATTTTATTGTTTGCTTTTATATAAATTGTTTAATTAAAACAGCAAACTATTATAAAGCTTAAAAAAGTATCTTCAATGCTAGCGGCCGGTAATGTGGGAAGAAACAGGGTGGGTTTTTAGTCAGTAGAAGTCTGACACTCCCTTCCACTCCACCTAGAGCGGGAGAAATCATTCGATGATTTTCCCACCCTGAAAAGAAAAAAAGACCATAGGTACACTATATTTTATTTCATACATGTGTGACGTCAGAAGCCAGTGCACCACCAGAGCTAGTGTACTCATGAGACTGGTGGTATTGTAACGTTGTACGGCAATGCTTGGCCTTTGTGTTATACCCAAATGGAGATTAGCCAAGAAAAACAAGTCATTCCTTATAAACAGCATACGCTTTTATAACAAGTTGCCAAAGTATGTGACAGATCTTAGCGAGGGAAAATTTAAAACCCATATTAAACGTGTCCTTTTGAAAAAAGCATATTATAAGATTAAGGACTACGTTGAAGTTAAGACTGCTTGGCAATGATTCCTTCTGCACATGTGGCTTCCCTGGCTTATTGTGACTGCGTTATTGTATAAAGGTCTATTAACAACCCCACTTTTTGTGTTGTTGTTATTTTTTTTTATTTTGTTTTTTTTTGTCGTTATTTTTATTTTATTTTACTTGTATATCATTTTTATGTCTTTTTATGTCATTTGCTTTAGTTTATTTGCAGTTTTGTAAAGTTAATTTCTAATGTAAATGTGTGAACACTATAATAGACTCTGAAATTCATTTTTGATTAGTTATATTACATTTTATTATGTCAATTAGTCTATACTGTCCTCTCATACCAAAAAAATAAATTAAAAATTGTATCTATTATGCAAAGATTGTGAAAATCAAGATTTTTTTTAAAAGAGTAACCGTGGAGTTTCTTGCCGGTTCTTCTCCATAGTAAACGACCAATTTCGAACCGTGCACTAACTTCTGACGTTTTATGAGTGCCCATTTAGGCCTATGTAAAATATAACAATTTCGATTTTGATTTTTTTGATTTTGGCCGAATTAATATCCAGCCCTTGGGTCACGGAAAGTGTCAACCAGCTTTTTTGAAATTTCTATTTAAACACTGTGAGCACGCAGGGCCCTACAGTCCGAGAGTGTCAACATTATTACCTTAAGCAGGTCAAAATCAAATGAAAAATCATTTTGTTACTATCACTACTCTGGAAAAGTTCGTTTGTTTGTTTGAACGCGCTACTCTGCGAAATTACTGGTTGGATTTGGATGAAATTTGGTACGGAAGAAGTTGGAGCTTGAGGAACGTTACTGGTTACTTTTTATCCGACTACAAAAGAAGGAAGGTTATATTTTTATCCTTATAAGGTCCACAGAGCGAAGGCGCAACTGCTTATCTAATAAATAAATTGAAAATCCGTAATTGGCGATTAGTTAATAAGTATTGTAATAAGTTTGTTTTAGTGCAGTCGATTTTATTTAAATAAAATTAAAATAAATGCATAGTAAAAAAAAAGTGGAGAAAGAAACAGGGCCAGACTTTATTTATTTATTTATAGACGAGACGAGAAGTGACTTATTTCTGTGGCTGAAAAGGTCAACAAAATACCCGGTCCATGATACTTCGTTCTACCTTGAACTTGTTCGTAGAAAACAATAAAATCCTTCACAAAATGTTTTCCTGCTCGCTTCGGTGCAATCGAATCAAAAGCGCCTTAGGCAAATAGTTCTGTTCTGTGTATATCACAATCCGGACATAAGCGATTTAGCCCAGCGGTTAAAGACCTTTGCTTCAATAAAAAAAAAAACTATATATATTAAAAAACAAAGCTATTGTCACAAATGGTCTGAGAATTTTGGAGCAAGATTGGTTTGGTAACGGTAATGGTAATTTTCTTGAGATAGTCATTTGTCATACGAAATACCTACCTATGACTCGTGGCGGTCAGAAACCTTTTAATTTCGTGGGAAATATTATTCAAATTCGTCATGGTGCAGTATTTCTAGAAGTTTCATTTGTGCGTCGTTCCTTTTTTAAAAAGCCCGGGCTGAATTCAATATTTTTTTAAGACCTCAGGTGACAGAACTTAAAACGAATAGCAGAGGTTTTAATGTAAGTATTTGTTAAAAAAATTGCAAGTGTGGGAAATATTATTCAAATTCGTCATGGTGTAACATTTCTAGAAGTTTCAATCGTGCGTCGTTCCTTTTTTAAAAAGCCCGGGCTAAATTTAATATTTTTTAAACCTCAGGCGATAGAACTAAAAACTAATAGCAAAGAGGTTTTAATGTATAAAAAAAGTAAGATATATGGCTGCAAAACCATTTAAAAAATCCCTGGTCTGCTGAAACAAGCGTTATATCCTCAGGGAAATAAGAAATAGGACATAAGATACAAGATGTAGAGTGCGCCATTCTCCACGAGGAAACGCCGCACAAACATTGAATATCGAAACTGTTTGAGAATCTTCCCTTATAAAGATTACCCGGACATGGGAAAAAATTTGAGAGCAATCTATTTTCCACCATACGTTTTCCTACAGCTGCAATGGTCAAACAATACCGTTTCGTTTTCGCGGTACGAGTGAGTTTACAGAGAAACTCGTTGCTAAGTAAATAAAGGCACTTCGGTTTGTAGATGAGCGACTATCCACAATATATCGAGACTCCATGCCGCGGGAATCACGATAATCAAGGAGTTATATGAAGAAATTTCTCTTTTTCTTTCTTCACGGTATGCAAGACCCTTAACATCTGAAAAAAAAAAAAACTCTTACGAAAGCGTTTCTTATTTCCCAGTCGTTTGAGTGTGGAACTTAGAATAACAACGCATTGTTATTGCGCATTGCAATAAAAATAATGCGTTGTTATTCTAAGGTGTGGAAGTGAAATAGGTCAGTTTAAAGACTAAGCTGATTCTTAATCTATTTGAGAATAGAATTTTATATATTTCAGGCAAATTGGCCCATACAAATAAAATACATCTATTACAATAAATATAAATAAACTAATATATATTAATATCACTTAACCAAAACTTATACTACGAGTATGTTACACGAGTTATCTGCGTCGTGTGTCGCGTGGTGTCCGGTAACCGGCCTCGAAAACGTCGGAACATTACTCCTCTCGGCCAAAATTCCTCCATCATGAAAGTCGAAAATTTAATTATTATTAAATTCCACCAAACTCGTTCCATCATCGGACTACAAGACAAACGGCAATGCGCCATCGTTACATCCCAGCCCAACGCATAAACGTTTTGGGAAAACTTTCATTGTGGAATTCCCTGCCGGAGTCTGTGTTTCCTGATAGCTATTACCTGGGGGTCTTTAAGTCAAGAGTGAATGGGTTACTTCTAGGTAAACTTCCTTCATCATCGACCACATCACAGTTGAGATGGTGGTCAAACGCGAGCCTATTATCAATTAAACTAAATAATTGCAAAAGCACTCTGGAGAAAATCAACATACGATAGGTCAGAGAGCTGTATAACTTTTCTATTCATCAAAGCAAATAGTTCACTTTTGATATGTGCACAACGTATGCTATTAACAGCCAAGGTGCGCTTGCGCAACTATAGTATGACGGTACGTGACCAGGGTAAGGAGCAAGGATTGATGACCCTCACCTGATTAGTTCAGTTGCGAATTGATGACGTAATGTTATGGTGGTCGTTTGTCAGGTAATTATAATGTGTTTTGTTCAAATTCAAAATTCAAATATCTTTATTTCGAGCCACATAGCTCATATATGTAATTATGGTTAGTAAACAATTACTTTAAAAAACTAGGGTTAGTACACAACACGATACGAAGACACATGTAATTGACAGCAGTGGACCATATATGGACAGTCCACTCTATCCGCGACCATCTTCAGAACCCTGTTGGGACTAGCCATGACACGAGCCACCAACGATGCTGCACGTTTGCGCATTATTGTGTGAAAACAATCAACACGCGCCGCTGCAAACATCCCTGACGCACTGCAACGCCATGGCAACCCCAACAGTTTTCTGAAGGCGTTATTGAATTGGACACGGAGGGCCCCATAAGATGCCTACGAATACCTCTCCCACAAGCTGCACGTGTAGAAGGTGGTGGTGGAGCTCATGAATTTAGATATAAATGATAATGAATATAAGGCAAGATTCACAGCCTGGCTCACCGGCGAAACGTTGCGTGCCTGTCTATCTTCTACTGTACTTACTTCGGACTGTACTTCGGAGAGTGTGCGCAGGAGCTCCACGACCTAATCCCTTCATCCCCCTTTTACTACCGGTCTACCAGACGTACCGCAGGATACCATCCTCACTTGGTCGATATACCGTCTTGTCGTACTAAGCGCTTTTCTTCAACATTCATTGTGCGCACAGTCAAGGTGTGGAACTCTCTGCCGGCTTCTGTGTTCCCTGCCACATATGACCCGTCAGCCTTTACAGCAAGAGTGAATAGGCATTTTCTAGGCTCACTCGTTCGATCGTAGACCTCATCTTACACTTACCATCAGGTGTGATCGAGGTCAAGAGCGAGCTCATTCGTAATAAAAAAAAATCTTTATTTTGCAAATTGTATTTTTCGTAAATATTAATTAGATGAGGCGGGTGTTTCCTAACTGACTACCCTCAGAAGAAACACCGAAACAAACTCAGGGGTTAAGGTAGCTTTTGGTTTGAACACTCTACAGATAATATAAAAAACTTAGTATAATTTAGTTAGAAGCTTTATCAATTGTTCTCTGTGGTCCGCGGTGGAGTCATCATTATCTGCTTAGCGTTTTTCCATTTATATTCGCGTTGTCTTGCAGTCTAACCGAAGGCAGCGGAGTACTAGTGTTTTATATGGAGCAACTGCCTATGATCTGACTTTCACAACCTAGACCGCTGAGACAAGGATGTACAGACGACAGCACATGAAGCTTCCCGAAACTGTCAAATTTCAAAATCACTGACTTATGATCATAGTATACAATTAAAAAGGCGTAAAGATATAATCCTGAAAATACCTCAAACAAGGACCATGTTTGCCACTATACAACTCCGTAAAAGGTCAGCTCACCTTATATATAATATAATCAACAAACACATTTATATATACCCAAGAAATAATTACGATGGTAAAAAAATGTTTACGGAATGGGTGAAAACTCTTACCTACAGTGAGACTGAGAAACTTCTCCAACATTCACACTAACACTACCAATTGCATGTACACACATACACACACGACATATACACACAACGCTACATCACTACTGAAAAACACACAGACACACATCACCACACTACAACTTAAACACACACGTTCACAAAATTTCACATTTTATTATTAATAATTGGATATGTTTATTATTAATTGTATCTAAGCAGTACCTCTACACCTCCTAATACAGACATTATTTGTCTAAAAGGAGGCTCCAATCACTATGCTATGTTGTACGACAACAGTTTTTTTTTTCAATAAATAATATTTATTTATTTATTTAACCTTGAACCTAATTTCTTTAACAATCAAGTTGAAAATCTATTAAAGAATATTGACAGATTGTTGTAGCTTGATGTGCTGGTGTCTGTACAAATGACAGCCGGGACCGACTTCTTAACTTACTTTCCGAGGCACAGGGATCACAGCGCCGACTTCCAAAAACTGGCCAACTACAGAAAATTTTATTTTAGAAAAACGCAATTTCACTTTTTATCGTACCCGGGAATTGAACCCGAGATCTCAGCCTCAGCAGTTGGGACCTCTAGAACAACGATGCAGTCGATCATCGTTAGGCGCGGCTACTGCAATTTGAAATGTGTTATTTTCTGCATTCGAATTTCATGCCTTAGGTTTTTAGACGACAATTCTGGAATTAATTTAAAATAAAACAAATATTTATAAACAAGATTTTAATGTTATTTTATTAATATAAAAAATATGAAAATTAAAAATATTCTTTCTAAAACACTGGCTTTCTGTTTAGTCTACACAAAATATCTTTACGCGTCGTGAGTATTCAACCTTCAGTCCCGTCAAAATGGTTACAACTTAACCTACATAGTTTTAGTTTTACATGCTTTTCTTCACTTTCTGAATAAATGGCGTACGCACAGATCCTTTAGTACCTATATAATTTAAAATTCTCTTCTCATTTATGAGGTCATTCATATTTCAATTAACACACAAGGATATTTTATAAACAAAATTCGTTTCTTTCTGATCCGTGATTTTACCCGACTGCAAAGGAAGGGTTATTAAGTAGTGTCATGTTCAACACAGATATGCAGTCATCATAATCTACTTAGCATTTTTTCAATTATGTCGGGATCTGTTTCCAGCACGGAATAGATGAATAAGGTTGGAATGGTAATGTGCGTTACTTCGGAACACAGAGCTCTGCTTTAAAATGCCGTGTTGTGCATGTAAAACAAAAAGTCAGACGGCAAGTATAGAGCGAAGAATATCTTTCCATCGGTAAGTCGAAAATAACATTTAATTACAATTTTATTTGTAAAAAGCATAAAAATATTCTGATCACTATGAAATTCCGAACATTAACAACATTATTGCAACAAGTTACAAAAAGTATAAATTGCCCGTCGTATACTCGCTTAATCAACGCAATGACCAAGTCCGCTTACAATGTTCTGCATGCGCCACACTTCAACCATTGACGTTTTGTCCTTTGCCCTGATTGGCCGTAATGCACGGCGCATGTTTATCAACAGTGTGTTACAATCAGTAGCAAGCTCTCGATTTAAGTGTGTGTAATTTATTTGTGTGCGTAATTCGCATACGTAACGGGCCTCTTGCTTGTAGTAGAGCTAAAGAGTGGGAGCCAAGCGGCGACACGCGTTCTCATACAAATCAGGAACTATTTCCTTTCTAACCTCTTTTATCTGTTCTGTGGTTTCCAGTGTAACCGAATGCAGCCGAGAACTAGTGTTTTACATGGAGAAATGCCCATCTGATCTCCACAACTCAAAATCCCACCCACAACAAAGAATCTTAACACGTTCGCTGACAGTGAGCACTTATCCTGACACCACATTACGACAGTAGAATTTTCCACGACGTACTCTTAAAAATAAGCGGCCCGTCCCTCGACGTACTGTCATAACGCACTATTTCAATTTCACGCCTAACGACGAACTGTCAGCGAACGTGTTAATAACATGATGTCTTCTGCAAAATTAGTGTTTGATTTTCTGGCTTCTCATAACCCGTACGAGTGTTAGAGATGTGCAACTGACAACCAGGACCAGTGTGCTTTCAGAGGCACGAAGCAATCTCAATATTATGTAATTCAAAATAGTCATACTTTTACGGATTGATCTCGGCAAGCGTTGCGATCGTCCTGTTTCCGAACGATAATTTCCATCACCGTTTTGAGAACAGCAGTTATAATGAATTTACATTTTATTTACACAAAGTAATGTGATGGATTCGAACACACGGTCACAACTGCTCTAATACAAACTATTTTAGAAGTTTAATGACTGATACTAAACGTAATTGATTACGGTTTCACCACAATACAACAATGCTATGACTCACTCGTACTAGGAAGCGTAAATATACTGTCTGGATTCCAAGTGCAAGCAAAAAAGGAAATTAATTTAATCAATCAATTTAATCAAGTTTTTTTACGAGATTCAATCAATCTTATTTTCTATCTGTAAATCAAATTATTTCTGCGATGTATTTCTTTTTTAATCATAAATTGTCGTCGCCTTACTTATTACTCTGTGATGTAAAATTGAGTAGTGGTTTGGTTTATGTATATTTGAAATCATATTCGTGAAAATATATTTTTTTGGAATATCAAACCCTATGTCAAACATTACAAAGTTTAAATTGTAATACAACGTAGCTTTTTTTGGGCGTTTAGAACTTTTAAATATCAACTTAAAATAAGCAATACGATCGATCATTGAATTGGTGTTGATGGATTGGAATTATCTCTAAATTATTCTTTCAAGTTAGTAAATTATTCTTTTAAGTCTATCGGTTTTCTATCTGTTACATTTCGGGGAGTGTGCGATGGAATTACACAATCTAATTCCGCCAAGCCCGTTCCATCATCGAACTACGAGACAAACGGCGAAGCGCCATCGTTACATGGTGGACATCCCACCCATACGCACAAAACGTTTTGGGAATACCTTCATTGTGCGTACGGCTAAGGAGTGGAATTCCCTGCCGGAGTCTGTGTTTCCCGATAGCTATAACCTAGGAGTCTTTAAGTCCAGAGTGAATAGGTTACTTTTAGGTAAGCGTGCTCCATCTTCGATCACATCATCACTTACCATCATGTGAGATAGTGGTCAAACGCGAACCTATTTTCAATAAAAAAAAAAGTCAGTTAGGAAACACCGGCCTCATCTAGTTAATATTTACGGAAAAAAGTGACGTGTAAAAGTGTTATTTAATAACCAATTTGCAAAATAAAGATCATTTATCAAGTATTAAACAGGGTGTTTCATCAGTGCGTTTATTATTTCAGTTCAAACACTGATTTAATCCTACTGCATCAAACAGGTCGGAAAATGTTTTGTTTTGTTCATTGAGTCGTTTTCCTTGCATTCGAGTTATTTTTTTTATGTTTTGCCTATGTCACTCAGTGATAACGTATTATTTTGCTATTGAAAGATTTTTGAAATCGGATGATTGGATTCGACCACGTATTTCTTGGCATGGGGATCGTACATAGGCTCTTCTCAAAAATCAATCCCAAAGGGGCTGAAAAATCATAAAGATAACATGAAAAATCGAACCAAGCCATGGGCAACCGAGAGTATAATAAACACTCCATAATTCTTTAATGGAATAGCAGACTATGGCGTCATATGTCGCCGTGCACAGATAGACTCAGGAGAGATCCTTTATAAGTATCCTCAGGGATGTGGCCTAATAGGCGTTACACAGTGGGGTTCCGGCGTGGCCTTCTAAGCGGTAAGGAGGCTCTATTCTATGTGCTGATGGTGATCACCGAGGTGGTCTCAGTGAGTTAGAAATCCCACAATCCAAATATCGCGTACTAGCTTCTGCCCGCGACTTCGTACGCGTGGGAAGGTTTTCCCGCGCCAATCCCGATCCCGTGGGAATTTCGGGATAAAAAGTAGCCTATGTGTTATTCTAGAATGTCAACTATCTACTTACCAAATTTCATTCAGATCCGTTCTGTAGTTTTTGTGTGAAAGAGTAACAAACATCCATCCATCCTCACAAACTTTCTCATTTATAATATTACTAGCTTCTACCCGCGACTTCGTACGCGTGGGAAGGTTTTCCCGCGCAAATCCCGATCCCGTGGGAATTTTGGGATAAAAAGTAGCCTATGTGTTATTCCAGGCTGCCAACTATCTACTTACCAAATTTCATTCAGAACCGTTCGGTAGTTTTTGCGTGAAAGAGTAACAAACATCCATCCATCCTCACAAACTTTCGCATTTATAATATTAGTAGGATAGTAAGAAATAAGAATGAGTAAGATAAGATAGTAAGATAAGATTAGTAAGAAGTAAGAAGATAAGATTTTGAAGATTTTCCCCCAATAAAAAAGAAAAAAAAAGACAAATTATGGCGTGTTGGCATTTTACCCACATTTTACTGATAAGTTAACCTTCGTTAAAGGAGGTAGGCCAATGTCAATTATTAATCAATTGTAATAATAAAATCATCAGAACCTTTTTGATACCCAGCTGAGTTCAAATTGGCAGACCGGTATTGCTTTTTGTAATGGTACGCCGTAACTAATGGGATTTAGTTACACTCCGGCGGCCAATTTTTTTGCGTATTGCAAGTTCGAAAATAATTTCGTGTCTTGTGCGTCATATTTTTTGTTAGCAAGCCGATCCCCATTTGTAAAAAAATGGTTGGTTTAAAATAAGTCTGGCTCCCTCTGGTCGTCGTACGTGGGGACGTCCATCACCCCCTATAGCCCGAAACCGGAGGTGACAGCGCATAGTGTTCTACGCGCTTCGCTCGATGTCCCGGGGAGAGTCTAATTAATACTTCTTTCCCTCCGCTGGCCCCGTGGGCTGCTGAAGAGGATTTCCGCTGCTAGCGGCGCAAGTATGATCTCAAGAATGATTTAATCCAGCCTGTCCCTAACTGCCCTCCCCCAGCGACGCCCTAAGCCGAGGTCCGTACCCCACAGGAAGTGCTCTTAGCGTGTAGTCGCTTTGTTGGGTAAGTTTTTAATAAAACCTGGCTGGAGGCTTTAATTATAATAAATTAAGGCAGCCACAAGCAAATCCAGTTAAGCAGGTGAAAACCTCAGAGGTTGACTTGCGAGATGCCACACAAAAAAACCCGGGGCAAGTCTGTGACACGGGGCTAAAGTCCCATCGATCCCATTTGTGTGTTATTTATTATCCGATTTCATTTAAATAATAGCAGCATTAGCATTCGTATTCATTTATTAGTAGATCATGGATAGATAGATAGATCATTACGGGTGGATTTTATGCAATGGAGTTTTTTTAAAATTACAACTTCATAAAAATAGCGGTATCTTTATGACTCTGGCGGCATGTGTTAAGTGGATGATTTGATACTTATTTATATTGCAGAAAAATGACTTGTTATTGTTGGAAAACGTGTTTACGTATTTATGGTAAACTTTTCAATTATAATTTTACCGTTTTAATAATTAAAGAAAATTCTGTGCCTACGCCAATGAATTCAAGTCGTATTTAATTTGTTAATGGTTAGTTCAAAATATAGTCTAATTTAAAATATAGTCTAGTTTTAATTTTAGTTCTCCATACATTAATAAAATCTCTATAAACAACAGATCACAGATAAAGTTTTAAAACGTTATCAACAAAATGTTGTCATTTCTATTGACTAACACATTTATATTTTAAGTCCTTTCGAAGGTAAGTGCCTCCACTCCACTGGACTCGAGTAAATAACTTGAGTCAAAAACGTAAAACTCAATAACCAGTTAACTACAACTGGTAAGTAATTTGATAGACGGAAGACGTTTAAAGGTAGAACTCAGTGAAGGAAATGACTTAAAATATGAATGTGAATTATAATGAAGTCTCATTTCGTCTATCGTTTAAAAAATATTATCAAATTAATTTGTCCAATAACTTCCTATTTTTTCGTCAAACATAGCCTCCAGTCTTGACAATTATTTTTCTTTCATCTAATAAAATGTAGGTGAATAATGAATCTACCGTGAAAACTGACATTTTCCACGAATTCAGGAGAAATATTAATGTTTTGGATTCAAAATGTAGGTACTAATAGTACCGGGTGTTTTCAGTCAAATTATAGCGCCTACAAAGGAACTAATTGAAACCTAAAGTAATTAGAAAAAAATATAAAACATTTATTAAATTTTTTGATAAAATTTCTTAAGGAGGCGGTAATTATAGGAAACAATTTTCTCATGGCTTTAGTAGGTACGTGTCAAATGATAGATAATCTCTTTTAAAATCTATCTAAAATTAAAAATAATAATTTTATACGAAACACTAATTTTAATACAGTGTGTCAATCAATAGATGTCATGGTATTAAATTATATTTATTTTTATTCAAAGCTTTAAAAAATCAGTGTTACGTATAATAATTGTATCTTATCTTAATCGTAGTATAAAATGTGTATACAAAATATTTATTATCAACATAAACTCTGTCTTCCGAGATCACTCCTTAGCTTCCAATAATTTCATCTTATCACATAGTCAGCTCCTGAAATTGTGAAAATGGTGTTGATTAAATTTTAAATTAACGTAAAAACTTTTATATCAAGACGGATATATTCGAATGATTTTGATTTTTTTTAAATTTGTTAATTGAATAAAGCGGTCAAAACTTAGTAGTAGCCATAGGCGTAGGAAGGGGGGGAGCCGGGTGGGCCGTGCCCACCCCAGGATGGTCTGGTGCCCACCCGAGAACCTTTACTAACAAACAATTATGGCTGAAAAATTTAAAAATCTGGCCAATTGCTTCTACTACTGGGGGCAAGGCCCCCCCTGGGAAATATCTCTAGATACTCCAATGGTAGTAGCTCTTCTTAACCATACCTACTTACGGTACTGTACGTATGTGCCCACGTATGTAAGTACCCCAAAGTCAACATGCATTAGCGAAGTTTCTTCACCTGATATTTTACGCTTAGAAAACAAAAGCCGTGTCTCAAAGAATGCCGGAGAGAACGCCAGCATAAACTATTTAAAATATTTTCTCATGGTATCAATTAAAATAAGCTTTTATTCTATAGATTCGCTCCTCATGCCTAAGCAAACAGGCATAACTGTAACATTCACTTAAAGCGCCATCTAGTTTTACCTACTTAAACAACTATATATTTCAAATAACTACATGCCATTACCGCCATCTGTTATTAAAGAACTAAAACAACGTTTTCCTCACCTGAGTCTAGATGTCACTAGTGTGTCCGCCGCGCTTCCCGCTCCGTCTTGTCTTGCCGCTTGAGGTCATTGATCGTGGGGACGCCACCAAACAGCACTTTCGCTGTCATTTGCTGCAAAAATACAAATATTTCTTAAGATTCCATTGCTATTTGATTGGTTCATTTAAATAAACACGTTTCATTTTGATTTCATAACCAATAATTTTGAGCACCTATTTAGTTAACACGTTTAGAGTTGGGGTAGGTGCAACCCCTTGGTTTTCCTGCAGACGTAGACGGCTTAATGGCTATACTATTTATATGGGTACTTCTGTTCAGTCATAACAGGTCTCTTACATTTCACGTGGCTTTAATTTCGAGTATGAACGCTTTGGTAATGTTGCTGAAATCATGAATTTCAGAATGATATTCTGCATTTATTCAAGAAATTGAATTACATCCTATCTTCAAGGTGCCTACTCAAAGATGAACATACCTCTTCTAGAACACAATTGAAAGTCTAGAATATATTTTGATGGTATTGATTGTATAGTTAGCAAAGCTAATTAATGTATTAATGTATGTAATGATTCGAAGGACATTGCCACGATGGGAAAATTCCCATAACCCACAACTCAGTAGCGGGGTGTCACGATACCCCTTGTTAAGAACAATGTCAGATTTCTGGATTCTAACTGTCCGTAACGATGGTCACAGATGAACAAATGAAAGCGGGACCAAAGGCTTAAGACGCTTACCGAGGCACAGTGAAATCTCGATATGTTAGATGATCACCCTTCCACACTGACCTTACCAAGCGTTGCTTAACTGTAAAAACCAACCTGAACGGTTGTTATTATTTAGCCACGAGGTCATTTCGATACTACATTCGGAAAATATGCTAATTCAATTATATGTAACGATGAGGAAATAGGATAAAACACGAATCATATATAAATGGGTACTGTTAAAGACCACGCGATATTAAATGCCAGAGGTATTGGCAGAGGTCCAAACTATACCTGTCGGCGAAAGCAGTAGCCAGTGAGAATTGATGATGCATTTGAAATGAACATCACAGTAGAAAATAAATAATTGATAGCGGTTACTTACGCTATGTACTTAATGAAAAATGATTAGTGACTCTATTTATATGTAGATGAAACAAAAGGATTACCTATTGATCACGATAATTCATTTCATTACGCATAAAAATTAGGGGCGGTCTAGCATATTAAATATTTTTCTTAACAGTTTAGGCCTAGTAGAACATTGTTAGAGCTTACGTAAGAAAAAAAATAGCGCTGTAATTTTGAAAAAGTACAGAGGCAGCACCCCGAGTTCCCTGGATTGATCAAAATGTAATCATATTAAGATGATTGATAAAGAAAAATTTTTAAATAAATTAAATTTTATTACTGCGAAAACATAAAAATTTGCAACAGGTACCTACAAAACAAACACACCTAAAATTGTATTTTTTTTTAATTTTAAAATTTTAACGTATGTTGGTCTTTGAATTATATTTTTACGTAATATATTTTATATAGTAATAATTTGAGTAGGAAGTTTTCAATAATAGTCGTGAATTTAAGTGCCGGAAAAATCTTAATTAAACGACCTCGCGAATTGTCAGTCCTGAATTAACATGGTCTTGTTAATTCCATACTTGTTTGACGTATTGACGACAATTATCATATTGAATGTCATTTTGTCTTGCGCCTTTTGTGCATTTAAAATTAAAGATAAACGCTTAAAATACAGAAAGAACCCGATAAACGTGTAGACCCACTTAGAATGGTAATTAAATGATGTCTTATTGCAAATTGATTTTTAAAGAAATACATTTTCACACGTAATTTTTTTGGTAAATTTAAACTATGTAGATAAGGCCGGTGTTTCCTTACTGAATAAGCTAAGAAAAACAACGAAACAAACTCAAAGGTTGCAGTCAAATCTATGCAATCTTTATTGATCAAATCATATGAAAACTACATAATTATGTATGTGGGTTAATACCAGAGGTGATCTTTTGAGTAAAGACTGATTTGAATGGACCATTCTAATCAGTGCAAAAATTTGTTAGGTATCTTGTAACTCAACTTAAAACTTTATGGAGCTGACAAACAATATCAATGTAAAGACGTTTTGGTAGGCCGCATAAAGTACTCAAATTGCCAGACCGTCATAAAAATCCCGAATATAACAACCTACATTAGGTTATAAAGATTATACAACGTGTAACGGAAACCCATATCTATCCAAAAGGGCTGAACAACACAACATCTGGTATGGAGTCTCTATGCACAGTTTCAGCACAAAATAACTGACTCAAAGAATTGATACCAAATTATTTGTTTCATATATTTCTCGAATACCAATCATAACAAACGTGTCACAGCACTACGAGGGTCAATAACTTTCCACGTCACTTGCCAATAACACGATAATTCTTTCGTTCTTCTTAATTTGAAAAATTCGGTCTCTGGTATCGTGTATTGGAGTTTGTAATGAGTTCTACACATGTAGACTTAGGATTACAAAACCCTTGCTATATCGTTTGTTATCATCCAAAGAAGCCATGCACTTGGTATGTATATACCCTTTAAATGACACGTTGTATAGATAAGTGTTTGAAATGATTTAGGATTCCTTCGTTCCAGGAAAGCACTTTAATCCATTAATTGCGACTGTCATTTAGGACGATGTACGGAATCTGATAACCGAGAAGAACGCAGCCATCCGTGCGTATAGCGCTTTTCCCTGCGCCGCAAACAAAGCTCACATGCGCAACTTACAGCGTGCTGTAAGGAAACGCATTGCCGAGCAGCGTAATGCGAGTTGGGACAAGATGATAAGCGAAATTGATTTTGTTCATCTTTGACAGTTGTTACAGGTTGTCAGAAACCAGGAAATCTGACGCTAATCTTGTCGAGGAGTATGGTGTTAGCCAGCTACCGAATTATGGAGAATGGATAGGCAATCGCTTCACTGCCGTGCCAATGCAAAATACTGTAAGTCGACTTACAGTGTTTTTGCTTGACAGCTTTATATTAGTTCCTTGAAGTTCGTTTAACACTCTTAACACGTTCGCTGACAGTGAGTACCCTGACAGTACATTGTGACAGTAGATTTTTCCATACTAAATGACAAATCAACGTAGTACTCGTACTAGGGCTTTCAGTCTCGATACATTTCTGAGTCCCGGGAAAAATAAAACGAGACTCGATGTGGTCTCGAAATTCCCGGGGAAAACGAGACTTTCGAGACTATTTCAAAACTAGGTTTCTTACTTATAGGCTATGCAATTAGGCAGTCAAAACAAGATATTTCAATCAAGTACTTTATTAAGCAAACGCAAATTAAGAAATTATTTGTTGAAGTTTTTTTCATTTTTGTAGTAGGCACGTAAAAAACAAAGAGCGTTTAATGTGGTTTCAGACAGAGAGGACCTAATTTTATTACAAAAGTAACCCGCGTTAGAAAAAGCTCTCTCTGCTTCTACGCTAGTGCGGGGAATAGATATTAAATAATTGCAGCAATAATTTAAGTATTTCCCTCTGTCGCCCCCATTTTCAAAGAGAGCTTTTTCTACGTGCAAGGTTGTTTGCAAGTCATGGATAGACATGGAAGTTATATTCTGTCCTTTGTCTTCCTGGGGGTTTAACACACGATTAAGCTCACATTCCAGCTGTTCTTCAGTAGTTAAACTTGTGAGCTCCGCAATCGTCGCATCATTTATTGCATCGCTAGTATTTGCGGTATAATTGTCAGATTTGTCAGTTGTGGATTTATTTAACCTTTCGTACAATTCTTTTAAAGACACTGTAATTTCGTCGTTGGTTAATGTTTGAAAGGCTATTGCATCAAGCTTATTTTCAAAGAACTGAGAAGGACTGTGCAAATATTGTAAGATACTGGCCTCAATCAGTCTATTTTCCTTAATACGGATGCGCAATGAATTGGCGAGACTTACGCTCAAAAAACTTTGTTGTAAGTCCAATTTCTTAAGGCAGAAATTTAGTGCAGTATCCGCTGTTAAAAGAGTAGCGTCTCGTCTACACAGTGTTTCTAACGTCACTTTCATGATACCTAGTGAATTTGACATTGCTTCCAATGTAGTGTACTCTGATTCAGTGAACTCAGTTCCGGATCCTACATCAATCAAAGCTTTTCGAACGCATATCTTTATTTTAAGAAATCGGTCAAGCATTTCAGCTAAACTGGACCATCTCGTCTTGCAATCAATTATTAGTTTTAGTTCTCTGTGGAACTCTTCCTCTACATATTTTCTTAGTAAAATTTGCTTTGTTGGTGATTTTCTGAACAACTTTGCTACTTTTCGGACTTTATTAATCACATGTTCATAAATTACATCTTCATGTTTTCGTGGCTTGCTACTCTCAAGTATTTCAAAACTTACACTTTCATCTTTTTCATCATCATCCACATTTTCATCATCGTCATCGTTTATATTCTGTGATACGTCATTTTGTATTTCACCTACTTTTGATTTTTTATACAACACATCTAGTATTGCCAATTGCATACCATGGGCTAGACACTTTTGGTGATAAGCATCGACTGACTTTCCCATTTTTTTCATTACACTACATCCATCTGTTCTTAGACTAATAACGTCAGTATCTAAATGAACATCAAACTCCGACAAACGTTCTTTTAACAAATCTACACAAACAGTAGCAGGCATGGGACCAGATATTTTAACGAGACCTAAGTTTTTATATTTCACATCTTCAAAAAATGGTGAGTGTATGTTTACATTCATGTACCTCTTGTTTTGGGTTGAGGTCCACTCGTCTAAGGTACAGCAAAATTTTACTCCAGTCTCTTTCAATTTTTTAATTTCGTTTACTGTCAAAGACTTTATATAGTCGGCCTGTTTTTTGACCATGCTTGATGTGGTAGCCACTGAAGATGGTAGTGTGTATTGAGCTTTTTTGAACAACTCGCGTCAATCTTTAGATTCGATAAAAGTTCGAAATGGTATTCCATCCAGAGAAGCCATTCTAGAAACTTTAACTTCAATTCCGTCAACTTTTTGGAAGTAATCCGTCATTTTTGCTTTTTTTTCAGGTGGTTTATAAGCTCCATTTTCACTCGTGCATTTGCTTGTGGAAGGTGTGCAAGCGATATAATCAGATGATGAAGCAAGTCGTACTTCTTCCTTTGACAATATTATTTTATGCGTACTCTTAAGATGTTTATGAAGACCACTTGTACTCCCTCCTAAAGTCTTAAATATTCTGTGACATGTTTTACATTTAGCAGAAGCATTGTCATTGGCTCGCAAAAAATAGCACCATACCGAAGACTTATCATGCATTTTAGCAATTACATCGCAATAAGACATGCTTTTGTCTAAAATAATAAAAAAAAGCCCATTACCACACACATAAACTATTAAAAAAAAACACCAGAATACCATCGTATTCAGAATACGGCCACAATATAACCTCAAACTAGCAAAACACAATATTGCGTGAAATAGCACGTAAAATCGATAGTTAGTAGATTAAGAATTTAGAAATTAGTTAAGACCCTGTCATGCCATAGAATTACAACAAAAACTTAAGTAGGTACAACATAAAATGCATGTAAAATGCCACGACTCAATAATTAAAATTAAAGCATTTATCTACAATAATAAATAAGTATTTCGTTGATAACTTGTGCTTTTAACGTGTATAACATACCTTTATCTGCTAACGAAAACATCGCAGCTAATAACTTCGCACTTTCACAATGAAATTTATAATAATTAAGTAGACAAAATCTCAGTCGTTCGTTAACAAGGTTACTCAATCTCCACAGATAATACTAAGCTTTACGCTACACTCGACAGTGTTGCCATTGCCATAACCATGTATGTAATCATAATTAAAAAAAACTGTTGGTTTAGTAGAATATTTAATACTGTGATTATGTATGTGATTATGTGACTCAAGTCTCAAAAGTCTCGTTATTCCCGTGACCGAAAATGTTAGTCTCGAGTCTCGAAAATACCAAAAAATCGTCGAGACTCTCGAAATTTTCGAGACCGAGATTCCCGGGATGAAAGCCCTAACTCGTACACAAGCAAGCAATATGAAACTACTCACAAAATACTCGTATTACGGCAGTAAGAAATATGACATTGCTCATAATATGACAGTGGATACTGCTCTTCATAATACTTATATGAAAAATTATCGTGAGACGACGTACTCTTTAAAATAAGTGGCCCGTCCCTCGACGTACTGTCATAACGCACTATTTTAATTTTCCGCCTAACGACGTACTGTCAGCGAACGTGTTAACTTACATTTTTTTTTCATTACAAAATATATTCTGCAAGATAAAACAAGCTAAAAAACACGTATCACTTTCAAATTAAATAAATTAAAAACCTATATCGTTAAATATCTCAAATGTGGTTTTCGAAAGTTACAGTGTTTTGGATTGACATCGCAGGCCATGTAAAGCATTAGTGCTCAACTCTATTCAGTTACACTCGAAGCTGATGCTAACTTAGTTGGGAAAAGATTAAGCATGGATGATGATGATTCGATAAGTAAAGTGGTAATTGGAAATTTAATAAGTTTTCTTCTGGCTTGCACTTATCACATATTCTCCAACTACGCATCATTAACCGTCCATACAATTCCGGATCCACATTTCGCCAAAAACATTATACATTGCCCAACTGCTGGAAATTGGATCGTGTCGAAACGAACGGCCGCAATTAGGCAGGCCATTATCATTTGTGTCCCACAGTGAAAGGGCTGTTAAGGTGTGTATCGATTTCTGCCGGACAAAAGACGAGCCGAATTATTTCGTTTGTGTTTAAGCAATTAGCGTACTGGGAATTATAATTAATAGACATTTGTGGCATGTTCTATTCGTGTTTTGTTTGGGAGATTTTGACTATGTTTGTTTACGTTTTGATTCATAATATACAACGTGTAATGAAAACCCCATATCTATCCAAAAGGACTGAAGACAACATCTGGTATGGAGTCTCTATGCAAA